>OY740798.1:18797296-20234162 GCA_963514005.1 Raja brachyura | reverse complement strand
GGTTTATTTTACCATATGACAACCAGGATTAATCTTATACTGATGGTGTCGAATATGGCGCACTTGAGGAGCTCCTTGAGGAGCTCAACCACTTTTATGGCCGCTTTGACAGGGACAACCAAGAGATGGCCATCAAGGCTATGCTCCCTGCTGATCACCAGCCCCTCACATTCACCCCCTATGACGTGTATCTAGCACTGAGTAGGATAAATGCACGTAAGGCGTCATTGACGGCATCCCCGAGCGCGTCCTCAGGACCTGTGCTGCGCAGCTGACAGACGTCTGGACTGACATCGTCAATCTGTCACTTGCCCAAGCAGTTGTCCCCACGTGCCTTAAAACTACCTCCATTGTGCCGGTGCCAAAACACTCCACTGCGGTGAGCCTCAACGACTTCCGCCCAGTTGCACTTACTCCCATCATCACCAAGTGCTTCGAGAGGCTGTCCTGGCACACCTCAAAGGCTACCTACCTACCACACTGGACCCCTATCAATTTAACTACCGGAAGAATAGGAGTACTAGGAGACTTTAGCTCAGCATTTAACACCATTATCCCCTCAAAATTGATCACCAAACTCGGCGACCTGGGCATCAACCCCTCCCTCTGCAACTGGATACTGGACTTCCTGACTAACAGACCACAGTCTGTTAGGTTGAACAACCGCACCTCTTCAACCCTCACCCTGAACACTGTTGTTCCACAGGGCTGTGTACTGAGCCCCCTCCTCTACTCACTCCTCACCTATGACTGCACACCTGTACATGGTACTAACACCATCATCAAGTATGCAGATGATACAACGGTGAATGGCCTCATCAGCAACAACGATGATTCGGCCTATAGGGAGGAGGTTCAGCTCCTAGCAGCATGGTGCGCCGACAACAACCTGGCCCTTAACTCCTAGAAGACCAAGGAGCTCATTGTGGACTATAGAAGGTCTAGGGGCTGCACGCACACCCCCATCCATATTAATGGGACGGAGGTGGAACGTGTTTCCAGTTTCAGGTGTCTGGGAGTCAACATCTCTGATGACCTCTCCTGGACCCACAATACCTCTACTCTGGTCAAGAAGGCTCACCAGCGTCTCTTCTTCCTGAGGAGACTAAAGAAGGTCCATCTGTCTACTCAGATTCTGGTGAACTTCTACCGCTGCACCATCGAGATCATCCTTACCAACTGTATCACAGTATGGTATGGCAACTGCTCTGTCTCCGACCGGAAAGCACTGCAGAAGATGGTGAAAATTGCCCAACGCATCACCGGCTCCACACTCCCCTCCATTGAGTCTGTCCATAGCAAGCGATGTCTGCGAAGGGCACGCAGCATCTTCAAGGACTGTGGCTGTGGTGACTGTGTCACTCCAGCCACAGACTGTTTACCCTCCTCCCATCCAGGAGGCGCTATAGGTCCCTCCGCTGCCGGACCAGCAGGTTCAGGAACAGCCTCTTCCCTGCTTCCCAATACTTAACTCTGCACCTCGGTGATTGCCAGTCACCCCCCCCCCACCCCCCGACACACCTTCCACCAGTATAATTGCACTACTGATACTGTTTGTAAATATACATATATATATATTTTTTTCGTTGTTTTTTTTTGTTTTACCGTTCATTATTTTAAGTTCGCTCTTCTGGGGAGATGCTAACTGCATTTCGTTGTCTCTGTACTGTACACTGCACAATGACAATTAAAAGATTGAATTGAATTGAATTGAAAAACTTGTCCATGCAGACCAAAATGCACCGTCTAACCTAGTTGCCTGCAGTTGGCCCATATCTCTCCAAACCTTTCCTATTGTGGGCTGAAGGGTCTGTTCCTGCGCTGTACTGTTCCACGTTTTGTTCATGTACCTGTCCAAAAGTCTTTTAAATGTGGTTATTAAATTAGTTTAACTAAAAAATTATGATGGTTTAAATGAGAAAACTCAACTAATTGCTGTTGTGAGTACTGATATGCATATTATGCTGCATATTGTTAATCATTGGCTGGATGTTGAGGGAGTGAAGCCATTCTGGTTGCAGTAGATTGCCGAGAAGACATCATGTCGCTGGGCGACGCCTGTATGGTCGTGAGTAGTACCCCAAAGAGTCGTAGGTTTTTCTGGTCGCCGCTGGATTTTCAATATTTTGAAAATTTTTGGCAACCTGCTGCAACTATGACAGGTGCCGGCAAATCGCTGAAAAAAAACGCGTAAGTGGGACAGGCCCTTTACAGCGCTTGTAGTGCCAGAGACCAGGGTTCGATCCAGACTACGGATGTTATCTGCACGGTAGTGACCTGCTGGAGTAACTCATCTGGTGAGGCAGCATCTCTGGAGAGAAGGAATGGGAGACGTTTCGGATCACGAAACTGGCCCACCCCAGACCCGGACTTGCTGCAGTTCTTTCTTACACATTATCTGTACGGTGTTTGTATGTTTACCTTGTGACTGCATCCGTTTTCTCCGAGATCTTTCATACCAAGTCAATTAACCTACAAACCTGTATGTGTGCCGAACACACTTTGGAACAGTGATTCCTAAGCCCATCTGCTTTGGGAGACTGCGTCATATTCGGCACCATCTGTGTAAAATTAATGCTGATTATCATATGGTGAATAATGATATTAGATTTTCCGCCCACTCTCCAAAGATGTACAGGTTTGTAGGTTAATTGACTTGGCATAAATTGTCCCTGGTGTGTGTAGGGTAACGTTAATGTGCGGGGATCGCTGGTTGCTGTGGACTCGGTGGGCCGAAGGGCCTGTTTCCGCGCTGTATCTGTAAACTAAACTAAACTAAAAGACATATAGTACCTGCAGTTACCACTCTGTCAAAATTGCTTTGTGTCCAGTACTTAATTATACCATTATTTCAAAACATATCAAGAAGTAAGTATTTATGTTGGAGAAGCATTAATAACAATGAAGACCAATAGATTATTATTTCATCAGAAGGTGTCTGAAAGAGTAATTAAAAGATTTGAAAATGCACAAGAATATTAACTAGCCTCTCTTCATGTGTAGCATGTGAAATATGTCCAATTACAGCATCTAAGCCATTTCAAAATCACAGTCTAATGCGTTTCATAATTATCCTGGACGCATTTTTCAAAAATCGCAAGGAGTCATGGTATCTGCCAGCTGGCACAGGGAGGTAAAAACACCAGCATGCTGTTTCTGAAACATTGCAGTTGATGGCTACAAGTTCCTGGTGTCTTTAAACTAACTGCAAGGGAAAGCTCTTCATATGATTCTAAATGTTGGATATAGGCACTTAATGTATATACAGGTATCACATTTTTATTATTATTATTAAAAAAAAAAAATTACATGTTAATTTTGGGTAAATAATAGAACCTAAATTAGAGGTCTGGCAGCTGCAATGATATTCCAATTATTGAAATAATGATTCAACTATATTACTATTTTCCATACCACATTCTTGTCCTTGGTTTCCAAGGCCAATCTTCGCTTCAACTTTCCACCATTCCAACTTTCTATTTTGCTTGGTGCACTTTTTAATGATGCCTGATATTGCACTATCCTTACTTATGGCTAGCCCTGTTTTATCTTTCCTATTCCAACTCCATTGACAGCTTCCTACAAGGCATTGCTCATCATTACTCTGATCGTGTCCTATCTCAGTCTCCTTTCAACCATATTGTCTCTCTTCCATTCCTTTTTTTAATTTTTTTTTAACACTCCTTAAATTGTCTTAATTTTATTTGAAGTACAGGAATATGGCACCAAGGTGCCTAATATATATTGACATATTACATTTTATGTACAGCTTCTTATTTTTTATTTTTTTAAATAATGAGAAAGAAAAAGAGAGAGTAGATAATAAAAGATAGAGAAACATGTGATATATAGTGTGTGAGAAAGAAAAAAGTGTGAAAAAAGAAAGTTGAGAATGAAAAAGGGAAAAGAAAGAAAAAAAGTAGAAAGTAAGAGGTTAAGGAGATTGTTATCTATATTCTTGACCATCCCTCACCCAATCCTGAAACAGTTAGCTTCTATGGTTTTATTGCACCATATGATTCCAAAAAATCGACAAATGGAGACCAACTCGTTAAAAATTGGTCTGATTTATCTATTAGGAGGAATCGCATTTCCTCAAGATGTGCAATGTCCAACATGTTTGAAATCCACATTTTAAGTGTTGGTATGGTTGTATTTTTCCAAAAGTTAAGTATAAGTTTCTCTCTTCCATTCCTTCAACACAACACTTCACTTTTGTTAGTCACTGGAGTAAAATATTTTATTGTATAGACATGGCACCACATTTCATTACCTGTCAAATATTAGCAATTAAATGTGGACCAAATTAATCCAGGCAATGACATTCTTTCTATATAAAGATCGCTCCATCAATTACATTACCAATGAAAGTTGCTTTAAACTTGCTGTTGAGAACATGCAATGTTGTTTAGTTACATTCTTCTTCTTAGGCAACTCCTCGGGCTTGAGGATGACTTGCTTCCACTCTGGTTTTGTGAGTTCTGAGGTAATTTGGGATTATGGGGGGGCAAAGGGCCCCCCCGTCAGCATGGATTTGGGGGGGCAAAGGGCCTGTTTCCACACTGTATGTCTAAAGTCTAAAGTCTAAAGCATATTGGTAGGCAGGAATGAGTGCTGTTGATAAACAAAGAGTTTTGTACCTGAGCTGAGTATTGAATATCTAAGTGACAGTCTGTAATTTTTTTTTTTTTTTAAGGCAAAGGTCCATGTTCTTCTCAAGCTCTTCTTGCTAACTATTTAGTTACCTTCCAAATTGCAGGGAGCACCAACACTAAAGACATTTTACAATTTTATCAAAGCCAATTAACATACAAAACTGTATGTCTCTGGAGAGAAGGAATGGGTCTTGTTTCAGGTCAAGACCCTTCTTCAGACAGTTGTCAGGGGAGTGGTCGGTCCAGAGATAAAGTGTAGTCGGAGACAGTAAGACTAGTCGGAGAACTGGGAAGGGGGAGGGGATGGAGAGAGAGCGGGAATACAAGGGCTACTTGAAGTTAGAGAAGTCAATGTTCATACCGCTGATGTGTGAGCTGCCCAAGCAAAATATGAGGTGCTCTGGGCCTCACTCTGACAATGATGGATTATGTGCTGTATGCGACGGCTGATAGGATGGAATGTGAGGACAAGGAGGACTCTGTCCTTGTTTCGAATGGGGGGCATGGGAGCAAGAGCAGAGCTGTGGGATATCGAGGAGATACCGAGTGAGAGCCTCATCTATAATGGAAGATTATCTGTATAATATAATACTCCCAATTTATGCTCTCTTCATGCAATGGGGAGTTAATGTTAGGACCACATGTTCCGGTAAATCTTCAATCCTGTCCTGGAGGACGCACAGCTTAAATTTATATAGTATGAATAATTTTGAAAATAAAGGCATGAAGTACTGCAGATGCTGGAATCTTGAGCAAAAAAACTAAGAGCTAGAGGAACTCAGAGGGTGCGCCAGCATCTTTGGAGGAAAACTGCCAGATGACTCTGTGGGTTTGGAGTTTAAAAGAGGGTCCCGACCCGCAATGTAATCTGGCCGCGGGCCGGCAGTCGGGACTCTTCTCTGGGGATCCCCGACAAGGGATACCAGGCTCCGGATGCCGTGTCCGCGGCTAGAAGCATTGCAGACATTACAGTCAGCTTCAGGATGTAACAGTCCGCGGGTCAGAGATTGGAGCACTCCCTTCTGGCGACCCCCGGCAAGGGCTCGCCTGCTCCATGATGAAAAGTCCACGCTGCGCCCGCTGCTGAAACTCCGGGCCCAACTCCGGGAAAGGCCGCTCCAATCCATGGTGTTAGGCCGCGAGGGAGGAACATGGAATGATTGAAAGATATGCCAAAAGTAACGATGATGAAGGAAACAGTTAGCTGTGGCCTTGGTGAAAACGGTTTACAGACAATGAGACTGAACAAGGCAACTTTTTTAGCTAGTACAATGAGTTGGGTGGGGGAGGAATGACGAGAGAGGGGATGCATGGGTTACTTGGTTAGAGAAATCTATATTTATACCACTGGGTTGTAAGCTGCCCAAGCAAAATATGAGGTGCTGTTTCTCCAATTTACATTTGGCCTCACTCTGACAATGGAGGAGGCCCAGGACAGGAAGGTCAGTGTGGGAATGGGAAGGGGCATTAAAGTGTTTGGCAACCGGGTGATCAGGTAGGCCCAGGTAGACTAAGCGGAGGTGTTCAGCAAAGCGATTGACCTATCTATGTTAGGTCTCGCCAATGAATAAGAGTCCACACCTTGAACAATGGATACAGTACTCCACCACTTTATTTTATGATTGACTTTTAAAAAATGCCCTTCTGTTTATCCAATATCTTGTCTATGGGCTTTATGTTAGCACACTTTTCTCTTCACAATTCCATTCACTGTCATTTGCGTTCAATAGGTTGGGTGCAGGGTAATGTCATTAATGCAATATTTTTGGGGGTTGGTTTACTGCGATGAAAGATGGAACAAATATATTGGACGCAATTCTTTGTAACAGCTGGCATTAGATTAAGTTTAATTTGATACTTCGTGCCTAACCACTTTTTGGCTTTTGTTAATGTTCCTTGAAGACTTCGTAAATCAAAATTGCATTTCATTACTTGATTCTAACTGCCGTTGACATTTAGCAGTTTTGTTACAGTCAGTTTTTGAAGGTAATATTTTAATTGCTAACAATTCAAATTGAACCATTCAGTCATAATTTAGACCGAATGATGGTAATTTATCCATTTAAAATCACAGTCCATTTAGTGTCTGTAAATTTGTCTCCAACTTGTTGCAGCATAACACAATCAATATTATTCAGGAAGGCCAGCAGCTCCTTGTCAACATATCAATTTAATATTCAAAGCTTATATGAAAATGTTGCAACCCTTAAGGCTTCCTTCATAATTCATTGTACATCTAAATACCCTACCTGTAAAAGCCAAACTGCCCGCAGCGGTATGTATGCACATAGAGTCCTTCATTGCTCCAGTCCTAACATTAAAGGGACAATATTTTGGTGATCAGCATATCCAGTATTTTCTGAGTTCATTAAAATCGAAAAGAGTTGATATAAGCACTGGTCAGTCGTGCAATCTTCAGTATATCCAGATCTTGCATATACTTGTCATGCCAATACATAAACTACGAGCAAGAGTAGGCCACTCAGCCCTTCGAGCCTAGCCCTCAACCAATCAGTTAGATCATGGCTGACCCGATTGAACCTCAGCTCCACAATCCAATCTATCTGTGGAATCCTTTCAATCAATTTTCATCTTGTTAAGGAGCAATGCCTAAAGAGATCCTTCCTCAGTTAAGGGCGGCACGGTGGCACAGCATTAGCATTGCTGCCTTACAGCGCTTGCAGCACCGGATACCCGGGTTCAATCTTGACTACGGGTGCTGTCTATAAGGAGTTCGTACGTTTTCCCCGTGACTGCATGGGTTTTCTCCGAGATCTGCGGTTTCCTCCCACACTCCAAAGACGTACAGGTTTGTAGGTTAATTGGCTTGGGTTTGTATCCTTGGTATAAGTGTAAATTGTGCCTAGTGTGTGTAGGATAGTGTTAATGTGTGGTCACTGGTAATTTGGATCACTGGTCTGTGCAGACTCGGTGGGCCGACGGGGTTGTTTCTGTGCTGTATATCTAAACTAAACTAAACTGAAGGTAAAGTCTTGAAGGGAATGTGGGATATGCTACAGCTTCACTTAGAGACAGAACCACACCGCCTACACACAGCGCCCATCAATTTCTACATTTCTGAATTTTGGTATTGGTTTATTATCGTCATGTATACCAATGAAAAGCTTTGTTTGAATGTTATCCAGTCAAGTCTTACTAGATTTTCCAGGGCTGATAGAGGAGATATTAATAATATTTTGTAATTCACAATACACTGGTCCATTGAGGAATGCTCTAGTGTTTTCTACTCCAGCACAGCATAATTCATTTCTTATCTCCCAGTAATGCAGGGTTCCACTGACTGTCCGCAATGTATTGCATTTGCAAGCTGAAATATTCTGCAGCTATGAAGATCTGAAAGTACAGGTGGCCTGGGACCAAATTCAGTTCTCATGGAAGTCATTGCCCCACCACCAGGTAACAGCGACAATAGTTTTACTTTATGCCTGTCAGATGGGCTGTTCAATTTAAATCCACATGCAAACTCGAAACAAGAGCTAAGTGGTTTTACCATTACTTCCTCCTTCACATCTGTCATTCCCTTTCTTGTGCTTGCAACTAAGGCACACAGTGGAAGGGGCCAAAAGGAAAGAAATTCATGAATGCAACACTTTTTTAATATTTCATATTGTCTAAAAATACTTTACTTTGTAGAGTGCAGTCATGGTTTTGCTTTTAGGTCTCCTGAGGGTCGGCAAGATGACAGCGATGATGTAGTGCCAGTCATCTTTATACAGCTTTTAGCTCTGATTATGTATTATTTGGAGGATGGCTTAGAGGCCTGCTGTGAAAGGCCTGCAGCTCAAAGATAGAGGGCAAAGATATCACAGGTGACAACACATTAAATGGTTAAGTATGTACACAAGTTCCGCCGCATATGGCAGGTGAGGACTGTTATGGGGCAGCCGGAAGAATTTTGATAGAATAAATAATAAAATGCTTGTGCATTGCAACATTTTGCTTATAGTGTCGAAGAGGAGTCCAGTACTGACTTGGCTCTCTGTACATCTGTTAGAGACTGGCAGTGGTGGCCAGCTGAATTAGCACAACCATGAGCAAAATATAATGTGCACTCATCAGTATCTGTGGAGGGAAGTGGACAGACAACGTTTCGGGTAGGGACCCATTTCTCAGGCTCTGAGTTTTACACAGAGTGCATGGGTGCATGTGAAGGGTAGTTGGGAGTCGTGGTGGAAGCAGGTGCAATATTGACATTTAAGATGCCTTCAGATCATCAAATGGATATACAGGGTATGGAGATATATGGATAACGTGCAAGCAGAGGAGATTACCTCGGCATCATGTTCGGTACAGGCACTGTGGGCTGAAGGGCCTGCTGCTGTAACATTCTATATTTTATCAAATTAACCCATGGGACAACTTTGTCATGCAGATGGTAGTATGTTTGTGGAATGAGTTGCCAAAGGAAATGGTTAAGGCAGTTACAATAATGACATTTAAGGGACATTTGCACACTTACATAGACAGTAAAGGTTCAGTGGGATATGGTTCAAACTCAGGTAATTAGGACATCTGTGAATGGGCATCTTGGTCAGTATGGACGAGTTGAGTTGAAGGAGCTGTTTCCGTGCTGTGTAACTCTGACTCCATCCAAACCCCAGACACTGAACAGCGCTGACAAGATGCATTAGGCTATGGGGCACAGAAGAAGGATGCTAGGGGAATAGACCAGGAGGATTACTTGACATTCTATACAGTTTAGCATAAATTCATATATATATATTAGCTGTGGAATGTTTATTCTGAGGTGGCTTCGAATGTTGCGCAGGCAACTGCTAGTTAATGAGAGTGGAAAGTTAAATTATGTGATTGTTAATAAATGAGGAAAGAGAAGACTCACAGCTTCACAAAACTAATATGGACTAGTAAAATTCAGTTACACATTTAACCTTGATATCACTTGAAGTTGCTGAGTTATGGTTATGCTATGACAATTATCAATGTGCAGATAGGAATTTGTGGCCCATTGTAATTTATTGATCTAAATTCACAACCCTGCCACAATTAAAGCAATCTGATCAATATAATCACTTCTTGAGAGAATCTTTAGCAGCAACTTTCTCAAACTTTGTTCCACATTATTGGATTCTCCAGTTATCTCACTTACATAAAACTGGTTAAAAAAAGAACGGTTGAGAGTCAATTAAAAACTGTGTCTAAAGGTGTGTTAAGAATCACAGCAGCTAAAAAGTGTACCTGCAATTTATGCTCAGATGAGTGACAATGTCATTTGGAACTACCTGCATTGTGAAAATATCCTAAATCATATAGATATTACCTTGGAAAGAGCAACATTTCCATAGATTAACCAACACAATTTAATATATCTGATCTGCCATCCTGACTTAAGCAGTACTTAACCTTTCCCTTTTACTTGTCTCTGTCTCTTCCATTTGGTTTCTTATTCATTTTAGATTCACTACAGCTTGAATATTGCAATATTTATTTATCACCGCTTCCTCTAATAATAAATAATGCTCTTTACTCCATTGTATAAATTTTATGCAACAACATCATCAAATGATTGACCTTGTCTAAACTGCCAATTAGCAAATTGTTTAAAAGCAGAAACTGCTGAAAATACTCAGGTAGCAGAGCGGTAGCATTGTATGTTCTCCCTGTGACCATGTGGGTTTTCCCTGGGTGCTCCGGTTTTCTCCCACACTCCGAAGGCGTACAGGTTTGTCGGTTAGTTGGCTTCAGTTAAAAAAAATTCCCCTAGTGTGCAGGACACGGCTAGTGTACAGGAATCGTTGGTCATCACAGACTCAGTGGTGCCGAAGGGCCTGTTGCCATGCTGTATATCTAAACTCCAAAAAAAGGTCAGGCAGCAAATGCGGAGAGAGAAACAGAGTCAACATTTCAGATCAAGAACCATTCGCCAATCGGTTGCTCATGTTCTAAGTAGCATGAATCTTGTTTATTGTAAAAACTTCATTATTTGTTTTGTTCAAATTTGAAAGTTTTCAGATCAGGTTTTGAAGCATTTTAATTTGGAGTCTGAAAAAGTAAAGGGCTAATCGTATTGATGGCTGGCCAGCAGCTTATTTGAGAACCATCAGTTCGCTGCCAGATATTCTGTAATGTCCTGAGCTGAGGGGTTCAACATGAAGTGTTCTCAGTCCCTCAACATCTTTATCAGTCCTAGCTAACCCATTGCCAATGTTATTAAAAACTTGATGGTGCCACGGTAGCAGCACAGTGGCGGCACAGTGGCGCAACGATCAAGTTGCTGCCTTATCGCGCTAGAGACCCGAGTTCAATCTGGACTGCGGAAGCTATCGGTTCCGGAGTTTGTACATTCTCCCCGTGACCATGTGGGTATTCCCTGGGTGCACTAGTTTCCTCCCACACTCCAAAGACGTACAGGTTTCTAGGTTCATTAGCTTTGGTAAAAATTGTAAATTGTCCCTAGTGTGTAGGATAATGCTAGTATGCAGGGGTTGCTGGTCGGCACAGACTCAGTGGGCTGAAGGGCCTGTTACTGCTTTGTATCTCTAAACTAAACTGTAAATAGGCAATTTACAAACTCTAAAAGTGTTCAACACATTTTAATGATAGCACAAGGTATTACATACATCCTCAAATACTGGCTACATTCTTCTAGTGAACCGTATCCAGGAAGGGGAAGGCGTTATGATTGATGTTAACTAGGCGGGGTTAATGGTACTGAGGTAACTATGTTATTGGTTGCATGCAAAACCATCTACATCCTTCCCCTTAGAAAATTTAAAAGAAACAGACCGTTGTCACTACAACAGAATTAAACAGAATCGCCATAACGAACAGGTGGCTTGCTGATCCGGCCCGAGCGCGTACGGATGCCTCCCCCTTCCCCCGGAGGAGCAGAAAAAACAGGGGGACCCGAGACAGCAGGGGAACCAGGGAAGGGCGGTGGGGTTGGAGGAACAGCGGAGGGAGAACCGCGACCGCCAACAGGTGACCCGCGCAGAGGGGAACCGGGCGCTCGATATGGGGACCGAGGCATGCAGGGAACGCTGGCTGGGACAGGAGCCGGCTGCTGGTATGAGAGCGGCGGGGCATAGGGGCCCGGGGCCTGCGGCTTCGGCTCATTAACCGCAAGCAGGTGTTGTCGGCTTCTACGGTAGATGATTCCCTCATAGTCGACCAGATACGAACGAGGTGAGTCGGCCACCCCAACCACAGTAGCCAGACGGGAGTGACCACTGGCGGTTTGCAATCGAACAACCTGTCCAGGCAACAGAGGATCGAGTGGTCTGCACGACCGATCGTGGGAACGCCGCTGGCTGTCATGTTTCTCTTGAATGCGCCTCTGCACAGAGGCAGGCTCCAGCACCCGAGGTTTCAGCTGGCGCTGGGCAATCGGGATGGTAGATCTGGTTGTTCTGGACATCAGACGCTGAGCAGGGGACCCCATGGCCGGATCTCTGGAAACATTCCTGAGGTTCAGGAGATCCAAATACAAATCAGTTAGACAGTCTCGCTTGTTCCATCAGAAGCTTGGCGCTGCGGACGGCCCGTTCAGCAAGGCCGTTGCTCTGTGGGTACTCCGGGCTGCTGGTGAAATGCACAAAATTCCATTTGTCAGCAAAACTTTTGAACTCACGGCTGGTAAACTGCCTGCCATTGTCAGTCTGCAGCCTGACAGGGGACCCAAACGTGGAGAAGTGTTTCCGCAGCTTCCGGATCACCATCTCCGACGTGAGGGATGTCAGCAAATCCACCTCGAACCAGTTTGAGTACGAGTCGACCAGGACAAGGTAGTGGTTACCACGCCACTCGAAGATGTCGGCAGCCAGCGAGGACCAGGCCAAGGCAGGAGCGGGCTGTTGCAGCAGGGGCTGTCGCTGCTGATGTGGAGCAAGACTGTTGCACGTGGAGCAGGCAGAAACACGGTCTCGAATATATTTGGCCATTCCAGGCCAGTAGAATTGGCACTGAGTGTGGGCGAGTGTTGCATCGACCCCGGGGTGTCCGCTGTGGGCTGCGCAGTAGTAAGAATCGAACAGGGAGGACGGGACCACCACTTTATGTCCCTTAACGATAACGCCATTCTGGAGCACCAGTTCGTCACGGACCAGGAAGAAGGGCTGTGTTTCAGGCGGTGCAGCGGAGCGCTTTGTTGGCCACCCTGATTTAATCACAGACGCAAGCCGTTGCAAAACTGGATCGGCAGCGGTGTGCTCGGCCAAAAGCTGCAGCTGCTTGGTGGGAATAAAATTGACGCCCAGTACGAGCAAGTCCTCTGTTTCGTAGGGGTGGCGAGCACAGGAGGCCCGCGGGGCGCGCGATAACGTGTCCGCGATGTGCATCTCGGTGCCTTTCTTGTAGACGATGTCGAAATCAAAGCGCTGGAGCTGCAGCATCATACGCTGCAGCCTGGCAGGGGCAGCATGAATCGGCTTGTTCAGGATTGTCACCAGTGGCTGGTGGTCGGTTTCGACTGTAAATCTGCTGCCAAACAGGAAGTCTCTGAACTTGGAGCAGGCAAACACCACCGCAAGTAGCTCCTTCTCGATCTGAGCGTACCGCTGCTCGGTGTCCATCATGGTGCGGGAGGCATAGGAGACAGGATGTAACGATCCATCGACAGATTGGAGGCATGCCGCGCCCAGGCCGAACTTAGAAGCGTCACATGTGACGGTGATGGGGCGACTCGCATCAAAAAATCGCAACGTCGGAGTGTTAATCAGTTTCGACTTGAGACAGTCAAACGCCTGCTGGTGCTGTGGGAGCCAGACCCAGGCGATATCCTTTTTTGTCAGCTGCCGCAGGGGAGCACTCAGCTCACTGAGATTTGGTACAAACTTCCCAAGGTAGTTCACCATGCCCAAGAAACGTTGTAGACCTGGCACGTCGGTGGGGGCTGCCATCTCAGAGATGGCCGCTGCCTTCAAAGGGTCGGGTTTTAGTCCGTTAGAGGTGAAAACGTGTCCAACATACGTGACTTCTGAGACACGAAACCGGCACTTCTTTGGGTTCAGCTTCAGGTTGGCCTTTCGCGCCCGATCCAGGACGCGGCGGAGGTTCTGGTCATGTTCGGCAATGTCCTTCCCATAGACTAAGATGTCATCCACGATGATGGCACATGGCAGGCCCGAGAATATCTGCTCCATCGTTCGCTGGAACACCTCACTAGCGGAATTGATGCCGAATGGCATTCGCAGGAATTTGAATCTGCCGAATGGTGTGGCGAAGGTTGTCAGGTCGGAAGATGCTTTGTCCAACGGGATCTGCCAGAACGAGTTCTTAGCGTCTAGGACCGAAAAGACGGTGGCTTGCCCGACCTGAGCCGCCACGTCCTCAACAGACCGCATGGGGTAGTGTGGTCGCCTGATGGCAAGGTTTAAGTCCTTGGGGTTGATACACACACGTATTTCATTCTTGTCTTTCTTTATCGTGGCAACCATGGTGGAGACCCAATCGGTGGGCTCGCTGACCGCTTCTAGCACCCCCTTGTCGACCATGTTGTTAAGCATCGCCTCGACCCTGTCTTTCATGGCGTGGGACACCCTGTGAGGTGCGCGGACCACGGGTTGTACATTTGGGTCAATGGAAATATGGTATGTCAGTGGTAACTTTCCCAGGTCATCGTTGAACAGGTCCTGGTATTCTGCAATCGGGTTAAATGACAGTTGCACTTTGTGGACCGTGTGGTCGAAGGACACCAGGCCAAGATCTTGGCACGCACGGTTTCCCAGCAGGGTAACACAGTCAGAGTTCAAAACATAAAAAATCAAGTTTCTCGTGGCCTTCTGTAGCCTGCAAGTTAAAGTGGCCCTCCCCACAGGCCTGAGAATTTCTCCACCATAGGCATGCAGTGTAGCATTGTCAGCGACCAAGGCCTCATTAGTCCTTATCTTGTTGAAAAGATTTATTGACAAAACATTGACCTTTGCCCCAGTATCTAACTTCGCAAGGAAGGTTACATTGTTGACAGTCACAGACACGGAGGGATCAAGACGTTGGCCAGGTGCCTGGAGGAGGGTAAACACATTCGAATCCTCGGGAGAATTAATTGGATCTGCATCATAGGATTCAGCAACATTGGGCTGTGGGTTGGAACAGCTATCAGATTGTTTAAGCATGTTTAGACTGGGTCTGGAAATCTGTACCTGTCTCCCACGAGAACGGAATGAGCGGCAGGCAGAAGCGAAATGATTCAGTTTGTTACAAAAATTACAAGCCTTGCCATAGGCAGGGCACGTCGACCGTCTGTGGTGCATGTAGTTACAGTTAGGGCACCTTTTTGGGGGCACATCAGCAGGACCAGGGTTGGCACGCGGCAGAAAAGCATTGTTTCCCCTCTGAGGCGGGGCTCTACTAAATCCAGCCTGGTGAACAGACTTATCTCCCAAGTCCCGGTGATCATCTGGCAATACAACGACCTCAGACAATCTGCAGGCATGCATGGCTTTTTCTAACGTTAGATCTGGATCCCTAAGAAGCTCACATCGCAGCTTCTGGTCACGCATGCCAGTTACTAAAATGTCTCTAGTGAGCTGGTCTGTCATGTCACTGAAACGGCACCGCTGGGCGAGATAACGCAAATCGGCAATAAAACATTCAGCAGGTTCCTCCGGCAGCTGTCTCCTTGTAAAGAACCGTGCCCTCTCTAGAATGCGGTTCGAGGGCAGGTCACAAATCTCCCTGAACTTACGTAGCAGGCAAGCAGGGTCACTGGCAGATTCTGCAGGGGTAACCACCACGTTGTTGTCGTCCAGGACCGCTGGAGCATAGACGAAAGTTCTGGCTCTCTTCATGGCATCAGGTCTGACAAGGTTGAGTAGGAGAGAGGCTTTGAGGGAGTCAGGATCATTGCGGTGAGCGACGTTGACAAAGTGGGTGAAATCAATTTCAAACGTAGCCCAGCGCTCAGAAATATCAGCATCAAAGACAAGCTGCGCGGGCTTTCTGCACGAGGATGCCATGGTCAGAGAGATAAGGCACAAATCAAATAAAAGAAATAAAACCCGATGGACAGGTAGGCGCAAGTATCTTCCAGCTCCGACACCATGTAAATAGGCAATTTACAAACTCTAAAAGTGTTCAACACATTTTAATGATAGCACAAGGTATTACATACATCCTCAAATACTGGCTACATTCTTCTAGTGAACCGTATCCAGGAAGGGGAAGGCGTTATGATTGATGTTAACTAGGCGGGGTTAATGGTACTGAGGTAACTATGTTATTGGTTGCATGCAAAACCATCTACATAAACTAAACGTAAATATTTAATTTTTAACTTCCCTTGAATTACTTAATTTATTTTAATTAATTTTACCAGTTAATTGTATTAGGTAAATTTATTATTTAAAAATGTGTTAATCAATTTATGTTTTACTAATTCTATTTTTTCCCCAAATCTCAGCAGATCTATTTAGAAACAGTAATGATTGCATCTGGGTGTATGAACTGTCAAACAGTGAAAGATCTCATACTTTGAACACACGACGAGAACACAGAACTCAAAATCCTGACAAAATAATTGAATCAGGGTGTCAGCAAGTTTTTATCTTTCACCTTAACTCTTCATCAGGGAACCCACAAGGGTTTACTACCCGGTATTTGACAAAATATGGTTTGCTGTACTTCCTTAGATCAACTATACTTAAATGCTATAAGATTCCACACGTTTGATTGAAAGATATAGATGGAAAAGGCCCTCAAAACGCAATCAAATATAAATAATGGTTTATTAATCTTGGAATAAACGTCAGCAGATTTTTTCTGTGCGCACAACATGCAGATAGTTAAACAATAGAATCAATTGAAAGTTGGGACACAGGGTCCATTTCTGTGCTATATTGCTCCATGACTCCATGAAATACTATTGCACAATTAATAATATTAATGTGCAATAATATTTCATGTAGTCTTGGAGCAATACACCACAGAAATGGACCCTGTGTCCCAACTTGTTCATGCTGACTGTAATAACTATCCACGTTTGTTCCATATGCCCGCTTGTATTTCTCTACTCCTTTCCTATCCAAGTACTGGTCCAAATACCTTTTAAATGTTGTAATTGTTTCCTCCACTGCCACTTTATCTGCCAGTTTGTTCCATATAACCTCTGATCTGTGTGTGGGAAAACGTCTCCCTCAGATCTCCTTTAAATGTATCCCCTCAGTGTAAATCTATGCCTTCTGACTTACTGTCTCCACCACCCTAGGAGAAAGACTCTAACTCTCTACCATAGGTATGCCCCTTGTAATTTTATAAATCTTTATAAGGTTACTCAGCAGATTCCAACATTACAGTGAGAATAACCACAGTTTACCGAATCTCTCATCACAAGTAAATCCTTCCATTCCAGGCAACATCCTGGTGAATCTCTTCAATATTCTTTCTAATGTCATCACATATTTCCTGTTGTGTGGTAACTAGAATAGTGAGATTAAACGAGAACTTACCAGTTCGAAGTTTGATCTTTATTTTATGAGGAGTTACGATGAGGGATTACGTGAAGAAGGCCCGCCTGGCGCTGGAACGGCATACTTCAAAGCAGCGGCATGAAAAACACAGAACCAATAGCCGAAGTAAAATAGTAAGGCTCAAAATAGACTAGAACTACCAGATGATCATTTACATTATGATGGTTGGGAGTGGAGGGCACGTAATCCCTCATCGTAACTCCTCATAAAATAAAGATCAAACTTCGAACTGGTAAGTTCTCGTTTAATCTCACTATTTTACTTCGGAGTCACGTGAGTGACAACGTGAAGATTTTGAAGCTCTGTGTTTTTTATGTCGTAAATTCATTTCATACGACTCTCTGTTTAGTCAAAACAGTAGTGAGTAAATAGTATTTTAGGACATTGTTACAATTTATGTAATAAGTCCTTTAATCATAAAAAGAACAACTTTTTAATAATAACCCCTCTTAGGGGAAGATAACCTGTAATCTTAGGGGAAAATTACAAAATAAATTGATAAATGTTGTCAATGGTAACATAAATCGATAACATAAATCGATAATATAAAACAAAGCAAGCATTAAAGAGAACCCATTACTGTGTGTCCAAATCCTGGCACCGTGACAACAGGTTTATTCTAGAACTTTGAAATCTCTTCTCTAGACCACCCTGCGGCCTCTAAAATTTTATCGAGTGGCACGTCCTGTACCTTTGCCACGGACGTAGCTGCCGCCCTAGTGGAGTGAGATTTAAACACATCAGTATCTATTCTTGCTAGACACAAACCATCCAGAAATAGTTTGAACTGAACCTTTTGTATGTGGCTTTTGTGTGTTATTAATAAATGCTTAACCACACACAATGTTTCATCAATAGGATATGTTTTAAACATTACCTTCATTCCAGTTCTTCCTGTTCTGCTTTGTTTGATCAAGTCATAAACATAAAACATAATGTTATCTGTAGTCACATGCATGCAATCCAACCGTTACAATTGCAAAGCTTGTACTCTTTTTGAGCTGATACCAATGCCATTGACATTACCACCTTGAATGTTAATTCTGCAAAGACATTGAATTAATTGAAGTCCATTGTTTAAACAAAGTGAGAACAATGCTAACATCCCAAATTCCTGTATATCTGGGCTTGGGATGATTTTATTGAAAATTCCTTTCATGAATCGGGATACTAATGGGTGAGACCCAACTGAATCCTGATCTGAAATTTGTCCTAAATAGGATGACAATGCACTACGAGCACAATTAATGGCACTATAACTCAAATGCTCATCAAAGTGTAACCCAGCAAGGAACTTTAATACATTTGAAATGTTTGCAGTATGATAAGATATCTTTGACTGTGTACAAACTTCCCATTTCCTTATATGCGACTTATATTGTTTTAGTGCTATTCCTCCAAGCTGCAACTATAACATCCATGGTCCTGTCCGACAGTTCAAACCCTTGCAATGGTCTGGTCAGAACCTGCAGATTAACAAATTCATATGATCATGCAATGGATGAATTTCTTTGTTACTCATTGTGTCAACAGATTGTCGCAACTGGGAATTGTCATACATGGTTCAATAATCATTTTAGCATCAATGGGAACCATGACTGCGTGGGCCAATCTGGCACCACCAAAATTTGCCTTCGGCAGCGTCTTGCGCTATTTTCTTGAGACATTGTCCAATGACAGAATGGGGAAAAGCATAAAAGAACAAATTCCCCAGTGTAGCAAGAAAGCATCCACTGCTACTGCCCCTGGATCGTGTTCCCCAAGACACGTATTTGGGCAATTGGTGATTCAATCTAGATGCAAACAGATCAATGTCCGGTACTCCATACCGACTGACAATATTTTGAAATTTTGTGGATTAACATCCATTCTGTATTGTCTTTAAATATTCGTGATCTTTTGTCTGCCACAACATTGTCTCTCCCCGAGATATAAATAGCTGAAAGCCAAATATTTTTTGCCATACACCATTGCCACATCTGGTTTACCAGATGATCACATGATATTGATCTGACACCACCCATGTGATTGATATATGCCATGGTATTATCTATTTGTACTTGGACATGCAACTCTTTTAATGAAGAGCAATAAGCTTTTAATCCATAAAATGCTTCCAGTAGCTCCAAATAATTAATACCATATGTTTGGAGCAATAAATCCTCTTGGACAGCCCATCTGCCTCTACAGCTGGTCTCATTATCCGTAGCCCCCCCCCCCCCCCCCCCACACTTGACCTTAGCCAAAAAGCCGAGAAGCGATTTGCTAGCTGGAAATTCTTCCTTATCATACTCCTGCCTCGGCTCATCAAATCCCTTTTTCATATGACCAGCCTTCTGGCCAACTGAAGGGTTTCACAAGACCAACAGTTTTTGCCTCTTCATCCATTACTTTAATTTGTTTAAACAGATTTCCTCCGAACAAATAACCAGGAGCTTGAACATTGCTTGTCCTGTAAATCTTTGGATGTAAAAGTGGCCGAATGGCAATCTTCCATTTATATAATTTATCTCAAAATGAGTTTGCAGAATAAACCTAACATATTTTGTTTTATTCTGAACTTTAGTCATTCCACAACCTTCCAGCTTGTCTTAAAAGACAGTGATGCCAATTAGCTTGAGGATTCTTTTAATAGTAATTCCTGCGCCCGCATAATTGCTGACATTGGCGCCCAAAACCCGGATTTACCAGGTACCTTCTTAAAGGTGTTTTGGAATGTTTCATGAATTAGCGTCATCCTTGCGCAACCTAATGTTTCTTATATTCTGTATCATTCCAATTTTAGTATATGTGCTGCCGAAGCGAGCACATGTTTAAATGCAAATCTGCTGTCTCAACCATAACAGCTTTCTTGAGGCAGGTGAGAGACCATATAATTAACATTGGCCGCCAGGTTTCCTTCCATGGCCTCACCGCCTCCACCAGGTATAGTAACTTTGTGCCCCTCAGACACACCTGGATTTGTATTGTGGTGGGTACTTCTGACCACAAACACCACTTTCAGGGTCAGTCTCATACAGCCCTGGTACTCCTGAAACTTGTTCAAGGAGACTTCCTCCAGCCCAATCCCAGGCACTGGAGTTTCAATTCCCATTTTTAACTGGCACCATATTCATAATATGGAACCCCCTCAGGGGCTGCCTGGGAATATTCTGGGTACTTAGACCCTTGGTTGATATTGTTTGGAGTATTTCCTCCATTAGATCCATACTTAGCCAATTTTAGGCTTACCTTACAGGATCTTTCAGAAACCTCAGGCCTTTCAAGCTTCTTTTTATATTTTAGGCACTGGGTGTTCAAGTTTTGTTTGTGGAGCAACTAAAGGCTCACTAACGGGTATTTCAATCGGCCACCGGTATCGGAACCGGCTCCGCAATAATCTGCTGTCCCGACTTTTTACACCCCGGGACGCACGTTTTACCCGCGATTTAAAAAAAAAAAAATTATTTTTATTTTAATTTAAAGTCCTCCTGGTTTACCTACCAGCCTACGGAGTTTTAAGAAAACGCCCTGGAAGTAAAATAATTTTACTTACCTGCGGGCCGTTTCCTTACCGCTGTGTTGGAGCTGCCTCTGCAGCTCTTCCTCTGCCGATAGCGTCGACGTAATGCCGATCCAGCGCCAGGCGGGCCTTCTTCACGTAGTCACTCACGTGACTCCGAAGTAAAATTGTTCACGATATTCCATATATGGCCGGACCAATGTACAGCTGCAGGTGTAAAATTCACTTCAGTTATAACATGTTCCTGATTATATGTTTGTGGTTGAGTTCAATAGCTGAGATTGATATAAATTGTGATATAATTAAATCCCTTAGATAGCTAATTGTTTAAGGATGACACAGTGATGCAGATGGTAGGGCTGCAACTTCACAGCATCAGAGACTCGGGTATGATCCTAACCTCAGGTGCTGCTTATCTGGAGCTTGCCCATGTCCCCTGTGATCACATGGGTTTGCTCCGGGTGCTCTGGCTTTCTTCCACATCCCAAAGACTTGTGGGATTGCAGATTAAATTGCCTCAGTAAATTTCTGGAAGGCGCGGCGGGGACTTACCATCAGGAACGGGGTCCCTCGCCGGGGATCCCTGGAGGGGAGCTTCGACCGCCAGCCCTGCAGTCTGCGGTGCTTCTGACTGCGGCGTGGCGGGAACTTTAAATCTTCGACCGCCGGCCTGCGGCCTACACCAACCTGAAGCCGTGGTCTCCAGTAGGGAAGCACCAATTCAGGACTTACCTGGACTTTTTACCTTGTCTACTCATCTGGACGCCCGCAGCGGCGGCTGCGGAGGGTTGAGGTCCCGACCACGGGGGAAAATGGAGGAGGACTGGCCAAATTTTGTGCCTTCCACAACAGTGATGAATGCTGTGGTGGATGTTTGTGTTAAATTTTTATTATGTTTTTGTGTGTTCTTATTCTGTGTGTACCGCTGCTGGCAAATTCATTTCACTTGCACTTCATGTGCAAGTGACGAATACAACTGATTGATTGAAATTGATTGATTCATAACAAGAGGAGTTGAGTATTGGAGCTAAGAGGTCCTTCTGCAGTTGTATAGGGCCCTAGTGAGACCACACCTGGAGTATTGTGTGCCGTTTTGGTCCCCTAATTTGAGTTGGGACATTATTACTATTGAGGGAGTGCAGCATAGGTCAACAAGGTTAATTCCCGGGATGGCGGGACTATCATATGCTGAGAGAATGCAGCGGTTGGGCTTGTATACTCTGGAGTTTAGAAGGATGAGAGGGTGTATTATTGAAACATATAATATTATTAAGGGTTTGGACACATAAGAGGCAGGAAACTTGTTCCCGATGTTGGGGGAGTCCAGAACCAGGGGCCACTGTTTAAGAATAAGGGGTAAGCCATTTGGAACAGAGATGAGGAAACACTTTTTCATGCAAGGAGTTGTGAGTCTGTGGAATTCTCTGCCTCAGAGGGTGGCGGAGGCTGGTTCTCTGGATACTTTCAAGAGAGAGCTAGATAGGGCTCTTAAAGATAGTGGAGTCAGGGGATATGGGGAGAGGAATGGGGTATTGATTGGGGATGATCAGCCATGATCACTTTGAATGGGGGTTGTGGCCCGAAGGGGCGAATGGCCTCCTCCTGCACCTATTGTATATTGTCTATTGTCTATTGTCTATTGTAATCGATGGTCAGTGTGGACTCGCTGGGCCGAAGTGCCTGTTTCCACCCTGCATCTTTCAATTCAATTCAATGAAATCTACAAGACAAGCAGGATATTCATTAATGCATTAACAAGAAACTAAAGATACTGGTTTACTCCAAAGAAAGACACAAAATGCTGGAGTAACTCAGTGGGTCAGGCAGCATCCCGGGAGAACATAGATAGGTGACGTTTTCGGTCAGGAACCTTCTGCAGATTGATTGCAGGAGAGCAGAGGAAAAGCTGGAAAAGATGAGGGTCAGAGAAGAGCATCGTTGAATACAGGCAAGGGAGATTTTTGAAAGGCAGAATACAGGACAAAGGCCAGGGATGAGAGGGTTTCAGCTACGAGGACAGGTTGGATAAACTTGGATTGTTTATCGTGGTGTATGTGGTGATAATGGTGTTTAAGAGGCTTTTAGATAGGCCCATTGAAGGGGCCATTCCTGTGCTGTACTGTTCATGTTCTATGTTCTGTAAATTAGTATGGTGAATCTCATGTGTGGAGGGGTTCTGTGTTCCTTATTAAATTCTCTGGAATTCTCTGGCTCAGAAGGCGGTGGAGGCCAGTTCTCTAGATTCTTTCAAGAGAGAGCTAGATAGGGCTTGTAAATGACCACTCCATACTCAGTATGTGATTCAAATACATCTTTAATCAGCACTGAAACTTAACAGCATGAAGGATGATTAGTTGTCAGTACACCCTGGCTGCTCCAACTGTCTGTGCTGGGAAACAAGTGTTAGTATAAGTATTACAGTGGGGTGGAGTTGCTGGCTGGTTAACATGCAACATCAATCTACATCCTTCACCCTAAAGATTAAGTGTGGAAGAGCACCCATGCCATGGAGTTAAACATACTCGCCATATCTGTCTGGTGGTCTACTAACACGGCCTGAGCGCGTGCGGACCAAACCCTTCCCCACCCTCACAAAAAGATGAGACGGGGAGTCTGGAGGCGAGAATGACGTGGTGGAGGATTGTGGTGACCGAAAGGGGAAACATGCGGTAGGTGAGGCCCCGTGGTTAGTGGAGACCGTGGGACGTGGAGGGGTACAAGGCATGCGGGGACGAGTTGGAGACATTGCAAAAGGCGGCCGGAACTGGAGCGGTGGAGCATAGGGACCAGCAGGCGGTGGTCGAGGCTCCATCACGGCAAGCAGGTGTTGTCGACCTCTCCGGTATACCGCTACCCCAGGTAAGACTGTGGCTCATCAGTCGGGTTGACAACAGTGCCCAGACGGGAATGTCCAGTGGAAGTTGTAGGCGGACGACCTGCCCTGGAAGTAGAGGCTTGAGTGGTCTACTGGAACTGTCGTATGACCGTTTCTGGATGTCGTGCTTCTCTTGTAGACGTTTCTGGATACTGGCAGGCTTCAGCACCTGAGGGACCAGTTGCTGTTGTGCGATGGGTACCGGAGGCCTCGTCAATCTCGACATCAGTCGCTGTGCCAGCAATCCCAGGGTTCCGTCTCTGGCAAGGTTTCTGAGATTCAGGAGATCAAAATAAATGTCTGATTTTGAAATCTGTGCTCGCTCCAGCAAGTGTTTGGCGCTTCTGACAGCGCGTTCAGCGAGTCCATTACTCTGTGGATACTTGGGACTGCTCGTGATGTGCTGGAAGTTCCATCAGTCTGCGAAAAGCTTGAACATGTGGCTGGTGAACTGCCGACGGTTGTCGGTTCTCAGGCTGACGGGAGCGCCAAAGGTAGAGAAGTGCCTTTTCAGCTTCTGGATGACTATCTCAGATGTGAGGGTGGTCAGTTGGTCTAGTTCAAAACAATTAGAAAAGGAGTCAACTAGAACGAGGTCGAGCTCTCCGCGCCATTCGAAAATGTCTGCCGCCAGCGATGTCCAGGGCAGAGCTGGTGGAGGTTGTTGCAGAAGGGGCTGCCGCTGCTGATGAGGCGCAAGGCTGTTGCAAGTGGGGCAGGAGGCTACGCGGTCCCAGATGTAATTGGCCATTTCCGGCCAGTAGAACAGACTATGGGCGCGTGCCAATGTGGCGTCGGTTCCTGGGTGACCGCTGTGTGCCTCTTTGAAGTATATGTCTCGTAGCGATGAGGGTATCACTACCTTGTGACCCTTGACGACAACCCCATCCTGAACTACCAGTTCATCACGAACCAGGAAGAAAGGCTGCACCTCTGTGGGCGTGTTGATTGTTTATCTGGCCAGCCTGTTTTGCTGATGGAGGAGAGGATTTGAAGCGTATTGTCAGTGGTGGTGTGTGCGGCCAAGGTGCGCAGTTGCTTGCTGGAGACGAAATCGACACCGAGGACCGTGAAATTTTCCTGTTCATAGGGATGTTGTTCGCAAGATGCCCGAGGTGCACGGGAGAGAGTGTCCGCGATGTGCATGTCCTTACCCTTAGTGTAGGTAATAGGGAAATCGTACCGCTGCAGCTGCATCATCATACGCTGCAAACGAGCTGGCACGGCATGGATGAGCTTGTTCAGGATTGTCACCAGTGGTTGGTGGTCCGTCTCGACCGTGAAGGTGTTGCCAAAGATGAAATTGTGGAATTTGGAGCAAACAAAGACGACAGCCAACAGTTCCTTTTCGATTTGCGCGTAGTGGTGCTCCATGTTGGTCATGGTGCGAGCGGCATACGAGACAGGTAGTAGAGTGCACTCGACAGATGGTTGCAAGCAGGCTGCGCCAAGCCCGAATTTCGGAGCACCGCAGGTGATTGTCACCGGACGTTTCAGGTAAAAAAAAATCAAGGTCGGTGCACTGGTCAGTTTGGACTTTAAAACATCGAAAGCAATCTCATGTTGCTGGGACCATGACCATGCTGTGTCCCTTTTTGTCAGCTCCCACAGCGTGGAGCTTAGTTCGCTGAGGTTCGGTATGAACTTGGCGAGATAGTTTATCATGCCCAGAAAACGCCGCAGGCCTTTCATGTCGGTGGGGGCAGGCATTTCTGTGATGGCAATAGCCTTCTTCGGATCGGGTTTGAGACCATTAGGAGTGAAGATGTGGCCGACGTAGGAAACCTCTGGAACCCGGAACTTGCACTTGTCAGGATTGAGCTTGAGGTTGATCTTACATGCGCGATTCAAGATGAGCCTGAGATTGTGGTCGTATCCGTTGCGTCTTTACCATACACTAGGATATCATTGACAATGATGGCACAAGGTAGATCCTCGAATAATAGCTCCATAGTTCTTTGGAAGACTTCACTGGCAGAGTTGATTCCGAATGGCATTATCAGAAACTTGTCCAGCGGTATCTGCCAGAAAGAGTTCTTTGCATCGAGGACAGAAAATAGGGTGGACGTTGCGACCTTTGCCGCAACATCCTCAACAGTCTTCATAGAATGGTGTGGGTGCTTAATGGCAGTGCTCAGTTCTTTCGAGTTGATGCACAAACGGATTTCATTTTTTCCCTTCTTGACTGTGGCAATCATGGTTGAGACCCAGTCGGTGGGGTTGCTGACTGCTCCAATTATGCCTCTGGAGGCCATGTCCTTCAGCGCAGAGTGAACCCTGTCAGTCGTGGTAAATGAAAATTGGTGTGGAGGTCGGATGACGGGTGTCACTTCGGGGTCAATAATAATCTTGTAAGTCATGGGCAACTTGCCCAGGTTATTGTCGAAAAGATCAGGGAATTCACTCAGCGGGTCCAGGGAAATTTGCAGCTTGTGTACCGTTTTGCAAAGGAGATCAGCCCCAGTTCCTGACAGGCCCGGTTGCCAAGCAGAGTAACTGAATTAAAGTTCAAGACATAGAAGGTCAAATTCCTCGTGGTTTTTTTCAGCACATATTTCAAGTTGGTTTTGCCCAGAGGCACCAGCACCTCCCCTCCAAAAGCATGTAGAGTGGAATTGTCCTTGATCAGTGGCTTGTTAGTACTTATCTTGTTGAAGAGGTTGATTGACATTATGTTTACTTTCGCCCCAGTATCTAATTTCAAGCCAAAATGGACGTTGTTTACAGTTACTGTCACGGTCGGATCATAATTCTTTGCAGCAGCAAGCTGTAATGAGTAACCAGTCGGGTTCTCTTGTGAGTTAATTGGACTCTGTTCGGGGGCAGATTCGAGCTGGAAATGGGGAGTGAAATTGTTGTTGTCTCGTTGCAAGAAATTGAGATTAGACCTGAAGCTAGGCGAATTCTTCCCACGGGCCCGACTTGCTGCCCGACATGCAGAGGCAAAGTGGTTTAACTTTTTACAGTAATTGCATGATTTACCAAAAGCAGGGCAAGCTGATTATCTGCTGTGTGCGTAGTTGCAATTTGGGCATTTCTTCTGAGGATCGCCAAGAGCCGCCTGACTAGCTTGGGTCATAAATCGCCTGTTATCTGTGTTGGTTCGCTGCCTAGTGAGGCCCGTCAGATTGATGGTTTTGGTTTTGTGCGAACTGTCTATAGGGTCGATGAATTCTACTGTCCTGCATGCGTGTGCTGCTTCCTCCAGTGTCAAATCTGGCCGTCTCAGAAGCTCTGATCTGAGCTTTAGGTCACTAATGCAATTCACTAAAATGTCCCTTGTTAACTGATCAGTCAGCTGATCGACCGGCATATTTTGGAATTGGCTGCGCTGGGCTAAATACATTAAGTCTGAGATTAATGAGTCTACTCGTTCACCAGGGAGTTGACGGCGAGAGAAAAACCTAGCCCTGTCCAAGATGTGATTTGAGGGCAGGTCACAGATCTGGCTAAATTTACGCAGCAGAACATTGGGGTCATCAGGAGATTCAGCTGGGGTTATTATCTGGTCGTAGGCATCGTGGACTGCCGGAGCATATGTTCTTGATCGCCGAAAGGCATCTGGGCCCGCAAGGTTGAGTAGGAGAGAGGCCTTGACAGCATCAGGTTCATTTCGGTGTGCAATGTTCATGTAGTGTCGGTAATCAATTTCAAACGTGGCCCAGCGTTCGCTGATATCCGCATCAAAGACGAGAGGGTCAGGCTTTCAACAGGAAGAGGCCATCATAAAGCAAAATAAAAACTCACAAAAGGGTAAAACAGAAAAACGTTATACAGAAGGAGTGGGTCCAATCACTTCTGACGCCATGTAAATGATCACTCCAGACTCAGTACATGATTCAAATACATCTTTAATCAGCACTAAAACTTAACAGCATGAAGGATGATTAGTTGTCAGTACATCCTGGCTACTCCAACTGTCTGTACTGGGAAACAAGTGTTAGTATAAGTATTACAGTGGGGTGGAGTTAGAGATGCTGCTGGTGTGTGATTGGTTAACATGCAACATCAATCTACAGGGTCTTAAAGAGAGGGATCCTGGGATATGGGGAGAATGTAGGAACGGGGTACTGATTGTGGATGATCAGCCATGATCACATTGAATGGCGGTACTGGCTCAAAGGGCCGAATGGCCTACTCCTGCACCTATTGTTTATTGTCTTTTGTATATTGATCCACAACGCGTGTAAGTTCTTTCCATTCTGGTCGTTCTTTTTCCCTGATTTTAGGAAATATCTTTACATCGCTGACATAGTTAGACAATTTTAATTTTTCCAAACTTCTGGTTATTTCTGTTAGAGATGAGAGTTATGTTTTCGGAGCAAAGCATTCTATACCTTCTGCCTCATTGACAATTACAGGAACTACAAATACAACTTAACAAAGAGCCAAGGCATGAAGACGTTTCAAAAGTCCATGTTGTATTCTGTTTTATTTCCATACACATATTCTCAAGAGCATTGATTGATCTGAGTGATAAGTGTTGGAAGAGTTATAAGGTCATGTGATATGAGCAGAATTAGGCCATTTGGCCCATCAAGTCGATTCCACATTCAATCGTGGCTGATCTATCTCTCCCTCCTAACATTCTACTGCCTTCTCCCCATAACCCCGGACACCTGTACTAATCGAGAATCTATTTATCTCTGCCTAAAATTGTGATCTTTTAAATATATTTTTATGCCTATTGATTCCTTCTGTATTGTTATTTGGCTTTTCCCATCTATGCCGTGAGGAAAGGAATTGCATTAATTCCGTTCTGCCTCTTCTTATTTCCTGGTGCCTCTGCAACCTCTCTCTCATTGATGCCTGTCAACTCCCTTTTGATTCTTCTTGCCATTAACCTACGCTAAGGGATAATTTACAATAGCCAATTAACCTTCTGGTGTCACTCACTTTGCACAGCGCTGATGGTACCCTTGGCAACCTTCAAATCAATGGGGACCTGAAACTGCGACAATTCACATCACTCATTTACTCCCCATTAGTCCGGCCCTCATCAGCAAAGGGCTTGATACAGTTATAAATGTGGCGGAGTACTCTTATATTCCTATGAGTTAACTCTCTTTGGACTCATGATCTTGATGAGTTGAATTCTATACATTATGAAGAATGCTTTGTTTGCATAAGTCATTGCACTTTAATTGGCTTTAGTCTTTTCCATTCTGTGTATCTTGTCTGACGACTGACTTATTTTGAACACATTTCTCCTCTTCCAGATTAAAGCTAGAACTATCCACCATTTTAACCTAATTATTTTAATTTAATATGATGGCATCTCTTGTAGAAACATGTGAGTTATTCAACCCCGATTCAAATTGCAAAATGTTACTGTCTATTAAGGGAAATAAATTATTTAAATTATATTTTAAGTTTGGTATGCCAAATTTTGTGCTGAGGTAGTTGTTACTCATTTAAATGCCTGATCAAAAGGTCTATTAATGCAGTTTTTAATGAAATACATTGTCATTCAGGAAGATGAAACGGAACATTGATGTGGCTGAAAATAATTTCAAGTTTTGTTCCAATTTTCATAACACAGCTCATTCTATACTATAGTATTGCTTTCATATACACACTTGATTTAAATAAAATATACATATTTATGGATCTCTTAACAAAAGAGGATCTGATAATAGTACAGGAATATTAATGTAATGATCCGTAATTCTGTTAAACAAAAGAGGTCAGGCATTATGAAGAAACAGTTATTCTGTAACACAGATTTTAGTATTCTTCTGCCAAATGTGATTGTGCGTAATAATTGGTTGGCATTTGTGTAAAAACAGATTTGAAGAGGATGATTTGCGATTTTGAATGTTTAAAGATTGTTTGTATATTTTCTTTCAGTTCTTTGTCATTTCAGAGATTCATTTATCAGAGGTCAAAGCAAGTCTTGCCATTATGAGTCACTGATGGCTCTTGAATGCACATGCTTTGAAAAGAACAACTATGTTCTGAATGAATCAAAAGAAACAATATCTCAGCATGAACTTCAAACATCTATATAACCAAAGTCTCATCTTGACCACTTCCTGTTGCGCTGTATATTGATTTAAGAATACATATATTTTACCATATATTGCAATAATTTTTGGTCATCTTACTCACAGTTCTCCAACGCTGAGAGACAGCTCCAAGGATTTCTCCGATCGATGAAATATAAAAAAGTTAGGTGTGTTTAAAAAATCTTGAGATCAGCCGATTGGTCCTCTAGCCTGTTAATCACCATGAAGAAGATAACGCCCTATCCTGGAGGTGGGGGGGACAGGAGTATAAAGCCTCGTAGGCCGGACACGAGTCAGTCACCGTGGCAGACTGTGAATGAGAACTGAGTCCAGAACTGTGAGTCTACGCCGTGAGTGAACTGATCTCTGCTTGAAATGAAATGAATTAGTAGCCTGCACTCTACTTGAAATGCTACAGAATTGAATTTGGTGGCCTGCGCTCTGCTTAAAATGCTATGAAATTGAATTTGGTGGCCTGCACTCTGCTTGAAATGCTCGGAAATTGAATTTAGTGGCCAGCGTTCTGCTTGAAATGGTATGAAATTGAATTTGGTGGCCTGCGCTCTGCTTGAAATGCTACGAAATTGAATTTGGTGGCCTGCGCTCTGGTTGAAATGCTACAAAATTGAATTTGTTGGACTACGCGCTGCTTGAAATGCTACAAAATTGAATTTAGTGGCCTGCGCTCTACTAGGAATGGTACGAAATTGAATTTTGTGGCCTGAGCTCTGCTTGAAATGGTATGAAATTGAATTTGCTGGCCTGCACTCTGCTTGAAATGCTACAAAATTGAATTTGCTTGGCTGCACTCTTGTTGAAATGCTATGAAATCAAATTGAATTTGGTGGTCTGTACTCTGCTTGAAATGCTACGAAATGAAATTGAATTTGGTGGCCTGCACTCTGCTTGAAATGCTATGAAATGAAATTGAATTTGAATTGAATTGAATACCTTTATTGTCATTCAGACCTTTCGGTATGAACGAAATTTTGTGCCTGCAGTCAAAAAACAACAATACAATACCACATAATAAACACAAAACTAACATCCACCACAGTGAGCTCACCAAACACCTCCTCACTGTGGTGGAAGGCAAAAGTCTTAGGGTCTCAGTCTTTTCTCCCCTCCTTATTCTCCCTCTGCGCTGAGGGGATCCAGGCCGCCGCCACCGCTAACGCCGGAACGCCGGAACGCCGGAACACCACCACAGGGCCCGCCGCCGGAACGTCGCTGGAGCACCGCAGCTCCCGAAAACCAGGCCGCCGCTGGAGCACCGCAGCTCCCGACACCCAGGCCGCCGCTGGAGCACCGCAGCTCCCGACACCCAGGCCACCGCTGGAGCACCGCAGCTCCCGACACCCAGGCCGTCGCTGGAGCACTGCAGCTCCCGACACCCAGGCCGCCGCTGGAGCACCGCAGCTCCCGACATCCAAGCCGCCGCTGGAGCACCGCAGCTCCCGACATCCAAACCGCCGCTGGAGCACCGCAGCTCCCGTCATCCAAGCCGCCGCCGGAGCACCGCAGCCCCCGACACCCAAGCCGCCGCTGGAGCACCGCAGCTCCCGACATCCAAGCCGCCACTGGAGCACCGCAGCTCCCGATATCCAAGCCGCCGCTGGAGCACCGCAGCTCCAGAAACCCAGGCCACCGCTGGAGCACCGCAGCTCAGAGGGAGCCAGGCTGCCGCTGGAGCACCGCAGCTCCCGAAGCCCAGGCCGCCGCCGGAAGCCAGGTCGCCGCTGAAGCTCTGAAGTCGTGCCGCCGCCGCTGGAAGCTGGAAGGCCGTCACCAGGGCCTCAGCACAGACGGAGACGGTGTCGGGGGACACAACAGGAAAAGTCGCATCCCCCGAAGGGAGAGACTAAAACCCCGTTTCTCCCACCCCCCCCCCCCCCCCACACACACATACACAACCCGACAAACAAAAAATAAACACCAAAAACAGGGACGAGGACAAAAATAAAATAAAAGACAGACGGACTGCAGGTGAGCCGCAGCTGACAAGCAGCGCCTCCACTCCGAAGCTCCGAATTTGGTGGCCTGAACTCTGCTTCAAATGCTATGAAATGAAATTGAATGTTGTGGTCTGCACTCTTCTTCAAATTATATGAAATTGAATTTGGTGGCCTGCACTCTGCTTGAAATGGTATGAAATTGAATTTGGTGGCCTGTACTCTGCTTGAAATGGTATGAAATTGAATTTGAATTTGGTGGCCTGCATTCTGCTTGAAATTGAATTTCAAGGAATAGCTGTGTGAACTGCCAGCCCACCAGCCATGAGTCAATCAACTGCCAGCCCAACAGCTGTGAGTGAGTGAACTGCCAGCCCACCAGCCCATGAGTGAGTGAACTGCCAGCCCACCAGCCAAGACTGAGTGAGTGAACTGCCAGCCCACCAGCTGTGAGTGAGTGAACTGCCAGCCCACCTTTGGCCGATACCAAACCACTCATTTTCAGCCCACAAGGCCCCATTAGCCCAGAAACCATTCCCTTTTGCACAAAATGCCAGTATTAGCCCAGGGGGAGTATTTTGGCTGAAAAGGCCCGTGCCAGGCCAGGAAAAGTCCTTTCACTGAGATTTCACTCTCTTTTTTTTTTTTTAAGTCCCTTCGGCCCATCAGACATATACTAGCCCAGGAGGAGTCCCTTTGGCTCATCAGTAAATATTTCCCCTGGAAGTATTAAACCTCACCCCAGTATTTTTCTCCTTCCCTTCAATGGCTCCCTGTGAGATCCAGGCCAGGATAGACTTTCCTCCTGCATTGCCTTGATCTGTAGAAAAAGATTGAAAATGTCTAAAATTGATTCTCCATTCCCACCCATATCTCTCACAGAGTCTCTCACCTGTTTTGTACATAATTTCTGGCAGTTTCTGAGCTACCAGCCCCGAGTGACTGATGTGCCAGTCCACCAGCCCTGAGTGACTGAGCTGCCAGCCCACCAGCCCTGCGTGACTGAGTTGCCAGCCCACCAGGCCTGAGTGACTGAGCTGCCAGCCCATCAGGCCTGAGTGACTGGGCTGCCAGCCCAAGAATCCCCCCCCCCCCCCCCACTGGTCAGCAATATTGGAATTGGTGGAGAGGTGGAATATTGCTTTGGGGGAACAGCCCTCCAATGTGAACAGTGTGAACAACGGGTTCCATTTCGTCTAGTAATAATTATAAATTAATAATTATAAGTTAAAAACTCATGAAATATCAACCTGTTTGTTTCCTCATCCAAGCTTCCAGACTTGGTTGATCAACTACTGCTTCTTGAAAACTTTTCTATATCAAATTTTAAGCAAATAATAACTTCCTCAGTAAAAGGAACAGAAAGATGTGTTTTTCCACATCACGTGGTCAGCAAATGCATTACATGTCCCATGAAGAGGAGATGTTGTGGGACTAATGACAAGAGTCACAGCAAGTAGATGGTACTTTTTTAATGTCAAGTCAAGTTTATTCGTCACATACACATACGGGATGTGCAGTGAAATGAAAAGTGGCAGTGCCTGCTGACTTTGTGCAAAAAACAACAAAACAAACAACCAACAAACTACAAACAGAATCACATGTTCTTATAATGGTAATAAATTAAGTTATTCAGTTAATAGTCCACTTAAACAGCAAACTATATCGGTAGCTCCAGCAGCATTGGGGTGTGGGAGGGAGGGGAGGAAGGGAGGGATGAGGAGTGTGGGGGGGGGGGGTGGAGAAACAGAGTCAATTTTTCCAGTCACGGAACCCTCTTCAGAACTGGAGCTGATCAGCTGGATTTTCAACATTCTCATTTAGGTTTCAGTTCTCTGCAATAGTATTGACCCACTTTTCAAAGCTTAAACAGAGGGATGTGTAGGTTTTCTCTTTCTCTAATTAAACCACCAGCCATGTGGATTCATAAGCAGAGCAACATAGTGAGTTAGGACGTGTCCTGACAAAGATTTATCGTATTCTTTATCCTATTCCTACCCGACTTCTCCCCATGCTCATGGCAACTTGAAACTAACTGCCTTCTTACTTCCGTACTTTGATAAAGAACCCTTGGCCTGAGAAGCTAACTCGGATGCCCCTTCCACAGATGCTGCCTGATCTACTCAGTGTTTCCAGCATTTTTCTGTTGTCATTTGTTCACTCATTCATTGATCCAAAAGTAAATAATAGTTGTTAGAAATCTAAAATTAAAAAAAAAAATTGTGTAAGTACGGTCAAGATGGCGCAGCGGTAGAGTTGCTGCCTTACAGCGCTTGCAGCGCCGGAGATCTGGGTTCGATCCTGACTGCGGGTGCTGTCTGCATGGAGTTTGTACGTTCTCCCTGTGACAGCGTGGGTTTTCTCCGAGATCTTCAGTTTCCTCCCACACTCTAAAGATGTACAGGTTTGGAGGTTAATTGGCTTGGTAAATGTAAAAAATTGTCTTTAGTGGGTGTAGGTGTTAATGTGCGGGGATCACTGGTGGGTGCAGACCTGGTGGGCCAAAGGGTCTGTTTCCATGCTGTATCTCCAAACTAAACTAAACTAAACTAAACTAAACTAAACAGGTTGTGCTCTTTATATGGAGAGAGAAACAGATTTAGCTGATGCACCATAGGTTCTGTTTATACTATGATTCTGAATGGACAGGAGAAATACCTGCTGTTCCTGTCTTTCAACGCTTTGACAATATTACTTGGAGTCTTTTGTGGTTTAGTTTAGAGATACAGAGTGGAAACAGGCCCTTCGGTCCATGGAATCCACGCTGACCAGCGATCCCAGCACACTAACACTATGTATCAAAGCCAATTAACGTACACTGTATGCCTTTGGAGTGTGGGACGAAGCCAGAGCATCTGAAGAAAACCAAGCAGCTCACGGGGAGAACGTACAAACTCCGTACAGACAGGACCCGTAGTCAGGATCGAACACGGGTGTCTGGCGCTGTAAGACAGCAACTCTACCGACGTGCCAATGTGCCGCCCAGTCTGGAACATTCACTCAACCAGCTTCACTTCTCAACATGTAAATAATGTGCTGCCTTTCATGATTTATCAGCATGATTATATCTCGCCGGCAATATTTTTTGGATCATTGAGTGTATAATGGCCAGTGGGCCTGTGTAGCCTTGTGTGCAACTCTCCTGGGTGCCATTGGCATTTGACAGGCATCACTTGTATGTTGTGCAGTCACTTCACTGAACATTGCACTGAAGTGGAAATGGATCTCCCTCTATGTCCATATCTTCACCCCAAACTGGCAGCAATCCAGCATTGATCTTTCACCCTGCAACAACTGATTCTGTTTCATCTCAGTCCAGCTCAATTATGAATGACTGAAGATATGGGAGAAGAAAGGCAGTCAAATTTTGAACAGACCTTGGCCCACTTCCCTGGGCTCCTCATCTCTTCCCCTGGGATCTCTTCTCGCGTCTTCTGCCTCCATCCACTGGGCTCCACTCCCTCAGCATTTGTTATCCAAACAAAACTGTTCATGCGTAAGATGAGCAATGAATATTTGATGAAGTATCCAGCAGCCTAACCATTTGATGAATATTTGATGACAATATTTGATCATACGCTTGTCAATGGTGGAAAGTAGGAAATCATGTATGAGCAAATGGCAGGGTTTGGAGGAATGCAGTGATCTGAAAACTGTTGTACTGGAAGAGACTTCAGAGATTTGCAGTTCCCATGACTGGGTCATGGTGTAAAACACAAAATGTTGGAGTAACGCAGTGGGTCAGGCGGTATCTGTGCAGCAAATTGGTAGGTGACATTTTGGGTCAGGATTCTTCTTCAGACTTCTTCTTCAGAGTTTGAGGAAAGGTCTAAATCCAAAATGTCGCCTATCCATTTCCTTTACAGATTAGGCCTGACCACCTGAACTACTCCAGCACTTTGTGTTAGTTTTAAGAGTCCAGCATCTGCACTTCATTGAATCTCCATAGAGCCATAGAGTTGTGCAACACAGAATTTTTTATTCGGGCTTCCAATGTCATTTCTGACATCTTCGCCCATTCACACTAATCCTGTTATCCTGCATTAGGACTACATGCTTCTGTGACTTGCCTATTTAAGTGCTTGTGTGAATGCGTCTTAAATGTAGTAATCATATCTGCTTCCACCACCACCAGTAGCAACACCTTCTAGATATTAACCATTATCTCTTACCCTTCAGATCCTTTTTCAAACTCCTTCCTCTCACCTTGATCTCCCTTCTGCAAAAAAAGATTTTGACTATCGTCCTTATTTATTCCCTCTCATGATGTTATCGACACTGATCAGACCACCTCTCAGTCTCCTTTGCTCCAGAGAAAACAAGCCCAACAGCTATCCAATCTCTCCCCATAACTAACGTTGTCCAATCCAGGCAGCATCCTGGTGAATCACATGATGTGTGACCAGGCATGGTGCATTGCTATTGCTTGCTAAAATGATACGGGGAAGGTTGAAACTGGGAGAGCTCTTAAAATGGAGAAACTCTCTGGGACATATTTGGTTGCATGGGAATATTTGGTTCTATTTTCCCCTCAGGAAAACAACAAGTGATTGTGAGTTACACAAAAGGCTGGAGAAACTCAGCGGGTGCAGCAGCATCTAAGGAGCGAAGGAGATAGGCGACGTTTCGGGTCGAGACGTGATTGTGAGGCAGTAATGGAATGAAGTGTGAATCACTATCAGCAATAGGGTTGGATTGAGTACTCATATGACCTAATGACCTTTCCTTATCCCTTGCTTACGCATGTGCTTAATTGAGTCCAGTTCTTCCACCAGATGCTGGGCATAATGCAGTTGCATTTAAAATGCCTGTGCAGACAAATATTATGGTGTTGGAAAATTATGCATTCACAGACCAGGACAAAGTAGCGGCAGTGTGCTGTAGAATTTAAAACAGCAGATAAGTATCTGTAGAATACTGGAGCTGATTGAAATAATGCTTCAATATTGATTTACAAATCGAAGAAATTAGTTTAAAAATGTGGGTGTATTGATTTTTCAGTGCCCAGTGGATGGAAGGGAGAATGGTTGGGCTGCTGGATAAGATGTTGCGTGCCTGCATCTGAACGAGGAGCTCAGGAGAGTCTCTGATATTGGGCTTCAGGAATTATTATGATTATTCCAAAGTGTTATGTGGAGTCTGCCAGCAAAAGAGCAAGCCTGGGTCAGTCACTGCCAGTTTAATTTCTATGGAAGTACATATTAGGGGAGTTGAAAAGCGAATAGCTGTGCCAATGCCATGTATTTTACAATATCACGCAAGTTCTGCCAAGCCCATTTATTCCATAACTAATGATAAAGTAGATTCAATATTTCTTCAACCGATCAAGTCTAAGAATTCTGAAAGGTTCTTTCTGCTGAAAGATCATCAACCTGAAAATGTAAACTTTGTTTCATTCCCAAAGAATCTATGTGAATTGTTGACTACGTCTGGCATTTTCTGTATTTATTGCTCTAAATGTGAAAAAAGGCTGGAAGATGATCACAAGCATTAATGTATGTATGTGTACGTGTATTTGAGTACTATAAATACATAAGTATATTTGCATATATATATATTTATGTATATCTATGAAAATAATATTTATATGTATTTTATATATTATGGGCAGTGCTTTATATATGATGCCAAAAACATTGACGCGGAGGCCTTGCCAACTATAATTGTTGAACTGAAACTGTGAAAAAATCCGAGGCAGGTAAATGGAGTTGAGATACAGATCAGCTTTGCTCCGTGAAAGATAGAAGAAGGTCAATTTACCTGTGCATCTACAGGATGAGTTGCACCAGAAGTTGGAATATGTGGGATGTGATGTCTTGGTACGGTATTGCTAGCCAGAGAGATCATTTGTGTTTTTAGTTTGTTCTTGTGCTGGTTATTGCGAACGCATTGTTATTATTTTTATTCCATCTCTCTTCAGAATAAAGATGTACAGCAGATTTAAATTAACTTTGTTAGGTTCTGTACAAAAAAAAGCCCACATACTTTGGTTGGCTCAGTTCATGGAATAGGTTTTATAAATAAGTAATAATTAGGTATTCAGACGAGAAATTGAAAGGAAGCGGGTGGTAAAAGTTCATGGGTTTAAATTTAGAGGCACGAATTAGTCATAATATGTGGAGATGGAACTCGTATTGTACATGCCTATTATTAGAACCCCAAGCAGCACTTACAATGTATTTAGCCTGTTGTTATCATGGCTGCTCATGTTATTCATAGACTGTAAGCTGATATGATGCCATGTAGCATGGCTCTCTAAAGCCCCTGTCCCACTGTACAAGGTAATTCAAGTTCACCCGAGTTTTATCCCGATTCGAACTCGGAGAATGTCCGTAGCGGGTCCGTAGGAGTTCGTGGATGTCTCATAACGGCTCGTACCAGTAAAGTGTAACCATTTTTTTCATCACAAGTATTTTTTTACTTGTGCACATTTTTTTGCAGGGATGTAGTGATGAAAAAACATCACGAGTTTACCGGATGTCCTGAGTACCTACTGTTAGCATTACGAGCCGCTACAAGACATCCACGAACTCCTACGGATCTGCCAAGGACATTATCCGAGTTCGGATCAGGGGAAAACTCGGGAGAACTCTTGAATTTCCTCGTACAGTGGGACAGGGGCTTAATGCCATTTGTAACGTATGTGTACTTAGTGAGCTCTTAACCTATGCAGAACTTAATTGCAGTGTGCACAGACAATTAGTTCCAAGACAAGAGCTCAAACAAGGTATCATTGGTTCATTCAAAGGTTCCGCTCAGATGGCACATGTACACAATAAGACATTTGACATCATGAATCATAAATAACGTTACCATTTTTTAATACACTGCTTTCCTGTTTCTGTTGAAAGACTACTTCTGGGTAAAGTGATGTAACATGCTTAACATGGGGATTTTTGTAGTCCCTGATTTGTGCAACAGAACTGGTTGAATGCACAGATCTAACAGACTGTTGCACTCGCCAATTATGTTTTATCTTTTATCTGTCACGTGTTGACTATTTTGGAAGAATTCGAGATTCTATTCAGGAACATCTTCTCAATCTTGTTATTTCCTCTAGATCCGCTAGAAGGAGCTAGCATCTCTGCAAGGAAGCTGCCATTTGGACGATGTGAAAGAAGGAGAGTTTACTGATTAGGGAGAGTGTAATGGCAGTACTCAGAAAGGATACCCTGCCTGGAGGGATCATCCAATGAGGCTGTGTGGGTAAAACTTCATAATTAAAGAAGGGCGACCATTTTAGTTTAGAGATACAGTGAGTAAACAGGCCCCTCAGCCCACCGAGTCCGTGCCGATCAACAATTACCCCGTACGCTAGTTCTATCCTACACTGGCAAAAGCCAATTAACCTACGTCTTTGGAACGTGGGAGGAAACCGGAGCACTCAGAGAAAACCCACACAGGCACTTGGAGAACATACAAGCTCTGTACAGACACAGCACGTGAAGTCAGTCAGGATCGAACCCGGGTCTTTGACGCTGTAAGGCAGCAACACTACCACCACGCCACTCTATTACCCTGTATTTTGCTGCGGTCATAAATACAGATATGTAGGCAAACCACAGAATTGTATATGTGGAGGATCCTTACATTTGGTGTGTTCAGCATGCTGTTTCCTCATCCTCCCTTTGATCTAGGATTCCTTTGGTTTATTGAAGTTTTCTCCCACCTCCAAAGGTATGCTGGTAGGTTAATTGGCTGCTGTAAATTGCCCATAGGGTAGGTGAAGGGTAAGATGGTAAAACAGGCATGTGAGCGGACATAGATTATTGGGAAATAAGTGGGGAAATGGGGGGCGATATGAATTGTCTAAGAGCTATCATAGACTCAATGGGCCAAATGGCCTCCTATGTCATTAGAAAATATGAAGAAGTTAAACTTGAAATTAAGCACCACCTTCAACATACCTTTGTAATGTACTTCACTGCAGGATCACCACATAGTTACCTGCCCACAGCTCCCTGAGTTTGGCCAGTCTAATATGAGATGATCAAGAAACCAGAATCAGAGGAGCATTGATTTTTCATGGATTGACAGGATTAATGATATGTAAGGATTAAGATGTGGAGATACTCAACACTAAAGATAACCATTTTAAAGACAAGGCATTGTCTATTTGAAAGTAGATCCACAAGCACAAAGGAGATGGATGAATGAGATTTAGTGCAAATTAGGAAATGGGCAGCAATATTTTTCAATGATCTTGAGGTTATGGAGAATAGCACATGGGAGAGAGGCCAACAGTGGGCTGTAATAGTTAATTGTCGCTTAAAAAGCACAGATGAAATAAAATAAAATAAAATCCATGCATTTGTTTGCTTTTTGTGTGGTCACTATGAGCTGTCAGGTATGAATATTGTTGACCTTGTATCTTAAATGCTTTTACACTGAAGCATGGTTGAGTGATGTTAAATTAATAAGAGCATACAATGTGAACTGCTGAAGGCTACTGTCTATAGGCATAGATTTATGTAGAAAAAATACAATAATCAACTCAGACAGAGTCAGATTTTATAAACTGCAAAGTGCATGTACTGTGTTCATTTTATTACTTTCTACCTATATGATTTGCAGAATGCTGACATTCACCTGAAATATTCGAGCTCGAGCACTCTTTCCAGAAGAGTAGATGTTCTACCTTATTTGTAATTGACACATGCAAAACTAATTATTTTGGCAATTCCACATTAAAATAGACAATTGGTGGGATCAAATGTGTCAGAGACACAGAGTTCTTGACTTGTACAGCATAGAAATAGGCTCTTTGGCCCACCACATCTATGCCAGCAATCATGCATATCTCCAGTACATCAATCACACTGGTCTGGATTAATTCCATATCCCACTGCACCTGTCAAGATGTCTCTTGAATGTTGTTATTGTCTTCTTTTTGTTTTCACTTTTAATTTCAAGTTTTTGTGTACCTTGTGTGTTGTGACCTTCGGCAGACCAATTTCCCTCCGGGGATGAATAAACTTTTATCATATCGTATCGTTATTGTTCCTGTCTCCACCACCTCTTCTGGCAGTTCATTCCATATACCAACTGCTCTTTACCCCTCAGATTTTCTTAAAAACTCCTCTTCACTTTTTAACTCTAACTTCTGAATAGTTCTTGATGTAGGTGAATAAGGTCTTGGCAAAAATAGATTGTCTGGCTGGGATGGGTGTGGAGAGGGGATATAGGGGTTCACGAACTAACACATATCTACCAGTTTAAGTATGTTGTTAGTGCTAGACTCTAGACTTTAGTGTTTAGAGATACAGACCAGTGATCACACTATACACTAGCACTATCCGACACACACTTGGGGCAATTTTACCAAATCCAATTAATCAGTAAACCTGTATGTCTTTGGATTGTGGGAGAAAACTGGAGTACCTGGAGAACGTACAAACCCTGTACAGACAGCACCCATAGTCAGTATCCGAACCCGGTCTCTTGCGCTCGAAGGCGCTGCACCACTGTACCACCCCTTCATTGTTCATGAATTGCAGGGTTCATGAACTAACAGATTTTCACCAGTTTAAGCATACCATACGATAAGATGAGGATGTGCGAAGATTGGGGAGGAGAGTCAGTCTAACCCACGACCAATGTGGGAGGTTTTATATAGTTTGATAGTTTGACAAAGGATCTCCGGTGGCATTCTGTGCTGCATCTTGGTGGAACCAGACTGTTGCTGAAGGTGCTCCTCAGGTTGACCAGTGTGTCAGTGTGAGCTGTATTGTCCAGGATGCTCCGTAGTTTGAGGAGCATTCTCCCTTCCAAGACCACCTCCCATGAATCCAACTCCACCCTCAGGACAGAGCCAGCCTTCCTGTTGGGCTTGTGAGCAAGCATGTTGATAGCTCAAGGGTCTTCAATGTCTTTCATTGTTCCTGACCAGAGTGCTTCCACCTCCGGTATCCCATGTGCAATGGGTCTGTAACGGAAGGTTCTGATCGAGGGGACAGTTTCACTGGAAGGCGATTGGCAATCAGCAGTCGCATTGAAGATAATTGGTAAAAAGGGCAGGAGCGGAAAATGAAAATGAGGTTTCCTTTGCCGCCTCAGGCTAAAGTCTGTAATCAGCTGCTGAAAGAGTAGTGAAGGCAGACTGGATAATAGCTTTCAATCGGTTACCATTCCCCTTGGGCCTACTCCACTTGCTCAGTGATTAGCATCACAGAGGGATGCTGCTACTTGTGCTCACACTCTCCAAGGGAGGGCCCCTCAGAGCTGCATGCTCTGCAGTGATCACACACTCTCCACAATGAGTTGCAGCGCATGCCGAAACGTTGACACCAGATGCTTCCACACTCTCCTAATGTAGGTGCAGTGAAATCTCGCCGGCATGTATTCTGGCTCTTGGAGCCATCTCTGGTGAAAAGAAAGCACATTTTGTTTTGTCAGAGCATTTGCTTCTTTAATTCCTTCAACACCTCTAAGGCACTGTCTGGTCTTCTGGGGGGTTATTTCTTAGACTGCCTTTTGTGTTAACGTGCCTGCTTGGGTCTGATGTAAAAGACACTACAGATTCTATATTCACCTGTATGGTTAGCAGATGATTTGTATACTGAGAGTGAGTGTTGATAATGCATCTTTATATGTTCTCCCTGTACTCGTCCCAATTCCAACCATTCTCCTCAATTTATGGAATTGCAAGGTTTGAGATATCTTTTAGGATGATAAGTGTAAGCATATGGAGGCAAATCTAAGCAACAGCAGATGAATAGCAATGCAATGCATTAACATGGCATCATGCTGGGGAAGTGAATTAGTGATACAGAGTTAAATTAATACAGGAAAGGAAGGGAAGAGACGAAACCCCTGAGATTATATGATCATTGGCCTTTCTCTCTTTCCACAGCTGATGCTCCCTCCACGAATTATATTGAATTATTCCAAAGATGATCAAATCCATTTAAGGTCAAGTGTTCTTTCAATCCTAGTAGTATCCTTTCTATCGCTTGACATGGTCTCTGTGGAATTTGGTTCCACAGATGGAAAATGGAGTCTGCACCTAATGGAATAATTTTCAGGATATTTGAACTGGCTTAGCAGACAGAGCAAGCATGTTGACAGAAAAACAGGTTTGGTCATGAGAGATAAATAGTTTTGAGAGCAGAGAAGAGGATTAATATCCCTGGAGCTATATTGTAGTATTGGAGGAATGGCCATATAATGTTCATATAAGAAATGTAAGTCCTGGCAAGGTCATTATATATAGTGCAGTTCCGCAGCTACTTCCTCACAACAAAGCTCTCTTTCTCTCTCCCCCTCTCTCCCTCTCTCCCTCTCTCCCTCTCTCCCTCTCTCCCCCTCCCTCTCTGAGTCAGCATGGATTTATGAAGGGGAAATCATACTTGACTAATCTTTTGAAGATGTAACTAGGAAAATGGACAAGGGAGAGCCAGTGGATGTAGTGTACTTGAACTTTCAGAAAGCATTTGATAAGGTCCCACATAGGAGATTAGTGGGCAAAATTAGGGCACATGGTATTGGGGAGTAGAGTGCTGACATGGATAGTATATTGGTTGGCAGACAGGAAATGAAGAGTAGGGATTAATGGGTCCCTTTCAGAATGGCAGGCAGTGACTAGTGGGCAACCGCAAGGCTCGATGCTGGGACCGCAGCTACGTACAATAACATCAATGATTTAGATGAAGGGATTCAAAGTAACATTAGCAAATTTGCAGATGACACAAAGCTGGGTGGCAGTGTGAACTGTGAGGAGGATGCTATGAGAATGCAGGGTGACTTGGACAGGTTTGGGGAATGGGCAGATGCATGGCAGATGAAGTTTAATGCGGATAAATGTGAGGTTATCCACTTTGGTAGCAAAAATGGGAAGGCAGATTACTATCTAAATGGCGTCAAGTTGGGAAAAGGGGAAGTACAACGGGATCTGGGGGTCCTTGTACATCAGTCTATGAAAGTTAGCATGCAGGTACAGCAGGCAGTGAAGAAAGCGAATCGCATGTTGGCCTTTATAACAAGATGAATTGAATATAGATGCAAAAAGGTCCTTCTGCAGTTGTACAGAGCACTAGTGAGACCACACCTGGAGTATTGTGTACAGTTTTGGTCCCTTAATTTGAGGAAGGACATTCTTGCTATTGAGGGAGTGCAGCGTAGGTTTACAAGGTTAATTTCCGGGATGGTTGGACTGCCATATGCTGAGAGAATGGAGCAGCTGGGCTTGTACACTCTGGAGGTTAGAAGGATGAGAGGGGATCTCATTGAAACATATAAGATGGTTAAGAGTTTGCACGCGCTAGAGGCAGGAAACATGTTCCCGATGTTGGGGGAGTCCAGAACCAGGGGCCACAGTTTAAGAATAAAGAGTAAGCCATTTAGAATGGAGACGAGGAAACACTTTTTCTCACAGAGAGTGGTGAGTCTGTGGAATTCACTGCGTTAGAGGGCGGTGGAGGCGGGATCTCTGGATACTTTTAAAAGAGATCTAGATAGGGCTCTTAATGGCGGTGCTCGCTCGAAGGGCCGGATGGCCTACTCCTGCACCTATTGTCTATTGTCTCTTCCCCTCTCCCTCTCCCTCTCCCTCTCTCTCCCTCCCTCCCCCTCCCTCTCCCTCCCTCCCCCTTTTTTTTTTTTTTTTTCATTTCAAAAACTTTATTCAACACAAATCATAAAATACAACACATCAAAACACAATCAAAAATCACACTATAATGAACAGATCATTGTAGTACAGCAGTACATTCATTTATAATCGCCTCAACCCCACGCGGCGACCCCCTCCCTCCCCCTCCCTCTCTCCCTCCCTCTCTCTCTCCCTCTCTCTCTCCCTCTCTCTCTCTCTCTTTTTTTTCTTTTCAAAAACTTTATTCGACACAAACATATGATACAACACATCAAAACATAATCAAAATAACACTATATCAAAAAAAATCATTGTAGTACAACAGTACATTAATTGTTTACAATACTCTCAACCCCACGCGGTGACCAGCGTTGACGGAAGGCCTCCAGAGTCCCCGTGGACACCGCGTGTTCCCTCTCCAGGGACGGACGTAGGCCCGAAAGAGGGGCAGGCAGCCGACTCTAGCCTAACCATTGACCACCCGCTGCCTGCACCCACAAATGGCCATCTTGGCCAGGCCCAGGAGCAAACTGACAGGTATGTCCCCCCCCTCCCCACTCGGCTCACCCCACTCCCTGCCTTGTGTCCGAACACCAGGATTGTGGGGCTAAAATGCAACCAGGAACAACCCTTTCAGATATTGATACAGGGGCAGTAACCTCTCACACTCCATATACACGTGGAACACGGTCTCTTCCTCGCCGCAGAACTCTCTCTCTCCCTCTCCCTCTCCATCTCCCTCTCTTTCTCTCTGAGAGAAAGAAGCATTTGGCAAAGTTTTGAGTTGGGTGATGATAGCCACTCTCATTATACGATTTTATTGACGTGCCAAATCAAGGAGTTCTGAATCTGCTTTTTTTTGTATGTATAGAGAGAGATCTATTATGTATTTGAATGGAAGGCCTTGCTGGATTTAGTTTTAGGTTAGAGAAACAGCATTCAAACAAGCCCACCAAGTCCACACCGATTATCAATCACTCATTCACACTAGTTCTTTGTTATCCGAATTTTTCATCCACTCCCTACACACTGGGGGCAATTTACAGAGGCCAATTAACCTACAAATCCCCATGTCTTTGGTATGTGGAGGAAGCCAGACCACCAGGAAACCAGAGGAAACCAGACCACCTGGAGGAGACAAGAACACCCAGAGGAAACCTACCCCGATCATTGGGACCAGGTGCAAACTCCACTACACTAGGTAGTGAAGAAAACGAATGGTATGTTAGCTTTCATAGGGAGGTTCTACTTCAGTTGTACAGGGTCTTGGTGAGACCACACCTGGAGTACTGCGTACAATTTTGGTCTCCAAATCTGAGGAAGGACATTATTGCCACAGAGGGAGTGCAGAGAAGGTTCGCCAGACTGATTCCTGGGATGTCAGGACTGTCTTAGGAAGAAAGACTGGATAGACTCGGTTTATACGCTCTAGAATTTAGGAGATTGAGAGGCGATCTTATAGAAACTTACAAAATTCTTAAGGGGTTGGACAGGCTAGATGCAGAAAGATTGTTCCCGATGTTGGGAAAGTCCAGGACAAGGGGTCACAGCTTAAGGATAAGGGGGAAATCCTTTAAGACCGAGATGAGAAATACTTTTTTCACACAGAGAGTGGTGAATCTCTGGAACTCTCTGCCACAGAGGGTAGCTGAGGCCAGTTCACTGGCTATATTTAAGAGGGAGTTAGATGTGGCCCTTGTGGCTAAGGGGATCAGAGGATATGGAGAGAAGGCAGGTACGGGATACTGAGTTGGATGATCAGCCATGATCATATTGAATGGCGGTGCAGGCTCGAAGGGCCGAATGGCCCACTCCTGCACCTAATTTCTATGTTTCTACATTTCTACACACAAACAGCACCTGAGGTTAGGATCAAACCCATGTTTCTGTGAGGCAGCAGCTTTATCAGCCGCACCACCCTGCTGCCCTTAATTTAAGACTTGCTTTACTGCTGCTTCAACAAACTTGTGGACCATGTTTGAAGTCTTGTTTTGTGCTTCTCTAGAATTTTTTTTTCTCCCATTTCTTGCTGCAGCCATAGCTCTGACCAGCCACCAGTTCTCAAAATTGCAATAGAAGAGTTGCGTGACTGACAATATAGTCATATAATAAGGGAGTGGCTATCACCACCCAACCCAATCCTTTGTTTGCCAATTGCTTCTTTCATGCTCTGTTATCACCAGTGTGTGTGGATCAATGTTTGTGCTTCGATGGTCATGAGAAAGTTTCTAAATGATCTCCTTCAGCAACCTATACAAATTGTCTGAAGATATGATAACATTTAACCACCATCCCTCCTTACTCGAGACCATGTTATGTAAGAAAACAATTAAAAAAGACCACTTAGTTTAATAAGGTTATGCCATCTGAATACTACAAGGCCTAAATGTGCCACTCACCCGTCACCATTTACATGAACTCAAAGGAAAGATAAAAATAAAAACTGAAATAAAAACCATGCCAGGGACCTTCTTCTAAACCCCTAAAACCAATCCAAAAGCTGCAGGAGAATTCTGTGTCGTTCGCTACCATCTGAGGGGCTCCCTGAGGAATCCAGGGGGAAAAAACAGGTTAAAATCACCAAGTGTCAGTGTGTGCAGAGGTGAAGTGTCAGTGTGTGCAGAAATGAAGTGTCAGTGTGTGCAGAGGATGAAGGATAGCAGAGGGAGAGGATGAGGGATTCCTGAGAGCGAGGATGAGGGATCGCTGAGGATGAGAAAATGGATACCTAGGCCAGCAAGCTGTAGGGACCGCAAATGCATTGTTGGCAGCGTGACTCCTCATCTTTGGGGATTTTAACCTCCACATTAGTTCACATTATTTCTCTCATCTGAATATGCTGTCCCCTTGTCGTTCCTCTACGTTGCCATCAAAATAAGCTGCCCTTTGTGCGAGCTGTAGTTCAGTGGTGCGTGCCTTGCCTTTGAAGTTTGTGAGTTCGCAATCCCGTCATGGACATGCAACAATGCTGATACCTTGGTGTTCAATACTTGAGGCTTCTTGACAAACCAAAATGTCATTACTGAAAAATAAGACACCATCTCTTTCATCATTGTATTGTGAGCCACCCACGCCTATATGAAGGGCACACAGTCAACAGCAGCTATGAATTCCACTGACTGTTACACTGCAGACCATTTCCAATCTCAGAGACTCTGCTTTGTGAGTGTCTATAGAGTAGCGCAGTGGTGTACACCCAGAACATAACCACAGGTTGCACAGTCAGTATAAAAGGCTTTTATTTCAGTGCTTTCTACCAACTGAGCAGAGATTGGTGTTATGACATCAATTACTCCCCCCTGTGCATTTACTTTGTGTGCGATTCCTGTACATTCCCCTCTGTTTTGCTACTTTATAACATTTCCTTGGTACCCACAGCATGGTGGCTGATGGATGCTGAGGTGCACAGAAGCGACAGGGCTGGACGACAGTGGAGTGAATTGTAGATGCACAGTGCACAGCCTCACCGTGAGCGGTAGCAACCCAGGCTAATGAGCTGATGGGACCAGCCAGGACATTGTTGGCAGTGTTATAGAGTCAAAGAGTGATACAGTGAGGAAACAGGCCATTCGGCCCAACTTACCCACAGTATTTGTGTTGGGATCATAAATACTCACTCTGGTAGAGGGCAGGAGATCCATGCTCCATTAATATGTTTGTTTTTTAAGGAGGCCTTACTCATTTATGAGGCTTGTTCGCAAGAATCCTTGTAATCTGTTAGTGCACATCCTCCAAGTCCATTTAAATGTTTGCATCTATAAACAGGATGACTGCAGAATGGCTTGCTCCTCGCATGCAAATGGAGTTGGCCCTCACTTCTTTCCTGGAAACAATTTGGTCAAAGCCCAACAAAAAGCCCTGTGCAAAGTTGGTACTTGGCACTCCCATGTCCTTTAACGTTTCACATAGTTTTTCTAGCAGGCCATATAAGTACTTTGCATAAACATCAGCTGCCTTCTGTAGGCTTTATCTTAATTCTCCAGGATAAAACTCTTATCTGATCATCCTCTGAGCAGTTCGAACCATGTCCCACAATGTTCATGGATGATGTGCCAGTCATGGTTAATTAACTGCTGGAAGAACTTGAGGTACAGTGAGACCAGTAATAATATGAAAACAGAGTGGCATATGCATGTTGGGAAAGTGAGCCCTTTAGTTAGAGGTTGTTGGGTGATAAACTGTGTATAATTCATTGTGCTGGGTGTAAATGCAATGATGACTTTGATGGGTTGCCTCAGTGAAGGGCATTCGTTGACATGCGAGATGATGGAAGCTTTTGTGGCTCTACATTCAAGTCCTTAGCCATTGGCTGTGGTCATTCTATCTCCACTGAGATTTATTTCTGCACGGAGATGACTTGCTCCATTTTCTCCAATTCCTTAACCAATGTTATCAGTGCAGCACCAAAGTCAGCTCTCTCCTGTATACTCTGGCTGCTTGAGCAGGTCACATTTACTGCCGCCTGCACCCCCACCACATGGTAATGCTCTTCATGTCCCTTTCTTTACATGCTCTCTTCAAGTTACTGGTTAGCTTCAACTTGCAACTCCAGTTGTTCGGCCTCCCTCCTGAAGTGTTAATTAACCATACAGTTGAGAACGTGGTTGAGAAGCTGGATGTGACATTCATGCTAATAAATAGGTTACCTGCATCAGGCCAAATAGGCAACGGTTAATCACATATCCTGGCCCCAACGCCCGCCTTTCAGATAACATTTCAGTTCATGCACCATGGTATTTCAATCTAATAATCATACATCATACCTTGAATGCTTATACATCTACATGCAATTTGCAATTAGATTTCATTGAATTTTCGTAAAGGTCACAGACAATTTGATAGAAATAGCTCAGCTTTGCACAAATTGTAGTTCTCTATTTAAGATGATTGAGATATGTTTATGGATGAAGGTGACATAACTCCAAGAACCTCTGAATAAATTTGACAGTGCCTGGGGACAGTTGTGAATGACATTTTGGATTTGAAAATAATTCATCCTGTGACATGATTATTACAACGTGCTTACTTAGCTGTGAAGTCAGCCTTTGCTCTGCAGTAGCAATCTCACTTCTGAGTCAGCAGAATGTTGCTACCAATTTGGGGCCATAATGTAGACTGACAGATCAGTGGATTACCAAGGGAGTGCTGCACTTTCAGACATGCTGGGCCAAATTGATGTTGCTGATGGTTGGTGAATCCGTAGGGAAGGGCTGACTATCAACGCTCTTGACATAGTTTTGTTCCAGAATTCAGCACGTGCCTGGCTAAACAGAAGTCTAACTTAACTAGAAGGTCTGATACAGACTGTCTTTTGCACTGCTGTTGGATTCACCATTGAGCATGGTGGTGGAGCAATGACCTGCTGGAAAAGGCTGGGTGCACATTGCAGCAGGCCCTTTGATCTTACACCAGGGCAGGCTGGTGTACTGATAGAAACATAGAGAAATAGGTGCAGGAGGAGGCCATTCGGCCCTTCGAGCCTGCACCGCATTCAATATGATCATGGCTGATCATCCAACTCAGTATCCCATACCTGCCTTTTCTCCACACCCCCTGATCCCTTTAGCCACAAGAGCCACATCCAACTCCCTCTTGAATATAGCCAATGAATTGGCCCAATGATGACAAACCCATTCACTTGAAGGAGGTCGCCAACTATGGAGAAAAGGGTGAGAGCGTGAAATCTTTTAATTACTTTATTTGATGGTATTATAATGATTTTATTCTTTCAGCATTTTGTTCTTAACTTTAAAAAAAAAATCATTTTTTTAATAAATGAAATTATCCATGATTATCAATGGCATTTTAAAGAGTTGAAAAGCCTTTGACGAGCAATGGGCTGTCAAGGACCAACAGGATGCCCTGGGACCAGGGTCACAGTGAAGTGCCGCTTGAAGCCGACTTGCTGTGGGATCTTGATCCATATCATGGGATGTTCCTGCGTGCAAAGGATCGGGTCTTGAGCCTCCACGTCTGGCAAAGATGAGAGTGAGGAGGTGGGTATTTTGGAGAGTGAGTTCAGGCAGTCATCCAGTTCTGGCACAACTCAACATGCTGTGATTATGTTTACTTCATTTTAGTTTAGTTTAGATTAGAGATACAGCATGGAAACAGGCCCTTCGGCTCACGATTCCCACAAATTAACACTATCCTATACACACTAGGGACAATTTACAGTTTAACCAAGCCTACAAACCTCTACCTCCTGGAGTGTGGGATGAAACCTGATCTCCCGTAGAAATCCCGCACAGGTAACGAAGAGAAGATACAAACTTCATACAGACAGCACCCATAGTCATGATCGAACCCACGTCTCTGGTACTGTAAGGCAGCAACTTTACCGATGCGCCACTGTGCCGCCTCGTGTCCCTATGTCAAAGCAAGTCCCCATTTCCCTCGCAGCTGATATAATAGACAGGTAGCATGGCTGGAAAAGAAAGACTTGTATTCTTATTTCAATGACATGGGACACTCCACGCATTGTACAACAATGAAGTACTTATAAAGTGTAGTTATGGTTTTAATCAAGAAAATATGGAAACCAATTTTCCCATAGCATGCTCTCACAAACAGAAATGTAATAAGGGTAATATAAGCTTGTTTCCAGTGATGTTATTTGAAGGAAACATATTGAGCCATCTCCCAAGTGCTGCACCACTTCACTTACAGTATATTCAACTTAATGTTAAACATCAATCATTGACTAATAACTTCTGTTAGTCTCCAATTCTACCCAACATTCCAATATCATAACACATTCTCACACAGATCACATTCTCCAGTGCTCAAACACACAGCTATTTATTCCTGGCAAACATATCACACAGATACATTGCATGGCACTCACTAATTGTTTTCCACTTCAGATTGCTGCCAGGCGAGCTCACTCACTGATATCATAGCTCTGAATTATAATGTGGAAAGAAGGTTCTGATGAAGGGTTTTTGATCTAAAAAGTTAACTGCTTCTCTTTTCACAGATTGTTTGGTGGCCTGGATTCCAGCATCTGCAGTGTCTCTATTTTAACAGTGCCGGACCATGAGAATAACAAAAGCTTATAATGGAAACTATTTAACGAAGAGTTGAAAGGCAGATGGGACTAGACCGGTGTAGGTGTTTGAAAATGGATGATGTGGATCTGGAATGGTGGGTATGGGATAGGGAACATGAAAGGTGGAACCGGAGGTGGGTCAGAGGGGAGTGGGAGGGGGGGGGGAGGGTGAAGGCGAGGGGGAGGGGTAGGGGATGCGAGGTGTGAGGGGAGAGAGATAGGACAAGGTACCTTGCCCTGCAACCGCAGATGATGCAACATCTGCCACTATATCTCCTCCCTCAACTCTGTCCAGGGACTCCGACTGTTCTTTCTGGTTATGTATATGCTCACTTGCACCTCCAACCTCATCTACTGTATCCGTTGTTTAAGATGTGGATTCTTATACATCGGCGAGACCAAACGCAGACTGCGCGATCATTTCGTGGGACACCTTCGCTCAGCCCACCTGAACCTACCTGAGCTCCCAGTTGCTGGACACTTTAATTCTCCTTCCCATTCCTACACAGACCTTTCTGTCTGTCCTAGATCTCCTCCATTGTCAAAGTGAGGCTAAACGCAAATTGGAGGAACAGCATTTCATATTTCACGTGGGCAGCTTACAGCCCAGTGGTATGAATATTGATTTCTCTCACTTTAGATGGCCACAGCATTCCCTCTCTCTCTATCCCTCCTCCATCCAACTCGCACTAGCTTCTCGTTTTCAACCTACAAACAGCTACAAATGGCCTGTTTCCTTTATCATCATCACATTTTTGCATATCTTTAATTCATTGTTCTTTATCTCTCCACATCACTGTCTATATCTCTTGTTTCCCTTCCCCCTAACCAGTCTGAAGAAGGGTCTCAACCCGAAACGTCACCAATTATTTCTCTCCAGAGATGCTGCCTGTCCCACTGAGTTACTCCAGCTTTTTGTATCTATCAACTTGTGTAACCTGTACACGCCTGACATGCAAAGCATGCAATGTGGTGCATTCTGCAATATTTTGACAGAATGCACCACAAATTCACAGCAAATTCACAGCACAAATTCAAAGCAAATTCACAGCACAAATTCCACCCAAAAAGAGATGATGAAAAGATACGATGGAATCAGATTTCTGGGTATAGTATATATTTTTTGAATGGCAAGATTTCCTTGAACATTTGTAGATTTAGGATTTCAAGGTAATTGAGACTCGGTAATTAAAAACTAATTGAAGTGGAGGAGCGTTTACTAAAATTAGTCCTAGCAACAGGATGTCTGCGATGTATACTGCAAACTGGCCTTGTATTAATTACACATTGTTGTTAGTAACTGAGACATTCTAACAGATAATTAAGGAGAGCTAGGTAATTGATGAGCGCTTGTTTTAATACGTTAAGCTGAAACCTACCTTTACCATTAAGAGGCCTTTCTGCAACATAGAACAAGTGTGCAAAACGGATGGAGAATTAAGCAAAGGCAATCAGATTATTTGCTATCAAGCATCCTTCCAAGCACTTTAGCTGGAAAACTAAATGGAAAAAGATGCACTTGTTTTTAAGTAAAGCTTATTTCTCGTTCAGCAAAGTAAATTTATGAATTAATATTAATGGTGATACCTGGTGAATTTAAATTAATGTCCTAAAATGGTTTTGTTTACACCTATTATAAATTTCTTAGCAATTGAATTGGCCTTGTCCGAATTCCTAAGGTGATGATATATTTTACTTCACTTATAGTCATAGAAAACTTAATTGCCATATGTATAATCTGTTTGTTAGTTTCTATTATTTCGATCTACCAGGTCATAGGACATTCCTGTACAATCTGGTACGTACTTTTTGATGTATTTTATGCAACCTTTTTTTTTGCAGCCATTTCAGATGAGTTCTTGTAAATAGAATGAGGAAGCTGTGAAATTCCAGATTGATGTCGTCATAATGATTTATAATAAACCTGCTTCCAAAGGTCCCACACTGAATTAAACACTGTTTTGTGTTCCCACTATCCTGACTAAGCAGATGTTGCAAATATTATAATATTTATGAAAATCTGGAAATTATTGCCTCATAGGACAGATGGAAACAAGTGTTAATCAGGGCCTTCATAAAGAAATTGGAAAGCAACATGAGGGAAAGTGATTTTCAGGGTTGTGGCTATGGGTCTGAATGTCTTGCTAACTAAAGTTTAGACTAAATGGCCCAAATATGCCGTGATGTTTCTATGAATTCGTTAACTGGTGAATACTTCCATGCAATGGTAATAAACTTATGTACAAATGTTGAATATAATGGAAATAAATACTTGCCATAACATTAGCCTTTCCCTATTACTTTTACTTTTACTTCCCTATTATATTATCCCTTTCCTATTACTTTTAAGCATTGATGATCATTAAGATAGCAAAATTGAAACACTCAGTTCTGTTGTTATTTAAAATTGTTTTTTGATGTTGAGAACATAAATTTAAGATTATGAAATCCAAAAACGCCTCAACTTGACTGAAATGTGTAGCCTGGATATCTAATATCTGTGCCTATTGAGTGTCTATTGGCAGCATCATAGGATGAGAGTACATAAAACAATACATATCAACCAACATGCAAATGCAAAAACAAATTTATTAAATCAGCAAAAAGCATATATTATAGGATTTAGAAAGAATAGCAAGTAGAACTCGCACGTAACTAAAAGTGCAGCTGTTTCTTCAGAACAAAATGCATCATGACAGGTCCAAATGCATATAGTGGAGAATGATTAGATATTGCACATTAATTATGACTCTAGCAAAATCCAGTGATACACCATGCACGTTATATGTGCCAAGTCAGTATTAGGCACATACAGCGGTGTGATCTTCAAATGTAATTAGTGGAGGACTTGGCCTGACATTTCTATCCTGGCTGGGAATATGAGTGAACTTACTGTGCAATGAGCTTTGCATTAAACATCCAACACATTCTTTTACATGTTTCCGTTTGGAAAAGGACGTGCGAAAATCTGAATTCCTTACACAACAATTACAAGTAATGTGCCTCTATCTAATGTCAGCTGAAAATACATTTCAGTAACTGTCTTTTGTTTTGAATTGGTTGTGTAGATGTGGACACCTGGCCGCATATATCCTATGATAGTGTCAGCCACTCACTTCTTGTGCAATCTGTTGATAGTTGCCTGATATAAATTGTCCATAATGATAAAGTTTATATTGTACAGAATTTGAGAAATTGTTTACTGTGCTCAGGTACTGTCCTGTTATTTATCGATTAACACTGAAAGTAGAAATCAATATTTACCTTAACTGGTGCACACTATACAGTTTATGGATTATGGAACAACGTCTGTTGCCTCATAACCTATATATATATATATATATATATATATATATATTGTGCAGCATTTAAGATACCATCCCTCACATTCGCTCTGCTACAATCTAAAGTTCTGCAATCTATTGTAGTAACCCAGATGTAAAATCATAAAATTTACAGTTGCCTCTTATTACAGATTTGGAAATGATCAATTTACATGTTCCAAAGTTTACCATGTGTAGTAGAATCTCAAGTGTAAAGAATGTACACTCTTCTTACTGCAGCAAAAATCTGTCTTTGGAACAAGCCATATGTATAATCTGTTTGTTAGTTTCTTAATATTCCTTAACATTTTGAAGATAGACACAAAGTACTGGAGTAACTCAATGAGTCAGGCAGCATCTCTGGAGAAAATGGATGGGTGGTGACATTTGAGGTCAGGACCCTTCTTCAGACTCTTTAACATATTGATTTCCTCTTACTTGTAAACCTATCCCCAGCCCCAGCCACAGCCCCAGCCACAATCCTAGCCCTAGCCACAGCCCCAGCCCTAGCCCCAGCCCTAGCCCCAGCCCCAGCCCCATCCTTAGCCCCAACCCTAACCCCAGCCCCAGCCCTAACCCTAACCCTAATCCTAATCCCAGCCCCAACCCCAAACCTAACCCTAACCCCAGCCCCGGCCCCAGCCCCAGCTCTAGCCACAGCCCCAACCCCAGCCCCAGCCCCAGCCCCAGCCCCAACCCCAGACCCAGCTCCAACCCCAGCTCCAACCCCAGCCCCAGCCCTAAAGATAATTTGAGTCATCTCCATCACGTGATGCTCCCAAACCACCATAGCCGTCACATGAGTATTTTATGCTCATAATGTGTAAAATAATGTAACAATGACCATAATTATCAATTGTAATTGATAAATGAACAGCATGCTTCAGCCTATTCATCTGAAGTTAATAGTGTTTTAGAGGAAGGTGGTGAAAGGTTATGTGAAGGTTACCATTCTTGATGAAAATCACCACTTTTTTCGGCAGTAAATTGTTACGAAGGTTTAAAATCAATGCATTAGACTGAAAACTTTTTTTTTGTGGTTTATTTGAGGAGGATAATAATTTGAAAGACTGTGAAAAAAAAAAGATTTTATATCAGGGCTGGGGATAGGTTTACTAGGTGTTGTTCATCATAAAAATATGACGGATATGACTGAATGCAATGGGCAACCTGGAAAAAGAAGAGGAAAAAATAAATTACATTCTCTAAAAGATTGCGGCAAACACATTTTTCCCATAGTAGAGATGTTCATCTGTGTGAAACAACATTCAAAGTTGCAAAAATTTATGTTTTATTTTCGGGGTTTCCAGAAACTTAAAAGTAGACACTTAATGAAGAATCACCCATTTACATTATTCTCTGCAGTGCATTTGTATAATGCTATGTAAATAGATTAAGTGGTTGGGATAGCAAACCAGATATACTTATTTACAGGAAATGGAAGGAGGGCTAATTAAATGTTTGAAAACAATGCTTAATATTTACAAAATGGAAATACTGCTGGCCCCAGGAACCGATGTAGGACAACAAATGTCGGGGTGAGCGTTGATTGGGATTTTATAGGAAGTCCAATTCAGGCAGGAGTGATTTGGATGAGGTTCAATTTGGAGCGCAAGCAAGGAGTCCTTTTAGCAGCCAAGACTAATATATTTATAATGTTGGATATAATGGTCATTTTATCTGCTCTGCAAACCAATACCAAGCTTTTCTTTGAGTAAAATATTATAAAATACAGTGTTCTGTTCATCTTTTTGCTTTCCTCATCAACATGGAAGCTAGAACTCGTTTGAATTATTCTCATAGTAAAGTCTGAATCTGAACAGCTTTGTTTCCTAATATCCCTGAAAAGGATTACCGCTTTTTCACACAGATAGTTGTGCGTCTGTGGAATTCTCTGCCTCAGAGGGTGATGGAGGCTTGGGATACTCTGGATACTTTCAAGGGAGAGCTAGATAGGGCTCTTAAAGATAGTGGAGTCAGGGGATATTGGGAGAAGGCAGGAATGGGGTACTGATTGGGGATGATCAGCCATGATCACATTGAATAGCGGAGTGGCTTGAAGGGCCGAATGGCCTACTCCTGCACCTATTATCTATTGTCTGTTGTCTATTACTCCTAGCTTTTATAAATGACTGCCACGACGCGATTGAAAGAAATACACATTGTGTTCAAAAGTACACCTCTCTTAAATTTCAGTGGTGACCAGTGAAAGTATAATATTGATATTGAGTAAAATTGGACTCCAGCTAGACTTTAGATTGTAGGAAGCTGTTGTCTTTTAAATACAGCATGAGTAAATATGAGTATCAATGCTCAATACTTGTTGAGTAGCGTTTAAATATGAAGTCACAGTTCTTGTGGAAAGAAGTGGGTGTGATTGTGAGTGAGATCTCTACATCCTCAAAGGCATGCAGGCTGGGTCAGAAAGATGTTTTAATGAACTCACTAAAGGGGCTGTCCCACTTGGACGACCTAATCCACGAGTTTAGAAGAACCTAAACGAGTTGAAAAGAATGTCAAGGTCGTGTTGACTCGCCGATGTACAAGACTTCCTACGACTATGTCTACGACCCCCTACGACTATGTCTACGACCTCCTACGACCCCCCTCGACCTCAGTCTTCCATACCTAAGACCAACTATGACTAGCTACGAGTGGAAATGAGCACATGATAAAATTATGTAATGTTTGCTTTTTTTTTTTCTCGGGCCAGTTACCGACCTACAACTACCTACGACTATCTACGACTACCTACGACTACCATCACAATCTACTATGACCTACCTATGACCTACCTACGAGTAAAAAGTACACATTTGTTCCATGCCGACCTTTTTTTTACTCGTGGACATTTTTTATAAGGCTGGAAAAAATGCCACAACCTACTTGAGGCCACGAGTACATGGAGACCACTCTTGAGCATGAGGAAGTGCGACCTACGACCTCTTACGGCCTCCTATGACCTCCTACGACCTCGTGGCGACCATGCTGCGAGTATGAGTCAAGGGCAAACTTGGCAGAGGTAGCCAATTAGGTTGTGAAAGTGGGACAGGGGCTTAAGTCTGCAAGGCATGAGTAGCTTGCTCATGAGTAGATGAATAACAAGCAGACAACAATCATAGAAAGATGAGGATATTTCCCAGAATAATAGTAAATTGTTTCGTTTTGATGTCTCACACCGCCTCGCGTTCATCATTTTAGAGCTGAAATCATTTGGCAACATCCATGTCAAGTGCATCATACTCCAGGATACACGACATTAGAGTGATGTTTCACAACCTAAATCCTTGCTCGCCGTCACCTATTATTTTTGCAAAATTAATTCCAAATACTGGTTATGGTGACAGAGACCAGGAAATTAAGGCAGTTAATTAACACAATGCAATGCTTCTGTAGAAGATCCTCCACTATTCAGGGAGCACTGAGCCACTAAAGGCTGACAGGTTAATACAAAGCGTTTGAAGAGAAAGCATTGATGATAATTGACACCTAAGTATGGAGATGTGGGAGTTCTGAACGCTCAATGGATTCTGAGGAGATCTTTCATTTTGTTTTGCAGGTTTCAGGAAACCATTTCAGGTTTTTTTTAATAAGCTTTCACTTTTCCTTCAAAACTATTCAACTATATTAAAATAGAATGATAGCCAAACAAACCAGAGTTAATATTGTTGCTTTTATACTGAAGCCCTAATGTAGGAAGCAGTGGAAAGGTTTTTCAATTTCAAGACCCTAACAGATAAAAATCAAACAATTAAATAGAAAGGAAAGAGAAAAATTGCCATCAGCTGAATTCAACCACAACGCCCGTGGAAACTAACTGAATTTGAAAATTATTTCTTCATTTTGCATGTAGGGAAGCCAAGTAGGTAAGTATTTTTAGCAAGCTCTAGACTACGATAGATCCACAAATAAAGGAGCTACCAAGTTCTGGTGCAAAGATGCACAATCTGCCAAGTTTAATATGTTCCTTTGGATGATTGCTGCTGGACGCACAATCTGTGCCTTTGGTTCCAACATTAAAGTAATATCTGTGATGGTCACAGATTGCCAGTAGAAGCTTTAAATTCCATCTCAACCAAACGACAGGTACTCTGTTTAATCTGTGAAACATTTAATGCGTTAGAAGTGCAGTTTTATCCATGGCACAGTTGGATAAGCTTAGCGAGATTAATACTTGGCATCATTTAATGATATTATAGGCCCACAAATTGCTTTGGCAGATTTAGCTTCCATCTTTGCATTTTGTACATATTCTTAATGGCCCAGCGTTAATGGTTATTGGTAGAGTTATTGAGAATGTTTTTGTTTTTAAATCATGAAGCAACACATTAATAAAAAAAACAAAAGCTTTTCTACTTCCATAACACATTCTTGGAAGATCACAGAATGAACAGGTCAAATTCTACTTGAGTTTCTTTTTATCCCTGCTGTGTAGATCTCAGAAATGCTATCTTCATTTTGCTGCATTGGAAGCTCCTTTATAATTCAGTTAAAATGAACTTTGAACAAAGGAAGATGGGACACAAAATGCTGGAGTAATTCAGCGGGTCAGACAGCATTTCTGAAGAAAAGGAATAGGTGATGTTTCGGGTCGAGAACATTCATCAACATCACCTATTCCTTTTCTTCCAAGATGCTTCCTGACCCGTTGAGTTACTCCAGCTTTTTGTGCCTATCTTCAATGTAAACCAGCATTTGCAGTTCCTTCCTACACAAAGGAAGATGGGGCACGTTTGTGCTACCAGTAGAATTTAGTGACTAGGAACTGATTAGCTGGCTTCATCTGATAAGATTTAAGGTCAGCATAGATATTATGATTGACATGCAGGATTGGAGAATAACTTACAAATGATTATGTTATTCCATGAGTATCTAGTAACTGTGAAGATTGCCATAATTAATCTTTATGATACCTGACTTTGGGCACCATATCTGAGGAAGGATGTGCTGGCTCTGGAGAGGGTCCAGAGAAGCCTACAAGAATGATCTCAGGAATGAGTTGGTTAACATATGATGAGCGTTTGACTGTACTGGGCCTGCATTTGCTGGAGTTTAGAAGGATGAGGGAGGACCTCATTGAATCCAGAACTAGGGGCCATAGTTTAAGAATAAGTGGTAAGCCATTTAGAACGGAGATGAGGAAAAACTTATTCACACAGAGAGTTGTGAGTGTGTGGAATTCTCTGCCTCAGAGGGCGGTGGAGGCCGGTTCTCTGGATGTTTTCAAGAGAGAGTTAGATAGAGCTCTTAGGGATAGTGGAATTAAGGGATATGGAGTGAAGGCAGGAATGGGGTACTGATTGTGGATGATCAGCCATGATCACTTTGATTGGCGGTGCTGGCTCAAAGGGCCGAATGGCCTACTCCTGCACCTATGGGCTATTGTCTATTATCTATTGAATCTTACTGAATTGTGAAAGGCTTGGATAGTGTGAAAAGGGAGAGGAAGTTTCCACTAGTTTCCACTGGGGATGGTCTAGGATTTGAGGTCAAAGCCTCAGAATTAACGGATGTTCCTTTAGGAAGGAAATGAGGAGGAATATTTTTAGACAGAAGGTGGTGAACCAGTGGAATTCTTTGCCACAGAAGGCTGTGGAGGCCATTAATGGGTATTTTTATGGCAGAGATAGATAAATTCTTGATTAGTATGGGTATCTGGGGTTATGGTGAGAAGGCAGAATAATGGGGTTAGGAGGGAGAGATAGAACAGGCATGCTTGAATGGTGGAATACATTTGATGGGCTAAATGACCTAATTCTGCTACTATCACTTATGAAGACTATTCTCAATAGCTGTTAGAGATTATACAGTCAAGGTTTATATAGTCAAGGTTTATACAGTTATATCAGTCAACTGCACACATTTAATTTTATATGGAAGATGAATGATCCATTCCTCATTACATGCAGATCATACTTTCAACAAAGAAAAATCCAGTAAATAAAAGGCCCCAACAGTGCATCAGACAAATTGCAAGCAACTAATAACTATTTTGCCTAAACAGCAAAAGATTAATTTTCACGTTTAAAAACATCTAAAACTGATATGGGAATTCTATTTGATCACAATTTACTGGCTTCAGAATTGATCTGTATATGTATCTAGATTTTGACTTGCGTTGTCAATGGAGTGTCACTCTCCAGACTTCTTGCCTACAGCTACCGGCAAAGACACTGTTTAACTGTTTTTTGAGTGCAGACTTCATATCATTGGGGATTGAATAAGTTTGACACCCTCAGTTAGAGTTATTGCCCAGAATTAGGGACTGCAACCAGTCAGATTGAAGAATTGACATTGTAATGCATAGAATCTAAACCAAGAAACAAAGTAGGAAATATAAATCTGGTTTAAATGATGCACAAATGTAAAATAACAACTGAAGAAAGAGAGGACGGCACAGTGGCACAGCAGTAGAGTTACTGCCTTAAGCCCCTGTCCCACTTAGGAGACTTAAACAGCAACCTCTGGTGACCTTGCCCGCCAGCCAAGGTTTCCATTAAGTCACCGGAGGTTTTGGTCACTCCAGACACAGTCAAATGCTGGTCAAACCCCATAAGGATTCTAACATCGAATATTGGCCAGGATTTGCTGTAATACTAGTAGTAAAAGTGGTCGAAAGTGGTTTCTGCATGGTCGAGGTTTCATCTAGGTTGCTGCTATTTTTTCATCATGTTTAAAACCTGCCTCGACTAAAAAAAGGTTGCTGTTTTAAAAATCGAGTTTTTTAGTCACAGGTCTAGTCGAAGCCGGTTTTCTTCACAGTCGAAGAAAGTTTTCAACATATGCGTGGAAGGTGGTAGGAGGTTGCAGGTCATCTCGACTTTTTTTTTGGGTGGCGGGCAAGGTCACCAGAGGCTGCTGTTTAGGTCTCCTAAGTGGGCCAGGGGCTTTACAGCGCCAGAGACTTTGGTTCGATCCAGACTACGGGTGCTGTCTGTACAGAGTTTGTTCGTTCTCCCTGTGACCCCTGGGATTTTCTCTTGGATCTCCGGTTTCATCACACACTCCAAAGACGTACAGGTTTAATAGGTTTGTAGATTAATTGGCTTGGTATAATTGTAAATTTTCCCAAGTGTGAAGGATAGTGCTAGTGTGCGGGGATCGCAGGTTGGCGCGGATGCAGTGGGCCAAAGGTCTTGTTTCTGTGCTCTATCTCTAAACTAAACTAAAAAGTAGGAAATATAAATCTGATTTAATTGATGCAAAAACTGTAAAATGACGAAGAAAAAAACCCCAAAAGAGACAGGTAAAAGAGATTAATGAAAGCATATAACAAAATAATTTTCTTTTGAACCCATAAGACTACACACTAGTAATGTTTTTCTTTAATAGTCAGATGAATTGTTCCTTGATAACTATCACATAGTTAAAATTCACTCCTGAATATACCAGGCCTAATCTTGTTTTAATGCATAATTAATGAGCAAGTACAACAAGTGAAGTGCTGATGATAAAATGATGCCATGATCACTTGGTGTGTAGTAGTGTTGTGGAGTCCACAGTATAAGCATTTGTGCAGGGGAGATCAGGTTACCCTAAACATCCACTACATGTATTCTAAAATACAGTAATTCGTAAATATTTAGTGGTCTCACCTGGCACCTGTTATTTCCTTGTATCAGCCTCCTGACAGATTTCACATTATTCTACAGTGCATTGATGCGGTGGGAGATTGCAACCTTCACTGTTTCAGCTAATGCTATCAACCTGACATGCACAAACAAGATCAAATAGAACAAGTTGACCTACAACTTTAGGCAGTGCACGCCATACGCAAGAAGAAGAAGGTGCTTTGATGTCCTTAATCTTATAGTCTTTATTCTGGTCTCATCAGTGTTTTGTGGCTTGGAGCTCTGATGAGAATCTCAAGGAATTTGTTTGCGATCCGATGAACACGGTGCACTGTTTTACCCGTGGCCTGTTAACTTCCCTGCATATCTGGCCAAAGGAACAGACCATCATTGACCATGTCACAGTTGCCCTGCCCTATCATTGAACAAATGTATCCAAGTAAATGTACACATTTCTGAACTAATTATCAACCTTATTTATACAGGTAATTTTCAGTGCATGTTCCCTGCAGTGTAACATATCAGCTGCTTTTCTAATAAGAGAGTGGTCATGGTTTACATCAATGTACCTTGTGATTTCAAAATCAATCATTATGCTTAATTGTTTTAAGGGTACTTCTTGCTCATAAAATTGGTTCCTGTACTAAAGTAACTATACATCCTTGGACTGTGACTCTTGACTCCCGCACAGGCACCAAAGACTCTCAAAATCATGTGAATGTCTTGCTTTTGCTGTACAATGGCCTGCAGCTGAAACAGATATCACATGAAAATTGAGATGACTGCTGGGTTTACTACTAGTATTACAGCAAATCCAGGCCAATATTCGATGTTAGAATCCTTATGGGGTTTGACCAGCATTTGATTGTGTCTGCAGCCTCATATTATCTATGCCCACACAATATTATCTGTCATCTGAAAGGTAGGATGGTTTGAAAATGACTACTAGTGGTTAATGTTGGTGCTGATAAAGAGAGACATTGAGTCATTTCCTCTCCCTGTTAAATACCAGCTCAGTAGTAGACACAGACCCACAGGCCATGTGTCATAATGATAAATCACTCATTTCTGGTTTTGAAGCCTATTTTATGCCTAACAGCCACCTTGGTGTGAAAGCTGCACATTTGTTGTCCATCGGGGAAGAGGAACACATCATATCAGAATACAATAAATTGTGTTTAGAAGTGGCAGAGGCACAGACATTAAAATTACCACCAGAATTATCATACACATTGCAGCTGTAGGAATACTAATCCAACTGGGGCAGCAAACACAAACCCATCTGGATACATAATAAACAACGGCAACTGCACAAATGATATGTCTTTTACACAACAGCAATCTCACTGACTTCTCCAGGAAACATAAAGAGCAAAGAAAATTGTAAATATTTGAAATCAGTATGTTTTCAAAGAGCTCTGATTTATTAACAGTTATATTTGCAAATAATCAGCACAGACAGGATGAGGTGCATAACATTAGAAATGGAGATGAGAGCAGGCCATTTAGCCTTTGTGGCCGCTCCACCATTTAATAAGATTGTAGGGTGATCTATTGCCTTGTTAATACTTTCCTACACTACTCCCATATCCCGTGATTCCCTTAGTATTAAAAAATCTATCAACCTTGCTCCAGAAATCCTGCCAGAGGAAACATCAATCCAGCATCTACACTGTCAAGTGCTATAAGAATTGTTTATGCTTTAATGAAATGCTGTTAAACCCAGAGAAATGTTGGCCCAGCCTGCTCAATTGACCCCATTAAACAAACCCACATTTCAAGAATCAATCTGGTGAACTTTTTCCGTATCCCTTTAATTGTATGTGCATCCTTCCTTTGGTAGGAAGGCAAAACGTTTATACAATGTTCGACATGCAAACTCATCTGCAATCTATGCACTCAGAACTGGACTCTGCACTTGTATTCAAATCTTTGTGCATTGTGTCATAAAGACCAATGTTCCCTTGAAATTTATAATTTCTTACTGTATCTTTATGTTTCCTTTCAGAAATTCACACACATAAATGCCCAAGTTTAACTTTTCAGCTTCTGACTACTTAAGAAAATATCCCACCGGCCTACTTTTTCTACTGAATGGGATGATCTGAAATTTGTCCATATTATATCTAATCTACACTATGTCCTTGACTATTCATCGAGTTGGCCCACATTCCTCTGAAGCCTCTCTCCATGCTTCTCAAATTGCCACTCAAACTCGGCATCGTTGAAAATTGTGGAGGTATTACATGATCCTCTCCCCCAAATCATCGACCTAACTCATGGTTTGCTTACGAATATCTAAAACGTTTTGAAGCCAGTATGCAGGGTTATTGAAGACCTGACTTGTGGAAATCGTAATATATGCAATTTATCCAATAATGTTTCGAAATAGAGAAGTGAGTTAGAGAAATGCAAATATCTTCAGGTGGAATGGAATATGGATAGGAGCTAGATAATTTAAAAGATAACAAGTCTTATAAAAAAGTTGTTTACATGTAGCCTGCACACAGTGATCAAACAGACAGCAGAACGCAGGTGGCTAGTTCACAGTGGGAGGCCACTTAGGAGATTTGCTTTGGAAACTGACTAGGCAGTTTCTTCGGTTACACAAAAAACTGGAGAAATTCAGCGGGTGCAGCAGCATCTAAGGAGCGAAGGAGATGGGCGACGTTTCGGGTCGAGACCCGAAACGTCGCCTATCTTCTTTGTTCCTTAGATGCTGCTGCACCCGCTGAGTTTCTCCAGCTTTTTGTGTAACCCTCGATTCTCCAGCATCGGCAGTTCCTTCTTTAACACTAGGCAATTTCTTCTATTGACTCTTGTAAATTACTTTATCAAATAACGTAACAACCATTCCTACTTTAAGGACATCAAATCTAGCCATTGAATGTGGCTAGAATCATCTAGCCAATGATTTTGTATCATTATAATTACACAGAAAGGACAAGAAATAAATGTTAACATTAATTGAACCTGATTGGGATTGTTCATTTACAGACATTTTACAGATGTCTTGCGTAAACTGAGGATTGCCTCTACACCCAAAGTACCATGCAGTATGATTTTATTTAATGATCTTTTTGGTGGCATATTATAGAAGGCCTTTTGAAAGTTCAATACACCCAATTATCAGGTTTTCCCTTATCTATTATACAGGTTACAAACTCACAACGTGTTAATAGATTTGTTCAAAGTTGAATTCCTTCTCAGAAATCCATGGTTGCTCTGCGCAGTCCTAATATTTTCTAAGCGCCCTCTCACCACTTCCTTAAAAATAGATTCCTACATTTTCCCTATTACTGATGTCAAGATAGCTGGTTGGTAATTTTCACTTCTTCTCAATGCTCCATTCTAATACAATGGGGTTCCATTTGGTATTGTCCAATCTGTGGAACCATTTTGGAATCCATGGAAGTTTGGAAGATGGCATCTGGGCATCGCACCGCAACTCTATCAAATGACCAGGATTTATCCTGGAGATTTATCATCTTTCACAGCCATTAATGTCTCTGGAACCAATGTTTTGCTCATGCTAATTTTTGGAGGTTTACTTGGTCCTTTTCTATGAAGACAGGCATAAAGTATAGGATTAATTTTTCTGCCATTTCCTTCTCTAAAATATAATTCCTCAGTCTATAACGGACTCACATCAACTTAGAGTCATAGTCATAGGGTGAAACTGTGTGGAAACAGGCCCTTCGACCCAACTTGCCCACACCGGCCAACATGTCCTATCCACACTAGTCCCACCTGTCTGCGCCTGGTCCATATCCCTCCAAACTTGTCCTATCCACGTACCACAGTTTCCTAAACGTTAGGATAGTCCCAGCCTCAACTAGCTCCTCTGGCAGCTTGTTCCATACACCCACCACCCTTTGCGTGAAAATGTTACCTCTCAGATTCCTATTAATTCTGTTCCCCTTCACCTTGAACCTGTGTCCTCTGGTCCTAGATTCAACCTACTCTGGGAAAGAAATTCTGTGCATCTACCCGATCTATTCCTCTCATGATTTTATACAATTATGCTCTTTTTTTCTTGCTTACACGTCGAGGAAAGCGGTTACAATCTGCTCTTATATGTCTTAATAGCCTACTCTCATCTTCAACTTTCACTTTACTTTTCAATGCCTGGTTCTTACATTGATGATTTTTGAAATGTTCTCAGTCCTCAGGCTGAGGTTTTCCATGGCAACATGATAAGTTTTTCCTGTGATCTAACACTGCCTTTAAACTCTCTTGAGAGACATGGCTGGATTACCATTTGTGTTGGATTTTCCTGCCTTAAAGGTTATATATTACTTGTAATTTATGTATGCATTATTTAAATATTATCCAATGCTTGCTTACTGCCAGATTTTCTAACGTGGTTTTAAAGGTCAACTCATGCGTCATACCTTCATAGATTTATGCCGATGGATGCATTTAGAACTAAATAATTTTCAGTACTAATATAATTCTATCACTTATGATCACTTCTGCCATAAGGCTCCTTAACCATCGGGTTATTAATTACTGTAACTCTTTATCACTGTGTAATACTAGATCTAAAAAGCCTTTACCCATGACGGTTCATCAATGTGCTAATTCAGAAAAACAAAGCTTCGGCGGTATAGATGAAAATTTATGATGAATTTCTTGAGCTGCTGTGCATAGGAGCTATTCTTGAAATGGAATAATCCAAGCAAACCATTGAGAAATTTCTCTAATTTACAAAATTTGCAGAAATAAATTAGGCTTACTTGCAGGGTTAGGTGAATTCCACATAAGAACTGCTGCTGAGGTTGCTATGCTCGAGTTTATCCACTTGTATATATTTAAAATTGTGATTAAAATGCTGCTCAGCTACTGAAGACTGGTTTTATTATTTTTAAATCCTTAGCTTTAAATAACTAATAACTATTACATCCCTGCTCTTTTTGTATTTCTTCAACATTAATCTTCCCGATTCTTCATTTCTCCAGATTCATTATAATTGCTTTCATTTTAGTTCCATCATCTGTATTGTTCCTTCAAAGAATGTTGAATGCAATTTTCCACCTCACTGATCTCACCATTGATTTAGAGCTGGAACCCTTATCCATAATATTGGCCTCTGATTTGTAGAAAACTAGGCTGCAGAGCTAATTGTTATTAGCCCAGTAAATATGTGGAGATCTGAACATTATTAATAGATGTGCCAAGGACACAGAAAGTGCTCTGTCTGGGAGACTTCAATGCCCCTCATGGAGTATGGATTGGCTGCATCGCAATTGACTGAATGGGTCAATGACACGCAGTGAGTGAACCAATACTTGATCTCATACTCAGCACCCTAGCCATGGATAGTGCATCCACATGTTCCAATATTGATATGAAAAAGCCACTGCTCAACGCTTGTAAAGAAAGAAACCCATCCTCGCACAGTGGTGCCTTCCACTGTGTGCGGTCCTTCGATGGTGCTGAATGGAAGAGACTCAGAATAGAACTAGCAGTTCAAAATTGGTCTTCCAAGAGGCGCAGCACCAGATCGATTTGTAAACCTTTGGGCTGACAACTTCCTCACTATACCCTTGCATTCAACAGAAGGATCAATGAGAAGTGCAGCAGGAATTGCCCGGTAATTAAAGAACACAAAGTGGAGGAGTAACGCAATGGGTCAGTCAGCTTCTCTGGAAAACATGGATCGGTGACATTTCAGGTCAGGACCTTTCTTTAGATTGATTCAAAGATATTTTCAATCAAAGGGCCCTTCATCAAAATCCTTGAGTTTGACTTTGCCAGGATCCCAAATTGAACACTCACAAATGTGCCATCTCTGCATGAATTGGCCCAAAGGCATGGTATCTAACAGTAAGAGGTTAATCTCTTCTCTTACGGCACCATAAACCCGGGTTCAATCCTGACCTCGGGTGCTGTATGTGTGGAGTTAGCACCTTCTCCCTGTGAATATGTGCGTTTCCTCTAGGTACTCTGGTTTCTTCCCACATTGCAAAATTGTGCAGGTTTTTTAAGTTAATTGTCTTTTGTAAATGTTCTTTAATGTGTAGAGAGTGAATAAGAAAGTGGGATAACCAGCGATAATAAAGGAATGCCCAAATATTTTTAAGTCAAGATATTAGGAGATTTTGAGGATAATTTGCAGGTGGTAGTTCTGCTGCCTTTTCCTCCTTGGTGGTAAAGATCACAGCTTTGGGTGGCACTGTTGGAGTAGCTTTAGCAAGCAACTGCAGTGCATTTTCATCTGGAGCTCCGTGCTGCCACTCCAATAGTTGTGAAGGGAACAAATATTTCAGGTGGTGGATAAATTCTTGGTTGTTAATCTGCCGTGCCCTGGATGCTGATGAATGCCTTGAGTGTTGTTGGAAGCAAGGTCATCCTATTAAGCGGGGAGTAGCCCACCTTGTTACTAACTGCCTTATAAATGGTAGACAGCCTTGGGGGGTCTCAGGAGTTTAGTTTTACTTCAGTTTAGTTTCCTTTTCTCTGTGGATTGTCACCTTGTCGTGGTGGAGAAGTTTGTGTGGACCTGAGATATGAGAGCGATGCCGTCTGGAGCTATGCTCGTGTTAGGGCCACCCATGCCGTTAACGTCAAGGGGGAGGTCTCTGACAAAGAGCAATCCAACCAAGATCTGTGGAACAGGCGGAGGACGATGACTGACCTTAGTGGAGTGTCACAATGGCTGGGAAGGCAGATGAAGGCTGCAGCAGAAAAGGGTCTCCAGTCATCTTGGACTCCATGCCACTGGATCCTGACCCAGATCTGTCAAGGACTGTGGGGTGGCTGTCCGTGCACCAATCTCCCCACGTTAAACAAAGTCACACCCAGGCGGCCTCCATACAGGGAATAGCACCCTGGAGACATTCATGGTCAGCCATGACCGAAGGGGGCCTAAGAAGTTTAGTTTAGTTTAGTTTAGTTTATAGATACTGCATGGAAACAGGACCTTTGGCCCACCAAGTGCACACTGACCATCAATCACAATACCTGAAATATTTACTCAATAATAGCTTCTTGCTCATTAATAATTCTATGAATCAATGATTTGCGAAGCCACCACATTTAGTAGGGATGGTTACATTTGAGAATGTTTGTGTTCTTTGTAATTTCACTATTAAAAATTATTTACCAAAAATTGTAATTTTGCGTTAATTTATTCAAAATGACAAATGGATATTTCAAACGTGATTCCTCAATTAAGCTTGCATTTTTTTATTTGATATTTTTCCATCCAATCTAAAAGTTATTAGCAATATTATTTGTGTTTGAATAGGAAATTGTATCTTTTTTTCCCATTGGGATTGAAATGTTCTCAGGGTTTATGGCACAAATTATGGACAGATGAGAATATTTGTTAATGTCGTTTTTATGTCTTTGATAAATCTATGAAATAAAATCTAGTAAAAATGAAAGTTTAAAAAAAGTGTTGCTTTCATTTCAATGTAGGATACATATTTTATTTTACAAGGAACAAAGATTATGTTGATTTTGCAAAAAGCAATCTTATCAAGCATTTTATCTACTGCAATGTAAATCTTAACATCTGGTCATTAAATGGATTGTCAAACACGTGTATCTTGTCCTTTTTTATATTATCTATCAATTTACAATTCTGCAAGTTATATGAACAGCAATGTTCTGTTTCCTAACCTTTGCTAGTTTCATCCTTTGTGAAATGAGAAACATATATTTCAGTGTAATTCTTCCATGGTCCATTGAATACAGGAACATGGTTGAAGGTCTGCAGTGAAATGCATTCATTTGAAACTTACTGAGCTAATGCATGCTTGGTATTTGAACTACAACATATGTTTGGTTCAATTATTTTCTTGAATAATTCCCGGGTAAGCAATGTTTTCTGTAAGATTGGTGGAACAACTGCATGAGTACAGTTTGCTTTTAAAATCGGCATGGAAGTGCCATTTCTCTAGAATCCATAATGCATACACTTTAAATCAGAAACTTAGTCCAGCAATTCACTGAAGTACCAAAATGTGAAACAAATGCAGTACATCCCTGACTATGGGTGGACATGGGGATGGGGACAGGACTTTGTGCCTTCCCTCATGAAGGGAACCATTGTGGGGGGATGTTTTTTATGTTTAAATTTCTTTATTATTGTTATGTTGTATTCTTTTTTGTGTCCTGCAATGGCAATCCGCATTTCACTACACCAATTGGTGTATGTGACCAATAAAGAACCTTTGAACCTTTGAAGTTAGTTTATTATAACATTGGTAATTATATGTCTCAATCAAGGACGAGCTGCACCATGGTCACTCCCTCTTCTCCCCTCTCCCAATGGGCAAAAGTTTGAAAACACACACCTTCAGGTTCGGGGACAGTTTCTTCCCAGCTGTTACCATGCCACTGAACCATCCTACCAACAACTAGAGTGCAGTCCTGAACTACTATCTACCTCATTGGATACCTTTGAAAAATCTTTGATTGGACTTTACTGGCTTTACCTTGCACACAAGGTTATTCAAGTTATTCTCTTTATCGTGCATATGTACACGGTGGGTGGCTCGACGGCAATCATGTATTGTCTTTCCATTGACTGGTTAGCACACAACAAAAGCTTTTCACTGTTTCTCGGTACACGTGACAATAAACTATAATCAGTATATTGGAAAACTGAGACTAGATTGGTATGAGCCAGAGACAGAGTCACTGAACTCTGTTATAGATCCACAGCATCAGGGGCTGCATTTATTCCCCCTTGTAAAGCGACAATAAGGAACGCTGATATAAACAAATATACAAAAGGTTTTGCCATGCAGATGTGCACACATAACATATTCTTTTTAAAAAATGGATGCATTCTCAACTATTAATGTCTTATGTGATAACAAGATGCTTTCAAACTGTAAATTGTGCTAAGTGTAATTCATTGAACATTTCTGATGACTATAGTGTTCTGATGTTATCGATAATTGCACGTTTCTAAGCTTACCCCCAGTCTAGTTTCAGTAAAAACACTGAATCAAGCACTTGAAACAACTACATTTTTTTTTACCGAAAGCACGTTACAGATCACACACTGTACCCATCCCACCGCAGGTACGATCCTCATATCTGCCTGTTCAAGCCCTCTAGGCCTTGCTCACAGGCACTCCAGAAGTTCATACAGTCCTAAGCGCTCTTCCAGAAGATCGACGCTGAGCCTCTTGGTGGCGGACTTTTATATGTCACGGGTCCTCGAGGTACCGAACCACATGAGGGTGGTCTCTTAGTAACCCAATTACAGATATCGATTAACCCCATACATAACTAACCCAATGATACAACAGTTCATACATTGTATAAGAAAGAAAGCTTTCGAAGGAAGCTAACAAGAACAAACATTGAAACATGTGCCCTGGAAATCAAACAACTTCTCCAAGGCTCAACAGTTCGACCAATCATGAATTAACAGGATGGCCATCTTGCAACATTATGTATACTGTTTTACAATGCTTTTGCAGTGGCCCAATAGAAATTGTGCATTTAAGGTCAGTTTGCAAAATCATTATATATGTTATCAATTTAAGAGAAACATCAAGAACACCTGGACCCCTTACCATCCTGCATATCAGTCTGAGCCTGGACTGGCTGGTGCTAATCAAGGCCTGTAAAGTTCAGCTGACAAGGGATCCTCCATTTTATGGTGTCTTTAATTTAGCCAATAGTAAAATTATTAGACAATGTTTTTGAAATAAATAACCTCTTGCTTTTGAACAGCATATTCAATAAAGCAAAATACCCAAAAATATTTTTAAAAACTGCAGATGCAGGAAATCTGACATAAAAACTAAAAATGCCGGGAACATTCAGCAGGTCAGGCAACATCCATGAAAAGATAAACAGTTATTGTTTCAGGTTGAAGATCCCTCGCCAGAATAGAACCACAGAGTGTTTCCAGCACTTTCTGTTTCAATACCAAAGTATATTACTGCAGAGCTATAATGCAAATTTTCAGAGAGCCACATGAAAGGTATCAGGGGATGTGGCCATTATCTAGTGCGGAGAGTTGTTTTATTCCATGCTCCATTGGAAAATGAAGAGTTAGAGAGGCAGTGATGGTTAGCGTTGGAAATTCAGAGCTTTGGTGCTTAGTAGCTGAGATGAGGCAACTCAATGGTTGAGTGATTAATATTGTAAATGTTCACAGTGCAAAACTTGAGGAGCCTACAAATCTCAGAAAATTATAAGGCTAGATGCGCTTATAGATATAGGAGTCGGAGGTCAGGGGATAAGGTTATGGATTTCAAAGCAGGGGTGTGAATATTAATAATGACACAATAGTTGACTGTAAGACAACATAGGTCAGCAAACAAAAGATTGATAAGTGACTAGGATGTCAGCAGATTAGGATAAAGAAGCTGGAGCTGTAGATCTCACATAGTCATAGTCCACTGAGGGTTGAACCGGAAGGCCAGGCATGAGTACATTGGAATTGAACAGTCCTGAGGTAAAAAAGGCATGGACAAGTTTTCAACAGTAGATGAGATAGAGCAGGGACTGAGTGGGAGATGTTATGCAGAAAGTAATCTGTGGTCCCATTCTTAGGACAGATATACAGTTGGAAACATTCCTTCCCATCTGGTTTATCCTCAATGTTGCAAACAATTTAGTTTAGCTTTAAAACTTGCCTGGGATGAAGATGTAGTCTGTGGCACTGTATGAAGACAATGATTTTGATATTGCCAATATTTAGTCAGAGGAGGTTATTATTTTATTTACTATTTGAACTAGATAATTTTCTTTCAAAAGACAGTATAACAAATGTTTCTAATACAGAGCCTATAGTTCGGATATTCTTACAAATAATGAAAGTTTATATATGATATGATATATTGTTACTGTTTAGTCACATTTTTGAAAGTGCCAGAAATATTCCAAACTGAACAAACCTAAAAAGTGAAAACAAATACCTATAGTTTGTAATGGTGGTTGAGGTGCTTTGTTTTCAAAGACATGTTATCTAGTTGTATGATATAACTGGAGAACGGTACTGACCTACCATCTACCTCACTGGAGACCTTCAGACTATCTTTAATTGGACTTTAGTGGACTTCATCTTCTATTCAAAAAAAAAAATCCTTTTATCCTACATCTGTACACTGAACGGGTTGATTGTTATTATGTATCGTCTTTTTGCTGACTGGAGAGTGCGCAACAAAAAAAGCTTTTCACTGTACCTCAGTGCACATGAAAAAAAACAAACTAAACTAAACTGTCAACTGTTAAATGTAATTAGATTCTCATGGAGATTTTCAGGAAAATGTAATAATGCTTTGAATCTCCTTCATAATGAGAATTATTGAATTTCTTCATTCCGTTGATATTGATAATCATTCAGAATGGGAAATTATAGTTTGCATCTGAGTAAAGCAGGACTACAATTTGCAGTAAATTCCTGAATTGATTATCCTCAAATTTATGAGGCCAAGTTTGTATTAACTTAATAGGAATGGTCGTATTGTGTTACTCTATTGTGTGCACAGTAAATTGCAGTGTCTATAAATTAAAAAAAGGAAGTGGAATTATTAATCTCATCCATATGCTGCCTGAAATATTGATTGGAATTAATAATCCAACCCATATTGATTTGAAACATAGAAACATAGAAATTAGGTGCAGGAGTAGGCCATTCGGCCCTTCGAGCCTGCACCGCCATTCAATATGATCATGGCTGATCATCCAACTCAGTATCCCGTACCTGCCTTCTCTCCATACCCTCTGATCCCCTTAGCCACAAGGGCCACATCTAACTCCCTCTTAAATATAGCCAATGAACTGGCCTCAACTACCCTCTGTGGCAGAGAGTTCCAGAGACCCACCACTCTCTGTGTGAAAAAAGTCCTTCTCATCTCGGTCCTAAAGGATTTCCCCCTTATCCTTAAGCTGTGACCCCTTGTCCTGGACTTCCCCAACATCGGGAACAATCTTCCTGCATCTAGCCTGTCCAACCCCTTAAGAATTTTGTAATTTCTATAAGATCCCCTCTCAATCTCCTAAATTCTAGAGAGAATAAACCGAGTCTATGCAGTCTTTGTTCATAAGACAGTCCTGACATCCCAGGAATCAGTCTGGTGAACCTTCTCTGCACTCCCTCTATGGCAATAATGTCCTTCCTCAGATTTGGAGACCAGAACTGTACGCAATACTCCAGGTGTGGTCTCACCAAGACCCTATACAACTGAAGTAGAACCTTCCTGCTCCTATACTCAAATCCTGTTGCTATGAAAGCTAACATACCATTTGCTTTCTTCACTGCCTGCTGTACCTGCATACCTACTTTCAATGACTGGTGTACCATGACACCCAAGTCGCGCTGCATCTCCCCTTTTCCTAATCGGCCTCCATTTAGATAATAGTCTGTTTTCCTATTTTTGCCACCAAAGTGGATAACCTCACATTTATCCACATTATACTGCATCTGCCAAACATTTGCCCACTCACCCAGCCTATCCAAGTCACCTTGCAGTCTCCTAGCATCCTCCTCACAGCTAACACTGCCCCCCAGCTTAGTGTCATCCGCAAACTTGGAGATATTGCCTTCAATTCCCTCATCCAGATCATTGAAGGCAGCAGTTGAGCAGAAAAATGGAACTTTCAGGAAGTAGAATTCTGAAACATGTGTAAAATTCTATTAAATCAAAATATACTAAAATTGATATATTATTACTTTTGATTATCACCTCGGCAACCAGGAAAACAATGAAAATTAGGCTGCATGTCAAGATTATTGTATATTTAATATTCAGATGCCACTGAGTGATGCTATAATGCTGACTTCATCTGCTGGATAAAAGGACCTCTTGCATTGTTGATGTCGTTGATAGTATTATGGGTAGAAACAGGTTATTTTAAACTTCAGGTAAATGCAGATTTTAATTAAAAGATGAGTAGGTTTACTGTAGATGAAAGTGGCACAATAAACTGTGTCTTCACAACATGGTAATGTTAGAAGAGATAATTATATATATTGAATGGCTGCAATAATAAAGATATACAAATAGAGATGGCATTAACAGAGACTATACAGTAAGTGCAGAGAAATTATAGTCCAAAACAATAGGTCTCAGCTGATTATTTGGGCTGGAACATGCCGATGATCACACAACAGTTTATGGAGAATAGTCAGCTAACTCTAAAACGTGGATCGTCTTGTTTCTGACTTTACTGCCTGTGCACTGTAATGAGAATATTGCAAAGGAGCTAAAGGATGGATACCTCCCCATCTGAACACATGCTGCATCACTGGACCTAGCACCGAGGCCAGGGGCAGAGCACAAAGATCCTGAGTTGAGTAATCATTATCATAATCATACTTTATTAGCCAAGTATGTTTTGCAACATACGAGGAATTTGATTTGCCATATAGTCATACCAATAAAAAGGAACAAAACACACAAAATACATTTTAACATAAACGTCCACCACAGTGACTCCTCCACATTCCTCACTGTGATGGAAGTTCAATCTCTTCCCTTCTTTGGTCTCCCGCAGTTGGGGGCCTCAAGGCTTCCGTTGATGGGAAGATCTTGGCTCCTGTAGCCGGCGGTATTGGATACACTTCACATTTGCCCTCTCAAATGGACACCAGAGATAGCTGCTGTATATAACATGAAGTCATTTGTTTTAATTGGGACACTGACCTTATTTGATTTGTTGGTTTTAAAGTTTTGAAAATTTTAAACAATTCTTCAAATGGCTTTGATAGGAGCATTAGGAGTGGTGGGAGTGCGGGTATGCTGGCAGTGGTTAGGACCAAGGTATCCACTGCCTGAGGTTGATCCAACATTTGCCCAGTCCTTGGCCTTAGGGTTAAATCTTGCCCCGCTTCAAAGTCTCTGGATTCGCAGCAACAGAAGAAGTACGTGTGGTTATGAGAAAAAACATGTGGCCAAGTGTGCACAGTGGGCCAGGTCAAACACCATCCATAAAATTGTGTTCATATCTAGGTGCTACACTTTATAAGGTTGTCAATGTCATTGAGAGGTTACAGAAAATATGTATTTGAATGGGAGCAGAGTTAAGAAACTTATGGTGGAGAGATTGGATAAACTAGGTTATTCGCCTTCAAAAATTAAAAAAATCACAGGAGATTTAATGAAGGTGTCGAAAATCATGAATGCTTTTTGCCAGCGCAAATTACTTCCAACAGCATGTTGGTTTGTAAATAGAAATGAGAAGCAAAAGAGCCAGGGGTGATAAGATAAAAGTATACAATGAATTGCTATGTTCTAGAATGCAATGCAAGAAAGGTTTTAGGCGTATACTTAATATTAAACTTCGAAAGGGAAGTGTTAAATATCTAAGGGGAAAATAAAAAGGTTATGGGGATAGTAGGGAAAAGTCGGACTAATTGGCATTGAATGGGGGAGAAGGAGTGGAGACAATTTTTAAGAAGCCAGAGATACACGGCTGTGAAGCTCGATGGACATTTAACATTATCGATCGGTTATCCTTAATTCTGAAAACTACTGCTTACCTTTTTTTTCCCAATGAGCAAATTAAATTCACCGGTCAGCACCGGCTCCAACCTACGGAAACCTCCGAAAACCTTCGACCTCCTGGCAACCCACTAGGACCTTCTGCCGACCCACTTACAGATCGAGAATTCTGGCTACTCTCTATGGCGGCTTCATTCTAGTCGCTGCTAATTTTTCAACTGCGACTAGTTCCCAGAATATGGGAGCTCCTCATGACCATGGAGGTGATTCCCCGGCAACCACCTGCGAACATGTGGCGACCATGTGGCGACTGCATAGTCTCCTGCAGTTGCCTAGAAAGTCACCTAAGTGGGACAGGCTCATTATGTTACACTACATTTCCAGTGTTATTCTTCATAGCTCCAGGAATTGAATATGTTTTAGAATAATTGTTACTTGGCACATGTTTACCAGTTTAGTTTAATTTAGTTAGTTGCCATATGTACCGAGATACAATGAGAAGCTTTTGTTGGGTGCTTGCGCCTACTTAATTTAAATTACATTAGACTGCATCATCACTTTTCTAGGATTCAATGAAATGTTTTAGAAACTTTCAGCAAAAAAGCTATGAAGTGACAACTAAACTGGCTAACTTTGCTTGACTTGTACCAAACAACTGAATGCGTTCAAGGTCATCGGATGCTATGCAAAACTGGAGCGATTACATTGAAATAAAGATGAAAGATTTTCACAATCTTTATGGATTTAGTTATATAGTAATTGTTGATCATTCAATTATTTTTTAAATAATGTGTTTAACATGCTAGTACATTAATTATATTTCTATAAAGTAATTCTAAAAGCAAAAATGAAATGAGAAATTATAGGAACCTTGTGCTGTATAAATGAAATTGCTTACTTTTATGCACACATCCATAAAAATATTGTAGCTTCAAGTACAGAAATAAGAATTCTGCAGCAAACATAACCAAAATAAAAGTTAGCCTACAAGTGTAAGTATCTAATTTATCCAAAATATAAAAGGCAGAGAAGTTTGCAGAAAACACTGAAATAGGTGGTATCGTAGACAGTGAAGATGGTTACCAATAATTTATCAGAATCTTGATCAGCTAGGCAAGTGTGCCTAGGAATAGCAAATTGAGTTTAATTCAAATAAGTGTGAGGTGTTGCATTTTGAAAGGTCAAACCAGGGCAGGGCCTTCCCAGTGAATGGTAGGGCCCTGTAGAGTGTTGTAGGCAGAGGGATCTAGGAGTACAGGTGCATAGTTCCCTGAAAGCGGTGTCACAGGTACGTAAAGTGGTGAAGAAAGCTTTTGGCCTTCATCAGTCAGGGAACTGAGCATAGAAGTTGGGACATCATCTGTTAAGTTTTGAATACCCTGCTATACAAACTATGTCATTTAGGTTGGGAAAGTGGAGATAATATTTACAAGGATGTTGCCAGGACTTGAGGATCTGAGCTATGGTGAGAGATTGGGGTAGGCTTGGACTTTATTCCTTGGGGCACAGGGGGCTGTTGGGTGATCCTATAGAGATGTATAAAATCGTGGGGAAACAGACAGGTGAATGCACATAGTCCCCAGAGTAGGGAAATCAAGAACTAGATGAGACAGAAAATGAGTTGAGGGGCAACTTTTTCACACAGAGGGTGGTGGGTATTTGGCATGAGCTGCAGATGAAATAGTTGTGACAAGTACAATAACAACATTTAAAAGACACTTGGATGGGTATAGATATAGTAAAGTTTCAGGACATGGGACAAAGGTGGGTAAATATGACGAGCATAGATAGAGCATGGAGCGTTGCATCCATGCCTTGGTTGGCATGGAAAAGTTGCATCGAAGAGCATGTTTCAATCTCTCTGACTCTATATCCGACCTGGTAGAGACTTTCATAATTTTGGAGGAGATTGATGGGGCAGATGTTTTTCTTATGGGGATGCCCAAAATAGGGGGCCATTAATATTAGATTATCATCAAGGATTCATGATGCATGAGAATGCACGAGAAATGTCTAAGAGAGTGGTTTGAATATGAAAATTAGCATGCCCTGAGCAGATGAAACAAACGCATTAAAAGTGGTTGAAAAGGTACATGAGGGGCAAAAGAATGGAAATATAGATTTATAAGATAAGGAGGTACAATAGAAGGAGGCATGTGTAGAGGACAATTCCCAGAAAAAATCTGTTCGAGCAAAGGATTGGTTTAAATTCAGTAAAAATTAAGATAAGGTACATTTGCTTCAATTATTTGACCAACCTGTTCTCCACCTTGGCCTTCTTCACCATGTCGAGGTTATCTTTCAACTGTCTTTTCTCTATCCCTAAGAATGCTTAAGTTCAATTTACATAACATCAGCTTTCTACAATCTTGCTTCATCTCATCAGTTGTCAATGTCATATTTGTACCTTTGATTCATCTACTCAATTAAATCATAAAATGCCAGAATATTGAAAGCATTAACAAAAATGCAAAAGATGGACAGAAAATACTGGAGTAAAGGGCCTGTCCCACCAGCATGCAACTCTATGCGATTAGCACGACCTAACGTGGTCGCTTGAGCCGTCCGGCGTCGCGGGGCCGGTCCCACTTCGATCGCTGGAGCCGTGCGGAATTGTGCGGAGTTCGTCCCGAGTTCGTCCCGACACCACGCGGGGCTCCGAAAAACCGACTAAAAATTCTGCGCGGCAACTGTTTGTCGGCTCGCAGTCGCCTCGACATTTACACACCGCCCGGACATCGTGCCTCCGTGAACCTATTTGTAAGTGCCTCCATGACCCTCTATGTGTGTGGCTCCGTGGCCCTGTATGTGTGTGTGTGTCTCAGCAGCTTCTCTGGAGAAAATGGGTTGGTAAAATGTTGTGTTGGGACCATTCTTCAGACTGATTGGCGAGGGTGAGGGGGATCTGGAAGCAAGAAAATATGAAGCAAAAGAATGCTTACTTTGCTCTCCTTGCCGGTTTTCCAAATGACATGGTCTGCAAATTTCAACTCATCCAAATTAATATCTAAGTTCATTTCAAATCCCAGTCACTCAACACACTGTGTTTTACATCCCGAATGGAACTCTACCTGGCAATGTATCAGTTTTAAAATGCTCATCCTTATTTACAATTCCATGTATAACCCCTCCTCTCTTTCTCATGGATTATAATTTTACTCCAGTTCCCCAGCACCTACACTGGAGAATCTGCCCACTGAAACTTTAGGTTACGCTTGGTGTACATAAATGATTTCCATGATATCGAGAGAAATGGCTGCAAGGGACATGATCATTTCGATTCAGTGACAGTTTCTTCCCAACTGTTATCAGGCAATTGAATCATCCTACCAACAGCCCGAGAGAAGTCATGAGCTACTATTTACCTCATTGGAGACCCTTGGACTATTTTTCATCAGACCTTATTGGACTTTATCTGGCACTAAACATTATTTTACGTATTCCCTTTATCATGTATCTATTGTGGATGGCAAGATTGGAAAAGGACATCTGCTTTGATCGGTCCTTTTCACACCTTACATTCTCTCTGTACTCCTCCACATCGCTAGTTCCCCTCTCCTCTGAGTCTCAGTCTGAAGAAGGGTCTCGACCATAAATGTTACCCATCCCTTCTCTCAAGTGATGCAGTCTGTCCTGCTGAGTTACTCCTGCATTTTATGCCTATCTTCAGCATCTGCAGTTCCTTTCCGCTGACTGGTTAACACACAAGAAAAGCATTTCACTGTACCTCAGTACATGTGACAATAAATTACACTCAAACTCATTGATAAGGTGTTTATTATTATATGGAATTATTAAAGGCACTTAACTTAATAACTTAAACCTGTTTTCACAGAATTAAAGACATTTAAAGTGGTTCTTATTTAATTTATCGATTTTTAAAAGTTTCATTAATTTGTAACTATTTTTGAATCTGGATATGTGAGAGATAGTCAAAGATCTTACAGTCATGGCTTGGCTTAGCAGGCCATAGAGTCACAGAGCCATAGAGCAATACCATGTGGAAATAGGCCTTTCAGCCCAACTTGCCCACACCGGCCAACATGTCCCAGCTACACTAGTCTCACCTGTCCGCGTTTGGCCCATATCTCTCCAAACCTGCTGACAAAGAGTTCTACGGGCAGGCCTCATCCTAATGTCATCAGTTGCCACTTTCCATGCAGTGCCCCTCCAATAAGGCTGCAACCACTTCACCAAGGAAGTTACTGAAAAAGATAAGTTTATACCATAGTGAGTCAGTTGGTGGGTGACTTCTGTAGCCGGGGAATCTTTATTGAAATCTTTATCTTCTGTGAGTTCTTTCTAGGAACTGTACACTTAATAAAGATCTATGGCGATGGATAAAAGATTTAAAATACTTGGATTTGCCGTTTTTGAGTTACAAGCCCTGATGTTAACTCAGTTGGGAAGAAAGCTTGTGGTAAATTATGGTGAGTGCCAAGTGCCCTCTGATATTACTGGCAAGAAATCTGAGTGATATTGTCTCTTGGGTATCAGTTTAATATGCTTGGCAAGCTACTGTAGCTGTTTGAATCTGGAAAGAAGCAGCCTTCCACTTTAGGGTTTCACAAGCTATATTTCAGGCAGAATTAGTCACCGATTGCTTTGTTGCAATCTTTTCTTCTCACTTAGTTTGATTTAGTTCAGTGATACAGTGTGGAAACAGACCCTTCTGCTCACTGAGTCCGCGCCGACTAACGATCACCCATACTTCACACAGTAGGGGCAATTTTGCAGAGGCGAATTAACCTGGAAACATGCGCTTCTTTGGAATGTGGGAGGAAACATGAAAACCTGGAGAAAACCCACGTGTTCACAGGGAGAATGTGCAAACTCAGTACACACCACACCCGTAGTCAGGTTCAAACCCAGGTCTCTGGTACTGTAAGGCAGCAGCTCTACCACTGCATCATTGTTGCGCCCCAGCATTTTCCCCTTGTGTTGGTGCTGTAGGAAGGGTAAAGAATCAGATGCGTTACTCTGGCATGCCAAGGTTGTCAGATGCATTTCTGGATCTTTGAATGAAGAAGATGAAGTAAAGAAAGAGGGAATCATTTGCCAATATGCATAGACAGATGTCCACCTTGGTAGGATTAATAAATTGATGGGAGGGTTTTAAGGAATCACTCATTTTCTGCTGCCTAGTCTCCTGCAGGTCAAGTAGTCCTTGTGATGCTATGGGGACATACACAATGTGAGCATCTACTTATTTGTTAACCTCTCAACAAATAATTGCCACGGTGCAGTCATCTGCAACCCAGGCCTCAAATATGCATGAACCCAGTAAGCCCATAGTAAGCATGAACCCAGTAAGCAGATTTTCTCCAGCTAAGGTTACGAAGCAGGCAAATACAATCGGTAAACTTTCAATGAAGCAAATGGTGCATTATTGATACGTGGGTGAGATTAAAAATTCAAGTGAATCATTTTGGCTACTGGTACATTCCCCACTTATATGTTGAGATTTTCATCTTTCATCACCCTCACTATGGGCCACCTCTTACATTATCAGAAACTTACGTATTTTACCAACCATGTTTTGTGCTAATGTCTTGTTCTTTGCAGTTTCAGTCATGTAGAATTTAAGTGCAATTTATGTGTTTGTATATGGTTTGAATCCATGTGGCTGTGAAGCTGTTGAAAGTGATTTTCATTGTACCTGAACCTCACTGTACTTTGTGCATGTGTTGTAGGAAAGGAAACACAGTAAGCAACCACAAACATCAATATGACGACTATCATATAATTGATATTAGTAATTTTGGTTAAAGGACAAATAAGTAACAGGGCACCAGGAATAACTCTTGATTTAAATAGTACCCATGGCTTATTTTATGTTTATGCGACAAGAACGATGCAGATGCTGGTTCACACCGAAGATGGACACAAAATGCTGGAGTAATTCAGCGGGACAGGCAGCATTTCTGGATAGAAGGAATGGGTGATGTTTCAGGTTGAGACCCATCTTCAGTGATATTCAGAAGATGGGTCTCCATTTAACAGTGCACTATTTAACACTGTTCTATTTAACAGTCGGTTGATAAATGTCAAGTAACATTTATATTATACAAAAATCTTGAAGGCAAAGTCCAATCTGCTCATTTTGGCATTATAATTGTCCTTTGTAATAACATCACCATGCTAGTTGTCAGCATTGACCAGAAACATAACAGGATCAGGCATATAATTACTTTTATAACAACAGCCCCGAGGCTGGGTATTCTATGGTAAGGAAGTGTCTTACCTCCTGATTTCCCCAAACCTTCCACCTCCAGTTCAGGTATTGTGATAAAATGCTCTCTATTTAATTGGATGAGTACTGCTTCAATAATAATAAAGAAGTTTGATACACTGTCGGGCAGGACAAAAAGAGTTCAGATCAGAATTTATCAGCAATCCAACCATAACATCCATTTTCCCACTGTAAGATACAATGCTACAACTTACCAACATTGTCCCAATGGTATCTCCCAAATTTGAGAACTCTGCACAGTGAAGGACACAGGCAGCAGGCATATTGGAACACCAGAACCTTTACGTTCCTCTCTAAGTCACACACTACTTTGACTTGAAAACATATTTCTTCACTGCTGCTGAATCAAAATGCTGGCACGAGCGCATTAGGTAAAGTATCTTCACAATGACAGAAGTGGTGTATCACCATTTCCTAATGAATACTCTAAAGACTGGCCTTGCTAATGATGCCTTCCAAGCTATTCCTAGATTATTTTTAAAATATGTAATGTGTTGCGCATTAAGGATCATTTTGCTGTATGAAGAAATACTCTCAAAATGAAAGTGGAAGTATGGTTATTCTTAGTCTGCTGGTGCCTACAGATACATTGCCTCCACCATGTACACAGATTCACCTCCAAATGAAAGTGACGAGGTGATAACAGATACAACGTGAAAACGATTTATATTGCTCATTTAAGCTCTAATAAAGATGTCTTAATTAGGAATGCAACATCTTGTTAAAATACAGCTCTACTTATGTTTGTAGGAAGAAGAATATTGATGCCATTTAACACCAGTGAATCTATTAAAGCATTGAACAAGGCAGAATGCCAAGACATAATATTGTTTCTACCCTTTTAAATGAATTGCATCTAAAAATATTAATAACACCGATCAATTAATGTACGTATGTTCCAGTAATTCAACTAATTAAAATGCATCAGGTTTGCAAAATCATGAAGCTCTTACAGCTGAATGACTCACAGAAAAAGCTTTGCTATTAGCAGAAAATTGATGGGTTACAGTCAAAATACTGAGATTGGGGAGGTCAATAAGTCTAGCTCAAATATAGCTTAGAAAATACATGCTTAACACTTAAGCAAATACCAGTAATCCAAGGCTGCATTTAATAGTTGAACTCACTTTCTAAAAATTAACCTAATTGCTGTACAGTCAAAATATGATATTTCACTGAAACAATGGTTGATTGAATAGAACATATGAAATAATGGTGAATGGAGTCTGCTGTCAACATCCCTAATAAATGAAGTTCCACGTATATTATTTTGGAAATGTACTATCAAAAGTAATGGTCAAAATTCCAACCGTACCGCTGAATAAAACAATTTTATGTCCTGTGGCTAATGGTGAATTATATCCTGGCAAGAATCTCATCCACCAATGCTTTGACATAACAATACAGAGCTGAATATGACAGATTAACAATTGTTATCAACACAACATTGGAGGAAGTGATTTGTTAAGAGTACCGACTGAGTTACAGTCATATATGAAATATTTGAATTAAGAACCCCCCAAAAATATAGAGATTGCAAATCTGAAAAAAAGACCAGGATGTGTTTGATATATCCAGCAGGTCAGGTGGAATTTGTGGAGAGACCAAATAGTTAATATTTCAGGTTAATGGTCCTTCATCTAGTGATGGCGATTGACCTGAAATATTAACTCTCCACAGATGCTGCTTAACCGAATGAACTACCTCTCCTGAGATTCCTGGGATGGTGAAATAAGTTAATAAGTTCTAGGAGCAGAATTAGGCCATTCAGCCCCTCAAATCTACTCCATCATTCAATCATGTCTGATCTATATTTCCCTCTCAACCCCATTCTCCTGCCTCCTCCCCATAACCCCTGACTCCCTTACTAATCAACAAATATTAAACATAGAGAGCAAACTCTGCAGAACATGCAGGTGTGGTTCCGTTTTTTGGTATTTGCTGCTAACTGGTAATTGAAGTACTTGTTTTCATGCACCACTTCTTTCTTTGCTGACAGAGTCATAGAGATATACAGCCCAGGAAAAGGCTCTTCAGACCAACCCATCCAGGCCCAAACTCATTCTGACCAAGTCTGTAACCTGGCTTATGAGAGCTTATGAATATACTAGTTTTGCTGTTGTCCTGTTGAGTTCCTCTGTCTGTATACAGTTGTACACAATTGTCACCCATCCCACAGCCAATAGTGGCCTATTGTGTGCCCCACATTTTCTTGATTACCATTGCCTTGTGCATATCGTCCATTCATTTTTCCTAAGTACCGTCTAAATGTCTCATTCCCCTTTCCCCTGACTCTCAGTCTGAAGAAGGGTCTCAACCCAAAACGTCACCTATTCCTTTTCTCCCAAGGACCTGACCCGTTGAGTTACTCCAACCTTTTATGTCTATCTAAAGAAAAAAGCACTGTTGAGGACGGCCCAAACATTTGCAATAAAGCTTGACGTTTTACACAAGGCATGCTGCTGTAGCAAGTAATGTCAGTGAAGGAAATCCAAGTACAAGAAATGACTAATCGCAGGAAAATGGCAGCAGCATCAGAAATGTTCAATGTGTGGATATAAAATTCTGTATAAAAGCCTTAGGATGTTTAAACTTCAATGAAATCATTTTTGAACGGAGTCACAGTTGGAGAGACATAAACACCTTTACCTTATGGGCTGGCAAACATTTTTTAAAGCTTGATTTACCAGTGTAGAATTCTGGCAGGAACCATGTTGCTGTTCTTTGTACTGTCCAAATGCATCTGCTGTCTGATTCTGATGGTTTGTTCTGAATGTGAATTCCAGCACCTTTAGTAAAATGGGAACTACTTGCTGCAGTGCAAAATCTTATCCAAAAATGAGGTAACAGTGTGAATGACAGAAGAATGACAATGGCCTAAAGTATTCTCAAGATGATTTGCACCAATGCTCTTCTTTCAAAATGAATTGTTGCTGCTGGTATCCTCTAGAGGGAGCAATAGACCTGCTAGCTAGACCTGGTCCAGCTTAACTTGCATCTTGTTTAGTTCAACTTTGCACCTTAGACTTTTAGTCTTTAGAGTAACTGTGCGGAAACAGGCCCTTTGGCCCACCAAGTCCGCGTTGACTAGCGAACACTAGCACTATCAGACACACCAGGGACAATTTACAATTTTACTGAAACCAATTAACCTACGAACCTGTATGTATTTGGAGCGTGGGAGGAAGCTGGAGCACCCGGAGAAAACTCATGTGGCCACAGGGAGAACGTACAAACAGTATTTCTCTTTGGAGTTGACCGAAATAATTACTCAATTAAAAAATGTAAGCAGTGGAACTATCAGGAAGCATCTGTGTAGTCCTTGTGAGCAGGTCCAGTCTGTATTCTTCAGGACGTGCTTCCCAGAGGCAGAGCTTGGAGACAAAGAAGGAATAACAAAAAAGAACCACGAAGAATAACATGCAACTTGATAAATTCATGGAGGGCTTTTCAAGTTGAAAGGACATTCTTGGGCTAATGTATGATAAACCCTAATTTTCACTAATATTCTTTCCAAAGCCATACTTATAGTAACAATATGAAAGGCACAAGTACAATTAGTTGGAATACTAATACATTATCCATTTACCAATTTTAAGCTAAAATTGAACTTCATTTCAGCATCAGGTCTTCCAACACCTTTGTCAAATACGGATGTTAATTAAATGTTTAGAAATTAGTTGAGTGGGTACTGTGTGGTTTTGTGGGTACTTTGTGATGAAGATGGGAGGATTTTAAGCACTGAATAGGTGGATTCGGAAAAGCTGGAGTTCTCTTTAATTTTTCGGATGAAATAACCAACAACATGCCTGTTTCTGTTTTCAGAGATGTCCCTTGCATTAATTACTGTAGACCGATGTCTAACTATTTATTTAATCGCTTCCTTAGCAGAAGTTTATAAAGTCTGTCATTATTTATTAACTTTTAGTTTAATTTTTACAGCATAGATATTCAGGGGGGTTAGAAAAGTGCAAATAGGGATGTTGGTTTGAGCAACATTTCAGATGGGTATTTAAATATTTCGTTCTCACATCTGATGTAAAGCTCAGTCATTGTGGTTGAGGTACCCGGACGTGGTGTCGAAGGACGAGAAACCGAAGCAAAGAAGTGGAAACCAAATAACCGAACGGAAACGAAGCTGCTTTCGGTGAGTTGACGTTTCGGCAGAGCGGCCTTTCAGTTAGTTTGCTTTTAGGCGTCCCACCCTTTCGGTTAGTTGGTATTTCGGCTTTGTATGCTTTCTGTTATTTGGCATTTCGGCTTTGTTTCCATTCAGTTATTTGGCTTCCACTTCTTTGCTTTGGCCTCTCGTCCTTCAACGTCACATCTGCACACGGGGTGGTTGATGTCTCTTCACCTTCAGTGTGGTAAAGGGAGCCTATGTGGAAATGCTCTGCTCTAAATGTCAAGATTCGATGTGTTCTAAAGCACTTTGAATATGCTTGGTCGTATAACCATCACAACTCAGGCAGCGAATACACACCGGTCTGGAGTCAGCACAGACATAAGAGGCGTGATTGGGACAGAAATCAAATAATGGCACTGTACTGCACATTTTGCCAGCAGCACAATAGCAAAGAATCAAGTGTAACAGTTTTGAACTTAATGTGATGAAAGAAACAGCATAAATCAGTGCTGCAGCTGACATGCTGGTGCTCCATTTATGTGCAGGAAGGAACTGCAGATGCTGGTTTAAACCGAAGATAGGCACAAAAAGTTGGAGTAACTCAACGGGTCAGATAGCATTTCTGGAGAAAAGGAATAGGTGACATTTTGGGTCAAGGCCCATCTTCAGACTGAGAGTCAGGGGAAAGCTGATAGTACATTTGAATGGAGTAGTGCTATTGCGATCTATCACTGCCAATGGGGTTACCGACTGTGAGGGAATCCCCGATGGCAGCAAAATTCACAGCCTTGTGGAGGATTGGACTTACAGTGAGTACAGTTCCAGGAAACACCTGGGAGGCCTATGTGGTGTCCTGAAACGTGGCTGACACGGAGGTCCGTAAGGAAGACTGAAGCAGAAGGGGCTACAACCCCACCACCCCAACCCAACCTCCCACCACTAACCACTACCATTCTACTGGTCATGTACAGTCCTTAGAAAATAAAGTTCAGGACTTAAGGGCAAGGCTCCTTTATAAAAGAGAGATGAGAAAATGCTGTATGCTTTGTTTCACAGAGACATTGTTCACCCCCCACATCCCCAGACTCAACCCTTCACTCCAAAGGTTTTTTCATCTATTACATAGACAGAATGAAGGCATCAGGGAAAGGGAGAGGCAGAGGTGTCTGCCTCATGATAAATCCTTTGTGGTGCTCAGACATGGCAGTCCTGTCCAACTCCTGCTCCCCACCCCTGGAACATTTGGCATCTCATCTACCTCCATCATCATCACTGCAGTCCATATCCCATCCCCGGCAGACGTTCATCTAGCATTGGAGGAGTTGCAGGCCATTGACAACAAACACCAGAAGGTGAACCCTGACACGTTCCTTATCATAGCCAAGGACGTCAACAAAACTAGCTTGAAGAAATCACTTCCAAACTAACACCAACACTTGTCTTGCAGCAACAAAGGATCAAACACTCTCGACCTCTGGTAGTACATACCATAGATCCCTATGACTCTATCCTTTACCATCCCTTTGGGAAATCCGACCACTTGGCTGTGATCCTTCTTCCTGCTATTAGGCAACAACTGAAGAGCGCAACCCCAGTGGTGAGGGCTGCATAGAGCAGGTCAACGGAGCAAGAGGAATATCTCCGGGATTGCTTGAAGTCGGTAGATTGGGTGATGTTCAAGGCTTTGGCACTGGACCTGAATGAATAGGCCACAGTTGTTGCCGACTTCATAAGGAAATATGCAGAGGAGTGCATTCCCACACAAACCATCTAAGTGTTCTCAAACCAGAAGCCTTTGGTAAACCAGGAGATCTGCAATCTTCTGAGAACAGGATCTCAGAAGATAATGATGTAGATTCATACAAGAAATCCAGGCATGACCCTGATAAGACCAGCAAAATGGCTAAAAGGGACTTTTGCTATAAACTGGAGAATGGGACTGGCGTCAGCAGCTTTGACAGGGCTTTGACAGACAATCACATCCTACAAAGTGAAACCTAGTGGCAGCTCAAGCGACAGTGAGGCATCACTCCTGGATGAGCTCAATGTGTTTTTTGGATCTCAGTTACCGAGGCCGATGCCAGCAGATCATTCAAGAGAGTGAACCCCTGGAAAGTGTTCTGATCTGATGGTGTATCTGGTTGCATTCTCAAAACGTGCACTGACCAACTGGCTGGCCTTTTTGCAGACATCTTCAACCTCTCATTACTGAGGTCTGTGATCCCACTTGCTTAAAAATAGCATCAATAATACCTGTGTCCAAGAACAATAAGGTGACATGCCTCAATGAACATCAATGCGTGGCACTGATGTCCACCGTGATGAAGTGCTTTGAGAGGTGTGATTATGGTGCATATCAACTCCTACCTCAGCAAGAACCTGGACCCACTACAATTTGCCTACAATCACAATAAATGAATGGTGGATGTGATCCGCCAGCAATCCACTCAACATTGGACCACTTGGACAATAAAAACACAGCCATCAGCCAACAATGAATAATGTTGTTCATTAAATACAGCTCACCATTCAACACCATTGTCCCTTTCAAACCTGTAACCCAGCTCAGGGAACAGGGTCTTTGTGCATCCCTATGCAACTGTACCCTCAACTTCCTTATCAACAGGACACAATCAGTACAAATTCACAACAGCTTTTCTCAATCACCATCACCACAGGGGCACCACAAGGCTGTGCGCTCTTTTTCTTTCTCTACTCACTCTATTCCCATGACTGTGTAGACAGACAAAGTTTCAACTCCATCTTTAAATATTGCTGATGACACCACCATTGTTGGACAAATTATGATTAGAGTATCAGAGGGAGATGATTGTTTAATTGAATGGTGCCAGAACAACAATCTTGCTTCCAATGTCATTAAAATGAAGGAACTGATTGTTGATCTAGATGACGGAGGTCGAGGATCCACAAACTTGTCTTCATTTGCGAGACGGTGGTAGAAACAGTAGAAAACGTCAAATTCCTGGGCCTATATATCTCGGAAGATCTGACCCGGAATGCAATCTTCCTTAGATGACTGAAGAGATTCAGTATGTCGACAAATACTCCCTTGATTTTCTACGGATGTACGGTAGAGAGCATATTGACTGGTTGCATCATGGCCTGGTTAATTATTTATTGAACATTTTTTAAAATCTGTTTATTATGTTATCTGTTGAGTGCTGTGTTTACAAACCTGCTGTGCTGCTGCAAGTAATAATTTCAGTGCATGTGTCGATGAAACACTCTTGATTCTAGAACTGGAAGCAGAGAAGTGACGCTGCAAGAGATGGTATAAATGTCTGCAGGCAGAAGCTTAACTTCATTGTGCTCTAAGTCAAGGAGACATTTTAACCTCTGGCAGTGCATCATACTAAATGAAAGACTGTCATGGGTGGCATAGTGGAGCAGAAATAGAGTTGCTGCCTTTCAGTGCCAGAAATCTGGTTTTGATCGTGACTACGGCTGCTGTCTGTATGGAGTTTGTACGTTCTCCCCATGACCGTGTGGGTTTTCTCTGGGTGTTCCGGTTTCCTCCCACACTCTAAAGACATACAGGTTTGTAGGTTCATCGGCTTTGGTAATAATTGTAAATTGACCCTAGTGTGTAGGATAGTGCTAATGTATGGGGATCGCTGGTCGGCGCTGACTTTGTGGGCTGAAGGGACTGTTTCTGCATTGTATCTCTAAACTAAACTAAATTAAACTAAACCTGCTGGATCTAGTGGACATACTGTGAGAGTCACCTCAAATTCATATTTCCATGAATGGTCTCATTATGTCCAGCGGGGATTACATCATGCAAGTATGAATCACACCTGCTGTTCAGCCTGAAGATGTGATACTTGCTGATTGAAATTAAATGTCACAATGATTCTAGCTGCAATGAAATTGTTGATTCCAAACCAGTTTAATGAACCCCCTGGTTGGAAACCACCTTCATTGTACTTTTGAGAGCCGTGTCACTGCTCTCTCTATGAAATTTCTGAATCATTTCTAAGTGAGTAATTGCCTTCTAAAATGCAACATTGGGTAATTATTTTCAGTCCATTTCTGTCTTTTGAAATGGCAGTTATGACATTTCTGAACTTCCAATTCTAAAGAAAAAAACAGAAATTGACAGAAAATAATGACCCCATGTTGCATTTTAGAATACTTAACTCTAGATAATTATTCACTTTCAAATGATTCATAGTGAATCAAATTTAGCATTTACAGATTGTCGCCAGAAGCTTGTGTCCTTTTCAGGATGGACGATGACACCGATGTCAACATTTGAAACATGGAAGATGGACACGAAAGAAGAAGTTCCATTCATTTAGAATCGGTATGATTCACCTTTATTGTGGTAAAATGTTAGAAGACTATCATCAAAACATAGAAGACTATGAACCTGTTGCAGATAAATGGGATTACTATAGATCGACACCTGACGATCTGCATGAACACAATGGGCTGAATGGCCTGCCTTCATGTCCTATGACTTGAGATTTTGTTCACGTTCACAATTTATTGGAGTAGAATTTGGCCATTCGGCCCATCTAGTCTACACCACCATTCAATCATGGCTGATCTCTGCCTCCTAATCCCATTTTTCTGCCTTCTCCCCATAACCCTTGACACCCATTCTCATCAGTAATTTGTCTATCTCTGCTTTAAAAATATCGACTGAATTGGCCTCCACAGTCCCCTGTGGCAATGAGTTCCACAGATTAACTACCCTCTGACCAAAGAAGTTCCCCCTCACATCTTTTCTAAAAGAGTGCCCTTTAATTCTGAGGCTATGACCTCTGGTCGTAAACTCTCCCACCAGTGGAAACATATTTTCCACATCCACTCTATGCCTTTCATTATTCTGTAAGTTTCAATTAGGTCCCCCTAGACTCCAGCGAGTAGAGGCCCAGTGCTGTCAAACGCTCATCATATGCTAACCCACTCATTCCTCAAATCATTCTTGTAAACCTCCTCTGGACTATCTCCAGAGCCAACACATCCTTCCTCAGATACAGTATGGGGCCCATTTTGTTGAATGTGGAAGAAATGTTGAGAAGATTTCAGCAGTGTATTTCATGAGGTGTTGCCACTTATAGTTTCGTCTGATGTTGGCACTCTTGTCTAAGCAAACATGCTCGCATTTCATTCTCTCACCATTCAGTCAGTGTACGTCTATGCAATGTCAGGCCTCATAATGACAATAGACAATTCATAATGTGTCTACATAGGCTTGTATCGCTGCACATCTTTCCATTGAGTCTTTGAGTTTGAATTGTTACACTAACAATTCATTTTTAAATAGTTCTATTTTTTCCTACATGACATGTTCACTTTACTAATAGTGAAACAGTATAATGATTCTTTTAGCCTGGATTATTTTATGTCACCATGGAAACATCCTTAGGCAGTTCCTGAAAGGTATTCACCCTTTCAAACCTGATGTGAATTCAATATTAGTCACTCAGGAGATAGCATTGTGCAGATCCCATGTTTACACCCCCCCCCCCCCCCACCCCCCAAGCCCACTAACAGATTCCAAATGTTACCCAACCTCCAGTCTTGCTACTGATTCTTTGCCCCTCCATTTACCCAAAGGATTAGGCTGCCACCCCAAGGTTTGAGCTCTGCTTTTCTCATTCCCTCTAATTTTCCTGAATTATGCAGCTGCCAATGGAGCAGAACATACACTTCCAAAGACTACTTGAGGGATCATAGGATCTCAAGTACAAAGAAATTCTGACCAAACCGTCAAAGAGGTAAATTAACACTACAGTTTTAATGGAGAGTTGGGGGTCCTGTTTGTGCTCCTAATATTAAGAAGCATTTGTGTTTGTTGCCACCTGACCATGGGTATATTATATACCTTGGTATAGACTATTACAGTTCATCTGAGTTTCAATGACCAATAGGAATAGGGAAATTGAGAACATATTAGTCCAGGAACAATCACCTCAGAATTTTATCTGCTGAATTTGGGGGTGGGGGTGGTGGGGGTGTGTGTGCGTGTGGGGGGGGGGGGGGTGTGTGTGTGTGTGTGTGTGTGTGTGTGTGTGTGTGTGTGTGTGTGTGTGTGTGTGTGTGTGTGTGTGTGTGTGTGTGTGTGTGTGTGTGTGTGTGTGCGCGGGGGGGGGGGGTTGTGTGTGTGTGTGTGGGGGGGGGGGGGGTTGTGTGTGTGTGTGTGTAAAGATAATTTGGGTGATCATGGACAAAACACAAAAGATCTGTTCATTGTGCTGCATTCATTCCATAGTTATAAAGGATTGACTTCTCTCCTAGTCAATTGGAAAGGAAGTGTGGTATCCTGTTACCAAGGTAACACTTTCACAAATCCATCCATTATATTTGTGAAGGAGTATAAGGAGTTAGACAGGCATCGGAATGAACCATTTAGTTTCATAATGCCCTATGAAGCAAATGTTAATAATCTTGAAAATACAAACATTAAGAATAGGAAGTAATAAAGAATATACTACAGTGGTATAAACAAGCCATCAAACAAATACATTACCATAAATCAAGTTATATTTTAACAAGTTGATTGTGTTGCTGGGAACAATCTCCAATTTAATTATACTGAATCTATAACCTCTCTAAGTAACTATAGAGTCACTGCTTCAAATTTTAAGTGAACCTAAGCAAGTATTAAATACTTTTGTTTTGGGGTTTATTAATCAAATAGAATGGAATACAATTGGAATACAATATCTTGTCCTTTAAGTGTGGTGTATTTTCAGATACAAAAATTGAGGCAGATTTTCATTGAATTTGAAATTAGTGGTGCAAAACCACACATAAAATGCAGTTAATAGCCTAAATCCCATTGCAATTAGCCCCTTCTTGAGAGAGGGCCTCAGCTGAGACCATTCTCAGAAACTGTAGATTTGACAATTATTGTTTTTTGAAAAATATTCCGAGTCATGGGCACTGTTAACTGGCAAGTCAAACCTCTGGACAACTGCATGTATACATAACGCTGCGGCAAGCTTTAGTTTTTAGTTTTCATTTAGTTTAAGAGATACAGCACGGAATCAGGCCCTTCCCCGACCAATGATCCTCTCACATTAACACTACCCTACACCCACTAGGGACAAATTTTACATTTACACCAAGCCAATTAATGTACAAACGTGCAAGTCTTTGGAGTGTTGGAGGAAACCAAAGATCCTGGTGAAAACCCACAATGGTCATGGGGAAAACGCACAAACTCCATACAGACAAGCACCCGTTGTCAGGATCGAAACCAGGTCTCCGGCACTGTAAAGCAGTAGCTGTACCGCTATGCTACCATGCGTGTAGCCAAAATATCTCAGGATTAACTGATTCCAAATATTCCATGGAATCTAAACACAAGCTTTCTTATTAAAAGTGTATAGTCAGAAATATGATTGGTCCACAACATCAGGAGGCTACTGATTAAGATTAGCTCAGTTGCAAATGGTGCAGGAGACAAGCGAATAAAAGCAGTAGAAGTGTTTCAGAATTTCCTGAAATGTTCGCTTGCAAATGAAGTAGCATTTGCATTGGAAGAAAGTATTAGCAAAATGTGTGCAGTTCCTCATCAATACTTCAAGGTCTAGTCATTCAAGAAATAAAAGTAAAGACAAAAATAGGAAATGGTCTTCTGAAGTTCAGTTGGTTCAATCTTTTGCAGCCTCCTCTTACTAATTAGTTTGAAGAAGAATGTGAGTATTTGGCATTGAGCAGCACCTTACAGTTGTGAGCAATGATTAAAAGTTAATCACTTTCCTACGGAACTCAAAGTTGATCCTTGGAAAGTTGATCTTGTGATCCTTGGAAAGTTATTAGATACTATTCTAAGGGATAAGATATACATACAGTTTTTCGTATAAGGACTAATTAGGGATAGCCAGCATTGTTTATGCACGCGAATGGCCATATCTCATGAATCTGACTGAAGATGTGACCAGAAAGGTTCATGAGGGCAGAGCATATATATATTGTATATATGTATTTCGGCAAAGAATTTGACAAGGTTCCGCATGATAGGCTGCTCTCGAAGGTTAGATCCCATGGAATCCAAGGTGAGATAGCTGAATGGATAGAAAATAGAGGGTGATGGTGGAAGGTTGTTTCAGACTGAAGACCTGTGACTAGTGGTGTGCTTCAGGGTTTGGTGCTGTGCCTATTGCTGTTATTGTCATTATATCAATTAATTGGATGAGAATGTACAAGGCATGATTTGCAAGTTTGCAAATGACACCTAAATGGGTGGTATTCTAGACAGTAAAGATGGTAGTCAAAAATTGCAGCTTGACCAGTTGGACTAGTGGGCTGAGGAAAGGTTGATGGAATTTAATACGGAGAATTGTAAGGTGTTTCATTTTGGGAAGTCTAACAAGGGCAGGACCTACACAGTGAATGGTAGGGCTCTGGGGAGTGCTGGTACATAGTTCATTGAAAATGAATCACAGGTGGATAACGTGGTCAAAAAGGCTTTTGGCACATTGACCTTCATCAGTCAGAGTATTTAGTGTAGAAGTTGGGAGGCCATATTGCAGTTATATAAGACGACAATGAGGCCACATTTAGAGTATTGTGTTCAGTTTAGGTCACCAGCTGTAATCAGGCAACTAAGTTGTCCTCTCACCAACCAGAGTGCAGTCCTAACCTCCCAGCTACCTCATTGGAGATCTTTGAACTATCTTTAATCAGACGTTACTGAACTTTATCTTGTGCTAAACGTTATATGCTTTATCCTTTATCTGTACGCAGTTGACAGATGGCATGCAATCAAAAAGCTTTTCACTGTACCTCCGTACCTGTGACATTAATAAACTAAATTAAACTAAACAGAACTGGAAGGGGGCGCCATTGAGTATGGCAGCCTTCCCTGCAGCTGTTCGTCCTTTCATTCTTTTTTTTATTTTTTAGTCTGTCAAAAAGTTTTGTTTTGGAGGTCTTTTAGTCTTTTTATCTGCGGGATGGGGGGGGGGGGGGGCAGGGGGAAAGGGGGAAACTGTTTTCTCAGTCATTACCTGGTCGAGGATGCGTCTGTTCTCTGAGCCGCATCTTTGCCCCCTCCTCGCGGTCTACCATCTGGATTGGCACGACCTTTCCTGCTTCAGCCTCAGCAGCGGCCAGAGCTTCAACTTCAGTAGCGGGGCAGCACTGAAGTACCATCGCGGAGCGGGCGATGCCATGCCAGGGTCGCCGTGTTTGAGCTCCGGAGTGTTGGGACTGCCGACTTGAACACCGTGGAACACCTTTGCCTTGTGTAACCATAACTCCAACTCAATTCAATTACAAATTTGTGGATTGCACCTCTGTAATAATGATGACAAGGAGTACAAGATGGAGAAAGGGAACCTCGTACCCTACCGCCAAGACAACAATCTCACTCTCAGCAAGACAAAGGAGATAGTGATCAACTACACATATCCCGCTATACATTGATGGTGCTGAAGTAGAGATGGTTGAAAGTTTCAAGTTCCTAGGAGTTAATATCACCAGCAATCTGACCTGGATTGAAGTAATGGCCAAGAAAGCACTTCTCAACTTTCTTAGAAGGCTTCGGAAGTTTTACATATCTCCAACAACTCTCACCAACTTCTATAGGTGTGCCATATATAGCATTTTATCGGGATGCATCACAGCATGGTTTGGGAACAGCTCCATCCAAGACCCCAAGAGGTTGCAGAGAATTATGGACGCATCTGAGACCATTACACAAACCAACCTCCTTTCCATTGATTCAAGATCCAGAGTATCTTGCATCTTTGTATCTTTTGTACAAAGGTACAAAGATACAAAGATACAGAGGGCATTGATTATATTCTGCTATTTGTTATATACTGTAAAGTCGCAGCTCATCCAACTTATCGTAATGCGTTTCTGGTATCCATCCAATGTGGTACTTTGAGATCACCCACTTATTGATTGAATGGAAATCTTTATGCTGTGCAGCACTATCGAAGACATGCACTTTATTTTGGAGAATTCAGTCGTCCTATAAGTGGTCGGAGGTGATTCATTCATCCCAAGACGAGATGGTAGAGATGATATACATTTCTTGTGGGTTTGCAACGGTGATACAACGGTGATTGGCCTCATCAGCAACAACGATGAATCGGCCTACAGGGAGGAGGTCCAGAACTTAGAAGCATGGTGCGCTGACAACAACCTGGCCCTTAACTCCAAGAAGACCCAGGAGCTCATTGTAGACTTCAGGAAGTCCAGGGGCGGCACGCACACCCCCATCCACATTAACGGTACAGAGGTGGAACGTGTTTCTAGCTTCAGGTTCCTGGGAGTCAACCTCTCCGACGACCTCTCTTGGACCCACAATACCTCAACTCTGATCAAGAAGGCTCACCAGCGTCTCTTCTTCCTGAGGAGACTGAAAAAGGTCCATCTGTCTCCTCAGATCCTGGTGAACTTCTACCGCTGCACCATCGAGAGCATCCTTACCAACTGCATCACAGTTTGGTATGGCAACTGCTCTGTCTCCGACCGGAAGGCATTGCAGAGGGTGGTGAAAATTGCCCAACGCATCACCGGTTCCTCGCTCCCCTCCATTGAATCTGTCCAAAGCAAGCGTTGTCTGCGGAGGGCGCTCAGCATCGCCAAGGACCTCTCTCACCCCAACCATGGACTGTTTACCCTCCTACCATCTGGGAGGCGCTACAGGTCTCTCCGTTGCCGAACCAGCAGGTCCAGGAACAGCTTCTTTCCGGCGGCTGTCACACTACTCAACAACGTACCTCGGTGACTGCCAATCACCCCTCCCCCCGGACACTTATTGTTATTTATTCAAATCATTTGCTGTGTCGCTCTTCCAGGGAGATGCTAAATGCATTTCGTTGTCTCTGTACTGTACACTGACAATGACAATTAAAATTGAACCTGAATCTGAATCTGAACAAATTGGTAAACATCAGCAGTGTCGGTCTAGAATGTCCCTTTGCCCATCTACCTATACAGTGGGCTGGTAATCTAATTATCTCAGAATATACAGAGCATTGGGCAAGGGTTTTTAGTAAACACTAAAAATTCCTTGATCTGATGTGAATACTTTTTCTTGAAATTGAGCAATTACAGTCATTTCAATGGAACAATGAATGCAAGGCCACCCTTCACTTGCTGGCTACCTCTCCTTGCTCACTTGTGCCTGCCGCTGGAGTCAATCTACCAACGAAAAGATGATACACAATCTGATTCAGTGATTAACAAAATCATCTTTCTCAGACTCCAGCACATTTCAAGTTCAAGTTCAAATTTATTTGTCACATGCACCATAAGGTGCAGTGAAATGTAATTTACCATACAGCGTTACAATTAAAAAAGGACACAATGCACAACATAATTCAACACAGCCATCCACCACAGCATGTTTCACTGCGGAGGAATGCAATACAGTTCAGACAGTCCTCCCCCTCCTTCTCCCTTGTTCACCCATGGTCGTGGCCCTGACCCTCCATAGTCACCGCTACAGACGGCCCGATGCTTAAGCCCTCTGGTCGGAATGCCGACGTCGGTTCAGGTCGAGCACATCCCGCGGCCTGGAGCTCCCAGTCGGCCACCTCCTTACCGGAGACCGCGGCTTCCAGATGTTGTAGGCCACAGGCCGGTGGTCGGAGCTCTTCTCCGGGGACCCCCCGGCGAGTGATTGCCCGTTCCACGATGGAAGGTCCGCTCCATGCTTGCTGCCAGAAGCTCCACAGACCGACGCTCCAAGATGTCGTAGGCCAGCGGTCGGAGCGAGGCAAGAGGGTTCGCGGTGTGAAAAGTCCCCACTACGCCGCCGATGAAGCTCTGGGTCCGTGATGCTAAAGTCCCCACTGCGCCACGGCTGAAGCTCTGGGCCCGACTCCGGGAAAGGCCGCACCAAGCCAGGTGTAATGCCGCAAGGAGGGGGGTCGAAGAAGCGACAAGGAAGAAAGTCGCACCTCCATCGAGGTAGGTGCCTGAAAACCCCCTATCCCCCCCCCCCCCCCCCCCCCCCACACCCCCACTCCAGCTTCTGCTTTGACCTAACACTAATTTTTGTATTCTCCTTTCTCCCTGGTCAGAGCAATCAGTTCTTTGGTTCTCCTCCCCAGTCAGTTATTTGATTTATTTTATATTGTTACAAAGTCATAATTCTAAATTACACGGCAAGCAACTAAAACCAATTTCAGTAGTTATTCTTTACTTCAGTAAGATTTTCAATGTGTGGGCTGTTCAAGCAAATCACACACGCACAATATGTTACATTTTAGCTGTTACTGTCAGGGTCACTGTTCTTGCAACTTATATATCTACAGAATCTTTGATCTCCCCAGGGTTCAATTCAATTCAATTCAATTCAAGTTTAATGTCATTGCACAAATACAAGTATAGGTACAACGAAATGCAGTTTAGCGTCGTTCTTAGTGATAGCGATATAGAAAAATAAATACAGAGTGCAGTGGTAGCAATATGGAAAATAAATAAATACAGGGTACAGACAAATCTATCAGCTGGGCTCCGAGTTCAGCAGCCGGATGGTGTAGTTGAAGAAGCTGTTCTTCGTCCTACTGGTGTGGGACTTGAGGCTCCTGTACCGCCTCCCTGATGGGAGGAGGGCAAACAGTCCATGATTAGGGTGTGAGGGGTCCTTGATGATCTTCCCGGCCCGCTTCAGGCACCGTTTTCGGTGGAGGGCATCCAAGGCAGGGAGCGGGGCACCGATGATGTACTGGGCGGTTTTCACCACCCGTTGTAGTGCCTTCCTGTCTGCCACGGTGCAACTGCTGTACCATACCGTAAAGCAGGTGGTCGGGATGCTTTCGATGGTGCAGCGGTAGAAGTTCGTCAGGATCTGGGGGGACAGGTGGGCTTTTTTGAGCCTCCTCAGAAAGTAAAGGCGCTGCTGTGCCTTTTTGATTAGCTTTGAGGTGTTGAGGGACCAGGACAGATCCTCCGAGATGTGTACCCCGAGGAATTTGTAGTTGGAGACCCGCTCCACCTCAGTCCCGTTTATATGGATGGGGGTGTGTCTGCCCCCTCTGTGTTACATGAATGTCAGGGCCCGAGGGCTGAGGGAGAGGTGGGGAGGGGGAGGAGGCAGTCTGGGTTAACAGAATTGAGAAAATTCAATGTTTAAGCCCAGAGGATGCAGACTCCCCAAGCAGAATATGAGGTGCTGTTCCTCCAACTTGCGGTGTTGCTCACTCTGGTCGTGGAGGAGGCCCAGGACCGAGAGGTCGGATACGGAATGGGAGGGGAAGTTGAAGTGCTGAGCCACCGGGAGGTCGGTTTGGTTATTGCGGACCGAGCGGAGGTGTTCGGCGAAACAATCGCCCAGCCTCTGCTTGGTCTCACCGATGTAGATCAGCTGGCATCTGGAGCAACGGATGCAGTAGATGAGGTTGGAGGAGGTGTAGGTGAACCCCTGTCAGACTTGGAATGACTGCTTGGGTCCCTGAAAGGAGTGGATGGGGGAGGTGAAGGGACAAGTGTAGCATCTCTTGCGGTTGCAAGGGAAAGTGCCCGGGGAAGGGGTGGAGAGGGAGGGAAGGGAAGAATTGACAAGTTGTTCTCCCCAAATCACTTGATAGTACATTTTGGTATTTTTGGAATATAAATGTGATCTTATTATGCAGTCACTCCTGCAACTGTCTAAATTAAAACACAATGTGCTGGAGAAACTTAGCAGGTCAGGCAGCATCTGTGGAGGGAATGAATACATTATGTTTTGGATTGGGACCATTTTTCTGACTGACTGTAATAGGGGTTAGAAAGCTGGAAAAGAAATGAGGGCAGAACAAAGTCTGGCAAGCGATAGGTGGGGTTTGAGAGGCTGATGGGTGGACAAAGGTTAGAGATCAATAGGAGACAAAGGGGTGTCAAATAAGAAGAGGAGTGAAGCCACAGGGGAGAATATAGTTGTAGGGGAGTGGGAGAGAAGGGGAAAAGGGGGCGGGATAGTGGGAGAAATGGGTGCACTCCAGGGCGGGTGTGTGGAGAGGAAAATGGGGTGGCGGGTGGTGTGCTACTCAAAACAGGATAATTCAATGTTCATACCTTTGGATTGTAAGCTATCCAAGTGGAATATGAGGTCTTATCTTATTTTAGTATTGTGGGATATCAGGATGGTCGAGCTATTTTCTCTTCCCCAGAAGAGGAGGGCATAGGAGGTGCTGTTCCTCAGTTTATTTATGACCTCATTCTGGCAATGGATAGTGAAGTCAGAATGGGAATAGGATGGGGAATTAAAATGGTCAGTAACTTGGAAATTGAGCAGGCTTTGCCGGACCGATCACAAGTGTTCAGCAAAACGGTCACCTTGTCTATCCTTGGTCTCGCCAATGTGAAGAAGGCCACATTGAGAGTACCGAATGAAGTAGATGAGGCTAGAGGAGGTGAATGTGGACTTAATTGTCATCTGGAAGGGCTGCTGTGGTCTCTGGCGGGATGTGCGGGAGGAGGTGAAAGAACAGGGAACTCTAACCTTGGTGTTCTACAAATGTCCAATTTCATTAATATAGCTTTGGTAGTTAGTAGCTTTAAGTAACTTAAGTAATTTAAACTAGTACTAAGTGGGATCCGTTAGGTCCCATTATCACATGGGAGACATGGTCCCCCAACGCAATATTCCACCTCTCCACCAATTATAATATTCCACCACTCACACATAGCCCCAACTGCGCAGGCGCGGCTGACAGGTTCCCATTGTGACACCCCGATCACGGCTTGTCTCCCCCCTCCTGCAGCTTTATTCTCGGTGTCTTGATTGACAGCGGGTGCCAGAAGGGGCGTCGCCGTCCCGACGAATAACAGACCAATAACTTTTGTAATATTTCACCGATCGGAACAAAACTTGGTGCGCTTGGAGCAGAGAACGGTGAGTAAAATGGCAAAAAAACTATTTGGGTACTGTGAGCCTACTTTAGATTACTTTAGAGATACAGCATGGAAACAGGCCCTTCAGCCCACCGTGTCCGCACCGACCAATGATCACACATACCAGGCACGTGCCGTGAGTAATTACTCTGGGTAGGCAGTCAGTCAGCTTTTAAAAAATCTTAAACCACGCATGCGCAGATTGTTCTCTCCGTTAGCTGTCAGTCGACTTTTTATAAAATCTACAAAAGCCAAATCTCTTAATAAAGTACCGTATTTCCCGGCAATAAAAATGCACCCCCAATTAGAGTTGGTAAATTTTGAAAGAAGGTTGGTGGGACATAGAATTCTCACTTTCAAAAAAATATAAATAAAGAAAGCAATTTGCCCAAGGTTTTCCAAATCTCCTTCATTCTGATGGCAGGTGGAAGATGGTTGGAAAAACGGGAACACACCGGGACAAGTTGAATCAGTTGTGATCTTATTGTATGACAATACTTGTTCAAGGGACCAATTGGGGGGGAGAGTTCCTTTCACAGCATGTGGGGAGTCTGGCCAGGGGTACAGTTGCAGGCAGGGCAGGAGAATTGAGAAGGAGGGGGTCGGGTGTTATTGCAGTAACTCATTCACTCACCGCTGCCGCGGCGTTTCGGGGCGCAGAGCCACCGCCTTGTGGCCTGGGAGGGAAGCAGCTCGGGTGGCTGTGAGCGGCCTCGGAACCGGACAGCGGAACTGGACATCACCTCAGCGCCTTCTGCCGGCCTGCTCACCTCTGGCATGTGCTCTCTGTCTGAACATCTCTCACCTGCCGCTCGCCGGCTTCGCTCTTGTCAGCTGCTTCCCGCAAATCCTTAAATTCTGACAGCCGAGTAACCTCAATTGGTCCCTTGATCGCGCTGTCAGAATTTAAGGATTTGCGGGAAGCAGCTGACATGAGTGAGGCCGGCGAGCGGCAGGAGAGAGGTTTTCATACAGAGAGCACTGCCAGAGGTGAGCGGGGGCCGGCAGAAGGAGCTGAGGTGCTCACAGCCACCTGAGCTTCTTCTCTCCCCGGCCACAGTGCAGTGGCTCCGCACCTGGAGCATCACGGCAAGTGAATTGCTGGCATGATCCCCGACCCCCCCCCCTTCTCAACGCTCCTGCCCTCCCTGCAACTTTACCCCGGGCCAGACTCCCCACACGCTGTGAAAGGAATTCTCCCCTTCTCAGGGGCGCTGTCCATTTACAGCCTTCGAATCAGCTGCCGGCAATGAGGGATAGACTTGGCTATCCATCAGTACAACAACATCGTTCTTGACGCTGCTGTACTGAGGGATAGCCAAGTCTATCTTTCTTGGCTAACAACCTTCCAACTTCGGCTTCCAAGACACATGTACATTTTCGTGCCTTATTTTTGGGTACAAAATAGCATCTTCATTGCTGAGAAATATGGTATTTAAAAACATATAGCACCAAGAAATTTACTTACCACGTCATTTATACACGAACTCCATTCTTCCCTCTTTGTTTCTTAAGATAATGGCAATCCATGTTTGAAAAACCCGCCAAGAAACTTGCACTGCACATGCGCAGTATGCTGCTGCGCATGTGCAGTACTGCAAAGGCAGAATTTCAGCTGCCTTCAGTACCCTGGAAATTGATGGCTTGAAGCAGCGTCGATGGTACATGGGCTGCACAGACCTTCACGTGTTACACGTACTGCGGATGAAAGGCACGGAGAATTATGCCTACCTAAGAGATCGATCTCTTAGGTAGGCATAATTCTCCGTGCCTTTCATCCTCCCTTCTGCCGGCCCCCGCTCACCTGAAATCATTCTCCCATGCCTTTACTATTTATATTTAATAATTAACATTTTATTATTTTAGTCAGGGTAGGCAGTGCCTAACTTGCCTACCCTGATGGCACGTGCACAATTTACAGAAGCCAGTTAACCTACAAACCTGCACATCTTTGGTATGTGGGAGGAAACCGGAGCACTGGAGAAAACCCACGCGGTCACAGGGAGAACATACAAACTCTATACAGAAAGTACCCATAGGATCAAACCTGGGTCTCTGGTGCTGTAAAGCAGCAACTCTACCGCTGTGCCACTGTGCCGCTCTCTGCTTTGTAAAGCCTATCACTTTTGAAATGCCACAGTAGTTTTGCTTGAGACTGTTGGACATCATTCTGAAGCTGCCAGGCAACTGTCATTCAATTTGCTCCTCGCATGAGTTAGTTTTCCATTCCTAACTCCAGTTCACAGCCATTGATTGGGATGGCATTGCCGATTACTGTTTGGGTGTAGTTGCAACAACACTCTGGGGCTTTGCTTTCACATAACCCCTGTGCACAATCCTCATATGCACAGTGAGGTGGTGGCCATGACTTTGAGTAACCCTAACATCAGGCTAACAAGTTGAGGCATGGAGCCGAACCAGGACTGGGCTTGGCTGCCGGCAGAGTGAGGAGAGATGTCGGCGACAGAAAGGGCCGTCGGCAAGCGAGCAGAATTGTCGACAAGCGAGAAGGCCGTCGGCGAACGAGAGAGATGTTGGCAAGCGAGAGAGACGTCGGTGAGAGTGGAGGGCCGTCGGAGAGTTGTCACCCACTTGAGTCGGCGGAGGCCATGCTGCCAAGACCAAGGAGGAACCGGTGTGGGGGGGGGCCACTATGCACAAAGATGGACTGGGGGGATTGGGGGAGGAAGAGGGACTATATTGAATACTTCTGTAACTTTGTCGGCATCCTTTACATGGCAACACTTGCATACTTGTACTGTATGCAAACAAAGAATCTCACTGTACCAAGCACACATGACAATAACCTATCAATCAATTAAGGCAGCAGCAGCATTGCAATGCAGTGTGAGGAGTAGGGCAATAATGCAGAGAATACAATTCAATTAATTTGCGGATTTCAGGACAACCCCACCAGCACATTTCCACTGTATCTCAATTGGCTTCTTTGTTTCATTGAACCGGTTAGTGTGAATCATGGAGAGAAGCAATGGGTGACGTTTTGGGTCAAGACCCTTCTTTTCAGACTCAAGAAGAGTCTCGACACGAAACATCACCCATTGTTTCTCTCCAGAGATGCTGACGGTCCCGCTGAGTTACTCCAGCTTTGTGTCCATCTTCAAATGACGTCACACGCTCCAGATGGCTGTGCGTACGCATGTAATCTCGCCCAACCTTCATCGGACCATTTGATGATACCTGCATTTGATGATACCTGTTGTCTGAGATACCTCAGACATTCAATGCTGTGAGACGTTTACAGTGTTGCAGTCCTTTGTTAGTTTCAAATGGCACTCACTTCTTTGAAAAGTATTATCACCAAAGTAAAGGTAGGAAATAGAAGTAAAATTCGCAAACATTATGTACCCGTTTTTCTTTCATGCTAATGGCTCAACAGAGGGCCATTTGGCCCATGGCAGCTCCTATTCACAATATATTGATTTTGTCCTTTGGTGATGAGTAATGCAATGTAACTTGGTTCATTCCTTTCATTCATTCATCTCTGTGCTTTTCTAAACATTTCCCTCTAAGTAGAATGCATGTCTCTATAGCAACAACCACTTATCTTCGTCTGTTGTGTGCTCCCACTTTACATTATTTCACTTGGCCTTGCCCGTCACTTTAGAAATTATAGCATTTCTTCCCACCAGATCCTTATAATAGTCAACCAAAGTTGACATGCTGCATTGCCATGCTTGCTTTGAAAGCACACTTGTGGACTGCCTTCTGGGTCAGTAAAGGGCCTGTCCCACCAGCACGCGATTCCATGTGGTGAGCGCGACCAAACCGGCAGCGGGGGCCGTGCGGAGGTTGGGTGATCCCCTTACAGGGCCCGTCCCACCAGCATGCGCCTGCATGCGGCAAGCGCGACCAAACCGGCAGCAGGGGCCGCGCGGAGGTCGGGTGAGTGGCGCAACGCGGAGCAAAGTGAGGCGAACTTGGAGCGAAGTCTTAAAGGTAAGTCCGCCAGGACAGAGAGGGACACACAGAGAGGGGCACAGAGGCACACACACAGAGAGGGCCACGGAGGCACCTACAGATAGGTTCACGGAGGCATGACGTCGAGGCGGTGCCTAATGCGTCGAGGCGACAGCGAGCCGACAAGCCGTTGCCGTGCGGAATTTTTGAACATGGCCAGTTTTTCGGAGCCCCGCGCGATGTCGGGACGAACTCCGCACAATTCCGCACGGCTCCGGCGATCGAAGTGGGACCGGCCCCGTGACGCCGGATGGCTCAAACGACCACGTTAGGTCGCGCTCATCGGATGGAGTTGCATGCTGGTGGGACAGGCCCTTTAGGATCCTCAGTTTCTCCATTACACAGTTGACAACAACTTCAATGGCACTGGCAGTAAATTTGATTTAATCACAATCAATCACAATCATAATCACAACAATACTTTATTAGTCAAGTATGTTTTGCAACATATGAGAAATTTAATTTGCCAACTTGGGCATATCAAACAAATAAAAAGCAACGGAACAAACAAAATACATTTTAACATAAACATCCACCATAGTGGCTCCTCCACATTCTTCACTGTGATGGAAATCGAAAAAAAATTAACACCTCTTCCCTTCTATGCTCTCCCGTGGTCGGGGGCCTCGAGCCCTCCGTTCACAGGATGATCTTGACTCCCGTAGCCGGTGGCGTTCGAGCCCTCCGCATCGGGGTGATCAGCTCCTGCATCGGGAGGATGTCGGCTCATGGCCGATGAGGGCTCATCCGCTGGCGATCGGACCCCGTGTTGGGGTTGATCGAGTCTCTGCGTTGTTGGAGCTGCTGACTAGACCTCTCCCGAGACTGCGATCTCTTGATGGTAAGTCCGCAGTTGGAGCGATACCAGGTTGTTAAGTCCACGCCCCGTGGTGGGGCTCAAGTCAGTCCGAGGAGGCCTCCAGCTCCATCGATGGTAGGCCGCAGATTTACCAAAGATGCGATCTGGGAAAAAATCGTATCTCCGCAAGGTAACCAACTGAAAAAAAGAATTTCCCCCGATCCCGTTTCCTCTCCCTCCACATAAAACATAGAAACATAGAACATAGAAAAACAGGTGCAGGAGTAGGCCATTCGGCCCTTCGAGCCTGTACCACCATTCAATGTGATCATGGCTGATCATCCAACTCAGTATCCCGTACCTGCCTTCTCTCCATACCCCCTGATCCCTTTAGCCACAAGTGCCACATCTAACGCCCTCTTAAATATAGCCAATGAACTGGCCTCAACTACCTTCTGTGGCAGAGAATTCCAGAGACCCACCACTCTCTGTGTAAAGAATGTTTTCCTCATCTCGGTCCTAAAGGAATTCCCCCTTATCCTTAGACTGTGACCCCTTGTTTTGGACTCCCCCAACATCGGGAACAATCTTCCAGCATCTAGCTTGTCCAACCCCTTAAGAATTTTGTAAGTTTCTATAAGATCCCCCCTCAATCTTCTAAATTCCAGCGAGTGCAAGCCAAGTCTATCCAATCTTTCCTCATATGAAAGTCCTGACATCCCAGGAATCAGTCTGGTGAATCTTCTCTGTACCCCCTCTATGGCAAGGATGTCTTTCCTCAGATTTGGAGACCAAAACTGTACGCAATACTCCAGGTATGGCCTCACCAAAACCCTGTACAACTGCAGTAGAACCTCCCTGCTCCTATACTCAAATCCTTTCGCTATGAATGCTAACATACCATTTGCTTTCTTCACTGCCTGCTGCACCTGCATGCCTACTTTCAATGACTGGTGTACCATGACACCCAGGTCTCGTTGCATCTCCCCTTTTCCTAATCTGCCACCATTCAGATAATAGTCTACCCTCAAACAAACCAGAGAACATTTACATAAACTTTTAACACACACTAAACATTAAAAAAAAGAAAGAACAGACAGACTGTTGGCGGGGCTGCCAATCGTGCAGCGCCCCCGGTGGTCTGTCAGTAATGAATCTATCACTCAGGCACTTTGTATATTCCACTTTTGGAGTTACAAATTTCTCATAATTTATGTTGGTTAAGTATCTTAGCTGCTTGGGAACCATTTAAAAAGAATAATTATTCCCATGTAACATTTCATAATATACCAACCTTTTAATGTTCTCAAAAGCTAAAATTATATTGCACAAAATTACCCAATGCAAATTGAGCACATCGTTTTGATTGCAAACTTTAACAGTTTATAAGGAAAATGAACAGTAGTCCATGTTTTGAAAATGGTCCAATGATATAAATTTAAATAGATTATATAGCTTACATATTCAGAGTTGGCAGCAGAAGTTTAGCAGCGAGGATGGAGAGCAAGAGTCCATTCGTTAGATGGGGGTTGTGGAGGTTTCATAGCAAGATCCACCACGTCGCTACTGGGGAGCTAGGAATTTGTGGACAAAACTTCCGTCAGGCCACAAAGCAGATGTCAGAGGCTGCAGAGCAAGGCAGTAGGTGGATTTGGTGGAGAAGAAATAGTCGGATGGGGGCTGAAAGGAAATGTAAAACATGCAGTATGTGCATTTCTTTGCAAGTGTATTCTGTGTAAGTGTACTCCGGTTTTATGCAAGGTTGCTAGTTGTGGCTTTACGAGTTTAATGATGGGTTAAGATAAGTGGAGATAGGATGCGAGTGTTTAGCATTTGTTGGAGTGAGTTAATTGTTTGTAATTTCCTTTATTTAGTAGATACTGGTAGCATAGGTGGTGAGAGCAGTTATTGAGGGGGGTTGTTCTGGGATGCCAGAACTAACTGTTGAGCATTCCCGAGGTGTCGTGGGTTGAACTCAATGAAACACGAGTGAAGGGAGGTGCCCAATTGATAACCCCAATGATATAATTGAAGTTTAAAAAAAAATAAGCTTGTAGGTAGCAGTTTATTGCATATGGACTTAGTTAGTGTCCTTAGCGTAAGGATGGATATATTTGGATATTTTGGATACTCCGATGGATATTTTTAAAGCAGAGAGATAGATTCTTGATTAGTATGGGTGTCAGGGGTTATGGTAGAAGGCAGGAAAATGGGGTTAGGAGGGAGAGATAAATCAGCCATGATTGAATGGTGGAGTGGAAGAGTAAGATTAGATGAGAACTTACCAGTTTGAAGTTTGATATTTATTTTATGAGGAGTTACGATGAGGGATTATGTGAAGAACCCCGTACAGCCGTTGGTGCGTCAATCTTCAAAGCAGCGGAGTGAAATCACAGGTAATAAAGACTGAAGTATAATAGTAAGATAACAGAGACTAGAACTACCAGATGATATTTATGAGGGTTGGAAGCGGAGGGCACGTAATCCCTCATCGTAACTCATCATAAAATAAAGATCAAACTTCAAACTGGTACATTCTCGTTTAATCTTACTATTTTACGTCGGAGTCACGTGAGTGACTACGTGAAGGTTTCAAAGCTCTGTGATTTTTTGCCACAGACCCAAATCCGGCGTTCACACTGCATTGATTGACTCAAAAGTCGTCAAATAATCAATAATGCATCAATCATAACATTGTCAAATGAATAACGGTTTATTTACAAACAAACAATAACAACCCCTCTAACTCAGGGGGAAACTATAACAGAACTCAAAACAGAATCAGCAAACACCCCCAGCCTTGCAATCGGCTTATGATAAACATTTTGGAAGGTCAGCTCACGGGACCATCCTGCGGCGCGAGGATATGGTCTATAGGCACGTCCATCGCCCTTGCCACGGAAGTTGATGCCGCCCTGGTGGAATGAGATTTTAATTTCTCAGTATCAATCCCAGCACTTCCCAGAACATGCTTTAGCCACCTTGAAATTGTTTGCACAGACACCTTACTGTGTGTTTTTTTGTGGCTAATAAATAATGCAGACTCTGTTCCTCGTAGGACTCTGATAGCCTCAATGTAATGAGACAAATGTGATACTACACACAGGCGAGCACCTGTGGGGTATGCTGAAAACACAATCTTACATCCTGTCATGCCTATTCTACTATGTTTGAGCAGATCATAGACATAAAAAGTAATGGCATCTGCCGATACCTGCATTCTGTCTAGCTGTAGCTTTTGCAATGTTTGCACTCGTTGGGCTGATACCAACACCATATGCATGACCACCTTCATGGTTAGTTTGGCTAGAGATAGGCTTGCAACAGGAGTCCACAAGAAGCATAAGAACTTTGCTCACATTCCAAATACCGGCATACCTGGGTTTAGGAGGATTAGAATTGAAAACTCCCTTCATAAATCGAGAAACTAATGGATGTGTCCCTACAGAATGTAACTCTGAACTTATGGGTAAATAAGGAGACAGAGCACTTCTGGCTGTATTAATCGCACTATAGCTTAATTTTTGATCAAAATAAAGAGTGGATAAGAACTCCAGTACGTCTGGGGCGCCTGCAGTTTGATATGAGATATTCTACTATAGACAGAATACCTCCTACTTCCTGATCGAGATGATGTACTGCCTCTGAGTACTATCCCTGCAGGCCAACGTTAGAACATCCACGGTACGATCAGACAATCCTCTCCCCAGGTATGGCCTCTTTAAAATCTGCAAATTTACAGATCAATATGATCATGTAAAAGATGTTGATCGCCACTTACTGGATTTACCAGTAGATTGTTATGTTTGGGAATAATCATGTGAGGCTGACTAGCCATTTGCAATGCGCAAGGGAACCATGGTTGTGTAGGCCAATCTGGCACTACCAATACTCCTGAAGCGGAGTCCTGCTTGATTTTTTGAAAGCATCGACTGATGCGACAGAATGGAGGAAATGCATATACAAACATTCCACCCCAATGCAGCGAGAATGCATCCACCGCTGTTGCACCAGGATCTGGTTCCCATGAAATATATCTGGGCAACTGATGGTTTAGTCTAGATGCAAACAAGTCAATATCTGGCATTCCATACCGAGCAACCACTTGATTACCATCCATTCTATGTTATCATTGAATTGGCGTGACCTAATGTCAGCTACTGTGTTGAATTTACTTGGTAAATAAATTGCTGAAAGCTGGATATTTTGGTCAATGCACCAGCCCCAGATCTGATTGGCCAGACTATCATAAGACTGTGACTTGACTCCACCCATGTGGTTTACATATGCCACTGCTGTAGTGATGTCAAAAGTTTCCACTTTGAAATGCTGATAGCAAACAAAGGAGTTCAAGCTCGTCAGGTCCAGAATGATTCTACATTCCCCAGTCTTTTTAGATCTAGGAAAAATACTTGACACAAACTGACGGTTTTGATGAACTGACTTCTCAATAACCCCTTTTTTGTGTAATGTGTTAAGTTCTGCTTGTATGAGCACATTCTCTTCTTCTGAAAATATAAGTTTCCGACTTGGAACATGCTGATTAGGTGGACACACAGTAGAGTAAAATTCAATTTTAACCCCCTCTATACTGCTCAGTATAAATGAATCTGATGTTATCTCCTGCCATTGTTTGAGAAACAAGTGTAATCAGCCCCAAATTTGAACATTGAATCAAATATTTCACTTGATACATTTTCTTTAAGAGGCATTTTTTCACCTGCATACGTCCCGGCTGCCCTTGTTGCCCCCGGCCCTTTGTAGGGAAAGTCATCCTTCCCCTCATGCCTGTGGCAGGCTGGCAGCTCCGAGATTGTGAAACTGAGTGGCTGGTCCCTTCTCCGGTACCCCGCCGGTAAGGAAAAACCCTCTTTCCTAGTTTGCCACCCGGCTTGATGAGGCCCATAGTTTTAGCGTCCTCATGGAGGTCTTTAACTCGCTTGGCGAGATCTCCACCAAACAAAAGATTAGGCGGTTGTACGCTGGGCGGTTTACACAATGATGCCAGATTAGGATTAATAACTGGCCGAATAGCACTTTGTCTTATATTGTTAATTTCAAAATAGGCACTACATCCTGGGATGTCAGGACTTTCATATGAGGAAAGACTGGATAGACTTGGCTTGTGCTCACTAGAATTTAGAAGACTGAGGGGGGATCTTATAGAAACTTACAAAATTCTTAAGGCTAGGATAGGCTAGATGCAGGAAGATTGTTCCCGATGTTGGGGAGGTTAAGAACAAGGGGTCATAGTCTAAGGATAAGGGGGAATTCCTTTAGGATCGAGATGAGGAAAACATTTTTCACACAGAGAGATGTGAGTCTCTGGAATTATCTGCCACAGAAGGTAGTTGAGGCCAGTTCATTGGCTATATTTAAGAGGGAGTTAGATGTGGCCCTTGTGGCTAAAGGGATCAGGGGGTATGGAGAGAAGGCAGGTACAGGATACTGAGTTGGATGATCAGCCATGATCATATTGAATGGCGGTGCAGGCTCGAAGGGCCGAATGGCCTACTCCTGTACCTATTTTCTATGTTTCTATGTTTACGCAGAAGTCCCAGTGCATCTTGGTGAGTTTCCGGCATATGCCCCTTGTCTACTGTAATAGCAAATGCTGTGAGCCCTGGTGAAAGTTATTTCAATACCTTTTGGAATTTTAGTTCTTGGGACCTTGCTAACACCCCCAACTGTGTCCATATGAGATGGTTTACCATAGGTACTTTTAGTAAACCGCAATTGATAGGGGCTTTATAATTTTTAGCCGCCTCATCCATGGCCAATTCTTGCAGCTGATGACAGAGCATATATTGGATGGCTGATGCCAATTCTTCCCCTAATGACTCTCCTGCCTCTCGCGAGACTGCAAATGTCTCTGCTATATTCGGAATCACTTCAAATTCCACTCCCTTGTGGCTCCACGAATTCGGCGTCAGTAAACTGCTGCACCGGTATACCCCCTTCCTCAAAAGTTGGGTATTCTTGCAGCCCTATTACAGGCGCTGCTAGCACAGGCTCTCCACTAGCCTGGCGTGGGCACCACTCCTCCTCACGGAGTTCGTCCCTGTGAGCATCTTTTGTAATAAGCCCTCAACCTGGGAGAGCCATGAGCAAACGGTCTCTCCTTTTGAGGATAAAACCTCCAGGCCCGACTCTGGGTCCACGGGCCTATTTGATTTCGCAGTAGCCTTACGACCTACTGGCATGTCTACGCTGCTCACAGGCAGCGGGTCCGGTGTCGCTAGCTCCATTGCTGGCGTCGGACTTGGTGTGCTAAGCGGGGATCCGCTAACAATATTATCACGGTCCTCGACCCTTTTCCCTGCGGATCGCCTCGCCGACACCTTCTTCACTTTCTGTAACATTTTAACGGTGTATACTCTACCGCTGAAACAGAAAATGAATGCAAGAAAAGTTTGAAACTTACCTTGTGTTTTAAACTTACCGCTTGGAGGAGCACTGCTGCTCTAACCGGCCGACTGCACCAATGCGTCTGTTGTAATGACGCACCAACGGCTGTGCGGGGCTCTTCATGTAGTTACTCACGTGACTCTGAAGTAAAATTGATAGGCTGAAGGGCCTAATTATGCTCATATAACTTATGACATAACCTTATAAGTTGGCATATTCAATCTAGATAGTACTTTGGCTTTGGGCTTGGTTTTCTTAGTGGAGCACTTATCCTGGTGTTATAGCACAAATACCTTGTGTTTTAATTGTAATTTATTGTAGCAAAGATTTCAAATGTTAATAAAAATCTGTCCTCTCAGCATTTAATCTGGAAAAAATAATGTTATTAAATGAAGAGTAGTCATGGAGTCAGAGAGCCTCACAGTCCGGAGAAGGGGCCTTAGTCCCACCTGCTCTTTTACCTTGTCACATCCCACCATCCATGGATTCACGCCGTCCTTTCAGATACAACATTGATTCACTTGAACTTTTTCAATTTTAGTGTGTTGCCTTTTGGTGCTCATGATGTGGTCTCCCCTGGTTTGTAGAAATCAGATGCAGAATTGGTGATCCTTTTGCTGAACCCCTCAGTTCAAACTGTAAAGGGCCTGTCCCACATACGTGTCCTTGGCACGCAAATTATGCGACCTCGTGGTCGCATTGAGCCGCGATGATCCCGTGAAGGTCGCGCGCGATTTAATTCAACCGCACAATCTGGAGCGCGTGACGTCATTCAAAGAGGGACACAAAATGCTGGAGTAACTCAGCAGGACCGGCGGCATCTCTGGAGAGAAGGAATGGGTGATGTTTCGTGTCGAGACTCTTCTTCAGTCTGAAAGAAGGGTCTTGACCTGAAACGTCACCCATTGCTTCTCTCCAGAGACGCTGCTGGTCCCGCTGAGTTACTCCAGCATTTTGTGTCTATCTTCAATTTTCTTGGCCCCGCTCTGAGAGTAGAAGTGGGGGCGGATCCGGACCGCAACGGCCGCGAGGCCCAGGTCGAGTTAGGCGATCATTTTAGTGTTTCTGCTGCTGTTGCATGTGAGATGTTGCATTGCGCCAGGGTCTTGGGCCTGTCCCACTTTGGCCGTCAGTTACGTGACAGGCCGTTGGCGCGTGAAGATTTTGTTCGCTACAAAAATTTCGGAGCCCCGCTCGATGTCGCGCACAACTACATACCCCTCCGCGCTTCTCAGTGGGACCGGCCCCGCGCGGCCATACGATGCCCGTGCACCTCAACGCGACAACAAGATCACGTAATTTGCGTGCCAAGGACACTTAAGTGGGACAGGCCCTTAAGGGTGGTCCTGAGCTTCAAGTTGCCTATAACTTTCACTCCCCATCCTCATGCTAGTCTTATCTATCTGTATGGCGTTCCAATAAAGCCCACTGTTAACTTAAAAAATAGGAGCCCATCTTCCTTCCATGGAGATTGCAGCCTTTGGGAATGAAATACTAAATTCACCAATTTCACATAATTCACGCTTTCTGTTTAAGTCAGAACTGGACAGTTTGAGGTAGGATAGCCATTTATAATATTTATGTTTTTTTCTCACTGCTGATCAACTGGGCATTTCCAACATTCGCCTATTGGTTTCAGAGTTCAGAAATAGTTCCAAACTGCTATCACAGTTTTAACATGCTCCTTTGAATGAATGAATGGCTGAATAAATGATTGAATGAATGAATTGATTGTTTTCTCTGAAATGACCTAATTAAATTTAGACTGATAAAGGCCTATCAGAGATATTCCCTATGTGTCCCCCCCTCCCCCACCCCTCCCTCCCTCCACTCCCTACACCCACTCCCCCCCCCCCCCCCCCCCCCCCCACCACCCTTTATCTCCATTCCTTACCCACCACCATTCTTCTCTGGTACTTTTTGTCTCCATTTCCCAGTTCTGTTTTTTGACATGAAGCATTATCTCTGTTTTTCATTCCACATATGTTGCCTGACCCACTAAAGAATTTTCTTTTTTGACTTCTAAAGGGATTATCTTTCCTATCTGCATTCGTTTTTCCATTGTGAGCAGCTAAGGCAATTCAACATGTTGACCACTTTTGCCGACCTGCAACGACCTATGATGGGTACCGGCAGTCGCCGAAAAAGTCGCGTAAGTGGGACAGGCCCATTACTGATTACTGATGTAACGTAGTCTTTCACAGAATACATTAACCATATAACCATATAACAATTACAGCACGGAAACAGGCCTTCTCGGCCCTTCCAGTCCGTGCCGACCATTTATTTTCCCCTAGTCCCATCTACCTGCACTCAGACCATACCCCTCCATTCCCTTCCCGTCCATATACCTATCCACTTTACTTTTAAATGTTAAAATCGATCCTGCCTCTACCACTTCTGCTGGAAGCTTATTCCACAAAGCCACCACTCTCTGAGTAAAGCAGTTCCCCCTCATGTTACCCCTAAACTTCTATCCCTTAATTCTCATGTCATGCCCTCTTGTTTGTTTCTTTCCTACCCTCAATGGGAAAAGCTTATCCACGTCAACTCTGTCTATCCCTTTCATCATTTTAAATACCTCAATCAAGTCCCCCCTTAACCTTCTGCGCTCCAAAGAATAAAGACCTAACTTGTTCAACCTTTGTAACTTAGTTGCTGGAACCCAGGCAACGTTCTAGTAAATCTCCTCTGTACTCTCTCTATTTTATGACATCCTTCCTATAATTAGGCGACCAAAATTGTACACCATATTCCAGAATTGGTCTTACCAATGCTTTGTACATTTTTAACATTACTTCCCTACTCCTATATTCAATGCTCTGATTTATAAAGGCCAGCACACCAAAAGCTTCCCTATCTACATGCGATTCCACCTTCAGGGAACTATGCACAGTTATTCCTAGATCCCTCTGTTCCACAGCATTCCTCAATTCCCTACCTATTAATGAGGTTACACTTTACTTGATATCAAAATATGTTGAATAATAATAAGATATTTTTTGCAAATGATTTTCAACAATTGTAGATATAATTACCTTTGATTTTCTGTCTCCCTTACAATTACATCACACAAAGCAGCACAAAATAATAAACATAACTAAAAACATCCCCTGAAACCTACTTGATATGGGGATGTAGGGTGGAGGATTAGTGCCAAGGATTAAACACAAGCTGTTGATTTTCACGTGATTATTTGTAGCTTTAAGTGATATGAGATATTTTATGTTCATCTGAGACTCTCAGTGCAAGTTTTTGTCTAAAGATGATAGCTCTCATAGTACACTTCTCCTTCATTATTGAATGGAAAGAAAAAGGTCCCTAAAATGTGTTTTACTTAACATTGCTCTGCTTTAAGTTACATAGATTGCTTTATTAGTTGGTTCATTCCAAAATGACCAGGAATAATTCCCACAGTAAATGTTTGCAAACCTCGACCACTGCATCTGAAGTGATGACTATCTATATGTGATGACCATCTACTGCTCACAATTGACATGTGCTATTACTTCGAACACAAAGTTTCAAAAGGCAAAAAAAAAGATCAAATCTGCAATAACAGCAGAAGATGCTGGAAACACTAGGAATGTCAGGCAGCATCTGTGGAAAGAGAAAAAAATGAGTTAATGTTTTAGGTTGACAACCTTTCATCAGAATTTGTAACTTATTATTTCAAACATAACACTCACCGCAGATGCAATCTGATGTTGAGCATTTCCAGCATATTCTGCTTATACAGTATGGCATGAAGTTTCCATTGTTCAGGGTATATAGTTAAATTATTTCCTTAGGAAAAATATAGGAATATTTGATTTTCACTAATTATTGTGCCACTAATAAATCTGTATACTTCAATGTGCTGAATTTCTGTGAGTAAGCAATTCATTAATTACATTGATTTATTCTGCCAGGAAGGCAGATTACTATCTAAATGGCGTCAAGGTGGGAAAAGGGGAAGTACAACGGGGTCCTTGTACATCAGTCTATGAAAGTAAGCATGCAGGTACAGCAGGCAGTGAAGAAAGCGAATGGCATGCTGGCCTTTATAACAAGAAGAATCGAATATAGGAGCAAAGAGGTCCTTCTGCAGTTGTACAGAGCCCTAGTGAGACCACACCTGGAGTATTGTGTGCAGTTCTGGTCCCCTAATTTGAGGAAAGACACTCTTGCTATTGAGGGAGTACAGCGTAGTTTTACAAGGTTAATTCCTGGGATGGTGGGACTGCCATATGCTGAGAGAATGGAGCAGCTGGGCTTGTACACTCTGGAGTTTAGATGGATGAGAGGGAATCTTATTGAAACATATAAGATTGTTAAGGGTTGGACACACTAGAGGCAGGAAACTTGTTCTCGATGTTGGGGGAGTCCAGAACCAGGGGCCACAGTTTAAGAATAAGGAGTAAGCCATTTAGAACGGAGACGAAGAAACACTTTTTCCCACAGAGAGTGGTGAGTCTGTGGAATTCTCTGCCTCAGAGGGCAGTGGAGGCAGGTTCTCTGGATGCTTTCAATAGAGAGCTAGATAGGGCTCTTAAAAATAGCAGAGTCAGGGGATATGGGGAGAAGGCAGGAACGGGGTACTGATTGGGGATGATCAGCCATGATCACATTGAATGGCGGTGCTGGCTCGAAGGGCCGACCAAGTTCATGCCAATCAGCGATCTCTGTACTCTAGTTCTATCCTATACACTAGGGACAATTCACAAAATACAATTAACCTGTAAATCTGCACATTTTTGGAGTGTGGGAGGAAACCGGAACATCTGGAGAAAACCCACATGGACACAAGGGGAATGCACAAACTCCACACAGAGAGTGCCCATTGTTAGGATTGAACCCGGGTCTCTGGCACTGTAAGGCAGCAACTCTACCGATGCACGACTGTGCCGCCCCAAAGATACAGCATAGAAACAGGCCCTTAGGCCCACCGAGTCCACGCCAACCATTGATCACTCATTCATACCACAAACCTCCATATCTTTAGTTTGTATTGTAGATTTAAGCAAATCTTATCATCTTGTCTTTGACTGTACTCAGCACCTGGACTTCCACAATTCCTTGGGAAAGAGAGTTTAAATGCTTTCCTTTTCATCAAGGTAAGGAAATTTCTTGTTTTCTCTGCCTTTATCTTGATCATGCCCATAGATGCAGACCATCCAGCCAATGGCCAGACTTCTTCCCCCACTGAGAATTCCATTCATAGGTGATTTATTTGATATAACTAAACAGTAAACTGGGCAACATCTGAGATAGACTGGCATCACATATATGTCAAACTGGATAAGGACTTCAGACTTCCCTCTTAAACAGCCGCTGGATTTTTGTAAAATTCAAATGCCATTGCACAGTTTAGGGATCTGACTTATTGTTAACAAAACCAATAACCGATATTAAGTTTGATTTTGTGCCATTTTCTCAAACTATGAAACTTTAAAAGGTAATCATATGTAACTCTTCAAAGTAAATCACTTTTTGAAAATAAAGATATTTCATTAGCTTTAAAAACATCCAACAAATTCACAAATGGCAAATAAACAAAATTAAAGTTAGGATCCAATTGAAATACTTGCAGCTTTGACCGATGTTCTCTCCAATTTGTTTAATGGGATCTGGTGAGAAGTTTATTAGAGTCATGGAGGTCATAGAGTTCTACAGCATGGAAGCAGACTCTTTGGCCCAACTTGCCCACACCAACCAACATGTCCCATCTACACTAGTCTCTTCTGCCTGTGTTGACCCATATCCCTCCAAACCTGATCTGTTCCTCTCATGATTTTATACACCTCTATAAAATCACCCCTCGTCCTCTTGTGCTCCAAGTAATAGAGTTCTAGCCTGCTCAACCTCTCCCTATAGCTAATTTCCGCACATCTGGGCAACATCCTTGTATATCTTCTCTGCACCTTTTCCAGCTTGACAACATCTTTCCTATAACATTGTGACCAAAACTGAACACAATACTCTAAAAGCGTCATATATAAACCGTCATATATAACTACAACATGAACTCACATATTCAATAATCTGACTGATGAAAGCCAATGTTACAAAATCTTTTTTTTAACATTTTTTTTTTCTTTTTCTCTCTTTTCTTTACTTTCTCCTTCTATTTCAATCTTTTCAGCTTCTCTTCTATGTTCTTTATTTATTTTGCTATCTGTTTCTACTTGCTTGTCTATCTATTCCGACACTCTTTATTTCTTTTTTCTCCCACTGTTTTTTTATTATTAAATCAAAAATACGAAGTTGTACAAGAATGGAAATATGTATGTATGTATTAGGTACTCAAGTACCACACTATTGTACTTCTAACAAAAAAAACAAAAACAAAAAAAAAAACACAACAAAAAAAAAAAATCCTTTTTGACCACCCAATCTACCTGTGATGCCACGGATAGATATGGTGGTCAAAAGGGTTTAGTTCAGTTTAAGTTGAGGACTACACTGAATTGTAATATCTTCCTCATGCACAATTACGGTGATGACAGAAAGCTTCCTTTTCTGTAAATGAACATTAAAAAATGGATGTATAAATTTACAACATTAAAGGAAGGGCTTCAATTTTCACAATGCCAAGCATAATTTGAAAGGTTACAAGCAAACTCAAATTTTAGGAGATGAGAGAAAACGATCTTTTATTAGGACAAAATGAGAATATATTACAATAAGTAAAATATAATGAGAATCACAAAAAAGATGAGGAATCCTCAGCAAATCGTGCTGGGAATGTATTCCATACATCTCTCCAGGATTTTATTGGCAGGCTCTCAGTGCCTTCCATATGCAGAGGAGGATGTCATATGAAGGAGATCGCTGCTGTTGTGAGAATCAGCTGCTTGCTTCATCTTAAAGGGGCAGGTAGCCACGAAGAGGAAAGCTCTCATTTTGCTGAGGAATAAACACTGTCGGCCTGGCAATCCACCTTCCATCAATTGCATTCAGATTCTCCGCAATTATCACTTTATTTAAATGCAGCTGCGCCCGATGCAGGCGATGCCAGAAAACCAAAAGGAGAGCAAAATTTAACTGGGATCCTGTGTGAAGAAATCCCCATCCAATATACTAACTCCACATGTCACTAAACCAGGGACGTCAGCTAATCTATTTTTGCAATGCATAAATTGCAATCACAGGAGCACAAAGATGCAACCTTTAACATGATCATTCATCCAATTCTGGGTCTTCCTTTCGGGAAGAACTTTAAATTTCCTTGTTAGATTTTTGGGTGTGTTTACCCTTGTTTTTTTGTCAGTATTTTTCAGTTCGCTCTCAGGAGTGTCCTCTATCTTTTAAGAACTTCAAAATCCAGGCTTTGGTAAACCCATCTCAAAATTTTCGTGACACTTAAGATCCTTTTGCATTCCATCTCAACCCACTAGTCTTCCTCACCTTCATAATTTCCATTCAGACCAATGGCCCCAAATCCCAGCCTTTTCAGCCAGACCAGCACTTTTCCATGTTAGAGGCCTCAATCGCTAATATACCCTCTGCTGCCCCCACAGCTTGAAGAGGGGGGCCGTCAGAGAGTGAGGGAAGTTGTCGGAGAGTGAGGACGGCCATCGGAGAGCAAGGAGAGCCGTGGCAGGGCTGTGGAGAGTCAAGAAAGAACTGTAGATGACCCATCGGAAGGCAGATCAGTGAACCATTGGGAAAGCGAGGATGGCCACCAAGAATGATGGGGGACCTGGCGGGGAGGAGAGGGCAGCTTCCACGTGTGACGGCAGGCAGTAGATAGTGGGAATATTCGGTGAACTTTTGTAACTTTGTACATGTGACTATAAAGTATAACTATATACTATGTGACTATAAAGTATCATTGAATTATAGAACCCTGATCATTGCTGATAACTGCTTCCTCCTCTCTCAGCGGTTTACCTAATTGCTGCCCCCCCTTCACCTCTCCTAAGAGGGCTAATTTCTTAGCAGAGACAGAACAAAATAGATGTTAAATGACCACTTTACATTTTTCATCATATTTTCATGCGAACATGTTGAACCGGGTTAAACAACTCTTCACAAGGAGAAAGAAGAACAGAAAACCAAGGAAAATAGCGCAATGGCACAAGCAAACTCCTCAGAACCTGGACAAAGTCCATCCACTTCGTCAGATACAGGAAATATTTGGGGACGGAGAAAATACATGAAAAAGCAACTAATAGAAGTAAAGGAAGACACAAGACTTTAAAGGTTGTGCCCAGGAATGTGTCCAGTAGAGGCCACTGCAGTACTTCGATTTAGAAAGCACACCTGTTACATATGCTTGAAAAAAATGTTTTAGAGGTTAATGCAAAATCTTCGGAAAAATTAAGCAACAAAAAAGACTCTACATTTGGGTTCGGATAACCTGATATAAATAAACTGAAAAAAATATTTTTATATATGTTCATTTTAAGTTCAAAATCAAGTCTGCTAATTTCTAGCCTGTTCATCAAAGGATGATAGTGATGTTCATGCCACCTATCAATGTAATTTGTATTTCACGTGTGGATGATAAGCTTGAACACACACAGACAATTATTATTTAGAATATACAGATACCTAGAAATTTCATTTGCACAGAGAGATGAGCTAAAAGTTGGAGAGCACAAAACTCCAATGCTGGTGACAATAGTGTGTGTTTTCATGCACACATCTTTTTCAAAAACTTGACCTCTTAGCAGGTGCCAATTATGATATTTTCACTGTCATCTCATCTTAAGTGCAGACGATGACATGTCCTGTGCAGCAGTCAAAACTAACCTCTCGCAAATTGGAATTGAGCAGTGACTCCTGTCAGAGAACTGGGAATAGCACTGGCAGCAAAAGGTACGAGGGAAAGTACTGAGTTTCACTGCTAGTGACCTTGCATTTTTAGAGGAAGAAGAGGACTTTGGAGAGTGCATCTGATCGCTGCTTGACCCAGGATGAGATCAGGGGCCAAAATGAAGTGGAAAGAGATGGACTGGGAGGCAAATGGCCAGGCATTGGCTTGAAGATGTAATCACAGTGTTGGGAATTATTTGTGACTTCTGATTCGCATTTTGTAAAATGTTTACTGGTGCTATGCCCTCTCTTGCAGGAGAAGCTTGCATGGATATGAGCTCTGTCATCTGGCATAGAGGGCACATGCAATTATAGACTCTGGGTAAGAAAGGTTTAGAGGGATATCAGCCAAATGTGTGCAGGTGGGACTAGTGTAGATGGGGCATCTTAGTCAGTATGGAAGGTAGGTCTGTTTCCGTGTTGTATGTCTCTATGACTTGGACAACAGAGGATCGAAAATCACTGAGGATGATGGTGTTTTCATATCGGTCTCATCTTAGAGGGTGGCACAGTGGCGCAGCTATAGAATTGCTGCCTTACAGCGCCAGACCTGGGTTCGATCCTGACCACGGGTGCTGTCTGTATGGAGTTTGTACGTTCTCCCCATAGGTTTTCTCCGGATGCTCTGGTTTCCTCCCACACTCCAAATATGTACAGGCTTGTAGGTTAATTGGATTAGGTAAAATTGTAAATTGCCCCTAGTGCATTTAGGATAGTATTGGTGTGTGGGGATCGCTGGTCGGCATGGACTCAGTGGGCTGAAGGGCCTGTATCCACGCTGTGTCTCTAAATTAACTAAACTACAGGCTGATCCTTCCAGACTTCTGCCTTATACTGTTCAGATGCACCCCTCACATGCTTCTGTCCTCATAGTTTTTCCATTTCAGATACATATGTTTTAGTGCAAGGCTAGGCCCTGAAGACCTTCTATTCTGAAGAGGAATGTGGTATTTCATTAATACCGTGACAGGCGCATGCTGCTATATGGCGGGCAGAAGGAAGTATGGTGTGCAACTCTGGTCACCACACTACAGGAAGGGTCGCACTGAAGTGAATGCAGAAGAGATTCATGAGGACGTATTCCTGGATTGGAGAACTTCAATTATGGAAAGAGTTAGGGCAGGCTGGGCTAGATGTGCCTCGAGTGAAAGAGGCTAAAGTGTGACTTGATAGAAATAAAAAAGATTATGATAAACACAGGGAAAATATTTTTCCCATGGTAGGAGTATCAAGAATCAGGGGGCACAGATTTTATATAAGATAAAGAGGATGTATGTTTTAACTCAGCACGATTAATATCTAGAACTTGCTGGTAGTGGAGCTGGTGGAATCAGATACAAACACGACAGTTAAGAAATATTTAGACTGGCACTTAAAGAGGCTAATTATGGAACGATGCAATATCAATGCGGACAAATGGGATTATGTGGATAGGTCGGCATGGATGTGGGGTGCCAAGGGGCCTGATTCTGTGCTAGATGATTCTATGAAAACATATTTGAGTGTTCCTACCTTTTCCATTTAGTGGTGAGCTTGCAGCTGCCCAGTGACCAGCTACTGCTCGATGGAGATTTGATGCAGTTCAGTGCTGGCTGGCTGGCTGGCAGAGAGCAATGCTAACATGGCTATCAGCAATCACTGGCATAGAATTGCCAACATAGAAATGATGTCAGCACAGATATCCTTGTCTGTCTTCATTTATCATTGCATGCAACTGGCAAGAATTGACAAGAGTCAGCAATTTTGTTTATTGCCATTTACAGTTTCAGGAAAATTACGGTCAAGTTAAACTTATATGCACAATACCTAAGTACATTGAGGTACAGATCCCTTGAAAATCTTGCTTGCAACAGCATCAAGGGCATGCATACTACAACGACACACAAAATCATTAATTATACATAACTAATACATAAAATTAGACTCAAATTCTGCAAGATATTAAGATAGAAAATATGACTACAATAAATGAAAACAAATTAGAAAAAAGCACATCCATGTGAGAGGTGGCCCATGGTGTTCCATTGTTGAGATAGGATTAGGATTCTGATAATTGCAGGTTCCTGACTTGCTGAACTGTTGGAAGCATATCTTCAAGAAAGTGAATGAGCAAGGAAAGGGACAATATCCTTTCCGAATGAGAATGTTATGTGAATTGGAGAACACCTTGGTGCTCTTGAAGCTCCCATCTGACAATCTGACAGTTCCTGCTGGGAGCAGGTCAGGGCTGCTTGGTGTGAAAGGGAGTAAGCTTTCTTGATCACGGCAAAACTGCAGGCATTGCATGAGTGTTGGAGCGGCATGGAAGCTCAGTGTGGTTATTGGGCAGCTTTGTCCTGAATGTAATGGAGCAGGCGTCAGTGTCCTGGCAGCTGTACCTGATCTCTTCAGCCTTGTAAATTGTGCGAGAGTGAAGTAAGGGGTTGTGACCCTCTCCGTACCAGGTACAGCCGCCTACGTCCTCTGTCAACTGAAACAGATATCTGGACCAGGCAGTTTTACAGCCTGTAATGATTTGCCAGTATTTTGTTGTTTGAGGCCACGGGCAATAATAATGCCATTAAATGTTTAGAAGAGATACTGAGACTTTGGTGTTGATGGCCATTGATGGAAATGACTGCGAGACAATTTACACATTTCAAATCCAAATGGTGATGTGAAATTGCTGAATGTGGAAACAGATTGTCTTTCTGCGTAAACTTTGACCCAAATGGATTTATTTGAAAATTTAAATCATTGGCACACACTGACAGAACATCCAGATCTTTTAAAGCAATTTTTAAAGCAAGTTTAACATATGAAATGCTATTGAAAAAGTTTTTTTTAGATAATTGGATTTTGAGTCATTTCTTAAAATTAGACCATTATTTATCAAACTTCAGCGTAGCGCTCCTTATTCATTGCAACACGATTCTTGACAAATATCACCCCTCAGCCAGAAGAAGAATACAAGAAAATAAATTGAGCCCCAAGCACTTCACAGAACATGATCTGAAAAATAATGGATAACCTGGACGATTTCAAGGCTATAATCTAATCTTGAAGTTGAGAAGACGGTTATAAACCACTTCTGTTTTGATCCTAAGATTAATGACATCAACAGAACTCCAGAATGAGATTACCATTTTGTAATCATTACCAGCTAGCCATTATTCAAAAGCTCTCAAAATGAATCACGGAAACATAGGTTTTATTCAAATAAATGGTTCTACACAGTGAGGAATTATTTAATGGTGTTGCAGGATTTTATCGTTTGTGACTGAGATATTGCTCTCTGTGTATCCACCTGCATCATCAACATACTGTTCCCATTAAGATGTGGGTGACTGCTTTATCACAAGGAATCAAATGAATCAAGGTCCATTCTTGTACCTTGGCCGGTTTAAAACCTTACATTATTCCTCATTACAGAAACGGGGCCAGAAAGTCCAAGCGAGCCACAGCTATATCCCAACAGCAGTGTTGGCTCACTCGCCGTGGAACTGGGAACCCATCTGGAGTGGGAGCCTCATCCGAGGCTTGTCTCCTGCTCGATGTTGAGGACTGGGAACTGGTTACGAAGTTGGAGGGAGTCGGCGATGGCAGCAGACGCTGGATTTCAAGATGGTGGTGGATGGAGGAGAGGGTCAGTGAGCGGGCTCTGGGTTCACCTTCCGGCCTCTCGGAGGCACTTTTGGGATTCCAGGAGCCAGACGGGGCACAGAGGCTGTGGTGGCCGCGGGAGGTGAGGAGACTGTATGTCCATGGGTCGAGGTGTTGGCAAAGTGTGGCCACTAGAGGCCTTGCAGCAGCCAGGGATTGCATGGATCAGGTGACATTGGAGGCCCTACTGAGGCTGAGCGAATGGATCAGACACAGCCTGCAGCAGCACTGAGGGGCAGAGCAGCAGTTGTGGGCACTGAGAGCATCACCAGGACAGGTCAACCCCTGCTACGCCGACACAGTGCCGACAGGACAACAAGCCTTAGTGACCAAGATACGACTCTGTACTGAGAACAACTTTGAAACATGAAGGGCGCCTTTTGTGTACTGATTCAGTGAAGTCTACTAGTCTTATATCTTTTATATCTTTTATTCATCATTCTTTATATCTCAACATCAACGTCTACGTCTCTTCTTTCCCTTATCCCTAACCAGTCTGAGGAAGGGTCTCAATCCGAAATATCACCCATTCCTACACTCCCGAGATAGTGGCTGTCCCGCTGAGTTACTCCAGCTTTTTGTATTTATCTATGGTTTAAACCAGCATCTGCAGTTCCTTCCTACACTGTTACATCTTTGCATGTTGCACTTTTGTACTTATCTATGTTTGTGCTTATCAGATTTTACCTGATTATGTGCAAAACAAAGAATGTCACTCTATCTTGTTACATGTGACGATAAAGTATAATTGAATCATTGAAAAGGTGAATAAAGAGAAACTGTTGTGTTAGTAGAACAGATTTGAGATGACTAACAAAAGAAACACAGAACACAGGAAGAAAATTATTTTAATAATTAAAAATAAAAATAAAAAACAAGGAAATGATACATAATGCACTCCTTGAGAAAGAAAATGGGAGCAGATTCATTGCCAGCTTTCAAAAGGTCTAAAAATTGGATAAATATTACCACACATTTATCTGCATTGATCTTCATTTGCTAATTATTTCATTCTCCATATTTAGTATTGTTCTTCGTGGCATATTATCTACAAATTTAGAAACTTTTTTTAATTCTAAATTTGAAATGTTCATATAAATTGCTCGCAGCAATGGTCCCAGCATTGAATCTTGTGGAGCACACCTTCTTGTCTTCTTAAATATGAATGGTGACTTTTTTATTCCTTCTTTATTATTATTCTTCCTTTCAACATTAAACTGACTGATCTATAATTCCCTAGATGTCCTATCCCCTAAGATATAGTCATTACACAGCATCTTTTCCCATCTAATTATTAAATATGTACAGTGATGTATATTTTGTCTTTCCGCTAGATTATTTTAAAATCATAGGTGCAATCTATCTGGATCTGGAGTTTTATATCCTTTGAATTTATTTAATCAATTTAACAAATACACTTTTTCTGTTTTAAATAATGTTATCACGCATCTCACTTTTTTTCATTACACTGGTAAATAAATACTGTGAAAAAACAATGATTTAATATTTCTACTAATTTCCCACTGTCATTGGATTAGTTTTACTGAAAGAAAGTATGGACTAAATGACCTGAATGGTCTCCCTCAATCCCACAGCATTCTTTGAATCATTTCTGAAGATGAGGACCGTAAGTGAGAAAAAGAGGAAAGTATGAGTCAGCTAGCTCTCCCTAAAGCGAACATCATATTCAACCAACATAGTCAATTCCCTTGGGGACTGCGGAAATGTAGTGTAGCAGGCTGCTCCGGGCAACCCCTCGTGAATCAACTGGCTGCAAGGTTTCCAAAATGATGATCCAACACCACATCACCAGACCACTACCACATCACCAGACTCCTTTTGAAAAATAGCAGCCTGTCTCTGCACTTGCTTATCACACCAAAGCAACACTTGAACTTGTGTAACTTTCATCATCTATCCATGTTCTCCAGAGATGCTGCCTGGCCTACTGAGTTACTCCAGCACGGTGTCCATTTTTTGTGAATCAGCATCCTTGTTTCTGAATATCACTGTATACATCTTGTAATCTATCTTAGATCAAATTTTACTCCCTCCCCCACATCAGTCATTGAGATCCCATATTTTATTGATCACCATGGACGGCATGATGGCACAGCGGTAGAGTTGCTGCCTTACAGCGCTTGCAGCTCCGGAGACCCGTGTTCGATCCCGACTCTCTGTACAGAGTTTGTACGTTCTCTCCGTGATCGTGGGTTGTCTCCGAGATCTTCAATTTCCTCCCACACTCCAAAGATGTACAGGTTTGTAGGTAAAATTGGCTTGGTAAATGTAAATGTGCCTAGTGTGTGTAGAATAGTGTTAATATGCGGCGATCGCTGGTCTGCGCAGACCCAATGGGCCAAAGGGCCTGTGTCTGCGCTGTACCTCTAGAACTAAAACTATAGCTAAAACTATAACCAGTGCGGTAAGTCAATATTAGATGAGGCAACAAAAAGGCCGATCCTCAGGACAGGAAAATAAAATCAGGTTTTTGTTCTTAACAGCTACTTTTCATGATACGTTAGAAATGCTCTTTATTGATGTCAGATATTAGTGTGATCTTTGATGTGATCCAATGTTAGCACTGTTATAATTGTATATATTGTTCATATTGTTTTCTTGTGTACAAAATATGCTATCACCCAAAAAACTGTCAAATCGTTATTTTCGTAGACATGAGGCGGATAATTTCTACATAGTGTAATTTTGTTTTCATTTATCGTGTAACGATGCATCTCTCTGAATGCTGCTTTGATCCCCGTGACTGTCAAACAGGCCAGGAGGGGCTGGAGACCAGCACTGCGGACAACGCCTGCCTGCTGGGAAACACTGGCACCCTGGACATCGCTCGGGACTGAGCTGAGGCCGCAGCCACAGGAGCAAGAGCTACATCCAATTATCTGGGATTGGATTAACTCACCTACACCTCATCTACCCTGCTCTTTAAAATGTAAGTCAGTTCCTGCCAGCTGGATGAAGAGAATGTGGAGGGGGGGGGGAGTGGGGGTTGTAGATGGTTTCTATATGCAACCAATAACATAGTTACCTCAGTACCATTAACCCCGCCTAGTTAACATCAATCATAACGTCTTCCCCTTTCTGAGTACAGTTCAGTAGAAGAATGTAGCCAGTGCTTGAGGATGTATGTAATACCCTGTGCTATCATTAAAAGATGTTGCACACTTTAAGAGTTTGTGAATTGCTTATTTACATGGTGTCAAAGCTGGAAGACACTTGTGTCTCCTGTCTATCTGGTTTTATTTCTTTTTTTTGATTTGTGCCTTTTTGTGCTTAATCTCTCTGACCATGGCATCCTCTTGCAGAAAGCCCGCGCAGCTTGTCTTTGATGCTGACATCTCTGAGCGCTGGGCCACGTTTGAATTTGATTTCACCCACTTTGTCAACGTCGCACACCGCGCTGATCCTGACTCCTTTAAAGCCTCCCTCCTACTCAACCTTGTTGGACCTGATGCCATGAAGAGAGCCAGAACTTTCACCTACACTCGAGCGGTCCTGGATGACAACAACGTGGTGACTACTCCTGCAGAATCTGCCAGTGACTCCGCTTGCCTGCTACGTAAGTTCAGGGAGATTTGTGACCTGCCCTCGAACCGCATTCAAGAGAGGGCACGGTTCTTTACAAGGAAACAGTTGCTGGATGAACCTGTTGAATGTTTTATTGCTGATTTGCGTTATCTCGCGTCTGATGTCCAGAACAACCAGATCCACTATCCCGATTGCCCAGCGCTAGCTGAAACCTCGGGTGCTGGAGCCCGCCTCCGTGCAGAGGCGCATTCAAGAGAAACATGACAGCCAGCGGCGTTCCCACGATCGGTCGTGCAGACCACTCGATCCTCTGTTGCCTGGACAGGTTGTTTGGTTGCAGACCGCCGGTGGTCACTCCCGTCTGGCTACCGTGGTTGGGGTGGCCGACTCACCTCGTTCACATCTGGTCGACTATGAGGGAACCATCTACTGTAGAAGCCGACAACACCTGCTTGCAGTCAATGAGCCGAAGCCGCAGCCCCCGGGACCCTATGCCCCGCCACTCTCATACCAGCAGCCGGCTGCTGTCCCAGCCAGTGTTCCCTGCATGCCTCAATCCCCATATCGAGCGCCTGGTTCCCCTCTGTGCGGGTCACCTATTGCCGGTCGCGGTTCCCACTCTCCTGTTTCTCCCACCCCACCACCCTTCCCTGGTTCCCCAGCTGCCTCGTGTCCTCCTGTTTCTTCTGCTCCTTCGGGGGAAGGGGGAGACATCCGTACACGCTCGGGCCGGATTAGTAATCCACCTGTTCATTATGGCAATTTTGTTTAATTCTGCTGTTGTGTTTAATTCTGTTGTTGTGACAACAGTCTGTTTTGATTTTCTAAGGGGAAGGATGTAGATGGTTTATATATGCAACCAATAACATAGTTACCTCAGTACCATTAACCCCGCCTAGTTAACATCAATCATAACGCCTTCCCCTTTCTGGGTACAGTTCAGTAGAAGAATGTAGCCAGTGCTTGAGGATGTATGTAATACCCTGTGCTATCATTAAAAGATGTTGCACACTTTAAGAGTTTGTGAATTGCTTATTTACAGGGGTGTTTCCCTTTGCAGACTTGAGGCAAGACTGAGCTACCAGGACAAGTCTGAGACTGCCAGTACTTCCTAACTATCCGACACATGCTAAGGGACTGTGCCCCCACGCAGGGAACAAGAGTGAACTGCTGGGACAACCCTGTGACTGCTACCATGTCCTCATTGAGGCCACAGACCGAGTTGCCAGGTCAAGCCTGAGACTGCCAGTACCACCTCAGCTATGCAATGATGATAAGGGACTATGCCCCCACACGGACCTGGACTTTCTCTTCACTGTCTTCCACTGTATATAAACCCTTGCACATAAGTCCACCCTACCATGTGTGTGACGGTGTAGTCCTAACATATTAACCATGACACACTGATGGGGAATGCGGACATGACCACACAGGCTACTCACACAAAGGAGTAAGCAGCTGGGCGATAAGCTAGCTTTAAAAAGGATGATTCCCAAATGCCTTCCCATGTCAACCTCTTTGAAGAAAGTTGTCAAATCTGTTATTGGAGTGATCCTTCTTGAAAGCTGTTGAAGAAGAACAAAGGAGCCTGGTTGTTCAGGTAGACCATGTGTTGGACAGTTTCTATGTTTCCGCAAGTCACAACTGCTTTACTCCCAATGGAGCCAAAAACAGAAAAGGAAAATATTGTTGAGGAGGCATCTCAAAAAAAGACAACTTTAGGAAACCTGAAAATTCAATATATAATGATTTTAATCATAAATCAAGCGATCAAGAAAAAGGAAAGTAACCGTACAATAGGTACAGCACAAACTGTGCTGTAGTTTACCAGTACAGCTTTAATTAATTAAATTTGCAGGACAGGTTAATAATGCTCGTTGGTAGATTGAAGGTGGCTGCTTCAGAAAATTGACTGCGTGAAGGAGCTAGAGTGCAGTTCCACACCCGCACAAGTGTCTGAAGAATGCAGATTTTTCCAGGGAATGAAAGGTTTGCCAAGTCCTGGATTTGTAAAGCACATCTGCAGGAATTCACTGTTGTTCTGTTTTAACCGGCTGTTCACAGCGGTGCAGAGCCTGTTGAAGTTGTGCAGAGCCTGGTGTGGTCTATACTTGGGGAAACTATCATGAGGAATACTGATGCCTCTCCCACTACTATGCCCTATTGATGGGTCGGTTACAAGTAATCGTCACGAATGGGGTGGGGCCCACGGGGTGGTTGGGGGGGTGGAGGGGGAGGGGGTGGTAATACTAAATGCCGCTCCAATCTCTATTACTGGGAGACAGGCCAGGAGGAGCTGAAAAGCAGCACCACAGATAGCGCCTGCCTGCCCGACAGCACTGGCCACCCTGGACTGCGCTCTGGACTGAGCTGAAGCCACAGCCACAGGAGCAATGGCTGCAGTGAATTAGCTGGGATTAGACTATTTCACATGTATCTCATCAATCCTACCTCTTAAAACCAAGGCAGTTCCAGCCAGATGGCCAGAGAGAATTTGGAGGTGCCTCTTGACTGGCTGCGCTTCCCTTTGCAGATTCTACGAGAGTCTAGGACTAGAGACAGTAGAAATGTATTTCGTCAGAGGGTGGTGAATCTGTGGAATTCTTTGCCACAGAAGGCTGTTCGTGGATATTTTTAAGGCAGAGATAGATAGATTTTTGATTAGTACAGGTGTGAGAGGTTACGGGGAGAAGGCAGGAGAATGGGGTTGGGAGGGAGAGTTAGAGCAGCCATGATTGAATTGTGAAGTAGACTTGATAGACTATATGACCTAATTCTACTCCAATTACGTATGATCTTATGACCTTAAGGCAAGACTGAGATTCTGGGACAAGCCTAAGATTGCCAGGGTCCCCTCACCTGTCCGTAGACGATGAGTGTCAACACTCCCACAGGGAGAACGCGTCTGAGCCGCCAGAACAAGCGCAAGACCGCCATATCCTCTCACTTGCCCGCAGATGATGATGAGGGACTGTGCCTCCAGATGGAGAGCAAGACAGAGCCGCCGGTACAAGCCCATGACTGCCAATACCTCGTCACTTGCCCACAGATGATAAGGGACTGTGCCCCCACATGGACCTGGACCTACTCCTCACCATCCACCTTCACTGTAATTAAACCTTTCACATGAGTTCACCCTATCATCTGATGTGTCAGTGGGTCATTGCGCCCATTGTGTGTCATTCTTACAGCACAATTGCCATTCACTGCCAAACACTCTTTTTGAGGAACATTGTTTGACTATTTTCCAAAACTAAGATGATAAAGTAACATGGTTTCATCGATAGAAGCCCTGAATTTCCAGTAGAAGTAAATTAACAGGTTAGAATGTGTTCATGCCTAAACTTCCTAATCAATAGTGGATAGTGTGAAATATCTTCCATCTAATGATAGCCCTTAACTTCATAAATTAAACAACCATGTTAGTTTGTTGAAATCTAACACAAAATCAAGATAATGATTTGATGGTGAACAAGTAAAGAAATGCAAATATACTCTTATCTCTGCTAATATCTCAGTTATTATTAAAACATGCAATATCGCAAGTAATCTTTATCCCCGGAACACATCATTGAAAAAAAATCAAAGCCATTCTTTATCTCTCGGTGTCTTTTGTCATTTTAAGATAACCACAAATTCATAAGGCGTTAATTACCATTGCCAAGGCATAAGGCCAGTGAACATTACGGACAGCAGATGATGTTAGACGTTAGTAGATCAAGTTATGTAGATACTGCTGCTCAGGATTTGAATATCACCCTCTTTTGGTATATGAAACATGCGCTAGATATAGCATGTAGGGTGGCATGGTGGCACAGCAGTAGAGTTGCTGCTGCACAGTGCCGGGGAGCCGGGTTCGATCCTGTCCACGGGTGCTATCTGTACAGAGTTTGTACGTTCTACGCATAATCTGCTTGGGTTTTCTCCAGGTGAACCGATTTCCTCCCACACTCCAAAGATGTACAAGCTTGTAGGCTAATTGGCTCCTAAAAAATTGTGAATTGTACCTAGTGTGTGTAGGATAGTGTTAGTGAGCGGGGATCGCTGCTCGGCACAGACTCAGTGGGCCAAAGAGCCTGTTTCTGCGCTGTATATCTGAACTAAACTAAACTAAAAATATAGCACACATATCCAGTCATATCTCTCATACAAATTCATGAATTTGGGCTTCGGTACATTGGAGACAGTGCATTGCTGGTTAGCACAGAATTGCGTACCTTTGAGACTCATGTGGTTCCTTTTGAGAGCTTCTTGAAAATCTCTTACTTGCCACAATGTTGACACACATCATTGTGAAGAGTATGAGATCTTACTGGTTTTCTCCCCATGACAGCCATACACAGCTGCATAAAAGGCTACCACAGCTGAAGGGGTTACAGTGTTTTTCTTTCATGGGCATCTCACTGTGATGGTCTGCTGCAGATGAGGCCCCTGCCACTGGGAAGATGTAGGTGGATCAAGGGGGGAAGAGATCATAGTGTGCGGCTGTATTATGAGTTGTACAAAAGGCTGTGATCAGTGAAAGGGCGATGGGCACTGCAGCATTCCCATGATCATGATATAGTGAATGGCAAATACTGCGTGCAAAGTATCAATGTTAATTGACATCATAATATATAGCTCATAACTTTCTTGAAGGTTCACGAGTGGCACAGAGGTGTATCTGGTAGAGCAGTCCGCTCACAGACCCAGAGACTAGGATTTGATCTCGAGCTTGTGTTCTGCCTGTTTGCAGTTTGCATGTGACTACCTGGGTTTCCTTCAGGTGCATCAGTTTTCTCCCACAGACCAATGGCATGTAGGTTGGTAGGTTATTTTAGTTTAGTTTAGTTTAATTCAGTTTAGAGATAAAACACGGAACCAGGCTCTTTGGCCCACCGAGTCCGCACTGACCAGCGATCCCTGCATATAATCACTATCCAACATACACTAGGGACAATTTTTTTTTACATTTACCAAGCCAAGTAACCTAAAAAATAACTGTATTTCTTTGGAGTGTGGGAGGAAACCGAAGATCTCAGAGAAACCCCACGCAGGTCACGGGGAGAACGTACAAACTCTGTACAGACAGCACCTGTTGTCAGGATCGAACCCGGGTCTCCGGCGCTACATTCGGCGCTCTGGGGATACACCACTGTGCCACTTGTGAACTCTATTGCTGTGCCACTGTGCCACCCTTGTACAGACCACTATAAATTGCCCCGTGTATAGGTGAGTGAAATACTCAGGGTGGGCGGGGGGGGGGGGTAGGGAGAAACAAAATTGAGTTACTGTAACTATTTGCTCATGGCTGGCACAGACTTGGTGGACCAAGCAGCCCGATTCCATGCTATCACTCAATGAAGATTTGCGAGGATGCTGCCAAGATGAGGCCCTGACCTACCAGGAGATATTGGACAGACAGAGGTGTATAAAATCATGAGGGGAATAGATAATGTGAATGCACAAATGTTTTCAGATAGGGTATGGGGATCTAGAACTGGAGGACATAGGATTATGGTGAGAAGGTAAAGATTTAGTGGGAACCTAAGGGGAAACTTTAACATACAGACGGTGGTGAGTACATGGAATGAGATGGCATAAGAAGTAGTTGAGGCAGGTACAATAACTACATTTAAAAGACATTCGTACAAGTACAAGAGGTTTTGAGGGATTTGTGCCAAATATAGACAAATGGGACAAACTTAGATGGGCTATCTTGGATTAGTTGTGCCAAAGGGCCTGTTTGCATAGTGTATGCCTCTATGACTGCGAACATTCTAATCCAGATAATCTATGTGTGATTAGTGCAGATTTTAGGCTCACCAACTTCTAAATTCATCCTATTTACAAATATATCTTCTAAATTTGTAGGTGAGCCAATGATTTTATGATCACAGCAACAAAATCATTCCTAACAGTGGGAGCATATAATAACCTGTCTTGAAACCTCACCCAATGTCTGAATGTAGCTCGTAGCTACTAAAGTAAAGTGTTGGTCAATGTATTTGCAATAAAAACCAAACCAGAAATGTCAAGAAATAAAGAGAAATCTGAGGTCTGACACTATTCCTACTTTGTGTAGGAATGTTGCTGTATGAAACTGGAGATCATATCTTTTCACATGATCAATTTAGGCATCTGTGATAAATGTTGAGTAGTAGCAAACTACGCCCCTTCATTTTTTTAAAAACAATTTTTATTTGTATTTTTATTAGAAGCAATGTACAGTAGTATAAACTGCGGCATATGACAAAATACATTTAATGTACATCTTCTATTTTAAATTTAACAAGAAAGAAGTAGAACAAGCGAGAAAGAGCGAGAAAAAGAGAAAGTGAAAGAAATAGTGATGTGTAAACCCCTAGACTACCAGATAGTGCAGTCCAGGAGTGAACGAGTGAATGCTTATAGAAGAATAAGAAGACAAAAATCAAAAATAATAAAGAAAAAGAAAAAAGGGACCATTACGTGTTGATATACCTGCTGCATTTCTCACCACCCCCATCACCCTGTTCCTGATAGGGTTTAATTCCAGCGTTGTGTTGCACCATACTATACTTGTAGTGAATCAATGAAAGAAGACCATATCTTTAAAAATTGCTCTGATTTTCCTGTTAAGACGAGTCTCATATCTTCAAGATGTAGCGTCTCAGACATGCATGTGATCCACATTTCAAGCGTTGGGGTGGATGCATTTTTCCAAAATTTAAGTATACGTTTTTTTGCCATTATCTGGCCGTAATTAAGGAAACGTCTTTGAAATATTGATAGCTCAGAGTAGGCACCTGTTGTTCCAAAAATAATCAATATACACCCCTTCATGAAGTGGAAATTAAAAAAAAACTGCATTTGCTGAAAATCTAAAATGGAAACTGAAAATGCTGGAAATACCCAGCAGGTCAGGCAGCATGTGTGGGAAGAGAAACAGAGTAATCTCACTCTTAGAAGTAGTAGGTAGTCAGTCAGGTAGAAGACCCTCTCAATTTGTTTCTCTTCCCACAGGTATGGAATGATCCACTGAGTATTTATTTTAGATATCCCTTCACAAAAGTTTATTTCTGACCTCAATTAATTGAATGAAACCAAAGGAAATTTGGATAAGATTATAATTTCAGTTTTTTAGTTCTGGGTAGTGCTGCAAGGCATTACTGCTGCAAATATTACTGGAAATGATACATCACCATAGAGGGAGAGAAAGGCAGGGTAATTAGTTTAAGATTATTACAAGACTCTACAGAAGAAGTGGGGGTGTTAATATAAGATTGATATAGGTTGAACAAGGAGAGCAAGCCAGCAGGATCTCTTTGGATTAATATGTGATCAGCGAGAATGCGGGAAGTGAAATAGTTTGGGATTGGTTCAGGGCTGTATGGAGTATGTCAGATGGATTGATGTAGCAAATTGCAAAAAAAGCAGTTTCAAATTGCCGAAGGCAGAGGTTAAGTAGCTATCACATCTTCAAATACTGAAAAATATTAGTATAAAAATATTCTATCTTGAGAGTTGATCACTGATCAGAGGTACAGTTTAGGTCTGAAGAAGGGCCTCGACCCAAAACATCACCCATTCCTTCTCTCCAGAGATGCTGCCTGTCCTGCTGAGTTACTCCGGCATTTTGTGTCTTATCTACAGTTAAGGCCAAATGATCCAGAGGGAAGATGAGATGTGCTTTCACCAAAGAAGTTGCTGTGATCTGGTTCTGCAATATGTTTAATAGTTACAGAAGTTTTAGTTTAGTTTAGAGATATAGCATGGAATCTATGTAGGTCCAACAATTACCCATACACACTTTACGTTATCCCATTTTCACATCGTGACCCGGGACGGCCAATCAAGTCGATGCTGAAGACAGTGATGGAAGACGCATGTGCAGAGACAAAAGAGGAGCTTGCCAGCTGCATGGAGAATAGAGATGTGTGGTGCGCCCATCACCGTGCCCGTCGGAAACCAGCACCACTGCATCACTAATGTTGTCAACGATTTCTTCTTCTTCTTCTTTCGTGTGACGTGCACAGCCTAAAGTTGTAGGACAACTTGTTCTATTTGATCTTCTGTGTGTGCACGTCGAGTTGTTTGCATTAGTCGAAACAGGGCAGACACGTGAGGTTGCAATCTTCCACCCCTATCAACGATTTAATAAATAATAATAAATCATCCACAAATTGGGAGCAATTTACAGAGACCAATTAACCTACAAACATGCATGCCTTTCAATTGTGGGAAGAAACCAGAGCACCCAGAGGAAACCCACATGGTCACTGGGAGAATATGAAAGCTCTACGCAAAAAACATCCTATTGCAGTGTAACAAAGACCACGGCAGTTTCACAATGTAAAAGGCAATAGTAATTTTACTTCAGAGTCACGTGAGTGACTATGTGAAGAAGCCCGCCAGGTGCATCCGCGTCATTACGTCTGACGCATGTCGCACTGACGGGCTGGAGAGCTCAGCTCCACCAGCGATAAGTAGTAACCCACAGGTAAGTCAATGTTAAACTTTTCCTGCGAGTATTTTTTAAACTCTGTAAGTCTGGCTCGCAGAGCCAGCTAGAGTTGGTAATATGGAGATATTGTTAATATAAGCTGTGGTAATAGAGTGGAACGTGCGGGGACCGTAGTTATCGCTTATAGATCCGGTCGAGAGATAACGGCTGCTCTAAAGCTGGCTCCGCGATTACCGCTATTTAGATCGGGTTTGGAGGTAACGGCTGCGCTAATGCCGGCTCCAATACCCGCTACTGTTCTACTGGCAGCGCAACTGCCTCCATCAATTTCCAGTGCTTCAGGGCACTCAGGAATACCAAAATAAAGTACTCTCAGGCTCATTTGTCTCATGAGTCTGATGATGTGGAAGACTCCATCCTTTTAATTTAAAGGTATGGGGATGGCTCAACTAAATGGGAAAATGCTCCAAATTTTAAGAGCCATGGAAAATTTCAATTGGGGTCGAATGCCTTCGGATTCCCCACACAGCCTCTTGCAGAGGTCCACACAGCAAAGAAGAAAACACCGCTTATGGATAACAGTGGGAATCATCCTCTCCAGCACCTTGTTTAGGGCTGGAAGAAACCTCCCTAGAGCATGACTTGGGAGAACCAGGGCAGGAGGAATCTGACACTGAAGCTGGTGTCACTGCTTTTGTGCACACACCAGAGCACACGAGCGATGCTCCAGGTGTCCCGGATGTAGCGTTAAACTTCGCTAAAACCGGAAGGGACTGGTGAGGTATCGAGAAAACTCTAGCTTGATGTAAATTACATGGCTTGTCACCAGCTCCAGGATACGATCATGGAAGAGACTGCCACACAGTACAAAACACGTGTAAACTGTGTTCACTCAAAATGCCCACTGTGAACTCGGCAAGGGCACAAACGAATGCAACGATGCGGGGACAAGAAGTGAGATTTCAATGTGTCCTCAAGTTGTTGGCAGCAGGCATTCGGGGAAGGTCCAGGGGGCACCGATGTCTGGTACTCAACAAGATATGCTGGCCCTGTTCTGAAACGCCTACTTTGAGGTCAATTGCATCAGGAAGATAGCCATCAAACCGACGTTGAACCTGAAGTTTGCAGCTCTATGTAGGTCCACCAATATCCAAGCCCAGATTATTTATTTGGGGTTGACCTCCACAAACAAGTCAAGGACCTGGAGGAACATACCAAAACAATCCGTCTCATGAAGACATACGTCCCTTCTGCCAGGATGCCACCTCACAGGTCGTTTTCAGCGCGAAAGGTGACGGATCTAGGGGCAGGGCCAAGCAGAGTGGGGCCAGTGGGATGACGGTATTACTCACCTGTGTATCCCAGCTACAACCCCAATATGGGAAGAAGGAGTCAAGGCTGACTGTAGAGGTACAGGTAATTCATTTTGTCCAGGATAAGATTTCTGGGGAACAACCTCCGGTTGGGGGTAGGTTGCAATTGGTTATGACGAATGGTGTTGCAAAACATCTCATCGGTTTATTCTAAACACTGTGTCAAGTTCGAATACAGTTTATGTCAGGAATTGATCCGCCTGTACAGAATATGCCTAATAGACTATTGGGGTTTTCTGCACCACAAACTCAGCAGGTAAAAGAAGAAATTACGGTTTTGTCCCAAAAAAGGGGTAATTGAGAGGACGACAAACCATCCTCAACAATTTGTGTCCAATATATTCCCCAGACAAAGATGGGGGATGTAGAGTCATTCTGGATCTAAACCAGTTAAATTCCTATGTCCAGTATAGGCATTTTTAAAATGGACACCTTCAATACTGCGAAACAGCTGTTATCACAAGGCTGTTATATGGCAACAATAGATCTGAAAGATGCATATTATTCAGTACCAATTCATCATCAATATCAGAGATACTTGAAATTTAGTTGGATGGGACAGCTGTGGCAATTTAAAGCATTACCCAATGAGTTAACCTCAGCTCCTAGGCTATTCAAGAAATTGTTGAAACCAGTGCTAGCGCTACTTTGGGCCCAGAATCACATGGTAATGGCTTACCTAGATGATATTTTAATCATACTCAACACTCAGGAGACAGCTGAAGAATCGGTTCCAGCAACCAAATACCTGTTTGAAAGGCTACAGTTCCTGGTCCATCCAACCAAATCCAAGTTAGAGCCATCCTAAAAAATTGTTTACTTGGGATTTGTCATTGATTCAGTCGATATGTCAGTGAATTTGCCTACGGCCAAGGCTGTGGAGATCAGAGAGGTCTGTATCAGTCTCGCTGAAAAACAATATTCCTCCATCCGGGAAGTAGCTACTGTTATTGGTAAATTGGTGGCAACTTTCCCTGCAGTGCAGTTTGTACCACTGCACTATCAAAGTCTGCAACGAGATAGAGAACTAGCACTTAAGGAACGTGCAGGTCATTTTGATAGACCTATGCAGTTACCAACCAGAGCCATAGCTCAATTACAATGGTGGATTATCAATATTGTAGAAACTACCAAAAACATTTTGGTTCAGCAACCTTCAGTGCTTTTACAGACATATGTGAGTGCTGCCAGATGAGGAGCTACGGACAGCGAGTCTAGCTGTGGTGGTAGATGGAGTGTGCAAGAGGACTTAATCCTGCACAGGCATGGTATAAATTACTTAGAATTGCTGGGTGCATTCTATGGATTAAAAGCTTATTGTTTAACACTGAATAATTTACATGTTCAACTCCAGATTGATAATATCACGGCTGTGCCATATATCAATCCCATGGCAGGAATAAGGTCAGTATCATGTGATAATCTGGCTAACCTCATGTGGCGCTGGTGTATTTCCAGAAACATCTGGGTCTCAGCTATCTACCTACCAGGTAGAGACAATGTGGTGGGAGACAACAGGTTACGAAGATTTAATGACAACATAAGAATGGATGTTAAATCCTGATGTTTTTACAAACAATTGTCAGCTGCTATGTTTTGCCAGATATTGATCTGTTGCAGCCAGGCTAAATCATCAGAAATACATTTCATGGGAACTGATCCAGGAGCAGTAGCGGTGGATGCATTCTCGCTACATTGGGGACGTACATTCTTTTATGTTTTCCCATTCTGCCTGATTAGGCAATGTCTCACCAAAATAGAGCAGGACTCCGCCGATTTTGTGGTTCTGGACTGGCCTGCACAGCCATGGTTCCCATTGGTGCTCAGAATGATGACTCAGACATTCATGACTGTCCCCAACTGCAGTCATTGTTGGTGCATCCAGTAACAGGAGAAAGTTATCCGTTACATGATCATATTAATTTTTTAATCTGCAGGTTCTGACCAGACCGTTCGAAGGCCTTGGACTGGCAAATAGGACCATGGATGTGATAACTGCAGCTTGGGGAGGTAGCACTAAGAAACAATATGTGTCTCATATTAAGAAATGGGAGATGTTGTTTACAGTCAGATATATCTTATCATACTGCAAGCATACCGGATGTATTGGAGTTCCTTGCTACATTGCATTTTGATGAACACTTGAGTTATAGTGCCATTAATAGTGCTCGGAGTGCATTGTCCTCCTATTTAGGGCAGTTTCAGAACAACAACCTATCGGGTCACCCATTAGTGTCCCGATTCATGAGAGGAATATTTAACAAAAATCCTCCTTAACCTAGATGTACAGAAATATGGGATTTCAGTATAGTTCTCACACTGCTTCGGCAATGGGCTCCAATTACATAATGATTACATAAAGTCTTTTAAGAAGTTAACATTTAAAGTGGTTAGCTCATGGCGCTAATATCAGCGCAACGAGTGCAAACATTGCAAAAGTTACGACTAGATAGCATGTATTCTTCTGCAGATAACATTACGTTTTATGTGTATGATTGAATCAAACAAAACAGGCCAGGAATGGCCGGAACCAAAGTAAGTTTTAAAGCATACCCTGTTGACCAAATGTAATGAGTAGTTAAGCACCTGAGTCAATATATCGAGGTAACTAAGAGTCTCAGAGGCTCTGAGACAGCAATGCTCATAAGTCACAAAAAAACTCATAAAAGGTGTCAGTATAAACTATTTCTAGATGGTAAAACAGGTTTTGGATTCCGCTGGAGTAGACACTCATGTGTTTAAATCTCACTCCACCAGGGCAGCATCAACATCTGCAGCAAGGCCGCAGGATGGTCTAAGGAATCAATTTTTCTAAAATTATGATAAACCTGTCCTGACAGTGCCAGGGTTTGGGCATGCTGTTTTGGGTTCCGTTTGATTTGATTTGCTTTGTCTTTATAAATTTCATTTGTAATTTCCCCGGGATAAAGGGGTTATTACTGTATTGTTATTTAAAAAATGATTATTGGATAATTCGAAGCAATGTTCAATACATTATTATTCACTACTGTGCCAACTGAAACAGTGTGTTGTATGGAGTGGATCCACGGCATGAAATCACAGAGCTTTTAAATCTTCACATCGTCACTCACGTGACTCCGAAGTAAAATAGTAAGATTAAACGAGAACTTACCAGTTTGAAATTTGATCTTTCTTTTATGAGGCGTTACGATGAGGGATTACGTGCACTCCGTTCCCGGCCCTCATAATCGAAAAGATCATCTGGTAGTTCTAGTCTTCTAAAGCCTTATTATGTTACTTCGGCTATCGTTTTCTGTGTTTTCACGTCGCTGCTTTGAAGTATGACGCGCATGCGCCTGGTGGGGCTTCTTCACGTAATCCCTCATCATAACTCCTCATAAAATAAAGATCAAAATAAGTTCTCGTTTAATCTTACTGTTAGTTTACCTTTGTCAGTAGTAACAGCCCAGAGGTTATCTTGCTGTACTATGGATTTTGCTGTGCACAAATTGGTTAAATTATTTCTTGCACTACGATGCAACCAGACTTAAAAGGAATTTCATTGAGTTGAATGTTCCTTTGGTCATCTTGAAGTCTTAAAGGAAAACTCAACACAATGGTATAATTCCATTGCTCATGGTTGCAGTAACCTTCAAAGATTGCTTTTAAAAGGGACCAATTGACCTTCAGTTGGAATAATAATCAAAATCTTTTCCACATAAATTGCTTTTTATGAAGAGTTGGTGCATGAAAGTTATTGGCAAATGATAATGCTATTTTCAACACACTCACACTTAAAATAACCTTGATTTCTACTTCTTCTCCCCTCTCATTCTTTTATTTTCTAATGACGGTGTGATGGCCATGTAGGCTGTTTGTTCTAAACCATTATCCCTCGAGCTGCAGCATCTTGTTCCAGTTAGGTGAGCAAAATTCAACAGACTGTGAGAAGTAAAATTGTGATTTCAATTGTTTTGTACCCATTATCCTCAAACAAGTTAATTGTTGGCTGTATGGTAACTCAAATCTTGCTGTACCAATTGGTGCATGTGACAATAAATGTAACTTGAACTTGTTGCCTTTTGGAGCCTTTTTCTGTTGATGTCTTACCGTCTTCTATGACATGTGACAGTTTTAGATCGGATATGAACTTTCTTCAAGACATTTGAAATATATTGCACGACTAATGTGATCATACAGTTCATCAATAAATGTAATACAAATAATTACCTACAAGCTCACCAGATCAGTGCATCTGGCATAAATATGTCTAGTGCTTATCACATTATTCTTGCATTTACAAAAGGAATTTTTAACCTTGTTGTTTAATGAGATGAAGGTGGTGTATTTAACTTCCGCTTGCGACAAGTTTCATTTTGCAGGCAGTGGCTATAAAAGGGTTATTGCTGAGTGTTTCACTTAGCGAGGTGAATAGTTCAAGGCAAATCCTTCCAGAAGGTTGAGTCAGTGAGCTGTGAGTTAGGCTGTCAAGCATCAGCAGGCAGATGCTGCATTTGAATGATTGGCCAGCTAATGTCTTATTGGAGTCTGATGGCTACCTTCTGCTCATGATCTAGGTATTCAAGGACTCGAATGGCAGCATTGCCCAAAGAATAAAAATGTTTATCATGAAATGGATGAAATAGAAGACTGAATTTAGAATTGATGTAATAAACAGACAACATGCAACTTGGATTCTTGTTACTCCAGTGGCAACCTGAATCTACACACTCTTTTGAGATTATTGTAGTTAAATTATTTAATTTTGATTTACTCATTGCCAAGCCAATTTTTTTAGAAATTTAGGATGAGAGGCAATCTTATTTAAAAGTATAGAATTATAAAAGGATTGGACAAGGATTGGACCTCTCATGGCCATACAGCCTGTATGGTCGTGAGAGGTCCCCTATGGTCGTGAAAGGTCTCCAAAGAGTCATAGTGTCTTTCTGGTCATCACTGAATTTTCAACATGTTGAAAATTTCAGCAACCTATCACTGGTGCTGGTAAAATGTTCCATATGTTTGGGGAGTCCAGAACCAGGGGCCACAGTCTAAAGGGCCTGTCCCACTTACGCGACCTTTACAGGCAACTGCCGTCACCCGTGATAGGTCGTCGACATTTTCAACATGTTGAAAATTCAGCGGCGATCAGAAAGACACTACAACTCTTTGGAGACCTTTCACGACCCTAGGAGACCTCTCATGACCATGCAGGTGACCCCTGGTGACATGTCGCATGTGACCTCTCACGACCATAGGAGACCTCTCACGGCCATACAGCCTGTATGGTTGTGAGAGGTCTCCTAAGGTCATGAGATGTCTCCAAAGAGTCATAGTGTCTTTCTGGTCATCACTGAATTTTCAACATGTTGAAAATTTCAGCAACCTATCACGGGTGCTGGCAGTCGCCTGTAAAGGTTGCGTAAGTGGGACAGGCCCTTAAGAATAAAGGGGAGGCCATTTAAAAATAAGACGAGAAAAAACTTTTTCACCCAGAGAGTTGTTAATTTGTGGAATTCTCTGCCGCAGAAGGCAGTAGAGGCCAATTCACTGGATGACTTTTAAAGAGAGTTAGATAGAGCTCCAGGGGCTAGCTGAATCGAGTGATATGGGGAAAAGGCAGGCACAGGTTATTGTTTGTGGCTGATCAGCCATGGTCACAATAAATGGCACTGCAGGCTCGAAGGGCCAAACAGCCTCCTCCTCCACCTATTTTCTATGTTTCTTTGTAAATTGATATCTCCATGAAAGGAACATTTTCTTTTACCATGATAATGCCTAAGAATTCAAAATCTATAAAAAATGTTGCATTCATTCTTGTTGAAATGTGGGTGTGCAATAAACTGTAGACCACCTCATTGACTACAGACCAAACCTTGACAGGTGGGGAAAGTCTGAGAAACAATAATGAAAACAGATAAGTTGTCGCTCGCCCAAGAATAACTGATTTGAGGTAAACTGCATCGATTTGTTAAAGCAAGACATAGATAACTGTGGATGGCACAGTGGTGCAATAGATAGAGCCGCTTTCTCACAGTGCCAGAGACCTGGTCTCAATTCTGACCGTGAGAATTATTTGGCAAATGATAATGCTATTATCATATATTATGCAATGTATGGTTAATGTTTGAAGTTTGAAACCAGGGTTAGTACTGGAGGCAGATTCAGTTATAGAATTCAATATAATGCAGGATAAGTATCTGAAAGGAAAGAATTTGCAGGGCTTTGGGGAGTGGGAGAAGCAATCAATTCCATATTGATACAGAGTTGATGGGCTGAATGCTAGCTTTCCAAACAGTAACAATATTATGATTTATTATTCTATAACCCAAGACTGTGCCAGAGCACAGTGGCCACATAGTAGAACATGGCAGAAATGAACTTTGCAGATTCAAACTGATACTTCATCATTAGCAAAGTTCCTGACCTCAACTTTGCTAGCAGGGGATGGTGATGTATGGAAGCCCAATGCTGATATGAGATTGAGCAGAAATTTGTAGTCTCGTTTTAATGCAATACAGGTCGACCACCAATATTCCGGCACTCTTGGTTCCTGCGCCTTGCCAGATTATCTAAGTTGCTGGTGCATCAGAGGTCACGGTCTCTGAGAGGAGTTGAGCGGTATTAGTACGGTCTGCCTAGGCCAGCAGGGGGTCGAGATGTAGACCTGCAAAGTTGGCCTTGGAAGTTGGCTATGGGAATGGATCTGCCAGCTCTGGCTGGACCGGAGTTCCAGAGCCCTGGCCGCAGGGAGCAAATTTGACCCATCGGCTGGAAGGCCAGCTGCACAAGTCTCCAATGACTCTTACCAACGACTATAGCAAGTCATATTGTTTTGGATTAATGAGTGTACCTGTTGGAATGCTTCTCCATATGGTACATCTAAGTATTTGGTATACTTGAAACCATTATGGTTTCAGAATTATTACGAGCAAATCATTTTCTAGCACATTACATGAAGTTATTTCCACGTGAGAAATGCTATTTTTGTTAATTTGCTCTCTGAACTGGTGATAGTGTTGAACGCTGGACCAAATGTCGAAAGGTTTGAGTGCATTTTGTAAACTGGCATGAATTTTGTGGAAAATAAATATGAATGTTTATTTGGAGATAGCATTATTTTCCAGCATGGTCCTCTTTAAAGCTTTGAGCATCATGCTGGATTTCAAGTTTACGAGATAGGATTCTTAAAGATATTTTTAAATTAAAAAAAATCTGATAACATTTTTCCCTTTACTAATTGACTTGTTTTTTCCCCCCTGCGTTATTACTTGCAGGTGTTTCTAACTGAGTTTCTTTAGTCATTCTGCTCAGGCACGGTGAGGCTAAATTGAATATTTCTGTGCTGCATCATTTCATGATTCAAGATGCTTATTTGTCACTTCCACTCCTACTCCAATCCTGGTATTAATGGCTGCAATGATTCTCCTTTCAATGAAGAAAGTGCTTCAAGACAGGAATTCTTCTTGGAATCATAGTGGCATACCGAAACTGAAGGAGGTGGCAACACAGGCGGGGATGACTATATATCTGCAACAAAGTGCACATTATTCATCTCATGGATCTAGGCAGTATCACATAGGCTCACCTGTTCTTTCTGGTCTCCATTTCAAAGGAAGTCGATAATTGAGCTCTGCTGTAATTCATGAGTTGTTGCGCAGGGACGTTTGCCAAACAGGGATGGACAAGCAAAAGGTGAAAAAAATGAAAAAGGGTTAGGGAGGGTAAGAACACTGTGCACAAAACCTTTATTTGCATAGACACTCAACGTACTAAGAGAGCTGACTATTCATTGTTACTTTAAGGGGATGAATTTTCAGCAATGGAAAACGAGCATGGCGATCAGTTTACAGAATCCATCCTCTCCCATTTGATTCAGTGTTTATCACCACCTCATTGTCTACCTACCAGGTTCTCTGATCATCAACCTCAGTTTGAATTTTGTAAGAGGCTAAGACTGGCTGAAACGTGTTGGCCATCACTGAAGTTGTATCTGTACCTCTTGAAGAGGGGATGATAATTTCCTACACATTGGTGGTGAAGGATGGGGCAAATCATGGATAAGCACAGAACATATTGTTGACATGGACATGATGGGCCAATAGGTCCTCTTCTGTGCTATATAATTCCACGCCGCTATGATAATGTGCTCGTATTGGTTCTTAGGTGCCATCTATGAGCACCTTGGTCGATGAGAGGAGGGGGTTAAGCACACCAAAAGCAGCACAGGATAATATCACTTCTGAATAAAAGTCAGATGGCATTGGGAGGAGACAGTAAACAAGGTCATTTCTGGGAATAAATGCATGAAGACTATCCCAAAAGAAAATTAATAACTTCAAGTGTTTAGGATCAGGGATGAGTAGATTATTAATAAATTCCATTTCCCGCTCACTAACTTATTGCCCTCACACATTCCTTCAATGGAGTATTTCCCCGTTACACACTTGCCAACAATTTCCATCAGTCACCAATCCTATCAGACATTCATATACCCTCAAATGCTTACTACTATTCCAAACTTTGCGCACATATTTAATACAAGCTTCTTTCTCCTTCAAAAGAAGGCTGCAAAAGTGATGTCTTATTAATCAGACTGGCTGGAGAAAAAAGTCACAAAGTGTCGAAGTGTAACTCTAAAGGTCAGGTAGCATCTCTGGAAAACACGGATCGGCATTGATTCAGGTTGTGGGCCTTCTTCAGACTGATAGCGGTGAGGAAGGGGGAGAGAGGTTGGGGCAGGACGACGTCTGGCAAGTGAAAGATGGATACAAATGAGGGAGGGGGGCTTGATGGGAAGATGGTTGAACAAAGGCCAGACACAAAAGGACAAGGAGTGTAAGATAAGGATAGAAGATGCGTGAATTGTGAAACCAGAGGAAGGAATATAAGTGGAAGGAGACGATGGAAAGGGAGAAATGGGTGTGCATCCTGGAGAGGCACAGGGAAGAAAGTGGGAAAAATAGGGGAGAGGGAAGAGGGGGGCATGTTGGTAGTTTAGTTACCTAAAATGTAATGTTCATACTGTTAGATTGTAAGGCACCCAAGCAGAATTTGAGGTGCTGAACCTCCAGTTTGTATGTGGCCTCACTCTGGCAATTGAAGAAGCCCAGAGCAGAAGGTCAGTATGGCAATGGGAAGGGGAGTTAAATTGACAACAACTGGGAGATTCAACAGACCTTGGCGGACCAAGCACAGGTGTTTGGCAAAATGGTCGTCTGGTCGACCCCTTCCCTCCCCCACACACACACACACTATTTTTCCCCTCTGTGCCCTATTCATTCCTTGAACTGTAGGTTGTGGAAAGAGTTTGAGGTGTTCAGGAGATGAGTTCCTCACTGGTAATAGCACAACAACACACCTATTTTAGGTGTGGTTTGGATAGATTTCTGGTCAGTGCTCTCCTGAGAATGTTGACATTGGGAGATTTTACTCACAAGTCTCAGGAAGAGGTGGTTTGGTTATTTTGTTTGAACATTGAACTGGTGTGGGGGGATTCATTGCTGAATGTTGTCCAGGACTTGATATTTGTAAGTATGGACTGTTTTGTAATCTCAAGCAGATTGAATAGCTCATTTCATTTCGGAGTCACGTGAGTGACTTCGTGAAGAGCCCGCCGGCGCGCATGCTCGACATATCGTCGTAACGCGTTGCTGCGACGGCTGGCGGTGGAGCGCGCTCCTCGCCAGCCCTTCATAAGGGGCCACGGAGGTGAGTATTCTACCTTTAGTTGGTGGTCCTTGTTGTCTGATTATGTCTTGCAGCAAGGACATGGATGGGAGTTCGAAGGGCCGGAGGACGTCAGGACGAGTTCGCCGGTCAACTGTTCCGGGGCCTTTACCATCGGCAATACCTGCAGCGCAGGCCGGGACTCAGGCGGAGATGTGGGTAAGCCCTGTGATTACAGGTCCAGGTCCGCCAGCACACCACAGCTCGGAGGAGTTCGACGAGGAGGAGTGTGGTGTGCCGCCAGAGCAGGGGGACCCTGCCATGGCAGTCAGGTCGTCAGCGGGCTCGCTGGCGACCTCGAGCAGGGCACGTGCCGTTGCACGGTCTGTTCCACTCAGCCCTCCGAGAAGGGGGAGGGCAGGAGCCCAGAAGCCTAACCCTGTTAGGGCTAAGGCATTGCCTATCGCGGAGGAGCGGTCAGGTTCCAGGGCGAGACCCGGGGCGGCTGTGAGGTCCAGCCGGCACACCCCGACTCTCGACGCCGGGACGGGTCGGTCGAGTCGGGTCTCGTCACGGTCGCCGAGCCCCCCATGGATGGGTGGGCGAGACCATGCGTCGGCAACGTCCACGATGTGGGCAGCCGGCAAGACTGCGCGGGCCCCAGGCAGCCATGCTTCATGCTTCACCAGCGGCTTCAGCTCTCGCTAAACGGAGGCGATTGAACACGCCCGCGCAGGAATCGCGCAGTTTCGCCTCGGCGGCTGTTAGCGACAACTACCGGCACCGGCAGGGCCTCGACGAGGTGCGCGCCGATGACAGGAGCCCGGTTTTCTGTTCAGAGCCGGAGGACTCCGACCACCTGAGTGTTCAGGGTGAAGGGCGTATTGACCGTATGGAGCGGCTGCTGGAGCTCCTGCTTCAACGTCAACAACAGCAGGGCAGCAACAGGCACAGGGCGTCTTCACCAACATCTACTATCAGCCTGGAGCAGCAGGAGGAGGAGGTTCTGGTGGATCCCGTACCAACTCCGTTGGAGGTGCCAGCGGAAGAACTCTTGGATGTGGCGACCAAATTCGCGGCCCCACATACGGCTGGTCTTCCTCTAAATACAAAGCTGGCAGCCACAGTGGACTTTCTTAATAATCAGGTGCTGCAGGAAGAAGTCCTCATCCAGGCTATGAGCCGGCACAAGGCTCCATCAAACTGCAACTCCCTCAACGTGCCTGTGGTCAATACGCCAATATGGGGCAACATCAGTGCGGCTATCCGTCAACAGGAGCTAAAATTGCAGCGGATCCTGAAACTCCTCACGGCCGGTATTACCGCCTTTGCGCGGTCGGTGGACGGGGACGAACTGAATTTGGACCAGGAAGATGCTCTGGCCTTATTGTGCGCAACCCAGCACGAAATCAACGGGTTTCGCAAAAACAGCATCCGCCCAGCACTCAACCCGAAGTTTGCAGGATTGTGCAAACCACCGTCGGCGCCGCCGCCCCGTCAGCTCTTTGGTGAGGACCTCTCGAAGAGAGTCAAAGAGCTTGACGAACAAGCCAAAACGGTGGGGATCATGCGCTCTCAGAGTGCCCCCACACCGTCAGGCTCAAAAGCTCCATACATTCGCTCACGAGGGTCGGCCGGTGCCTCGACGAGGACTCGCCCTCTAGCTCCACAACGACAACAGCACCAGAACCAGCACCAAGGGTCTTTTTTAGGACAGGGTCGGCAGAGACCTTTGTGGAAATCGAAGACGCCGCGCCCTCAAGCCAACCCAGCACCTCCACGGCCACCCACACGTGTCAAGGACCGCCGGTAACCACGGAGGTGAGGGGGTCTGGTTCTCTTTTTTCTCTCTGTTTAACTTCCCATGTTGGTGGTCGTTTACGGTTGTTTTTGGATGCATGGGGTAATTTTACTGGTGATGAGTATGTGTTGCGGAATATTCGGGGGCATAAAATTGAGTTTATTAATGGCGACATTCCTCCATCCCAGCACATGCCTGGTCGTACGTTCAAATTGTCTGCTGCAGAACAGGCAGCAGGTTACAAGGAAATTTTAAGTTTGGAACAGAAGGGTGTGTTTGAGAAAACAGTGCATGAGCCAATTGAATTTGTTTCGAACATGTTTACTAGACCTAAGAAGGATGGAGGCTGTCGTGTCATTATTGATCTAACCCGTTTGAATACGTTTGTAACATATACTCATTTTAAAATGGATACGTTTGAAACAGCCAAATCATTGATTTCTCATGGCTGCTTTATGGCATGCATTGATTTGAGGGATGCATATTATTCAGTATCCATCCAGAAAGATGATAGAAGGTTTTTGAAATTTATCTGGATGGGGCAACTTTGGCAGTATAAGGCTTTGCCTAATGGGCTTACTACAGCCCCTAGATTGTTCACTAAATTGGTGAAGCCAATCATGGCTTATTTGAGACAACGACATCATATAGTTATGGCCTATTTAGATGATGTCTTTATTGTGGGCCACACCCTGCAATTGGCTGAACAGGGTGTTGCAGCTGCTGTCAATATATTTCAACAATTAGGATTCATTGTCCATCCAGAGAAACCGAAGTTCTGCCCTGCCCAGGTAATTAATTACCTAGGGTTCACGGTGAACTCAATGAGCATGAGGATAACTATACCAATTAACAAAATTGAGGAAGTCACTAAGGTGTGCAGAGATTTAATTGGCACCAATATACCATCGATTCGGCATACAGCCACAGTAATTGGCAAGTTAGTGGCTTTGTTTCCGGCAGCACGATATGGACCTTTGCATTATCAGAATTTGCAAAGAGCTAAAATTACTGCGTTAAAACGGAACGCTGGTCATTACGATCGATCTATGCAGCTGCCGTCCGAAGCGATAACTGAGTTGGAATGGTGGGTGTGTCACATTAGCAACTCATTTAAGCCTGTCAGGGAGGCTAATCCGGTGGTATATTTACAGACTGATGCAAGCTCCAATGGCTGGGGAGCTACTGATAATTGCTCTAGTTGTGGGGGTAGATGGGACACCCTTGAGGCATCGATGTTGTTGACTCAAGGGATTAACTATTTGGAGTTGCTGGCAGCATTCCACGGACTTCGTGCATATTGTTCCAAGCTTGTTGGAGCACACATCCGTCTCCAAATAGACAACACCACAGCTGTGGCATATTTAAACCATATGGGTGGTACCAGGTCAGTTTCGTGTGACAAATTGGCTAACTCAATTTGGCTCTGGTGTATTCAAAGAGACATTTGGATTTCAGCTACCTATTTGCCAGGTGAGCTTAATACTGTGGCGGACACCAGGTCACGCAAATTTAATGACAACATTGAATGGATGTTGCATCCTGAGATTTTTTCTAAAGTCACAGCCAAATTTGGTAAACCGGACATTGACCTTTTTGCGTCACGGTTGAACCATCAGGTACCAGCCTACGTTTCATGGGAACCAGATCCTGGGGCAATAGCGCTAGATGCATTCTCGCTGGACTGGGGGAATTGGTTTTTCTATGTCTTCCCTCCGTTTTGCCTCATCAGTCGGGTATTGCGAAAGATTCAGGCAGATGCTGCCAAGGGCATCCTTATTATACTCGACTGGCCCACACAGCCTTGGTATCCGGTGGTCTTTGACATGCTCAACGAACCTTGGGTCCTTTTGAAGGGTTGCCCACAATTGGTTACTCACCCTGTCTCAGGGGAGCCACATCCCTGCCATGGCTATTTAAATTTGTTGGCTTGCAGGTTCTGAACAGGCCGTTAGTCCAATACGGCCTCTCGGCTCGGACCATGGATACCATCGGGGCGTCGTGTCGAGAGTCCACAAGGCGAAGATACCGCTCGCATATTAAGAAGTGGGAAGCCTACTGCAGCCGCTCTCGCATCACGTACGATGACGTGACAATAACCGACGTCCTGGAATTCCTCGCGGGGTTGCACCATGATGAACACTTAAGTTACAGTGCCATCAACAGCGCCAGAAGTGCGCTATCATTCTACCTCAAGATTGGGGTAGGATCCAACAGGCTAGTGTCCAGACTCATGCGGGGTATATTCAATATGAATCCGCCTACACCACGCTATAATATCACCTGGGATGTCAGGGACGTATTAACCCTGCTCAGGACGTGGTCTCCCATGGAAGGGCTCCAACTGGACCAACTCACCATGAAGCTGGTGATGTTACTAGCGCTGACTTCAGCTCAGAGGGTACAGACACTACACAAACTGCGTGTCGACAGAATGACAGCTACCCCTACAGAAGTAGTCTTTTTCGTTGACGAGCTACTAAAGCAGCATAGACCTGGGTGCACAGGGCTGCAGCTGAAGTTCCCGGCATACCCCGCAGATGCTAGGCTATGTTTAGTCTCACATATCCGCCACTATGTCAAAGTGACGGCACGCATCAGAGGAATGGAGAGATACCTGCTTGTCACTCATAAGAGACCTCATCATCGAGTGACAGTCCAGACGATATCCAGGTGGCTTCGAGTCGTCTTGGGTAAGTCAGGTATCGACATTAATGTGTTCAAGTCTCATTCCACCAGGGCTGCATCGACGTCAGCGGCGAGGGTCATGGAGGTGCCCATGGACCAAATTCTCGCCACAGCAGGATGGGCGAATGAAGCTGTGTTCCAGCGTTTTTATAACAAGCCTGTTGCTGCTCCTCTACAGTTCGCAGAAGCCGTGCTGAATGCAGGTCAAGAACGTGGAGATGTCCCCGCATGAGGGGTTTTAATTTGTTATTAATAAATATGCTCTTGTTTTGCAGTATGAACTATTGAGCAAATTTGTTCCTCCCATCCATCCCTGGTAGTGGTGTGTCAGCATGGACGTGGTCCAGGGCGTGTAATCACAGAAGCTTTGAAGTCTTCACGAAGTCACTCACGTGACTCCGAAATGAAATAGTAAGATTGAACGAGAACTTACCAGTTCGAAGGTTGATCTTTATTTTATGAGGAGTCGAAGTGAGGGATTTCGTGCCCTCCTCGCCCAACCCTCAATCACCTTCATCTGGTAATCTTAGTCAATTCAATCATACTATGCGAAGTCATTTCTTTTGTTGGTTTCTGTGATTCCACGCCGCTACTTTGAAGTATGTCGAGCATGCGCGCCGGCGGGCTCTTCACGAAATCCCTCACTTCGACTCCTCATAAAATAAAGATCAACCTTCGAACTGGTAAGTTCTCGTTCAATCTTACTATTCCCCAGTAGTTCACTAGTGGAATCCATCAGTTGCAGTAACTGCTGCAAGGTGAATATACCTCCCGAACGCCTCCAGTATCAAATCAACAGTGCACAAGGGCAGGAGTCACCTACTGCTGCAGAGCCCACTGCAGTGTGTGCATGAATAACAATTTGACAACCATAAACCAATGTCAATCACATTATCAGCGGGTCTCAACCACCAACTCTGTTGGCAACATAGGGCCGCATTCATTTAAAATTCTACGGAGAGCTAATAAGTTTCAGTTACCATCAACATTTACAATAAAACTTCATTCAAGTTGTATTATGATGACAAGTAACAATTTGCAAGTGGATTCACATAGTTAATAAATATTGAAGTAAGAAAATTGGTAACAGTATAGTCAATCTAAAATAACTGAATAACTGAAAAAGTGGGAAGGTTAACTGTAAAGGTGCATCTCCAAAGGGAAGGAGAGAGGGTGAGACTAGTGCCGAATGGAGTTGGGGGAGATAAAGTAGGGCGACCACAACAAACCTCTCATTGCAGGATCTTTACTGCTGTTGCGAATGGTTATTATAATGGAATATGCCATCTTCCTGACCTGACACTCATCCATGAAGCATCTGGATATAAGAACATCTATTCCGCACTCAACACCATAAGTCAAACAAAAGTCTTCTCCAAACTCCTGGACCTAGGACTCAGCATCCATCTCTGCAACCGGATCCTCAATTTCCTCACCAATAGACCACAATCAGTCAGGATAGCCATGAAAACATCCTCCAAGATGTTTCTCAACACTGATGCCCTGCAAGGCTGCATTCTCAACCCCTTACTATATTCCTTATACACACATGACTGTGTGGCCAAATTCTGCTCACACTATGTTTACAAGTTCACGATGGACACCACTGTAGCTGGCGGACCTTGTATAATGACGAGACAGAGTAAAGGAAAGAGATAGAGGCCTTAGTAACATAGTCTCAGGATAACAACCTCTTCCTCAATGTCACCAAAATGACTTCAAAGGCACTAAAGTAGAGTTGGTAGTTAGCTTCAAGTTACTAAGCAAAAATATAATCGAATAAATTGTTCTGGTCCAACGGCATTAACGCCATATGCAAGAAAGTGCACCAATGCATTAATATTCTGCACTTTGTTTCCATTCCCTTTTTGCACTACCTTTGACATTTACTTTGACAGCATGCAAAACCAAATGTATTATTGGCATGTGCACTTGTGACAATAATAAACCAATAACAACACCAAGTTACAATACAACATTTTCAGGAACCTCCAACAATTTACTACAACATTGCCTCATCCCGTATGCAGAATTGGGACCTGGTGTGAGTCATGACACTTATTTGAAGCATTTGTCGTGAATTATAATATCATAGACTATTGACATCTGAGCGCTGTTTCATAACAAATAATTACCAAAATACTTGCTCTGTGAGGCGTATGCAACTACCGGCTCTGTGCTTTGAATCCTAGATGTAAGTATGTGTTTTGTGAAGAAGGACACACATGTTGAAATATGAATCATAAAAGATCCTTTACCCTAATGAAGGCAGAGACCAGCATGTGAGTGCCAAAGGCAAGCTTGAAGTAATTTCAACCACTTTTATCCAGACATACTGAATGTTGATTTTGTCTGGGCCTCCTCCTGAGGTCTCAATTTCTGTGTAAGTATCACAGCATCCTGACCTGGAAATGGATTTCAGTTCCTTCATCATCATTGAGTCTAAATCCTGGAGTTCCCTACCTGAAAATACTTTGTAGGTATTATCATTACACTAACTGGAGAGGTTCAAAAAGGTTCAATATTTTCTGCTCTTTGTCATTTAGAGATTACCAGAATAGTGAAAGGCTTGGACAGAGCAGATGTGGAGAGAATGTTCAAGGCAGAGATGGATAGATTTTTGATTAGTACAGGTGTCAGAGGTTATGGGAAGAAGACAGGAGAACGTGGTTTTGAGGGAGGGATAGGTCAGCCATGTTTGAATGGCGGAGTAGACTTGGTGGGCCGAATGGCCTAATTCTACTCCTATTCCTTGTGGCCTTATGACCAATAAATACCAGAAAGGTCCACTGGGGAGTAGCTGATGTTTTCCTTTATTCAAGAAGGGAAGTATGGAGAATCCAGGAAATTATAGGCCGGTGAGCCTCATGTCAATTGTAGGGAAGCTATTAGAGATGATACTGCACAGAGAGTGGTGAGTGCCTGGAATGTGCTGCCATGGTTGGTGGTTGAGGCAGACATAATAGTGGCATCAAAGAGGCTTTTGGATAGTAATAATCAGCAAGGAATGGAGGAATATGGATAATGCGCAGGTAGATAAGAGGTAATCTTTGCATCATGTTCAGCACAGACATTGTGGGCTGAAGGGCCTGTTTTTGCGTTGTATTCTTCCAGTTTCTATATGTTTCTATCACATTCCAAAAATAAGCAAACCAATTGAAAGCAAATTATTTTGTTTACAATCGATAAACAGCAGATTTCACATTCTGTAATAATCAGTTTGATTATGTATTCTATTATTCTAATGGACATAACACAAATTATTTGCAAATCCTGAAACACATATGAAGAATCCACATCAATAAAGATTTATAAAAAGTACTTCAATGAGGTTTTACTGTTCAAGGATTGAGAACATTGATAAATTAATCATTCCATTGAAGAAATTAGGACAATTTAATTCAATTGTGTAAGTATTATCATGTGATTACTTTTATCACAAAGATCAATAATCTTAACAAGGATTTGTACTTCTGACCAATGAAAGGTTAAGTACCCTTCATTGAACAAGTACAACATAATACACTTTAATAAAGTATCTGATTTGCCAGGCGTTAATGAAGGATTCTGAATTAATGTCCAGTGTACCTTTTATAGTTTGACCTTTAGCTTACTCCAATAATTGAGCCTTTATTCAATTCTGAATAGGATTTCCTATAACTGTCAAGACATTTTCAGGCAGAGAACTGGTGAGGATAGAGAACATGTTTTTGCAACATAGGAGGCCATTTGGCCCATTATCTGTGCCACTCTTTTGAAGGAATCATTTGGAACAACACCCGCTGTCTCACCTTCTCTCCTTTGCTTTCTGCATTAATTATTATCTTCATTTTACCACCAAGCATTTTTCCATAATTTCAAAAACCTCTCTTGGTGATAATCTTCATTTGATGATGCATAATTAGTGTTTATTTTTGTTGCAGTTCACACTAACGAAGTGCTTCCTCATTTAAAAAACCTGCTTTCAACCTCCCCTTGGCCTTCACTGTCAGAGGAATTGACTCCCCTTTCATAAGTCTCTCCTCACAACTTTGGTCTCTCATTTATCACAGCATCTCGTTTTTCCTGATGCATATGTATTTCATGTGGTTGTATTAAGTTTTCTCTATGCATTCAGTTTACAATGTATTTCACACAGCTCTTTGTCTCTAGCCAAAATGGAGCTGTAAACAAATTTATTATTGCCTGTTGTTATTAATGAAAACCAGAACAATGCTAGACTAATTTCAGGTTTTACATGTGAGCATATATACGTGCAAAAAATTATACATTTGTGCTCTGCTGTGCCGATGTATCAATCTTCACCATCTATCCATTGATTAGTAAGATTGCTTGGACTATGCCTCCTCTTTAGTGTGTTTTGAATCGTGTGCAGACGTGGCGCCGAGGAGAAGCCGAAGCAAGAAGTGGAAGCCAAATAACCGAATGGAAACTAAGCAGAAACGCCAAATACCCGAAAGCGTACAAAGCCAAAACGCCAACTAACCAAAAGGGCGGGATGCCTAAATGTAAACTAACCGAAAGGGCGGGACATTTAAAAGCCAACTAATCGAAAGGCTGCGTCACATAAAAGCAAATTTACCGAATGGCCTCTCTGCTGAAATGCCACCTATCTGAAAGGTGGCATCGCCTACAAGCAACGTCAAGTCCGTTATTTGATTTTTCTGTTGACCAGCATTCGGTTTGTTGGCTTGTAGGTGACACCGCCTTTCGGGTAGGCACCGTTTCGGCAGAGCGGCCATTCGGTAAGTTTGCTATTAGGTGACGGAGCCTTTTGGTTAGTTGGCGTTTCGGCTTCGTATGCTTTCGGCTATTTGCCGTTTTGGCCTCGTTTCCATTCGGTTATTTGGCTTCCACTTCAGTGCTTCGGCTTCTTGTCCGTCGGCGCCACGTCCAGGTACCGTTTTGAATGGTGATATTCCCCAGGACAAATAGGATTTACAGTTTTACACCTCTACTGGGATGAAATGCCTTAAGTATCTAACATCATAACTTGGGTAAGAGTAAACAAAATCTACCTAGCTGAGGGGATTGAATCTGAATGACAGGCAGATTTCAATTCATCTTGAAAGCCTAATTTACAACTATTTGCCCAAGGGGAATCTATTTGATTTATTGAAGTTCCTTTGACATGCAAGTCCGATATTTTTAATGATTTCTTTTGGAACATAATCAGTATATATCTGGTTATAAATCAAAGGGCTGTGCTTCAGGCAAATATACAAAATCAATGCACAATACATAATTTTCTGAACCAGGAATCATACAGAAGAGCAAAATTCTGAAGAGTTAATTAATCCAGTAAATTTCCAAGGAGTTTTTTCTCTAATTCACCTTGCAGACATCCTGTTATACGCAAACATTTTTTTTTGTTGGATTGCCAATGATATGAAAGGAAGAGAGAAAATTAGATCAGGGAAAATCCTCAACAATTTTTCATCCTTCTCTTATGGTACAATAATTATTTGTATGATGACTAAATGATTTTCACCTCTTGCTGTAGAATTAAGCAATGCACTCCCCAAATAAGATGGAAAACGATACTTCATTTGGATGTTTATAATAACATGAAGTAACTAATATGTGGAAATTGCATTGTCAGTCAGCAGGTGACAGAGTTTCTTTCATATTTAATTTAGCTTTGCATTCACTTTTTGCAATACTTTTGTTTCTTTGTTGTATTACATTAGTACGATTAAAGTAAAAATAAATGAAAACATTAATTTTAATATGATAGCAATGCATAATAGAGGCCGTTTTACTTTTACATGAGGAATACTCGGTGGTGTCTTGTTTTGAACAACATGTAGCATCCATGGGTGATCTAACTTTTGCTGCATTATTGTGGAAAAAGAGGATTTCTTCGGACGTAATCTGGAGCCAAATTCTTTCTTTCTATAATAATGTTGTTCTGCAATTGCCTCTACATTGGATTGAATAAAGCCAAAGCACCATAGTTTCTGACTAGAAATGCTGATTTAGCCAAATGAAACTGGACCGTGGTAGAGCCAGGCTTACAGTCTGACTGCAGTAAGTAAAACAATATTAAATGGGTCAGTCAAATGTTCCTTGAAGGCAGTTTTGCAACTTTCATGGATGAGGCATTTCACAAGGACCCAACAACAATTCAAAAGAGCTCTTTAAATAATCTGAGCTGAAAGGAGAACAGGAGGTGATATCTGTGGACACTGGCATGATTGATTAAACTTATGAAATGTTGTTAACCAAGAATGTGGCTGAAGTAATAAGCCACAGAATGACATTAAAGGTAGACACAAAATACTGGAGTAATTCAGCGGGACAAGTAGCATCCCTGGAGAGAAGAAATGGGTGATGTTTTGGGTCGAGACCCTTCTTCAGCTGTCGGAAGGCAGTAGGAATCACAGAGGACAAGCAGTGAGAGAGGATGTTTATGAACTCTCGTTGGAGAGAGGAGGAGATCTACTTCAAAGTAGACATACCTTGAGGAGCAGACAGAATATGTAGGAAAGTACTGCAGATGCTGGTTTAAATCGAAGGTAGACACAAAATGCTGGAGTAACTCAGCGGGACAAGCAGCATCTCTGGAGAGAAAGAATGGGTGATGTTTCGGGTCGAGAAATAATAGTGCCAGAAATAAAAAAATTAAAGAGGAATGTGTGTGTGTGTGAGTAGTAAATTAAAGGTGTTTTAAAAGGAAAGGTGCATTAAAGGGGATAATATCTTGGTGTCTGTGAGGTGAGTCATTCACCAGTTCCCTCATGGTAGACTGATCCAGATGATTAAGAAGTATGGGATCCATGGTGACTTGGCCGTTTGAACTGGCTTATTTATAGAAAATAGAGGGCAGTGGCAGAAAGATTTGGTCTGGAATTCTGTGACAATTGGTGTTTTGCAGGGAGCAATGTTGGGTCCTGTGTTGATTTGTTTGTAATATATATACAGGTAAATGACTTGGATGAAAATGGAGGTTGGTGCATTTGCAGATGACACAAAATTGATGGAGTTGTGGATGGTGAAGAAGGCTGTCAAAGTGTACAGCACCATATAGGTCAGTTGCAGTGAAATGGCTGTAGGAGTAAGTGTGAGGTTTGCACTATGAGAGGTGAAAGATAAGGGGAAAGTGAAAAGTTAATGACATGATCCTTAACAGCACTAATATAAGAATGATCTTGTGGTCCAAATCCATAATGCCCTGACAGTGGCAACACAATTAGATAGAGTGGTAAAGAAGGTCTATGGTATTCTTGCCCTCATTGGTCAGGGCACTTTCAAGAGTCAGAAAGTCATGTTGCAGCTTTATACTGTAAAACTTTGGTTAGGCAAAAATGGCAATACTCTGTGCAGTGCTAATTGTTCCATTACAGGAAGGATGTAGAGGTCACTACTCACAGCCGACTCACAGCGACCTCAACTGACATTACAGGTCGGTCAGGGGCGCTGCGAGTCGGCTGCCCTGCCAGCAGCATGTTCGTTATTTCTACTTTTTGGGTTTTTTTTGGTATGTTCGAGTGTTTGTTTTAATGTCTCTAAAAGTGTCTTATGTTCGGGGTGGTGGGGTGGTGGTGGGGGGGGGGGGGGGGGGGGGGGGGGGGGGGAAGCAGAAAACCATTTTTCAGTCACTTCCTGGAAGGAGAGGTGACTTTTTCCATGCTGCTTCTCTGCCTCTCATCTTGCAGCCTAACAGCTTGGATTGGAGTGTCCTTTCCCGGAATCGGGCCCAGAGCTTCAGCAGCAGGTGAAGCATGGACTTTTCTATCGTGGAGCGGGGGCGAACTCTTGCCAGGGGTTGCCAGAGAGTAGCGCTCCGATCTCTGGCCTGGTGACTTTGACATCATGGGGCTGTGGTCTGCGAAGCTTCTAGCTGCGGGCGTGGCATGGACTTACCATCTGGGGTCTGGGATCCCTGGCCAGGGATCACCGGAGAAGAGCTCTGACCACCGGCCTGTGGCCTATAGCATCCTGAAGCCGGTAGGAAAGTGGCACTCCAAGCCGCGGAGTGTGTTAGACCGTCCTGACGTCGGAGTTTCAATCATCCCGATGAGAGGGCCTGTACATCTGGCCATTCGTAGCGGCGACTACGGAGGGTTTATGGCCCTGACCACGGATGAACAAGGGAGGAGGACTGACTAAACTTTGTTGCCTTTCACCAGTGAAGAATACTGTGGTGGATGTTTGTGTTGGATTGTATTGTGCATTGTGTGTTCTTTTTTTCAACTGTATTGCTGCATGGCAAACTCATTCACTGTACCTTGGTTGGTGTATGTGACGAACAAATATGACTTTGACTTTTGACTTTGGAGGATTTGGAAAGGGTACAGAAGAAATTTACCAGGATGCTGCCTGAATTAGAAGGTACTGGGTATAAGGAAAACTTGGGTAAACTTGGATTGTTTTCTCTGGAGCAACGGAGCCTAAGAAGAAGCTTGATATAAAATTACGAGATGCATAGATAGACAGTCAGAAAGTTTCCCCATGGTGGAAATGGCAAATACTAGATGGCATGGGTTTAAGGAGAGAGGGGGAGATTTAAGGGAGATAAGTTTTTAAAAGAGAGAGTGGTGGGTGCCTAGAACCTGTTGGCAGTCGTGGTTATGGAAGGAGATATAAAAGTAGTTTTTAAGCGGATTTTAGAAAAACATATAAATACGCAGGGAATTGAGGGAGTGGATCATGTGCACGCAGAAAGGATTAGTTTAACTTGCCATTATATTTGGGACAAGTATCTTGGGCTGTTGTAACTGGAAAGCTTTAGTCTAATTTCAGTAGTCAATTGTATTCAGCATAAGATGCTGTCCTGGAGAATAGTTTTTTTTTTAACAATGCTTGGTTTTAATTTAGCTGGCGTTACTTTAGTCTGCAAGGGAAATCATTTTTATACTCAAACGATTATACTGGAATATCAGGCAGGATATTGCTATTGCCTTGTGAGAGAAATGCCCAGTTAAGTTAATTAATATAAATATTCCTGTCCCTTCCCCAACCTAGTCATTGTGCTAGTTTTACTGTTGTCCTGTTGAGTTTCACTGTCTGTATAACTCATTATCACCTAGCTCACAGCCAACCATGGACCATTGTGGGCACCACCTTTCCTTGATCATCTTTACTTTTTGCATATCTTTCATTAATTTGTTCTATACCTCTCTACATCACCAGCTATATCTCCCATTTCACTTTCCCCTGACTCTCAGTCTGAAGAATGTGAAAAATATACATCTTCTAGATGCTTTGGGACGCATCCTCAGTGATGTGACCTGGAGTCATCGGGTGTTTCGGGTCTCACAACATCAGACAACCTCGCCCAGGCGACCCAGCCGGGGTTGATCAGGCCCCGACGTGCGTCCCAGCAGCAACCGCTTGTCCCAAAAGTCTTGAGCCGAAATGTCACCTATTCCTTTTCTTCAGAGATGCTGAGTTGGTACAGGTTTTTGATTCTATCTTTGGATTAAACCAGCATCTACAGTTCCTTCCTACACATCCTAAATATATAATTGGTTTAGTTTGCATATTTATTGAATGAGATATTTCCAAATACTTTACAAAACTCTCTGCCAATATATAAGGGTACAATTTGCTAAACAGATACTAAACTCTACTCTGCAGTTCCAATGAAGGTGGCTGACTCAAGAAATGTTGTACCGCGAGTCATCTTGCATTTTTACATTTTTACCCTGTCTATTTCACAGTAGGTATACTATATTCTTAATCATTACAAATCCCATTAGCAAACCTCCTATGGCAGCTGGTAGCCCACAGAGGTGAAAGTAATAAAATATGATTTATGGCTACAACATCAACCTTCAGATCTTTAAGATAATCTAGGATCTGCTAATATCAGAGGAGTGGAGCTCATAACTTCACCTCATCGAGTTATTTTTATGCCTACCAGTCCGAATCTTTCCTATCTCCGGAAAATGTAGAATGCAGGCTTTGTTCTACAATTCTAGTGTATTTATGTTTTCTTTTAACATTGCTTATCCCATGTATTTTGCCAAGTACAAAATGTATCTATTAATTTTATGGAAATGTCTTCAGGGCAGTCAGTATTTTTGGTCGAGGAGGTGCTGGATGTGCTAATGCATATGAAGGTAGATATACCTCCTGGGCCTGATCAGATATACCCGAGGACACTTGTGGGAAGCTGGAGAAGAAATTGCAGGTGCCCTGGCTGTGATTTATGAGCCATCATTAAATACAAGTGAGTTGCCGGAAGACTGGAGGGAGGTCAATACTGTGCTTAGAGATATTAGAGATATTCAGCACGATTTTGTACATGGGAGATCATGGATGATTGAGTTCTTTGAAGAAGCAACCAAAAAGGGCAGAGCTGCAGATGTTATCTATATGGATTTCATCAAGGCATTTGACATGGTACCTCATGGTAGACTGCTCTGGGAGGTTAGATCACATAGGTTCCATGGAGAGTTAACAGACTGGATAGAAAATTGGCTTCATGGAAGGAAGCAGAGGGTGATGGTGGAAGGTTGCTTTTTGATCTGGATGAGAATGTAGAATGGCATCATTAGTAAGTTTGCAGGTGACTGAAGTGCGTGTTATTGTAGATAGTGAGGATGATTGTGAAAAATCTCAGCAGGATCCTGATCCATTTTGCAGGTTCGCTGAGGAATGATTAATGGAGTATATTACAGATAAGTGTGAGTCGTTGCATTTTGGGAAGTCCAATCAGCGCTGGACCTATGTAGTGAATGGCTGGGCTTTGGGGAGTGTTGTAGAGCAGATGGATCTAGGAATGCAGGTACATAGCTTTGTGAAAGTTGTGAAACAGGTAAATAGGGTGGTCAAGAAGTGGGCAGCACAATGGCGCAGTAGTAGAGGTGCCGCCTTACAGAGACCCGGGTTCGATCTTGAATTTGGGTGCTATCTGTACGGAGTTTGTACGTTCACCCCATGACCGTGTGGGTTTTCTCTGGGTGCTCTGGTTTCCTTCCACACTCTAAAGATGTACTGGTTTGCAGGTTAATTGGCTTCAGTAAAACTGTAAATTGCCCCGAGTGTGTAAGATAGTGTTATTATATGGGAATCGCTTGTCGGCGCAGACTTGGTGGGTTGAAGGATCTGTTTCCGCACTGTATCACTAAACTGAACTAAACTAGACTATATTTTTGGCACATTTGCCTTCATCAGTTAAGGTATTGAGTATAAAAGTTGGGAGCCTATGTGACAGTTGTAAAATACGTTGGATAGGCCACATCTGGAGTCCTGTGTTCGTTTCTAGTTTGCAGAAAAGATGTTGTTAAGCTGGAAAGGGTGCAGAGAAGATTTACAAGGATGTTGCCAGGACTCGAGAACTATATGGAGAGGTTGAGCAGGCTAGGATGTTATACGTTAGAACGCAGGACAATAAGGGGTGCTTTATGGAGGTGTATAAAATGAATTAAATAGATAGTGTGAATGCTCAGAGTCTCTTACCTAGGATAGAGTGATCAATAATCAGAGGACATAGGTTTGAGGTGAGGGGGGCAAGATTTCATAAGAACCCGAGGGGCAAATTTATTACACCAAGCATGGTAGGTGTAGGAAATGAGCTGCCAGAAGAGGTAGTTGAGGTAGGTACTACCACAGCGTTTGAAAACCATTTGGACAGGTGCATGGATATGATGTTTAGAAGGATATGGCAGGCCGGTGGGACTAGTGTAGATCGGGCATGTTGGTCGGTGTGAGCACATTGGGCTGAAGGGCCTGTTTCTATGCTGTATGACTCTGTAACTCCGAATGTGCCATGGACATATTTCAATTTTATATTCAAAATATTCCTTGGTAACTTCCTAAAAATCAATACATTGTTAATGAAAGAAATAAATCATTTGGGTTTCTGTCTCCAAGATTACCGTTGGACTGACCAAAACCTCCTAATTTATGAAGATTATTTCATTTCATGGGTCACGACCCTTCTTCAGATTGATTGTAGTAGGGGGGTAGAAAGATTCTGGGCTCTATCTCACCCCCAGCTCTCTTCCAGTTCCAACCTCACTTCAATCAGCCTGAAGAATGGTCGTGACACAAAATATCACCTATCCATGTTCTCCAGGGATGTTGTCTGATATACTGAGTTACTGCAGCACTTTGTGTCTATTTTGTGAACCAGTATTCGCAGTTCCTTGTGTTTAGCCTTTCCTTCTGCTGCGGACTGATAAGAATGAATGGCACCAACATGTTAGAGCTGGACTTCAAACTGATCGATGTCCATCTTCTTCTGTTTCCTGGAGGAACTAACAAGTATCATGTTTAGTTTAATTTAATTCAGAGATACAGCATGGAAAAAGGCCCTTCGGCCCACCAAGTCCACGCCGACCAGCCATCCCTGCACATTAACGCAACCCTACACATACTAGGAACACTTTACACTGATACCAAGCCAATTAACCTACAACACTGTACGTCTTTGGTGTGTGGGAGGAAACCAAAGATCTTAGAGAAAGCCTACACGGTCACGGTGAAAACGCACAAACTCCATACAGGCAGCACCCGTAGTCGGGATCGAACCTGGGTCTCCGGCGCTGCAAGCGCTGTAAGGCAGCAACTCCATTGCTGCTCCACCGTGCCACCCTATTAATGTAAATGTTGATATTTTTAATTTTATTTCAGAAGTATTTATTCATAAAAGTCGCAAAAATATGATACAGTTCATTCATACATCACTATGCTCAGTACAAACGATATCATTAAATTTACATCAATTTAAAGAAATAAATGGAGAGATTTATTTTCACCGATTTCATCCTCTCAGAATGAGATAACAGGAGGTACATCATCGCAGCACAGTTGTGAAGCTGGTGAAGCTACTGCTTCTCATCCTCATCACAGTGACGTTGAGGGCAGTGTGCTGTGGTGCAGACCCTTCAGTTGTATATGCGGGATCGAACTGGAATAGCCCTTCTCAGAATGAGCCAGACTAGATATGTTTCCTGCTCAAAACTTTCTGGTGATAAAGTATCTATCCAAGTGACCTTGTCAGTCTTCAGAACTCTTCAACAGAGTACGGTATTTTCTTTCCTCACAGCACCCCGATGATAATATTTGCCAAGTTTACTGCCTGATGAACATGGTCAAAGGTGTTCTTCCGCACAAACACAGAAATGTCAAGCTGAAAGTAATGTTCTGTGGCAACAAAGCTACAGCCATCCTTCATTTTGTGGAGACAGAGCACATGATATTGATGTTGACCCTTCACCACAGGTCTTGCCCAGGTAAGTATGTTTGACATTCTTAATGAGGTGTCTGTCTACTCACATAATAGTCTTGGTGACATTGAGCTTGTTCTGTCACTTCAGGGAGACCAGCTGTCTGGGCTTGGTCTGCTATTGATTGCTTTCAATCTCCATTGCATTCCAGCCCTGCAATTATCTGCTTCCATTAATTTACAAAACAAACTGCCATGTCGACTGAAAGAGCTGAGTTGCTGTTTTCCGTCGGATATTTGTCGACTCCCTTTGCCACATTCATCCTGGATTTCATTAGGGTTCCATTAACATGCTGTGCAATCGAAATCATGCCTGAGTAACTTTACATGGTTCACATTGATTGTATCTTATTAAGTCCTCCACCAGCAAAAAAAAATCTAATGCTGACTTTATATATTTGTGAGTTTAAATGGGTTTACTCCCAGAATAGTTCTGGAAGTGCAATCAAAGTTTGAGTCTGCTCCGTTGGCTAGTGCACATACAGGTTATGCGATGGCACAAATATTTTGCTTAACTAGTGTAACAGTAGAATAGTTTCCAATGAGAACTTCATTCCTCAGTTAATATGTAAGTATTTTGCAACAATAGATCAGTGGTGGCTGAGATCTTGCTGAGTCTCCACTCTGCACTGGACCATTTGGCCAATAAGAGCACATACATTGGGCTGTTGTTCATTGACCACTGCTCGATGTTAAACTCCTTCTAGTACAGAGAAGGTTCACCAGACTGATTCCTGGGATGGCAGAACTTTCATATGAAGAAAGACTGGATAGACGCGGCTTGTACTCGCTAGAATTTAGAAGATTGAGGGGGGATCTTATAGAAACTTACAAAATTCTTAAGGGGTTGGACAGGCTAGATGCAGGAAGATTGTTCCCGATGTTCAGGAAGTCCAGAACAAGGAGTCACAGTTTAAGGATAAGGGGGAAGTCTTTTAAGACCAAGATGAGAAAAAAAAATTCACACAGCGAGTGGTGGAATTTTCTGCCACAGAGGTAGTTGAGGCCAGTTCATTGGCTATATTTAAGAGGGAGTTAGATGTTGCCCTTGTGGCTAAAGGGATCAGGGGGTATGGAGAGAAGGCAGGTACAGGATACAGAGTTGGATGATCAGCAATGGCCTACTCCTGCACCTATTTTCGATGTTTCTATGTTTCCATCATCCCTTCCGAACGTTTATCAAACTCAGGGAACTGGGTGTCTGCTCATCCCTGATCCAGTTGCAACTGGATCCTCAACTTCCTCATCGAAAGAACGCAATCAATATTGAGTGGCAACAACACACCCTCCCAGATAACCATCAGCACAGGAAGACCTCAGCGCTGTGCGCAATGCCATCTTTAAACTAACTGATACCACTATTTTTGGACAGATAACGAGTATAGGGGAGAGATTGAACATTTTATTGAATGCTACCAGAACAATAATCTTGCTCTCAACATCAGCAATCAAGAGTTGATTGTTGTATTTACAAAGGGAAAGGATCCATAAACCTGTCTTCATAGATGGATTGGCAGTGGAGAGAATGAACTAGTTCAAGTTCCAGGGTGTGCTTATCTCTGAAGTTCTGCCCCAGGCTCAGCACATTGATGCAATCATGAAAAAAACCCATCAATGCCTGTACTTCTGTAGGAGATTGAAGAGATCCAATATGTCGAAGAATTCATTCTTGAACTTCTGTAAGTGTACATTAGAGAGCATATTGGATACTGGATGGATCATGGTCATCATCATCATCATTGAAAACATCAACGGGCAAGGTGCCTTACAATGCTATGTATGACAGCAATCGCAACTTCTACTGAAGTGTGGATGGCTTGCTAGGAGCTCATCTTGACAGGTCTTGTTTTTGGTCCTGCTGGGGGTCCACAGCCCCCTCCTCACCTGGCAAACCAGGGGGGAGATAGTTTAGTTGTCAACTATCCGACCATGGAGCAGGTAGCACAGGATTACGTGGTACCTGTGGCGGGGGGAAATTCTACCGACCTGACCCTAGAATCATGGATCATGATGCGATTTAGCAACTTGAATGCCCAAGATCAAAGGAGATTACAAAGAGTGGTCGACACGCTCAGTCCATCACTGGTACTGACCTCCCCACCAACGAAGGGATCTATAAAAGGTTTAATTTAAGTTTAGTTTAGTTTAGAAACTACAGTGCGGAAACAGGCCCTTCGGCCTACCAAATCCATGCCGACCAGAGATCCCCATACATTTGTTTTATCGTACACACTAGGAACAATTTACAAAAGCCAATTAACCTACAAACCTGCACGTCTTTGGAATGTGGGAGGAAACCGGAGCACCCAGAGAAAACCCACATGGTCACAGGGAGAATGTACAAACTCCAGGGTACACAAAATGCTGGAGAAACTCAGCGGGGTGCAGCAGCATCTATGGAGCGTAGGAGATAGGCAACGTTTCGGGCCGAAGGTATAGGGGGACAGAAGGTATAAGAGTCTGAAAACAATGAATATTAGGTTTTAAAATAGCTTGTTCCCCACAACCATCAGGCTCTTGAATACAACATAATACTAACCTTAAATATGAACTTTGTTCTTTATTTGGTTGTACTGATGACTTGGGTTTTTTTGCATTAGGTTTGGAGTTATTAATTCGTTTATTTTGGGGATTTATTATATATTATTTATGTGTATTTTGTTTGCAGATATTTTATGCTGCTGCAAACATGTATGTCATTGTTTCATTGCCGGTATGTATGACAATCAAAAGCTCTTGACTCTTGGCAAGAAAAAAACAAATTTGCTTCATAGACAAACAGTGCCACAACACTATTGAAACTGTACACTCAGATGTCAAATACAGGCTGGATTTATAGGCTAAAATCCTTTCGTGGTTGTAAGATTATAACGTTTAATTTTCTCATTGCAGTCATGATCCAGTTCCCAGTCAGAAATCTGAATTCACCATCACTGACCTGATTGATTGATTGAACCATAAGGATGACAGCTGTGGGAAATGGATCCGTAATCCGTATGCATTGGGAATATTTTCCTATGGTCGCAATAAATGCATTTAACTGAGATGGGTCAGAAAAAGATTCACCGTGCAAATAAAGCATACCTTAGAATTGATCTACATCTGATCTTTTGTTTCAGACGCTGAAAATGTTCCATTATTGGCACTGATTTATATTGAGAAGTGAAATCATTTGACAGGGAATAAAAAAAATAAATCGAAATCAATATAAAATACTGGAGTATGAATTCTGTACCATTTTTGCTATCCCGAGCAGTGGTTGTGCACTGAAAATAACATATGAATTCCTCTGGGAAATAAAAGCATATGCAAAAGGACTTTTTTCCAATGCAGACAAAATAGATGCAAAATTTGCGAGTATAAGAGACGATAAAATATTTTACGAATCTAAAAATGCAAACAAAAAGTATGCCAAAAAAAAGTATGCACTGTCAAGATTTTAGGGATTAATATAAACGTTCATCCTTTTTGATCCAGAGATTTAATATTCATTGCAGAATTCATGGCTAATACATTGAAGGGATAGGGGCAGACCAACATTGTGCTTTAATAGTTATGCAGACATGCATGCATATCTTGACGTGCATCTTTAAACAAGTAAAAAATTAAGGTAGATTAAAATTCGGAACTAGCAGGCAGCAAGAGCATTGAGCAATGAGTAAGTCCTTACAATTATTCTTGAATCTCAATTGAAACTATCTGTCTGTACGTCTAGATATCTTTATGCATGGATGCATATTGCACATTCATGAACAATTGGCAATGGTAGCTCACTACACATCAAGACTGAGAGACTGATTAATCAAATCATAATTTCAAAGCTTGCTTTCCTGATGCTTCAAAGTTATATGTTGTCAAGAAGAAATCTTCAATATTTATAACTCCTGGCAGAAAACTGAAATCATATTAAGAACAGCTTGATGAGCAGCTAACCAAATGTTTATAATTTTGTATGGATTGCTGAAAATACTTTGTTGTTTTACACCAAAGGAAATAACAAACGGCTGTGTTGTATTCCCAGCTGTATTCTGTAACGTGGTTGGAATCCTGATAAGGCAGCGGAATTATCCAGGAATATTGGAAAACAATGTGCTTCAATCAGAATTCCAAGTAGTCAAGTTAAGTTCATTTATTTCCAAGTAATCACAGGTATGTCATTGGCAAGGTCAACATTCATTGTTCATCTTTGTTGCCTTTGAGAAGGCGATGGTGAGCTGCTGTTGTGATTTTTTTCAGTCCTTACAGTGATGGTGTTGTCACAGTGTTGTTAGGTGGGGATTTTGATTTTGATATTAAAATAAAACAAAGGCACCAAACTTCTGATATGATTGACACTTTGAACTATGTGATACACACAGCGCAGAGTCATCTTTACACTGGAGTGTTAAAAGATACCCGTACACAAAATGCTATTTACTTCAGCTGATGTGATGTCAAATAACTTCTCCAACACGAACATGTCAATCATCCTCACACTGGGCAGCAAAACAAGTTTTAGCATGCAAAGGCAAGGGAAGTGGTGAGGGGAGGATAAAAGTGAAGGCTTGTGCTTGGGTTGAGGATTGGAGCGAGATAAGTGTTAAAAGGGAGTGTGGTAAAAAGGTGAAATATAATGAAGGGTAGTCTGAAGTGAAGAGGAATAAACATGTGAGATTAACATATAAAGACGGGAAAATAAAGTGAGTGCTGGAAATGTAGTTATAACGTGTGGAGATGCTGATTATCTGAAATTGTTCTGTTCAATTCAGGAGGATGTGGCTAGTTGAAAACATAAGGCATTGTTCCTCAAGCTTGCATTGGGCTTCATTGGAACACAACGGGAATGGGATAGACAATTACACTGTTTATGCAATTCATCTGCCTCATTCAAAAATATTCAACATTGGGATAGCGGTTACATTATTGGTGGAAATATTTCAATGCCTCAGGAGGTGCTTTACTAAAGGTGGAGTCATGATCATCCTGGTGTTGCTTTGCCTTTAAGTTACTATATGTAGGTATGTTACAATACCTACCTTTAGCAGCGCTGCAGTTCTGCCGCTCCCCGTGTGCGTGACTTTGACGCCTTTCAGAGAGGGGCGTGTTTAAAATGCTGTTTTCCACAGACAGTCCAATTCGATCCATGTCGGGCGATTTCGTCGCTAAAGAGAAATCGCTCCGACATTTCATTCATGAAGCTATTTTTAAACTATGCTAGATTATTTATTAACTAGAGTAGTTTAAAAATCATCTTCTAAAGCTCTGAACGCCGACAGCAGAACGGACCTAACGTAGGCGATAAAAGAAGGTACACAGTTTATTTTTCCATAAAAACGTGGTTCTTGGGAAGCATTTAATCAAATTTTCATGTTGCGAAAAGGGGACCAAAAAAATGTATGAACCACCAGTATTTTTCATACCGACTTCACCGAAAACCACAACGTTCCAATCCACCGCATTCCACTAAAACCCACTCGCAAGTTGATTTAAATGGCCATTAATTTACAGGCATTTAACATTAATTAAACACTAAATTCCTTCCATTTGGCCTATAAATTCATGAACATGAGATTTAAAAATCATGTTATATTGTGGAATATTGTGTGAATGTTATTTGGACACTTAGGCAATTTAAAAATGTTTATCATTTCTTAAGAAATGGATAGATGTTTAGATCTAGTACTTGAATTTTGTAATTAGTTACAATTAGATAACTAACTGATTATATGCTTTAATTTCAGGTCATCCAAGTAAGATTGTTTCATATTTGTTTCAGAATGCTTCGATCTATAATAACTGAAAATTTCATTGAGTTATCTTAATTTTTAAGAAAGTTATGGCCTTTTGACTGTCCTTGATCACAGCTTTTGTGTTAAGTCAATGGAAAGGCAGTGGGGAACAAGATGCTAATTTCCGAGTATGAAAATAGCCATAACGTTTTTAATACTGAAGATATGAAAGTGAATTAGGTGTCAAATTAAACTTCTTTTTATGCTTTATCTGATGGGATAAATTGCAGACTTGATTTTTAAAATCTCAAAATTTTGTAACATTGCTACTATATGTGTATCATCTCAATCTGTTGATGGTTCAAAGGACCAAAGTTTCAAAGGTCTTTTATTGTCACATTAGGTACAATTAAGGTACAGTGATATTCGATTTACCATACAGCCATACTAAAAAAAGCAACAAGACACACGATCACATGAAAGTTAACATAAACATTCACCACAGTGGACTCCCCACATTCCTCACTGTGATGGAAAGCAATAAAGTCTAATCTTCTTCCCTCTTTCTTGGTTTCACCAGGAATAATTTCAAATTCAGTAAAAAAGTTTAGAATTCTCTTGACTGTGCACTTGGGCAATATCTATGTAAAAGACTTGTTGCGCTGATGAATACTATTTATGATGTTCTTTCCAATATATCAGGAGCTTCCGAATGCCTCGAAGGCAGAGGCTGACCAACATCTAAGCTGCAAGGATGACAAAGGCTATGTGGAGAAGATGATGTTGTATCCTTTATACTACTTGTTATGTTCTTGTTTAATGGCATAACAGGCTTGCAGGTTTACACCTGCTTCTGTTTCCTATATGTAACATGGGAGCACACTTTACTGCAGCAAACAACAACTAACAAATGTATTCACTTGCTTTCCCTCTTTGAAAAAGTGTCATAAATGCAGACAGGAATTACAAGTTTGGTTTATTAATTGGCTTTCCCAGACACTTGGACCTTCCAAAGTATGTTTGTATCTCTGGCGGTGTACTATTTCTTAATCTGATGAATGCATGAGATTGAACTTGCTGTTGCCTCCTGCCTCCTCTTCAGTAGTTGATATTATATGCACTTCTGAACAAAATTGAACTTTTTCAATGTATATCTCTTACTGAAATCAATCGATCACCACAGGGCCTTTGACATTGACATTTCCTCCAATCCTCACAAGATTTTGTTTTGAGATACAAAAGGCTATGCATGCTAGAATATGGAGCAACAAAACCCAAACTGTTGGAGTAATTCACTAGATCTGACCCCATGAAAGTTTGTTTTGTGCAGCTGACCTGTACTATCATGCGTAGGAAGGAACTGCCGGTTTAAACCGAAAATAGACACAAAATGTTGGAGTAACTCAGCGGGTCAGGCAGCATCTCTGGAGAAGGAATGGGTGATGTTTTGGGTCGAGACCCTTCTTCAGACTGATGTCAGGGGTGAGGGAGATACATAAATAAGGAAGTGTAAGTTGTGAAAACAGGGCTAAGGAGAAGGCGATCAAGGAAAATGGAGAAGAGATGACTGTTAGCTGGGAGAAGGTAACAACAAAGCAAACAGAGATAAAATGTAGTCGAAGACAATAAGACTGGTCTCAGTCCCAGCTCCCCAAGTTTGATGATTAGTTTGTAGAGGATGATAACATTGAACCCCTAACTGTAGTCGATGAACAACAGCCTGACGTACATATTCTTATTGCCCAAGTGGCCCAGTACAGAGGGGGGAGCCAGTGAAATCACGTCCGGTGTTAATTTGTTGTGGTGATAGGGAAACTGTGGTGGGTCCAGGTCGTTACTTGGGCAGGGGTGGAAATCTTCCAAAATGTTATGCAAAATGGAACCGTTCCTGCAGAATAGGGTGGTGAACATTACTCCACTGTTTAAAACAAAAGGAGGGAGGGAGAATACAGGAAATTACGAAGTTATCCAGATGCAAATCACAATTTTATTGCAAACTTGCCTGCTCTCTTTCCAAGGTTGTTACAAAGTCAAGTACATTCAAAGTAGTGCAGTGCCAGCAAAAACTTCCACCAACTTTACCTAACGCAGTTAGAAAACATGACAAACGGCTGCCCAGAAGTTGGCCATAAGCCTGAAAAGACATCATGGGCAGATATTCCTCTTAAACAGTGTAGGAAGGAAATGCAGTTTAAACTGAAGATAAACACAACAAGCTGGAGTAACACAGTGGGACAGACAGCATCAATGGAGAAAAGGAATAGGTGACGTTCGGGTCGAGATTCTTCTTCAGACTGAGAGTCAGGGGAAAGGGAAACATAAGTGCTGATGAAGAATCCTTCCTGATTTATACCACTGTGAACTGAAGGATATTTTTAAGCTCTTGGTGAGTCAGAGACTGGCCCATTACAAAATAAGTTTTGCAACAAATTAGGGTCCCAAATCGCACAATTTATTAACTGCTGCAATATGTCATAGTATGTGCCTCAAGATGGGGTGAGGTTTGAACCTATACATTAGGCTCCAGAGTATGCGTGACTTTCAGCTCACCACCTTGAGAGTTTTGCGTCCGTTTAGTCCAAAATGTAATTATGGAACAATTTGATTTTCAGATCATTGTATTTGAAAGGGTTAATGTTCAAAGAAACATTTTGCTTTAAGAGGCAGGCTGGGAATCCTATGAAATATACAAGCTGTTATTGTAGATGTGGCAATTATAATCTCATAATTCATTCATTTGTCTCACAATATGCACATCAGGCTTTTTCAATCTAATTATTCTGATAGGAAAGATAAATGGTATCTCTCAAATGAACTATGAAACAATGTTAATTTTGATTACTCCCTGGAAGAGATGTGCCACTTCAGCTTGTTTTATCCTCCATGGGTTAAATGGCACATCATTAGTTAGACATTATAATTAACCCCTTCAAAGCCATGGGATTGTATTTTTTGTCAAAAGTCAGTCTTTCCAATTCAGCGCAATGGTTAAATAGGAAATATACTTACTTTTTTTGACATTTCATGTTTGTTTAGCCACACCATTGTTTATTTTTTGTCCCCCTCAGAAATGAACACTCATCTTTCACACATTCACTGTCCATTCATTCTTTTGTAGATCCTCGGGTAGTAAGCGACTGACAAACAGTCATCAGTGAGACATGGTACAAAAAATACCCTTCGGCCCAGTGACTTCTCAATTCCTGATACTCCCCCCTCTGTACTGGGCCACCAGGGTGGGGGAAGAACAATGGACAATGGAGGACCTGGCGTGGGGGGACCGCCGTGAGGGGGAGAGGGAAGAACAATGGAGGACCCGGCGTGAGGGGACCGCCGTGAGGGAGGGGGAAGGGGGAGAACTGAGGGGGACATGGCACAGATACTTTGTAAATTTGTAACCGCCCTTTACGGGCGACTATTTGCATACCTTGGGTATGCAAGCAAATAATTTCACTGTAACTAGTCTAATGCGGCAATAAAGTATTTATTCATTCATCCTATTTTATTCTCTTCATTATCTCACCAATGCTACCCAGATTTTACCATTCACTTGCGCACTGGGGGGAATTTACAATGATCAAATATCCTATCAACCTACACATCATTAGGACGTGGGAGAAAACTAGAGGTCATAAGGTCATATGTGATAGGAGCAGAATTTGGCCAGTCGGACATCACTCCGCCATTCAATCATGACTAAACTATCTCTTCCTCCGAACCCCATTCTCCTGCCCTTTCCCTTACTATCTATCTTTCTCTGCCTTAAAAATATCCATTGACGGCTCCACAGCCTCTTGCAGCAAATAATTGCACAGATTCACCACCCTCTGACTAAAGAAATTCCTCCTCATCTCTTTCCTAAATTTCAGTGACCTTTCAAAAGCCTGAAATATGGACTCTGTTTCACTTTCCACTGAAACTGGCATAATGTCTGAATATTTCCAACATTTCATATCTCTATTTCATTCTCAGCATCTGCAGTTTTTGTTTTGTTTGTCCGTCCAATTGATTAGCCAAATTGATGCAACAAATATTCCCAGCACATTGTTAACTTCAGAAGCAAAGATAAAGCATAACTGGGAACATCTGTATTTCTTGTTTAACTGAGCATGAAGCTATCGGAATATGCATGGCATTACTGAATGATTATGAACAGAACTTATGAAGTGTCCAAATTAGTTTAAGTTGAGTGGGCTTAATTATGCTGAATCAAACTGACATTTAATTACTTTTGACTTGGGTGACTTGTTACTCTCCCCCATCCTCATCAGGTGGAAAACTGGGCTGGAGCCAAGATTTGATATGAACTATGATAAGGTATTCAGGACAAATGCAGAAAGCTGAGAGAACAGTAACAAATATGGGGGGGGTTAGAGGGGGGGGAGGGGGGGGAGAGGGGGGGGGGGAGGGGGGGAGGGGGGGGGGAGGGGGAGGGGGAGGGGGAGGGGGGGGAGGGGGGGGGGAGGGGGGGAGGGGGAGGGGGAGGGGGGGGAGGGGGGGGGGGAGGGGGGGAGGGGGGGGGAGGGGGGGAGAGGGGGGGGGGAGGGGAGGGGAGAGGGGGGGGAGGGGGGGGGAGGAGGGAGGGGGGAGGGGGGGGGAGGAGGGAGGGGGGGGGGGAGGAGGGAGGGGGAGGGGGGGGAGGGGGGGGAGGGGGGGGAGGGGGGGGGAGGGGGGGAGAGAGAGGGAGGTTTGAAGATTATGGGAGTGCCTGTGGAAATAAAGCTTATATGAGTGTATTAGGCCAATTTGTACATGAAGGTAGAATATACCATAGAACTGTATGCATATATCTATAGTCACATATACAGTAACTATAGTTCTTCATGAAAAATGGGCACTTTAGGAAAGGTGATATTGACTGGGATTAAGAGATATGGAAACATATTAACAGGGTTATCATATTTGTGTTCAATGTGTTTTTAAGCGAAACTCAAATACAAATAGCAGAAGTAGTGACCATCATTTTCTGATCTTCTGGCAATATTCCAATATTGTTTAAACTATGAGAATGGGATAGCCTAGTGATTGTAGGACCATCACCCTAACCTCACTAGTTAAGTAAAGGACAGACACCATAGATTTGTTAGGGGAATATTGTATCTGATCAATTTGAGGAGGTAATAAAAGGCTTTGATTAAGTGTGAGTGTTTTATCTCCTTCCATTGCATGGCCTTAATCAAAACTGTTTTAATGTTACGTCCCCTCATCCATAAAATGATCTGCCAGAAATTAGATCTAACTTCAAGATGCCAACCTGAAAATTTTGTTGGGGACAAGATAGGCACATGATTAGATATGGATTATGTGCAGGCAAATAAGAATAGTTCTAGGCATCATGTTCAGCACAGACTCTAGGATGGCAAAGGGCTTGTTCTGGTGCAGTACTGTTCTATGTTCTAACTATCAACCCTTATCCTACCTCAGCAATGGAACACAATGGGCCACCTCTTCTACTACCATGGACTAGGTTTTCCAATTATATTTTGCTCTGATGTCTTTCTTATTATTATTTATTAGCAGTACTCTGGTTTGACCAGGAAATGTAGTTGAAGTGAATTTTAGAAATAACTTTGGTATGGTCTCATGTAACAGATGGGTTGGTTTTAAAAATGGAAACAACTCTTGGGATCCATATTAGAAATATTCACATATTCACAATTCACCACTTTTTTAAATAAACCTTTAAATCAGGTTGGGTGTAATGTCATCTGCACAAATACGATGAGGCACAGGTACAATGAAAATCTTGCTTGCAGCAACATCACAGGAACATAGACTCGGACAACACACATTCATAAATTATACTGGAAGGAACAGCTTTAATGAGAGGGGCACAATTTAAAGAAGATGTGTGGGACGTGTTTTTGACACAGAGGGTGGTGAATGCCTGGAACATGTTGCCAGGTGTGGTGGTTAAGGCAGATATGATAGTGGCATTTAAGAATCCTTTGGACAGCCACATGAATTTAGGGCAGCCACAGTGTCAAAAACATGTCCCACACATCTTCTTTAAGTTTTGCCCCTCTCATCTTAAAGCCGTTCCCTCTAGTATTCGATATTTCTATCCCGGGAAAAAGGTCAAACTTTCTATCCTATCTATGCCTCTTCAAATTTTATATATGTCCATCAGGTCTTCCCGTAACATATGGCATTCCAGAGAAAACAATTCAAATCTGTCCAAACTCTCCTTGTAGCTAATATCTTTTCATCAAGACATCATTCTGGTAAACCTCCTCTGTACCCCTTCTAAATCCTCCATGTCCTTTCTGTATTGAGGTGATCAGAACTGCATCCAATACTCCAAATGCAGACCTATAAAGCTGCATCGTCACTTCTTGTACCTGCTGATCTTGTACTCAATGCCACGACCAATGAGGACAAGTATACCATATACCTTCTATACCACTCTATCGAGTTGTGCCACAACTTTCAGGGAGTTGTGGATGAACCCCAAGATCCTTCTGGACTTCAAAAGAATCAGTTGTTGGCAGATAGCTATTTCTGAACCTGCCGGTATGTGACCTCACGCTTCTACACCTCCTGCCTGATGGTAGCACCAAGAGGAGGTGTGGAATCAATGTTAGATGGTGCCGCTTTGAGGCAGTACCTCATGTAGGTGCTTTCAATGGTGGGAAGAGCTGTTCCCATGTTAGACTGGGCTAAGTTCACTCCTCCCTGCATCCACTTGCATTCCTGTGCATTGGAATTACCAAAGCAATATTTATCAATGTAAATAAAACCAGAGTGTTACTTGTTTTGAACCAAAAGTAAGATAAGATATATAAGATATTCCACCTACTCTTATCCCTCGTTAACTCCGCACCAGTAGTGCCTTGGTATTACTCTAGTTTCTAAACTCTGCTATCAACAATCTGCACATTCTCGATGGTTCGAGTGTACCCTCTACAATAGGGTGATGGAATTGTTACATTAATTATTGTCTATATCTGCAGTTCAGAAACATCCTAACGCTTCTTTAATCTTATATCCTGCAGCACTGTTAATTAAAATGTGCCTTTACAGCTTTATCTATTTACTGCCTCACTTTGAAGCAATTATGCATTTGTACCTACTGGTGACAAGGCTGGGCTGCGTAACTTAATCTTGTTTCCAGTGCTGCAGTTGCCAATTTACTTCTAACTTTGTTAGCAAATAGGAAATGTACATCCCAAGTGTGACTTGTGCCAGTGAACAAATTGGAAAGTGCGTGTATAACAGGAAACACAGAATACAAAGTGCACTGCCAATTTAACACCAACTCTGCCAGACTGGGTCATGAAAATCCAGCTACTGCCATGTGTTAATAATGCATGAGAAACCTAGCTACGGGGAGGATGTTTCCCTCGGCTGCATAGTCAATGGGTTGCGGTATTAGAAAAAGGGGTTGACTTTCACACTGAAGTGGGGGGAAAATGTCCCATACAGAAAACAGCAAATCTTTGGAATTATCTACCACAGAGGGCTATGCAGGCTCAACCACTGGGTACATTCAGGAAATAAATTGATATATTGTGGATATTAAAGGATTCAAAGGATACGAGGATGGTGCTGAGGTAGAAGACTACCTACGATCTTGATGAACGACAGAGCAGGCTCAGTGGATCATATAACCTAATCCTGCTCCTATTTCTTATGTTCTTCATGTATTTATGTACTTGAAAGTGGTGGAATGCTTTTATAATTGCTTTTCCAGATTTTTGATAGAGATTTTGTCACACTCTCTATTCCTAAGAGCAGAGTTGTACCTGGCTTAATCTACTGCAGCTTAATGGTCAGACTGACCTTTATTTTTCCCCTCAGAGTGATCCCCAGAGTAATGCTGGGAGTAGTAGCAACTGAAAGAAGAAAGGTACAGGATATTCAACCTCCCTAGCAACTGACCCTTGTCAAAAAACTCTCAATGATTACCCTGATCTGAGCCTTCCCTCATGAACTCCCCCTCCTCACGTCCTCCAGTTTCCCCCAGAGCTATATCTGGCCCATATTCAACGGACTTGATTCGTTAATATGTTCTGTAGTGGCAAAGCAAGTGATAATGGCACCACAAATAGTCTTTAGTGAATTATTATGGCTCCACTTGCGATTGAATATTCCAGGCTCTAAAACAAACATGTGTTAGCCCATGATAGACACAAAATGCTGGAGTAACTCAGCAGGACAGGTGGCATCTCTGGAAAGAAGGAATAGGTGACGTTTCGGGTCAAGACTGCAGAAGTGTCGATTGATCCGAAACGTCACCCATTCCTTCTCTCCAGAGATGCTGCCTGTCCCGCTGAGATAGTCCAGCTTTTTGTGTCTATCTTGGTTTAAACCAGCATCTGCTGTTCCTTCCTACACGTGCGTTAACTCAATGTTGATCATCCTACTAACACACTTTTAAAGGCACCAGCAAGGCATTCTGAGACCAAATTTTATTTTCACTCATTGAATTCCCCCAATCCATTGCGCGGTTTGTAAGTTAATTGGCCTCTAAAGTTGCCTTTAATGTGTATGGAGTGAATGAAAAAGTGGGATGACAAACTCAAGCTCAAGCTGAAACTCAAACTCAAGCTGAAACTCAAACTCACTACGACTGTTATCAGTAAGTCCGTAGCAGATTAGTTATTTTCCAAAATTAATAAACAACACAGTATGAATGTACTTTACATTCAGTAAGGAAAAATAAATACAAACGATGTAATTGGAAATGCCTTCAAAGTTGTGTTGTTGTTTTAATATTTAATATTTTTACACTTAGATGGAACATGTACATAAGTTGTAAATAAGTAAAATTCCATGCATGGAATAGAAATCCCATGCCTGTCAATTTCCTCTGACATTAGTAGCAAACTTGAAAATTGTTGGGGAACCCTGTTAAATAATTGCCAACCCAATTGCAGCAATGGTAACCCTGACAGAAGAACTGACAGTTTGTTGTTACTTGTAGACAGAACAGTTACCAATTCTGTATAAAACACAAAGTGCTGGGGGAACTTAGCAGTTCAGGCATCACCTGCGGAAGGAATGGACGGGCAACGTTTTGGGTCAGGACCATTCTTCAGATGCAGCCTATTCTGTGTAATTGTTCAAGAACATCTTTTATTCCAAATTGCATATTGCTCTCCAAAATCATATTAGAATGGTCCAGTAAAGAAAATAGATTTCTACATAGACTTTGGTATTTTAGTAATTTGAAAACCTGATGGAATTTTATGAAATAATTTCCTGAAAATTGAAGTAATGCATTTTTATTGATAGCTGAGGGATAAGGATTGATCAGGAGATCTGAGGAGGATTCCTCTGCTTTTGGTTCAAGTTGCTTCATGAATTATTTAACATCAATCCAAGAAAGCACATGTGGTCATCCACATGAGAGCATTATGGATGATGCAGCAATTTCATAGAATATACAACTTAGTTTTCAAAGGAATTAAGTTACAAATGTCTCTTTTTGAAGTAACTTAGCTTCAAACCACAGAATCACATATTTCCGCGATAGCAGCGTGAGGTGCAACACTGCTGCATTTCAAAGAAGTCAATTTCAATCTAGCACTTGATTTGAACTGGGATAAAGCAAATCCATCACTCCCAGTTTGTGCCTTAGAAGGAAACTTATCAACACTGATAGATGGGAGGTGCAACCTTAACTACATTTTCCCTTTTATGCATTCATTAAAAATGAATGTCCTCTTTTCAGTGAATCGAGTTTCAAAATAATGGTGGGATTAATTATTTAAGTTATTTCCATGAATGATGCTACAGTTAAATATGCATCACAACTTCATTACATTGCTGTTGGCAAAACTGTTACACCTGCAGATCCTTCTGTTGTTGGAATAAATGTAGAAACTTGGAAAACTGCATTGTCACGTGAGTGGATGTAGAGAGGGCCTTCCTTCGTTCGCTCGTGTGTCAGACAACGTGTAGCTCGCTGTTGGCTTCTGTTGCCGTCCAACATGTTGACAGAATTGGTTGCCCGACACGTCACAGAGTTCATCATGTCATTGTTTCCGGAGATCGCCACGAGGAGGCTTTTGTCATGATCCCCAGCCTCCCTTCAATCATCTACTATAACTTTGAAGGAAGAGCCAAGGAAATACAGGCCAAGCTCCATTGATGTTTTCACTGAGGATCTTATATCTAGTTTTACACTGGTGCAACCTCTGCTTTAGAAAAAAGTTACAATAAGATTTTGAGTTGCAGGGTTGATTCTTCCTTTGTTTCTCCGAAGGGGTGATGGTTGCAGTCCTTCTATGTTGGCCAAGTGGCCCTTTTCCTTTAAGTAAATTCTAACTACACTTCCCTCCCCTCACCCTCCCCCTTTGACAGTGTCCTCTCCCCTAGTCGTATAATCTGTTCCTCTGCTCTCCACATTGTATCCCTCTTGAGCTCACACTATCCCTAGCCAGCGGGTATCAAAGGATATAAGTGATAAGGCCATTAGGCCATTCGGCCCATCAGGTCTACTCTGCCATTCAATCATGGCTGATCTATCTCTCCCTCCTAAATAAGGTCATAAGTGATAGTAGAATTAAGCCATTTGGCCCATCTAGTCTACTCTGCCAAAAGGGGAGGAGACGGTAGAATGCAACTGTCATCATGTTAAATCATAAAGAACAAAGTTGACTTATTTCAAATAGATAACCCTAAAGATTAGGTTGTTTAGCCGCTAGGAGAAATCTGATATTATTGTACCCAGACACTGAATTAAACATGTTTGCACATGTCAACTGTATAAAGTGAATCACTGTCACTTTCTTAGAATGTCCTTTTTAGTTTCTTAAAGTATACTTTGGAAATTAATTAGGTAGGACATAGGTTTAAGGTGAAATGGGAAAAATGTAATGGGAATCTGAGTGGTAACCTTTTCACACAAAGGGTGGTGGGCGTATGGAACTATCTGCCGGAGAAGGTAGTTGAGGCAGGGACTATCACAACATTTAAGAAACAATTAGACAGGTACATGGATAGGATAAGTTTAAAGGGATATGGGCCAAAGGACTAGGGTAGATGGGACCTTTTGGTTGGTATGGATAAGTTGGGACAAAGGGCCTGTTTCCACTCTGTATAGCTCTATGATTCTAGTAAGGTGAACACATTTACAGAAATAATAAACTAGAGGAATTCATCAATGGAATGCTCAACTTGATAAAATGAATGTATACTTTGGGACAACATATACGACTGGTTTGTCTGATGAAAATGCTAAATTAAAACTTTATATACAATATATCCAACTGTAGTTCAATTACATTATCCCTTGTGTTTTACCCACTGAATTAAACATCCAGGTTTAAATATTCAACAAGACATGCGTTCTAATCGCTCTCTGCGTTAAACAGTTCCTTCAATTTTGGTGTTGTTATTTATCTTATGCCGATGACCACTAGTTCTGGTCTCCCCTGTAAATGGAGCAATCACAAGTCTGAAAATATATTCGGGTCTCAGTCACTCACTTCAAATTTCTGCGATGCGATTAATGGGCAATTAATGTACAAATGCAAAAACGTCATCAAAATCATGAGGAATTTAGGGGGAAGATGCTGATTTTACAAAACTAATGATGCATATCAGCTAGCAACTGCTGGGAATTTGCAATTCATGGTATATTTATGGCTCTGCACAATTTACTGACTGATTTGCACATTCATTATTTGTGCTTCTTTCAAAGCCTCTTTTTTTCAGTTCAATCTGAGCCATTATTTTTAAATCAGTATGCTTATTGTCCTCAGTTATGGAAAAACATGTAAGCACCAAAAGGCAAAGTATCCAACCAAATCTCTCTGACGAGGCACTTATGTTGTGACATTATCTCATTGATTAGTTGGGCCCAAAAGATTAATTAAAATTCTTTGGAACAAATACTATTAATTTCTTCCAAGGTGTGAGGTTTTTTGCAGATGTTAATCTCCTCCCAAATATACATCCCAATTCCGATTAGTGATTTTCTCCTTGCAAGCCCCCTTGATGCTTTGATATTTTCTATAATCATTTTCATTTGTCTTAACTTGTCAATTATTTTTATGCCCAACTCCATGTACATCTGCTATAATGGTTGTTACATACTGCAGCTTCAATTAATAAAATAACAATTGTCCTGCAATGTTAGGACCTTTCCAGGTTATAAAGGCTACATTTCATTGACATAGACACAAAATTCTGGAGTAACTCAGTGGTTCAGGCAGCATCTCCGAAGAAGGGTCTCGATCTGAAACTTCACCTATTCTTTTTCTCCAAAGATGTTGACTGACCTGCTGAGTTACGTAACCATTTTGTGTATATCTTTGGTGTATACCTGCATCTGCAGTTTCTTCTTACTAATTTAATTGACATACTTTAATTCTACAAAGAGCAATGAAGAATTTTAATTTGTTTCTTTGAAGGGAAGCATGGGACAATTTCTAGTTGTCCTTTTAATAGCCATAAACTTGTTAATGCCTGTAACAAGCAGTCTCAGCCTTAAAGATTACTGCTAGGTTAGAATGATGTGCATTCAAGTCCCACTGGCAAGATGTTATGTACAGTAGGCTAGTCTGACACCTCTGCACAACTGTGCATATTAATTTAATGTGCAGAGATGGTGCCACAGTGCTCAACCATTGGAAAAACCTTAATGTATATAATATCATGATGTAATTTTGTCCTAATTCATCTACCTGCAGATAGGTATACTTATTTCAATCCCATTCTTAATTATTAACAAGGTCATCCTGTATACCGGCTAATCTGCAATCCATTTACCTATCATTGACATTTCTTTTCTAGGATGTTTACTTTGCTTGTTTGCGGTTTGTAGTTCATTCTGGCTTGCTTTCAGCTCCACTGTACGCATGATCAATCGTATTGTATCGTATCGCATGTGGCTATGAATGCATCCCACCTCATGAGGATATTCTCCAATTGCAAAATCTTCCAAAACTCCGCAACTTGCAGTTGTTGAAGAATTATCAGAAGATATTTATCGGGGTTTGTGCCAGATTTGCCTGAAGCTGCAAAAATACCGCTAATCTCTTTCCTACCACATTCTCTGGTCTCCTTGAACTTTGAAGCAGATTTAGTAGTTCACTGCTCTGAAACAACAATTGGTAGCTAATATGATATGATACGATATGGTAGAATTTTATTCATCCCCAAAGAGAAATTGGTTTGTCAACAGTCACAACACACAACAAGGCACACGAAAACTTGAAATTAAAATTAATTTAAAAGTAAATTAAAAGTGAAAAAAAAGACAAGCGACTGTTGGCTGGCTGCTGTGTGCACAGTGCCTTAACTGGAATAAACAAACAAACATACGCAGGTTTATCCCCAGGGCAGATGATTCTAAAACTACAGTACACTCCCTCGCCCCCCCCCACACCTGGTCCCCCTTTGTTCTCCCACCGTCCCTCGTGGTAGTTCGTCCACGCCTGCTCCCCATTTGTTCAGCGAAGGCAGTCCCCCCATACTGGGTCCCCAATGAAGATTAACGATGCCCAGGAAGACCACAGCCAATTAAGCTCAGGAGCAGTTCATTAAGCTACTTTACTGAGCAAACTGGCAGAATACTGAATGTACAATTCTGGTACCTCAGAGGACCTGAATGTACCTTTCAACACACAACACCCGAGTCGCTCCACAACGATGCTAATTTATTATACCGTGCAAAGCGTTGCACAGCATTGAAAGATGAACTCTCTTCAATTAGGCTAGTTGTTAATTTTTTCCCTGTAGTATTTTTGGTTAGCAATGAGATTGGATAACAACCAGTCATGCTTGTATTACTTGTTGATCAGTATTAGGAGGTGAAATAGCCTATTCCCTCCCCTACAGCTATGGAGAAACCACCTCCAGTTTTATGTCTCACCCTCAAATTTTGTGATTGCTTCTTCAGTAAGGAAGCATAGGTGAGCTCTTTGATTGAGAATAGTAAGATTGAACGAGAACTTACCAGTTCGAAGGTTGATCTTTATTTTATGAGGAGTCGAAGTGAGGGATTTCGTGAAGAGCCCGCCGGCGCGCATGCTCGACATACTTCAAAGTAGCGGCGTGGAATCACAGAAACCAACAATAGAAATGACTTTGCATAGTAAGATTGAAGTGACTAAGATTACCAGATGAAGGTGATTGAGGGTTGGGCGAGGAGGGCACGAAATCCCTCACTTCGACTCCTCATAAAATAAAGATCAACCTTCGAACTGGTAAGTTCTCGTTCAATCTTACTATTTCATTTCGGAGTCACGTGAGTGACTTCGTGAAGACTTCAAAGCTTCTGTGATTACACGCCCTGGACCACGTCCATGCTGACACACCACTACCAGGGATGGATGGGAGGAACAAACTTGCTCAATAGTTCATACTGCAAAACAAGAGCATATTTATTAATAACAAATCAAAAACACCTCATGCGGGGACATCTCCACGTTCTGACCCTGCATTCAGCACGGCTTCTGCGAACTGTAGCGGAGCAGCAACAGGCTTGTTATAAAAACGCTGGAACACAGCTTCATTAGCCCATCCTGCTGTGGCGAGATTTTGGTCCATGGGCACCTCCATGACCCTCGCCGCTGACGTCGATGCAGCCCTGGTGGAATGAGACTTGAACACATTAGTGTCGATACCTGACTTACCCAAGACGACTCGAAGCCACCTGGATATCGTCTGGACTGTCACTCGATGATGAGGTCTCTTATGAGTGACAAGCAGGTATCTCTCCATTCCTCTGATGCGTGCCGTCACCTTGACATAGTGGCGGATATGTGAGGCTAAACATAGCCTAGCATCTGCGGGGTATGCCGGGAACTTCAGCTGCAGCCCTGTGCACCCAGGTCTATGCTGCTTTAGTAGCTCGTCAATGAAAAATACTACTTCTGTAGGGGTAGATGTCATTCTGTCGACACGAAGTTTGTGTAGTGTCTGTACCCTCTGAGCTGAAGTCAGCGCTAGTAACATCACCAGCTTCATGGTGAGTTGGTCCAGTTGGAGCCCTTCCATGGGAGACCACGTCCTGAGCAGGGTTAATACGTCCCTGACATCCCAGGTGATATTATAGCGTGGTGTAGGCGGATTCATATTGAATATACCCCGCATGAGTCTGGACACTAGCCTGTTGGATCCTACCCCAATATTGAGGTAGAATGATAGCGCACTTCTGGCGCTGTTGATGGCACTGTAACTTAAGTGTTCATCATGGTGCAACCCCGCAAGGAATTCCAGGACGTCGGTTATTGTCACGTCATCGTACGTGATGCGAGAGCGGCTGCAGTAGGCTTCCCACTTCTTAATATGCAAGCGGTATCTTCGCCTTGTGGACTGTCGACACGACGCCCCAATGGTATCCATGGTCCGAGCCGAGAGGCCGTATTGGACTAACGGCCTGTTCAGAACCTGCAAGCCAACAAATTTAAATAGCCATGGCAGGGATGTGGCTCCCCTGAGACAGGGTGAGTAACCAATTGTGGGCAACCCTTCAAAAGGACCCAAGGTTCGTTGAGCATGTCAAAGACCACCGGATACCAAGGCTGCGTGGGCCAGTCGGGTATAATAAGGATGCCCTTGGCAGCATCTGCCTGAATCTTTCGCAATACCCGACTGATGAGGCAAAACGGGGGGAAGGCATAGAAAAACCAATTCCCCCAGTCCAGCGAGAATGCATCTAGCGCTATTGCCCCAGGATCTGGTTCCCATGAAACGTAGGCTGGTACCTGATGGTTTAACCGTGACGCAAAAAGGTCAATGTCCGGTTTACCAAATTTGGCTGTGACTTTAGAAAAAATCTCAGGATGCAACATCCATTCAATATTGTCATTAAATTTGCGTGACCTGGTGTCCGCCACAGTATTAAGTTCACCTGGCAAATAGGTAGCTGAAATCCAAATGTCTCTTTGAACACACCAGAGCCAAATTGAGTTAGCCAATTTGTCACATGAAACTGACCTGGTACCACCCATATGGTTTAAATATGCCACAGCTGTGGTGTTGTCTATTTGGATACGGACGTGTGCTCCAACAAGCTTGGAACAATATGCACGAAGTCCGTGGAATGCTGCCAGCAACTCCAAATAGTTAATCCCTTGAGTCAACAACATCGACGACTCAAGGGTGTCCCATCTGCCCCCACAACTAGAGCAATTATCAGTAGCTCCCCAGCCATTGGAGCTTGCATCAGTCTGTAAATATACCACCGGATTAGCCTCCCTAACAGGCTTGAATGAGTTGCTAATGTGACACACCCACCATTGCAACTCAGTTATCGCTTCGGACGGCAGCTGCATTGATCGATCATAATGACCAGCGTTCCGTTTTAACGCAGTAATTTTAGCTCTTTGCAAATTCTGATAATGCAAAGGTCCATATCGTGCTGCCGGAAACAAAGCCACTAGCTTGCCAATTACTGTGGCTGTATGCCGAATCGATGGTATATTGGTGCCAATTAAATCTCTGCACACCTGAGTGACTTCCTCAATTTTGTTAATTGGTATAGTTATCCTCATGCTCATTGAGTTCACCGTGAACCCTAGGTAATTAATTACCTGGGCAGGGCAGAACTTCGATTTCTCTGGATGGACAATGAATCCTAATTGTTGAAATATATTGACAGCAGCTGCAACACCCTGTTCGGCCAATTGCAGGGTGTGGCCCACAATAAAGACATCATCTAAATATAACTATATGATGTCGTTGTCTCAAATAAGCCATGATTGGCTTCACCAATTTAGTGAACAATCTAGGGGCTGTAGTGAGCCCATTAGGCAAAGCCTTATACTGCCAAAGTTGCCCCATCCAGATAAATTTCAAAAACCTTCTATCATATTTCTGGATGGATACTGAATAATATGCATCCCTCAAATCAATGCATGCCATAAAGCAACCATGAGAAATCAATGACTTGGCTGTTTCAAACGTATCCATTTTAAAATGAGTATATGTTACAAACGTATTCAAATGGGTTAGATCAATAATGACACGACAGCCTCCATCCTTCTTCGGTCTAGTAAATATGTTCGAAACAAATTCAATTGGCTCATGCACCGTTTTCTCAATCACACCCTTCTGTTCCAGACTTAAAATTTCCTTATAACCTGCTGCCTGTTCTGCAGCAGACAATTTAAACGTACGACCAGGCATGTGCTGGGATGGAGGAATGTCGCCATTAATAAACTCAATTTTATGCCCCTGAATATTCCGCAACACATACTCATCACCAGTAAAATTACCCCATGCACCCAAAAACAACCGTAAACGACCACCAACATGGGAAGTTAAACAGAGAGAAAAAAGATAACCAGACCCCCTCACCTCCGTGGTTACCGGCGGTCCTTGACACGTGTGGGTGGCCGTGGAGGTGCTGGGTTGGCTTGAGGGCGCGGTGTCTTCGATTTCCACCAAGGTCTCTGCCGACCCTGTCCTAAAAAAGACCCTTGGTGCTGGTTCTGGTGCTGTTGTCGTTGTGGAGCTAGAGGGTGAGTCCTCGTCGAGGCACTGGCCGACCCTCGTGAGCGAATGTATGGAGCTTTTGAGCCTGACGGTGTGGGGGCACTCTGAGAGCGCATGATCCCCACCGTTTTGGCTTGTTCGTCAAGCTCTTTGACTCTCTTCGAGAGGTCCTCACCAAAGAGCTGACGGGGCGGCGGTGGTTTGCACAATCCTGCAAACTTCGGGTTGAGTGCTGGGCGGATGCTGTTTTTGCGAAACCCGTTGATTTCGTGCTGGGTCGCGCACAATAGGGCCAGAGCATCTTCCTGGTCCAAATTCAGTTCGTCCCCGTCCACCGACCGCGCAAAGGCGGTAATACCGGCCGTGAGGAGTTTCAGGATCCGCTGCAATTTTAGCTCCTGTTGACGGATAGCCGCACTGATGTTGCCCCATATTGGCGTATTGACCACAGGCACGTTGAGGGAGTTGCAGTTTGATGGAGCCTTGTGACGGCTCATAGCCTGGATGAGGACTTCTTCCTGCAGCACCTGATTATTAAGAAAGTCCACTGTGGCTGCCAGCTTTGTATTTAGAGGAAGACCAGATGAATGTGGGGCCGCGAATTTGGTCGCCACATCCAAGAGTTCCTCCGCCGGCACCTCCAACGGAGGTGGTACGGGATCCACCAGAACCTCCTCCTCCTGCTGCTCCAGGCTGATAGTAGATGTTGGAGAAGACGCCCTGTGCCTGTTGCTGCCCTGCTGTTGTTGACGTTGAAGCAGGAGCTCCAGCAGCCGCTCCATACGGTCAATACGCCCTTCACCCTGAACACTCAGGTGGTCGGAGTCCTCTGGCTCTGAAAAGAAAACCGGGCTCCTGTCATCGGCCCGCACCTCGTCGAGGCCCTGCCGGTGCCGGTAGTTGTCGCTAACAGCCGCCGAGGCAAAACTGCGCGATTCCTGCGCGGGCATGTTCAACCGCCTCCGTTTAGCGGGAGCTGAAGCCGCTGCCACTAAGGACACTTGCGGCGTGGTGTCGGCACCAGCCGAAGCATGGCTGCCTGAAGCCCGCGCAGTCTTGCCGGCTGCCCACATCGTGGACCTTGCCGACGCATGGTCTCACCCACCCATCCATGGGGGGCTCGGCGACCGTGACGAGACCCGACTCAACCGACCCGTCCCGGCGTCGAGAGTCGGGGTGTGCCGGCTGGACCTCACAGCCGCCCCGGGTCTCGCCCTGGAACCTGACCGCTCCTCCGCGGCAGGCAATGCCTTGGCCCTGACAGGGTTAGGCTTCTGGGCTCCTGCCCTCCCCCTTCTCGGAGGGCTGAGTGGAACAGGCCGTGCAACGGCACGTGCCCTGCTCGAGGTCGCCAGCGAGCCCGCTGACGACCTGACTGCCATGGCAGGGTCCCCCTGCTCTGGCGGCACACCACACTCCTCCTCGTCGAACTCCTCCGAGCTGTGGTGTGCTGGCGGATCTGGACCTGTAAACACAGGGCTTACCCACATCTCCGCCTGAGTCCCGGCCTGCGTTGCAGGTACTGCCGATGGTAATGGCCCCGGAACTGTTGGCCGTCGAATTCGTCCAGACATCCTCCGGCCCTTGAAACTCCCATCCATGTCCTTGCTGCAAGACATAATCAGACAACAAGGACCACCAACTAAAGGTAGAATACTTACCTCCGTGGCCCCTTATGAAGGGCTGGCGAGGAGCGCGCTCCACCGCCAGCCGTCGCAGCAACGCGGTACGACGATATGTCGAGCATGTGCGCCGGCGGGCTCTTCACGACGTCACTCACGTGACTCCGAAATGAAATATTGAATATGGGCTAACTGGATGAAAACTGTGTTGAAGGCGAGAAAGAATGTCATTGCACAAAAATAAGAAGTCAAGAGTGTTTTATTGTCACATGTCCCAAGTAGAACAATGCAATTCTTATTTGCTGCAGCACAACAGAATATGTAAACATAGTACAATGTAAACAGCATAATAAACAAGAGAAAAAAAAGTTCAGTGTGTGGGTTTATATATATATATGTGTGTGTGTGTGTGTGTGTGTACATATATATGTATATTTATATGTATATATACGTATATGTATATATATGTGTATATGTATATATATGCATATGTATATATATATGTATATGTATATATACATATATATGTGTGTGTGTGTGTGTGTATATGTATATATGTATATGTATATATATATATTTATATATAGGTATACATATGTATATATATACATACGTATATGTATATATATGTGTATATATATATGTATATGTGTATGTATATATATATATGTGTATGTATATATGTATATTCTTATTAAAAGTCTGATCTTGTGTGTGTGTGTATATACAAAGGATACAAAGGAAACAAAGGCCATTTATTGTGGTTGTCTTTACATCTTTGCAAAAACACTATGCGGTAACAATAACATTTTTACATATTCAGATTGACATATTTCCTCGAAAGGCCGGGGTCACCTTATCTGAACATTTTATGCTTTATTTCTCGACTTGAATGTCTTGGGAATTGAGAACGTCACAAATTCCTTTTCTACGGCAATGCTACCTGACCCTTTCAGCAGGACCTCCACGTTCATTCTTTCATATACACTAATGCCCATTCCAATTTTATGGAAACCTATGGTACAATTGTAAGAAATGTAACATTGGCCTTTTTCATCATCTGGGCTTCCAAACACTTATCGTGGGTGAAACAGTAGTTAACTTGTACTTTTTTTTCTAACTTAGAATATTACATTCACTCTTCAAGCCAGGGTCCTCCACAAATGCAATTTAACAACACTATTTATGTTGAGCATCTTTGTTCAGTCAGCAAGTATTGCCATAGACTTGTTGCCCGACTCTTCAATCCTCCATCTACTCCTATTTTGACCTCTTCATTTTCAACCTCATACATTGTTCTAACAAGGACTAATGTAGGCTCGTGAAATGGCTTCTCATCCCCAATGAGGCATGAGGTCCCAATAATGAGTTCAACAAGCAATTTCAGGCTTTGTATCTTATGTTTCTAGCGTTTGTGGCACGATGCCAGGAATTCTAGATATTTATTCATCATCTCTAAAGCACATTCATTCAGAATCACCCTTCATTATTCACTGATGACTTTGCCTCACTTTTTAATCTTGTTCCATTACCTCTTTTGCAACTCAATCTCACCAGTTGTCAGCCCAGGCACAAATATTCTCTATGTAGCAATGTTACAAAATTTTGAGATTAAAAAAAATCAAGTCTGCAATTTATCCCATCAGATAAAACATAAAAAGAAATTTAATTTAACACCTAATTCACTTTCATATCTTCAGTATTAAAAAGGTTATGGCCATTTGCATACTCAGAAATTAGCATCTTGTTCCCCATTGCCTTTCCATTGACTTAACACAAAAGCTGTGATCTACGACAGTCAAAAGCCCATAACTTTCTTAAACATTATGAGAACTCAATGAAATTTTCAGTTATTATAAATTGAAGCATTCTGAAACAAATATGAAACAATATTACTTGGATGACCTGAAATTAAAACATGTAACTAATTAGTTACCTAATTGTAGCTAATTACAAAATTCAATTACTAGATCTAAACATCTATCCATTTCTTAAGAAAATATAAAAACATTTTAATTGCCTAAGTGTCCAAATAACATTCACACAATAATTCACACAATAATTCACAATATAACATGATTTTAAAATCTAATTTTCATTAATTTATAAGCCAAATGGAAGGAATTTAGTGTTTAATTCCTGTAAATTAATGTCCATTTAAATCAACTAGCAAGTGGGTTTTCGTGGAATGCGGTGGATTAGAAAGTTGCGGTTTGCGGTCAACTCAGCATGAAAAACATTTTTATTGTCCACATTTCGCAACATGAAAATGTGATTAAAGCCTTCCTAAGAACCATGTTTCTATGTAAAAATAAATTGTGCACTTTATTTTCTCCCCTACGTAAAATCCTTCCCGTTGTCGGCGCTCACGGCTTTAGAAGATGATTTTTAAATTACTCTAGTTAATAAATAATCTAGCGTAATTTAAAAATACCTTCATGAATGAAATATCGGAGCGATTTTTCTTCAGCAACGAAATCGCCCGACATGGATCGATTTGCCAAGTTTGTGGAAAAAACGGCACTTTAAACACGCCCCCCTCTGAAAGGCACCAAAGTCACGCACACGGTGAGCGGCAGAACTGCAGCGCTGCTGAAGGTAAGTTTTGTAACATACCTACTCTATGACCTACATTTTTTCTGATGCTTATAACGTGCTTTGCTTTTAACTTTTCAAAGTACTGATGCTTCTCTTTCCACAGATGCTGCCTAACCAGTTGAGTAGTTCCAGTATATTCTGTTTTATTGTCTATCAATGAGGTACTATCTGCTCAGTTGAAAATATCTGGGTGATATGGTGAGAAAGGGGTTCGTCCCACTTTTGAAAGCATCATTGTATGCTTTTGTGGTGTGGCGGCGCCTAATGGCAGCGGCTCGACTGCAGTCCGTCTGTCTTTACAAAAATATTTTGTCTCGTTAAATATATGTTTTGATTCTAGTTTCATTATTTTTTTAGTTGTGTATATGGGGGGTTGGGGAAACCGTTAACCTCTTCCCTGTGCGGGACCCGACTTTTTCCCTGTCGGGTCTCCGATGTCTTTGGGCCTAACATCGTGGAGCTGGCGGCCGCCTCCGGCCAGAACCAACCTGAGGGCTCCAGTCGCGGAGCCTGCGGACCTGCCATCGCGGAGCTGGCAGACTTCTGAGTGGGAGGAGCTTGTTGCCGCTCGGCTGCGACCCGACTTCGGAGCTTCGGAGGCTCCAGCCGCAGGCCCTGTGGACGGTAACATCGGGAGCCCGCAGCTCCCTGGTGGGAGACTGCTTTTCGGAGCTTCCATCACCCGCCGGGGGCTTCAACATCGAGTGCACCAGGCCACCGGGGGGACTTTAAACTAGAACAGTTGGGGGGAGGGACTCAAATAGAGAAAGCCAGTAGACAGGGTCTGAGGCAGGAGGCAGAGAAGGGAAGCACTCAGACCCAACATGTAGGGGGGAAAGAAGAAAAAATAATAAACAGAGAATAAGAGGTGGTGGTTTTCCAGGGCAAAAATCAAAAGGGACCACTTGTCAACATAATTGTATAAGGAGTAAGAGTGTTGTAAAAACAAGTCTGAAGGCAATGCAAGGAGCATTCGTAATAAGGTGGACAAGTTGAATGTGCAGATAGCTATTAATGACTATGCTATAGTTGGGATCACGGAGACATGGCTCCAGGGGGACCAAGGCTGGGAACTGAACATCCAGGGATATTCAATATTCAGGAGGGACAGACAGAAAGGAAAGGGAGGTGGGGTAGCTTTGCTGATGAGAGAGGAGATAAATGCAGTAGAAAGGAAGGACATTAGCTTGCAGGATGTGGAATCGATATGGGTAGAGCTGCAAAACTCTAAGGGGCAGAAAAAGCTGGTGGGAGTTGTGTACAGGCCACTTAACAGTAGGAGTTGGGGATGGCATCAAACAGGAAATTAGAAATGCGTGCAACAAAGGTTAAACAGTTATAATGGGTGACTTCAATCTACATATAGATTGAGTGAATCAAATGGGCAGGGGTGCTGAGGAAGAGGATTTCGTGGAATGTATGCGGGATAGTTTTCTAAACCAACATGTAGAGGAACCAACGAGAGAGCAGGCTATTCTAGGCTGGGTATTGAGTAATGAGGAAGGGTTAGTTAGCAGTCTTGTTGTGCGGGGCCCCTTGGGCAAGAGTGACCATAATATGGTTGAGTTCTTCATTAGGATGGAGAGTGACATAATTAAGTCAGAAACAAGTCAGACAGTGAATGTGTAATGGAAGGTATTTAAAGACTGCATGGATGAATTACAACAATTGTTCATCCCAGTTTGGCAAAAGAATAAATCAGGGCAGGTAGTGCATCCATGGATAACAAGGGAAATCAGGGATAGTATCAAAACAAAAGATGAAGCATACAAATTAGCCAGAAAAAGCAGCCTACCAGAGGACTGGGAGAAATTCAGAGATCAGCAGAGGAGGACAAAGGGATTGATTAGGAAAGGGAAAATAGATTATGAAAGAAAACTGGCAGGGAACATAAAAACTGACTGCAAAAGTTTTTATAGATATGTGAAGAGAAAGAGATTAGTTAAAACAAATGTAGGTCCCTTGCAGTCAGAAACAGGTGAATTGATCATGGGGAACAAGGACATGGCAGACCAATTGTATAACTACTTTGGTTCTGTCTTCACTAAGGAAGACATAAATAATCTGCCGGAAATAGCAGGGGAACGGTGGTCAAATAAGGTGGAAAAACTGAGTGAAATCCAGGTTAGCCGAGAAGTGGTGTTGGGTAAATTGAATGGATTAAAGGCCGATAAATCCCCAGGGCCAGATAGTCTGCATCCCAGACTACTCAAGGAAGTAGCCACAGAAATAGTGGATGCATTAGTGATAATTTTTCAAAACTCCTTAGATTCTGAAGTAGTTCCTGAGGATTGGAGGGTAGCTAATGTAACCCCACTTTTTAAAAAAGGAGGGAGAGAGAAAACGGGGAATTATAGACCAGTTAGTCTAACATCGGTAGTGGGGAAACTGCTAGAGTCAGTTATTAAAGATGGGATAGCAGTACATTTGGAAAGTGGTGAAATCATTAGACAAATTCAGCATGGATTTACGAAAGGTAAATCACGTCTGATGAATCTTATAGAATTCTTCGAGGATGTAACTTGCAGAGTTGATAAGGGAGAACCAGTGGATGTGTTATATCTAGACTTTCAGAAGGCTTTCGACAAGGTCCCATGTAAGAGATTAGTATACAAGCTTAAAGCACACGGTATTGGGGGTTCAGTATTGATGTGGATAGAGAACTGGCTGGCAGACAAGAAGCAAAGGGTAGGAGTAAACGGGTCCTTTTCAGAATGACAGGCAGTGACTAGTGGGGTACCGCAAGGCTCAGTGCTGGGACCCCAGCTATTTGCAATATATATTAATGATTTGGACGTGGGAATTGAATGCAACATCTCCAAGTTTGCGGATGACACTAAGCTGGGGGGTAGTGTTAGGTGTGAGGAGGATGCTACGAGACTGCAAGGTGACTTGGATAGGCTGGGCGAGTAGGCAAATGCAGTATAATGGCAGATGTAGTATAATGTGGATAAATGTGAGGTTATCCACTTTGGTGGCAAAAACAGGAGGGTAGACTATTATCTTAATTGTGGCAAATTAGGAAAAGGGGAGATGCAACGAGACCTGGGTGTCATGGTAACACAATCATTGAAAGTTGGCATGCAGGTGCAGCAGGCAGTGAAGAAAGCAAATGGTTTGTTAGCATTCATAGCAAAAGGATTTGAGTATAGGAGCAGGGAGGTTCTGCTGCAGTTTACAGGGCTTTGGTGAGACCACACCTGGAGTGTTGCGTACAGTTTTGGTCTCTAAATCTGAGAAAAGACATTCTTGCCATAGAGGGGGTACAGAGAAGGTTCACCAGACTGATTCCTGGGATGTCAGGACTTTCATATGAGGAAAGACTGGATAGATTGAAGAAGGGTCTCGACCTGAAACAGTCGCCTATCTTCTTTGCTCCTTAGATGTTGCTGCACCCGCTGAGTTTCTGCAGCCTTTCGTGTACCCTCGATTCTCCAGCATCTGCAGCTCCTTCTTTAACAGACTGGATAGACTTGGCTTGTACTCGCTAGAATTTAGAAGACTGAGGTGGGACCTTATAGAAACTTACACAATTCTTAAGGGGTTGGATAGGCTAGATGCAGGAAGATTGTTCCCAATGTTGAGGAGGTCCAGAACAAGGGGTCACAGTCTAAGGATAAGGGGGAATTCCTTTAGGACTGAGATGAGGAAAATATTTTTCACACAGAGAGTGGTGAGTCTCTGGAATTATCTGCCACAGAAGGTAATTGGGGCCAGTTAATTGGCTATATTTTTTGAGGGAGTTAGATGTGGCCCTTGTGGCTAAAGGGATCAGGGGGTATGGAGAGAAGGCAGGTACAGGATACTGAGTTGGATGATCAGCCATGATCATATTGAATGGCGGAGCAGGCTCGTAGGGCCGAATGGCCTACTCCTGCAACTATTTTCTATGTTTCTATGTACCAGTTCACCTCCACGTTGCAGTTGGACTGCTGGACCGCGGGAGAAGAACAAGGGAAGAGATAAGGCTTTTGCCTTCCATGACAGTGAGGAGATGTTGGAGATTCACTGTAATGGATGTTTGTGTAAAGAGTGTTAAGTGTGGGTCTTGTTTTTTTTTTGTAATTGTTAAGACTGTAGAAAATGCAATTTTGTTCATACCAAGCTGTTTGAATGACAGTAAAAGGCATTCTATTCTATTCTATTCTGTGTACCTGAAGGCAAATTAATCCGGTAAAAAGCCACCAGATGATTGGTAAGGTGTTAAGCGCCAAGATACTGAGAGAATAGGTCCTTGGAACTAACTTCATTCCAGTGTGGAGTAAAAGCATAGCTTTTGCAGATGCATAGATTGTGAGTCTTTTCATGGCAGATGAAGATAGATTCTTCTTTGGCAAGGAAGTGAAAGGTGATTGCAGCTAGAATTAGATCAGCCACGATGGAGCAAGGTAGTATTACTGAATGTCCCACACCCTTCCCTAAATCATATACTCGATGCTAGTAATCCCTTATGCCAAGCACACACAACATGAATACGCAAGAAGCTCACAGTTTCAGCCCTTCATCAGTAAACTAAACTTAACTGGAACTGAACAATATTTGATAGGTCAATATTATTTGTATTTGCTGCCTCACCAAACAAACAGCAATGATTGTGTGTTCTGTCGATGCTTCATTGTGGTTGAGTGGCTGAAATCTTTGTGAGGTGAAAGTTAGCGAACAGTACAAAATCCCTGTGAGATATGAAGCAATCAATCTTGGGCTCCATTGGCTGGAAAACATATTATTTCCAGCAAGCAGGCAGTAATGATTATTTGACTCTATCCTGCTACATGTGACTATTTCTTCCACATAAAATACGGGCTGATGTCATAACCACATTTTCACATGCTTTAAAGAACAGTCTTCCTCACCATAACTTATGCATGAAAGGAACCTCAGCACACACCCTCCATCAATCCTGGTGCTCTCCCTTTTAGCCATTATATTTCCTATTATATATATATAAGAAAGCAGGAATGGGTACTGCAATATCAATATCTATTTTGAAATTTGTTAAGGAGAATCCAGAACACTTGTATCTCATTAGCATTAAGTGCTTCACATTTTTTGAAGGGATTTTTGAAATTTAAACTCTGTTTGTCTGCCCACAGAATTTACTGACCTGTTGTGTGTTTCTGGCATTTTCTGTTTTTATATTTCTGGGCAATCTTAACTTTCTCAAAACCATATTTCTAATCAGTAGCTGGAATGAATCTGTTCTTTGTACTAATTAAATATTTCTAAACAAATAATCTCTGTGTGATTTTGCAATATTGTTTCTGGACGAAGATCACATAATGTCTACACACCACTATTATTATCTTAAGCCAGGGCTGGCAACTATTCAACAGGAACAATGACTGGTCAAGGTCAAAGTCAAGGTCAGTTTATTGTCACATATGCTAGTTAGAGTACAGTGAAAATTGAGTCATACAGCCATACTAAGTGAAAAGCAACAAGACACAAAACCACATAAAAGTTAACATAAACACCCATCACAGTGGCGAGGCATGTAGAGAATGTATGGTTAAGAGAAGGGTACCTGAATTATCAATTTCCCACAGAGTCAGTATAACCAGGATTTCATCTCTGGTGTATAGCATAGCTGGTAGGGAGCAAAATAGGACCACAATATGCTTGTGTTAAAGATTCTGACTTCCCCATCTTAGCTTCAAAAACTCCTCGCAGAACTGTTGTCAACTTAATAAAGTTGACAACCTGTGTCCTTGTGGAATTACAATTACCATAGTATAGTCTGCTCCTATCTTAAACATTGTAGCATGTTTTAAAATTCCCCACTGTACGTTGTTACAATGTTTTATTGTAGAATGAAGGGGGGATCTCATTGAAGCATACATAATAGTGAAAGGCTTGGATAGAGTGGATGTGGAGAGGATGATTCCATTAGTAGGAGTGTTATACTTTCCATTAGTAGTAGATCATACTCGGAATTAAAGGACGTTCTTTTAGGAAGGAGATGAGGAGATATTTATTTAATCAGAGGGTGGTGAATGTGTGGAATTCTTTGCCACAGAAGGCTGTAGATGACAAGTCAGTGGATATATTTAAGGCAGAGATAGATTCTTGATTAGTACAGGTGTCAGAGGTTATAGGGAGAAGGAAGGAGAATAGGGTTAGAAGGGAGAGATAGATCAGCCATGATTGAATGGCGGAGTAGACTTGATGGACCGAATGGCATAATTCTACTCCTATTACTTATGACCTTATGACCTTAAGATTCTAGAAGCCGTCTGACTGGAGATTAAGCCAGTGGAAGAAATGTGGCTCTGCCTAATAAACGCCTTTTATAAATATTGTACCTTTGTTTGTTTAAATTACAAGCTTTATTCCAGTATTTGAGGGAATAAATAAGGAAAGATAGATGAGATAGTAAAGTCCTGAGACACTAGGTGAGCTTGTGTTATCCCCATGCGAATAGTCAGCAAACTTTCATTAGGTCAGTGAACTGGCTGTCAGGTGAATACAAGCCAGGCCAAAGAAACAACAGGAATCTAGTGCTCTCCAGTAGCATGATAAACTATACTATGAGCCACCTCATTTGAAATGTACGGTGGTCCCACATCATGCAACGTCACTTGGAAATGTGCAGTGAAAATTGGCCTTCAGTGCACCTGGATTTTGCACGATTTTTGGTCTTTTTGACTAATGTCTGGGACAAGCCGATGAAGGACACTGTACCATTCAATGATTTCAATGGTTTCAAATGATATTTTGGGCATATATTTCAATGATCAATTTCAGTATCATGAGCAAAATTCATTCTTTGCCTCAAGACTTTGGCATCTAACAGCTTGATGTTAACAGCATTTTATGAAATGTTCTTTTTTTTTTAACAATATTTTTATTAGAAGCCATACATATTACTAATAATATAACAGTTTTATCAGATATACATTTTACATATTTCCAAAGTTATATAAATATTACAAAGCAATATATATATATAAGCCTCCATTTTTTGGGGGGGGAGTGAAAAGAGTAAAGAGTAAAGAAATAATAAATGTTTAATCAAAAGAGTGTGATTAAATAATATTGATTGTGATTTTGGTTATATGTGAGAGAAAAAAAAGGGAAAAAAAATCAAAATAATAAAAATAAAAAATAATACTGGCAAACAATTATTATACTGAAAAAAAATAAAAATGGAAGTATCCATCTAAACAATGAATGGAACAATTTCAAATAACAATATATATAGAGATGAGTATACAAATCTCAGATTAGATCTTTTCATCTGATCCTACCACCGGGTACTTGTTGAGTTACAATGCTGAGCCCAGCTACCCCTTCATATAGTCAGTGAATGGAGACCATATTTGTTCAAAAAGTTCATATTTGTCCATTAGGATAAACCTAATTCTCTCCAATTGCGACGTCTCCAACATTTCCACTGTCCACATTTTAATTGTAGGGGATAATGGTCCCTTCCAGAATTTTAATATTAATTTTTTTCCAATTATTAAACAGTAATCAAGAAAATTTATTTGATTTACTGTTAATGTTTGATTTGAAACTAAAACAACAAATATTATTAACTTTGGGTCAGGATTCAATATAATCTTAAGAACTATAGAGATAATTAAAACAATTTCAGTCCAATAACTATTACGTTTTGTGCATGTTACAAAACTATGCGTTAAATTAGCTTCTATGTGCTGACATTTATCACACAATGGAGATATGTTAGGAAAAATTTTATTTAATTTCGTTTTTGAATAATGTAATCTATGTAATACTTTGAATTGTATCAAAGTATGTCTGGCATTTAACGAACAACGGTGTATACATTGTAGACTTTCTTCCCAGAAGTCTTTTAATATAGATAAACCTGTTTCATTTTCCCATACTTGTCGAAGTGATTCTGTTGTTGGTATTTCCCTGTCCTGAACATGAAATGTTCATGTGTTTTAGGCCACAGTTGTCTCATCGTTTATTTACTGCTTCACATTGTTTTATCTTGTATTTGTTGTGTGTAGTCTATATTTGGACATAGTAGAAGTCATTAGTTGCCTCAGCTGAAGTTTCTGGAAGTCAAATACTATATTAATATTCCAGGCTGTTTTTTTCATTATCGAGAGAACAATTAATAATTGCTTGGTAATTTCATAGTGCTTTTGTACTTCAGATAAAAAAGACAGCGATTGTTATTTCAAACGATGCAGCTTATCGAATGAATTTAAATAATTTTCAATAGAATGACGATCGTCTCATTTTCCTCTCCTTGAAAATCAGTGAAGCCTCTTGCCCTCTGAATTTTTATCTTGTTTATTGTTGTACAATAAATAGGCCTGTGATATATTGCACAAATGCTACAACACAAGAATAGTCCTTAATATAATGAAACAACATTCATGCATTCAAATTAAATGAATAGATGTCAGAGGTTGGAAAAGTGTCCTGACCAGCATCTAATCCACTTTCAATGTTCATAGATACAAAGATACTTAGACAATAGGTGCAGGAGTAGGCCATTCGGCCCTTCGATCCAGCACCGCCATTCAATGTGATCATGGCTGATCATCCCCAATCAGTACCCCGTTTCGACCTTCTCCCCATATCCCTTGATTCTGCTAGCCCCAAGAGCTCTATCTAACTCTCTTTTGAATGCATCCAGTGAATCAGCCTCCACTGCCTTCTGAGGCAGAGAATACCACAAATTCACAACATTGTGTGAAAAGGTTTTTCTGCATCTCAGTTCTAAATGGCCTACCCCTTACTCTCAAACTGTGGACCCTGGTTCTGGAATCCCCCAACATTGGGAACATGTTACATAGAAACATAGAAATTAGGTGCAGGAGTAGGCCATTCGGCCCTTCGAGCCTGCACCGCCATTCAATATGATCATGGCTGATCATCCAACTTAGTATCCCGTACCTGCCTTCTCTCCATATCCTCTGATCCCCTTAGTCACAAGGGCCACATCTAACTCCCTCTTAAATATAGCCAATGAACTGGCCTCAACTACCCTCTGTGGCAGAGAGTTCCAGAGACCCACCACTCTCTGTGTGAAAAAATTGCCTTCAATTCCCTCATCCAGATCATTAATGTATATTGTAAATAGCTGGGGTCCCAGCACTGAGCCTTGCGGTACCCCACTAGTCACTGCCTGCCATTGTGAAAACGACCCATTTACTCCTACTCTTTGCTTCCTGTTTGCCAGCCAGTTCTCTATCCACATCAATAGTGAACCCCCAATGCCATATGCTTTAAGTTTGTATACTAATCTCTTATGTGAGACCTTGTCGAAAGCCTTCTGGAAGTCCAGATACACCACATCCACTGGTTCTCCCCTATCCACGCTACTAGTTGCATCCTCGAAAAATTCCACAAGATTCGTCAGACATGATTTACCTTTCATGTTGACTTTGTCCAATGATTTCACCACTTTCCAAATGTGTTGCTATCCCATCTTTAATAACTGACTCTAGCAATTTCCCCACTACCGATGTTAGACTAACTGGTCTGTAATTCCCCGTTTTCTCTCTCCCCCCCTTCTTAAAAAGAGGGGTTACGTTTGCTACCCGCCAATCCTCAGGAACTACTCCAGAATCTAAAGAGTTTTGAAAGATTATCACTAATGCATCCACTATTTCCGGAGCTACTTCCTTAAGTACTCTGGGATGCAGCCTATCTGGCCCTGGGGATTTATCGGCCTTTAATCCATTCAATTTACCCAACACCACTTCCCGACTAACCTGGATTTCACTCAAGTCCTCCTTTGACCCGCGGTCCCCTGCTATTTCCGGCAGATTATTTATGTCTTCCTTAGTGAAGACGGAACCAAAGTAGTTATTCAATTGGTCCACCATATCCTTGTTCCCCATGATCAACTCACCTGTTTCTGACTGCAAGGGACCTACATTTGTTTTAACTAATCTATTTCTCTTCACATATCTATAAAAACCTTTGCAGTCAGTTTTTATGTTCCCTGCCAGTTTTCTTTCATAATCTATTTTTCCTTTCCTAATTAAGCCCTTTGTCCTCCTCTGCTGGTCTCTGAATTTCTCCCAGTCCTCTGGTATGCTGCTTTTTCTGGCTACTTTATATGCATTATCCTTTGCTTTGATACTATCCCTGATTTCCCTTGTTATCCACGGATGCACTACCTTCCCTGATATATTCTTTTGCCAAACTGGGGTGAACAATTTTTGTAGTTCATCCATGCAGTCTTTAAATGTCTTCCATTGCATATCCACTGTCACCCCTTTTAGAATTGATTGCCAGTCAATCTTGGCCAATTCACGTCTCATACCCTCAAAGTTACCTTTCTTTAAGTTCAGAACCATTGTTTCTGAATTAACAATGTCACTCTCCATTCTAATGAAGAACTCGACCATATTATGGTCACTCTTGCCCAAGTTTCATGCATCTAGCGTGTCCAATCCCTTAATAATTTTATGTTTCCATAAAATCTCCTCTCATCCTTCTAAATTCCAGTGAATACAAGCCCAGTCGCTCCATTCTTTCATCATATGACATAGAAACATGGAAACATAGAAAATAGGTGCAGGAGTAGGCCATTCGGCCCTTCGAGCCTGCACCGCCATTCAATATGATCCAACTCAGTATCCCGTACCTGCCTTCTCTCCATACACCCTGATCCCTCTAGCCACAAGGGCCACATCTAACTCCCTCTTAAATATAGCCAATGAACTGGCCTCAACTACCTTCTGTGGCAGAGAATTCCAGAGACTCACCACTCTGGTGACAGTCCCGCCATCCTGGGAATGAACCTTGTGAACCTACGCTGCACTCCCTCAATAGCAAGAAAGTCCTTCCTCAAATTAGGAGACCAAAACTGCACACAATACTCCAGATGTGGTCTCACCAGAGCACCGTACAACTGCAGAAGAACCTCTTTGCTCCTATAGGCAACTCTTGTTATAAAGGCCAACATGCCATCAGCTTTCTTCACTGCCTGCTGTACCTGCATGCTTAGTTTCAGTGACTGATGTACAAGAACTCCCCCGTCTCATTGTACTTCCCCTTTTCCTAACCTGACACCCTTCAGATAATAATCTGACTCCCTGTTCTTGCCACCAAAGTGGATAACCTCACATTTATCCACATTATATTGCAACTGCCAAGCATCTGCCCACTCACCCAATCTGTCCAAGTCACCCTGCATCCTCATAGCATCCTCTTCACAGTTCACATTGTCACCCAGCATTGTGCCATCTGCAAATTTACTAATGTTACTTTTAATTCCTTCATCTAAGTCATTAATGTATATTGTAAATAGCTGCGGTCCCAGCACCGAGCCTTGCGGCACCCCACTAGTCACTGCCTGCCATTCTGAAAGAGACCCGTTAATCCCTACTCTTTGTTTCCTCTCTGCCAACCAATTTTCTATCCATGTCAATACCCTACCCCCAATACCATGTGCTCTAATTTTGCCCACTAATCTCCTGTGTGGGACCTTATCAAAGGCATTCTGAAAGTCCATGTATGCTACATCCACTTGGTTTCCCATGTCCATTTTACTTGTTACTTCCTCAAAAAATTCTAGAAGATTGAAGCGTGGTTTCCCCTTCGTAAATCCATGCTGACTTGGACCTGTTACTGCTATCCAAATGTGCCGCCATTACATCTTTAATAATCGACTCCAGCATCTTCCCACCACTGGGTAACTGGTCTATAACTCCATGCTTTCTCTCTCCCTCCTTTCTTAAAAAGTGGGATAACATTAACATTCATGAGAGTAATGTAGCTTTCAAGCTGATTTTTATAAAGCTAGTAATATTTCTGAATAAACGTTTTAACAGGACCACAATTGAAAATGTCCATCTGTTACTGTTTATTTTGTAGCAAGTGGTTTTGCTGATACATTTTTAATCAGTACCCAGTATCAAATAGTCTGTTGTGTGTATCATGGAAATGGTAAATATTGGGTCTGAATTGATGTTCTGATAATTTTTGCACAATTACAATACTTTTACTAAGTTGGAAAGCTTTTGGAGACATGTAACCTCAAATTGTTCTGTTCTACCACTAATATTTAAATGTGAATTTACACATTGCTCCTTTGGTTCCCATCTGCAGTTGATATTTAAAAAAAAAATGTGCCTAAAGAAAGCAAATAAAAGTAATATTTTCAAATAAAGACGCAAAGTTCGAGAGTAACTCGGGCAGCATCTCTGGACCCTTCTTCAGATCCAGTCCCAAAATGAAACATCACCTGCCCATGTTTTCCAGAGATGCTGCCTGACCCACTGAGTTTTGTGTGTTTTTTTGGAAACCAGCATCTGCGGTTCCTAGTTTCTCCATAATACTTTCAGTTTGAATAGCATATTTTCTTATTGAGGCACCAGGTGGTATTCCTCCTCATATTACATGCCATTAAGCACATGTGAAACAAAGCAGATAGTCTGGGCTGGTAATAATGAGTAACTCAAGCTCCCATTTATCACTTTTGGTAGTTATTGTTATCAGCGGGATGTTATCCATGGGAAGCCATTTAGGAAAGTAAATTAGTCCATGGGTGAAAATTATTTTCCTCAAATTGCCGTCCCCATATTCTTGGGCTTACCTTCAGTCCTAAGCCAACTGCAACTTTCAGTAACTTTCACCTGCTTCTAGCCTTCAGCTTCCTGAAGCAGTCAATGGTTGTGATTCTTGACTCGGTGTTGTGATGAGTTTGGCAGCAATTTTACAAGAACAAATCTCTCCCCATCAGTATTATAATAATTTGTATAAACATGAAGTAAAGTTTTTATCTTCAGTTGAATTCACAAGGGTTGTTTCCAGTCTGTCTTGGATCTCAGCGTTTAACTGTGTAATATCTTCACAAAAGGCATTAAAACACAACATCATTTTTAATTCATTTTCAGAGTCTTGGTGTTGTTCACCATTTATTGCTCATTCCTACTTGCCCTTGAAATGATTCAGATAAGCTGCTTGCTCGAGCCATTATCTGAAGACCTTGTAATTATTTTCTGGTGAGGATACTCTCATTGTATCTACAAAGCTTGTGAATTATTTAACAAGACTGAGCACTGAAACTATTTACATGCTCTGTTTGTAGCAAAGACTTTTGGACTCACTGCAATGCTGCAAAGAGAGCAGACCACATGACTCTCCTGTGCAATAGAACCACATTATGAGCAGAATATCATTTGCGATGAATCACTTGAGAGTTCGTCATAAATTGTAAATCTGGCCTCATCCTTTTAAGCCCAGATACAAGATGAAAATGGAAGATCTACTTTAGCAGTTTCACGATCGCACTTATTGAAACTAACATTTTAATTCCACATTTTAATTCCAGATTTATTTTATTTATTTACTGGAATTTCAATCCCCTTGATGCAATGGTGGGAATTTGAACTTTATGTGAATGTGGGAAATACGCAGCAAATCAGGCCACAATTGTGGGGAAGGCAACAGAATTAATGTTTTAAATGAAAGCAATTCTAGCATTTTTTATTTTTGGTTAAACTTACAATAGTAAAGTAATTTTGAACAATAGTTTTGACTTTTTGATGCTGAAAACAGACAAAAGGCCTCAACATTTTTCAATAAGATTTTAATTTTAAACAACTGAAATAATTTTAATAAATAAATATAATTTTCATTTTGAAGATATTCATACCACAATCATAATGTTCTTTTGGAACTGTTGGAAATAGTTAACACTAGCACATTGATAATTCTCCTCATAATCTGTCATGTCATATACTGGAGAACTGTTTGTGTTTGCTTAGCACATTTTGAAACTCAACATTCAGATGTTTTAAACTATTATGCTATTTTACTGCAGTCTCTGATGACACATGACAGTGTTGCCTTAAAATGATGTAATTGAACAATGCAAACATTGCATTAATGCATGATGAAATTCAAAGTTACAAGTTATTCTTTTGGCAGCAAATGGAGAGAAAAAAAACTAGAATGGATAGACAGAAGGAATTTGGACTGAGTCAAATAAAACAGTTAGTTTAAAAGACATTAAAAGAATGTTAGGTAGACACAAAATGTTGGAGTAACTCAGCGGGACAAGCAGCATCTCTGGAGATAAGGAATTGGTGACGTTTCGGGTCGAGACCCTTCCTCGGACTGAAAGAATATTAGTTTATTTTTAGTAATATTAGTTTGAACAAAAGTAGAAACTTATTTTAAATCATCCAGTGTGTTGTCCAAACTGGAAATTCTAAGGTAGTTAGAATAAATAGAAATGCTTCCTCAATGAAGCTTAATGCCATGGCACAACAATTGCACCGGACACAAAATTATCTATAAAAGTATTATAAAGCAATAGGATTGCACAAGGACGTTTTCCTGTATTTTGTTCATTTCAGAGCATAGAAAATTAAACCTTTTGGCATTTCTACATTAATGAATCCTAACCACATGACAAAATTAATTTTACTCAAAATTGATGTTATTGTGAAATTCTTACCTCTTTGACATTATCATTTGTATGCTTTGCAAGTTATCATTGGGTTACCTGTCTTCTTCCTTAATCCATTCAACAAAGAATCTGCTTCAAAGTATTTGTGCAGATTAAAAATTATTATGGACATCTGCCAAGTTCAATAAATGTTTGTATAAATGATTAGATAACACATATAAATGACATGCCAGTGCTCTGGTCTTCTGAGAATGGATAGGGGAAAATAAATAAAACATAATGGCAGCTTAATTAGTAATGATTCACACCAAATATAACAGCAATGATATTATCACTCTACGTGTAAATACTTAATGTAATTACAACAATTATTTGTCTTGCACATTTTTAACGTGTTAAGTTGTGTCACATGCCACATTTAGTGAACATGGAAGAGATCTTAATTAGTTCTGAATATTGCACATTATAAAGGAAAATAAATTCTAATATTTCAAAAAAAAGGTTCTTGCGCATGCATTCCAGACTTTACTTTTCAGTTGTGGTACTATTCTTTGACACGTGCCACATAATTCTACTTTGAAATTGTATTGCCATTCCTTGATGATTGTTGATCCTGGAACTCCTTATCCGACAACACTGTTTTCGAAGACCATCATCACAAAGGCCGCCACAACTCAAGAAGGCAGCTCACCATGCCAAACTAAAGGGAAATTGGGGAAGGGCAATGATTTTTGGATTTACCACTGACACCCACATAAAATTTAATTTTAAATGGAAGTACAAGAAAAAGTGACCATACTGACATGGTCAGCCATATGGCTCACAAATCTAACGCAGTTGACACTGAGCTGCCAATAGGCATAGCAAACCATTATTATGTTTTGTCCACGGCAAGTCATCCAATGAGCTGAGCAAGCACCAGTTCAGTAACATTTTTCTCAGTGAGAGGAAGACTGAAGTTTTCCACATTTCCTCTGCGCATTTTGGTGTGAAGGTCAACATTGGCAAGAGAGCAAATTACGGTCTGTTGTGTGAACCATTTGATGTTGGAGGGATTGCATAATCGGAGACAAAGCTATTGATTTGTGAGAGATAGGGGATAGAAACAAAAATGTGAACAGAAGCCAGCCAGTGACATTGTCCAAAAATAGATGCTTAATGGTGGAGTAACTCAACAGGTCAGGCAGCATCTCTGGAGAAAAGGAATAGGTGACGTTTCAGGCCAAGAGAAGGTCTGGACCCGAAATGTCAACTATTCCTTTTCGCCAGAGATGCTGCCAGACCTGCTGAGTTACTGCAGCATTTAAAACTACCATTAAATAGCTGCTGAGAAAATGTTTGCAGCAAAATTTAAAATGCTAATTTTAAGCAGCAGGAGAAAAACATCTGACATAAATAAAGAGCTTTACATGCATTATTTACGTACCACTTCATACGTTTCCAGGCAGTCCAAGGTTCTTTGAAATCAAAATACTTTTATAATTTAAGAAAATATTATGAGCCGATTAGCATGTACTGAGTTTTCAATGATAGTAATGAGGGTAACAACCTGATATTCTGTGTTATAATGATGCAGATGCTTGAAATATTTCATTCTGTAGCCACAAGATCTTGGAATGCTCTAGATTTTAGTGCCAGAAGATTCTTTGGTCAAACTTTTTTGTTGAAATATGAAACCTCAAAATATGTATAATGTTAACCTCTAATTAATCTAATTTTACTTCGGAGTCACGAGAGTGACTACGTGAAGAAGGCCCGCCTGGCGCTGGATCGGCATTACGTCAACGCTATCGGCAGAGGAAGAGCTGCAGAGGCAGCTCCAACACAGCGGTAAGGAAACGGCCCGCAGGTAAGTAAAATTATTTTACTTCCAGGGCGTTTTCTTAAAACTCCGTAGGCTGGTAGGTAAACCAGGAGGAGTTTAAATTAAAATAAAAATTAAAATTTAAAAAAAAAAAAAAAATCGCGGGTAAAACGTGCGTCCCGGGGTGTAAAAAGTCGGGACAGCAGATTATTGCGGATCAGTTCCGATACCGGTGGCCGATTGAAATACCCGTTAGTGAGCCTTTAGTTGCTCCACAAACAAAACTTGAAAACCCAGTGCCTAAAATATAAAAGAAGCTTGAAAGGCCTGAGGTTTCTGAAAGATCCTGTAAGGTAAGCCTAAAATTGGCTAAGTAATGGAGGAAATACTCCAAACAATATCAACCAAGGGTCTAAGTACCCAGAATATTCCCAGGCAGCCCCTGAGGGGGTTCCATATTATGAATATGGTGCCAGTTAAAAATGGGAATTGAAACTCCAGTGCCTGGGATTGGGCTGGAGGAAGTCTCCTTGAACAAGTTTCAGGAGTACCAGGGCTGTATGAGACTGACCCTGAAAGTGGTGTTTGTGGTCAGAAGTACCCACCACAATACAAATCCAGGTGTGTCTGAAGGGCACAAAGTTACTATACCTGGAGGAGGCGGTGAGGCCATGGAAGGAAACCTGGCGGCCAATGTTAATTATATGGTCTCTCACCTGCCTCAAGAAAGCTGTTATGGTTGAGACAGCAGATTTGCATTTAAACATGTGCTCGCTTTGGCAGCACATATACTAAAATTGGAATGATACAGAATATAAGAAACATTAGGTTGCGCAAGGATGACACTAATTCATGAAACATTCCAAAACACCTTTAAGAAGGTACCTGGTTAATCCGGGTTTTGGGCGCCAATGTCAGCAATTATGCGGGCGCAGGAATTACGATTAAAAGAATCCTCAAGCTAATTGGCATCACTGTCTTTTAAGACAAGCTGGAAGGTTGTGGAATGACTAAAGTTCAGAATAAAACAAAATATGTTAGGTTTATTCTGCAAACTCATTTTGAGATAAATTATAAATGGAAGATTGCCATTCGGCCTCTTTTAAATCCAAAGATTTACAGGACAAGCAATGTTCAAGCTCCTGGTTATTTGTTCGGAGGAAATCTGTTTAAACAAATTAAAGTAATGGATGAAGAGGCAAAAACTGTTGGTCTTGTGAAACCCTTCAGTTGGCCAGAAGGCTGGTCATATGAAAAAGGGATTTGATTTGAGCCGAGGCAGGAGTATGATAAGGAAAAATTTCCAGCCAGCAAATCGCTTCTCGGCTTTTTGGCTAAGATCAAGTGTGGTATCTGTTCTTATCAGTTTAATATCTGATACGTCCCTTATCTAGGGACCATATATTAAATAAAAATAACGAATGTACACACATTTGGGTAAGGAGGTCATTTCGTTAAACAGTTGGAGAGGTACAAAACTTAATCCTATTAAAGAAGGATGTTTGGATGAACCTCAGATTGGTGGTAGACTCCAAATGTTTAATGATAAGGAGGTATGGATCCATTGGGACACAATAAGCCTTATCATTCTTTCATGTTTGCAGTCTTGAAATAATTCAAATTGACAAAGAGGTTAAGAATTTGTGTGAGGAAGGAGTTATTGAGAAAACAGGAAAGGATCCACAACAATTGTATCAAATATTTCCCCAGACCGAAGAAAGATGGGGTTGTAGAATCATTTTAGATCTCACACAATTAAATACATTGTCCAGTATAAACATTTTTAAAATGGACACATTCAACACTGCAATGCAGCAGGTATCAACAGGTTGTTATATGGCTACAATAAATTGAAGAGATGCATATTTCGGTCCCAATTCACCATAATTTCGCAGGTAATTAAAGTTTATGGATGGGACAGCTGTGGTACTACAAAGCTTTGCCTTAAGGATTAAGCCAGCATTTGCACTGCTAAAGGCACAAAAGCACATCGTTATGGCTTATCTAGATGACATTTAATTGTCAATGCTAATCAGGAGCCAGCTGGAAAATTAGTCTCAGCAACTACAAGTTGTTTGAGAAGTTGGGTTCCTGATCCATCCAACAAATCTAAATTACGGCAATCCCAAACCATTGAATATCTGGGGTTTGAGATTAACTCAGTTACCATGTTGGTAACTTTACCAATGGATAAGTGTTGGATTTGACAAATGTGTGTCAAGACCTGATTAACAAACCTTATCCCTCCATCCGAGAGGTTGCCAAGGTTATTGGTAAATTGGCAGCAGCATTTCCAGACAGTAGAGTTTGGTCGTCTACATTACCAAAATCTTCAAAGGGCAAAAACTCAAGCGTTTATTCAGCGAGCAAGCCATTTGATAGGCCAATGCAATTGCGTAAGGAAGCTTTATCAGAATTACATTGGTGGATTGAGAATGTTCCATAAGCTGCTAAGAACTTTTTAGTTCATCAGCCGGGGGGGGGGCTACGGATAATGAGACCAGCTGTAGAGGCAGATGGGCTGTCCAAGAGGATTTATTGCTCCAAACATATGGTATTAATTATTTGGAGCTACTGGAAGCATTTTATGGATTAAAAGCTTATGGCTCTTCATTAAAAGAGTTGCATGTCCAAGTACAAATAGATAATACCACAGCTGTGGCATATATCAATCACATGGGTGGTGTCAGATCAATATCATGTGATCATCTGGTAAACCAGTTGTGGCAATGGTGTATGGCAAAAAATATTTGTCAGATATGGTGTCAGATCAATATCATGTGATCATCTGGTAAACCAGTTGTGGCAATGGTGTATGGCAAAAAATATTTGGCTTTCAGCTATTTATCTCTCGGGGAGAGACAATGTTGTGGCAGACTAAAGATCACGAATATTTAAAGACAATATAGAATGGATGTTAATCCACAAAATTTCAAAATATTGTCAGTCGGTATGGAGTACCGGACACTGATCTGTTTGCATCTAGATTGAATCACCAATTGCCCAAATACGTGTCTTGGGGAACACGATCCAGGGGCAGTAGCGGTGGATGCTTTCTCGCTACACTGGGGAATTCGTTCTTTTATGCTTTTCCCCATTCTGTCTCATTGGACAATGTCTCAAGAAAATAGCGCAAGACGCTGCCGAAGGCAAATTTTGGTGGTGCCAGATTGGCCCACGCAGTCATGGTTCCCATTGATGCTAAAATGATTATTGAACCATGTATGACAATTCCCAGTTGCGACAATCTGTTGACACAACCAGTAACAAAGAAATTCATCCATTGCATGATCATATGAATTTGTTAATCTGCAGGTTCTGACCAGACCATTGCAAGGGTTTGAACTGTCGGACAGGACCATGGATGTTATAGTTGCAGCTTGGAGGAATAGCACTAAAACAATATAAGTCGCATATAAGGAAATGGGAAGTTTGTACACAGTCAAAGATATCTTATCATACTGCAAACATTTCAAATGTATTAGAGTTCCTTGCTGGGTTACACTTTGATGAGCATTTGAGTTATAGTGCCATTAATTGTGCTCGTAGTGCATTGTCATCCTATTTAGGACAAATTTCAGATCGGGATTCAGTTGGGTCTCACCCATTAGTATCCCGATTCATGAAAGGAATTTTCAATAAAATCATCCCAAGCCCAGATATACAGGAATTTGGGATGTTAGCATTGTTCTCACTTTGTTTAAACAATGGACTTCAATTAATTCAATGTCTTTGCAGAATTAACATTCAAGGTGGTAATGTTAATGGCATTGGTATCAGCTCAAAAAGAGTACAAGCTTTGCAATTGTAACGGTTGGATTGCATGCATGTGACTACAGATAACATTATGTTTTATGTTTATGACTTGATCAAACAAAGCAGACCAGGAAGAACTGGAATGAAGGTAATGTTTAAAACATATCCTATTGATGAAACATTGTGTGTGGTTAAGCATTTAACTCAATACATTGAGGTAACCAAAATCTCAGAGGTTCTGAGAAAGCGTTATTAATAACACACAAAAGCCACATACAAAAGGTTCAGTTCAAACTATTTCTGGATGGTTTGTGTCTAGCAAGAATAGATACTGATGTGTTTAAATCTCACTCCACTAGGGCGGCAGCTACGTCCGTGGCAAAGGTACAGGACGTGCCACTCGATAAAATTTTAGAGGCCGCAGGGTGGTCTAGAGAAGAGATTTCAAAGTTCTAGAATAAACCTGTTGTCACGGTGCCAGGTTTTGGACACACAGTAATGGGTTCTCTTTAATGCTTGCTTTGTTTTATATTATCGATTTATATTATCGATTTATGTTACCATTGACAACATTTATCAATTTATTTTGTAATTTTCCCCTAAGATAGAGGGGTTATTATTAAAAAGTTGTTCTTTTTATGATTAAAGGACTTATTACATAAATTGTAACAATGTCCTAAAATACTATTTACTCACTACTGTTTTGACTAAACAGAGAGTCGTATGAAATGAATTTACGACATAAAAAACACAGAGCTTCAAAATCTTCACGTAGTCACTCACGTGACTCCGAAGTAAAATAGTGAGATTAAACGAGAACTTACCAGTTCGAAGTTTGATCTTTATTTTATGAGGAGTTACGATGAGGGATTACGTGCCCTCCACTCCCAACCCTCATAATGTAAATGATCATCTGGTAGTTCTAGTCTATTTTGAGCCTTACTATTTTACTTCGGCTATTGGTTCTGTGTTTTTCATGCCGCTGCTTTGAAGTATGCCGATCCAGCGCCAGGCGGGCCTTCTTCACGTAATCCCTCATCATAACTCCTCATAAAATAAAGATCAAACTTCGAACTGGTAAATTCTCGTTTAATCTCACTATTAATCTCTAATGTTAACAAATGTCAGTTAATAATAATATCGTACATTTCTTGGGACAATTTATGGTACAAATCTCCGTGTTCAATTAAATCACTCACTTGTTGTGTTAGTGTTGAATAGTTTGGTCTGAACAATTGAAATAGATTATTGTCATCCAATTTACTCAATGATATTTACCACCTCTTTTGTATTCCGCGCTTGTGAGCTCAGGATACACATGAGGGAGTGGTGTTGGAGAGATTGATTTATTCTCAAGCACAGTACTGCAGACTCCTAATACCTAACAATGTCTACTTACCTATTCTGGTCAGACAGTGCCAAGGCATTGTTACTTGGGTAATTGCTAATAAGGTTTGTAATTTCCACTTCAGACTTCCGCATGGACCCAGGGAACTTTGATATGACCTCTGCAAAAGTGTTCATTGTTTTCTGAAAAGCACATCTTTGCAATTTTCCAATCAATTTCCAGACTTTTTTTTTGCTTTTTACATTGCAAATTTTGCTGTCATATCTTTTTTTGGCACTTAATGTCAGTACTGTCCTCTCGACTTTTGTTTCCATGTTTATTATTTTGCAGTCAATGCACTTTTAGCTATAATTTAAATGATGAATGTGTATTGTTGCTGCTCAATCTTTCATATTCTAGTCACATGGAAGAACATAAAAATATTTTAATTTTTCAAAGTGATGGGAAAGGAACATATATTATACTGGCCATGTGGGTAGTGCTGGGATTAATAACAGAAACAAAGAGTATAAAATAAAAGGAAACAAAATCTGTCAATTCTTCTACAAATCCAAAAATCTGTATAATCAACAGTAAATTGATTGGGACCAATTAGGTCTTGGGTGAAAATAATTACTGGGCACTGTGGGAAAACTTTCGGAGTTATTGAATATTTAGGGACCAGTTTAATAAAGATGAATTTTATAAGAAGAAAGCAGTTTTAAGATTACAGACCGGCCACAATCACATTGAATAGCAAAGCAAGTCTGAGGAGTCCACTCCTTCTATTTCCTTATTTTTATAACACTTGTCATAACACCTGGATGTACCAAAATGCTTAACTGTCCATGTAACTAGGTTACTTTGTGCATTGTAACATCCCAACAGCACAAATATTATGGTATTCAGGAAATGTGTCTTGGTAATAAGATGCAGTTGGATGCCTTTGACAAATACTCGACAGGACAGATGAGGTTACGAGTGAATAGCAGCAGGCATAAAAGGGGCATAATAAAGTACATCTGAAGTCTAGAGCACGGTAGAGTTGCTGCATTTCAGCCCCAGAAACCTGGGTTTGATCTCGAGTACAGGTGCTGTCTGTACTGTATTTGTATGTTCTCCCTGTGACTGCGTGGGTTTTCCCCTGGTGCTCCGGTTTCCTCCCACACTCTGACGATGTACAGGTTTAAAGGTTATAATTGGATTCGGTAAAAAGTGTGTAGTGTGTGCTAGTGTAACGGGGATCGCTGTTCATCGAGGACTCGATGGGCCGAAGGGCCTCTTTCTGCACTGTATCTTGAAACTAAACTAAACTAAACAAAAGCTTATGCAGGAATCAACATCTTCCTGGAACAGCATCAGCATTGGTTGGGAGCAGCAATAAAACTATGCATGAACCCCAAACAATTAATTGATAATGACTGTTTCCACCAATTTGTAATAGGTACAAGATAATTAAAATAGTAAGATTAAACGAGAACTTACCAGTTTGAAGGTTGATCTTTATTTTATGAGGAGTTGCGATGAGGAATTTCGTGAAGAACCCGCCAGCATGCATGCGCGACATTCTTCAAAGCAGCGGTGTGGAATCAGAGAACCAACAAACAAAGAAATGACTTGTTATAGTAAGATTGAAGAGACTCTAATTACCAGTTGACTTTATGATCGAGGGTTGGGAGCTGAGGGCACAAAATCCCTCATCGCAACTCCTCATAAAATAAAGATCAACCTTCAAACTGGTAAGTTCTCGTTTAATCTTACTATTTCATTTCGGAGTCACGTTGTGTCCATGCTGTCACACACCACTTTTAAGGATGGATAGGAGTAATCAACTTTCCAGACTGCTTGTACTGAAAAATAATAATATTTATTAATTACAACAAAGAAAAAAACCCTCACTGTGGGGAAACTGTATGCTCTTGACCCGCATTCAGCACGGCCTCTGCGAACAATACAGGAGCGGTAACAGGTTTATTATAAAACTGTTGAAAGGTGGCTTCTTTCGCCCATCCCGCTGTGGCAAGAATATGGTCCATGGGCACCTCCATGACCCTTGCCGCCGAAGTCGATGCAGCCCTGGTGGAATGGGATTTAAAGACATTAGTGTCAATACCTGCCTCGTTCAAGACGATCCTGAGCCATCTGGAGATCGTCTGTACCGTCACTCTATGGTGAGGTTTTTTGTGGCTGATAAGTAGGTATTTCTCCATTCCCCTTAATTTCCTCGTCACTTTAATATAGTGGCGGATATGGGTGGCTAAACATAGCCTTGCATCAGCGGGGTATGCTGGAAACTTTAGCTGCAGCCCTGTGTATCCAGGTCTATGCTGCTTAAGTAATTCATCTATAAAGAAGATTACTTTGTCTGGGGTAGAGATCATTCTGTCAATCTTGACCTTGTGAAGTGTCTGTACCCTTTGCGCTGAAGTCAGTGCCAGTAACATCACCAGCTTCAGGGTGAGCTTGTCCAATTCAAGCCCTTCCATGGGCGACCACGTCCTGAGCAGGGTTAGAACTTTCCCAATATCCCAGGTGATGTTGTAACGAGGTCTTGGCGGATTGGAATTAAATATTCCCCGCATAAGTTTTGACACCAACTTGTTGGATCCTACCTCAATAGTGACCTGGTGTCCGCCACTGTATTGAGCTCACCTGGCAAATAGGTAGCTGAAATCCAAATATTCCGTTGTATGCACCAGAGCCAAATTGTATCTGCCAATTCATCACATGAAATTGACCTGGTACCGCCCATATGATTTAGATATGCCACCGCAGTGGTATTATCTATTTGGAGACGGACATGAGTGTCAGTAAAGTTTGAACAATAAGCTCTAAGTCCGTGAAATGCTCCTAGCATCTCCAAATAATTTATCCCTTGTGATAACAACAGGGTAGATTCAAGGGTGTCCCATCTGCCTCCACAACTAGTGTAGTTGTCCGTGGCTCCCCAGCCATGGGAGCTTGCGTCTGTTTGTAAGTATACCATTGGACTGGGCACAATGATGGGCTTGAATGAGTCATGGATGTTATCAATCCACCATTGTAAGTCAATTTTTGCCTTGAGAGGCAGCTGCATAGGTCTATCGAAATGTCCAGCATTCAATTTTAACGCTGAAATCTTGGCTCTTTGCATATTTTGATAATGCAAAGGTCCGTATTGGGCAGCTGGAAAAACTGCTACGATTTTCCCAATCACCTTAGCAGTTTGTCTAATTGATGGTATACTGGCGCAGACCAGATTCTTACATGCTTGAATGACATCCCCAATTTTGTTAGCTGGTATGGTGGCCATCATGCAATTGGAATCCACCGTGAATCCCAGATAACCCATGACCTGTGAAGGACAGAACTTTGATTTATCTGGATGGATAATGAATCCCACTTTTTGAAAAATTTCCACAGTGGCTGAAACTGCCAGTTTCGCTGATTCCAGAGTGTTCCCAATAATTAGGATATCATCCAGATAAGCCATGACCATGTGATTTTGTCTCCTCAGTGTAGCCAACACTGGTTTGAGTAATTTAGTAAATAATCTGGGGGCTGTGGTAAGCCCATTTGGCAAAGCTTTGTATTGCCAGAGTTGATCCATCCAGGTAAACTTCAAGAACTTCCTGTGATGTTTCAGAATGGATACTGAATAGTATGCATCTTTTAAGTCAATGCATGCCATGAAGCAGTCCTCAGAAATCAAAGATTTGGCGGTTTCGAACGTGTCCATTTTGAAATGGGTATATTTTACAAAAGTATTCAAATGGGTCAGATCAATAATAACCTGACATCCTCCATCTTTCTTGGTTTTTGTGAATATGTTAGATACAAATTCAATTGGTTCGTGTATAGTTCTTTCTATCACGCCTTTTTCTTGTAGCCTCAAGATTTCAGCATAGCTGCCATTTCCTTGCTGGACAGTGTAAATTTGCGATTTGGCATATGCTGGGGTGGAGGAATTTGACCATTGATGAATTCAATCTCATGGCCTTGAATACTTTGTAAGATAAACTCATCAGAAGTGATGGTTTCCCATGCCTCCTTAATGTGAAGTTAGACATGCAAGTGCATGAAATCCAGACCGCCTTACCTTCATGGTTATCGGCGGTCCCTGACATGTTTGGTGGGACGTGGAGGTGCTGGGTTGTGCTGGTAATGCGGAGTCCGCATTTTCCATGCTGGCCGCTGCGGGCCTAGCCCTAAAAAAGGCCTGGGCTGTTGAGGCTGCTGATATTGCGGTGGCGTAATATCCTTGCTGGCCTAATGGCTGGACCTCGTGGCCTGAAGAATGGTACTTTCCTGGCCGGTTGTCTGGTCAAGGTATATGACCTCATAAGACCCACCGTCTTTGCATGGTCATCCAACTCCTTGACCTGCTTCGGGAGGTCCTCCCCGAACAACTGTCTGGGTGGTGGCGTAGGGGGTGCTCTGCATAGTCCCGCAAATTTGGGGTTCAATGTGGGCTTGATAATGCTTTTCCTGAAGGCATTAATTTCATACTGCGTATTACATAGCAGTGCCAGAGCATCCTCTTGCTCGGTGTTCAGATCCACACCGTCCACCGACCTCGCAAAAGCGGTAATCCCAGCAGTGAGCAATTTCAGGATCCTCTGTAATTTCATTTCCTGAGCTCTGATGCCTGTGCTAATATTGCCCCAAATCGGCATGTTTACGATAGGCACGTTCAGGGAGTTGCAATTACCTGGTGCCTTGTGCCTGTTCATGGCCTCCGCAAGGACCTGCTCTTGAAGTTGATGGTTCGTGAGGAAGTCAACGGTAGCAGCCAGTTTGGTGTTGAGGGGTTGTCCTGACGATTCGGGTAGCGCAAACCTGGCTGCCACGTCCAGGAGCTCCTCCTGAGGGACCTCAGGTGCTGTAGGTGCGTGGACCAAGATCTCCTCATCTTCTGGCTGTCTCATGCTATCCATTGATGACGGGGATATATCCATGAGTCCCCTGGAACAAAATGTTTCCCGCCTTTGACTTTGCTGCAGGATTTGTTCCATCATCCTCTCCATCCTGTCAATTCGCCCTTCGCTATGCGAGAACGGGCGGTCGAAGTCCTCATGCCCGAAGGAACTACTGAGGCTCCTGTCCTCGGCCCGTACCTCGTTGAGGTAATCTCGGTGCCGGAATGATATGTCGCTACCAGCCGCCTCAGCGAAACTGAGCGATTCCCGCGCGGATCTGCTCATGCGCCTCCTTTTGGCTGAGCTAGGTCCCGCTGCCTCCAAGGGCAAAAGCGGTGAGAGGTCGGCACCCAACGCCGCAGCGTGGTAACCCGACATCCGCGCGGGCTTGCCGACTGTCCTTAATCTGGACCCAGACGGCGTACGGTCCCGTCCTGCCACCAACGGGGGACGCGGTAACCGTGGCGTGACTCCACCTGTGCGACTCTTCCTGGTCCTGCTGGGTGGTGAGTCTACATTGGCCCTCTCAGGTCTGCCAGTGGACTCGGGTCTCGCCAATCCACCAGTCCGCAATCTAGCGGCCTCTGGTGAAACCTTCGCCCGCGAAGGGCTAGGTAAATGGGCTCTATCCCTGGCTCTTCCACGAGGGCTCAGGGAGAAGGGCCGTGCAGCAGCACGTGAACCCTGTTTGCCCGTATCAACCAACGATCCCGTTGGTGACAATGAGATGGAGTCAGGGTCTGCCTGCTCCAGCGCTGTACCGATGTCCTGCTCTGCGGGACCCCCGCTAGAGCTTAGCTGTGTTGGTGGGTCGGGTCCTGTGAAAACAGGGCTCCCCGACTTGCGCGCCTTTTTCCCGGCCCGACTAGCGGGTACTGCCGTTGAAGAGGGCTCCGGGATAGGTGGCCGGCGACTCCTTACGGACGTCCTGCGGCCCTTACTCCTTCTATCCATGTTCCTGCTGGAGAGAAAAAATGCTCAATACAACAAGAACAACCAACTCAAGGTTGCCAGTACTTACCTGAATGGCCCTTATGAAGGGCTGGTGGTGAGCCGCGCTCCACCTCCAGCCGTCGACTGCAATGCGTTGCGACAATATGTCGCGCATGCGTGCTGGCGGGTTCTTCACGAAGTCACTCACGTGACTCCGAAATGAAATTTAAGACTCTTATTGGAGACATCTGGATTATCTGGATGAAGTGGAAGAAGTGATTTTGAGAAAGTAAAGCAGGGACTTGAGAAGCAATAGTCTTATAACTGATTTTGGATTGCAGCTTGCATCAACCACAATCACAAAGATGTTTTATAATTAACGAGCATCCTGTTAAGATCTGCATACATTTTAATAGTGGCATGACTAAAGTTAATAATATTTCAGGATTGGAAACAAAGCCACTTAAAAAAGCATGAGCCTTCTCAACCCCCTGGACAATTTGTCCCTTCCCACCCAAAACACCCCCTCCCCTGGTACTTTCCCTTGCAACCACAGGAAATGCTACACTTGTCGTTTTACCTCCCCCCTTGACTCCATTCAAGGACCCAAGCAGTCTTTCCAGGTCAGGCAGAGGTTCACCTGCACCTCCTGCAACCTCATCTATTGCAGGCGCTGCTCTAGGTGTCAACTGCTCTACATTGGTGAGACCAAGTGCAGGCTTGGCGATCGCTTCGCCCACCACCTCCATTCAGTTCGCATTCACCAACCTGATCTCCCAGTAGCCCAGCACTTTAATCCTCCCTCCCATTCCGAATCCGACCTTTCTATCCTGGGCCTCCTCCATGGCCAGAGTGAGTCCCACCACAAACAAGCAGCACCTCATATTTCACTTGGGTAACATAGAAACATAGAAGCATAGAAAATAGGTGCAGGAGGAGGCCATTCGGCCCTTCGAGCCAGCACTGCCATTCATTGTGATCACGGCTGATCGTCCCCTATCAAAAACCCGTGCCTGCCTTCTCCCCTTATCCCTTGACTCCACTAACCCCTAGAGCTCTATCTAACTCTCTCTTAAATCCATCCAGTGACTTGGCCTCCACTGCCCTCTGTGGCAGGGAATTCCATACATTCACAACTCTCTGGGTGAAAACGTTATTTCTCACCTCAGTCTTAAATGACCTCCCCTTTATTCTAAGACTGTGGCCCCTGGTTCTGGACTCACCCAACATTGGGAACATAACATAACAATGTTATTTCAGTTATTTATTAACAACTAATGGTGAACAACAATTTTATACCAGAACCAAACACAGTTAGTCAATGAGAAAAAATAAGTACAAATCCAGAATCAACAAATTTTCCCACTGGGGGTAAATTTACCCCAGGTTGGGAACCCTTCCTGTGGACTCTTTCCAACAAGCCAATGTGATGAGGGTCCCACCCTCCCCCACCTATTCAGCGACTTCCTGACCCCACCGTCTTCTGGGTAACATTTCTCTTCTCGCCTCTTCTCTCTCCCCCCCCCCCTCCCCCCATCTATTAATTATGCATCTCTGTTCTTTGGTTCTTTACTTCCCACTGGTAGCAGGGTGCCCATCATAGAATAAAGACAGATATTAATAGCTGCAATAAGTAAGCGCGTCAGGCAGCATCTCTGGAGAAAACGATTAGGTGACTTTTCGGATCAAGGCCCTTATTCAGACGATATATATAGGAGGCGTCTGAAAGGACTGTCGGGATCCCTGGACTTATGCGCTCTGGTGAAATGATTCTGAAACCGATTTACCCGTCTTCATTTGCTCCCACGGTATTTGACAGTTTTGGCTTCTGGGACCTATCAGTGATTGCTAAAGTGTTTGCCAACACTCCACACTATCCCCTCAATTAATCGAATCAACTATGATAAATGAAAATCTGAAGAATGCTCCCATCCGAAAACATCATCTGTCCATTCTGCTGTCCGTGGTGCACGGTAGAATTGCTGTCTTACAGCGCCAGAGATATGGGATCAATCCTGACTACGGATCTTTGTACGTTCTCCCCGTGACCTGTGTGGGTTTTCTGTGGGTGCTCCGGTTACCCATCACATTGAAGACATACAGGTTGGTAGGTTAATTGGCTTGGTACAATTGTAAATTGTCTCTAGTGCGTAGGATAGTGCTCGTGTGCGGGGATCGCAGGTCGGCGAGTATTCGGTGGGCAAAAGGTCCTGTTTGCGCGCTGCGTCTCTAAAACTAAAGGATGACAAACGACAGCTTTCCGGGCTTTCTGCTGCATTAAACAGCAGCGGCCACTGCACCAGAGCGGTGCCAATTCCCAGTCCGCAGAGTGACCCGGACAGGACACAGAACAGTGAGAGCGGCCTTTGATTGGCGGAGCGAGCAATTTACACCCCAGCGGTATAAACATTAACTTCCAATTTCAGGTGGTCCTTGCTTTCTCCCTCCTTCCCCTCCCCTTCCCAGCTCTCCCACAGCCTACTGTCTCCACCTCTTCCCTTCTTCTTCCCTCCCCCCACATATCAGTCTGAAGAAGGGTCTCGACCCGAAACATCATTTATTCCTTTGCTCCATAGATACTGCCTCACCCGCTGAGTTTTTCCAGCATGTTGGTCTACCTTCTATTTTTCCAGCATCTGCAGTTCTTTCTTAAACATGAGCCTTCTCAGCTGTGTTGTCATGGTGACCACTGTACTCTGAATAGAATGGACACCAGTGTCAAAGGATTTAGAATGGGATCAAAATGAAGTGGAAGGAGAACAGATGAAGAGATTGTTATCACATTGCCCAACATTCACATTCTGGTTCCCACAGTGCAGCAATCAATATGATATCAGACAGATCGGATGCCATCAGAAGCATGGCCATCCATTGACACTCCAGCTTCATGTTTTGTGGTGGAAAATACATCAGATATCAGTGGGGACCTTTCTGACACCATTGCTCTTCTTCCCCAGCTAAGTCAAGATGCAGGAGAGAATTCTCCCCCCCTCCTCCCCATCAGGAATCCCCCCCCCCCCCCTTCTCAATCTTTGCACATCCCCAAAGCCTTTCCACTCGTTACTTTAATTTCATGTTTTACGTCTTTTATGTTTTTTATGACTGTTGGCAGATTAATTTCCCTCGATAAATAGAGTTCTATCGTATCGTATCATATTGTTTCATATCGTATCGTTCTTCTTCTCGACAAAAATGATATAGCCACACTGAAAGATGTTCTTAAAACTTGGGTGTTTCTTCCTTTACTAGTTTCTTACAGTTGTTGAGGAGCATACTGGAGGTTTGCATATAGGGAGGACGTAATTGAAAGTTAAATACAAAAGTGTTCATTGTAACACAACCTGTCATTGCAGCTCAAAGGGGGGCGTACATCTTGCGTCATCTATTCTTTCTGTTCTTTTTTTAGAGATGGATAAAAACAAAAAAATAAGAAGCACCATTAGTTCAATGCACAAAATGACTAAAGTTCAATGTACAAAGAATCAACTGGCAAAAATATTGATACCATATATAACAAACAGCTATTTAAATATAGCCGGACTGATATTCCTTTTCTTTCGAACCATTAATTTTCTATATGTAAAGTCTTGCCTGAGATATTTGTGATCTCTCAGGACCAATCATGTAGAAGGAATGACTACTGATTATAACACAACCTACACGATTTCAGAGCAGTCTGAAGGATTTTCCAGGCAGTTAAGTTATTTTGCAATAAAGGCAGTACAGCCTTGCACAGAAATAGAGAAATCAATGTGTGCTATATTTACACAGTAGAAATCTAAGATTGTGTCTCTGTTTTGAGTTATCGGCTGGTTACTGACCACATTTCCTAGAATGGCTGTAGTCCTTTGGTGCATTTTATTGCACAAACCTTGCATAAAATCAGTTTAGACTATGCTGATAATCATCCACTAATCACGTAAAAGTCACTGGAAAATTGTTCGTGGCATACACACAGAACATTTTTCCTGCACCATTAGCAGAAATTAGGGCTCTGAAGGGATACCCACAACCTTACAGTCCACTCCCATGAAGATAGGAGCACCATGAACAGAGTTTGAGAATGAGATGAAAATGACAAGGTCTGAAGAAAGGGTCTCCACCGGAAACAGCACCTGTTCTTTTTTCTTCAGGCTGCCTGTTCTGCTGAGTTATTCCAGCATTTTGTGCCTATCTTCAATGTAAGCCAGCATCTGCAATTTCATTTCGGAGTCACGTGAGTGACTTCGTGAAGAGCCCGCCGGCGCGCATGCTCGACATATCGTCGTACCGCGTTGTTGCGACAGCTGGCGGTGGAGCGCGCTCCTCGCCAGCCCTTCATAAGGGGCCACGGAGGTAAGTATCCTACCTTTAGTTGGTGGTCCTTGTTGTTGGTTATGTCTTGCAGCAAGGACATGGATGGGAGTTCCAAGGGCCGGAGGACGTCAGGACGAGTTCGCCGGTCAACAGTTCCGGGGCCTTTACCATCGGCAGTACCTGCAACGCAGGCCGGGACTCAGGCGGAGATGTGGGTAAGCCCTGTGATTACAGGTCCAGATCCGCCAGCACACCACAGCTCGGAGGAGTTCGACGAGGAGGAGTGTGGTGTGCCGCCAGAGCAGGGGGACCCTGCCATGGCAGTCAGGTCGTCAGCGGGCTCGCTGGCGACCTCGAGCTGGGTGCGTGCGGCTGCACGGCCCGTTCCACTCAGCCCTCCGAGTAGGGGAAGGGCAGCAGCCCAGAAGCCTAACCCTGCCAGGGCTAAGGCATTGCCTGACACGGAGGAGCGGTCAGGTTCCAGGGCGAGACCCGGGGCGGCTGTGAGGTCCAGCCGGCACACCCCGACTCTCGACGCCGGGACGGGTCGGTTGAGTCGGGTCTCGTCACGGTCGCTGAGCCCCCCATGGATGGGTGGGCGAGACCATGCGTCGGCAAAGTCCACGATGTGGGCAGCCGGCAAGCCTGCGCGGGCTTCAGGCAGCCATGCTTCGGCTGGTGCCGACACCACGCCGCAAGTGCCCTTAGTGGCAGCGGCTTCAGCTCCCGCTAAACGGAGGCGGTTGAACACGCCCGCGCGGGAATCGCGCAGTTTCGCCTCGGCGGCTGTTAGCGACAACTACCGGCACCGGCTGGGCCTCGATGAGGTGCGGGCCGATGATAGGAGCCCGGTTTTCTTTTCAGAGCCGGAGGACTCCGACCACCTGAGTGTTCAGGGTGAAGGGCGTATTGACCGTATGGAGCGGCTGCTGGAGCTCCTGCTTCAACGTCAACTACAGCAGGGCAGCAACAGGCACAGGACGTCGTCACCAGCCTCTACCATCAGCCTGGAGCAGCAGGAGGAGGAGGTTTTGGTGGATTCCATACCACCTCCGTTGGAGGTGCCAGCGGAGGATCTTCTGGATGTGGCGACCAAATTTGCGGCCCCACATTCATCTGGACTTCCTTTAAACGCAAAGCTGGCAGCCACTGTGGACTTTCTTAACAACCAGCAACTACAGGAAGAAGTCCTCATTCAGGCAATGAGCCGTCACAAGGCTCCATCCAATTGCAACTCCCTCAACGTGCCTGTGGTCAATACGCCGATATGGGGCAACATCAGTGCGGCTATCCGTCAACAAGAGGTAAAATTGCAGCGGATCCTGAAGCTCCTCACGGCCGGTATTACCGCCTTTGCGCGGTCGGTGGACGGGGACAAACTGAATTTGGACCAGGAAGATGCTCTGGCCCTCCTGTGCGCGACCCAGCACGAAATCAACGGGTTTCGCAAAAACAGCATCCGCCCAGCGCTCAACCCGAAGTTTGCAGGATTGTGGAAACCACCGCCGCCGCCGCCGCCCCGTCAACTCTTTGGGGAGGACCTCTCGAAGAGAGTCAAAGAGCTTGACGAACAAGCCAAAACGGTGGGGATCATGCGCTCTCAGAGTGCCCCCACACCGTCAGGCTCAAAAGCTCCATACATTCGCTCACGAGGGTCTGCTAGTACCTCGATGAGGACCCACCCTCAAGCTCCACAACGACAGCAACATCAGACCCAGCACCAGGGGTCTTTTTTAGGAGGGTCGGCAGAGACCCTGGTGGAAAACGAAGACGCCGCGCCCTCAAGCCAACCCAGCACCTCCACGTCCACCCACACGTGTCAAGGACTGCCGGTAACCACGGGGGTGAGGGGGTCTGGTTCTCTCTTTTCTCTTTGTTTAACTTCACATGTTGGTGGTCACCTTCGGCTGTTTTTGGGTGCATGGGGTAATTTTACTGGTGACGAGTATGTGTTGCAGAATATTCAGGGGCATAAAATTGAGTTTATTAATGGCGACATTCCTCCATCCCAGCACATGCCCGGTCGAACGTTTAAATTATCTGCTGCAGAACAGGCAGCAGGCTACAAGGAAATTTTAAGGCTTGAACAGAAGGGAGTGATTGAGAAAGCGGTGCATGAGCCAGTTGAATTTGTTTCGAATATATTCACCAGACCTCAGAAGGATGGAGGTTGTCGTGTCATTATTGATCTAACCCGTTTGAATACTTTTGTAACATATACTCATTTTAAAATGGATACGTTTGAAACAGCCAAATCATTGATTTCTCATGGTTGCTTTATGGCATGCATCGATTTGAAAGCCGCATACTATTCAGTATCCATCCAGAAATACGACAGGAGGTTTTTGAAATTCATCTGGATGGGGCAACTCTGGCAGTACAAGGCTTTGCCTAATGGGCTCACCACAGCCCCTAGATTGTTCACTAAATTAGTGAAACCAATTATGGCTTATTTGAGACAGCGACATCATATAGTTATGGCCTATTTAGATGATATCTTAATTGTGGGCCACACCCTGGAGTTGGCTGAACAGGGAGTTGCAGCTGCTGTCAATATATTTCAACAATTAGGGTTTATTGTCCATCCAGAGAAATCAAAGTTCTGCCCTGCCCAGGTGATTAATTACCTAGGGTTCACGGTGAGCTCTATGAGCATGAGGGTTACCATACCAATTAACAAGATTGAGGAGGTTACCCAGGTGTGTCAAGGTTTAATCCGCACCAATATACCATCGATTCGGCATACAGCTACAGTAATTGGTAAGCTTGTAGCTTTTTTTCCGGCAGCGCGATATGGACCTTTGCATTATCAGAGTTTGCAAAGAGCTAAAATTGCTGCGTTAAAACAGGACGCTGGTCATTATGATCGATCAATGCAGCTGCCGTCCGAAGCGATAAATGAGTTGCAATGGTGGGTGTGCCACATTAGCAGCTCATTCAAGCCTATCAGGGAGGCTAATCCGGTGGTATATTTGCAGACTGATGCAAGCTCCAATGGCTGGGGAGCTACGGATAATTGCTCTAGTTGTGGGGGCAGATGGGACACCCTTGAGTCAACGATGTTGTTGACTCAAGGGATTAACTATTTGGAGTTGCTGGCAGCATTCCACGGACTTCGTGCGTATTGTTCCAAGCTTGTTGGAGCACATGTCCGTCTCCAAATAGACAACACCACAGCAGTGGCATACTTAAACCATATGGGTGGTACCAGGTCAGTTTCGTGTGACAAATTGGCTAACTCAATTTGGCTCTGGTGTGTTCAAAGAGACATTTGGATTTCAGCTACCTATTTGCCAGGTGAGCTTAATACTGTGGCGGACACCAGGTCACGCAAATTTAATGCCAATATTGAATGGATGTTGCATCCTGAGATTTTTTCTAAAGTCACACCCAAATTTGGTAAACCGGACATTGACCTTTTTGCGTCACAGTTGAACCATCAGGTACCAACCTACGTTTCATGGGAACCAGATCCTGGGGCTATAGCGCTAGATGCATTCTCGCTGGACTGGGGGAATTGGTTTTTCTATGCCTTCCCCCCGTTTTTCCTCATCAGTCGGGTATTGCGTAAGATTCAGGCAGATGCTGCCAAGGGCATCCTTATTATACCCGACTGGCCCACACAGCCTTGGTATCCGGTGGTCTTTGACATGCTCAACGAACCTTGGGTCCTTTGAAGGGTTGCCCACAATTGGTTACTCACCCTGTCTCAGGGGAGCCACATCCCTGCCATGGCTATTTAAATTTGTTGGCTTCCAGGTTCTGAACAGGCCGTTAGTCCAATACGGCCTCTCAGCTCGGACCATGGATACCATCGGGGCGTTGTGTCGAGAGTCAACAAGGCGAAGATACCGCTCGCATATTAAGAAGTGGGAAGCCTACTGCAGCCGCTCTCGCATCACGTACGATGACGTGACAATAACCGACGTCCTGGAATTCCTCGCGGGGTTGCACCATGATGAACACTTAAGTTACAGTGCCATCAACAGCGTCAGAAGTGCGCTCTCATTCTACCTCAATATTGAGGTAGGATCCAACAGGCTAGTGTCCAGACTCATGCGGGGTATATTCAATATGAATCCGCCTACACCACGCTATAATATCACCTGGGATGTCAGGGACGTATTAAACCTGCTCAGGACGTGGTCTCCCATGGAAGGGCTCCAACTGGACAAACTCACCATGAAGCTGGTGATGTTACTAGCGCTGACTTCAGCTCAGAGGGTACAGACACTACACAAACTTCGTGTCGACAGAATGACATCTACCCCTACAGAAGTAGTCTTTTTCATTGACGAGCTACTAAAGCAGCATAGACCTGGGTGCACAGGGCTGCAGCTGAAGTTCCCGGCATACCCCGCAGATGCTAGGCTATGTTTAGCCTCACATATCCGCCACTATGTCAAGGTGACGGCACGCATCAGAGGAATGGAGAGATACCTGCTGGTCACTCATAAGAGACCTCATCATCGAGTGACAGTCCAGACGATATCCAGGTGGCTTCGAGTCGTCTTGGGTAAGTCAGGTATCGACACTAATGTGTTCAAGTCTCATTCCACCAGGGCTGCATCGATGTCAGCGGCGAGGATTATGGAGGTGCCTATGGACCAAATTCTCGCCACAGCAGGATGGGCTAATGAAGCTGTGTTCCAGCGTTTTTATAACAAGCCTGTTGCTGCTCCTCTACAGTTTGCAGAAGCCGTGCTGAATGCAGGTCAAGAACGTGGAGATGTCCCCGCATGAGGGGTTTTTGATTTGTTATTCATACATATGCTCTTGTTTTGCAGTATGAACTATTGAGCAAGTTTGTTCCTCCCATCCATCCCTGGTAGTGGTGTGTCAGCATGGACGTGGTCCAGGGCGTGTAATCACAGAAGCTTTGAAGTCTTCACGAAGTCACTCACGTGACTCCGAAATTAAATAGTAAGATTGAACGAGAACTTACCAGTTCGAAGGTTGATCTTTATTTTATGAGGAGTCGAAGTGAGGGATTTCGTGCCCTCCTCGCCCAACCCTCAATCACCTTCATCTGGTAATCTTAGTCACTTCAATCTTACTATGCGAAGTCATTTCTATTGTTGGTTTCTGTGATTCCACACCGCTACTTTGAAGTATGTCGAGCATGCGCGCCGGCGGGCTCTTCACGAAATCCCTCACTTCGACTCCTCATAAAATAAAGATCAACCTTCGAACTGGTAAGTTCTCGTTCAATCTTACTATTCCTTCCAACACATTAAAGAGTCTTCATTCTATCTAGAAATGCTGCACATAGTTTCTCCCGGTACCAGGACGTGGCGCCGACGGATGAGAAGCCGAAGCAAAAAAGTCGAAGGCAAAGAACCGAATGGAAAAGAGGCTGAAAAGCCGAAAAAACGAAAGAGTACGAAGACGAAACGTCAACTAACTGAAAGGGCGGGACGCCTAAAAGCCAACTAACTGAAAAGCTGTGACGCCTAAAAGCAAACTCACCGTATGGCTGCTCTGTCGAAACGCCACCTACCCGAAAGGCGGCGTCGCCTACAAGCCAACGAACTGACTGCCGCTCAATGGAAAAGTCCAATAACGGACATGACGTTGCCGGGCGGCGGGACTTGTCAGCGATTGGTCCAGACCCCCGCGTCCATCGCATCACTGTAGAGGGATGAACATTGTCCCACACCTCCGCTCCACCCGACCCACAGCCCGCGGATGGTGGCTGTGGGAGAGTGGGGGCTGTCCCGAAGTATGTGCACCTTCGGCCGCTTACAACCTGGTGCTTGGGTTCAGATTGCCCCTCCCATCTCCCCCTTCCTTCTCCCCTCTTCTCTCTCTGCCCCCTCTCTCCCTTCTCTCTCTCCCCTCTCTCTCTCTCCCCCTCCTTCTCTCTCCCCCCTTCTCTCTCCCCCCCTCTCTCTCCCTCTCTCTCCCTTCTCTCTCTCCCCCTTCTCTCTTTCTCTCCCCCTCCTCTCTCCTCTCTCCCCCTACTCTCTCTCGCCCTCTCTCCCCCCTCTCTCTCCCCCCTCTCTCTCCCTCCTCTCTCTCCCTTTCTCTCCCCTCTTCTCCCTCTCCACCTCTCTCTCGCCCTCCTCTTTCTCCCCCCTCTCTCTCCTCTCTCTTCCATTCTCCCTTTCTGTCCCTTCTCTCTCTCCCCTCTCTCTCCCCCTCCCTGTCCCTTCTTTCTCCCCTCCTCTCTCTCTCCCCTCTCTCTCCCCCTTCTCTCTCTCCCCTTCTCTCTCTCCTCCCATTTATAAACAAAAATGTTACATGTACAAATCTTTCTTACATTTGGGAGCCTGGTTAACTAGCTGGTGGGATTATTTCCCTGTCCTAACTGCCTTTGCTTTATCCGGTGGTCACACCCATTCCATCCCTCCCTCGCAAAGATGTGAGATTTCAAATTGAGCGCACTTGGTTGAATAGATGCAAGCAGCATGTAAAGCGTCTCTTCTAGGCGCGCAATACACGAAGCCGATGAAATGAGATAACTGTCACACCAAAGAGAGACACAAAATGCTGGAGTAACTCGGCTGAACAGGCAGCATCTCTGAAGAGAAGGAATGGGTGGCGTTTTGGGTCGAGACCATTCTTCAGACCTGAAGACTGAGTCTGAAGAGTCTCGACCCGAAACGCCACCCATTCCTTCTCTCCAGAGATGCTGCCTGCCCAGCTGAGTTACTACAAGTTCATTGGCTTGCAGTCGATGCCGCCTTTCGGGTAGGTGGCGCTTCAACAGAGCTGCCATTCAGTGAGTTTGCTTTTAGGCGACGCAACTTTTCGGTTAGTTGGCTTTTAGGTGTCTAGCCCTTTCGGTTAGTTTGCAATTAGGCGTGCCATCCTTTCGGTTAGTTGGCGTTTTGTCTTCGTACTCTTTTGGTTTTTTGGCGTTTTGGCCTCGTTTCCATTCGGTACTTTGGCTTCGACTTCTTTGCTTCGGCTTCTCGTCCGTCGGCGCCACGTCCACACACGGTTTCTCCCAGTCTCAATCTCCTATATATAGCATTATGGCAATCTAATCAATGATGCTCCCTTCAAATTGCAGTATTTCTTTTTAAAAAAATCAATTGCAAGCTGCAATCATTAACTCCTTCACCAACCTACGAAAGCTTAGGTTCAGTCATGGACTGAGAATTAATCAGATTCTCCAGAACAGTGGAGAGTACAGAGCCTTTCCCCAACGATCCTTTCTCCCCTTGTCTTCTCTTACCACATGTAAGTAAGTAAGTTTATTCACATACAAGGAATTTGCCTTGGTGCTCCGCCCACAAATAACAACATGACACGCAGTGACAGTTATGAATGACTCAGAAAACACTAAACATTAATAATAATAAAACATTAATGAAAAAACACCATTGATCAAGCATGTGAACCAACAAAATACCAGATCAAAGGGAGGCAACAGATTTTTGGCTGTTGAGTAGAGCAACTACTCGTGGATCAAAACTGTTTTTATGTCTGGCTGTGGTAGCTTTGACAGTCCGGAGTCGCCTTCCAGAAGGAAGTGATTCAAACAGTTTGTGGCCAGAGTGAGAGGGGTCGTAGATGATCTTGCCCGCTCTCTTCCTGGCCCTTGCAGTGTACAGTTTGTCAATGGAGGGAAGTTTGCAGCCAATAACTTTCTCTGCTGATCGGATGATTCGCTGCAGCCTCCAGGTGTCATGCTGAGCCAAACCAGACAATGATGGAGAAGGTGAGAAGAGACTCCACGATGGCCATGTAGAATTGGACCATCATTGCCTGTGGCAGATTATGCTTCCTTAGATGCCGTAGGAAGTCACTCCCCACTTAAGGTCCTTGGAGATGATGGTTCCCAGGAACTTAAAACATTCCACAGATGTGACTATGGTGTTGTTGATGGTGAGTTGGGTGAGGGGAGGGGGAGCTCTCCTAAAGTCTACAATCAATTCCACTGTCTAAAGAGCATTGAGCTCTAGGTTGTTGCTATGGCACCAGGACGCTAGCTGTGACTCTTCCTGTCTCCTGTCTGTAGGCAGATTCCTCCGCATCCTGGATCAGTCCAATCAAGGTTTTGTTGTCCACAAACTTGAGAAGCTTGACAGAGGTGTCTGTGGAGGTGCAGTCGTTGGTGTAGAGAGAGGAGAGAAGAGGAGAGAATACGCAGCCTTGCAGTGCATGGATACCGTTTCTGCCATTGTATTGCGCCTGTTTTGGAGAGAGTTACTTGGCTCACTGAGGCTGTTGCAGAAAAGATGTCCAACAGTGCACAGGGAGTAGGCAGGAACTGCAGATGCTGGTTTACACCAAAGATAGACACAAAATGCTGGAGTAACTCAGCAGGACAGGCAGCATCTCTGGGTAGAAGGAATGGGTGATGTTTCGGGTCGAGACCCTTCTCAGAAGAAGGGTATCGACCTGAAGTATCATCCATTCCTTCTATCCAGTGACGTTGCCTGTCCCGCTGAGTTACTTCAGCATTTTGTGTCTATCTACAACTGTGCACAAATCTCAATGCAAGCTGCATAGGTCTTACTTTATTGTATGGATTTGTGGACTGCTATGGCGCTGCTTTTGATGTTCTTTTTGCCGAATTTCATAACATTTTTGGGAAATGTGTGTAGGCGTTAGCACGATATGTAGTAAATATTTAATGCATCAATGGAGAGTGAAGTCCAATTTTTCAGGCACTTGAGTCTTGTCTCAACAAAGGCCTTGTAGCTGAAATAGCCGTTGGGAACAGTGAATTGGTAACTATTGAAACATCTCCAAAATTCTCATTAAAAGTTGATGGTTATTATGTTTCTATTATTTATATGCCTGGATGTTAGACCAGAAGATTACACAGTAGGACACAGCATGTGATTCTCTATAAACCCTGTTCCAGTCAAAAAACTGTGAACTTTAAATTCCTTATCTGTTAGTAATAAGGTCTGGCGTATCACTCAGTCAAGAAGAGCTGAGATTGACATTTAAAAAAACATCTATGTAAGCTTGGCATTAAACTTCTGTCAGTGGCACTTAGCTTTTATGGAGAGCACCATCTGTTTGGAGCTTGAGACGACTGATATTGCCATAAAGTTGCTAATGTGTTCCTTTTCATTTTTTGAAGGTAACGGCAGTGTTTACTACCTTGTATGAAGTAAACACATGCATATCTTTTTAATTAAAGAATTTATGCCGATAAAGGTACATTTTTTTAATTATCCTGTTAATTTTAATGTATGAAAGAAAGTACTTGCAAAAAATCTGGAAATTGATCTTTCACCTCCGGACCCGGTTTTTGTCTAACCAAAACTATTGTGCTAAATTATAGAAATGTGAATAAATAATGAACTTGCCTTTAATAGATCCTTTCACTGTTGCAAAAGATCCTAATAAGCTTCACAGAGCTGTGCAACGTTTGCCATTGTGGTAATTAAGGTAAAATGTGTCTGTTAAGCAATGTCTTTGGATTTATTTCAACTGAACTACAACAGTCTCACTTTAATTATTATTGAGCATTGCCATGCAAGCACAAGGCATTTGTATCTGGCACTGAATGGTCATTTTTATCAGAGGGATCATTAAAATTGGAAATGGAAAGGTTCACAATGGAGTAATTGGACGTGATGGCATGTCCTAATGGGAAGAACAATGGACTCTTTTGGATCTGACTTGCATAATTGAATTGAGAGAATTAGATTCTAAAAGTGGTGGAGAAAATGCTGCAGGTACAATAATGATATCCTTTATCTTACTGAGTGTCATAACTCAAATGAGTATGGTCTTAGTCAGCATCTGAAACATTTTCACAGCTTACGTTATGGAATTGATCTTTAATAATTGTATTGCGACTGTTTCCAATAAATATTTTGAGGAATGTTCAATGTTTACAAATGCTTTAAATTAGTGAAATAAAAGGTTTTTTGAAAAGCCCTCTCCAATCTTAATATTGTGATATTTTGTCAGAAATTTTAAATAAGGTAATTGTCAGGCCTGAAGAAGCCATTTATCACAGGGGATGTTAAAGATTGTTCCTTTGATAGTTGCACATTGCCTCAGATATCTTTTATTGCTGTGTTATTTGTGTTCTTGCTATCTGACTGCTGGTTTTGGTGGAAGCTGTTAGTCCAGTGGCTGAATTAAGGATTATTTACTCAGATTTGTCTTGGCCATTGACAACGTTTACAGCATGACTTATTTATAAGGTAGGGTTTTGCAATTAGTGTTTAAATCTTCAATATTTGATTGAGAAATTGAAGAATGCCTACAGTTGTCAATAGATTTGGTTTTGCTTTAATACTGGTTGCTAACACTGTCCTAGAGGAACTGATTCTGAATCATTATTTTTTTTTAACAACTTTCATTGATCTAAAGTGCGGGTGAGTGAATTGTAATAATACCATTGTAATAATTCCTTTAAATGGAACCTTCATTGTAGCAAAACATCCAAATCTATTTCAAGGAGGTGCTATCAAATAAAAAACCATGCTGTGACCCATAAAAAAGATATTGGTACACTCGGACAAAAGTTTCGCCAAAAATATATGATATGAGACAGTTTGAAAAGAGGAAGAAATACAATGAGTTTTAGAATGGGAAACGTCGAGCTTATTTTCCAAGCAATTTAAGGTTCAAGCACTGCTGATGAAGCAATGAAATTTGGGGATGATCACAAGGCTAGACCTGTAGGACACAACTATTTATGGATGCCATAGAACTGGAGAATAATGCAGTGAATGCAGGGAAGTTAAAACTCTACACTCCTCAATAGGCCAGAATCTGTACTCACAACTAAATGCAAATGGTGCCTCACACAAAAAAAACACAAAATGTTGCAGTAACGTAAGTGGGTCAGGCAGCATCCCTGGAGGATGTGGATAGGTGATGTTTTGGTTCTGGACCCTTGATTTGGTTCTGGACTGATTGTAGTCAGGGGGAGAAAGATGGAAAAGTAGTGCGGGTGAGACAATGCATGGCAAGTGATCGATGGATGCAAGTGAAAAGGATTTTGAGGCCAGAATCTATCTATTTATTCCTGAGATGTTCAATTAGTCAGCTTCTACAGCTCTCTGGTGCATAGACATCCAATGCCTCATGAACCACAGAGAACAGATATTCCTCCTCATCACCATGGTGTCCCTTTATTTTGAATCTAATTTTATATTCCCCAATGAGGGGGACACATACATGCAGCATTTACATAACAGAAATTTGTATGTTTCAATATGTTGACCGTGTACTCATCTAGATCAATGAGTGCAGGCCTAACCTGCTCAATCTTTCCGTAGAAGACCATTCCTACATTGCAAGAATTAATCTAATGAGCCTTTTCGAAAATGCTTCCTGAGTACTTTTTAAGTGCACCTGTTGTAGGAAATGTGGAAGCTAATTTCTACACAAGGTCCCACAAACAACAATATAAAAGTTACCAGATAAATGGCTAGAAACTGGATGTAGGTACTCTAAAACGTAATTGTCTTGAATATTAGTCAGGTTAGGTACCTGCTGAAAAGAAAATTAGATTAGTTGCAATTACGCTTGTCCAAGTTGAACTCCAGAAAACAAAAGTTGTTTTATTTGCTGTGTTATTTGCTGCGAGCTATCTGGGAACTATCTTATCCCCACTGCTGTATCTTTCCCAAACCATATGCAGGAAACTCGATCAACCTGAATAGGGCCACATCCATTGCAGCTGCAGTCTATCAGCATGGCCGATTCCAAAGAGGTGAGTAGTAGTATGGGTTGTGTGTGCAATGCAAACTTCAGTGTTTGTGCCCTCACCACACAATCCATTTCCCTGATGGAATCCCAATCTGTAAGAAGTCTGACTGCATTGGTGCATGTGAGCAGAGATTGGGCAACATGCCCTAATGTGTATTAAATTGAATGGTGCAAGTTAACTTTTTTTCTACATATATTGTGACCATTGGAATATATATTTATTAAACATTGTGAAGGGGCAAAGTGGTGCATTCATATCACTGCAAAAATGGCAGCAAAATATTAAGACAGAATAAGTTGCTGGTGCTGGAATCTACAGAGAAAAAACAAAATGCTGGAATTCAGCGAGTCAGACAGCATCTGTGGAGGGAATGGTCAGATAGTGTTACGGGTCTGGACTCTTCTTCAGACTGCAAAATATTAAACACGGAGTGGTGATGATTAGATATTTTAGAAGCTTATCTTCTTTTATGTAGTGACTATTGGTCATCCTCCAAAAGGTCCTGTTTCTGCAAAGTTGTGTAAGATGCAATGCCAATGATGTGATGCTGTTGCACATCAGACTCGCACTGTACACAGCTCAGTTATGCTATATCTGCTATAGCTATATCTATAGCTATATCCATAGCCACAGTATATGCTATAGATATATCTCTCTACATCATCATCTACATCTTTTGTTTTCCTCTCCCCCGAGACTCTCAGTCTGAAGGAGGGTCTCGACCCGAAACGTCACCAGACATGCTGTCTGACCCACTGAGTTCTTCCAGCACTTTGTGTTTATCCTCAGTTATGCTAGCACAGGTCCCGGCTGAAAATGAATGCTAATACAATTCTACCTGGGTAATTTGGTTTTGGATGACGCAGCTGTGAATAAACACGCACTGTGTGATCCAATTACAATGCATATTTGGTTTTAGCAGTATATGTCACGGGATCTTTGAAATAATGCAATGGGATTCTTCATTGCTTCCCAAAAGAGTGGAAATAAAACTTGGTTAAGTGTCTCACTTGACTGATAATAAGCCAGCACTTTGAATCAGACCTCAAGTCACACAAATAAAGATTTAAACCCACAAGCTTCTGACTCAGAGTCAGGAATGCTACAAAATGAGGTGTGTTACTCTGAAAAGAATAGTAGGACGTGCCAAAATAGCTTTAACTTCATGTAGTGAATTAATCACATTAAGATTCAAATTGAAAATCCTGCTGAGTATGTCTTACTACCTCACATAGAAGCTGATGTATTTAGCACAGGTAGCTCTCTAGAATACTCATAAGAACTGTTATAGTGTTAGTGCCACAGTTTCAATGTTCTTCAGATTGCATTTTGCAAAATAAATAGCTAGTTTGAATGTACCTTGCCTTCTTGAATGGTTTCTTACTTTACCAGTGCAAGCTGTGGATCACAGTGTCTTCAATATCTTTATTTTAGCTTCTTATCAGTTGGGTAGAAACAAGCATGTTCAATGACATTTTCACTGTGGTTGTTTAGATAATTGAACTAAGTGTGTTCAGGCATCTATGGATGTTATTTTGTGAATTTGGTTACGGCTGTTTTGAAGTTCTGGTAGAATGTAAATTTGATGGAAGAGAGTCACGCAAGCGATTGTCGGCGAGAGAGCTTTAAATTTATCCTAATTCACATGTATAAATAGCAGTAACATATTTAAGGATTTTAGAGAGGAAGGAAATAGATTAGATAGGTGACTAAGACTAATTTAGGGGAGGAATTTTTTTTAAAAAAGAGAATTGGTTAACATGAGGAATGGGAGCTATTTTATGATAGTTTCCATTCATAAGGTCCATGCTGGTGGCTAAGTGGTCTTCACTTCCGTGTGAAAGGTATCAAGGAAAAAGGAAATGTGTCACTTGCATTAGGTAAAGTCAACAAGAATGAAGATGATTAAAAGGAAAATTAAAGAGGAAAGTATTTGGAAAAAGAAAATCTTCATTCTTCATGGAAAAATGCATGGTTGGATAAGATTAAGGGAAGCCTAGACAGATGTTTCTGTCATCTTGTATTGATAATAGCATGGGCCCTTTGAGAGATGCTCACGCTGTTCTGAGATTTACACCATGTGTGATACTTTAGCAACATCTGAGCATCCCCTTCATTGACCACACTGAGGCATGTAAGTGTTTGAAGATATTCACCAAGGACATATCTGTGTCCTCGGTGAAAGACCAGCAGCTTCAATGTACTGGAATCCAGCAACTGGGGAAAAGCTTTAGGAACCACGGAATGGAGTTGACACATTTTCCAATCTATTTGTAAAAACTGTCTATTATTTCTGATGACAAAATCGTAAAAGAGAAGGCAGGTAAGAAGTTTAAGGGATTGGCTATCTTTACAGCTCCAGCAATGCTCTTGGCAGTCCTGAGTTTGGAGGCAATTCTAGCACATTAGATGTTTGATAATTACTTTCCCTCTGTCACAGTGGAATCTCCTCAGCCACTGTTCGTGTTTAGATATGAGTCCAGGACACTTGCATCTTCCTGAACTATTTCCTTGTTCACTCCCTTCTTTAATCTTCATGGGTTTGTGCCGTTTGTTTGTTGCTGCAGCCATTTAATTTTCTTGTCAGTCCCTTGAAGATAACCACAACAATATCCCAGTATATTTTAACTGTCTTGCTGTATATGTAATAAAAGCTGTACCCAAAGTGAGTTGCATAAAAACTTTCACCTCTCAAAAACTGTCATGCCACAGCCAAATAGATAACTCAAAAATTCCATAGCAGCTTAATCCATTGTCTTCACAAATATTTTAATGGATGTGGAGGATCATTTTGAATGTCCTACTAGAGCTTGCTCTCTTAGTGATGTTGCCAAATTTAATTGTAGTTTTTTTATTCATTCAGAGGAGTTAGATGGGACTAGTAAGGGCAGAATTTGGTGGTCATGCCCAATTGTTTCAGAGAATGCGGTGGTGAACCACCCAATTGAATTGCTGCAAAGTGCTGATCAAGTGGAATGCTTTAACAGTATTGAACATCTCGTGTGTTTTGAAACTGTTCCTAGCCACACAATGAGAGAGCATTCTATGGTGCTTTTGTAGATAGAGAAACAAATTTGGGGAGTCAGCAAGCTACTTATTCATTATGGACTATTAACATCTGATCTCTTTCAGATGAAATACTATATTCTCGGACAATTTAATTGAACTCAAGGTAGGGATTCAATGCCATTGAATATTGAGGGAGGTGATTTCAGTTTCAGAATTCGGCAGATCAAATGCTATGCATCAGTTTTTGGAAAGACACTAATTCAGAAGTGAATTCACATTTAAATATTGCAATTATCCCTGCATTCCAGGATATCTCACACCCTGAAGGACTATTGGAAACGAAAAGATGCACTCGCATTCACAATGCTCTTTTTCCATATGCAAAACCAGAAGGTTGAACATCCACTTCACACCAAAAATGCTAGAAATACCATGGATTTTTATATCCGCCTTAGTAATTGAATTTGATTAGTTGCAGCTAGGCTAATGGACTCCTCAAGGAATTAAATGCCCCTGGAAGGAAATCATTGGCAGTAATATGTTTGAAATGTCATTATTTCTTGTTAGAACAATAAAGGCACATAGTTAAAGAGACTAATTGCATAATTGATTATTTTCCTGTGCATTTAGGGTTAGATTAGTGATAAAGATTGTAATGTGGGTATATCAGTTAAAAACTGTGTTTACATTTTATCTGCCAGTGACCTTGAGTCTATGCAAGTGAGGGTAATGAGGGTCAACTACAGAACTAATTAATCTTCAGAGTCCAGCCTTCAGCGGATGTACTGCAACTAATGAATGCTGACACATAATGCTGTGGGGATAGTGCTTAAAACTGTATACTTCAAATATTTATTTCTAGGTTATCACGGTTATCATTCCAGTTCTCACTGGTGCATTTATGAGTGCTCTTTTATGAAAGTGAACGAGCAGTGAGTTAATATATTTTTTCTACATAAAATGACAGCAATTAAAAAAGTTCTCCCACACCAGCATGTTAAATATTGATTCTAAAGTACATATTTAAAGGGCCTCTGCAGGTTTTGTCATTGTTGGCATCAATAAATAGGCAATGTTGACATGATAAGCACCAGAAGCAATGTGTGATCTATCAGATTTTTGCATTTGGTAGAGATGATCAAATGTTATGTTGCAGTTCTCTTATCATTCATTTTGGTAACCATGCTAATTGCCCGAAATGTCCCCAAGGTGATAAACACAAAGTGCAGGCGTAACTCAGTGGATCTGGCAGCATCTCTAGAGAAAAAGGATGGGTGGCGTTTCAGGATGGAAATCTTCTTCAGACTGAGCTTTGTCCCTGGGTTAAATTGCATCAAAATTGATTGAAATACATGAAAGAAGGAAGGAAAAAAATCCTGCTGGATACATCTGAACCTGATTCATTCTGTTGATGGCACACAAAAGGCTGGAGAAACTCAGCGGGTGCAGCAGCATCTAAGGAGCGAAGGAGATAGGCGACGTTTCGGGTCGAGACCCTTCTTCACACTTTGTCTACTCCACTGCGATATCTCCTCAAGGTATGCCTACTTTGAAGAAGTTCTCCTCCTCCCTACGGAGACAGTTTCACAACCTCCTCTCTAACATTCCTTCTTTAACACAATAATTCTGTTGATGTGTAGGAAGGAACTGCAGATGGTTTAAACTGAAAATAGATGCAAACCAGTCTGAAGAAGGGTCTCGACCCGAAATGCCACCCATTTCTTCTTTCCAGAAATGCTGCCTGCCCCACTGAGTTACTCCAGATTTTTGTGTCTATTTTCATTCCGTTGATATTTTTGTTTACTTAATTTTTTCCTTTATTTTTAAATAACTAGCACAAAGAAATAATCAGTATGATTTAAACCGCTGTGGAGAATTGGAACAAATGGGACAGGTATCCAACTCGGAGTGGAAGTGTGTAGGAAGGAATTGCAGATGCTGGTTAAAACGAAGATAAACACAAAATGCTGGAGTAACAACGAGACAAGCAGCATCTATGGAGAGAAGGAATGGGTGAAGTTTCTGGTCGAGTCGCTTCTTCAGACTAGGGTCAGGAGAAAGGGAAACGAGAGGTATAAATGGTGAAAGAGAGATATAGAATATATGAACAGAGAGTGGTGAGTCTCTGGAATTCTCTGCCACAGAAGGTAGTTGAGGCCAGTTCATTGGCTATATTTAAGAGGGCGTTAGATGTGGCACTTGTGGCTAAAGGGATCAGGGGGTATGGAGAGAAGGCAGGTACGGGATACTGAGTTGGATGATCAGCCATGATCACATTGAATGGCGGTGCAGGCTCGAAGGGCCAAATGGCCTACTCCTGCACCTATTTTCTATGTTTCTATGTTTCTATGAAAGAAAGATATGCAAAAAAGTAATGATGATAAAGGAAACAGGCCATTGCGAGTTGTTTGCTAGGTAAGGACGAGAAGCTGGTGTGACTTGGGTGGGAGGGGATGGAGAGATTGGGAATGCATGTGTTACTTGAAGTTAGATAAATCAATATTCATACCACTGGGTTGTAAGATGCCCATTTGAAATATGAGATGCTGTTCCTCCAATTTGCGTTTACCCTCACTCTGTAGTGAGGCTTGAACAATATTATCACTCAGGTGTTAATATGCTACTTACAAACATCTTGACCAAATATACCAGGATGTTGGAACATTGGCCAATTTACTTGGGCAGGTAAAGGTGTTTCCATGAACCTATGGAATGATCTTCAACCCAAGAGCATTGTTCCAAGAAAGGAATCCCAGTCAAGGAAAGACCAAGGTGTTTTTGTGGATCCCAGTCCTAACATGTGTTCCAAATATTGAAATGGAAGGGGGAGTTGTAGAATCAATGTGCAGAAATACACTATTCATGTAATGTTGAGTGACAGCCTACTATTATTCACAAATACACGTTCAAGTAATGGAATTAACTTTGATTTATAATTTCTCTTTAATAATATTTCTAGATATCAGTGTTAAATGATTGTAATTAATAATGTTTAATACTCTTGAAAATGTTGTATTTCTAAAGAATTTGATAGAGCATTCAACCACCTGTCTCGGATAACTGACAAAGGCAGCATTTGTGACTTGGTTATTGCAAGCAAAGGTAGCCAAGCAGCTGATCTGGCAAAAGCTTTCAGTCATTTCTCAGAACGATTCTTTAGTTTAAAGCTTCAGTGCCACTGTAACATTTTCTCCACTTTGCTGTTGATCTCGGAAGTATTTGTTGCAGTGTTGGACAGCTCGACCCCCTAGATTAATGGCTCAAGCAAAGTCTATTGAAAGATGATCTAGAAGATGACCATTACGGATATGAATTATGCAGCCTATTAAATAATATCGACTTTCAATGTGTTGATTTTTCTGGCAAAGCCAAATGACAATGGATAAACTGCAGGATGTAAAAATGAACTGTTTTTGGTAATGGGCCAGATAGAGTGGAGAGAGAGGGAATGGTGTGAGGGAAATTTAAGGGCAAATAGATGTTTGAACTAATTCGAATCATCTATTATTCCTTTGCCATAATTATCTCGTAACTTTATGAAAGCAGATATTAATTCAATTGAAACTAAAAGTTTCCAAAAAGTAGGAAAGTGAAATTCAGAAATGTACTATTGCAAATTCCTTAACATTATTATACGCTTTTAACATTAATAAAATCTATTATTTTCATGTGAGATTAATTTTTTTTATTTGACTCTTTACTTGCACCTTCTTAATGTCAACATGCTCTATAATATCAATATACGCTTCTTTAATCTCACCATCATCCGTCACCTTCGCGTTGGTGACTAACAATGCAAAGTACTCATTAAGGACCTCACCCAGTTTCTTTTCTTCTACTCATGAATTTCTTTCTTTATTTTTGAGTACTCTCTTACTCCTAATAAACATATAAAATGCTTTCAGATTCTCCCTTATCCTACTTGCCAAGGACATGAAATGGCCGCTGTTAACACTCCTAATTTCTTATTTAAGTTAATTCCTGCTTCCTTCAAGGTCCTCGTTCGATTTTAACTTCTTAAACCATACATGTGGTTCTTTTCCCTTTAATGCTAAACTTATGATATCTCTTGCCATCTTATCTTTCATTCTCACAGGAACATATCACCTTCATCTCCCAAGCTAACATCACCAGCATCGAGGCTGAGCTACACTCATTCACCTATATTGGGTTTGCTTGCCTGACACTAAATTACTGAATACTCTGTTCTGAGTTCTGTCATTGGTGGCCAGAGAAAAATATTCAGGGATGCGATGAAAGCTTCCTCGAGGAAGTGCAACATTCTGGCTGCTCATCCTATGAAACTCTGGCTCATGACCACTCAAAGGTGGGAAGATACAATGGGATTACATAGGAAACTGTGAAACCATGCATCAGGAACATACAGAAGACCTGCTTAAGTAGTGGAAGGAGTGCACCATCTCACAAACTACCCACCACCTGATCCCTCCGTGGATCATCTCTCCGCTGCCATAAGGTAGAAGGTAGAGGAGCCTGAAATCTGCAACATCCAGGTTCAGGAACAGCTCCTTCCCCACAGCCATCAGAATATTAAACACACCTTCAAACAAACTATGAAGGCAGGCAGTGAAGAAAGCGAATGGTATGTTAGCTTTCATAGCAAAAGGATTTGAGTATAGGAGCAGGGAGGTTCTACTTCAGTTGTATAGGGTCTTGGTGAGGCCACACCTGGAGTATTGCGTACAGTTCTGGTCTCCAAATCTGAGGAAGGACATTATTGCCATAGAGGGAGTGCAGAGAAGGTTCACCAGACTGATTCCTGGGATGTCAGGACTGTCTTATGAACAAAGACTGCATAGACTCGGTTTATACTCTCTAGAATTTAGGAGATTGAGAGGGGATCTTATAGAAACTTACAAAATTCTTAAGGGGTTGGACAGGCTAGATGCAGGAAGATTGTTCCCGATGTTGGGGAGGTCCAGGACAAGGGGTCACAGCTTAAGGATAAGGGGGAAATCCTTTAGGACCGAGATGAGAAGGATTGTTTTCACACAGAGAGTGGTGGGTCTCTGGAACTCTCTGCCACAGAGGGTAGTTGAGGCTAGTTCATTGGCTATATTTAAGAGGGAGTTAGATGTAGCCCTTGTGGCTGAGGGGATCAGAGGGTATGGAGAGAAGGCAGGTATGGGATACTGAGTTGGATGATCAGCCATGATCATATTGAATGGCGGTGCAGGCTCGAAGGGCCGAATGGCCTACTCCTGCACCTAATTTCTATGTTTCTATGTTTCTATGAACTATAACAGCCTATTTATAACAGACTTTATCTGTGTATTTATGTGTGTGTATATATATATTGTATGGTATATGGTCACACTGATCTGATCTGATCTGTCTAATATATTCTGTCGTGCTGCAGCAAGCAAGAATTTCATTGTCCTATCTGGGACACATGACAATAAACTCTCTTGACTTGACTTGAAGAGTCTGCAGTTCCCATTATGGTTTGATTGTCCACCCCAGAATAAACCAAGCCAAAGTGGAAGCAAGTCTCCTCAATTCTGAACAACTGCTTAAGAGGAAGGGTGATACCTTGGTGCTGGAATTGCTGGGCTGCACATGTTAAACTAATTAGATAACATATAGAATGTTTGCATACTCATTCTACTGTTGTCAATCAGAGAATATACTGCAGGTTTAAAATTGCATTTTACATAAATAACTCTGTAGGATTACATAGATTACACTAGAGATGGCACAGAAACAGACCACTTGACAATTAATGGCAGTGTTTCACTCGAGCTCCTCTATTTTTATTTAATCTAAATCAGGCAGCATAACCCTCTGTTCTTTGTCCCTGACTTGTCAGCTTCCAACTTATCTACGCTTTTCACTTCACCTATTCTCAACAGTAGCAGTTTCTGCTTTTCAACAGTGTTTGGGTAAAGGAGTTTCTTCCAAATATACTGGATTAGGTTACTGAATTTCCATGTTCAATTATTATAAAATCAATCTGTTGTTTTTATTGATTAGTAAAAAATTGCAATTCCCTACGACTTGAAACCAAATAACTCGGTGGATTGATTAAGATGTATTAGTAATTCGTAAAGTAATTAAATGAAAATTGAAAGCAATAACACTATAGTTTTGCTAAGAATAGACATCAACATTTTAGCTGCAGTCACAGAAATATTAAATTGTTACAAATGGCATTATTAGATGCTTCTTGGAACTTAGATAATATTTTTCAAATGGTTAAGGTTGTAATTACCATTCTATATGAGCATAAGGATTCTGGCCAGTGAAAACGTAAGATAGGAGAACGGTATCTCTCTAAAGAAGAGTTCACTTAATTAACAGATAATCAAAGCAATGAACTAGACATATAATTTGCAGATAGCATCTTTGACAAAGGTATACTGCTCCTAACACTGCAACTTTAATTTAATTTAGTAGTGTACCAGGTAAAGTAAATTGGCTGTTAAAACATTAAGGAAACTAATGGAGTAATTAAAAACTACAAACCATTATATCACTTGAAACTTTAAGTGGTTATTAAAGCACTCATAACCATACTTGGGTCTCCATATTTATGAAGACATCACATGGCAGAAATTGGTTACAGCAGTTTTGAACAGATTAATGGGAGACCTGGGACTAGCCCAAAATTGGACTCTGTGCCTCATTTTGGATTATTTAACCTGCACCTTGACAGGTAGCCTGCTCACATTAAGATTTTACAATTACTGGCAACGCTCCAAGTTAAGCAGTAGGAGGGGGAGGATGGTGGAGCCATGGTGTGACTAGGGGGTGGGGAAGTAACTAATATTTTGAAGATGGGGGAGTAATTGTGTTCCCCCTGGCAGTCAATAACAGCTTATTTCAAAATGAAAACTCTTCATGATGGTTTCTACTTAGGCCATATATCCAATAATTAATTTGAAGTGGAGTAGGATCCATGTCCTTTATCAGAATCCAGCTAAGCAAATAAGGACCTTAAGTAATGAATGTTGATCTAATTTATATTCATAATTAACTTTATGTCTACTTCAGGCAGTATCAATGGATGGCTGAATTTTGATTACTATCAAGTGGATGTCCAAGTGCCTCCTCCAAGACCCTGCATGATCGGCTAGTCTGGGAAGTTAGATCACATGGAATCTAAGGTGAGCCTTCGAATTACATTCAAAATTGGCTTGGAAGAAGGAGTCAAAAGGTAATTGTGGAGGTAGTTTTTTTCTCATTGGAGGCCTGTGACCATATCTATTAGTCTGTGTCTGCAGTTCTTTATTATCTATATTAGTAATTTAGATGACAATGTAGTCAGCATAATTAGTAAATTTACATATTTAAGTTTACATCACAATCTCGACCAGTTGGCAAGATAGGCCAAGGTATGGGAAATGGAATTTAACTCTGACCAGTGTAACACTTTGTGTATAAAGGAACTGCAGATGCTGGTTTAAACCAAAGATAGACACAAAACGTTGGAGTAACTCAGTGGGACAGACAGCATCTCTGGAGAGAAGGAATGGGCGATTTCGGGTTGAGTCTGAAGAAGGGTCTCGACCCGAAATGTCACCCATTCCTTCTCTCTGGTGTTGCATTTTGCTATATTAAACCAGGACAGGCCTCACACGGTATATGGTAGAGTCCTGGAAAGCGGTGTAGAACAGATGCACCTGGGAGTACATGTGCATGGACCCTTGAAAGTGGGAGTCTGGTGGACAGGGTGGTGAAGAAGGCGTTTGGCAAGCTTGCCATCAATGGAAGGGAATTGAGTGCAAAATTGGGACATTGTGGTGCAGCTGTAAAAGTGGTTGGTCAGATTGTGTGAAGTTCTGGTCACCCAAGGATGTCATTTAGTTGGAAACGATGCAGAAAAGATTTGCCAGCACTCTACCTGGACATGTGCTAAAGTTATAGGGAGAGGCTAGTAGGCTGGGACATTTTTATTTGGAGCATAGGAGGCTGAGATGCGACCTTACCGAAATAAACAAAATCATGAGGGATCTGAATGGCAAGCAGCAACTATGACACTATCTCGTCGTGCCATGGACCCAGATCACCTCCTCCATCAGGCTAACAGCAGAGAGCAGAGGCCACCCCGACTGAAGTCCCGTCACCCCTTTGCTCGGGGTGGAAGATTGCAATCTTCACGTGGTCTGCCCTGTTTCGACTAATGCAATCAACTCGACGTGCACAAAAAGATCAAATAAAACAAATTGTCCTACACCTTTAGGCTGTGCACGCCACTCAAAAGAAGAAGAAGACCCTTTTGCTCCACATGGAAAACAACTCCTAGCATCCATCAAACGAACTGAGACAAAAGCACACTGGATAGCCACCAAGTGGTCACAGGTGGAAGGCAACCTCAACTCCATTACACAGCTACATCTCTTCACCAGTTAAAAGCTATCCAGGGTCTAACCTCCCGAGAGAAGCATGGGGGAAGCTCAACAAACCTCGTACTGGAGTTGGGTGTTTCAATGCCAGCATGTGGAGATGGGGGCTCCGCCAGAGCCCAGCCTTTGAATGCGGAGCAGAACAACAGACAGCCAACCATGTCATCTCTGAGTGCCCGCTGTACTACCCACCAAATGGAGCTTGGGGCCTGGCGGACATTGACGCAGAAACAACAACCTGGTTGCTCAACACCCGGCTTGAGATCTAACGATTCCTTTGGTTTATTTATGTTTCATTCGCAAGAAGAAGATGAGGGGCACGGATACAGTGAAACTGATAGTCTTATCCCACGGTAGAGGATTCTAAAACTAGATGTCATAGGCTTAAGGCGAGAGGGGAGTATTTAAGAGTAACATCAGGGGCACATTTTCACTCAGAGGGTAGTCCATATCTGGATGAAGTTGCCAGAGGAAGCAGATACTCTGCAACTCTCAAAAGACATTTGGACAGAGAAATGGATTGGAATGGTTTGGAGGAACATCAGTGAAATACAGACAAATAGAACTATCTCAAAATGCTAACAAGGTGGGCTGAAGAGCTATTCAATGCTGTATATCTCTAGGACTTTATGGCCAGTAGGTTCCTTTTAAGTAAACCAGACCACCAACATTTAAAATGGTTCAGTCAAAATCATAACATTGCATCTAAAGGTTCCTGGTTGTTTATGTTAATGAAACTGGCCGTAATCATGTATCAGATCTTTTCTTTGACTAGATAGCATGCAAACAAAAATCTTTTTGTGGTACCTTGATACATGTGACAATAATAAACATTAGGAGATTGAGAGGGGATCTTATAGAAACTTACAAGATTCTTAAGGGGTTGGACAGGCTAGATGCAGGAAGATTGTTCCCGATGTTGGGGCCGTCCAGGACAAGGGGTCACAGCTTAAGGATAAGAGGGAAACCCTTTAGGACCGAGATGAGAAGGAATTTTTTCACACAGAGAGTGGTGGGTCTCTGGAATTCTCTGCCACAGAGGGTAGTTGAGGCCAGTTCATTGGATATATTTAAGAGGGAGTTAGATGTGGCCCTTGTGGCTAAGGGAATCAGAGGGTATGGAGAGAAGGCAGGTACGGGATACTGAGTTGGATGATCAGCCATGATCATATTGAATGGCGGTGCAGGCTCGAAGGGCCGAATGGCCTATTCCTGCACCTAATTTCTATGTTTCTATGTTCTAAACAAAACTCAATTAATTCCTTTACTTTTAGCAATATTTTCCTGGCTTTCACTCGTTGCCCAAGGCAAGCACCATTGGAAATTTCACCCAGTTTTGGTTATTTGTGCCTAGAATTTGGATTCTACCCTATTTAAATACACTAAAACAGCACGGTGTATAGCATTACAGCCATTCCGTTTCCATTCTGTAAAATTGGTCAGAAAGGTAATTGAAATGGTGTTATTATGGTATATGCCCAGTATGTGGACAGGAAGGTAATATACATGAAGGGTTAAGACCCGAAACGTTGCCCATTTCCTTCGCTCCATAGATGCTGCCTCACCCGCTGAGTTTCTCCAGCATTTTTGTCTACCAAGGTGATATACACAGTTGCTGGCAGAATCCCTGTCCTGTTAGCAGAATAACAAGTACTTAGCTTCCTCCCATTCACTCGAGGTTGTTAGATCTGAAGGCACACACCCCATGTCAGCCAAATAGGCAGCAACACACAATTAGCAGTACATTGAGGAGTACGTAGCCTCAGGCAAGGTGGAGAGAACTCCTGGATTCACAGCATGATGAAAGGTCTAAAGGCTTGCAATAGAAGCCAGGAAGTATGTCCTTTGTGCTGAGAGGACAGGAGCAATTCAAACAACTAAGGAAGTAGTAACTGGAATCTTGTCAACAAGGAGTGAAAATGCACGTGCTTTGTGAATAAAATACTTCATAGGCTTGTTGCATTTCTCAAGATGAGCTCTTAAGTTCACATGTGCATCTACATTTGCACGTATGTGCTTCTGTGCACATGTATACATAAATCCAGGTGTGTATTTTGTGATCAGATACACATATAACCTACCCTTAGGCCACCATTGATATTCCATCAATTCCACTGAAAATAAATGAATGTTAATGAAAATAAGTACTAATTTCTTATTTCCTTTGATTTAGGTTAAGGTAGCAAGGCGTAGGATGGAATCCCTCTCAAATTCAGAGTCATAGAGTGATACAGCTTGGAAACAGGTCCTTTGGCCCAATTTGCCCACACCAGCCAACATGTCCCAGCTACACTAATCACACCTGCCCACGTTTGGTCCATATCCCCCCAAGCCTGTCCTATCCATGTACTTATCTAACTGTTTCTTAAATGTTGGGATAGTCCCTGCCTCAACTATCTCCTCTGGCAGCTTGTTCCATACACCTACCACCCTTTGTGTGAAAAGGTTATCCCTCACATGCCTATAAATCTTTTCCCTTTCACCTTAAACCTATGTCCTCTGGACTTCGGCCTTCACATTTGTAGAAGATTGTCAATTTTACTGTAATAAGTTTTGATATCTATTAATGCATCATATTGTATCAGTGTGGATTTGTTATAAAGTATTCTCAAGTTTAAAAAAAAGCATTCTCATTTAGTTCCAATACATGCTTAATGGAGCAGAGATCAATCACAGTTGTGCAGACGCTATTGGCATTGCTGCACACCCTGTGGTATCTCACCTAGAAAGTTGACTAATGGATTGCTGCCAGCAATGTCACTGCCGAGGAAGCTATGCAATGAGTTTGTCAGCAGCTAAAGAGCACTTAGTTTCAGCACATCCACTGAGCTTATGGAAAGGTTCCTGAGCTGCCTGTAGTGAGTTCTAAAGCTACCAAATCCACCAAAGGTTATCTCAGTTAACCTGTAAATAGACACTTAAGCATCAAGTAGCAAAATGTACTTCAAGCTACTATTTACAATATTCCACACACAACATTTCAATTTGTATTTGCACGAGAAAGCATGCGCAGAGTCATACTAATGTCTGGATTCGAGTGTATTATTAAAATTGGATTGTTTTCTCTGGGGAAGCTGAGGGGCGATCTGTGGAAATATATTAAATGATGAGAAGCATGGATATGAATGATAGTCACTCTTTTTCCCAAGGTGGAAATGTCAAATATCAGAGGGCATAGGTTTAAGGGGAGAGGGAGAAAGTTTAAGAGATTTGCAAGGCAGGTTTTTTTTTTAACTCAGCGTGTGATAGGTGTCAGGAATCCACTACCTAGGAAGGTAGTAGATAAAATGGTGACATTTAAGAGGCAGACACATGGACACATGGCAGTAAATATAAGGATGTGAACTCAGCAGGAAGATAGAATAAGTTTAGATTGGCAACATGGTCAGTGTGGACACGGTGGGCTAAAGGGCCAGTTCCAGTGCTGTACTGTGCTATGTTCTAATAACATCATTAAAGGCATCACTGATACTGCATAAGCTGGAAAAGTGCTCCCCGAATTGTCCAGGCCAATATCTCAGTAACTGTTATTTCATCTGGAACTAATAGGTAGAATGATTTAACGTGGGTTAAATTGTTTTATGTGTTTTATATGTCTAAAATGAATGCTAATGGATCTTATTCCCAGGCAAGGATCTCTTAACAGTTGAAACAGTAACCTCAACACAATGATGGATTAGAAAGAGGGAGAATAAATACAATTTACCAATTATGAATAACCCTTTATTTAAACCCTCTATATTAGATAGGGGGTTTAGACAATGGGAGGATTTAGGAATTTATAGGATTGAACATCTGTATAGAAAGGGAAAATTTCTTTTATTTCATGAGTTACAAGAAATTTATGGGTTACCACCGCATAATTTGTTTAGGTATCTACAAATTAGAGATTATATTAAGTCTAACACACAAGATTATAAAATTAAAGAACCAGGATTATTAGATGAAGTATTTAATAAACATCCAAATTCAGAAAAATTTATAGCTTATATATATAATCTTATTTTGGATAGGGAGAATCCAACAACAGAAATATACCGTCAAGCATGGGAAAATGAAATTGGTTTATCTATAACAAAAGAATCTTGGGAAGAAAGTTTACAACGCATACATCGCTGTTCATTAAACACGAGGCATACATTGATACAATTTAAAGTTTTATATAGGTTACATTATTCAAAAACCAAATTAAATAGAATTTTTCCTAATGTCTCTCCTATTTGTGATAAATGTCAGAATTTAGAGGCTAATTTAATACATAGTTTTGTAACGTGTTCAAAACTTAGTTATTATTGGACAGAAATCTTTAGAGTTATATCTGAAGTTCTTAGAGTTAAACTGGATCCAGAACCAAAGTTAATAATATTAGGAATTCCGGATTCACAATGCGTATTAACAGTAAATCAAAGAATTTTCTTAGATTACTGTTTGATAATAGGGAAAAAAATAATATTGAAATTTTGGAAGGGAACATTAACCCCCATAATTAAAATGTGGACAGCAGAGATGTTGGAGACTTTGTATTTGGAAAGAATCAGATTTGTCCTAATGGACAAATGTGAAATCTTTGAACAAATATGGTCTCCATATATACAATATTTGAAGGGCTAGCTGTTCTTGGCATTACTACTCAATGGGTACTAGACAGGATTTGACGAGAAAAATATGGATTTTCTAATTGGGTTTTGTGTACACGTCTCCGCAATACGACGTTATAATTACAATACATTTTGTTGTTTCTATCTTAAATATTCATATTATACCATATATTGTTCATAAAGGGGAATTATATATATATACTGAATAGATATATACTAAGTAGTGTTTGTTTTCTTTTTCTTTTTTTTTTTTGTTTTTTTTTTCTTTGACTTTTTATCTTTTTTTATTATTCAAACACAATCATTTTTTTTTCTTTTTTTTTTCGATTTAAAGTCTATTCCTTTTTTCTTATTCTTTCTTTATTTCTAAAAAACAGAAGATAATAATAGCGAATATGATAGTTGTACATTTACTGAATTACTTTGGTATTTGTAAATTTGTTTTACTACTTGGAAATTACTACATCTAATAAAAATATTATTAATAAGAATAAATACAATTTGCTCTTACATTGATGACAAAAAGCATGAAATTAAATGTAATTTACACGTTCATGACAAATTATATTGTCCTTCAATTATTTGTTCTTTTAAAAAAATGCAGTATCTGTGAAATTAAAGATGGTGGCTAATATGATATCATTCCCAATCACAAGATACGAAGGCCCACCCCATTTTGCCTTTAGGTGGGCATTCTTTGCTTAAATGTGGGGGAAATAGTGTTATTTGGAGTCCATTAGCATGATCCCAATATAGTCTATAAGTAGGTATGTTACAAAACTTACCTTGAGCAGTGCTGCAGTTCTGCCGCTCCCTGTGTGCGTGACTTTGGCGCCTTTCAGAGGGGGGCGTGTTTAAAATGCCGTTTTTCTCAGACAGGGCAAATCGATCCATGACGGCCGATTTCGTAGCTGAAGAAAAATCGTTCCGACATCTCATTCATGAAGGTATTTTTAAACTACGATGGATTATTTATTAACTAGAGTAGTTTAAAAATCATCTTCTAAAGCCGTGAGCGCCGACAACGGGAAGGATTTTATGTAGGGGAGAAAATAAAGTGCAGAGTTTATTTTTACATCAAAACTTGGTTTTTAGGAAGCCTTTAATCACATTTTCATGTTGCGAAATGGGGACAAAAAAAATGTATGAACCGGCTGTATTTTTCATGCCGACTTCACCGCAAACCACAACGTTCCAATCCACCGCATTCCACTAAAACCCACTCGCAAGTTGATCTAAATGGCCATTCATTTACAGGAATTAAACACTAAATTTCTTCCATTTGGCCTATAAATTCATGAAAATGAGATTTAAAAATCATGTTAGATTGTGAATATTTGTGTGAATGTTATTTGGACACTTAGGCAATTTTAAAAAGTTTATATTTTCTTAAGAAATGGATAGATGTTTAGATCTAGTAATTGAATTTTGTAATTAGCTACTATTAGGTAACTAACTAATTATATGCTTTAATTTCAGGTCATCCAAGTAATATTGTTTCATATTTGTTTCAAAATGCTTCATTCTATAATAACTGAAAATGTCATTGAGTTCTCTTAATTTTTAAGAAAGTTATAGGCTTTTGACTGTCCTAGATCACAGCTTTTGTGTTAAGTCAATGGAAAGGCAATGGGGAACAAGATGCTAATTTCTGAGTATGCAAATGGCCATAACTTTGTTAATACTGAAGATATGAAAGTGAATTAGGTGTCAAATTAAACTTATTTTTATGCTTTATCTGATGGGATAAATTATAGACTTGATTTTTTAAATCTCAAAATGTTGTAACATTGCTACTATAAGTATTAAATTCCATAGAGAAACCAGAGCATGATCTGTTGGATAAAGGCATGGTAGGAAGCAGAGGGTGGTGGTGGAAAATAGTTTTTCAGACTTGAGGCTTGTGACAAATGATGTACCTCAGGAGTCAGTGGTGAGTCCATTGCAGTTTGTCATCGATTTCAATGATTTGGATGAGCATGTACAAGGCATACTTTGAAAGTTTGCAGATCCAAAAATCCTTCAATATTTGTTCTGAATTAACAGAGCTCTCTTGGATAGAGAATTTTATAGATCCAGTCACCTATGTGAAGACATTTATCCTCATCTCCATCCCAAAGTGTGATGTGGCAGCACCTAACGACAGCAGCTCGACTGCAGTCCATCTGTCTCTAAAAACATTTTTGTCTTGTTAAATGTATGTTTTGATTCAAGTTTTTATTATTGTTTTAGCTGTGTATATGTAGGGGTTGGGGGAAACAGTTTAATCTCTTCCCTGTACCGGGGCCTGACTTTTTCCCTGTCGGGTCTCCGATGTTGTTGGGCCTAACATTGTGGAACCAGCGGTGGCCTCCAGCCGGAACCAACCTGAGGGCTCCGGTCACGGAGCCTGCCGACCTGCCATCGCGGAGCTGGCTGACTTCGGAACGGGAGGAGCTGTAGTGGCGCGCAGCTGCGGCCCGACTTAGGAGCTTCAGAGGCTCCGGCTGCAGGCCCTGTGGATGGTAACATCAGGAGCTCGCAGGTCCCTGGTGGGAGAACGCTTTTCGGAGCTCCCGCAACGGCAACTTCTCTTGCGGATATCGCGGGGTTAAATAACTTGGAGCGGGGCCTAACATCGCCCGGCGCAGCTTAACGGCCGCGGGACTTATCAACACCCACTGGGGGCTTTGACATCGGGAGCCCCAGTCATCTTGACATTGCAGTTGGACTGCTGGACCGTGGGAGAAGAACAAAGGGAAGAAATAAGACTTTTGCCTTCCATCACAGCGACGAGGTGTTGGAGATTCACTGTGATGGATGTTTGTGTAAATTGTGTTAAGTGTGCATCTTGTTTTTTTTTGTAATGTTAAGACTGTAGAAAATGCAATTTCGTTCAAACCAAGCTGTTTGAATGACAATAAAAGGCATTCTATTTTATTCTAACGTTTATCACTTGTTCTGACACAATGATTATTGGTCGTGGACTCTTCACCCCGAGGAAATATCCTACACACATCTTGTCTATTGTAAGTATTTTAGATGTTTCCAAAAGATAGCATTCCACTTTTCTGCACTACAGGAAATACAAGCTAATTTACTCTCTCCTGCATAAACCTGTCCTCCCTCTAAACCATCTCACAAATCATTGAAGTACTCCCTCCATTGCAAGTGTACCCTTTCTTTAGGTATGAAGATCATAACTGAATACAATACTCACCAAGACCTTATATGAATGCTATTCTTCCTCTCCCATTCTTCTCGCTATACAGGAAAACATAGCTGTACCTTTCTAATCACTAGCTCCACCTGCATATTGGCTTTCAGTCACTTTGAAAAAAGGACACCCCAGGTCAATTTGAAATAAACATCACCTCACCTCTTAGCATTTAACAAATACTCTATATCTTGTTTAGAGCACCAAAGATGATAACATCATGTTTTCTGACATTAAATGCCATCCGCCATGTTTTCTCTCACTTCAAACTTAGAAAAGTACAGCACTTGAACTTTGGCCAACTATGTCTGTGCCTAACATAATGCCAAGATAAACTAATTTATCTCCCTACACATGATCTACACCCTCCAGTCCCAGCATACCCATGTGCCTATCTATAAGCCCCTTAAATGCCACTATCACATTTGCCTCCCCCTCCACCCCGGCAGCTCATTGCAGGCACCCTCCACCCTGTGTATAAAAGAACTTCCCCCGCACTTCTCCTTTAAACTTTGCCCCACTCACCTTAAAGCTATGCCTTCTAGTCTTTGACATTTCCATCCCAAGAAAAGGTTGTGACTGTCTACCCTGCCTATGTTGTTGCTACTCTATCCTGCGTAGGCTATACCATGGAGGGAAGACATAATGTATTTGTATTTTCAGAAGGCAGTCCATAGGTGCCATATAAATATTACTGTATAAGATAATAAATGGAGTTAAGTGTAATACATCAGAATGGACAGTGGGTTGTCTAAAGCAAGAGTCAGGGTAAGGACTGACTCTCCAGAGAAACTGATCCACACTTGTCCAACTCTACCTGAAAGTAATACTCTTGAATCCAGGCAATATCCTCTTCTGTACCTTCAACAAATCCTTCCTGTAACACAATGACCAGAACTGCAAAGAATATCTAGAACTATCGCAAACTAGGAATGTCAGAATAAGGGGTTATCCATGTAAGACAAAGATGAGGAAAACATTCTTCACTCAGTGAGCTGTGACTTTTAGGTATTCTTTTCCTCAGAGTGCTGTGAAGGATGATTAACTGAATATATTCAAGGTGTCAGAACTGAACGAGGAGGACACAAATGCAGGCTCACAGGGCAGATCCGTATTCAGAGTTTAATTGGTCCAAGTCAGTACACAGGTCAGCAAGCACAGAAGCAACAGTATAATCTAGGAGCAGGCAAAAACAGTAGTCGAAAAACAGGCAATGGTCGAGTTCACAAAGTCACAATATTTCTAGAGCTGGAACGAGGTGACACCAAGTAGCATACACAACGAACTGGCAATGATAACTAAAACACAAAGGGCTTAAATACAGACTTAACAGGAGATAACGAGACAGGTGAAACACATCAGGGTGGGTCCAACAATCACACGAGGGTAAACGACCCGACAGGAAATGGAACCTGAAACACGAGGAGATGTGAGACACCAAAATAAAACAAGAATGCAAACTCTAATACTAAAAACCAATAACTAGAAACTAGATCAAACGCGAGACCTGAAAGTACCCCCCCCCCCCGGGCGGCTCCTGACGGCCCAGGATGTTGGCACCGATATTCCCTGATAAGTTCCGGGTCGCATATGTTGCGAGCCGGCACCCAAGACCGCTCCTCAGGTCCATAACCCTCCCAATCCACCAGATACCGACAACCACGCCGGTGCATCCCCAGCAATCAGCTGACCGTAAACACTGGACCCCCCATCAAGGAACCGGGGGGGCGGAGGGGGTGTGGAGGCAGGAACCAGGGAACTCTCCTTAACTGGCTTCAGTCGGGAGACATAGAAAGTAGGGTGGACCCTCATGGCACGGGGGAGTCAGAGACAAACCGCCACAGGATTGATGACCTTCGACATCGGGAAAGGACCAACAATACAAGGAGCCAGCTTCCGGGATTCCATCCTCAGAGGTAAGTCTCGAGTAGAGAGCCACACCTTTTGGCTCGCCGAGTGTACTGGAGCCGGCGTTCTTCCACGATCAGCTATCCTCTTGTAACGCGCAACAGCATCTGTCGAGCCCCATTCCAAACCTTGCGACAGCGACGGATGAGAGCCTGAGAAGCGGGCACACTGGACTCCTCCACAGCAGGGAACAATGGCGGTTGTTAACCATAGGCACACTGGAATGGAGAGAGACCAGAGGATGAGGTGTGTGTTGTGTGCATACTCCACCCAAATAAAGTGTTTGCTCCAAGATGAAGGATTGTGTGCCACCAAGCACCGCAGTCCTGTCTCCAATTCCTGGTTAAGGTGTTCAGTCTGTCCATTGGATTCTGGGTGATAACCAGATGCAAGGCTGACCGTGGCATCGAACAGAGAACAAAACTCCTTCCAAAACCTGGACACGAACGGAGCCCAGGTCAGACACAATGTTTTCTGGGAAATCCATGAATTCAAAAAACATGACAACATGACCTCTGCCATCTTCCTGGCAGAGGGAAGCTTGTGCAACGGAATGAAATGGACCATCTTAGAAAATCTGTCCACCACAGTCATGACTGTGGTGTTGCCTTCAGAAGAGGGCAGGCCTGTGACAAAGTCCATGGAGATCTCTGACCGGGGGCGTGAGGGGACAGGCAGCGGATTCAGGAGGCCAAAGGCGGGCCGTCGCGAGGTCTTGTTCCGAGCACAAATACTGCAGGCGGCGATGTACTTCTTAATCCCCCTCTCCATGGAAGGCCACCAAAACCACTGTTTGGCCACAAACAGGGTTCAGCGGACACCAGGATGACAGGAGATCTGAGACGTACGAGCCCAGTGAATCACCTGCGAACGAAGAGACTCTGGAACAAACAGACAATTAGAAGGACACCCTAGTGGAGACTGAACCCCAGCAGTAGCCTCGGAAACTCCCCTCTCAATCTCCCAAGTAATCCCCCCAACAAAACAGGAAGCAGGCAGAATGGGAGTTGAAACCTTAGGGGACGGGTTCGGATCAAACTGTCTGGAGAGAGCATCAGGTTTGCCATTCTTGGCACCAGGCGGTAAGATAGTACAAAATCAAATCGATTAAAGAAGAGAACCCACCTTGCTTTGTGCAAGTTGAGGCGTTTGGCCGACTTGATGTATTCCAGGTTCTTGTGGTCTGTCCAAACTAGAAACGGCTGCTTGGTACCATCCAACCAATGTCTCCATTCCTCCAAGGCTGCTTTAACCACTAACAGTTCCCAGTTACCCACATTGTAATTTCTCTCAGCAGGAGAAAACTTTCTTGAGAGGAAAGCGCAGGGATGTAGTCAACCATCTGTGGAGGACTTCTGGGAAAGTACGGCCCCGATGCCCACACCCGAGGCATCCACCTCAACCACAAACTGGAGTGACGGGTCAGGGTGAACCAGGATGGGGCTGAGGAGAAGCTCCTCTCGAGTCTCATAAATGCAGTTTCTGTTCGAGGGGACCAAGAGAAAGGCACGTGGGGCGAGGTGAGAGCATGGAGTGGTGCAGCAGTGACACTAAAGTTCTGGATAAACTTCCTATAAAAATTAGCAAACCCAAGGAACCCTGAAGTCGCTTATGACTGGAGGGTGTAGGACAGGTGGCCACAGCACTGACCTTGCCCGGGTCCATCTGTATACCATCAGTGCCACAACATAACCAAGGAATTGAACAGGGTTGACATGAAATTCACATTTCTCAGCTTTCCAAAACAGATCATTCGAGAGCAAATGTTCCAGCACTTGGTGTACATGCTGCACATGGGAAGTTTCATCTGGAGAAAAAAAAAATCAAAAAGTCATCAAGGTACACAAACACAAATTTGTTCAGTATGTCCCGTAATACATCGATAACCATGCCTTGAAAAACGGCTGGTGCATTAGTAAGACCAAACGGCATGACCCTATATTCATAATGACCACTGGGTGTGTTAAACGCAGTCTTCCATTCATCCCCCTCTCTTATCCTTACCAGATGATAAGCATTTCTAAGATCTAACAATGAATATTTTAGCGTCATATAACAGTTCAAATGCAGAGGAGATAAGAGGAAGGGGGTATCTGTTCTTAACAGTAATGTCATCAAGTCCTCTGCAGTCTATGCAGGGCCGAAGTGTTCCATCCTTCTTATCCACAAAGAAGAATCCAGCTCCTGCAGGTGAAGAGGAAGGTCTGATGATCCCAACAGCAAGGGCGTCGTCAATGTACTTTTCCATGGCGAGCCGCTCATTCGAAGACAAGGAATAAAGATGACCCTTAGGAGGCACTGTACCTGGCAGAGGTCAATGCAGCAGTCGTATGGTCTACGTGGCGGAAGAGGTGGCCTTGGCCTTGTTGAACACCTCCTTAAGGTCTAGATAACACGAGGGAACCTTGGTCAGATCTGGAAAATCCCCCTCCTTTGAACAGGAAGGCTGCCGGAGGGTGGTCCTGGAAGATCCCAGCAAACTGCTCCATGATGGATCCTTCCTAGACTCAGAAGAATCATGTCGATAGACAAGTTCACAGCTATTTCCCCAATAAATTACTTCCCCAGTACATGTGAGGATTATGGTAAGACAGCCAAGGGAGCCCCAAAACCAGAGGATGAAGAGAACAGTTGAGATGAAAACTGATGGTCTCCAAGTGATTACCTGCCACGATGAGTTGAACAGGTTAAGTTCGGCGAATCACCCTGTACATTAGGCGCCCATCCAGTGCACTAGCTTCCTGAGGATCTTGAAGCTGTTCACGGTCCAGTTTCAATTCATCAGCCAAGTGAATGTCCATGAAGTTCTCATCTGCCCCAGAATCAACCAAAGCCTGCAGGGAGTGCCACTGGGAATGCACCAACAATTGTACAGTAGTGAGTTGATGAGAGGAACGGCTCATAGGATTGGTACAGCTCACCAACGTCCTCTTTCATTGGTGAGCCTTGTCTTTTACTGAACAGCCATTCAACAAATGTCCCAGTTCACCACAGTAAAAACACCTCCCCTCCCTTAAGCGGCGCTACCGTTCCTCCGGGCTGAGTTTGGCTCGTCCCACCTGCATGGGCTCCTCCGATGAGACAGGTAGTGCTGCAGGCTGACTGGACTGACTAAGAGGAACGAAATCCCAACTGGAAGGCGAAGGGCAACGCTGCCGCCACTGTTGGGACGAGGACCGAACTGCCGCCGATCTCCTCTCTCTGAGCCTAGCGTCAATCTGGACAGCCAGGGAAATCATAGACTCGAAGTCGGAAGGCAGGGTTAGTGGAGCCAACTGATCCTTGATAGCTTCAGACAATCCATTGCAAAAAGCATCCAACAAAGCAGACTCATTCCATCCACTCTTAGCAGCCACAGTTCAAAATTGTTTAGCAAATTCCATAACTGAGCGATTACCTCGTTTCATGGGGACCAGGTTCTGTGAAGCCTCTCGGCCAGGATTGGAGTGATCAAACGGGCAGATCAGAGATTCCATGAACAGGACTGCCGTCTGGCAACCAGGAGAATTGCGAGCCCATTCCACCGTGGCCCAAGCCTCTGCTCTACCCGACAGGTGGGTGATGATAAAGGCTACCCTTGATCGTTCTGATGCAAAGGAAGCCGCTTCAAGTTCAAAATGCAGCCCACACTGAATCAAAAAGGTCTACACCTCTCCAATTCCTCCGAAAAGTGTTCTGGTCTTGCCAAGTGGACCAATGGAGACGCTGCAGCATTCATAGCCATCGGAGCCCCTGGAGACATAGACAAGGAAGCAGACTTCGCAGGCACGGGAGCCACAGTAGGAAACAAAGAATTCAGTCAATCAGGTCTTCAAATCAAGAACTAAAAGTGTTCACCTGTGAACCGATGTCCGCCTGGAAACCCTGCAGACGCTCGCCGAGATCCCAGAACCTGGCGACGATCGAGGCAAGTTGACCCTCGTAATGCGAGATGCGCTCCTCTTGCTTCTGGAACGCTGCACAAAAAGGATCAGAGCCCGCTGCGTCCATTGTTTGCCAGTTCAGACTGTCAGAACTGAACGAGGAGGAGGACACAAATGCAGGCTCAGACACAGGGCAGATCCATATTCAGAGTTAAGTCGGTTCACAGGTAAGCAAGCACAGAAGCAACAATATAGTCTAGGAGCAGGCAAAAACAGTGGTCAAAAAACAGGCAATGGTCAAGTTCACAAAGTCACAATATTTCTAGAGCTGGAACAAGGTGATACCAAGTAGCATACACAACAAACTGGCAATGAGAACTAAAACACAAAGGGCTTAAATACAGACTTAACAGGGAATAACGAGACACAGGTGAAACACATCAGGGTGGGGCCAACAATCACATGAGGGTAAACGACCAGACAGGAAATGGGACCTGAAACAAGAGGAGATGTGAGACACCAAAATAAAACAAGAATGCAAACTCTAATACTAAAAACCAATAACTAGAAACTAGATCAAACGCGAGACCTGACACAAGGTGGAGATTGATGAACATTTAGTTTAGTTTAGTTTAGAGATACAGTGTGGAAACAGTTCCACCAAGTCCACACTGACCAGTGATCACCCGTACACTAAACCACACACAATAAAGACAATTTACAATTTTACCAAAGCCTATTATCCTACAATCTGCACCTTTTTGGAGTGTGGGAAGAAACCGGAGCACCTGGAGAAAACCCATGCAGTCATGGGGAAAATGTACAAACTCCACACAGGCAGCACCCATAGTTGGGATCAAACCCAAGTGTCTGTCGCTGTAAGGCAGCAACTTTACCGCTGTGCCACCATGTCACCCTTGTAAACTACGTAATTCCGGGAATATAGGGAAAGAGGGGGAATGTGGTGTGAGTCCAACGTTTGGTCAGTCATGGTCTTATTGATTGTTGGAGCAGATGCCTGTAGCTGATCGTCCTTGTAATGTTCTTGTAATCTCCATTTCAGCTTTTAGGGCAGGAAACTGAACAATTATGGGAGGATTAAGAAAGCTAGCAAAAGTATTAACATTGAGGTTGTTTATATGAGATTTGAGAAGTATTTTCAAGGAAAGATATAAAGGTAAGATGGTGCTAGAAGCAAGAATATTTTTGTTGGTTCTGTACCAAGGGACATAACTGGTATTTCCAAGATCTCCAAATACAACTCAGACTGTGCTGAGTGTATCAATGTCATAAATATTTTGTTGAAAATACAATAATGTTTTCCCTAAATGGGCTGCACACAGGAAAGATAAGTACAATATTACTGTGAAAACCATGATTCTGCTGTTTGCAACATTTTATGGTTTGCTCACACAATTGGGTTTTATCAGTGAGCCAGATGGCCGGCAATGCACTTGATGACAATTATAAACATTTACACTCATTCCAGTTACCTGCTCTACTTCCATTGCTTGCGCGCTTTGATAATTGAAGTGCTTGTCTAGACATTTCTTAAATGTTCTGAGAGTACGTGCCTCCATGGCCCATCCTGCCAGTGCATTCCAGACTTCAACTCTCCTCCTTTAGATCCCCCTTTCCCCTTACCATAAACTATAGGTCCTCTTGTTTTTTGAAATTGTGGAAGAATTGGGGAAAAATGTCTTACAATGAACCATGCATACTCATAATTTTGTATATCTCTTGAAAGGGTTCAGAAAAGATTTACGAGGATGTTGCCAGGACTAGAGGGTGTGAGCTATAGGGAGAGGTTGAGTAGGCTGGGTCTCTGTTCCATGGAGCACAGGAGGATGAGGGGAGATCTTATATAGATATACAAAATCATGATAGGAACAGATCGGTTCTGTCTTTTATCCAGAGTAGGAGAATCGAGGACCAGAGGACATAGGTTCAAGGTGAAGCGGAAAAGATTTAATAGGAAACCAAAGGGTAAATTTTTCACACAGAGGGTGGTGGGTGTATGGAACAAGCTGCCAGAGGAGGTAGTTGGGGCTGGGACTATCCCAACGTTCAAGAAACAGTTGGACAGGTATATGGATAGGACAGGTTTGGAGGGTTATGGACCAAGCGCAGGCAAGTGGGACGAGGGTAGCTGGGACATTGTTGGCCGGTGTAGGCAAATTGGGCCAAAGGACCTGTTTCCACACTGTATCACTCTAAGGCTCTTTGACTCTATCTCAATCTGGTCCCTCTTTAGCCTCCTCTACTCCAAGAGAAACAAATAGCATTATTCAGTCTCTTCTCGTGTGAAAGTTCGAATCCCAGACAATGTTCTGGTGAATCTGTTTTGCATCTTCTCCAGTGCTATGATGTCTTCCCAATAGTGTTGGGATCAGAACTGCACACAATATTCCAGTGGTGGCCCAAACAATATTTTTACAAAAGATGTACAGTAGGCTTCCTACTCATATTCTCTACCCTGACTAATCAAGTTGGCATCCTATATGCGTTCTGCACAATCATATCTGCCACCACCTTCAGGGTTCTTTGGACATACAATGAGGTTCCTTTGTTCCTCAATACTCTCTAAGTCCCTACTATTCATTGTTCCTCCTCCCAAAGGTGTATCATCATACACTTACCCAGAGTTGCATAGATTGTGACTAGCCAGTCTTTTCCCCAGGGTAGGGGAACATAAAACCAGAGGGAAGAGATTAAGGTGAGGGGGAAAAAAATTACAAAGGACCTGAGGAGCAACCTCTTCATAAAGGTGTGTATAAGGAACAAGTTGTCAGCAGAATTATTGGATGTGAGTACAATTATGACATATAAGACACTTGAACTGGGACATGGACAGGAAATGTTCGAATGGATATGGACCATCTGCAGGCAAGTGGGACTAACTTAGTTTGGCAATTTGGTTGGCAAGGAAAAGTTAGGCTAAAGGGTCTGTTTCTCTGCTTCCCAGCATGATGACCTGAGACTTCCACCTGCCATACTTTCCCAACTGATCAATATTTTCTTGCAATGTACGACTATCCTTTTCACAATAAACACACCAAGATTTTGTCTCATGTGTAATCGTGCTAATCTTACCTTCTAAATTTATATCCAAATCAGCAAGGGTCCCAGCACCGATCCCTATGGTACACCACTGCTCGCAGACCTCCAAATATTAAAAAAACACTGCACCATTACCCTCTGTCTCCCATTAACAGAAACATTTTGGATCAATTCGACCAATTTGCTTCCGATCCCATGAGTTGAAACCTTTTGGGTCAGTCTACCATGTGAGACCTTCTCCATGTGAACTATATCAAGCCTCATCAATACATTTTGTTGCCACTTTGAAATATTCCAACAAATTAGTTAGACAGGATCTCCCGGCAAAGCCATGTTCATTCTCCCTGCCTTTCTGAGGGTATCTTATCCCACAAGACTATTTTTCCAATAACTTCCCTACTTTGGACTCAGAGGCTGGTACTCACTCTTCTCCCTGCCTCCTTGAAGTAAATAGAAAAATATTTGAAAAACACAAAATTAAGCTACTATTATTAAAATGAAGCTACATTCCACTATTGCAAAGAAAGATGCTAGTCATGAAATTGACTTACTTAATGAAATAGATTTGAGAATTTGTAAAGCTGTACATCAGCATGTGGTCACAGAATGATTGGCAACCCATTGCGTTGGTATTGTTCCACATCAGCTAAGTGGGATGTTTTCCTTCTGTTTGTCATGTTTTTCAGTCTGTTTCTCTCACTGCATTGGCACTGAAAGGATTGCGATGAAGAATGCTTTCAAAATCTTTCTTGATGCATCAGAAATAATTTATCCAGGCAATTGAACACAACAACCAGCCCCATAATAATAAATCATGTGATTCTTTTATGTTCCCAACTCTAGGAAAGCTATAGAAAGCTGTACATATTTTTCAAAGCTCACAGCAGTACAGGGTGTACTAATAAAAGCTGGGACAATCAAAGAAAACAATATATTAATAGATAGCTGCACAATATTGCTAAAAAGGGACGGATTGCATCTTAACAGGTGGGGGACCAGCATTCTGGCCGGCAGGTTTGCCACTGCTACACGGATGGTTTTAAACTGAATAAGGGGGGTGGGGTGTCAAATGGGATAGTCGAGGACGGAGTTAAAGGGAAAGAGAGTAAAGGGATGGTTAATGACCCCAGAATAAACGGGAAAGAAAGCTCACAAAGGGATAGGAGAGTATGGCCAAGTGTAATTGGGATCGATGTGAAAGGGGCCCTTGTCAACATAATTGTATAAGGAATAAGAGTGTTGTAAAAACAAGCCTAAAGGCTTTGTGTCTCAATGCGAGGAGCATTCGTAATAAAGTGGATGAGTTGAAGGTGCAGATAGCGATTAATGACTATGCTATAGTTGAGATCACGGAAACATGGCTCCAGGGTGACCAAGGCTGGGAGCTGAACATCCAGGGATATTCAATATTCAGGAGGGATAGACGAAAAGGAAAAGGAGGTGGGGTAGCATTGCTGGTGAGAGAGGAGATTAATGCAATAGAAAGGAAGGACATTAGCGTGGAAGATGTGGAATCGATATGGGTAGAGCTGCGAAACTCTAAGGGGCAGAAAACGCTAGTGGGAGCTGTGTACAGGCCACCTAACAGTAGTATTGGAGTTGGGGATAGCATCAAACAGGAAATTAGAAATGCGTGCAACAAGGGTAACACGGTTATAATGGGTGACTTCAATCTGCATGTAGATTGGGTGAATCAAATTGGCAGGGGTGCTGAGGAAGAGGATTTCTTGGAATGTATGTGGGATAGTTTTCTCAACCAACATGTGGAGGAACCAACGAGAGAGCAGGCTATTCTAGACTGGGTATTGAGTAATGAGGAAGGGTTAGTTAGCAGTCTTGTTGTGCGTGGCCCCTTGGGCAAGAGTGACCATAATCTGGTTGAGTTCTTCATTAGGATGGAGAGTGACAAAATTAAGTCAGAAACAAGGGTTCTGAACTTGAACAAAGGTAACTTTGAAGGTATGAGATGTGAATTGGCCAAGATAGACTGGCAGGTGATTCTTAAAGGGTTGACAGTGGATGTGCAATGGAAGGTATTTAAAGACTGCATGGATGAAGTACAAAAATTGTTCATACCAGTTTGGCAAAAGAATAAATCGGGGAAGGTGGTGCATCCATGGATAACAAGGGAAATCAGGGATAGTATAAAAACAAAATATGAGGAATACAAATTTGCCAGAAAAAGAAGCTTACCAGAGGACTGGGAGAAATTCAGAATCCAGCAGAGGAGGACAAAGGGCTTAATTAGGAAAGGGAAAATAGATTATGAAAGGAAACTGGCAGGGAACATAAAAACTGACTGCAAAAGTTTTTATAGATATGTGAAGAGAAAGAGACTAGTTAAAACAAATGTTGGTCCCTTGCAGTCAGAAACAGGTTAATTGATCATGGGGAACAAGGACATGGCAGACCAATTGAATAACTACTTTGGTTCTGTCTTCACTAAGGAAGACATAAATAATCTGCCGGAAATAGCAGTGGAACGGGGGTCAAATAAGATGAAGGAACTGAGTGAAATCCAGGTTAGCAGGGAGGTGGTGTTGGGTAAATTGAACGGATTGAAGGCCGATAAATCCCGAGAGCCAGATAGTCTGCATCCTAGAGTACTCAAGGAGGTAGCCATAGAAATTGTGGATGCATTAGTGATACTTTTTCAAAATTCCTTAGATTCTGGAGTAGTTCCTGAGGATTGGAGGGTTGCTAATGTAACCCCACTTTTTAAAAAAGGAAGGAGAGAGAAAGCGGGGAATTACAGACCAGTTAGTCTAACACTGGTAGTGGGGAAACTGCTAGAGTCAGTTATTAAAGATGGGATAGCAGCACATTTGGAAAGTGGTGAAATCATTGGACAAAGTCAGCATGGATTTACGAAAGGTAAATCATGTCTGACAAATCTGATAGAATTTTTCAAGGATGTAACTAGTAGAGTGGATAAGGGAGAACCAGTGGATGTGTTATATCTAGACTTTCAGAAGGCTTTCGACAAGGTCCCGCATAAGAGATTAGCATACAAACTTAAAGCACACGGTATTGGGGGTTCAGTATTGATGTGGATAGAGAACTGGCTAGCAGACAGGAGGCAAAGGGTAGGTGTAAACAGGTCCTTTTCAGAATGGCAGGCAGTGACTAGTGGGGTGCCGCAAGGCTCAGTGCTGGGACCCCAGCTATTTAAAATATATATTAATGATTTGGACGAGGGAATTGAATGCAACATCTCCAAATTTGCAGATGACACCAAGCTGGGGAGTATAGTTAGGTGTGAGGAGGATGCTTGGAGGCTGCAGGGTGATTTGGATATGCTGAGTGAATGGGCAGATGCATGGCAGATGCAGTATAATGTGGATAAATGTGAGGTTATCCACTTTGGTGGCAAAAACATGAGGGTAGACTATTATCTGAATGGTGGCAGATTAGGAAAAGGGGAGATGCAACGAGACCTGGGTGTCATGGTACACCAGTCATTGAAAGTAGGCATGCAGGTGCAGCAGGCAGTGAAGAAAGCAAATGGTATGTTAGCATTCATAGCGAAAGGATTTGAGTATAGGAGCAGGGAGGTTCTACTGCAGTTGTACAGGGTTTTGGTGAGGCCACACCTGGAGTATTGTGTACAGTTTTGGTCTCCAAATTTGAGGAAAGACATCCTTGCCATAGAGGGGGTACAGAGAAGATTCACCAGACTGATTCCTGGGATGTCAGGACTTTCATATGAGGAAAGATTGGATAGACTCGGCTTGTACTCGCTGGAATTTGGAAGATTGAGGGGGTATCTTATAGAAACTTACAAAATTCTTAAGGGGTTGGACAAGCTAGATGCTGGAAGATTGTTCCCGTTGTTGGGGGAGTCCAGAACAAGGGGTCACAGTCTAAGGATAAGGGGGAATTCCTTTAGGACCGAGATGAGGAAAACATTCTTTACACAGAGAGTGGTGAGTCTCTGGAATTCTCTGCCACAGAAGGTAGTTGAGGCCAGTTCATTGGCTATATTTAAGAGGGCATTAGATGTGGCACTTGTGGCTAAAGGGATCAGGGGGTATGGAGAGAAGGCAGGTACGGGATACTGAGTTGGATGATCAGCCATGATCACATTGAATGGCGGTGTAGGCTCGAAGGGCCGAATGGCCTACTCCTGCACCTATTTTTCTATGTTTCTATGTTTCTATACTTGGCTAATAAAGTATGATTATGATGATGATTATGATGACATGGCTGAATAATAAAATAAGAAATAACTGGCAATTTCCCTATTCCCAGCAGACAAAATTTAACATACTACTCAGGTCATTTGTTTATTCGGAAACCCACCCAGGTCTCACTGAGCTAACACTGCAATGATGATGATAATAGATCCATTCAAAATACAAGGGGTGCACGGTGGCGTAGCGACAGACCTGCTGCCTCATAGCGCCAGAGACCCGGTCGGGTTCGACCGGGTCTATAGGTGCTTGTCTGTACGGAGTTTGCACGTTCTCCTCGTGTCCTGCGTGGGTTTTCTCCGAGATCTTCGGTTTTCTCCCACACTCCAAACATGTACAGGTTTGTAGGTTAACTGGCTTGCTATAAATGTAAATGTAAATTTGTCCCTAGTTTGTGTAGGGTAGTATTAGCACAGTAGGTGGGCCAAAGGGCCTGTTTCCACTCTGTATCTCTAAACTAAACAAGGCAAGTTGAATTAACCAATGCTACGTCATATGTGTAACCTCACCAGCCAGTGTTATAACCATTAAATTATTTGCTTATTTTCCAAAGAAAAATGATTAATTTTACATTGTATTGCATTTTGAAAGTTAAGAAAACAGTTTGATAAGCGATTCGGGGCATTTACTTTGTAAAGATGAAGTATGTACTGCATTGGGAAAACTATTCTGTATATCCTTCTGATAAAAAATATGTCTAGTACTCACAGACTACACTGAAGAGTGCACAGCTCTTGGTACATTGCCAGCAATAAACCAATTGTTGCAGGTACCAGGAACACAGCTGGTGCACCAATTACCCTATACTCCAATTCAAATAAATTATCAGGTGCAATGTCCCATACACCTGCGTCTTCAATAGTAGAGGAAACACCTGCAACACCTAGTAAATAATGAAGAAATCACAACTTATTTGGGGAAAAATTTCCTCTTATGGGAAATGAGTTCCCATGTGAACTTTCCATAAGGTTGATTTAAAAAAACTGCTGATGCTGAAAATCTGAAATAAATCAGAAAAAAACGGGAATCCTCAGCATGACAAAGAGCAGTTGCAGAAAGAGAAACAGAGTTAATGTTTCAGGCTGATGATGTTCAATCAGACGTGTTCATTATGTATTATTTTCAATTAATTGAAATAAATCTATTGTAAAATAAATTTTAGAACCTAGTCCAAATATACCTTTTAATCAATAACACACAAAAACAATTACTCCCCAAACATTTTTCTTTTGTTGATTTGGCTGCTCTTGGATTTTCATCCAATTTTGTGAGAAAGTTCAATAGGTTTTGCAAAGATCAGATGATGCTCCCAATTATGCAGAAAGTTCAATTTAATGGCAACAGTAATTGTGCATTACCATATCTTTATCTTTCTGTCTCACCATTACCTTAGTTTTAACATTTCTTTAGCATTCATTTAATTTTTAAAGTTAAAGTTTAGTATCTCTAATCTAAGCTTCTGACCGGGCTAAAACTATCATAGTTTATTTATCAAACAAAAATTTATGATATTCGGAATTTAAATGCAATTGATAAAAGCTTCCACCTTTTTTTTCCGCAGTTTGACAACGATTACCCCGTTAACATACATTACATGGGCTTTAATACATAATTACGAGTAACTGTGACATATTATGCCACTGCCTGCTCACAGAAGAGTTGTTTCAAATGTGCAAAATATTAAGGTTTATTTTCATAATTTTAATCAGATGTAACAGTTTTGGCAACAGCTGAGAAGCATTTTGATATTCTCAGACTGTGATGAGGTTATCCGCCAGTTGCTACTGAGACATTCCCCAGCATTTAAAACAACTTGTTGAATCAGCTACACACAAAATAAATGTCTGTGCTCATTAGCCGGTGACAATTCAAACATGTGTTTACTATAGACATTAGACTTTAGCATTGCCCTGTGCCAACATAATACTTGGTGTGCTTATTGGATAAATGCATGCAGTGTCATTCAGCTCTGCTTGATTTGTTCTTAAATTATTCTCTCTAATGATGATGTCCGATTTTTTTTATTGCCCAAAGCTTTTTAGTTCTATTGTAGTTTTACTGATTCTTTGTTAAGAAAGTACCAGGTAAATAACTGTGACCTGATTTGAAGTCAATAGTTAGCATTTCATTGATATAGATAAAAATGTAATCAATGTGAAATGTTTGTGCTGTGGTTTCTGTCCAATCTCTAGCAAAGATTTTCCTGACATTAGCCACCATTGTGAATTGGTTAAGTTGCAGGCACTATGTCAATCGGCTTAGTCTCTGGAACGATGTGCAGAAGGATTAAGGGATAAACACAACTTGAATTTTAATCTGCAGTCGGCTTCTCCAATATTTCAGATTTGAGTGCTTGCATGTATAGATCCAGTTGGGGGAAATACAATTGCTCTTTCGGAGGTTGGAAAATAAAGTAATATAACACACAATGGGGTCTGAGGAGAAGGAAAATAATCAGTCTAGAGCTGATGGCTGAAGACAAAGACTCAAAGCTGAAGACTCTTCTTATATTCTTTCTCGACTCCTTTAGAATATTTCAATCTTAGTTTGGAGGATCACGTTCACAAGTTATAGTTTCTTGTGTTTGGTTTCTTATGTTAGGATGAAATATATGTTATGGTAAATAATATTTTCAGATCAAGACACAGAGTGCTGGTGTAACTCAACGGGCCAGGCAGCATCTCTGGAGCACAAGGATAGGCGATTATTTTTCAGACTGATTGTAGTAGGGGGAGAAAGCTGGAAGAGAGGTGTGCAGGACAAAACCAGGCAAGTGATAGGTGAATGTGGGTGAGGGGAGAGGGGGGTTGATGAGCAGGTGAGTGGACGCAGAGATGAAAAGAAGACATAGACTGTGAGATAAGGGGAGAATAAAGGTGCAAAAAGTGAAGCTAGAGGAAGGAATATCGGTGGAGTGGGGGAGGGGAATAGGGGTAGGATCATTGGAGAAATTGGTGTTCCTCCAGGTGGGCACAGTGAAGAAAGGGGGGAAAAAAGGGGAAGGTTGTTGTTTAGTTATCTAAAATTGGACAATTTAATGTTTATACCATTAGGTGTGAGTTACCCAAATGGAATAGGTAGATAAAAATGCTGGAGAAACTCAGCGGGTGAGGCAGCATCTATGGAGTGAAGGAATAGGTGATGTTTTGGATCGAGACCCTTCTTCAGACCACCTATTCCTTCGCTCCATAGATGCTGCCTCACCCGCTGAGTTTCTCCAGCATTTTTATCTTCCTTTATCTTCCAGCATCAGCAGTTCCTTCTTAAACAAATGGAATAGGTGGTGCTTTTCCTCCCATTTGCAAGAAGCCTGAAAGATAGTTCATGTTGACCCTGTGACAGGAAATCTTAAGTCAGCCTTCCCACGATCAACTTTATTTATACTTCACGCTGACTTGGAAAAACAGCCAGCATAACAAGAACCCTTTTCACCATGCTTATTCCCTTATCTCCATTCTTGCATTGCTCCTGAAAGTGTGTACCACGTGATTCAGGAACAGCTTCTTCCCCACTGTAATCATACTGCCAAATGGTCCTCCCACAAGCGAGAATGCAGCCAAATCTTCCTGTAGACTTTGCCTTTTTCCCTGTAACTGCTATAATGTTATAACACTATATTCTGCACTCCAGTACTTTTCTCTTTGAATTGTCTGTTGCATTTGTATACAGTTTGATTGTAATCATGTTTAGTGTGACTTGACTATATCGCACGATATACAGCTTGGAAACAGGCCCTCTGGCCCACTGAGTCCACACTGACCAGTGACCCTCGTACATCAATACTACCCTACATACACTAGGAACAATTTTTCATTTACACCAAGCCAATTAACCTACAAACCTATACGTCTTTCGAGTGTGGGAGGAAACCAAAGATCTTGGAGAAAACCCATGAAGGTCACGGGGAGAGCGTACAAGCACCCGTGATCAGGATCGAATCTGGGCCCTTGGTGCTGTAAGGCAGTAGCTCTACTGCTATGCCACCATGCCACCCATGAACAATTCTATCTGACTGAGACCTAACAATCAAGAAGTCCAGAAGCCAGTTGCAGATGGGGGTCTTAATATCAAGCTTCAGAAATTTAGGAATGAGTTTATTTTGTATTACGATGTTGAAGGCTGAGCTGTAAACAACAAATAACATCCTGTCATAGGCATTATTGCCATGTTGATCCACGGCTGAATGTAGTGCAAGAGAGGTGATATACTTTGTAGGCCTATTTTTCCTGTGCATGAATTGCAGGGGTCTAAAGCCTCATCTCTGGACTTTAGCAGAGAGCGGGTCTCCTAGAATTCATTCTAGTTAGGATAGACCCTAATTTGTTGGGAGATAGTCATCAACACATTTTATGTTGTAACCGGTGATTACTGGGATATGCTCATTCAGGCTAGATGAAGTGGTGTTGATAATTATATGATCAGATTTAAACTTTGCCAATTGCTGCCAAGGGGCCTGTTTCCATGCTGTATCTCTCTAAACTCTATACTTATAATGTATAGTTTCTGTCAGTGGGAGGGTGATGACAGTATAGTACTGGTGTTAGGTCAGTGATGGTTTGAGAGACTGGATAACAACCTTAAGTAATTAAAAACGTATTCTGGATCAGGGAGTATTTGGATAGAAGTTTTTTTTCCTGAATGGGTAGAATAGTTTTTAGACTGATGGTAGCGCTTTGTTTGCAGAAGGAATACTCTTCGTCAGCCTTTCTTATTTCATGCTTTCTTACCTTCCTTTGTTTTTCTTCAAAATTGTTGCATTTATAAAGATCCATCTCATTAATCTAAGAGCTCAGCTGAGTACAGCATTTTGCAAGGGCGATTGTAAATACAATCATTGTGAATTAGTTCTTAATTAAACAAAACAGAAACACAATTAATTCCTTATTAATAGAAACTACTAATTACCTATGTAACTGCTTTCAAACAAAACATTGCATAAATGTTGTGTGGTATCATCCAGTGCAGCTGTTGTTGAACACAAAACTCAACTAACCATGGCTGCAGAAAAGCTTTGAAGATGGTGACTTCTAAATGAGCTTGAAGAAGGAGGTTTCATTTCAATGACAGTTAAATTAGTTTTCTTTTATCCTCAATTTGTTTCTCTTCCCCTTGCCCTATGCTGTAGTGCAATACAGTGTGCTGAATTCAATGTTGCCGTCCTTGTTGGATTTATTGATAAGTGACTTGTGGATCATGAGCAATGACCATAATTACAGGAGGCGTAATGCACAGAGGAAAGAGGGAAACACAAAAGACAACCTTCAAATGACTGGATCTTTCTTTTAATTCATTTATAAAGAGCAGTTATTAAGTTCATTGAAGTCACTTGGGTAGAACAGGGACTTCAGTGTTATACATATTCAACAAGACTTAAAGAGACAAATTATCAATACATTTCCCTCTATTATCTATCTATGTTGTGAAGCCAGCTCAAAGAAATTATAACAACAGTAAAAAAAGAAGGTAACAAATGAGAGTAGCATTTGGAGCCTTAGCTCAGATCCAGAAGAATTTTAAGCTTGCATGTTGTTACTTGATAATGGCATTTTCTTAAAACTTACACTCGGAAATTCTAAACTTCTTATGGTGCCACATTCAAACTACTTTAATGTCTCTAAAACAATTCCCTAGGTTAGACATTTAGAAGATTTTTGCTAGTGTGTGTGGATGATTTGTGGAGCCAGGATGTTTAGGTGCTGAACAACTCTGGAATAAGACATAATAAAATTACAAAAAAAGGCACAAAAAGGCATGTATTTCCACCACCATAATATGGTTATAAATGATAATTTTTTACATTATTTCACATTTAAGGTATTCTACATTAAATGACCAAAGTTGCCTGGTTGCACATAATTACCAGCATTTTTTCAAATTATCTGGTGTTGAACTATGCCGTCTGTCAGACAGAATATGCTTCAGTTGTGAAAAACGTCTTTCTACCTCAGCTGAGGTCACTGGTGCATACCCGAAACAAGCTACAGACTATATTCATGTCGATATCTTGTGCAATACAAATACCTTTGAGAACTTTAATTATGTTTTGTATTTCTACAAGATCTTTGTTAGCTAAAATCACTCATATTTTCCATGTATATCTTTACCTACGTCGCCAGGAATTTTACGGATGTCGTTAATTACTTGGTTGAAAACCTGCAAGTTATTCACTAATGTTTCACCACATTTCTCAAGGGAAGTGATAGCTTGTGGGAAGTTTGCAAATTTGGAAGCAATAAACACAACATCGTGGTGGAGGGACTTTTTCAGCATGATTTCACTGACGATCCTGACTGGAGCAGATTCTTCTTCTTCAAAACAGTTGACAACTTTTTAATCTTTTCAAAATTTGCAGCATAGTAGAGTACAGCAGAGAGCCATGTACCCCACCTAGTCAAAACGGGCTGTGGATGTAGCGGAATCTTGGGTGTCATTTCCTTAATCAACCGCACACGTGATGGTGCTTTGAGGAAGATTTTCTTGACATTGGAAACTAGGCGATGGGCATTTGGAAACAAGCTACGTATGTGCTTGACAATTCTATGAAGTCCTTGAGCGAAGCATGTCAAATGCAACATTTTGGGGAATAAAACTTTAAGAGCACGAGCAGCTTTTTCCCATGTACGGAGCTGCATCAGTCACAAATAGAAGAACATTCTCGTGCTTTATGCCTTCTGGCCAAAGTACAGCGTGAAGATGTAAACAATTGAGCAATAGTTGAGCTGTTTGATTGCTCTAATACGTCCGATGTCAACAAACAATTCTTTGATGGTTGAGTTGCCTCCAGTGTGCCAATGACTACATTGGTAACATGTCTCCCCACAGCATTGGTTGTCTCGTCTATTGTGATCCATATGTTGTAGCATGCAACTTCATCTCTAATTTTCTGCACAAAAATGTTGAAGTTGCTGTCAACATAATTTTTCTGTAATGATTGCTCACTTGGTATATGTTCCTCTGTGTATTTCTCTAAAAAAACCTCTGAGAGATTTGTTTTCCAATTTCCACAGTGGAATTTCAGCATCAATGAATGCCTTGCACAGATCACTCGAAAACTCAGATTTGTGACTGGAGCCAGCAGTAAATGTAGTGAGGAGACAAGCTTGGGTATTTTGCTTGTGCAGTCTACACCACAGCGGTATCAACATTAATTCTCTAATTTTAGATAGCCCTTGTCTTCTCCTTCCTCCCCTTCACCATTCCCAGCTCCCCTTCTAGTCCTACTGTCTCTGCCTCATCTTTCTTTTTCCCGCCCCCTCCCCACATCAGTCTGAAGAAGGGTCTCAACCCAAAACATCGCATATTCCTTCTCTCCATAGATGCTGCCTCACCCGTTGAGTTTCTCTAGCATTTTTTGTCTACCTATGATTTTTCCAGCATCTGCAGTTGTTTCTTAAATAGATCTTGGAGAAGGATGAGCCAGCGGGCAACGGCACGACTGAATGAATGACCGATGGTGGGCGCCCCTGGTTTTGCCCTGGTGCTGGAAGTTTTCTGGTAAGTTATACTATGTTAACACGTTAATATTAACGTGTTAACATAGAAAATGTCATTATAATCATGGTACAATTAGAGAAAATAGCAGGACCTTTTAACAAAATGGGGAAAAATGTTGATTTAGGCACTCGATCGTGAAAAAAGCTTTATCTTGGTGAAATCATCAAAAAAAGGCGTGAAAAGGCACAAGGCATTTATGGCAAAATCCTGGCTCTAATGATTAGTTATACTTTGCATGCACTAAATTGATCCATTTTGGGAAGTTAATCTGGACCAGGAAAGATAGTGAATGGCAGAGTCTGGGGAGTGATTTTTGAACAGCAAGACTTTGGAATTGTGCATAGTTCCCTGAAAGAACTACACAGATAGACAGAATGGTGAAGAGGGCATCTGGTATGCTTGTCTTCATCAGCCTAGACATTAAGTATGGGAGTCATACTACAGTTGTACAAATCGTTGGTTAGCTACAGATGAAGTATAGTGTGCAGTTCTGGTCATCATGCTCTTGGAAGGAAATGAATAAACTCGAGAGGGTTCAGAAAAGAATCACTGGAATGTTACCTGGACTGGAGGGATTAAATTATAAACAGAGGTTAGATAAGCCGGAACTATTTTCTTGCAGTGATGGAGACTGAGGGGTAATTTTATAGATTATCACTATTGGACTCCCAGGATAGGAATGTTTAAAACTAGGGGGTATAAGTTTAAGTTGAGAGGGAAAACATTTGAAGGAGACCTGTGAGGCAGGTTGTTCCACACAGAATGGAGAGTGTGTGGAATGGGCTGTCAGAGGAGTTGGCTATGGCAGGTAACAATGGCAATATTTAGATGGCATTTGAACAGGTTCATCAATAAGGTACATTTAGAAGTATATGGGCCACACACAGATAAATGAGATTAATGTAGATAGGCATCTTAGTCAGCATGGACAAGTTAGGCAAGTTCTTGTTTCTGTGCTGATAACTCTGAATATGTTATTTTCCAAAATTCCCAATTAGCTTTTTTGTTTGGACCAAATCTTAAATGTTCATGGAGGCTCTTGTATAGATGTCCTCATGCATGAACTACACTATTTTGCAATAAAATATTCACTAATAAGATAATTAAATATGAGTTAAAAAAACAGACTTGCCTAAAATTCACATTTGTCACAGGTAACTGGCTATCTCAAACATATCAGCAATCAATTCTCTTTTTCATCATCAATTATAATAACAACTACACTGAAGTTGATACACTTGTTAGTAACTTTGAATACACAGAAAGTGGTAATGTTTACTTTTACAAGTTGCCATCATCCCTTTCTAATGCTTTGGACTTGATTAGCTGTATAACATTAATTATCCCAATGTATTCTCGTAGAACGATCATCTGAGACTCTGACAAAATAGAACACACTTCATTATCTACAGATGAAGACTTAATTTTTAAAACATTTTTTCATATGCAAGGCACTGATGTTTGACCATTAACTTCTTACAAAGGAATAATTGGTTAATATTAATGTCCCTACCATAAGTGGTGGAGATAATGTTTTGAACAGCGGTAATTTGATTTTTCCAATCTAGCTTTTCATGCGTTTTACTGCCATCGGTAAGAAGGTATAGGAATCTGAAAACTGTAACGTCCAGGTTCAGCTCTTCCCAACAACTGTCAGGCTATTGAACACTAAGAACTTCAACTAAATTCCAGACTATGAACTGCCTTGGTTACACTGGGGTCTTTGTTTTGCACTCTATTGGGTTTTTTATTTATTGAACTTCTTTTTGTTTGGTTATTATGTTATCTATCGAGTACTGTGTTTACAAACCTGTTGTGCTGCTGAAATGCATTGTTTGATTTTGGTACAAATGACAGTAGAACACTCTTGACCCTTGAGAAAATAAGAAAACTAGATTAGGGTATTTACGAATAATATAGATCAAAGTAATGTGGATTTGAATGTAGAAAATATAAATGCAGTTGGTTCATGTTCATAAAAGCAGCAATAAATTGTAATGGCTTATCTTGAAAACATTAACAATTTCTTACAAGGTTCACAGATTGACAGGCAGTCGGTATTGTGATTCCACTTCGCGAAGTAATTTTGTCCTTTCAAACAGCCTTTAATTTTGTAAATTGTCGAAAAGCAAGAACTCAATTTTTTTCATCTCGATATTGAGCAATACTATTCATTTGAGGAACAATAAAGAAACTATAATAACAGAGCAAATCCATATCCACATTTAATTTACTTATCTCTTGAAGTATCTTTGGAAGCCTTAAAGATGTTTAATGGGAAGCATGAATAGTGTTTTAGAGCAACAGCAATATTATCCCCAGTGAAATAAAATCAAGCTGGCAGTTCTCCAACTGAGCGAAGGACATCTTAAAACACTGAAAAATCTTCAATTGTTTCCGTGTCAATTATGAGTAATATTTCTGTGTCGCCAGAAAGTTGCATACATTTCTCACCTCTATTTTTCCCCAGCTTTACCTTCACCGTGTCTGATCTTAATATATTTATAATTTGTACTTTTCAGATTTTTGTTCGGCACCAGTGCCTTTAATCAGAAGTAAAGTAATTGTGTTTTGATTTGCACTTCATTTTGTCTAGTATAATATCCTTTCTTGAAGGTTGATGATGGATTTTCTTTTACATCCTTCTGCTCTCTCTGTTCTAGTTACTGGTGGCTTTTTTCTAATGGAAGAGATCAAGCATCTGTGTTTGTCAGAGCCATTTTTGTATATAACATAAAATATATATACATAGGTCATCATAGGACATAGGACATCATACCCCTTTGGAAGGGTGAACTGTATTGGGTTGTTACAGCTGCCCCTTTATATAATAAGTAACCATGCCTGCAATCCAAACAAATCTTTACACTTTAGATCTTTTAGCCCACCGAGTCTGCGCCGACCAGCAATCCCCGTACACTAGCACTATCCCACCCACTAGTGACAATTTACAATTTTACTGAAACCAATTAATCTGCAAACCTGGAAGTCTTTGGAGGAAACCGGAGCACCTGGAGAAAACCCACGTGGTCACAGGGAGAATGTACAAACTCTGTCCCAACAGCACTGTACACATTCTACTGCTGCGCCACTGTGCTGTCCCAATCTGAGGTATCTACTTTAGTCAAAAGCAAAGTCAGATATTGCTGGGATAGTGAGCTTCCAGAACTCAAATTCTATGACAATGTGTTTAAGAAGGAATTGCAGATGCTGGAAAATCAAAGGTAGACAAAAGTGCTGGAGAAACTCAGCGGGTGCAGCAGCATCTATGGAGCAAAGGAAATAGGCACTGGAAACGTTGCCTATTTCCTTCGCTCCATAGATGCTGCTGCACCCGCTGAGTTTCTCCAGCACTTTTGTCTACCTTCTATGACAATGTCTAAGGAGGAGAACATTGACTCGTGTATTCTCATTCTGCTATTCACATCTCAAGCAGGAATTTGCTTCATCATTCTAATGGGACAATAGTAGGTTCCAACAAAGCATTGGAACATTGCTGGATCATCATTGTGGTTGTAACATTTTATAATTAGCTACCAGCAAGCTCCAATAGCCTTTGTAATATAGGTCCACTGAAATATTAATGGGCACTCTGGCAAAACTAGCTACTTATTCCCATCAGCAGTGGAACAACCTATTTAATTATAGCCCTTAGTCACAGGTCTCAATTTTATTCAAGATCAGCAGCTGTTGTTACAATTCAGGCACTCTTCAGACATGCTTTTTCATATCTAATGCAAAGGGTGGTTTTCCAAACTTCTTATAAAAATCAGATTGCGACTTGATGTGCAGACTGAACTGGAAGGGACTGTGCCCGTGAACAATAAGCCACAGTGATGCTGATGAGTTTAAAGGAAGGTTAATGCAATGTTGGCCTCTGTCCCTGGGGATCTGTATCCCCGTAAGGAAATAATGCTTCATTTGTGCAGATAAATGCACAATCCTGCAGATCCCAGGCCAGATCTATCTGCAGCATAGGGACATGAGAATGAGGAACAGGAGTTGAACAGGAGGGCTGGAGTACTGGAGTAACAATGGGTCAGACAGCATCGCTGAGGCAAAGGATGGATGACGGTTTGGATTGGACCCTTCTTCAGGCTGGGTTGGAGTTAAACATTGACTCATTTGACAAAGTATTACAGATAATAAAGCTGCCATTCACAGCTTCAGTGACCTGAGTTCAATCTTGATCTCTGGTGGTGTCTTAGTCGAGTTTGCATCTTCTCCCTGTGATCACCTGGGTTTCCTCTAAGTGCTCTGGTTTTGGTTCACATCATAAAGCCATGCAGGTTGATAGGTTAATTGGCCACTATAAAGTGCCCCTAGTGTTTGCCCATGGAACATAGAACACAAAACATAGAACAGTACAACCCAGGAACAGGCCTCTTGGCCCATAATGTCTGTGCCAAACCTAATGCCAAGACCAATTCTTGTCTAATTCATATTCCTCCATTCCCTGCATATCTATATGCCTATCCAAAACCCTCTTGAATGCTACTGTTGTATCTGCCTCCACTTTCTCCTTGGGCAGCAAGTTCTCGACACTCTCCACTGTGTAAAGTAACTGGCCTGCACATCTCTTTTAAACTTAGCCCTCTCACCTGAAAGCTGTGTTTGGTAGGATCTGGGAGAAGTGGATGGAAATGTGACAAAATAAATTGGGAGTTTTGTAAGATTAGTATAATGGAATTTTGATGGTCAGAACAAATTTGGCAGGCTGAAGGGAGAACAGATTTGGCAGGCTGAAGAGAGAATAGATTTGGCAGGCCAAAGGGAGAATAGATTTGGCAGGCCGAAGGGAATAATTCTGCAAACTATGACTTTAAATAGTATGACAGTATTCATTAAGGTTAAAGCTGATCAGATCTTGACCCCAAATGTCATTGTCCTTCATATTTCATGATTTCCCTGTGTTGCAAAAAATCCATCTATCTCAGCTTTGGTCAACCCCTTGCACAATATCACTTATTTCTCCAATTTGTTTAGTTATTTCATTTACTTGTGAGTGCAGAATCTCGGACAATGCATATTGACAGGATGTAATGTCTGTTCATCACAGTTGTACTGAGGCTTGAAGTTTTACATTATGAGCACACAGTATGAGAAATGAGAAATCTCCCTGGTCTGATCAAGGACACTGTGGGAAGCTGGAGCAGAAATTACAAGAGCAGTGGCTGAGATACATGAATCATTGCTGGGCATGGGTCAGGTGCCAGGTGGCTAATGTTGTGCCTCTATTTAAGATGTGTTACAAGTAAAAGCCTATGAACTATAGACTGGCGCTGGTTAAGGATAGTCTGCATGGCTTTTTATACGGGAGAATGCGTCTTTTGAATGTAATTCAGTTCTTTGTAGAAGTAACCTAGAAGGTTCACAAGGGCAAAGCCATAGACATTGTCAACATGAACTTCAGCAAGGCCCTTGATAAGATTCTGCTTGGTTCTAGGCTGCTCTGGAGGTTAATCATCATCTCTGTGCATCTGCATTCGTTTTGTCATGAAAACATTCCACTCACAGTTCTCACCTGAGACTTCTGGGCTGGACAAATGCACGGCCAAGTCACTACAGCGGGTAAGGTCCCGGATCTCAGCCTGTTAGTGCCCGGTGTAGTTCCTGGTGAGAACCATTTCTCTGTCCATCTCTGACATGGTGTTGTATGTTGCCAGGTGCAGTCTTCATCATTGTCGTCGTCACCATCTGCCTCCCTCCAGTTTTCCCAGTTTGCTGAAATGGGACCTCTCCTAAAATCTGCAAGAACTAATTAGAAGATGGTTATACATGTAAATTGCACCCAAGTTATCTTTATGGTATTACAGCAACACAGAGTCAAATTTTCCAGCAGCTGCAGATTTGATTTTCAGTTGGTCATGAGGGTGCAAATGCCTAATTAAAATCAAAGGGGATGTAAGATTGTGAAACATTGTTTGTCTTAAGACCCAGTAGTTTACTTTGAAAGATTCTAAGGCCTTCCTTTCATTGCAGATATAAGGACAGAGGAAATTGAAATGCTGTTGAAAGCTTTAATGCCCTTGCTGTGGAATTTTGAAGAGGTCAGGGCATCTTAAACCCACATGGGAGGAAACAGAAATGAATGATTCTGAGTGAATAGTCTGGCAGCCTACAAATTGCACACTAACCTGAATAGCTTTCAGATCTTTGTGATCTTTGTTGGCGGGTGAAGAAGGGGTGTAAAGGAATTCAGTTTGTGGCTGCAGACAGAAGTGGCAGTATGATAGTTTGCATTCCATCAGACAGTAAAATTGGTTGGGCATGTAAAACCATCATAATTGATTACAAGGCCATAAAAAAGTGGTGTAGGCTCTGTTTACCTATCAGTATAAGAGGGTCATGAACAATGGCAACAAGAGCCAATTAACGTGCATAGACGTGACAATAATGCACAAAAGGCTGAATGATCTTTCCAGGAAAGGGTAAAGTGAATGTGCAAATTTAGCACCATGTACTAATGGTACAGTGTCTTATCGAACAAAGATTGACTCACAGGTCACAAGTAACACCTGTTACAAGCAAACAGGTAAATATGGATGACCGCTTAATCAGAACTTTCATGCTAACTGCACTTACGAGAGCATGTAAAAAGGTAGTATGAAGTCATGATTACATTACAGAAGTATTTAAAGTCTCTGCAGAAGTTAAATCATGGTTGCTGGATTAGTACAAAAGACACAAAGGTCTGCATAGACAACATCTCTGGAGAACATGGATAGGTGATGCTTTGGGTCACTGAAGAAGAGTCCCAACTAGAAATAGTCAAGTTCTCCCGAGAGGCTGCCTGAGCCGCTGAGTTACTCCAGCATCTTGTGCCTTTTTTAAAATTAAACCAGCATCTGCAAACTCTTGTGTCTACATGTTGCTAGATTAGTTCCTGCTCCCAAACACCAACTGATTCATGGGGAAAGATAGTGCCAGCAATTAAATTTGAGGGACGCGATAACATATTAAGGTTTGTTCCTGAATCCAGCAACCTACCGGATAATCAAGATTCCTTAACACGATTCCTCTCTGCACCTCAAAATCCAAACACTTTCCTTACACTTTGAAACTTATTTATTGCTCATCGTTTCTTTCTTTTAATTTTAATATTATTCTCTCATATAAGGACATTGGGAGAATTCTGCCAACAAACATAAGCTGAAATTAATTATGTCGCCAAAATGAAATGGTGTTGGATTTATGTTTATGGAACTCCAGCTATTTTGCTGTTTTTTAGGTTCTGACATTCTGGAGTTAACATTAACTAATATTTCCTGCAAATTAGTACACTCGGTTTTTCAGACGCTTGCGGAAGCTGCAATCAAATAATTTGGCAATGGTACAAATTCCAGCTCGAAATTCTGTGCATATGCTTCTGATCGATGACTAAATGCTGCATTGAGTCAATAAGCTGTTACAAGTGTATGTTTGCAATGATGACTGAAAAATTGGCTGATTTTAAATTCTGCTGCTTACTAAGTCCTTAAATCTATTTATATTGCAGTCGGGTGACCTTGGTTCTTCCTGCAGTCACCACTACAATATGTCGGCAAAAATTGATGTTATTTACTTCAGCATAACAATGCAATAAGGATGCAAAATAACATGGTAAGTTGTGTCATAGGAAATGCTTTAAAATTGAAATTGATCCACTTCTTAACTTGAAAGTTTTTTTTCATTTCATAGAGTAGAATAGATATGGTTATGGAGGTCAAGTAAAGTGTCAAGTTTCATTGATGTGAAGCAAGCTGTATTGTTTAATTTGTCTATAGAAAAGAAGTGGGAAACTTCACAGCCTCAATGATAGCAGAACCAATGGGCTGTTTGACCTCCAAAAGGCATAGATTTGGAATGTGATTGGGAGATGCGGTGGTTCCTCAATTATCAGGCCAGGCCAAATTAAGTGAAAGCATGTAGAAACAAGGACCTGCAGATGCTGGTTTATACCAAAGATAGACACAAAGTGCTGGAGCAACTTAAGGGGTCAGGCAGCATCTCTGGAGAGAAAGGATGGGTGATGTTTCAGGATGGGACCCTCTTCAGACTGATTGCAAAGGAGAGGGAGGGAGGAAAAGAAGCTGTGAGGGAGAGTGGTGTCAGATTGGTGGCAGACATGCTGCCTGACCCTGCTGAGTTACTCCAGCACTTTGTGTCCATCAAACAAAGTGAAAACCAGGTTATTGACAATGAAAGTGATGGAAGCGACACTTTAATAATAAGATGTTAGCCTCAGTCTACAATGTCTGTGCCATTAACGCAAGACCAACCCTTATTTGCCCGGACGTAATCTATATCCCGCCATTCCCTGCATATACACATGCTTATCCAAAAACCCTTTAAATGCCACTATTGTATCTGCCTCTACCACCACTGCTGCTAGCATGTTTCAGGCACTCACCACTCTTAGTGTAAAAAGCCTTGCCCCACACATCTCCTTTAAACTTTGTCCCTCTCACCTTATAGGTAGCATTTGATATTTCCATCCTGGGAAATATGTTTTGACTGTTAACCCCATTTATGCCTCATAACTTTATATACATTCCAGAGAAAACGACCCAAATTTGTTCAACCCTGTAGCTAATACCCTTTAATCCAGGCATCATTCTGGTAAACCTTCTCACCACCCTTTCCAAAGCCTTCAGATCGTTCCTTTAGACTTTAGGCCTTGGACTTTAGAAATACAGTGCGGAAACGGGCTCTTCAGCCCACTGGGTCCATGCACTCCATACACAAACAATGTCCTACACACTAGGGACAATTGTACCAAAGCCAATTAACCTACGAACCTGTATGTCTTTGGGGTATCGGAGGAAACCAGGGCACCCGGAGAAAATCCACCTGGTCACAGGGAGAACTTACAAACTCCATACAAGTAGTACTTATAGTCAGAATCGAACCAGGTATCTGGCACTGTAGCTGTGCCACATCTCTGTATCTCTGCTGCTGCACCACTGTGCTGCCCTGTAATGGGATGACCAGAACTACATCCAATTCTCCAAATGTGGCTTAACCACAGTCAATTAAACCTGCTATCAGCTGATCTATAGCCGCTGTATACTTTGACAGCCTTCCTTAGAGTCCGCAACCCATCAATACTAACCAACCCATCTACATTTATGTCCAAGTCATTTATGTATATCACAAACAATAGATGCCAGCACAAATCCATGCGGAACTCCACTGGTCACAAACGTCCAGCCTGAATATTGTCCTCCCACCACATCTTTCTGTCTTCTATCAGTTAGCCAGTTCTGAATCCATACAGCAAAATTAGGTTTATCATGCGTATCCTAATCTTATTCTTCTGGTTCCGTTTACCATGGGGGCTTTATCAAATTACTTAGCAACATTAGCTTATAGTCTTTCCAAATAATGTATGTGTTAAAAATTCAGCTAGAAAATGTAGCTTCAAACAGGTTATTTCTAAAATAACTCTATTTGATAAAAAATATGAACATTCTTACAGTCCATGGTGAGAAACAAAGACATAATTTTAGAGAATATATATAGTTTGATTGCTGGCTGCACAGTATGTGATCTCACATTAATAATCCAAAACTCATAGCTCCTAACAATTCAATACATAAAACAACGTAGGCGGTGGTGAATTCTTGAGTATGGTACCCCACACTTAAATTCATTCTGCAGTACATACTCTTGGTCCTTGAAGTGTCTCAGTTCAACACATCTCTACACAATGTTATGGCTGATCACTTTGGAGTGGTGCAGCTGGTAGGGCTGTTACCTTACAGTGCCAGAGACTCAGGCTTGATTCTGACCTTGGGTGCTGTCTGTGCATTCAGTCTCTGCCTGGGATCTGCTGCATACCTGGTCAACAATCACCAACCCAAAGAATTTCTGCACAACAGGAATGGTTCAATGGTGCTTTATTGTCACATGTTCACTGCACGGTTAAATCTTCTTTGCATAGATCACATGTACGAGTTGTCATATTGTGGCGCCATTTACACAAAGTCCAAAGTGCGGTCCACGCACTCGATGTACTGGAATGGCTCCTGGTCCAGGTAAGCCTCAGGCTGAGCCTCCTCCGTCGCTCTCGACTGGCTCAGCTCATGAACCGATGTCCCTCTCCTCAACTGGCCGCCTCTGTGTCCCGGGGGTGCCTCCTGCAGCCGACCTCGAAGACCCTCTCCTCACAGCACGGCACATTCCACGAACCTTCTGCCACTGCTTGGAGCATCCTGGAACTAATTAATGGCCGAACATTCAAAACTGTGATCACACTCTCCATGAGTGATTCAATATTGGAAATGCTAGTATTGTCTTTGCAGTTGAAAGACTTCTTGGTGGAGCAGACTCAAAGACAGATGGTTTACTCCAACTCCTCTTTCTAATGTAATGAATTTGCCATATTGCAAAAATGTATCTCCTCATCTAAACTGTCTAAAGTATTTAAGCTTCTCTTTAAAATTCCTAGTTGGTCCCGATAATAGTAGTAGCTTGTGTGTATTTTGAACAGATATTGAACTGCGTCAATATTTGCCCATTTCCTGAGGTATCTATTACTCACTAGATCTCTTCATTAATGTCAGCAAGGCAAAGCAGCTGATTATTGACTTCAGGAAGCAAGTAAGTGCACATCCCAGGTAGTATATCACCAACAATTTGTCCTGGAAGCTACAGAAAGTGCACCAACTAATCCACTCAAAAGACTACAAAGCTTGGCATGTTTTCAGTGACTTCTACCAACTTCCACAGCTGCATTGTAGAAAGCATCTTATCGGAATGCATAACAACTTGGTTTGGCAACAGTTCTGCTTAATAGACAATAGACAATAGACAATAGGTGCAGGAGTAGGCTATTTGCCCTTCGAGCCAGCACCGTCATTCAATGTGATCATGACTGATCATTCCCAAATCAGTACCCCGCTCCTGCCTTCCCTCCATATCCCTTAACTTTGCTATCCCTAAGAGCTCTATCTAACTCTCTCTTGAAAGCATCCAGTGAACCAGCCTCCACTGCCCTCTGAGGCAGAGAATTCCACACACTTACAACTCTCTGTGTGAAAACGTTTTTTGTCATCTCCGTTCTAAATGATTTACCCCTTATTCTTTAACTGTGGCCCCTGGTTCTGGACGCCCCCAACATTGGGAATATATTTCCTACCTCTAGTGTGTCCAAACCCTTAATAATCTTATATATCCTTCTAAATTCCAGAGTATACAAGCCCAGCCGCTCCAATCTATCAACATATGACAGTCCCACCATCCCGGGAATTAACCTTGTGAACCTACGCTGCACTCCCTCAATAGCAAGAATGTCCGTCTTCAAGTTTGGAGACCAAAGCTGCACACAATACTCCAGGTATGGTCTCACACAGAGCCCTGTACAACTGCAGGAGGCCCTCTTTGCTCCTGTACTCAACTCCTCGTGTTATGAAGGCCAACATGCCATTCGCTTTCTTCACTGCCTGCTGTACCTGCATGCCTACTTTCAGTGACGGATGAACCAGGACCCCCCAAATCCTGTTGTACTTCCCCTTTTCCCAACTTGGCACCATTTAGATAATAATCCGCCTTCCTGTTTTTGCCACTAAAGAGGATAACCTCACATTAAATTGCATCTGCCATGCATCTGCCCACTCACCCAACCTGTCCAAGTCACCCTGCATCATAGCATCCTCCTCACAATTCACACTGCCACCCATCTTTGTGGCATCTGCAAATTTGTTAATGTTAGATAGAAACATAGAAACTAGGTGCAGGACTAGGCCATTCCGCGCTTCGAGCCTGCACCGGCATTCAATATAATCATGGCTGATCATCCAACTCAGTATCCTGTATCTGCCTTCTCTCCATACCCCCTGATCCCTTTAGCCATAAGGGCCACATCTAACTCCCTCTTAAATATAGCCAATGAACTGGCCTCAACTACCTTCTGTGGCAGAGAATTCCACAGATTTACCACTCTCTCTGTGAAAAATGTTTTCCTCATCTCGGTCCTAAAAGACTTCCCACTTATCCTTAAACTGTGACCCCTTGTTCTGGACTTCCCCAACATCGGGAACAATCTTCCTGCATCTAGCCTGTCCAACCCCTTAAGAATTTTTTTTGTTTGTTTTTGTTTATTTTTGTTAGAAGTAAGTACAATAGTGTGGTACTTGAGTGCCTAATACATACATACATATTTCCGTTCTTGTACAACTTCGTATTTTTGATTTAATAATAAAAGAACAGTGAGAGAAAAAATAAATAAAGAGTGTCGGAATAGATAGACAAGTGAGTAGAAACAGATAGCAAAAGAAATAAAGGACATAGAAGAGAAGCTAAAACGATTGGAATAGAAGGAGAAAGTAAAGAAAAGAGAGATTAGGAGAGATCTACCTATTCCGTATTTTTGCCCATCCGTCACCCGGTTCTAAACCATTTAATTTCTAAGGTTATGTTATGTTGCACCATATGCTTGTAAAAAGTTGATAAAAGGAGACCAAGTCTTTGAGAATTGGTCTACTTTGCCTAGTAGGAGAAATCTCATTTCTTCAAGATGTAGCGTTTCAGACATGTTTGACATTTTGAATGTTGGCGTGGTTGCGTTTTTCCAAAATTTGAGTATAAGATTTTTTGCTGTTATTAGACCGTAATTAAGAAAAGCATCTTGGAATATAGTTAGTTTACTTCCCTCTTCCATTGATCCAAAGATAATCAGTTCTGTATTGGGGTTCAATTTTGTGTTAAATAGTTTTTGTAAAAATTCCAAAAATTTTATTCCAAAATTTATACAGTTTTCTACAAGAGACAAAGGAATGTGCTATAGTGGCATTTTGAGTTAGACATTTGTCACAGAGGGGGAAACATTTGAGAATATTTTATTCAGTCTAGTTTTCGAATAATATAATCTATGTAAAATTTTAAATTGAATTAGGTTATGTCTTACATTAATTGAACATTTATTTACATATAATAATTTTTTTTCCCCATCTATCATTAGGAATTTTTATCAATAACTCTTGTTCCCAGTCCCTTCTAATTGCCTCTGTCATTGGTGTTTCTATATTTAAAATTATATTATATAAGTAAGATATTAAATTGCTTGATTCTGCCTTTCTATTCACTCCTTCATCCAATAAATCTGGGGTTAGGGTTTGATATCCTTGTATATATTTCTTCAAATAATCTTGAATTTGAAGATATTTGAAATATTGATTACTTTTCAAATTATATTTTAGTTGTAAGTGTTGGAATGATAAAAGTTTTCCCATTGCATACATATCTCCCATTGTTTTAATTCCTATTCTTTCCCAATGGATAAACGTTTTATCAATAATGGATGGTTTGAATGAGGGATTATTAGTTATTGGAGAAAGAAGCGATAATTTTCTTAATTTTAAAGTTAATTTTATTTGATTCCAAATTCGTATTATACTGTGAATAATTGGATTCTTCTTATATATTATATCGTTCAGTTTCTTCGGGGAAAGAAGGATCGCTCCTATATTATAAGGGGAACAATCCCCTTAAGAATTTTATAAGTTTCTATAAGATCCCCCCTCAATCCTCTAAATTCTAGCGAGTACTAGCCGAGTCTATCCAGTCTTTAGAAACATAGAAACATAGAAAATAGGTGCAGGAGTAGGCCATTCGGCCCTTTGAGCCTGCACCGCCATTCAATATGATCATGGCTGATCATTCAACTCAGTGTCCTGTACCTGCCTTCTCTCCATACCCCCTGATCCCTTTAGCCACAAGGGCCACATCTAACGCCCTCTTAAATATAGCCAATGAACTGGCCTCAACTACCTTCTGTGGCAGAGAATTCCAGAGACTCACCACTCTCTGTGTGAAAACGTCTTAACTTTCTTCATATGAAAGTCCTACCATCCCAGGAATCAGTCTGGTGATCCTTCTCTGTACTCCCTCTATGGAGTTTGAATCCCTTCATCCAAATCATTAATATATATTGTAAATAGCTGCGGACCCAGCACCGAGCCTTGCGGTACCCCACTAGTCACTGCCTGCCATTCTGAAAGGGACCCGTTAATTCCTGCCATTTGTTTCCTATCTGCCAATCAATTTTCTATCCATGTCAGCACCCTACCCCAATACCATGTACTCTCATTTTACCCACTAATCTCCTTTGTGGGACCTTATCAAATGCATTCTGAAAGTTCAGATACACCACATCCACTGGCTCTCCCTTGTCCATTATCCTAGTTACATTCTCAAAATATTCCAGAAGATTAGTCAAGCATGATTTCCCCTTTGTAAATCCATGCTGACTCGGACCAATCCTGTTACTGCTATCCAAATGTGCGGCTATTTCTTCTTTCATTATTGACTCCAGCATCTTCCCTACCATCGATGTCAGGCTAACTGGTCTATGGTTCCCTGTTTTCTCTCTGCCACCCTTCTTAAAGAGTGGGATAACATTAGCTACCCTCCAATCCACAGGAACTGATCCTGAATCTATAGAACATTGGAAAATGATCACCAATGCGTCCACGGTTTCTAGAACCACTTCCTTAAGTACCCTGGAATGCAGATCATCAGGCCCAGGGGATTTATCAGGCTTCAGTCCCATCAGTCCAACACCATTTCCTGCCTAATGTGACTCTCCTTCAGTTCCTCCGCTAATTTTGGTCCTCTGGCCACTAGTACATCAGGGAGATTGTTTGTGTCCTCCTTAGTGAAGACGGATCCAAAGTACCTGTTCAACTCATCTGCATTTCCTTGTTCCCCATAATAAATTCACCCTTTTCAGTCTTCAAGGGTCCAATTTTGGCCTTAACTAGTTTTTTTTCTCTTCACATACCTAAAGAAGCTTTTACTACCCTCCTTTATATTAATGGCTAGCTTACCTTCATACCTCATCTTTTCTTCCCGTATTGCCTTTTTAGTTATCTTTAACTGTGGCCCCTGGTTCTGAACGCCCCCAACATTGGGAACATATTTCCTGCCTCTATAGTTATTTTAGTTATCTTCTGCTGCTCTTTAAAAGTTACCTAATCCCCTGGCTTCCCGCCAATCTTTGCCATGTTATATTTCTTCTCTTTTATTTTTATACTGTCCCTCACTTCCCTTGTCAGCCACAGTCATTCCTTACTCCCCTTGGAATCTTGCTTCCTCTTTGGAACGAATTAAGACCCGGCAGTCACGGTGTTGCAACGGTAGAGTTGCTGCCTCACAGCAAAATGCAGCACCAGAGAGCCGGGGTCGATCCCGACTACAGGCGCAGTCTGTACGGAGTTTGTACGTTCTCCCCGTGACCTGCGTGTGTTTTCTCCAAGGTCTTCGATTTCCTCCCACATTCCAAAGACGTACAAGTTTGTAGGTTATTTGGCTGGTTTAATTGGCTTGATAAATATAAAAATTGTCCAGTATAGAAACATAGAACCATAGAAATTAGGTGCAGGAGTAGGCCATTCGGCCCTTCGAGCCTGCACCGCCATTCAATACGATCATGGCTGATCATCCAACTCAGTATCCCGTACCTGCCTTCTCTCCATACCCTCTGATCCCCTTAGCCACAAGGGCCACATCTAACTCCCTCTTAAATATAGCCAATGAACTGGCCTCAACTACCCTCTGTGGCAGAGAGTTCCAGAGACCCACCACTCTCTGTGTGAAAAAAGTCCTTCTCATCTCGGTCCTAAAGGATTTCCCCCTTATCCTTAAGCTGTGACCCCTTGTCCTGGACCTCCCCAACATCGGGAACAATCTTCCTGCATCTAGCCTGTCCAACCCCTTAAGAATTTTGTAAATTTCTATAAGATCCCCTCTCAATCTCCTTAATTCTAGAGAGTATAAACCGAGTCTATGCAGTCTTTGTTCATAAGACAGTCCTGACATCCCAGGAATGAGTCTGGTGAACCTTCTCTGCACTCCCTCTATGGCAATAATGTCCTTCCTCAGATTTGGAGACCAGAACTGTACGCAATACTCCAGGTGTGGTCTCACCAAGACCCTATACAACTGAAGTAGAACCTCCCTGCTTCTATACTCAAATCCTTTTGCTATGAAAGCTAACATACCATTCGCTTTTTTCACTGCCTGCTGCACCTGCATGCCTACTTTCAATGACTGGTGTACCATGACACCCAGGTCGCGCTGCATCTCCCCTTTTCCTAATCGGCCACCATTTAGATAATAGTCTGCTTTCCCATTTTTGCCACCAAAGTGGATAACCTCACATTTATCCACATTATACTGCATCTGCCAAACATTTGCCCACTCACCCAGCCTATCCAAGTCACCTTGCAGTCTCCTACCATCCTCCTCACAGCTAACACTGCCCCCCAGCTTAGTGTCATCCGCAAATTTGGAGATATTGCCTTCAATTCCCTCATCCAGATCATTAATGTGTATTGTAAATAGCTGGGGTCCCAGCACTGAGCCTTGCGGTACCCCACTAGTCACTGCCTGCCATTGTGAAAACGACCCGTTTACTCCTACTCTTTGCTTCCTGTTTGCCAGCCAGTTCTCTATCCACATCAATACTGAACCCCCAATGCCGTATGCTTTAAGTTTATATACTAATCTCTTGTGTGGGACCTTGGCGAAAGCCTTCTGGAAGTCCAGATACACCACATCCATTGGTTCTCCCCTATCCACTCCCACTGTATCCCACTGTATCCCCCTATCCACTCCCACTCCCACTCCCACTATAGTGGGAATTGTCCAACTCCGACTATAGTCCCTGGTGGACTCTTTGGAAGCTCCTCCCATAGGGTGCAGTCCTAATCTTCCAACCTAATTATTGTGGACTTTGCACTTTTTTACCTGCATTCTCTTTATAACAGTAACATTATAATTCTGTAATATTCTCTTATCTTTCTCTTTGCACTACCTGTTACTCTTGTGTATGGCTTAATTGTACTTGCGTATGGTGTGATTTGACAGGATAGCACACAAACAGAGCTTTTCACAATATGCCTCCTCCACTTTGAGCAGTCAAGCGTCGAAATTTTACAACAGTTAGTGAGGATGTTGCACTGTTTCAAGGAAGCTTGTGTCCCAAAATACTTACGTACCAGTCACATCGGATAACTTTATTTCCCAAAATGCCTTTGTGAAGCATTGCTGAGTAATGTGGACAATGGTCTTGGAGTAACTAACATTGTGTATTCTTGTGATAATTTGATATTTTCAGCTCAGCATCAGCCTGGAGACTGAAACATATGATATGAATTAAATATGTAGAATTTGATGTTAACTTGATATTCTACTTACATTTCCTTGGTCCCTTTCTTTGGTTTCACATCTAGAGTGAGTTTAGATTGCAACCACATCAATAGGTTTGTAGTCACCAATGTACTAATTCAGTTTAGACACAATTCAGTTCAGTTCCCTAATATGCATTTATACCTTTTATACTGTTGTGGAAGACAAAAAAGTTGTAACTTTTCCTATAACTCTGGTGGCACAGCAGTAGTGTTGCAGCCTTACAAGCCAGAGTCCCGGTTCGACCCTGACTGTGAGCGCTTGTCTGTGCGGAGTTTGTACGTTCTCCCCGTGACCTGCATGGGCTTTCTCCGGGATCTCCGGTTTCCTCCCGCACTCCAAAGACGCACAGGTTTGTAGGTTAATTGGCATGGTATCATTGTAAATTGTCCCTAGTGTGAGCGGGACCGCTTGTCAGTGCAGACTCGGTGGGTTGAAGGGCCTGTTTCCACGCTGCATCTCTAAACTAAACTAAACTACAATGTGCACAGTGGCAACAATATCTCTGGCCATTCCAGGTGTTGGCTTTGTTTATAATATCCCATAAAATGGCACATTCAAGGCTTTCCCATTTCAACATGGATCATTCTGCAGCTAAACCTGATCTTGACTGGACTGTCGTGCATTTCAGAGATTATTTTGTAACCATGCCAACATCTGCAGCAGCCTCTTTGATGTGTTCAAGATAATTTTTTTCTATTTTGTCTGTCCAAAGAAGGACTCTTTCAGTTACCTTTCCAAAGAAGAAAAATGATACTGTTGTGATAGCTGTGGGTGATTTTGGAACAAAATCGATAGATCCATTGACAAGGCAGTACAAGGAACACCAAGACTATTAATATCCCTGATCTTGCCACTTTCTTAAGCAAAGACACTCTTGTTTGCTAAAAGATTATAGCCTGGTGTCAATATTATATTTTGTTGGATCTCTGATTAGAATGATGTTCTGCATTTGCCTGGCTGTTAAATTATCATCCTATCTATGTCGACTCCCTCAGTGTCGTTGTAATTAAATGTCCGTCATTCTGCATCACTTTGAAATGAAGCAAGTACATGCATTTTGCATTTGTTTCAAACTTTCCAGCCTTCATTGAAGGTGCATCACTTCTGGAGACATCACTTATAAAATAATCATTTTTTTAATAAATGATCTGTTTGCTCCAGCAATGCTTTCTCTGCCCGATCCACGAGTTGCAGGCGTCCTCTGAGTAACAATGTTCTGCAGGGTGAGGACCTAAATTCCCTCGTCATTCACCATCACTCTCAGAGAAGGATTCATTGTCGCAAGCTCAACACATTTGGTGCTTGCAGTCTCCATGTACCAACAGCTCTGCAGTCCTTTCTGTCATCTTGCCTTGCTGCATCCCCATTTGTGAATCACGCCATCCTTTCCCTCTAATTTGAAACATTAACATTAATCTAAACAAAAATATATCGACAATCTCATTGAGTCATAAAACCACACAACATCAACATGATGAACTCAGTGCAAGGATAGGTACATGCAACTGGGACGTTGTTGCCATTACATGAACATTCAAGTTAAGAGAGGGACAGGACTAGTAGCTTAATGCTCCAGGCAACAGATGCTACAAGAGAGATAGAGGTGAAGGTAAAAGAGGAAGGAGTGCTGCAAGCGCAGTAAGGCAGCAACTCTACCGCTGAGCCACCATGCTCCCTGTAGGATTATACTGAGAACTTTGAGATCATGCATTGGAGTGCACTGCATACCCTGTTGGACACTTCCTGCCCTATCCGTGGTAGACTCTGCACTTCTCACATTGATCTCACTGGCCACCTTAGAAATTGCTAAGCCAGAGCAATAACAAGTCATCCTTGATCCTGAGGCACCACCAAAGAAAAAAAACGGCAGCTCTAGTGAATATAAAATTACCATCTCAACTGATCGACAATGAGAATGAGATGGCCTTTCAGCTTAAACTTTTTATTTTCATTCCAATACTAATTGTAGCAATCTTACTCAAAAGAAGTGGTAGAATGACTTGTGTGGTAATTGAAAAGTTAAACTATTCTTCTGGAGGAGGGCATGCTGTGTTTGAATTGATGCCGTGTAGAAGGTTCTGTACTTTGTATATAATTTGTGTTCTGCCTCAAGCTGAAATAAAAAGAATGTCCTCTGCATTAACATCCTTCACACTGACAAGCACAATCATTTAACAGCTGGTTGAATAGCATTGAGAACTAATTGCGCAGTCTGTTACATCGACACTAACCTTTGTATTCTTCCTAATGCTGACTGAAAGATAGCTTTTATGATATTCCTAGTTTTTGCAGTGCCGCATTAATTTTTTATGTCATAGTCGTAACAGAAATTCCAAAAGAAGAATATCCAGAAGTGTATTTATTCTTTGGAGTGTATTTGGGGTGTGTGGAAGTACTCAGGGAGGGGTAGCACCTCTGGTAGGGGACATGCCGTGCTCCTCTGAGGCAAGTTAATCCAACTTTGGTCCCCACCCAGCACTCAGCTCTCACCTGGAGCTCCAAGAAGCTGTTAGCGTGAGGCAGTGGCCACACCCTGGAAATTCACTTTGGCTGCCAGGCTAAAACAGGTGAGTTTAGAGACTTGCTCAGTCCAGCATGCAAAGTCTGTTCCAGAGGTAGACACAAAATGCTGGAGGAACTCAGCGGGACAGGCAGCATCTTTGGAGAGAAGGAATGGGTGATGTCGCGGGTCGAGACCCTTCTTCAGACTGATGTCAGGGGAGTGGGCAGGACAGAGATAGAATGTAGTCAGAGACAGTAAGACTGGTGGAAAAGCTGGGAAGGGAGAGGGGATGGAGAAAGAGGGAAAGTAAGGGCTATTTTATATTAGAGAAGTCAATGTTCATACGGCTAGGCTGTAAGCTACCCATGCGAAATATGAGGTGCTGTTCCTCCAATTTGCACACTGACAATGGAGGAGGCCCAGGACAGAAAGGTCAGATTGGGAATGGGAGGGAGAATTAAAGTGCTGGCCAAACAGGAGATCAGGTAGGTTAAGGCGCACTGAGCAGAGGTGTTCAGAGAAACAATGGCCAAGCCTGTGCTTGGTGTTCTGGAGATTGTGCGGAGGAAATCCACTGTAGGGCTCAACGGCCAGGAAGGCCATTCAGCAGCACACTGTGGAGCGCAGAGGGCATGACAGAGCACGAAAGAAGACCTGGCCGTCCAGTGCAGCTGAGAGAGTTTCCAGACGTAATGTCTATCCGTGTCACTGAAACCTAGCTCTTGCGGCCGAGAGGATGGGGTTGCTCGTGTGCAACAGCCTCTCCACCTTAATCTCTCCCACACACAGGTGTTTGTGCAAGCATGAGACTGCACAACCATGCTATCGTTGTCTACGACGTGCCACCACCATTTCTTCATGACTTGGAATTTACTGTGAGATATGCTTCGTGTATGGTAGGACTGAGCTAGAATTGCACTGGAAAGGCTTCATACAACTGGGAAAATAATTTACATATGTCTTGGGACTCCAAAGCTTTCATGTATCAACAAAACAATGTAGGAATTGCAAAAAGGAAGGTCTTTTCTTTAGTATCGGGAGTGGATCATTCATCTTGATCAATCTTTCTATTAGAATTTGGTAAACATTTGTTTTTTAAATTTTACCTAAAACGTCATCACCATCAGGGGTGGCATAATGGCACAGTGGTAGAGTTGCTGCCTTACAGAGCCAGAGCCCGGGTTCAATTCCGACTATGGGTGCTATCTGAATGGAGTTTGTGCGGAGTTTGCACGTTCTCATTGCAACCTCGTGGGTTTTCACTGAGTGCTCCGGTTTCCTCCCACACTCCAAGGACATACAGGTTTGTAGGTTAATTTGATTTAGGTAAAAATTGTAAATTATCCCTAATATCTAGGACATTGCTCGTGTACGGAATTGATCGCTGACTCGATGGGCCAAAGGGCGTTTCCGCGCTGTATCTCTATACTAAACTAAACTAATCTTACCTTACAAAAACTTTCTGTTTCAAAATTTTCATTTGGTTCAGTCTCCACAGCTTTTTCGGGAAAATAATTCAAGATTTCTATGACAAAGTATTTTCCGAGCTTACTCTTTATCAGCCTGCCTCTTAACTTTAAGCATGTGGCTTCTCATTCTGAATTAGTCCAGCAGAGAAAAAATGTTCACATATGTATTTTCAAAGTCCTTAATCATTTTGAACATTTCAAGTCGATCATCCTTTTATCTTTGGGATTTTGAGTGTTTGGAGAGTGTGCTGAGATATGGTACTTCGGTTATGCAGTTAGAAGATCCCTGTTTTTCTTAGAACAAAAAAGACCGAAGGAAATATAAAACAGGAAATCAAAATGGTGAAGCATTGTGTCAATTTGAATAAGAGAAGATTTCCGCTGTCTGGAGAGTCAGTAGCCTGAAGATGCAGGATAAAGATAATTGACAGAATAAACTGTGGAAGGGTGAGAATTATGTTTTCTGACAGTAAGTTGTTGTGCATCTGGAATACACTGGTTGAAAGGGGGATGTAAACAAATTTGAAAGGGAAACAGATATGCGCTTGAAAGAAAAAATGTGTGGGATATGGGTTAAGAGCAACAGGATGAAACTAATTGGATATATTTTACCAAGTGTCAAAACAGAAATGAAGGATAAACGGGTTACTGCAATGTTGTATGATTTTGTTAAACTTAAACAGTTTTGTACACTAGCCTCAATCTAAACCCAAATAATAGCTGGTGAATTTGCACATATGCCTGCTTTTATTAAACAGTCATAACTCGTATAATATTTCAAGGATTTAAGTATTCCGTTATAGAAAGAGCATTTAAACCGCAGACTATGCATGCAGTTTCATAAACTGTTAGGGGAACCCAATGATGCTGTCACGGATGTGGTCTCGTCAGGCAGAATCTGTGGAGGGAAATGGACAGTCAACATTTTGGGGGTTGGGGTCCTTCCTTGTCTTGACCTGAAACATAATTTGTCCATTATCTCCGCAGATACTGCCTGACCTGCTGAGTTCCTCCATTAGTCTTATTTCTACTCAAAACTCCAGCATCTGCTGTATCTTGTATCACTATACCCAGTTGCATTTTGACAGTATGCAATGGAAAACTGATTGTGAATAAAGAGAGAAGAGGACCAAGATTACATTTATTGGGGGACTAACTGTTTTGAGTAAAAGGTTTAAGACCATGAAATAAAACCAGTAACTGTTAGAAACAGAAAGATAGAAAAGATAGATAGGTGCAGGAGGAGGCCTTTTGGCCCTTCGAGACTGCACCTCCATTGTGATCATGGCTAATCATCCACAATCAGTAACCTGTGCCTGCCTTCTCCCCATATCCCTTGATTCCCCTACCCCCTAGAGCTCTATCTAACTCTTTTTTGAATCCATCCAGTAAATTGGCCTCCACTGCCTTCGGTGGCAGAGAATTCCACAAATTCACAACTCTCTGGGTGAAAAAGTTTTTTCTCATCTCAGTTTTAAATGGCCTCCTCTTTATTCTCAGACTGTGGCCCCTGGTTCTGGACTCATCCAACATTGAGAACATTTTTCCTGCATCTACCTTGTCCAGTCCTTTGATCATTTTATATGTTTCTATAAGATTGCCTCTCATCCTTGTAAGTTCCAGTGAATAGAAGCCCAGACTTTCCAATCTTTCCTCATATCACTGGGGCGCTGGACTGCCAGCAGCCCATTTGTTTTTCCATCTTTTTTTAATTTTTAGTCAGTTTAAGGTTTGTTTTGGGGGAGTCTTTAACTTTTCTATGTGGGGGAGGGGGGCAGGGTAAGGTGGAAACTAACTCCCAGTCGCTTCCTGGCGGGGACATGACTATTTCTCCGAGTCACGTCCTCGCCCCCCACCTCACGGCCTACCTCCTGGATTGGTGCAGCCTTTCCTGCCAGGAACCGGGAACCAGACCAGAGCTGCAACAGTGGCGGCGGCGGCGCTGGAGTCACCGCGGAGGGGGCGATGCCTACCTGGGTCGCCGTTGGAGCTCCGGAGCGTTGGGCTGCTGCTCCAACATCGTGGAGCTCTGGTTTGGGAGAGCTCCCAATGCGGGTGGTGCTGACCAACTCCCTGGAGTCCTGGGGTCCTTTGCCGAGGGCCTCCAGTGTTGCATCTCCACCCGGCGCGCCCTGCGGACTTTGGGAGCCGCAGACTCTGGTAGGAGGGGGCCAACTCAGGGTCCAGGCTGCTGAGGACATCCCCCAGCCCCAACGTCAGACTTACATCGCCCCGGCGAGGGGGCCTGAACATCGGGTCGCCCTTAGCGGCGACTGCAGGGGTCTCGGGGAGGCCCCGACCACGGGGGAACAGTGGGGAACATTGGGAAGAGACTGACTTTGGTGCCTTCCCTCACAGTAGGACATTTTGATCCTGCTGTGTGGGGATGTTTTATGTTGAATTCTATCTACTCGATGTTGTGTTCTTCATTTTTACTGTATGGCTGTAAGGTGATTTAATTTTGCTGTGCCAATTGGCACATGTTACAAATAAATGCATTTTATCTTATCTTATTTTATCTTATATCACAGTCCCGCCATCCTGGGGATTAACCTTGTGAAACTACGCTGCACTGCCTCAATGGGAAGGATGTACTTCCTCAAAGTAGGAGACCAAAACTGCACACGACACTCCAGATGTTGTCTTACCAGGGCCCTGAACAACTGCAAAAGGGCCTCTTTACTCTTATACTCAAATCCTCTAATTATGAAGGCCAACATGCCATTAGCTTTCCTCATTGCCTGATGTACCTGCATGTTTACTTTCAGTGACTGGTGTACATGGACACTCAGGTGTCGTTGCACTTCCCTTTTTCCTAATCTGACACCGTTGAGATAATAATCTGCCTCCTTGTTCTTGCCGCCAAATTGGATACATTTATCTACATTATACTGCATCTGCCATGCATCTGCCCACTCATTCAAGCTGTCCTAGTCACCCTGCAACCTCTGAGCATCCACTTCGTAGTTCACACTGCCACCCAGGTTTGTGTCATCTGCAAATTTGTGAGTGTTACTTTTAATCTTATCATCTAAATCATTAATATATATTGTAAATAGTTGTGGCCCCAGCATCGAGCCCTGCGGCATTCCACTCGCCACTGCCTGCCATTCTGACAGGGACCCGTCTATTCCTACTCTTTGTTTCCTGTCTGCCAACCAATTCTCTATCTATGTCAATACCCTACCCCCCAATATCATGTGCTCTAATTTTGCCAACTAATCTCCTGTGTGGGACTGTATCAATGGCTTTCTGAAAGTCCAGATACACTGGCTCTCCTTCATCCGTTTTACTTGTCACATCCTCAAAAAATTCCAGAAGATTAGTCAAGCATGATTTCTCCTTCATAAATCCATGTTGAATTGGACCACTCCTTTTAGTGCCATCCAAATGCGGCATTATTACTTCTTTAATAATTGACTCCAGCATCTTCCCCACCACCGATGTCAGGCTAACTGGTCTATATTCCCCGTTTTCTCTCTCACTCCTTTCTTGAAACGTGGGATAACATTAGCTACCCTCCAATCCACATGAACTGATCCTGAATCTATAGAATATTGGAAAATTATCACCAATGCATCCACAATTTCTAGAGCCACCTTCTTAAGTACCCTGGGATGCAGATCACCGGGTCCTGAGGATTTATCAGCCTTCAGTCCCATCAGTCTACTCAATACTATTTCTCGCCTAATGCAAATTTATTTCAGTTCCTCTGTCTCCCTGGATCCTCTGTCCTCTAGTACATCTGGGAGATTATTTGTGTCTTCCTTAGTGAAGACAGAACCAAAGTACCTGTTCAACACTTCTGCCATTTTGTTGCTCCCCATAATAATTTCACCTGTTTCTGCCATCAAGGGACACACATTTGTCTTTTCTAATCTTTTTCTCTTAACATACATAAATATTTTTTTACTATCCTTCTTTATATCCTCAACACTCAACAGACCAGGCAGCATCAAAGGAAAGGGAAACATAGTTTTAAATAGAGTACTTACAGGATCAGGAGAATGAGGGCTGATCTTATAGAGGTGTATAAGGGGTGTATAAGATCATGAGAGGAATAGACTGAGTAGATGCACAGTCCAGAGTAGGTGAATCGAGGACCGGAGGACATAGGTTTAAGGGGGAGGGGTAAAGATTTAATAGGAATCTGAGGGGTAACTTATTTCACACAAAGGGTGGTGGATGTATGGAACAAGCTGCCAGAGAAGGCAGTTGAGGCAGGGACGATCCCAACATTTAAGAAGCAGTTAGACAGGTACATGGATAGGACAGGTTTGGAGGGATATGAACCAAATGCTGCAGATGAGACCAGTTTTGCTGCGACATGTTGGCTGGTGTGGGCAAGTTGGGCCGAAGGGCCTGTTTCCACACTGTATCACTCTATGACTCTACGACTCAATGACACCGTCATACTTACTGAGGGTTTACGGAATTTTCTCATTTCACTCTAAATTTCCAGCAGTTTTGTGAGTTTTATTGAAATCCTGAATGCTTCGGAAATGATTCAAATATGATTGTCACCGGGGATGAGTAAAATATGTATGAGAAATTGCCTAATGCACAAAGTTAGAGGCAGTTGGAATTGTTTGCCAAACCTGGTACTTGAGTCAATGATTATTGTTGTTTGAACATTTAATTGCTGCATTTTACTCTGTTGCCAACTCATTTTCAAAATGTATGTTTTCTGTTGTGGCTTGCACTTTGGAGAAGAGGCTGATTTATGAGTTCACAAACGGCAGCTGCAGCAGGTTTTCCCTCAGCCACACACTTTCTGCTTTAAATAAATCTCATTATGGTGGCCAAACGCATTGCCACGGAGATCTGGAAGATGGAGAAACATGAAGATAGACACAAAATGCTGGACAAATTCTGCGAGACAGGCAGGATCTTTGGATAGAAGGAACGGATGATGTTTCAGGTCGAGACCCTTCTTCAGACCATAAATGCAGGGAGGCAGGAGATCGAAATCGAGGGTGAAGATAATTATTGATGATGATGGAAGGTGGGATCCTGTGAATGTGGCTTGGAATCACCAGTGACAACCAATCTTAATGGGCATTTCCATACCTCTGCAGACTCACCATTAAATCTCTTCTCCGATCTAATTTTACCAATGCAAAATTCCACAAAATATGGGATTTGTGAGCCAAGAGCGTAATTCCGACGAAGTTTGCATATCCCAGGAATGGTGCACTTACCAGCCTTGATGTTCTCAGAGATAGATTTGTTTTATCATCATCATCGGCGTTCACTGTAAACGAGTACGACTGTCCTCTTTTGGGAGGATACCTGTGCTTGATTTTGTTTAACGTGGGGAGACAATTCAATAATATTCCCACCTTTCATTTTAGCTGAATTTGCAACCAATCTAGTTAGGATTAAATTTAATGAAAAATACACATGGTTATACTTTGTGCTAGATCCATATGTTAAATGAATGTCTATTTTTGGACGTGTTGCACATTGTAGCTTAGCTGAAAGGTAGTCACGCTATTGAAGTTGTGGAAAAGATCAAACTCTAAGAATATTATGGGATGTGCTAAATTCATATTTGCATATTCTAAATCCCATATTTTGTAGATTTTCACATTGCAAGGATAGCTACCCAAGATCATATAATTTTCTACCATTACCAATACTTACCTCTTAATAAAATGATACTCCGTGTGGTAATTTGATATTGCTGTCTACCAGTATAAAACTGCCATCAGCCTGTTAAGTAAATGCTGATCAGCTTTGACATTTCTCAGCATTTAAGTGACGCCAACAATATCTCTCTCCGGTTAAAAGGAATGACAGGAATTTGCCAATCCTTTTCCCCTCATTTATTCCACCTTTCAGTCAAAGTAGGGCATGTAAGAGACTGAAAGGAGAGAAATACAGGCGTGAAAGAACCATGAAGAATTCATTAGTCAAATGACAATGTCTGCATTTAAATTTAAATTATTTTTCACCAGTTGCCGTCAGTGATTTATTTACAGAGGATTATTTTGAAATTGATGGAACTCAATGTAAATTAACTCTTAAGGACACATTAATATTTGTGAAATTGAGACGACATTTTTATGACATTGCTTTGGGTGAATGCTACATTTATTTCAATATAGACAGCTACTTATTTTGTTTTCTTGCCAATCTTGCCAATCTCTGATCAAGATGTAACGACATTACAGGGACACTGTTAACCCTTACTGTTTTTTTAATGTTTCATGGTTTGCAGATGCAATTATGTTCCAGTCAGTTTATTAAATATCATAGTTAATTAATGCAAATTATTTATATATCACTATTGCAGAGTGTTTTCAGAGATTGAATCAAAAATGATCGCTTCAAGTGACCCAATTTAGTCTCATAAGTTGGGGTTTGGCTATATAAACATCACGATTTGACCAATGGAGATGATTGAATTTAAGTATCATCTCAATTTTGGGGATGCTGACCTGGAAATCAAGGCTGTCATTGTCTTGTTTTTCCTCTCAATGTTTTGGGAGGATTTTGCAGAGTTGTGCTGGTTGGTATCTCTTCGTAGCCTTCAGTTACTTTGATGTTCTGCTGTATGTAGTTCATGTTTCTGAAGCGTTCAGGTGGAGTGGGATCCTGGCTAGCCAGTAGGCTATGAGCTTTCTGACTGGTTTGAGATCTGGTCAACAAAGACTGTTTTTGCCTGACAACCAAAGACTGTTAGTGCACTCAAAATAAAGTTGAATTTTCACCCTTGATATCTGCCTTGGTGATAGTTGGCTCCCAAGATATGGGAAATGCAGGGAGTAGCAGTCAATGTGATAATGTCGAACAAATGCCTTTGCCATTTACTACAGGGATAGTGGAGCATTCTCCTCTAATTTGGCTCCTCACTAAAAGGTCATGCCCCTTTGGCTTCTTCTTCATGCTATGCAAGTCACGATGATAAGTGATGTGTCCACGATAAACTTGATCTCAAATAGATTGTTTGCTGTTGAGCAAGGTAATCATCCTGACATGATTCTTAAATGTGCAAACTGCAATGTTGCAATCGATCTCTAATAACCTTCATGCTGGAGTGAAGCTAATCTTCAGGACAAATGGGAAATTATTTCACCCTTGTTTGCTCCACTCCAGAACTAATGTCACTCCAACTACAGTCATCAGCTGCAGTACACACGTGTGCTTGTTCAGAGGTTGAGCTACATGTTACTGTTAACTCATGCATTGAAGAATGTGAGAGGATTGGCCTAACACTTAGTGCCTGGAAAACAAATGCTGTGCACCCTGGGATACAACACTGCCCTCTAAATAAGTAGAGTGGAGCGGTACATATAGAGCCTTCGTATATATACTCCTACTTAAAGTTTGGAATGCTCTGGCTAAGGAACAAAGGACTTTTCTGGATGGCTAGTCCATGAAAACTTCAATGAAGGAAGGATGTCCTGTACTCATGAACAAGAGGACTTAAAGTTGTTGAATTTAACCTCCTGACCCTCTCGCCTAAACGTTGCATCTTTTAGAAACATAGAAAATAGGTGCAGGAGGAGGTCATTCGGCCCTTCGAGCCAGCACCACCATTCATTGTGATCATGGCTGATCGTCCCCAATCAATAACCTGTGCATGTCTTCTCCCCATATCCCTTGATTCCACCAGCCCTTAGAGCTCTATCTAACTCTCTCTTAAATCCATCCAGTGACTTGGCCTCCACTGGCCTCTGTGGTAGGGAATTCCACAAATTCACAACTCTCTGGGTGAAAATGTTTTTTCTCACCTCAGTCTTAAATAGCTTCCCCTTTATTCTAAGACTGTGACCCCTGGGTACATAGGGAAAATTTTTCCTGCATCTAGCTTGTCCAGTCCTTTCATAATTGTATATGTTTCTATAAGAACCCCCTCATCCTTCTAAACTCCAGTGAATACAAGCCTTGTCTTTTCAATCTTTCCTCATATGACAGTCCCGCCATCCCAGGGATTAATCTCGTGAACCTACGTTGCACTGCCTCAATCACAAGAATGTCCTTCCTCAAATTAGGAAACCAAAACTGTACACAATGTGGTCTTACCAGAGCCCTATACAACTGCAGAAGAAACTCTCTACTCCTATACTGAAATCCTCTTGTTATGAAGGCCAACATTCTATTAGCTTTCTTCACTGCCTGCTGTACCTGCATGCCAACTTTCAGTGACCGGTGTACAAGGACACTCAGGTCTTGCTGTACCTCTCCCTTACCTAACCTAACCCCATTGAGATAATAATCTGCCCCCTTGCTTTTGCCACCAAAGTGGATGACCTCACATTTATCTATATTATACTGCATCTGACACGCATCTGCCCACGCACTCAACCTGTCCAGGTCACCCTGCAACCTCCTAACATCCTCTTCATAGTTCACACTGCCACCCAGCTTTGTGTCATCTGTAAACTTGCTAGTGTTGTTCCTAATTCCCTCTTCCAAATCATTAATATATATGGTAAACAGTTGCAGCCCCAACACCGAGCCTTGCGGCACTCCACTAGCCTGCCATTCTGAAAAGGACCCATTCACTCTTACTCTTTGCTTCCTGTCTGCCAACCAATTTTCTATCCACATCAACACCCTACCCCCAATTTCTTCTTTCTTTCCAATCTTGCTTACCAATGGAGGGCGAGAACATGATGATTATGGTCAGGCATTCCCCTTCTCCAATGATAACATGTATAAAGAGGTGTTATTATTGAGAAGAGAAGATATTTGACAGCATACCCACTTTTCAAGTAACATCTTCAGAGAATGTCCAAAATAAGCCTTAATATGTTATTGAAGTATCCATCGAGTATCCCAGAATCTTCCCTGAAGTATAGTTTTGGTCTTCTTCAAACCAGCAGATGAACAGTAAAAGTTAAGTGTTTAAGAAGACACTGCAGATGCTGGAAAATCGAAGGTAAATAAAAGTACTGGAGAAACTCAACGGGTGCAGTAGCATCTATGCAGCGAAGGAAATAGGGAACGTTTCAGGACAAAACCCTTCTTCAATGATAGTAAAAGTTAAGTATTAGCTTAACAAAAATACAACTTTTGCTGGTGGAACTCAGGGCATCAGGCAGCATCTGTTGAGGGAAATGGACAGGTAATGTTTTGGGTCGGTGCGTTTTTAAGTTGCAGGCAAAATCCCAAAATAAAACTCTAAGGTAAACTCTATCTACTGTGAGGAATACATAAAAGGTACTTTGCAACCAACGGAAAGAGAAAGGGATAACAATGGCATAAAGATGACATTCAACTGCTGACTGGTTATCTCACTACTGTAAATTCAATTCACGCAAAATAGTTGCTGGTTCTGCCTGCAAAATAAATAGATTATATTCCTACTGCATTTTACATTATTGACCATACATATTACAAACAGTATCATTATGATAGAGAAAACCACAGAATCAATCAAAAAAACTGCAAGGGACACTATAGGGTCAAATTGCATCTGGCGGAAAAGGGATTGTAAGGTCAAGAACTTATATCAGGACTAAGAATGAATGAGGAAAGTATAAGTAGGAAATGGGAAAGGTGGGACTGGACCAGGAGGCAATAAGTGGGTCAAGAAAAAGTGAGGGATGATGGGCAATGGAGCCAGGCGGGGGAGGGGTTGTGTTTGAAGACATAGGCATGTGGGTGGAAGCAAACATGGAAATAAAAAAGCAGGTGGAGCTAGTTTGAGGGGAGGAAAGTGAAGGTGGAAAAGCTACATTTCCTGAAAAAGAAGGACATTTCAGATATCCTGAAATGGAAGCCCTCATCTTGAAAGCAAATGAGAGGAAGATGTAGAAACTTGTTCAGTGGAATTTCCCTCAGGAGTGGCAATCTTTCAAGTGGCAGAGTGCGGAGAACTGGAATCAAGGTTGCTGTGGTAGTTAGTTATATAGTAAATGCCAATGAATAGTTTGTCTCCTGAGGTGAAGTCAGTGAAATTCAGAAAAGGGAGAGCAATGGTAGAAATTATCCAAGTGAATTTGACAGCAGGGTGGAAGTTAACAGCAATGGTGATGAAAAATAAGGTTACAGAAAAAGCTGGAGAAACTCAGCGGGTGCAGCAGCATCTAAGGAGTGATGAAAAATAACAAGTTCGACACGAGTGCAGGAAGCAGCACCAATGATGTTGTTGGTGTAACAGAGATAGATAGAACGTTTGGAATACGGACTCATCAACACAGCCAACAAAAAGACTTGTATAGCTCAGACCCATGTGAGTGCAATATGATGACATCTTTGATTTGTAGGATATGAGAAGATTAAAAATAAAAGTTATTCAAGGTAAGAGTAAATTTTACCTAGTGGTTGAGAGTGTTGGTGGAAAGGAACTGGTTGGATCTTTGTTGAGCAAATAGGTGGAGAGCTCAAAGACCTTCTGGTGGTGGATGGAGGTGTTTAAGATGAACACTATGGTGAAGATTTGGCAGTGGGAGCCCGAGAATCGGCAGTTGTCAAGTCTTGCAAGGTGTCGGTAGGATGGGAGTGAACAAGACGAGAGGATATGGTCAGTGCCTGAGGAGATGCGTTCAGAGTCAAGGTCCAAGAGATAAGTTCAGGCAGAAACCGGGACAGTAATATTGTGGATCTCGGTAAAAGAGATACATGTGGAATGTTGGGACATTACCAAGTTAATCAAGCTCCCATGCAGACCTTTGCGTTAATTGTTCAAGGCTGTCCCTGGGTGGGCTTTTTAAAGTTCCTGCACCTGGGATTCCCTTCTTCCAGCCAGTACACTTGGTCTCTGCTCAGACTGCGGCTTCTCTGCAAACATTCATATTATCTTTGGGTGGAGAAATCTGCTTCCTAATTAACTCCTAATGGTACTTGAACGTAATGGTCCTGGCGAGATCCTGTTCCCCGGACCTGGAATATCCTATGGTGAACTGTTGTCCCTTCTCCCTGCCATGGGAATTCACTTTGGCTATCTAACCGGCAGTCTACCCCCACCCCAGGCAGATTCTAAGCTTTCACAAGGTATTACACACCATTACCAATAGCCTTGAGATGCCATATCCCGACGCCATGACCATAATAGTCAGGAACATCAGTCAGGCGATCCTCAAGAACGTGCTAGCAAAAAACACGACTCATGTTGAACCAGAGGCCCACTGCCCTGTCAGCCTTGGGTGCGCCTGTACCAACGGTCACTATGGCAGATGTAAGATCAACTTTCCCGAGAGCGAATCCACAGAAAGGAACTGGCCCTGATGGAGTCCCTGGCTGCTTCCTCAGGGCCATTGTGGACCAGCTGGCAGGACTATTCACAGACATCTTTTACTTCTCACTATTTTCTGGTCTCCATCTGTTTAAGAATACCATTATTGTCCCAGTGCCAAAGAGAAAAGGTAGTGTACATACATGTCTACCCTAATGACTACCGGCTCTTACAACGACCATTCAAGAGACTGGTGATGGAGCGCATTAATTCAGCCTCCCAGACACTGCAGTTTACCTACAATATCACCAGGTCCTCAGCAGGTGCAATCTCACCAGCCCTACCAATCTGTGGAATATCTAGATAACAAGACCCGCATGTAAGAATCCTATTTAATGACTCATCCACTGCGGAGCCGAGAAGCCTGTCCTTGAGAGGGAAGCTGCCGAGCCCAGCCCCTGCTAATTCCCAAGGACCAGGAACCTGGGGAGGAGAGTAGAGAGAGATGGCATGTTGGCAGAGTGGGACGCATTATGTACTATGCTTTCCTCAGAGAAGCATAAATGTATGGTTTGTGGAGCTTAGACTGGGGAATGAGCCTTCAGAAAACTAGCCTGAATAACAGAAGTTCTCTCAAGGATCTTCATCCACTATCATTCATCCATCAACGCTAATACTCCATTCCCCAATATTCCTCACTTTCCATCCCAATCCCCACATTGCCGAATATCTTATTTCACTTTGGAGACTAAGCAGGTTGCTTCAAAATCAGGTTAAAATCTAAGTGGCCATCTGAGGCCCCCGATGGCCCAACGCATGTTTGACTCAAAGATTATTTTATGAATATCTAACTCCAAAATGCAGGACAAGACTTTGTATCAGGTCTGAAGTCTGGACCAAATAACGTTTTGCCACATTCAGCCAAAGGCTTTACTGGCGCATTTAAGGCAGTGGTAAATTCAAACCATTGATGTTTGACTCTACCGAGATATACATCCTCTAATTATGGCTCTTTACTCCTTAACATTCATTTATGAAACAGTGCCTTAAACCATTTATAACCATCTCTGAGAACAGAAAGGGGATCAGTTATTGTTTAATGCGTTACGGTCCCTAGCACACAGAATATGCTTTTATACTATGTTTGCTGAACGTACAACTGGTGGTGAAGAATGCTAATGGCATGTTGGCCTTCATAACAAGAGGGTTTGAGTATGAGAGTAAAGAGGTCCTTCTGCAGTTGTATAGGGCCTTGGTGCGATCACATCTGGAGTATTGTTTAATTCTCCTACTTTGAGGAAGGACATCCTTGTGATTGAGGCAGTGCAGCATAGGTTCACGAAGTTAATCCCCGGGATGGCGGGACTGTGATATGAGGAAAGATTGAAAAGACTAGGCTTGTATTCACTGGAGTTTAGAAGGATCGAGGGGATCTTATAGAAACATATAAAATTATAAAAGGACTGGACAAGCTAGATGCAGGAAAAATGTTCCCAATGTTGGGTGTATCAAGAACCAGGGGCCACAGTCTGAGAATATAGGAGAGACCATTTAAAATTGAGATGAGAACAAACTTTTTCACCCAGAGAGTTGTGAATTTGTCTAATTCTCTGCCACCGAAGGCAATGGAGGTCAATTCACTGGATGAATTTAAAAGATAGTTAGATAAAGCTCCTGGGGCTAGTGGAATCAAGAGATACGGGGAGAAGGCAGGCACGGGTTACAGATTGTGGATGATCAGCCATGATCACAATGAATGGTAGTGCTTACTCATAGGGCCAAATGGCCATCTCCTGCACCTATTTTCTATGTTTCTATGTATCATGATGGTATTCTGTCAGTAATGATCTACTCTGCCTATGCACAGTCCCACCAGGCTTGTCACATTTTCCTCCATCTCTTCTGCCAACGTGTGAATTATAATTCAAACAGACATTTTGAAGTTAATATGCCAACTGCCTCAACAAATGATTCTGGAACAAGCCCAAGACTAATACAAATAACACTGTTGTGAAATCTTGTAAAATAATTAGACAAAATGAAGGAATGCCATGCTTAATCCGTTAGGTCTGAATGAATGAATACTTTGAATGAATACGTTATTGTCACATATGACAAGTCACAGTGGAATTCTTTGTTTTGCATACCCAAGGTATGCAAAGGGTTGCCACATAAAGAGCGGTGACTAAGTTACGAAGCATCCCGTGCCAGGTCCACCTTTGTTCTCACCCCATCGACTGCCCCCTCCCTCCCGCTGGTTCCCCCTATGCTAGGTCCTCGTTTGTTCTCCCCCCCCCACCCCCTCCCTCCTGGCGGTTCACTTACGCCGGATCCTCCTTTGTTCTAATATGCCCAAACATATTAAAAATAGTTAAATATACCTTAAGATATTGGCCTCTACCTTTGAGTGTCAAAGCATAACCACAACTGTAAGATTTCCAATAACTTTGAAAGTAATGGAAAACAGATTTGAGATATGCTTTTAACAGTTTGTCGTGAGGTTTACATGTCAACATGCATTCCAAGCTCAGTAGTGGAACAGCAAAAGAAAAGTTGAGTGTTGTAACTAAGCCACTTAATACTCTTTGAATTCTACACAGAAATAAAGCATTGGATGTTGATTGTTATTAATCATTGCTTTTACTTTCCTGGAGAGAAATTATACGTATCCTTGTGCTGAGTATGCTAATTAGGAAGTAATGAATAACAAAACATGCACGCATTAAACAAAATTAACAGGCCATTAGTTGTTTTGCCACAAGGTGCTTGAATGCTTTAAAAAATTACCTATATGCAAGGAATCACGTTATCTGCACCAATTGAAATTTATTATTCACATTGACGTTATAATCTGTTCAAACCTTTAACAAAATTGATGACATTAATTTGCACTTGAACAAGAAAGATGAAGTTCAGAATTCATTAGTGTAAGCTGTTTTTTGCTTGCTTGATTGCTAGTGAAGTTATTTTTGCTTGGTATCTATTTTCCTTTGGCTACATGGAGTTAGTTATCACCTCCCACTTACTGTTGTAGCCCATCTCAGGATTATTTTGAAGATTTTTCAAATGACCTTTTCTGCTTCTTGCCACAGGTCTAAGAAGTTGCTGAAGTTGTTGATTAATTACTTGACACAATGCACACAGCCATATTGACATCTTAACAAAGCCTATGCTGTATAAAGTGGCTGTGTATAAAATGAGTTTCACTCAGTTCTGGTTCACCAAACCATGCTGTGTCTAATGGTAACTAGACTACATGGGACCCGTTGGGTCCCAAGTTCACACGGGAGGGCTGGTCCCCCAAGGCTATATTCCACCTCTCCACCAATTCCAATATTGGTGGCCAATGTGGGGGAGGGGGGGGGGGCTTTCTGGAATGCCAGTATGGGTGTTGTGGGCCAAAGGGACAGGTTTCCAGAGGGCTAGCATGCACATTGTGGGCCTAATGGATTCTTGGGCTGGTAGCTCTGTCACTCAGGCCTGGTGGGCTGGCAGTTAAGTCACTCAGGCCTGGTGGGCTGGCAGCTCGGTCACTCAGGCCTGGTGGGCTGGCAGCTCAGAAACTGCCAGCAATTCTGCCCAAAACAGGTGAGAGACTGTAAGAGAGAGAAGGGGGCAGAGGGTGGAGAATCAATATTAGACATTTTTCATCTTTTGCTCAACAATGAAGGAGGAAAGTCTATCCTGGCCTGGATCTCACAGGGAGCCAATTAAGGGAGGGGAAAAAATACTGGGGTGAGGTTTAATACTTGCAGGGGGAATACTTACTGATGGGCTGAAGTGAATCCTCCTGAGCTAATACAGGCCTGATGGGCCAACGTGGCTCTTTTAAATAAAAATGTGAGTGAAATCTCAGTGAAAGGCACTTTTTCTGGACGTTTCCTGGCCTGGCACGGGCCTTTTGGGCCACAATGTCCCTCCTAGGCTAATACCAGCATTTTGGGCAAATGGGACTGGTTTCTTGGCTAATAGGGGCCTTGTGGGCCAAAATTTGAGGTTTGAGGCAGGCCAAACAACTAATTTAGTTTCATTTCCATTTCAATTTCAAGCACAGGGCAGGCCAAACAGTTGATTGCATTTTCATTTCATTTCTATTGCCATTGTAGTTTCAGGCACAGGGCAGGCCAAACAGCTCATTGCATTTTCATTTCACTTCCATTGCCATTGTAGTTTCAAGCACAGCGCAGGCCGAACAGCTCATTGCATTTTCATTTCACTTCCATTGCCATTGCAGTTTCAAGCACAGCGCAGGCCGAACAGCTCATTGCATTTTCATTTCATTTCCATTGTCACTGCAGTTTCAAGTACAGGGCAGGCCAAACAGCTCATTTCATTTTCATTAAGGGCTAACAAATAATTTATTGCAAGTACATTGCAGACTCACAGTTCAGTTGATTCACAGCTTAGAATGAGAGTCGTGGGCTCTCCCTCAAGATCTTGCAGAGTGACTGAGTCATGTCCATGCATCCAGGGTTTTAAAGTACCTGCCCCCCCTCCCTGGAAGGGGCGTTACCTTCATCAAGGTGATTGACAGGCGAGAGGATCTCAAGGTTTTTTAAACACTCATAACTTTTTTCTTTTTAACCGATGGAATAAATCCTCAGTGCTTGCTCAGCAGAGGAGGACTGTGAGTAAGATGGCCAAAAATCATAGCGATATACGGTAGCGTTTTTTCTAAAATCAATATACAGCGCAGACAGGAAGTGGTCAAGATGAGACTTTTAATTATATAGATTCCAAATTGGGACTATTGAACACTTTCATATATTTGATCAAAATCTGAAGAAAATGTTAAGGTGATATACACCTTCACAACTCCAAATCAGCGCCACTGCTTGTGTGGAATCTGTATCTTCTTATTCTGTCAGTACGGATTTCCTACATCCCAATGGCAAATGTAAATTACCCCAAACATATTAGAACAAAGGAGGATCTGTCTGAAGGGAACCACCAGGAGGGGGGGGGGGGGAACAAATGAGGACCCAACATGGGGGAACCAGTGGGAGGGAGGGGCCAGGGGATGGGGGGAGAACAAAGGTGGACCTGGCATGGGATACTTCGTAACTTAGTCGCCACCCTTTATGTGGCAACCCTTTGCATACCTTGGGTATGCAAAACAAAGAATTCCACTGTGACTTGTCACATGTGACAATAATGTATTTATTCAAAGTATTCATTCATTCAGACCTAACGAATTAAGTATGGCATTCCTTCATTTCGCCTAATTATTTTACAAGATTTCACAACTGTGTTATTTGTTTTGGTCTTGGGCTTGTTCCAGAATCATTTATTTAGGCAGTTGGCATATTAACTTCAAAATGCCTGTTTGAATTATAATTCACACCTTGGCAGAAGAGATGGGGGAGAAAGTGGCAAGCCTGGCGGGACTGTGGTAGGCAAAGCAGATGTTGATTTGATGGGTATGGAAGAGAGAAAAGGGTAAAGGGCAACACGGAGATATAAGATTGCGCTGGGACGCCCAATGAAGTCTTCTGTGATAGAGGCTAATGATATTTTCGACAACCTTCCTGCTACTTTCATATTCTTTGCACCTGTAGTTTAGTTTAGAGATAGAGCACAGATACAACCCCGTCAGCCCATCGAATCTGCGCCGACCAGCACACTAACACTATCCTACACACACTAAGGACAATTTGCAATTATACCAAGCCAATGAATCTACAAATTTGTATGTCTTTGGAGTGTGGGAGGAAACCAGAAATACTGGAGAAAACCCACACAGGTCACGGGGAGAACGTACAAACTCCTAACAGGCAGCACCCGTCAAACCTGGGTCTCTGGTGATGTAAGGCAGCAACGCTACTGCTGGGCCACCATGTCGCACCACGTCGTAGTTGCAGAGCATACTAGTGAGAGGAACCCAAGGTTCACTTCTCCGGTCAGTCTGAGCTTCGTCAAATACCTGGCAGTCCAGTTTTGTATGGGTTGAAGGAGTCAGGTTGCTTTGTGAAAGCGAGGCATTCACCAATGGGAAATTATCATAATTTACAAACTTTATATTGAGGAAGTTGAAACATTTTCTGCAAGCACAAGGATCCATGTTCTTCACTGAAATCCTTATTAGGACTTGGATAGTCAATGATTCCCTGCACTCAGCAGAATCGAGCAATGTTAGTTATTGTCTGTGGGTGCTGGTCTCCCGGCAGAAAGTCACAATGATGGCACCCTTAGAAGATCCAAGACTGAGTACCCGAGACCCGAGAACCGAGACACGTATTGGTATTGAAAGGAAGATGTATCTATGGAGGTAGGCTCTTTGCAGTTGATCCTGCCCTTACCTCATGCCCCAGGTGAATGGACAATCATCCCGTAATTGATTGCTGTAATGAATTGCTGCCAGCAACATTGGTAATTAGGTATCAGTTACAAGAGTATCCCTGCAGCTACATGCGTGTTAGTGTTACACCGGCGGCATGATGGTGCAGCGGCAGAGTTGCTGCCTTACAGCGCCAGAGATCCAGGTTTGATCCTGACCATGGGTGCTATCGGTACGCAATTTGTCCATTCTCGATGTGACCTGTGTGGGTCTTCTTTGGGTGCTCCGGTATCCTCCCACACTCCACAGTGTGCAGGTTTGTAGGTTAATTGGCTTTGCTAACATTTTAAATGGTCCCTATTGATTAGGATAGTGTAAGTGGGCAAGGACTCGGTGGGCAAAGGGCCTTGTTTCCACACTGAATGTCTAAACTAAACAAAATATTAATTTCTAAAGTTTCCAGTTTGGACTTGTAATATCCCATAGAAACCAAGGAAATGAAGAAAACAAGATGATCAATAAGCCAGCATGAAAATATCCTTGGTCTAGTGAGACTGATTTACAACAGTTGTGGTGAGTTTAGATTTAGTTTAGTGATACAGTGTGGAAACCGGCCCCTCGGCCCACCGAGACGGCACAGACCACCAATCCCTGCACAGTAACGCTATCCTCCACACACGTGGGACAATTTACAATGATACCAAGCCAATTAGCCCACCAACCTGTATGTCATTGGAATGTGGGAGGAAACTCGAGATTCCAGAGAGAACCCATGGAATTTACGGGGAGAATGTGCAAACTCCATATAGAGAGCACCCATAATCAGGATCGAACCCAGGTCACTGGCGGTGTAAGGCAGTGTGAGCAAAGTTCCTGAGCAATTTGTGAGCAAATTTCCTTAGCACCCATTTTGTGATAAAAACATGTCATAATGTATCATGATAGCAGGAAATGATCAGGCATGCTGTCATGGACTGCACACTGAAGTGCTTGGTCCAATTTCACAATTGGTATAATTTCATTTGGAAAAGATTGCTGTAGCCATCTGCTCTGGGTGTAATGGAATTTTACATATTACACCCTTAAAAAGAGCAGCTACACAAATCAATTTCTAGGCAGGCATTATTTATCATGTCTGGCATTTCTGGGCATCATTACTTTAGTAAGAAGGCACGAAAAGTATGGCACAATGTAATATAGATAGAGTGCAACACCTAAACTTCCAGTAACGTGGATGGATTTTTCATATAATTTATAAGTCTCTTTCATTTTTATACGAACAGGCTAAGAAGGAACTGCACAAATACAGCAGTCATTGCATTAAAAAATAGAACCATAGAATGAAATAAGAGCAAGAATCAATGCTTGAGTTTTGGGAAAAAATATTAGATAACTTTATGCTCAAGAAGCACAAACAGAAAAAATAGGATGTACTTGTGACAAATAATTAGTGTAGAATGTGAACACAGTTTTGGTTTTAAATGTATATCCATGGCAAAACGTACTGAGACTCTAAAAGCTTAATTGGAACCATTAGGTACTGCCATTTAGTGAGAGTTTGAGTTTTAGTTTTAGAGACACAAGTGTTCAAGTGAGTTTATTGTCATGTGTCCCTGATAGGACAATGAAATTCTTGCTTTGCTTCGGCACAAGTGCAGAAACCGCCCCTTCGGTCCACCGAGTTCGCACCGACCAGTGATCCCCGCACATTAACACTATCCTACACACACTAGGGACAATGTTACATTTACACCAAGCCAATTAACCAACAAACTTGTACGTCTTTGAAGTGTGTGAGGAAACTGAAGATCTCAGAGAAAACCCACGCAGTCATGGGGAGAACGTACAGACTCCGTCCAGACAGGACCAGTAGTCGGGATCAACTAGGTCTCTGGCGCTGTAAGCATTGTAAGGGAGTAAGTCTACCCCTGCACCATCGTTGTTATGTGAGGTGTCACAAGTGAAGAAGCATTGCCATTATTGTAACCAATTATCTAATTTTCCATCATTTTTTAAATGTTAAGATTGAAATTTATTGAACTCCTTCCTTTCAAGACTTTGTGCATCAATACTCCCATTAAAGGACTGCATATGTGTTGAATGACACTAACTCACCAAAATCAGGCTAAAATTTAAGTTCACAAACACATGGTATTATATCCCACAACACTTAAGCCTGTGATAACTGCTCCAATTATAATCATTAGCCCATTAAAATCTAGTTTTTGGCATTCATCTTGTGTAGGTGTGCCTCATTGGAACCGAGTGTAGAGAGCAAAGAACACTGTGACATCTGGTGAGACACATGCCTTGTTGGCAAAGGAACCTTGTTAACTTGAATGGCTGCCAGCTGGTATGCTAAACCAGATGGGCATATTTCTCATCAAGTAAAACTGATTGAATGATTCCATCGAAGTAGGTAATGCCTGGATGGTAGTTAGTGACTGCACGGTCTCACTGGGTGACAGTCTCATGATGTTAACTCAGCATGCATCACTGACCATTGTGATTAATAAGCAAATAATTCTCGAAAGTACAAGGTCAGTGCCTGCTGCTTGCCAATAAACCATTGTGTAAAAGCTGTTAATTAGCCACAAGAAAAATATACTGAATACACATCCCTTGTGTTCACTTTTGCCAAATGTATTATCCATTCCTCATAGATACCTGATGTTGCACTGAGCTGTTATGATGATGGGCCTCAGTAAATTGGCAATTTACTAGAAATTACAAAGAATGTGACATGCAGAAAAATGGAAGGAAACAGCACAAAATACCTGACACACACAGAACATTCAACAAAGTGACAAAGAACACATTGTTTTTGTTGCAATGAGGAGTTCTGCTACAAGATTACATGGTTGTCTTTTAGCAGCTGACAGCTTTCATTTCTATTTCTGGCATTTGGCTTTTTAATACTTAATGAACTTTTGGATGTAGAACAGAATGTGATACTACTGGAAAATATCTAATTTGACAAGGCTCAAAAACAAAGCCATGCGAATGTTTGATTTAAATGGAGTTTTTCCATGTCAAAATATCTCAAAAAAAGTTATAGAAAATATACTTGCAAGAGCCTTTTTCTCAAAAATTGCAATGAGAAAAATTACTAATTTATATTTTTCATGAATAATGATAGGTGGACTGACGAATCCTTGGACAGTTGGTTACTCTCTTTTGAATTGTAATTATTTTTTTAAGTATGCCCGAAAAATTTAAACATTTATCAAAAATCAAAAATAAAATCTGAAATGAGCAGAAAATGTTGGGGATTCTCATCGGTTCAGGCAGATATGTGGCAAGATAAATAAAGTTAACATTAAATGTTAGATAGACACAAAAAGCTGGAATAACTCAGCGGATCAGACAGCATCTCTGGAGAAAGGGAAGAGGTGACGTTTCGAGACGCTGTTGATGGCTTTCATCTGAGCTAGAGCAAGTTAGAAATCAAACTTAGTTTAAGTTGCAGAGAAGGACAGATGAAAAAAAGCAAATGAAATGGCTATTGTAAGCAGTGACCAAAAGACTGGAGGAAATGGTGAAAGGCCTGAACAGCGCAGATGTGGACAGGATGATTCCACTGCTGAATCTAGGCCCAGAGGCCATGGCTTCAGAATAAAAGGATGTATCTTTAGAAAGGAGATGTGCAGGGATGTCTTTAGTCAGAGGGTGGTGAATCAGTGGACCATTGCCACAGAAGACTGTGGAGGCTAAGCCAATGGATATTTTAAAGGCAGAGATTGATAGATTCTTGATTAGTACATGTTTCAGAGGTTATGGGGAGAAGGCAAGGAGAATGGGGTTGAAACTTGGGAGGAAACCGGAGCACCCAGAGAAAGCCCACTTGGTCACAAGGAAAACATAAAACTCCAAACAGACAGCACCCATAGTCAGGATCAAACCCAGGGTCTCTAGTGCTGCAAGGCAGCAATTCCATCGCTGTGCCACTGTGGTGCCCAGCTTCTTGATGTGTTACAATATCATCCGCCATTTACTTAGCTCAGGGTGAAAGTTGAAAGGTGAAAGTTGGCCAATATCCCATCCTCCCTCTTCCAGAATGTTGCACCAGAGAGCAGGTGATCCTGTTAGAACTTGAAATGGAAACATTAGAAAGGTGCTATTTCAGATTGAAGCTGAAGATTTGAACCTTCAAACCAAATAGAATTTTATGTCAGTATTATATAACATTTATGAGAATGTTTGCAAAAATCTCCTCCCAAGTATGTCATTATAAAATGCCAAACATGGAAGCAAAGATCTAGAATAATGATTTTTCTAAGATTTTGGATCTGTGGTGCAGGCTCTGTGGTTCATAGAGTAATACAGTACAGAAACAACCCATTCAGCCCACCATGTCCAAGCTGACATTTTTGCACATCTGCATTGGTCTCATTTGCCCACATGTGGTCAGGTTTTATAGCCCTTGCATATTCAAGTGCTTGTCTAATAGTGTCTTGAATGTAGTGATTGTAAGGGCCTGTCTCACTTGGGCGTCATTTGCACATCACGCAGGTGGTGCGTGAAGATTTTGTGAATCCCAAAATCCTGGGGCGCGCATCGTGCATTGTGATGCATAAATAATGTCACGTAAATGGCGCGCAAATGATGCCCAAGTGGGACAGGCCCTTATCTGATTCCATCACCTCCTCTGGCAGTGGGTTCCAGATACCAGCCACTTTCTGTGTAAATGTCATCCCCCTCCAATCCCCTTTAAAATTCTTTCCTCTCACTTTTGCTTTTGGTACCCCTGCCAGTCAAAATGCTGCCATTCTACTCCATCTAGGTCTCTATTAATTTTATATTTTATATCTGCTCACCTTCACCCCAGAGATAACATGCCCAGCCTATCCATTCTTTCCTCACAGCTAAAGTTGTCTGATCCAGGACATTCCAGGTGAATTGCTTCTGCATTCTCTCCAGTGTAACTACATCTTCCTACAGCCGGGCAACCAGAACTGCACACATTAGATCTGTGGCTGATGCAGTCAACCTGGGCCTGCACTTCATCCTACAGCACCTAGACTGCCAGGGGACCTATGCGTGGATCCTGTTTGTTGATTTTAGCTCTGCATTCAACACCATTGTGCCAGAGCTACTACATTACAAACTTTCCGAGTTGACTGTGCCTGAACCTCTCTGTCGGTGGATCACCTGAGCAGCATGTGAGGCTGGGAAAGCACATCTCGGACCGGCAAATGCACAGCATAGGAGCACCGTAAGGCTGTGTACTCCCTCCTCTCCTCTACTCTCTCTACACCAACAAATGCACATTCACAGACACTTCTGTCAAGCTTCTCAAGTTTACGGACGACACAACCCTGATTGGATTAATCCAGGATGAGGAGGAATCTGCCTACAGACAGGAAGTGTCACAGCTGGCTTCCTGGTGCCATCATAACAACCTAGAGCTCAATGCTCTTAAGACCAAATATTATAGAGGAGCAAGATATGCCCCTCAGGAAAAAAAGCGTAGTATCACCTGTGGGATTGTCAATGCCATTTTAGCGGAGTGCCTTGACCAAAAATGGCGTTGACTATGGCGTCTACATCATTGGGAAACTAGGCTCCTTTACAATCTTTGTCTCTCGATCTCCCGCTGTGTAATCTGCTCCAAAGCCACAGAGCAGTTACAAGCAAAGATTATAGAGGAGCAAGATACATTAGAAAGTTATTAGATTTATTTGTAATAGATCTTTACTTACCTCTCGATCCCTCTCTATCCCCTCTCTTCTCTCTATCTCCCTCTCTTCACTCGATCTCCCTCTCTTCTCTCTCTCCCCTTTCGATCGCTCTCTCTCTCGCCTCTCTTCTCTTGATCTCTCTCTCCCCTCTCGATCTCTTTCTCTCCCCTCTCGATCTCTCTCTATCCCCTCTCTTTGCTCGATCTCGCTCTTATCTCGATCTCTCTCTCTTATCTCGATCTCTTTCTCTCCCCTCTCAATCTCTCTCTTATCTCGATCTCTCTCTCCACTCTCAATCTCTCTCTCTCCCCTCTCGATCTCTCTCTCTCTCCCCTCTCTTCTCTCGATCCCCCTCCCTTCCCTCTCTTCCTTCCCTCTCACCCTCCCTCCCGTCTCTCCCTCCCTCCCTCCCTCCTTTCTCTCCCTCCCTTCCCTCTCTCCCTCCCTTCCCACTGTGTGAGAGTTGGCAGCCCTGCTATGCCTTAGGTCCAAAAGAGGATAGACAAAAATTACATAATGGTCTTTGTAAGAAGATTTTAATAAGCTCTTATATCTGTCCCACCATATATTTATATGAATGTGTGTTTGTGTGTGCCTGTAATTTTGTTCACAGTGTGTGTTAATACAAGGGAAGCTGCACAATGTAATGCAAGGGAAACTACGCAAAGGTGGGGGCTGGGGAGGAAAGATGTGAGGGAAATGGGGGAACAAGGGCAAAACATTACAATTAAATTAACTAAAATATGTGAGGTGATAGATGCGCTGTATCAAACACTGTTCCCTACAACACTGATTATACCAAGGATGATAGAGCGGATCGAAGGATCTTTGGAGCTACTATTTACATGTAAAAGTATATGATTCAGTAAATATTTGACAGTAACCCAACGGCAATTTACACAGCCTGCCACAGACAAACGCATGCAATAAAAATCCACATCAAAATATAATTTTATTCAAAAGACAATGAAAGACAATGATTCCTGTTTACAGGCATCTCACTTACAACTGCTATGTAGCTTTGGAGCGGATTACACAGTGAGAGGCATACCGCCAAAATGGCGGCCGTGACGTTCCGTTATGTACTACACATCAGTCCATTGGATTTCGGAGGAGTGGCCTATCTTGCTCCTCTATAATCTTTGCTTAAGACAGTGGAATTGAGCAAAGAGTAGAAGTAACGGGTCAATTTTAGAATGGCAGGCAGTGACTAGTGGGGTACCGCAAGGCTCAGTGCTGGGACCCCAGCTATTTACAATATATATTAATGATTTGGACGAGGGAATTGAATGCAACATCTCTAAGTTTGCGGATGACACGAAGCTGGGGGGCAGTGTTAGCTGTGAGGTGGATGCTAGGAAGCTGCAATGTGACTTGGATAGGTTGGGTGAGTGGGCAAATGCATGGCATATGCAGTATAATGTGGATAAATGTGAGGTTATCCACTTTGGTGGCAAGAACAGGAAAGTAGACTATTATCTGAATGGTGGTTGATTAGGAAATGGGGAGATGCAACGAGACCTGGGTGTCATGGTACACCAGTCATTGAAAGTAGGCATGCAGGTGCAGCAGGCAGTGAAGAAAGCGAATGGTATGTTAGCATTCATAGCAAAAGGATTTGAGTATAGGAGCAAGGAGGTTCTATAGCAGTTGTACAGGGCCTTGGTGAGACCACACCTGGAATATTGCATACAGTTTTGGTCTCCTAATCTGAGGAAATACATTCTTGCCATAGAGGGAGTACAGAGAAGGTTCACCAGTCTGATTCCAGGGATGGCAGGACTTTCATATGAAGAAAGACTGGATAGACTTGGCTTGTACTCGCTGGAATTTAGAAGATTGAGGGGGGATCTTATAGAAACTTCCAAAATTCTTAAGGGGTTGGACAGGCTAGATGCAGGAAGATTGTTCCCAATGTTGGGGAAGTCCAGAACAAGAGGTCACAGTTTAAGGATAAGTGGGAAGTCTTTTAGGACCGAGATTAGATTTTTTTTTTTCACACAGAGAATTGTGAATCTGTGGAATTCTCTGCCACAGAAAGTAACTACTTTTTTTAGCCAGTTCATTGGCTATATTTAAGAGAGAGTTAGATGTGGCCCTAGTGGCTAAAGGGATCAGGGGGTATGGAGGGAAGGCAGGTACAGGTTACTGGGTTGGATGATCCACCATGATCATATTGAATGGCGGTGCACACTCGAAGGGCCGAATGGCCTACTCCTGCACCTAATTTCTATGTTTCTATGTTTCTATGAAGATCCATATCTCTTATTTTTCCTTTTAATCCCAGCTGCTAATCACAAAGTCATAGTAGACAAAATGCTGGACAAATTCAGTGGGTGCAGCAGCATCTATGGAGCGAAGGAAATAGGCAGCGTTTTGGGCCGAAACGCTGGTTTTGATTTTCCAGCATCTGCAGTTCCTTCTTAAACATAAAGTCACAGAATTATACAGCGTGGAAATAGGTCTTTACGCCCAACTTGCCTACGCTGATCAACATGCACCATCTACATTAGTCCCACCTGCCTGCATTTAACCCATATCCTGCTAAACCTGTCCCATCGATGCACCTGTCCAAATATTTCTTATACATAATACCTGCTTCGTCTACCTCTTCCGGCAGCTCATTCCATACACCCACCACTCTTTGTACCCATATAACAAACCATATAACAATTACAGCACGGAAACAGGCCTTCTCGGCCCTTCCAGTCCGTGCCAACCATTTATTTTCCCCTAGTCCCATCTACCTGCACCCAGACCATACCCCTCCATTCCCTTCCCGTCCATATACCTATCCACTTTACTTTTAAATGTTAAAATCGATCCTGCCTCCACCACTTCTGCTGGAAGATCATTCCACACAGCCACCACTCTCTGAGTAAAGATGTTCCCCCTCATGTTACACCTAAACTTCTGTCCCTTAATTCTCATGTCATGCCCTCTTGTTTGAATCTTCCCTACCCTTGTGTGAAAAAGTTACCACCCCCCCCCTCACTTTAAACCTATGTTCTCTGGATCTTGATTCCCTTAATCTGGGCAAGAAACTCTGTGCATCTACCTGATCTATTCCTCTCATGATTATGTATCTATATTACTAAAAGTCTGATCTTGACCACTTCCTGTTGTTCTGTATATTGATTTTAGAAAAAACGCTGCCACTTTTGACTGTGATTTTTGGCCATCTTACTCAGAGCCCCCCTCCGCTGCGCAGGACAAGAGGATTTTTCCCATCGAATGCAAGTAAAAGAGTTATTAATGTTTGAAAAATGTTGCGATTCTCTCTCCTGAAGGTCACGCCCCTTCTGGAGGGACTATAAAACCCAGAAGTGTTCAGTGCCTCAGTCAGTCTCTGCAAGATGGGGGAGCGGTCCAGTTTCCTGACAAAACGTCTTCAGAGTTTGTGTGTGAACGGAAAGAGCTCCAATTGGCACCCAGTGTTGAGTGGTACACCACAGGGCACAGTACTTGTCCCACACCTATTTTTGCTTTACATCAATGACATCCATGAAAAAGTCGCAAGTGCGACCAGACTATTCGCTGATGATTGTTTCCCTTACCGTCCAATTAAGTCAGCTGATGATGAAGATGCTCTCCAAAAGGATCTCGATACTATGGTCGAGTGGTCACAACAATGGGGCATGCAGTTCAACCCTTCCAAATGTGAAACCATGCGTGTCACCAGAAAGAGGAATCCAGGTGTCACGTCTTACAACATACATGGTGTCACCCTTGAAGAATCCTACCAAACCAAGTATCTTGGCATCAAATTGCAGAATGATCTTCGTTGGAATGGTCAGACTCATCATGTAACAGTGAAAGCAACACGTGTCCTAAACTTCCTGAGGTGCAACTTCCATCATTGTTCAGCTTCTGTCAAGGAGAAGCTGTATTTCACCCTCGTTAGACCTCATCTGGACTACGCAGTTGCAGCTTGGGACCCATATACAGATAAAAACATTTCATCCATCGAACGTGTCCAAAGATAGGCCACTCGATTTGTTACTAACACCTACGAGAAAGAAGCAAGTGTAACCAAACTTCTGAATTTTCTGGGGTGGGACCCTCTCCAAGACAGACGTGAAGCTCACCGTTTGACCTGTTTTTACAAAATGTTAAATGGTCAGCTAGACATAGATCACAAGACCTACACCAATTAGGAGCAGATGAGGGCATTTGATCCAATTTGTGGTCCCAGCCTCAAAGACAGATGTGTACAGCAATTTGTTCTTTCCACGCACTATTAAAGCATGGAATAATCTCCACCAAGCCACGGTTGCCCAGCCAGATGCAACTAAATTTAAAGTGGCACTTTCTTTCCAATAACCCTCTCTGGCTAAACCCCTCCCTTCGCCACCTCCAGTTTAAATTCCAGTTGTAATATTTTGGAGGACCAAGTAACCAAGAACCAAGAACCAAGAGTGATAGAGTCATGTCTCGCAGTCTGAGCTGTGAATAGTACTGAACACATGTCTACTAAACTGTGAGTGCCCTTAATGTGGTTTGGAAATGCTTGCTAAGAGTGTGGTTTTGGTTTGAAAATACATGCTAATAGTGTGTTTTGGTTTGAGAATGCTGAAGTTGCCTTGCCTAATTGAAAAGTTGGTTTGAGAATGCTAAAGTTGATTTGCCTAATTAAATTTGCCTTGCCTAATTAAAGTTGCCTTGCGTAATTAAAGTTGCCTTGCTTAATTAAAGTTGCCTTGCCAAATGCAAGAGGTTTGTTTTGAAAATGTGCCTTTTAACTGTGCCTTATTGAAAAGTGTGCAACCGTTTTTGGAAGGAAAAACCGTGAATAAACGTTTTATTTGTGTTTAATGCAAAATTGCTGTTCATGCCGTGACTTCCGATAAGTGGAGAGGTGGCGCAGAGTGCGTAATTTCCGCTTAGTGGAGATGTGGTGCTGAGTGCGCCATTTCCATCTAGTGGAGAGGTGGTGCTGAGTGCGGAAGGCCCAAAGAGAAGACACCACCCAGAACCGTTTGAGTAATTCAAGAGAGCTTAAATCATTCAATTTAAACACAACTGTGTTCTTATTTTCAAACTTCTTACATAGAGCATATGGTTAGTAACGGATTTAGTATGCTTACCACGTTCTCAAGTTACTTGGCATTTTAGTATTGGTGTGTGTGTGTGTGTGTGTGAGTGTGTGTGTGTGTCTGTATCAGTGTGTGTGTGTGTGTGTCCATGTATGTGAGCATGTGTGTGTGTGTCTGTGTGTGTGTCTGTGTGAGTGTGTGTGTGTGTGTGTGTGTGTGTGTGTGTGTGTGTGTGTGTGTGTGTGTGTGTGTGTGTGTGTGTGTGTGTGTGTGTGTGTATGTGTGTGTGTGTATCTGTGCGTGTGGGGGGGGGGGGTGAAGGGAGGAGGGGTGACTGAGTGAACTGCCAGTGTACCAGCCATGAGTGACTGCACTGCCAGCCCACCAGCCATGAGTAAGTGAACTGCCAGCCCACCAGCTGTAAGTGACTGAAGTGCCAGCGTTCAACAATAGCTCAAGGTGCAAGATCATATTCAACTCACAGGTACTACTCAAGGGGTTAATTTATAAGAAAACTATTTCTAGATAAATGCACTGCTTTAATGCCATGACCTTGCGATCAGTTAAAGATTTTGTGCTGCTTCTCTGTTTTACATATCACATCGAGTAAAAGTTGTGTTGCTGAATAAAAATAGACTCCCATAGCAAAGGCATTTCATCATATTGATTTGTTTGCACACAATGCAGAATTGGTCAGGATTGGAGTTAATGTGCAGGAACTGTCAACACCTTGGTAAACATTTTCATTTGGACCCTCAAGAATCTTTTCATCAAACAACTGCAGAAAACCACTTAACATTCATTGTTTAGCCTGTTCAACACATGGCACTAATTCATCAACAATGCATACTCTTCCCAAAATAAGTTGATAATAGGTGTCCATCAATAGACACCATGAAATATCAAATAAACATATATAAAGATCCCACTTGTGCAATCAAAGCAGGAGCAGTACCACTGTTGAATGGACCACTCCGTTCCCATTTGCAGCTGGTGAAGACATTTTAAATTGGTTACAATGAATCTCATTTAGAAATGATTGGGAACTATTATCATTTCCCTTTATTTTACAAGATAGAATTAAAAATGATGAGGTAAGGGAATGGATTAGCATATTCATCATTTATATCTGGGGTTTAGGTTTGATTGCCGTCTGGCAAATGAGATGAAGGTTATCACTCTTAATTTGTTATAATGGTCTTACAAGAAGTGTGTTTCAATGGACTTAATTTGGTTTCTAATATTGTGATCCAATAAAGCAATACCGCTAATTATTTAGCATAACTGGTTGTAAATTGACTCATAGCTGGGAAAGGATGAAAGAAAAGTAAAATCCATACTGTTCTAGTGATTGAGGTGCATTAATGAACTGTTGTCACAGAGTTTCACGTGGATCCAGTCATGATATCTGATAATGTGTTTAGACCAGGACTTCATTTAGCAGCATTGGCATCTTTAACTTAGATCAAAACAAAAATTTACTGGAGTTGAAATAAAATAAATCTCCAGAAACAGTAACTTGATCTGAATGAAACAAATCTGATCTGCACTGAAGGAATTCAGAGACATACATTAAGTGGAAACGTAATTTAGATTTTTCACAATTTGTTATTTAACGTTATTAAGATTTTACACATCCTCACTGTTGATCTGTTAAGTTAAAAGGAAACAAAAAGTGATAGAAACATAGAAACATAGAAAAATAGGTGCAGGAGTAGGCCATTCGGCCCTTCGAGCCTGCACCGCCATTCAATGTGATCATGGCTGATCATCCAACTCAGTATCCTGTACCTGCCTTCTCTCCATACCCCCTGATCCCTTTAGCCACAAGGGCCACATCTAACCCCCTCTTAAATATAGCCAATGAACTGGCCTCAACTACCTTCTGTGGCAGAGAATTCCAGAGACTCACCACTCTCTGTGTAAAGAATGTTTTCCTCATCTTGGTCCTAAAGGAATTCCCCCTTATCCTTAGACTGTGACCCCTTGTTCTGGACTCCCCCAACATCGGGAACAATCTTCCAGCATCTAGCTTGTCCAACCCCTTAAGAATGTTGTAAGTTTCTATAAGATCCCCCGTCAATCATCTAAATTCCAGGGAGTACAAGCCGAGTCTATCCAATCTTTCCTCATATGAAAGTCCAGACATCCCAGGAATCAGTCTGGTGAATCTTCTCTGTACCCCCTCTATGGCAAGGATGTCTTTCCTCAGATTTGGAGACCAAAACTGTACGCAATACTCCAGGTGTGGCCTCACCAAAACCCTGTACAACTGCAGTAGAACCTCCCTGCTCCTATACTCAAATCCTTTCGCTATGAATGCTAACATACCATTTGCTTTCTTTACTGCCTGCTGCACCTGCATGCCTACTTTCAATGACTGGTGTACCATGACACCCAGGCCTCGTTGCATCTCCCCTTTTCCTAATCTGCCACCATTCAGATAATAGTCTACCCTCATGTTTTTGCCACCAAAGTGGATAACCTCACATTTATCCACATTATACTGCATCTGCCATGCATCTGCCCATTCACTCAGCCTATCCAAATCAACCTGCAGCCTCCAAGCACCCTCCTCACACCACCCCAGCTTGGTGTCATCTGCAAATTTGGAGATGTTGCATTGAATTCCCTCGTCCAAATCATTAATATATATTGTAAATAGCTGGGGTCCCAGCACTGAGCCTTGCGGCACCCCACTAGTCACTGCCTGCCATTCTGAAAAGGACCCGTTTACTCCTACCCTTTGCCTCCTGTCTGCTAGCCAGTTCTCTATCCACATCAATACTGAACCCCCAATACCGTGTGCTTGAAGTTTGTATGCTAATCTCTTATGCGGGACCTTGTCGAAAGCCTTCTGAAAGTCTAGATATAACACATCCACTGGTTCTCCCTTATCCACTCTACTAGTTACATCCTCGAAAAATCCTATCAGATTTGTCAGACATGATTTACCTTTCGTAAATCCATGCTGACATTGTCCAATGATTTCACCACTTTCCAAATGCGCTGCTATCTCATCTTTAATAACTGACTCTAGCAGTTTCCCCACTACCGATGTTAGACTAACTGGTCTGTAATTCCCCGCTTTCCCTCTCCCTCCTTTTTTAAAAAGTGGGGTTACATTAGCTACCCTCCAATCCTCACGGACTACTCCAGAATCTAAGGAATTTTGAAAAATGATCACTAATGCATCCACTATTTCTGTGGCTACCTCCTTGAGTACTCTGGGATGCAGACTATCTGACCCTGGGGATTTATCGGCCTTCAATCCGTTCAATTTACCCAACACCACCTCCCGGCTATTTAACCCCCGTTCCACTGCTATTTCCAGCAGATTATTTATGTCTTCCTTAGTGAAGACAGAACCAAAGTAGTTATTCAATTGGTCTGCCATGTCCATGTTCCCCATGATCAATTCACCTGTTTCTGACTGCAAGGGACCAACATTTGTTTTAACTAGTCTCTTTCTCTTCACATATCTATAAAAACTTTTGCAGTCAGTTTTTATGTTCCCTGCCAGTTTCCTTTCATAATCTATTTTCCCTTTCCTAATTAAGCCCTTTGTCCTCCTCTGCTGGATTCTGAATTTCTCCCAGTCCTCCGGTAGCCTGCTTTTTCTGGCAAATTTGTATGCCTCATCTTTTGTTTTTATACTATCCCTGATTTCCCTTGTTATCCATGGATGCACCACCTTCCCCGATTTATTCTTTTGCCAAACTGGTATGAACAATTTTTGTACTTCATCCATGCAGTCTTTAAATACCTTCCATTGCACATCCACTGTCAACCCTTTAAGAATCGCCTGCCAGTCTATCTTGGCCAATTCACATCTCATACCTTCAAAGTTACCTTTGTTCAAGTTCAGAACCCTTGTTTCTGACTTAATTTTGTCACTCTCCATCCTAATGAAGAACTCAACCATATTATGGTCACTCTTGCCCAAGGGGCCACGCACAACAAGACTGCTAACTAACCCTTCCTCATTACTCAATACCCAGTCTAGAATAGCCTACTCTCTCGTTGGTTCCTCCACATGTTGGTTGAGAAAACTATCCCGCATACATTCCAAGAAATCCTCTTCCTCAGCGCCCCTGCCAATTTGATTCACCCAATCTACATGCAGATTGAAGTCATCCATTATAACCGTGTTACCCTTGTCGCACGCATTTCTAATTTCCTGTTTGATGCCATCCCCAACTCCAATATTACTGTTAGGTGGCCTGTACATAGCTCCCACTAGCGTTTTCTGCCCCTTAGAGTTTCGCAGCTCTACCCATATAGATTCCACATCCTCCACGCTAATGTCCTTCCTTTCTATTGCATTAATCTCCTCTCTCACCAGCAACGCTACCCCACCTCCTTTTCCTTTTCGTCTATCCCTCCTGAATATTGAATATCCCTGGATGTTCAGCTCCCAGCCTTGGTCACCCTGGAGCCATGTCTCCGTGATCCCAACTATAGCATAGTCATTAATTGCTATCTGCACCTTCAACTCATCCACCTTATTACGAATGCTCCTCGCATTGAGACACAAAGCCTTCAGGCTTGTTTTGACAACACTCTTACTCCTTATACAATTATGTTGACAAGTGGCCCCTTTCACATCGATCCCTATTACACTTGGCCATACTCTCCTATCCCTCTGTGAGCTTTCTTTCCCGTTAATTCTGGGGGTCATTAACCATCCCTTTACTCTCTTTCCCTTTAACTCTGTCCTCCATTTGACACCCCACCCCCCTTATTCAGTTTAAAACCATCCGTGCAGCAGTGGCAAACCTGCCGGCCAGAATGCTGGTCCCCCACCTGTTAAGATGCAATCCGTCCCTTTTGTACAGTTCCCCCTTACTCCAAAACAGATCCCAGTGATCTAAGAATCTAAATCCCTGCCCCCTGCACCAGTTCCTCAGCCATGGTCATTCAGGTCCCGTATCTCCCTGTTCCTGCTCTCGCCAGCACGAGGAACTGGAAGCAAACCGGAGATAACAACCCTGGAAGTCCTGCTTTTCAGCATTTTTCCGAGCTCTCTGAAGTCCCACTGCAAAGTATTCATCCCTTTCTTTCCAACATCATTTGTGCCAACATGCACGACCACTTCTGGCTGTTCACCTTCGCCCTTGAGGATTGTCTGCACTCTGTCCGTGACATCCTGGATCCTGGCACCAGGAAGGCAGCACACCATCCTCGAATCCCGTCTGTTGCCGCAAAAACCCCTGTCCGTACCTCTCACAATGGAGTCTCCAACTACAATGGCGTTGCCCGACTTCGGCCTCTTTGGTTTTGGCTCAACAGCCCTTTTTGTTTTGCAAGCCAGATAAGGTTAACCTGTGGATAAGGTTAACAACTTTTGCCTCCACGGATGAGGTTAACCTTCCGATGTATTATGTCATTTTCTTCTGAGATCAAAGGTCAAATTTTAGCATTTCAGAGCCGTAAACACATAATCCTTGTGAACATAGTGACACAAGAAATTACGGATCGTTGCAATGTTTTGGGTCGGGATCTTTCTTCAGGCTGATTGCTAAGGTAGAGAAAACTGAAAAAGTGAGGTTGGGGCAGGGAGGGATTACAAGAAAGAGAGGACGGCTATTACTTGAAATGGAGGAATTCAATGTTCATACAGTTGGGGTTTAAGCTACCCAAGCAGAATTTGAGATGCTGTTCCTTCATTTTGCACATTGCCCCACTAAGGCAATGGAGGAGGGCAAGGACAGAATGACTGCTATAGGAATGGATAGGAAAGTTAAAATGGTTAGTAACCAGGAGATCCAGCAAGTCGTGGTGGACAGTGTGCAAGCATTCGGTGAAATGGTCGCTTAGTCTACACTGAAGCAATCTTATCTCCATTTGCTTGTTGAAAGTTTAGTGACCACCCCATTTGTCCTTTCAGCAATTTATCCCTAGCCTGTTTCAGGTGAATTTTAACCCCATGGTGTCAATATTTCCTGTCTCAGAACTTGTGGGATCCCCTTTCCCCAAATTTCTCCTTCATTTTTATAACACTTACCCCATTCCTATTTGTACAAGGTTCACATAATACACCCAAGATTATAATCCATTAATTCTTATACTTTAATTTAGATTCTAGGAACTTTTTTTCCCCCAAATAGTATCACCTTGCCTACTTTTCCTGTGCTGCTGCTTCCAAACTCAACAACAGTGGCTGAACCCTCTGCTTCCCTCTTCTTTTCTCTCTGCTTTCCTCTTCTTTTCATCCACCTTATTATCCTTCCACATTTCCACCAGTGCAACGGAATACCATCACAAATCCCATCGCCTCATCCTCACCTCATTCTGCTGCCTCAAGATAGTGCTCTCTCCATGACTCCCTGGTTCTCTCTGCCCTACCCACCCACACCTCCCCTCCCATAGCTGTAGGAGATGCAACACTTGGCCCCACCTCTTCTCCCACACATCCATCGAGGGATACAAACATCCCATCCAGGTCATGATTCACATGATTCTCGTCCAACTTCATTAAACTCATTTGGTATTCTCAATCTGGCCTGGACTATGGACGCATCTCGATTTTATCTGGATTATGAACACATCCATATTAGATATTATAAATTCTGAATTTGCATGCCATTCACAACATGTAAAATAGGAATAAAGTTGTTCAATGCCTTTTGGACTTGCAGTCTTAACAACCTTCAGAAAACAGAAGCATGTTCATCCCTTCCCATTTCCTCTGCATTTCCCCCACATTTCCCCTGCAACCGCATCCAGGGACATAAACCGCCCTTCCAAGTGAGGAGAAGTCCCCCCTTGTTTTTCAACCTAGTCTACTGTATTTAGTGTAAATGATGTGGCCTCTAGAACACTGGCGAAACCAAGTGTGGATTAGGTGACTGTTTTACAGAGCAACTGGCCATTTTAATTTATGAGTAGCATATCATTTTAACTCTCTTTTTCTCTTCTGCACAGACCTAGCCTTATCTATGGCCACAGTGAAGCCAAATGCAATCTCAAAAAACAACTTGCAACCCAATACATGAACACTGAATTTTCCAATTTCAGGTAACCCACACCTCCATTGTTCTCCCTCACACACTCATCTGTTTCTCACACACTCTCCTAGGTTTCTTCTCCCTTTGTTCACTTTTCCCATTCTCTCCACATCCTCCCACTGGTTTCATCTGCCTCTCATCTATCTTCAACCACAGCCGTCCCATCCCTCCTTCATACTGCTATCTCCTGGCAATCTTTCCCATTCCCTGTGCAGAGTTTCATCCCCAAACATCGACATACATCTTTTGTCCCCACAGATGCTGCCTGACCTGCAGAGTTCTTCTCGTCTCCTTCTATTTTGCTGTTCATGGGACATTTGTTTGCATCTCTCATCATCCCTCTATCCAACCATATATTGTGTACTGACCCCCAATATAACGTCTCACAAGTCATAAATCATGCTATAAAGATCACTCACCCAGTCATATCGTGTCACTTTTCAAATGGAGATACATTTACGTTAGTGAATTCAGGTGATGTTGATGGTGGCAAGTCTTTTATAAAATCATAGACTTTTGCCTTTAATGTGTTTCAGCTTGCTTTGCTCATGTTGTCACTTATTTCTGTTCTTGTAATCTGATACATTTCAGAACAATCTTGCTATTTTACTTTTATCTTGGCATCAACTTCTCTCCCTGGTATTTATGTTATCTAATGAGGATAACAGATCGCTCTTTCAAGGTAGCATTCCCATCTGTTTTAAATGTGCCATCATCCCACCTTTCTTTGAAATACAACACGTAATAAAACATACTGGTCTGGGAATTACACAGAGATAGATATCAACTTTCACTGGCGGGGAGAAAATCATTATACCACTACTTATTTATTTACTAGTAGATCAGGAATTTAAAAATAATATTTGCCTGCAATCTTTGTTATCTATTTGACAAGAATCTAAGTATGTCAAAATTATTACCAATTTTTCCAGAAATAAAAGTGCCCTGGATGCTGGATGTCTGAAATAAAATTAGAATATGTCGCCAGAATTCAAGACCTGAAAATCTGAAATTGAAAAAGCAATTGCTGGAAATATTTAACAGATCATGTAGCATATGTGGAGGGAGAAACAGAGATTTTAATGTTTCAGGGTAATGACCCTTGATTGTAACTCCAAAACCTAAAACACGGAGAGCTGGCAAAACGGGTGCAGTGATGAAACGAGGAATGGATCAAAATAAATGATCCAGAAGCTTTGTAATTAGCAAAAACAGAATCCTTTGCAACTGTTCTGGAAAATGGAATTCTGATATTAATCTGTACTTATTGAGTTTAATATCTAGAAAGCTGCAAGTGATCTAATTGGAAGTCAAAATGCTGTTTTCCTGAACATCTGCTGACCATTAATGAAATAATATATGCAGCAGGAGTCAAGGAGGTTAATTGGTTGATGTGAGGAAATGGGATTGATGAGAATGCCCTGGCATAATCTTCACAGAGATAATAGAACAGTACAACAAGCGAATGGGTCCTTCAGCCCTCAATGTTTTTGAGGAACATGATATTAAATTAAGCTGATCTCATCTGCTTAAACATGGTCTATATCCCCTAATTCCATGCACTTCCATGTGCGTATTGAAAACCCTCTTAAATGCCACTATCGTTTCAGCCTCCGCCACCACCCCTGGAAATGCGTTCCAGGCCCCCACCACATTTTGTGTAAAAAACTTGCCCTGCACATCTCCATTAAACTTTCCCCATCTCACCTTATAGCTTTGCCTTCTATTGTTGGATATTTCCACCCTGAGAAATAAGTTCTGTGAACCATATTGATGCCTCTGATTATTTTATATACTTCTATTGTGCCTCCGATCAACCTCCAACATTCCAGAGAAAACAATTCAAGTTTATCCAACTGTACCTTGTAGCTGAAACCCTCTAATCCAGGCAGCATTTTGGTGAACCTCCTATGTACCCTCTCCAAACCCTTCACATCCTTTCAGTAATGTGGTGATCAGAACTGCACACAGTACTCCAATGGCAGCATAACAAAAGTCTTATAGAACTTTTAATCTAGCTATTCTTCACCGCCATATAAATTGTTTCACCTTTCAGATGAGAAAAAGAATTGTCTCTCAACTACTACTACCAACAATGGATTATGCTGATATTGTCTATCAGAATACATTTGATACACATCTTTAACCCCTCAATGTAGTTTAAAATAGTCTCTGCAGATTTATTTTAAGGTGTCCATATCTAACTCACCACTGTTCTATGTACGAAACTCTAAACTGGTTATCCCCCCACGCTCGAAGATGCTACCACTGGTTCCAGTTCATCTTTAAATGCATCCATCTCAATTACCCTTCTTATTTAAAACAAGACCTATTACCATACACACCCTCATATTCTCTAAGACATATTCAGCAACCCTTCTTTTTCATTCCAAGAACTAACAAAGAAATTGGGAGACGTGCATTTAAATTCAAAGCTCCTTCTGACTGGAACACTCTGCCTAGTAACATAAGAACTATTAGCTCATTTCGTCTATTTAAAAATACACTTTTACCCTTACTTATAAAACCATGTACCTGTTTCTAGTATTAGAGTCTTCAAGCTCCTTTATCTAGCTTGCTCTGTGTGTGTGGTCATTTGGCATAGCCTTGTATATGCATGGCCATTACACTTATGTATTATTGTATTGCATAGTGTAACAAGGCCTTATATTGTATTATGTCACAATACTATGAAATAATATATCATGTAATAATGTTGATAGTATGTATTAACGTACGATGTATGATAGGTGGAACATGGTACAATGCATCAACATTATGCTGTAGCACATAACTTATTATTATTGGATATGTAAAGTCAATTAACAATTGTTATAAACTATAACAAGTGGGGATGGAGGGGTTTTGGGATTGGTGTGTGGGTAGGTGGATCAATGAGAGCCTCTATGTATGTTATGTCTTGTGCTGTATGTTCTATGTTGGACCCCCTCGAAAACGAGATCACTGTCCATCTCAAGGGGTTATCCATGAATAAACTTAAACTTAAACTGCATCATTGCTTCCTAACGCTAACTCAATGGCCGTTGCAATGAAGGCAACTATACCATACCTATCTACTTGTGCTGCCACCTTTAGTGAGCTATGAATTTGGATTCCAAGATCCCTCTGGACATCAATGCTGTTAGGAATCTTGTATACTCTCCCTTTACATTCAACTCTCCAAAGTGCAACACCTTACACATGCTCACATTAAACTCCATCTGCCCATTTCTGCAGCTAATTTATATCCCACTGTATCTTCTGGCAGCCTTCCTCACTCCACCTCCTCCAATTTTAGTGTCGTCAGCAAACTTACTCACCAACTCATCTATATTTATGTCCAAGTCAAACAGCAGAGTTCACAGTCCAGGTAAAAACTCCTCTGATCACAGACCTCCAGTCAGAATATCTTCCTTCCATCACAATTCTCTGCCTTCCCTGAATAAGCCAGTTCTAAATCCATAAACGCATGTAACTGTAAATCCCATGCATCTTAATCTTCTGCATTAGCCTAGTATAGTGACCATTTGGCTTAACTTAGTGTGTCATAAATTATGGCATTTGCCTTTAAATTTAGTTTGCCTGTAATTATGTGGGTGGGATTTATCACGTAGTCAGAGGTATGTTTGCTGCTGGGATTCTTGTGCAGAAGTTTGTAGTTTTTTAGTTTAGTTCGGAAGACGCATGGTGGGACGGCATTTCTTTCTACAATAGTCGGAGCTTTCTAACATTTTCAGAGCTTTCTAACATTTCAGAGCCAAAGGCTGGAGTTTGGCTTCGAGTATGATTAAAATGTACTTAACAAGAAGAAGTTTGGATGAATATCTCACTGTTTTAATATGACAATAAAGAAACTATTAATCAACAGACTGTGTTTTGAAGATTTATCTTTTGACGGCTTTGAATGTCTCGTGTAGAGCTCCCATGCCTAAACAAGGCTATCTCCTTACCCCCTTGTCTCCTCTAAGTGGCTAGAAGAAGAAATTACTTGAACAATATAATAATCTGCCACTATACCTAGCTTGAGGACCTTTATCAAAATCCTTAATAAAATCCATGTATACAACATCCAATCTTCTTCATGACCTTCTTCAATCTCCTTGAGTCTTGATGGACCCAAATAATATCCATTTATGTTATAAGAAAATATGGACAAATTAGTATTTGTATAGTTAATAAAAATAAGAAGTGATTGCATGGTCAAAATCCCATTTTTCTGCCTGCAAAATGGTGTTCAGTTAAATTATCACCCAATCTTCATTTGGTCTTCCTGCTGCAGAAGACACCACATTGTGAGCAGTCAATATTCTATACAGGAATTAATAGAATTAGTAAATTGTTGTTTTATTTGGAAGGACTTGTCTGGAACCCTACATTGTGGAAGGGAGGAAGGTATAAGTCAGGCAGTGCATTCCTGTGCTTCATGGTGTTGGCCCTACAGCTTCTATAGAGTATCAACTGACGTGTCAAACAAGATATTCTAAACCAAGTTTTAGTACAACTTACTATTCATGAGCACTCGACTTACTTAAGCATGCATGTAAACCACTGAATAACTGCATTCAATACAGTCCCATACTGTTTATCAAGGTCACATCGCATAGCCAAAAAGCTATCCTCCACCATGCTTTCACCAAGTGTGGATCACATAACCTTTTTTCTCTGTGCTTCTTTGTTTCTATGGTCCTCTGTCTCTCTCTGTCTGTGTCTGTCTCTCTCTGTCTCTCTCTGACTCTCTCTATCTCTCTCTGTCTCTCTAGCAGTGTCCTCTCAGAATATGTGGGATACTTGGCATTTTGATTCCAAATGCATTGGGAATGTACCATGGATGTGGGAGTGGGTTTGGGAAGAAATAATGATTTATAAGATGGGCATGGCCTATCTAAAATGCAAATTGGAAAGAAGGGAATGCTGTATTTAAAAATGGCAAAAATGACAGTGAATGAAAAGCTAACTAGAATGGAGACACTTAGGGACCCTACAATCCGGAACAGAGAAAAATTATGACAGCAGCAAGGAAATAGATGTAATAAAGATTAAGATAGAGTGGAATCATAAGAACTGATGATGAACAGAAAATGAGAAATTCAAAAAATTGTGATGAGTCCTAACAGGTGGAAGAAAGTATTACCAAGGTGACTATTTGAATTATGGGGTTATAATCATTATTGGATGACTGCCAGTTCTTAGATATAGAGACATGGACCGAGGAAGGAATAGATTCATTGATGGATCAAGTGAAAACAAGGGAGAAGGAATTGGAAGCAAAGTTGATGAAATTTTCCAGTTCAGCAGCTCCAATAACATTCATCAATTACTCCTTTACATATCTGTAATTGAGGAGTCTTAGTTTAGTGTGCTTGTGCTATATAAATCAAAATCTCAGCGTGAATCCTTTATAAGATGACTATGCACTGACGATTAAATTAATAGCATCATTACCTTTGTTTTATGTGAAACAGAATACGCATAGAAGAGGGAGGTCTAGAGAAATAAGAAAAAAAGCTTCAGCATTGAACACTGGGAAGATATTGTTCCCCTGTATCTGCATAATGCAGATTGCAAATAAATAGGTTTTGTAGATTACTGAATGTCCTGTAAATACTTCTCCATGACGTCAAGAACCAGAGGACATAGGTTTAAGGAAAGATTTAATGTGAACCCGAGAGGCAACCTTTTTTTACACAAAGGTTGGTAAGTATATGGAACGAGCTACCAGAGGAATTAGTTGAGACTATCACAACATGGAAAAGAAATTTGGATTGGTACATAGATAGGCTACATTTGGAAGGATATGGGCCAAATGCATTTGGTGAGACTAGTGTAGATGGGGCATGTTGGTCAGCATGGGCACGTTTTGCCAAAGAGCCTGTTTCCATGCTGTATGACTTTGTGACTCTATGACTACAGCTGAAAGAGTGAACAATGAAAGGTTTATAAAGAGCTATATGTGATATATAATGAGGCAAGGTCACACAGCCATTGATCATACACTAACCCCCAAACAACAACCGTTAATGACCTTTTTAAAAAAGATTATTGATCTATAACATTAACTCATTTCTTCCTCCACAGTAGCTTCATGGTCTGCAGAGTATTTCCAGGGTTCACTTTGTAATACATTACTTGAATTATTTGATTGCCCAAATTGTGATTTTGAATATCATGTTGATGCCCCTTTTCTTGTGAATTTAGGAAGAGTTTTAAGGAGCAGTACATTAATTAATCTTGTTGGCCTTATCTTTTAATGAAAATAGAAAAACCATTGCAACAGATTTGAAACTCACTTCCTAATTATTGTTTCAATCTACAAAGAGACCAAACATGAATATTAGTCATAAAAACGGTTGTTTTTTAAAACTGAATCAGCAAATTGAACTTAATTGAACTAATTTAAAATAAGATAAATTAGAGATGAATATATATTGAGTTTCAAGATCTTACTTTCATTGTTTTTCTGAGGCGTCTCTGCAGATCTGACTAATTTTAACTTTGTAGAACCAAAGAACTGCAGATACTAGTTTATACCAAAGATAGATACAAAGTGCTGGAGCAACTCAACGGGTCAGGCAGCATCTCTGGAGATGGGTGATTTTTCGAAGAAGAGTCCCAACCCAAAATGACACCTATCCTTTTTCTCCAGAGATGCTTACTGACTTGCTAAGTTACTCCAGTGCTTTGTGCTAAATTTTGGCATTGCCTCGGCTCACATGTTGTTGAAATATTTACCCATGTCTTTGTTGCTTTCTGCATAGGTCGAACACACTTATCATACTAATCTCAGTAGATTTACAGGTATCAAATCTCTCCATCTCATCCTAACCATTCACAGTTCATCCATCAACCAGTGTTTGACAACGTTGACTGGATTCTAATTAATTAGATTCTAAGTTCATTTTAAAATTCTCATTTTTGTTTTCAAATCTTTCCAAGGTTGCATTGCTTTCAATATCTATAATCTCCTCCAGGCCGTAAACACTTTGAAATATCTCTGCTCCACCTGTTCTAAACTCTTGCATATTCATGATTTAATCTCTTTATTATTGGTGTTTCTGTCTTCTTTTTGCAATACCCTAAACTCCAGAATTCAAACCCTGAAACCTTTTTCTTTCCTCCATTAAGATGGAGAAACACAAGGGTATTTTTGGTAAAGGCAATAAATACTGGCCTCTGATTCTAAAAAATGAATCCAAATATATAAAAAATAGCATTTCAATTCTTAGATAAACTCAACATTTTTAAACAGTTCATAAGCATGATTAAGATTTCTGTTTAATCAGTGTCACCAGGTTATACAACCAAGGTTTCAAGGTTTCAGGGACAGTTTATTGCCACATGTACCAACCAAGGTACAGTGAAATTCGATTTACCTTACAGCTATAGTAAAAATAAGGCAATAAGAAACACAACTACATAAAAGTTAACATAAACATCCACCACAGTGGATTCCCCACATTCCTCACTATGATGAAAGGCAATAAAGTCCAACCTTCTCCCTCTTTCTTCTCCCGCGGTCAGGGCGGTCGAACCATCTGCAGTCGAGGTGATCGAAGCTCCTGCAACCGGCAATCGAAGGTCCCACATCGGGGCGAATAATGGACAAGGAGGTAGAACCAGAAGCAATAACATTGCAAACTAGAGGCACAAAAATGCTGGAGATGCTGGAATCTTGAACAAAACACAAATTGCTGGGGGAACTCAACAAGAAGCATTATAAACTTGTTTCTTCTGCAGCGGATGAGAAACTGATTGATTGCTGGATCACCAGTAAATAAGGGACCTACACAGGTTATTTATAGGACAGTAAAATGTTATCAACATTTTTCCAGTGTCAAATATCACAAACAAATTTGATCCATCCTTCCTACTGACCCAACAACTTTGCATGGGGATAGTGTTGGATTGGTACTATTGATGCAATCAATGGAAGTTCTGACTATGGGATCTCAAAGCCAGAGCATTTGCTGTTCATAGTTAAATGCCCTTGAACATCAAATAACCTCTGGAGTCACATTAGGCAGGACTAGGATGGGATATTTATTTTCCTAAAGGACTTCAATAAACCAATATGATTTTATGATAATCCAGTAATTTCCAGTTTAACTGAGGATATGGACATCCCATTTGGAAACACAAAAGTCCAGTTTATTGACAAATTTTCAGTCAAATGTGCTGGACTCAGCAGAACCCAGCTAGTTGGGACTTTCCTGGCATTATTGTAAACAAAAGGAAGGCCTTGAACTTTATTTTGCCTTCCATCACAGTGAGGAATGTGTAGGAGTCACTGTGGTGGATGTTCATGTTAAATGTGTTTTTGAGTCTGTTGTCTGACCTGGCCAGTGAAATTCCTCGTATATTGCAAAACATACTTGGCGAATAAAATCTGATTCTGATTATGCTGCCAACTCACCATTTGGCTAGATCTGACATAGGATCTGATTTTGTGGAGACAATGGCTTACACTTTAACCAAAATGCCTTACTTTGATAATTGAAAAGTTTCTACATGTATCAGTCAGCAGCTTTAAATGTTTCTGATTTCATTTTTTGTACCTCTCGTATCTGAGGCTATGTTTTAAATGTTTGGTAAAAGCTCTCATTGATTCCTGATGAAAAAAAAGATTATTATCACCTTAGTCCATGCATGTAGGTGTAGGTATTTCAAATATATTTCCATTTCTGGAGAAATTTCACATTTGCTAGCAAATCTTACATTACAGTAAGATATTAAATAGAGGGTGTTTATTAACAGCCAGAGGCCAATTCACCTGTTCTTGTCACAGATATTTCAGGTCTCCGATGTTCAGTTTTCATGAAACATTTGTCCTGTCTGCTTCCTGAATGGGATGCTTCTTATTATTTATCTGATTAAAATCTATAAAACTATTATCAAACGTTGAGGTGATGGTTATGAAATCAAAATGTAATTTCAACTATAAGATGGAAAGTGAAGTTGAAACTATTTGAACATTGTAAGTCAGAGGCAACATCCATTGACTGTGAAAACTGTGGAGTATTCCAATCTCTATTAATTTCTAACCTAGAAAACACATACAATTCTTGGTTGATTCTAAGCTACTAACCTTTAAAATACAATGATGATGTCCTTCAGAGAATTTGACATGTGCAGTTTTAAAAAAATCAGATAATGATTTCAAAAGTTCTTAGTGTATATAATTCTTGCAGTTACCATTCTGCATTTGAAATTGGTGGGATGCTAACAGCTACAATGTCAAAGTTGGATGACTCTTGCAATCTTTCACATCTGGTTATTTTTAAAGGAAGGGTAAAGGAACATTTTTAATGCAATGAGAAAAATATGATGCTGCAACTGAAGCAAACCTATAACATTTCTGCTGAACTTTCACTTTAAACACCTCGCACTTTCTTAAGCTGTTTTTGTTTCTCGTGTGTAATAAACTGCACCCAATTGATTTTGTAGCTGACCCAAAGGACACCTGCACCCAATTGATTTTAGCTTTGTTCAAAAGCTAGTTTATTTCATTCTGAGTGACACAGCAATGTCCTTGTGAGATGCAGTTCTGAATCACTGCAAACCGAATAGCTTTAGCTCTAAATCTGTGACCTAAGTACAAAGGTTAGTACTTTCTCTTCATCCCTTTTCACTGCAACCTGCGTGTCCTTGCAGACATTACATTGCATGCTTACCGCTGATGTTTGAACTCAAGAACCATTTGATTTTGGTTCATATAGGTTTTCATGCCTCCCTGCCTTGCAATAACAGTGCTGAATTAGCCGAGTTTGGGAATTCAGTGCTTGCTGACGTAGATACCCAATCCTAGAAACAGACCAAAAGAATACAGCAAATTAATAAAATACTTCAGATTGAACATTGTTCATGAAGAATCGATCCATCCCATTTTCTTATGGCTGCTTAAGGGAATATTGCTTTATTAATTTTACTGATAGGCACAACTTAAATTAAAAATTGCCAAGAGAATCAACAACATTTTAGGTTCTGAGTGTCTCAAAATATATCTATGTCTCCAAGTAATAGTAAAATTAAATGAGAACTTACCAGTTTGAAGTTTGATCTTTATTTTATGAGGAGTTACGATGAGGGATTACGTGAAGAAGCCCACCAGTCTGCATGCGCATCAATCTTCAAAGCAGCCGTGTGAAATCACAGATAACAGTAGTTGAAGTAAACATAGTAAGATTAGATAAACTAGAACTACCAGCTAACCTTTATGATACGAGGGTTGGGAGCGGAGGGCATGTAATTCCACATCGTCACTCCTCATAAAGTAAAGATCAAACTTCAAACTGGTAAGTTCTCGTTTAATCTTACTATTTTATTTCGGAGTCATGTGAGTGATTCCTTGAAGATTTTGAAGCTCTGTGATTTCATGCCGTGGAAACGAGTCTATGCATCACACACTGCATCAGTTGACAGGATGAGTAACAATAATTAATGCATTCAAACATGGTGTAGATAAAAATTACTGATGCTTTAATAATCAAATGAAAATAATAGTGACCCCTCTCAGGGGGAAACTATAAAACAGAACCTAAAACAGAATTAGCAAAAGTCCCCGGTCTTGTGATAGGTTTGTTATAAAACCTTTGGTACGTCAGTTCATTATACCATCCCGCAGCCGCTAGAATGTGGTCGAGAAGGATGTCCATATCCCTCGCTGCAGACATAGATGCAGCCTTGGTGGAATGAGGTTTAAAAATATCAGTGTCCACCCCTGCACGTGCCAGAACCTGTTTTATCCATCTAGAAATGGTCTGCACTGTAACCTTCCTATGAGGTTTGGTGTGGCTGATGAATAAGGATGATTCCGTGCCTCAGAGGCTTTTACTGACCTTTATGTATTGGAGTATGTGAGCTACCACACACAACCATTGGTCTAAGGGGTAAGCAATAAAACTTAATTTGAGCCCCAACATACCTGGTCTGCACTGCTTTATAAGATCATCAACAAAAAAGGTGATGTTGTCAAAAGATGTTACCATGCTGTCCAGTCTAAGCTTATTTAATGTCTGGACCCATTGTGCTGAGACCAGCGCCATAAGCATGGCTACCTTAAGTGTCCTTGGAATCTGCAAATTTCTCCTTGGAATCTGCAAACCAATACATTTATTCGGTCATGAAGAGGGTGCCTTTCCCATATCACAGGATGTAGCAGCAGATTTCTGCTTTTGGGGACAGTCATAAAAGGCTGTGTAATCATGGCTAGGATGAGTGGGAACCAAGGCCGAGTAGGCCAGTCTGGTACTACCAATATGCCAGAAGCGGTGTCCTGCTTGATCTTGGTGAAGCATCGACTGATGAGGCAAAAAGGGGGAAACACATACAAGAACTTCCCACCCAAGTGTAGCAAGAATGCATCTACTGCTACTGCCCCTGGGTCTGGATCCCGTGAAACATAATTTGGTAACTGATGATTTAGTCTAGATGCAAACAGATCAATGTCCAGTACATCATACCGAACGACAATGTCGTTAAAGACTTCATGATTCAACATCCATTCTTTGTTGTCATTGAATTCTCCTGACCTAATGTCTGCCACCATGTTATATCTACCTGGTAAGTAGCTAGCTGAAACCCTGATGTTTCTCGTAATACACTAGTGCCAAATGAGGTTAGACAATTTATCACAGGATACAGAGCTACTTCCACCCATGTGATTAATGTAGGCCACTGCTGTAGTGTTGTCAACCTGAAGTTGAACATGCACATGATGCATATTGGTACAATAAGTCTTTAACCCATAGAGTGCTCCCAACAACTCTAGGTAGTTTATACCAAGTGACTGAAACACCGATGATTCCTGCAGATTTAATCTGCCACTGCAGCTTGAGATGGTGTTGGTAACACCTCAACCTAGAGCACTGGCATCAGTTTTCAGAATAACTGATGATGTATCAACTAAAATAGTACTAGAGCAAAAACGAATATTGGTCACCCACCATTGTAACTCAGTAATGGCTTCAGCTGGCAACTGCATGTGTCTATCAAAGAGACCTCTAAAAAGTTTGAGTGCCTGCTCCTTTGCACGCTGTACATTTTGGTAGTGCAAAGGCCCGAACTGAGCAGCTGGGAAAGCAGCCACTAATTTTCCAATTATACTAACCACATGTCTAATAGAAGGTGAAACAAGGTTTCTGCAGGCTTCAATTAAATCTAATTGCTTGCCCCAAGGCAGAATCACTGACATGTGAGTTGAGTTAATGGTAAGATAATGGTGAGTTGAGTTAATAATCAATTTTGCAAAATAGTACCAATTTAGACTTAACTGGATGGATTAGGAACCCTAGGCTTTCAAACATGAGTTTGGTAGCTGATGCAGATAATTCCATAGTTTTCCCAATGATTAAAATGTCATCCAAATATGATTCTGTTCCCTGAGTAGCCCAAGGACTGGTTTTAGCAATTTTGTGAATGGTCTGGGGGCTGAGGTTAACCCATTAGGCAATGCTTTAAACTGCCACAATTGGCCCATCGAGCTAAACTTCAACTACCTCCTGTGGTCTTCGTGAATGGCCACCGAATGGTAAGCATCTTCGAGGTCGATGCATGGCAGTAACCTTTGGCGTAAAGGTGTTTGCTTCTACCTCCGAGGTCTGGGGGGTAGGGCAGTTGGAGGGCATCATCCGCGCATCTTGAACATAGCCCGGCTTGGGTCCTGCCCTAAAAAAGGCCTCTGTGCCTGATGTTCATGATGCCCACCATGTCCGGCGATCCGTCTGGTGTAGAGAGGAGGGTAGGGGTACTGCCGCCGGAAGGCTGAAGTCTTGGAAGGTGTTGGGGCCTTCATAAGACCGGCCATTTTAGCCTCATCATCCAGCTTCCTGAGCTCTATAGGCAGGTCTTACCCGAACAGGAGGTTAGGTGGCTGGACTTTCCCGGTCTTGCACAGACCTGCAAATTTAGGGTTTAGGCAGGACGGATGACATTCTTACGAAGGGAATTGATCTCATAATGTGCATTGCACATTAATGCCAATCCATCCTGTTGAACATCAGAGAGGGCCCCCCCATCCATCGACCTGGCAAAGGCCGTGATGTCGGAGAAAGTAATTTTAAGATCTTTTGTAATTTTACCTCCTGGGCTCTGACATCCCCTCCAATATGTCCCCAGATGGAGCAAATATAGGTACAGAACTACTTCTCTACGGAAGAGATAATAGTTGAGTACCTGTTCGGAAAGATCCATAGAACACTTGGGTGATATTAATGGGTGGGTCTTTGTAACAAATCAGATTTGTATCTGCTTCCCCTCTCTCTGCAGAGATCAGTGCATGTTCACACAGCTACTTGTCTCATATAAATGTGAATTTGAGGCTTCTCAGCACTCTGTAGATATCAAGAAGGTCAAGAGTGTTTAATTGTCATATGTACAAATGACGAGAACTATTTGCAGCACATTACAGACCTGTAAATTCAATAGTCATCTAGACCCGAAACATCACCCGTTCCTTCTCTCCAGAGAAGCTGCCTGTCCCGCTGAGTTACTCCAGCTTTTTATGTTTATCTTCGGTGTAAACCAGCATCTGCAGTTCCCTCCTACTCACAGATATCATGTAATATACATAAACAATCAATAAATTAATAACCCCAACATTAGCACAAAAAAAGACTGAAGTCCAGAGCGCAACCAACCAAACACAAATCATAGTTTAAATTTTTGTAGTTTTCTAGAGCTTGATGGGTGTTGGGAAGAAGCTATTCTTTACCCTGGTGCTCATTGTCTTCAGAAGATACCTTATTCGCACTGGTTGGTGTGAAATGAGAGCATGGCTCGGGTGTGGCAACACCTCTGATGGAGTCCTTCGATGGTGTTTTGCCTAAGCGCTGTGTGTGTAAAAATAAGTAATTGAGACAGTAAATGAATATGTGTTGTCAAGACAATGAGCTGGTAATTCTATGAGGACTTAAGTGTAGTTTATAGGATGAGGCAATTGTGTTCACGTGAGAAGAAATTCCAGCTAATTCTCATCGGAGCTGGGTTGTGCATACACATCTCAATTGTTATAGGATATAACAATATGTAATTCCTACCTAAAAGCTGTGGGTGAGTACTTCTGCCACATGAAAAATGTTCCTGATGTTGGGGGAGTCCAGAACCAAGGATCACAGTTTAAGAATAAGGGGTAGGCCATTTAGGATTAAGATGAGGAAAAACTTTTTCACCCAGAGAGTTTTACTGTGGAATTTTCTGCCACAGAAGGCAGTGGAGGCCAATTCACTGCATGTTTTCAAGCGAGTTAAGGGTCTGTCCCACTTGGGCGACCTAATTGATGAGTTTAAAGAGTTTAGGAGAGTTTGAAAAAATGTCATGTTGAAGACCTCCTTCGACTATGTAGAAGACCTCCTTCAACATCCCTCGACTATGTTGAAGACTAGCTTCGACCAGCTGCAACTAACTTCTGGAAAATTGGACACCGAATAGTAGATAGTGAAGACAACCTCCTTCGATCTCCCTTCGACTATGATGAAGACTATCTACGACTACCTTCAACTGCCTTCGACTACCTTCGACTACCCTCGATTACCTACAACTAACATGCCGACCTACTACAACCTATTACATCATACATTAAAAAAGTATCGAATTTTTCCATGGCGACCTTTTTTTACATGTTGAAAAATACGCCGCGACTTAGCTGAGGCCTTGAGTACACAGGGACTACACTCGAGCATGAAGGAGAGTTACAAAGACCTCCAAGGGCCTTGTGTCGACCATGCTGCGAGAATGAATCGAGGGCAAACTCGCCAGAACTCGCGGGTTAGGTCCCCCAAGTGGGACAGGCTCTTTAAGGGGCTGTCCAACTTGGGCGACCTAATTGGCGAGTTTCAAAGAGTTTAGGAGAGTTTGAAAAGGTAGTCGAAGGTAGTCATAGATAGTTTTCATCATAGTCGAAGGGAGGTCAAAGGTGATCAAAGATCACCTGCATTCTCCACTGTTCGGTGTCCAATTTTCCCGAAGTTAGTCATAGCTAGTCGTAGCTAGTCGAAGCTAGTCTTCAACATAGTCAAAGGAGGTCAAAGGAAGTTTTCTACATAGTCGAAGGAGGTCATCAACATGACATTTTTTCAAACTCTCCTAAACTCTTCTAAACTCGCCAATTAGGTTGCCCAAGTGGGACAGCTCCTTTACAAAGACCTCCTACGACCTTGTGTCGACCATGCTGTGAGTATGAGTCGAGGGCAAACTCGCTAGAATTCGCGGATTAGGTCGCCCAAGTGGGACAGCACCTTTACATATAGTTCTTAGGGCTAACGGAATCTGGGATATAGGGAGAAAGCTTGATCGGGATACTGATTTCGGATGATCAGCCATGATCATATTGAATGGCGGGTGCCAGCTCAAAGGGCCGAATGGTCTACTCCTGCACCTATTTTCTATGTTTCTATGAACTGCAGCAGTCCAAGAAGGTGACTCACCATGATCTTATCAAGGCCAATAAAAGTGGCCATGCAGCAAATGCACAAATATTAAAAATGCATCTTGTAAGTAATTATTTTGAACCTTACAGAATTAAAATAATCTGATTTTTGAGGCCAATGTTCTATCCCCAACTCCTCACCCAAATGATCCCATAACAACTTTGTATTTAGTTTAATAACAGGATGTTACACATTCAGGAAAATGCTGGGTACTATTAATGTTTCTGTTGATCTATCAGAGAATTTCATCTGAGCCATTTAGAATATTTTAAATGCAAGTTACTGATATTTTAAATGCAAGTAGACCATATTTTCAAAATGAAAACCAGAAATTCATGCATTCGCCAATTTGTGATTATGAAAGCAATAGCAACTACACAAAGGAGTCTGTAACACGTGTGTTTCAGAGAGCAGTACAAGTCATAGTATACATCTTATAGCACTTAGAAAAGGACAGATTAATTTAGCTGTGTAGCTTTCGAAATTCAAAATGTAGAGATAGCACAATAGAATATCATATCTTTAGAAAACTCAGGAAGCTTTTATCTTTCTGCCTCTGCTATATAATTTTCAGAACACAAAAGCAAAAGCCTTTCAGAATGGTCATTCACAGTGTGAAGAAAATGCATGAAGGAAATGAATGACGGCAGAAAAGAACACTAAATTAATCTTCACTTTGAAATACTACTGCTGCTTTGTAAAGGTTGGCAACTGTAATGAAGTAACTGGTCAATCCTCAAACCGAGGAGCAAAAATTTACCAAATAATGCATTGAAATGACAGACTAATATAATGAAATGTGCTGAAAAAATATACATGAACATATGTAATAAAATAACAGTTTTTATTTACAAATCATATGAAAATCTCAAAATGAATAACAAGAGTTTGATCATTGTGACATAAACAATTTTTGAAATCTTTGCAAGTCTTAATTGTGGTTTCAACACTTACAGTTTAGGTATAGGTTTATTATTATCACATGTACTAAGGTATAGTAAAAGCTTTGTTTTGCATACTATCCAATCAGATCAGATAATATTACACATAAATACAATCAAGTCAGACGTAAGTACAATTGATAGAACAAAGGGGAAGAGATGGAGTGCAGAATATAGTTCTCAGCATTGTAGCACAACAGTTCAAAAGACAAAGTCCAATGTGTGCATTCGGGTAGAGGTGAATCTGACAGTCTCTTAGCTTATACGAGGACCATAGAGAAGCCTGATAACTGAGGTTCCTGACACACTTTCAAGCTTCTGTACTTTTTGCACATTGGGAACAGGAAGAAGAAGGAATGACCGGGGTGGGATCATTTTGGGTATTTTTCCAAGGCAGCATGATATAGATGGAATCAATGGTGGAGAGTCTTGTCTGTTTTTGATGGAATGGGCTACATCTGCAACTTTCTGTAATTTCTCGCAGTCTTGAGCAGAAGTGTTCCCAATCCAAGCTATGATGCAACACAACAGTAATGCTTTCTATGGTGCATATGTGGAAGTGTATAAGAGTCTTTGGAGACATGCCAAATTCCCAGTCTTCTAAGAAAGCAGAGATGTTGGCTTGCCTTCTTGGATGTTGCATTAGTATGGTTGGTCCACAACAGATTGGTGGAAATATTTACGCCAAGGAACATGGTCGGTGGGGGCGCTGCAAGTCGGCTGCCCTGTCAGCAGCGTGTCCGTTATTTCAACTTTTTAATTTTTTAAAATTTGTCTAGTGTTTGTTTTGGGTGTTTCTCGGTGTGTCTTGTGTGGGGATGTGGGGGGGCGGGGGGGGGGGGGGGGGGGGGCAAGGGGGAAACCGCCCTTCAGTCACCCTCGACGGAGAGGCGACTTTTTCCATGTCACTTCTCTGCCTCCCCACTCGCGGCCTAACAGCTTGATTGGAGCGGCCTTTCCTGGAGTCAGGCCCGGAGCAACAGTAGCGGGCGCAGTGTGAACTTTTTCCATCGCAGAGCAGGCAACTCTTGCCGGGGGTCGCCAGAGAGGAGTGCTCCGATCGCTGGCCCGCGGACTACGACATCCTGAAGCCGTGGTCTGCGGAGATTCTAACGGGCATGGCATGGATTTCCATCGCGGAGTCTGGGATCCCTTGCCGGGGATCGCTAGAGAAGAGCTCCGACCGTCGGCCTGTGGCCTTTAACATCTTGAAGATGCACTCTCCGGTAGGAAAGTGCCAATTCGGGCACTCCAAGTCGCAGAGTGTGTCCGACCATTCATGGCCCCGACCACGGGTGAACAAGGGAGAACTTTGTGCCTTCCACCACAGTGAAGAATGCTGTGGTGGATATTTGTGTTAACTCTTAATGTGTATTGTGTGTTCTTTTTAAGTGTATCGCTGCTGACAAATTCTTCACTGCACCTTCGAGTGTATGTGACGAATAAAATTGACTTTGAATTTGACTTTGAAGCTCTCAACCATTTCCACTTTGTCACCTTCAATGCTGAATGGGGAATATTTTCCACCATGCTTCCTGAAGTCGATAATTATCACCTTTGGCTTGCTGATATTGAGGGAGAGGTTGTTGTCCTGACACCACTAAGTTCTCTATCTCCTTTCTGTACACTATATCGTTATTGTTCATGATTTGGCCCACTATGATGGAGTCCGTCAGGGTAGGCAAAGTTGGTAGTACCTACCCTAACTAAAATTATAAAGAGGAAATTATTAAATGTAAATAGTAAGGATTTAAAATTCATTTACTAAATTCGTTATTTATTATTAAATGCTCATTATTTTACCAATCGATCTTAGGTAGGCATAATTCTCCTGTGCCTTGCTTCCGCAGTATGTGTAATAAACGTAACTATGTTCAACTCGCTTGCCGTGGACGCTGCTTCAAGCCTTTGCTTACAACGGGCAATAAATGCAGCTGAAATTCTGCCTTTGCACCGTGGACTGCATGCAAGGTGCTGTGTTTGTCTACAGGAGTGGAGACCAATCTGCGTATGTCGACTGACTACCAGTGCCTACCCTGAGTAATTACTTACGGCATGTGCCTGGATGGAGTCATAGAATCATAGAGTCATGGAGTCCTAGTCATTGACAATTACAGTGTGGAAACAGGTCTTTCGACCCAACTTGCCCACACTGGCCAACATGTCCGATCTACACTGGTCTCACCTGCCAGCATTTGGTCCATATCCAAACCTGTCCTATCCATGTACCTGTCTAACTGTTTCTTAAATGTTGAGATAGTCCCTGCCTCAACTACCTCCTCTGGCAGCTTATTCCATACACCCACCACCCTTTGTGTGAAAAGGTTACCCCTCAGACATCTATTAAATAATTTCCTCTTCACCTTAAACCTATGTCCTCTAATTCTGCAAACTTGCAGATGGAGTTAGAGCTGAATTTAGACACACAATCGTAAGTGTGTGGGGAAAATAGAAGGAGGATGACAACACATCCTTGCAGGGCTCTGGTGTTGAGAATCATTGTAGAGGAGGTGTGGTCACCTATCCTCACTGATTGTGGTCTGTGGATCAAAAAGTTGAGGATCCAGTGGCAGAGGGGAGTGCTGATTCTTAGGTCGAGGTGTTTGGAGATAAGTTTGGATGGGATTATGGTGTTGGAAGCAGGTGTTATAATCAATAAATAGGAGCTTTACATAGGAGTTCTTGTCACCATAGGGTCAGGAAGGTGGCATCTGCTGTGAACCTGTCACAACAGTAAGCAAACTCCAGTGGATTAAAACTGGCATGGAGGCTAGTATTAGTGTGCACCATCACCAGTCTCTTGAAGTACGCAGTTCAGCATTACGTGTAATAATAAAACTAATTTATGCACTCTAAGAGGAGAGAAAGATTTCTATCAGGCGGACATGGTACTGAAATTTCATAAAATCAGCATCTTTGACTATATTTGATGGACGCTATAAACACTCTCATTAAATGAGTCGGGTATTAAAGGCAACCCATTGAAATTAAGGGTTGTCGTACACTTAGAGCTTTCTGTTGTGCCTGGCAGACAGGAGACTATAAAACAGCCTCCTGTGGACATCGTTTGAGGGGATAAAAATACATAAGCTTGTGAAAAGAAATTAAATGAAAATTCAAATAATTTTCAGGAGGCATGTGAAACTCTGGCACATAGTACAATGCAATTATTCATCTTTCATTACATTTTCTTTGCATCTGTCAAGTGGTAGTTAAGCAAAAGTAATATTTTCCTATAATTTTTCAATTTTGTATTCAGTTTATGAGTATTGCAATATTTTGTGGCATAAGATGGCAGCTGAAAAGTTTAGTTGAATTTAGTTTAAAGATACAGCATGGAAACAGGCCCTCTGGCGATATTGAGTCCGTGCCGACCAACAAGCGCCCCATACCCATGCTCTATCCTACACTCCAGAGACAATTTACAGAAGCCAATTAACCTACAATCCTGCATATCTTTTGGATATGGGAGGAAACGGGAATGCCTGGAGAAAACCCGCACGGCCACGGGGAGAATGCGCAAACTTCATACAGACAGGATTGTACCCAAGACTCTGGTGCTGTAAGGCAGCAACTCTACCTCTGAGCCACTCTTCCGCTCAGAAAATGTGAGCCATTGGGTTTTTGGTTTGTTTTGCCAGCGTTGCCCGGATCTTTACTTGGAGTTGGTATACTTGGTCACCGCCTTTATCCCTTCTGACATGGTGTGCTTGACCAGCTCCCCAGGCAGCAGCAGGAGCATGACAGTCTGAATCTCCTGGGAGCTGATGGGTGACCTCTTATTATGATGGGCCAAACAGGAACCCTCGGCCGCACTGCGCTAGAAAATATAATTGACAAGTGAGTTCATGATGCTCATGACCTTGGAAGAGATGCCAGTGTCAGGGTGAACCTGCTTCATCACTTTGCAGATGTAGATAGAGTAACTCTCCTTTCTGACAATCCTGCGCTTCATGCCCTCATTGCCTGCTGGTTTCAGCAAAGCTTTCTTGACGCCCTGCTTGGGAGCGGTTTTCTGCACCTCAGGCATTTCTTCAGTTGAGTTCAACCCCCAAATTACTTTAAAACAACTAATTAAATCTGGAATTAAAAAGAACAACTCATCCCAGCAACACTGCCTCAGGACAAGCATTTGGCTACTTTTCCTAATATAGGTAAAACATAATACCATGGGGACTTTTAATGAAGGTGCTTTATAAAGCTGATTATTATTGTCAAATTAGATCACATCCATGGAGTTATTATTATTTAAACCAAATCAAAAACAGAAATAATTATTTTATTTAAGAATGGAATCAGGAGTAATGGGATTTTAGATTTCATATATTTGTCCACAATTATTTCTTGCTCATAAAACCTTACCAAATATAAAGTGCATAATCAACAAATGCCTGTATGGTTGATTTATTTTTACCACACACATACATTGAGAAGTTTATTTTGTTTTATTGCTAACCAATGTACATGCTGTTAAATTACTTTCCTAATTCCTAACCTCATTTTATATTACTGTGCAATAAATTGGTATCATCTATATGAAAAAGTGTTCATTTTTATTTGAATTAAGATTGCACATAGAAACATAGAAACATAGAAACATAGAAAATAGGTGCAGGAGTAGGCCATTCGGCCCTTCGAGCCTGCACCGCCATTCAATGTGATCATGGCTGATCATCCAACTCAGTATCCCGTACCTGCCTTCTCTCCATACCCCCTGATCCCTTTAGCCACAAGTGCCACATCTAACGCCCTCTTAAATATAGCCAATGAACTGGCCTCAACTACCTTCTGTGGCAGAGAATTCCAGAGACTCACGACTCTCTGTGTAAAGAATGTTTTCCTCATTTCGGTCCTAAAGGAATTCCCCCTTATCCTTAGACTGTGACCCCTTGTTCTGGACTCCCCCAACATCGGGAACAATCTTCCAGCATCTAGCTTGTCCAACCCCTTAAGAATTTTGTAAGTTTCTATAAGATCCCCCCTCAATCTTCTAAATTCCAGCGAGTACAAGCCGAGTCTATCCAATCTTTCCTCATATGAAAGTCCTGACATCCCAGGAATCAGTCTGGTGAATCTTCTCTGTACCCCCTCTATGGCAAGGATGTCTTTCCTCAGATTTGGAGACCAAAACTATACGCAATACTCCAGGTGTGGCCTCACCAAAACCCTGTACAACTGCAGTAGAACCTCCCTGCTCCTATACTCAAATCCTCACATAATGCTGGTCCCAATACTTTCTGTTACTCTTTGGTTAGTTTTGACTTAAATGTAGCTTGCCTTTTATCAAAGATAGACACAAAAAGCTGGATTAACTCAATGGGCTGGGCAGCATCTCGGGAGAAAAAGAATAGGTGATATTGGGGGTTGAGACCCTTCTTCAGGCTGAGAGTCAGGAGAAAAGGAAACAAGTATTATAGACGGTGATATAGAGAGATCTAGTTTAATTAATTAAATTAATTAAAGATATACAAAAAATACCATTGGTCAAGGAAAGGTGGAGCCCACAATGGTCTATTGTAGACTGTGGGTTAGGTAATAAAGGGTTATACAGACAGTGAAACTCAACAGGACGACAGTGAAACTAGTATGATGACTAGGGTGGGGGAGGGACAGAGAGAGGGGGGGATGCAAGGGTTACTTGAAGTTAGAAAAATCATTATTCATACTGTTGGGTTGTAAGCTGCCCAAGCAAGATATGAGGTGCTGCTCCTCCAATTTGTGTGTGGCCTCACTGTGACAATGGAGGAGGCCCAGGACAGAAAGGTTAGTATGGGAATGGGAAGCGGAGTTAAAGTGTGTGGCTACCGGTATTTCACGTAGGCCAACCGTACTTTAAAATATCAAGTCAGTTGCAATGGTGCCACATGTTCTGCCTAGAGGGGAGGTAGATTCAAGTTAGCTTTGAGCATTTGACACCATTTGACAGAATTGTCGGCCTTCATGTGACATATAATGTTTATGGAGATACCGGCTCCTTGTCCACATTCTCATTTGGTTTTAAATCTCATGCTAACAATTTATAATCACATCACTCTCCCCTTTTCAATATGGTTAACTTCCCATGAAATCTTCTGTTCATGACACGCACTGATTCCTTCAAGGTTGTCATTCCAGGAACTATTCATATTTTATAAATTTTGTCTGTTCTTGCATTTTTCCTCATTTCAGATTCACTACCCACAGCCTACAAGGACTCAAAATGAATCTGCTCAGACATTAATTTAACAGACTGTGCTGTGTTACTTCCTGCTGAGATCTTCCAGATTAAAACTGTGGTGTGATGCCGATTTACTTTGAAGATTTACTTAGAGTATTGAATACCAGTGTTTTCAAGTGTGCGTGCTATGTGGTGGGATTAGTGGATTAAAGCCAGCAAAACTGGTAGCTTATTGAGAAGATGACTCAAACTCAGCAATATTCACATTTAACATGAGGTGTTATCTGACCATCACAGTTGCAAGAAGCAGTATGTCAATTTCAAAATATTACAGTCAATTACTGTGACATTAAGTGTGTAGGAAGGAACTGCAGATGCTGGTTTACATCTTCTTCAGTCTGAAGAAGGTTCTTGACCGAAACTTCACCCATTCCTTCTTTCCAGATATGCTGCCTATCGCGCTGATTACTCCAGCATTTTGTGTTGATCTGCAATGATATTAAAGGTAGAAAAAAATGCTGGAGAAACTCAGCGGGTGAGGCAGCATCTATGGAGCGAAGGAAATAGGCAGCGTTTCGGGTCGAGACCCTTCTTCAGACTGATGTGAGGGTGGGGGGGCGGGGGGGGGGCGGGAAGAAGAATGGAAGAGGTGGAGCCAGTGGGCTGAGGGAGAGCTGTGAAGGGGAGGAGAAAGCAGGGTCTACCTGAAATTAGAGAAGTCAATGTTCATGCTGCTGGGGTGTAAACTGCCCAAGCAAAATATGAAGTGCTGCTCCTCCAATTTACGGTGGACCTCACTCTGGCCATGGAGCAGGCACAGGACAGAAAGGTCGTATTTGGAATGGGAGGGGGAATTGAAGTGCTGAGACACCGGGAGATCAGGTTGGTTATTGTGATGGGTGAAACGATGGGCGAAGCGATGGGCGAAGCGATCGCCAAGCCTACGCTTGGTCTCACCGATGTAGAGCAGCTGACACCTAGAGCAGCAGATGCAATAGATGAGGTTGGAGGAGGTGCAGGTGAACCTTTGCTGTAGCAATGTTACAAAATTTTGAGATTTTAAAAATCAAGTCTGCAATTTATCCCATCAGATAAAGCATAAAAATAAGTTTAATTTGACACCTAATTCACTTTCATATCTTCAGTATTAAAAAAGTTAGGGCCATTTTCATACTCGGAAATTAGCAACTTGCTTCCTATTGCTTTTCTATTGACTTATCACAAAGGTTGTGATCGAGAACAGTCACAAGCCCATAACTTCCTTAAAAATTAAGAGAACTTAAAGAAATTTTCAGTTATTATAGATTGAAGTATTCTGAAACAAATATGGAACACTCTTACTTGGATGACCTGAAATTAAAGCATATAATTAGTTAGTTACCCAATTGTAGCCAATTACAAAATTCTATTACTAGATCTAAACATCTATCCATTTCTTAAGAAAAAATTAAAACAATTTAAAGCCTAAGTGTCCAATTTAATAGTCACACAATAATTCACAATAAAACATGATTTTTAAATCTAATTGTCATTAATTTATAGGCCAAATTGAGGGAATTCAGTGTTTAATGCCTGTACATTTATGGGCATTTTAAACAGCTTGCGAGTGGGATTTTCTGGAAAGCGATGGATTAGAACGTTGCGGTTGCGGTGAATTTAAACCCAATATCGGCTGGAAATTTTCTGCCAGTTCATATGGGGGCTAAATCACCGTTTCGCAACATGAAATATTGATTAAAGTCCCCTAAAAAAACAAGTTTATATGTAAAAATAAACAGCTTTCACTTACCTGTCCCCTACGTAAAATCGGTCCCCGTTGTCGGCGTTCACGGCTTTAGGAGCTAATTTTTATTTTACTGCAGTGATTAAGTAGTCGGGCTATTTATAAAAAAAAACGGACTTACCGGCAGTCGGAACACATCTCCAAAAATAGCTCGCACTCCGACAACAGAAAGCTCAGGATAGCATGGAGAAACCCGCATTTTAACCCCGCCCCCCCCTTAAAAGCGCCAAAGTCGCGCACATGGCCGAACTGGAGCACCGCTAAAGGTAAGTTTTGTAACATACCTATTTGCTGCACCTGGAAAGACTGCTTGGGCCCATGAATGGAGTCAAGGGGGGAGGTAAAGCGTAGCACTTCTTGCGGTTGCAAGGGAAAGTGCCAGGAGAGAGAGTGGTTTGGGTGGGAAGGGACAAATTGACCAAGAAGTTATGGAGGGAGCGGTCTCTGCGGAAAGAAGACAGTGGAGGAGATGGGAAGATGTGGCCAATGGTGGGATCCCGTTGGAGGTGGTAAAAATGTCGGAGGATTATTTGTTGTATGTGACGGGTGGTAGGTGAGGACAAAGGGAACTCTGCCCTTGTTACGAGTGGGTGGATGGGGAGTGAGAGCAGAGTTACAGGGTATAGAAGAGACCCTGGTGAGAGCCTCATCTATAGTAGAAGAGGGGAACCCCCGTTCCCTGATGCCTTGCCCCCCATCCTCACATCACTCTGAAGAAGGATCTCGACTAAAAATGTTACCTATTTCCTTCGCTCCATTGATGCTGCCTCACCCGCTGAGTTTCTCCAGCATTTTTGTCTACCTTCGATTTTCCAGCATCTGCAGTTCCTTCTTAAACATTTCTTATACAACGATTGTACTCAATCGCAGGGATTTGAGTACAAGAGCAGGGAGGTTCTACTGCAGTTGTACAGGGTCTTGGTGAGGCCCCACCTGGAGTATTGCGTACAGTTTTGGTCTCCTAATCTGAGGAAAGACATTCTTGCCATAGAGGGAGTACAGAGAAGGTTCACCAGACTGATTCCTGGGATGGCAGGACTTCCATATGAAGAAAGACTGGATAGACTCGGCTTGTACTCGCTGGAATTTAGAAGATTGAGGGGGGATCTCATAGAGACTTACAAAATTCTTAAGGGGTTGGACAGGCTAGATGCAGGAAGATTGTTCCCGATGTTGGGGAAGTCCAGGGCAAGGGGTCACTGTTTAAGGATAAGGGGTCTTTTAGGACCGAGATGAGAAAATCATTTTTCACACAGAGAGTGGTGAATCTGTGGAATTCTCTGCCACAGAAGGTAGTTGAGGCCAGTTCGTGGCTATATTTAAGAGGGAGTTAGATGTGGCCCTTGTGGGTAATGGGATCAGGGGGTATGGAGAGAAGGCAGGATACTGAGTTGGATGATCAGCCATGATCATATTGAATGGCGGTGCAGGCTCGAAGGGCCGACTGGCCTACTCCTGCACCTAATTTTAATGTTTCTATGTTTCTATATTAAGTTGGGTTTGGGGATTAATGTTGAATGCTTGGCCTTCTTGTTGAAAGCTATAATGGAAAGCCTTATCGTGGAGGCATGTACGGTGGCGACAAAGATATTGAGAGTAGGGGATAGTGTCTTTGCAAGAGGCTGGGTGGGAAGTGATGTAGTCTGGATAACTGTGGGAATCGCTGGGGTGGTTGTAGACGTCTGTTCCCTGTGATGGAGATGGAGAGATCAAGAAATCGGAAGAGGTGTTGGAGAGAGAATCTCATGCTAAGACATCCGAGATGTCCTCTTTCTTTTTTTAACATGGTTTTGCTCCATGTTGCCATTCATGGATCCCTCACCCATGCCTCTTCTGTGTCCCATAGTTCTGCTCTTGCTCCCCTTCCCCACAGACAGAACAAAGATAGTGTAACGAAGGAGAGAGGCCTCACCTTTCACCCCATCAGCCTATGCATTAAATAGATAATTTTCTAATGTTTTGGTCATCTCCAACATGGTCCCACCACCAGTCCCATTTCCCATCCCCACCCCTTTCCACCTTCCACAGAGATTGCTCCCTCCACAGTTCCTTGGTTCATTCATTACTTCAAACTACACCCTTGCCAGGTACTCCTGGCAAACACCGCTGCCATGCATTGGGAAAACTCCCAGTGATAGGACCCAGCAGTGGTCCAGGAGGGCAGTGGCGGTCGTGGACTGGCCAGTGCAAATCAATAAACAGGCACTAAAGAGAAGGGAGTGGGATTAAGTCTGTTGAAAGTAAGCACAAATGTATTAATGTTAATCCTGGCCAAATTGGATAGGCTATGACTTTAAAATGGGGTAAAAGCTTCAGGGCTGCTGGGAGATTTGGTCAATTTGGAATTTCTCTTTGCAGAACTGAGACAAGCTGCAGAGCGGTACCAGTGTGACTAGAGCCTAGATACAAGTTGCAAGAAAAGAATAAGAACATCTGCAGACCCTGTCAATTAAGTACAAAATGCATAGAATGGATTGGATGACTGCAAACCAGACATACACCTTGTAAATAATTGTAAATAATGTTGCAGAGTTCTACTTTGCCAAGTGTTGATTGGATGAGGTATTGAGCCTTGTCTGGGTTTCTTGCAGATCAGGGTAAATGTTTCTATGTTGTCTTCCTTGAAAAGTCCTGTTTGAATACAATGTATTAAGTTGCTGTATTATTGGGTTAGGAAAATGTTTATTATGTATGGGGTTAATCAATATCTGTAATTGGATTGTTCAGAGATCACCCCCATGTGGTTCGGCCCCTCGAGATCCCAGGACCTATAAATGTCCGCTACCACGAGGTCCTGTGTCGATCTTCTGGGAGAGCGCTTGGGACTGCATGACCTTCTGGAGTGTCTCTGTTTGAGCGAGGCCTAGAGGGCTATAGGAGGATCGAACCCATGGTGGGATTGGTACAGTAGTTGAACTGTAATTGTGTTTTGTCAAAATAAAGATTAGTTGATCAAGTACTTGATTCAGTGATTTTTAACTGAAACTAGACTGGGGAGAAGCTTAGAATGAGCAATTAAGATAAGGAAAACTATTACCTGAAGACCATTAAATTTAACAATGTGTTAAAAAAAGCTTTGCCACCACCATTAAATACTAAGATACAAACATGTGAGCAGATAGCAGAATTCGGAGCAAAAAATTACTCAGAGCCATTTGTTTCATTTTATATGATGCAAATTATTATTGGATCCAATGGAATATCAATTTTGAATAACAATCAAGCCATTCACTGGAGTAAGTGGTTCTTGATTAAATCACATGCCTTGGGCAGAATATACCAAAGTTTGAAAGCATGCACCACCAGATTCAAGAACAGCTTCTTGCCCACCGTTATCAGATGATTGAAAGAATCTCTCATAAGCCAGGTTTTAGTACTGATCTCCCAACCCACTTTGCTGCCGCCCTTGCACTTTTTCTTGTTTTACTTCTATTTTCCCTATAAATGTCGCACTGTATCATGGTTGCACTATATTCTGCATTCTGTTTCTTTTTATTTTTCTTTGCACTACCAATTGTATATAGTTTGATTGTATTCATGATAGGGATAATTTGACTGGATAACATGCAAAATAAAGTTTTTCATTATTTCTTGGTGCACGGGACAAGACTAAATCAATACTAATACCAATCAATCCATTCAAAGCAAAATACTGCAGCTGCTGGCAAACTGACAGAGAAACAGAAAATGCAGAGAAAATAAGCAGATCATGGAATGAGAAAAAACAAGTCTCTGTTTCAGATTTATATATTTTCAGTTCTACCTTATGGCAATCTTGCTTACTGTACACATGCATTCACTTAGGTAGACACAAAATGCTGGAGTAACACAGTGGGACAGGGATGGGTGACATTTCGGGTCAACACCCTTCCCCAGTCTGAAGAAGGGTCTCGACCCAAAATGTCACCCATTCCTTCTCTCCAGAGATGCTGCCTGTCCCACTAAATTACTCCAGCCTTTGTGTCTACCTTCGATTTAAAACTACATCTGCAGTTGTTTCCTACCTATGCATTCACTTAAGTCGCTTGAATATAGTCAATCTTTTGCAGATGTTGCCTTTTCCTTGTGGGAAGTAAAACCTCCAAACATCTGCCATAAAATTTCACCCAATTGTTCACCCTGAACCCTATGATCCATTATGGTCTATGATTCAATGGCACTGATTTTGACATACTTTGATTTCCATTAATTCTTCATGTATCTTTATGAAATATTTATTTCCAAGACTAAAGCACCAAGTCTAACTATTGACCCTATTTGCACATTAATATTTGCTGTTATTTACTACAACCACACAATTGCTGTGTTATGTCTCCATGTCATGAAGATATCACAGTGTTTTGAGTGAGAGGGATTGGTAAGAAAGAGACCTGCATTTACATTGGCAATTGTCATTCAGGGGGCATTCCAAAATGCCATACCGTCAATGAAATAAAGTTATTGTTGTCATGCAAGAAATGCAGCGGCCAAATAGTTTGCAGTAAACTCTCAACAAAGCGTAATGTACAGACTGTATCTGGGTAACGAATGAGTTGCATTTTCATCAGCGTCCATTAGTTGATTTGCCCATAAGCTGAAATATACACAAAATCTGTTGATATAATAACAATACCGCCACAGAATTGTAATGTGTGGTGTCAAAAGCACATAAGACTGCTGAGAAAGAACAATGACTTAAAGTCTAGAGAGAGAGGAAACGAGGTCTCCCATTTATACGAATGGACATACTGTAAGTACCTAAGTTGGACGTTTGAATTCAATAATATTATGGTAGCTCATTTATACATATTTCAGTGCCACAATTATTGCATTAATAATCAGGTGATGGCCTGTACTAATGACCAGCTAATCTATTTTACAATATTGTTGAGTGAATGATAAATATTGGCCAGGGCACTAGGATAATTCATCTGTGGCTCTTCAAATTAGTACCCTTGGATCATTCCATCTTGCTGAGAAAGAACATGGGCTTTCATTTACTGTCTTCATCAATGGATGGTAGAGCCAACAGTGCAGCGAAGGAATGCCAGAAACAATAGTAAAAGAGGTTATATGATCCTCTTGCATCTGCTCTATCATTCCATAAGATTGTAGCCAATCTTTTACATCTCCCAACTTCCCAGATGATCACTAAGATTACCTTACGGTCCCTCAGAAATCCATCAGGAGTGCCCTGGAGGTTTGGCCTTCTTTTCTGTGCTCAAATCTCTAGAATGGCACTTGAGCCTGGAAATTTCTGATTTAATATTCAACTTTAACATAACCGCATGAGTAATGAAAGTAAAATGGCTTGACAGTGTATCCACACTTTATTTATTTTTCTTCCTCTCCCCTTTGTTTCTTTAACTCAACTCATGAAGTACATACATATCCAATCTGAGATTTTAATAAACAATACTTGTCATGAGTAATAATTTAATATGTCATGTCCAACTTGATCAATTGTCATTGATCGGACTGTAAACAAACCAACTGCCTTTGTAAAAGATGGATTGGTTTTAGTTAATTGTCCCTTCTCCACGATAGTAAACCCAAGCCATTTATATAAATGAAGAATAACAAGAATCTTAATGTTGACTATGGGGACATGTTTCTTAAAGGGGCTGTCCCACTGCGGCGACCTAATCTGCGAGTCTAGAAGAGTTTGCCCTCAACTCAAACTCGCAGCACGGTTGACACGTGGTCCTTGGAGGACCTATAAGGTCACTGGAACTCTCCTTCATGCTTGAGGGAAGTTCCCGCATAGTCGCGGCCTCAGTTTGGTGGATGAAAATTTTTCAGCATGTTGAAACCATGCCAACCTATTTTTACTCACGAAACCGAACATCCCAAAGAAAACCCACGCAAGTCATGGGGAAAACGTACAAACTCCATACAAACAGCACCCCATAGTCGGGATCAAACCCGGGACTCCGACACCGCAAATGCTATAAGGCAGCAACTCTACTGCTGCACCACCGTGCCACCGTATTAAGCTTAAACAGTGAAAACTGGTAATAGTGGATTCTTTCCAATGTAAAATTACTGGATTTTATAGATAGTATATGTCCAGAGAAGAATAAAAATAAAAGAAAGAAAGAAGATACTGGATTTAAATAAGTCATTAAGGGCCTGTCCTGATGACGCGACCTTTCAGTGACTGTCTTCGACCTTCAAGCTCGAGGGCACTCGCCTGAAAAACCTCGAGATGGATCGACCATCAGCGATGAAACCGCAAGCTAGATCGGCTGACCGTACACACACACACAAACACATCGCAAGGCGGGTGCCAAGGAAAGCTGAGTAAAAATAGGTCGGCATGGTTCTTTTGATCTCGTAGTGCAGTGCAGTGGGGTAGCTATGTAGTCTTAGGTAGTCGAGGGCAGCCGTAGGCAATCTGCTTCGCTGACCCGGCATTTTAATTGGCTAAAGGAAAACTGACCGGTAAGTTAAATGCCAGCTAAACTTTATTTAAAGTTGTCTGGCTTCTTAAAAGTGTCTCCACTCCTTTCCCCCCCCCTCTTCCCCCCCCTTCTCCCCCCTTCTTCCCCCTTCTCTCCCCCCCCCCCCCCCCGCGCTCTCTAAAGGACTTACCGTACACTGTGCAGCCATCTTTTACCTTCCTGTTCATCGTGGGTGGGAATTTCAGACAGCGCTCCCCAGCTTTCCTTGGCACCCGCCTTGCGATGTGTTTGTGTGTGTGTGTACGGTCAGCCAATCCAGCTTGCGGTTTCATTGCTGACGGTCAATCCATCTCGAGGTTTTTCAGGCGTGTGCCCTCGAGCTTGAAGGTCGAAGACAGTCACTGAAAGGCCGCGTCAGCAGGACAGGCCCTTAATGACTTATTTAAATCCAGTATCTTCTTTCTTTCTTTTATTTTTATTCTTCTCTGGACATATACTATCTATAAAATCCAGTAATTTTACATTGGAAAGAATCCACTATTATCAGTTTTCACTGTTTAAGCTTAATAGGGTGGCACGGTGGTGCAGCAGTAGAGTTGCTGCCTTATAGCATTTGCGGTGCCGGAGACCCGGGTTTGATCCTGACTATGGGGTGCTGTTTGTATGGAGTTTGTACGTTTTCCCCATGACTTGCGTGGGTTTTCTCTGGGATGTTCGGTTTCCTCCCAAAGAGGTATGTAGGCTAATGGGCTTGGTGTATGTGTAAATATTCCCTAGTGTGTAGGATAGTGTTAATGTGCGGGGATCACTGGTTTGTTTCAGCGCAGCATCTCTAAACTAAATTAAACTAAAATTAACCTTTCAGTAAAGTTCATTGTGGAGAATTTCCTTCAGGTGCTTTCGCCATTCACCCAGTATGATGTTGGAGAAGATAGTGAGGAAACAATATGAACTGACTGCTCGTTCTTTACCCTTGAAACATATTTGACGACAAAAGGTAGTAATATGCCTGATAATAATGTCAATGTTCCTGGCATGAACACAAAGCATCTTGTTTAATTCAGTTTGCCCTAACCAAATCAGGGAACAATCATGGAACTGATGGGCAGTGGAGTGCACACAATTATTGTCACTGAAAGCTCTGCCTCAGTTACCCTTATTCTTAATGTTCAATGAAGAATATGAAATAAAACATCACTGCCTCTGCACACGAGAGATCAACAGCAGAAAAGATTTGCCCATTATGGTGCACATGATTTAAGACCAGATTATAAGCAAATTAGTCTCAGGTCATGCATTGTCAGGACTGTTACAGGAGAGAATCATTGCTCTTGTCAGAATGTTATTTTTGAACACAAATCAAACAGCACACATTTCTCTTCAACCAACAAAGCAAAATGGTGCAGATCATATGGATCACATGAAACAGGAAATGTTGTAAACTCCCAGCAGGTCAGGCGGCGACTTTGGGATGAGAAGCAAAGCTAAGGATCTTTCATTGGAACTTTGGCTTCTTTGTCAGGTTATGTTGGTTTGAGAGGCAAGACAGCAGTTGACATGGACAAGGTGCACAGTTCAGGCATGGAAGCTAAATGGAAAGAAACATTGGTGTGTGGTCAAAATTCAAGAAAGTTTATTGTCATGTGTCCCAGATAGGACAATGAAATTCTTGCTTTGCTTCAGCACAAGAGACTATAGTAGGCATAAATAAATACATAATAGAACAGATCATTGTGACCATATACCAATGAATATATGTATATATATACATAATTAAACAGATAAAGTGCAATGGGCTATTAATATTCTGAATTTTGTTTGAGTTGAGTTTAATAGCCTGGTGGCTGTGGGGAAGTAGATATTCCTGAACCTGGATGTTGCAGATTTCAGGCTCCTGTACCTTCTACCTGAAGGCAGCGGGGAGATGAGCGAGTGGCCAGGATGGTGTGGGTCTTTGATGATGCTGGCAGCCTCTTTGAGGCAGCAACTTGCACAGAATAGAGGAGATTTAGATTGGTCATTACCAGAGAGAATGAACTATTTGGACCTGGCTCCTTGGAAGGGAAAATCTTTCAGTGCACAAAATAAAACACAAAATACTACCTGTCAAAAACTGTCTCATGAGACAAATGTAAATTCATTGGCAGCTTGCCATGTGCTTATAATAATTCAATTATTGATACCCCTGGTTCTCCATGATTATGTTATCACCCTGCCAAACAATATTGCAGAGCTTTGAAATATAAAGCTCCCTATTTCAAAATAATGCCACTGAAGTAATTTTCAACCTGCATGTAAACATTCTCCTTACCATCGATATTTATGTATAAAATCAGCTTACAAGATAATACGTTGTGTCTGTAATTTACATTGTAGCTTGATAACCTTTATTGTCTTCATTTATATTTAGTCAATGTTCCTAACCTGGTATCATTTCATTGGAAATTCCAACAAAGTAAAATAACAACAAAACTAAATCTATTAACAATAATTTATCTTCAAGTTTCCAATTGTGTGTTGAGGGGTCTTTGACCTTCTTCTTCTTTCGTGTGGCGTGCACAGCCTAAAGTTGTAGGACAACTTGTTCTATTTGATCTTCCGTTTGTGCACATTGAGTTGATTGCATTAGTCGAAACAGGGCGGACCATGTGAAGGCTGCAATCTTCCACCCCGTCTTTGACCTGAAACATCAGCTTTATTTCAAATTCAGTAGATGCTGCCTGACCTACTGTGTATTCCCAGCATTAAAAAAAAATCTATTATTATGCATCTGCTTATTTGTGTGCTTATGTGTGTGCATGTAGAAGCAAATTCAAAAAATATAAATATTCTTCCTATAAAGTCTTTTGGTCAGTGCATCAATCTCAGGTAAAAAATAATATGTAAGGCATTACCCTAATACAGAGGGCTGGTTAGTAAGAAATGCTTGAATGTAATGGAAAATAGAAAACCACCAATCTGAAAAGTTCAGCACTGATGCTGAACAATTAACAAGAAGCAAATCATCCCACAAAAATTGCTATTGATTTATTAAGATGGAGGAAATTAGAAAAGGAAATTCAGAACTTGGTGCCAAGACAACAACCATTTCCTCAATGTCACCTAGACAAAGGAGATTGTGATCGACTTCATACACATAGCGTGCATTGATGGCGCCGATGTAGAGACGGTCGACAGCTTCAAGTTCCAAACCAAATTCTACAGATGCGCCGTAGAAAGCATTTTATAAGGATGCATCACAGCCTCGTTCTGGAACAGCGCCATCCAAGATCCCGTGAAATTGCAAAAAATTATGGACTTAGCCCAGAACTTCACACAAACCAACCTCCACCATTTACTCCATTTACACTTCACCCTGCCTTAGCAAGGCCACCAGTCAGTATAATCAAGGACCAGTCTCACCCTGAAAACTCCTCTTCTCACCTCTCTAAATCAGACAAGAAGTACAGAAGTTTGAAAACTCATACTTCTAGATTCAGGGACATTTTCTTCTCGGCTATTTGTCAGGCAACTGAGTGATCCTTTCATCAGCTAGAGTGTTATTCTAACCTTCCACCTACCTATTGGAGACCTTTGAACTAGCTTTAACCCAACTTTATCTCACTGTAAATGTTGTACCCTTCATCATGTATATGTACACTGTGGACAGCTTGATTGTAATCATGTACAGTCTATTCTTTGACTGGATAGCATGCAAACAAAAGCTTTTCAATGTACATTGGTACATATGACAATAATAACCTAAATTTAACTAAAGTTAAACAGTGTTGAAATGGGAAAACAATAAACTGGCCTTCAAGCAAGTCTGCAGGGCAAGATAAATAATTTACCAGATTGTTAAATGCTAGCTTAAAGCTCCTGCTTCCAGATATTTCCCTACTGTACTGAGATGTTGATAACCATTGAAATGATCTGATAGCCTCTCTTACGGGATTTGTTAGCCACCTTCCAGTATTGATGTGCTTATTATGCCTTAGCTCAAAGGAAAATTGGTTGGCAGACAGGAAACAAAGAGTAGGGATTAACAGGTCCCTTTCAGAATGGCAGGCAGCGACCAGTGGTGTACCGCAAGGCTTGGTGCTGGGACCGCAGTTATTTACAATGTACATTCATGAATTAGATGAAGGGATTAAAAGTAACATTAGCAAATTTGCAGATGACACAAAGCTGGGTGACAGCGTGAACTGTGAAGAGGATGCTATGAGGATGAAGGGTGACTTGGACAGGTTGGGTGAGTGGGCAGATGCATGTCAGATGCAGTTTAATGTGGATAAGTGTCAGATTATCCACTTTGGTGGCAAAATCAGGAAGGCAGATTATTATCTAAATGGAGTCAAATTGCGAAAAGGGGAGGTACAATGGGATCTGGAGGTCCTTGTTCACCAGTCAATGAAAGTAAGCATGAAGGTACAGCAGGCAGTAAAGAAAGCAAATGGCATGTTGAGCCTTCATAACAAAAGGAGTTGGGTTGGAGCAAAGAGGTCCTTCTGCAGTTGTGCAGGGCCCTAGTGAGACCACCCCTGGAGTATTGTGTGCAGTTTTGATCACCCAATTTGAGGAAGTACATTCTTGCTATTTATCAATAGCAAGAGTGCAGCATAGGTTCACCAGGTTAATTCCCGGGATGGCGGGGCCATCATATGTTGATAGAATGGAGCGTCTGGGCTTGTATACTCTGGAATTTAGAAGGATGAGAGGATATCTTATTGAAATTTATATATTATATAATCTTATATAATTATATAATTATATAATTATATAAGATTAAGGGTTTGGACACGCTAGAGGCAGGAAACATGTGCCCAATGTTGGGGGAGTCCAGAACCAGGTTAAGAATAAGGGGTAGGCCATTTAGAGTGGAGATGAGGAAACACTTTTTCACACAGAGAGTTGTGAGTCTGTGGAATTCTCTGCCTCAGAGGGAGGTGGAGGCCAGTTCTCTCGATGCTTTCAGGAGAGAGCTAGACAGAGCTCTTAAAGATAGCAGAGACAATGGATATGGTGAGAAGACAGGAACGGGGTACTGATTGTGGATGATCAGTCTTGATCACATTGAATGGAGGTGCTGGCTTGAAAAGCCGAATGGCCTACTCCTGCACCTATTGTCTATTGTCTATTGACTTAATTTGTGCTGCTTCTCAATTGTGATTCCTTATAAACATTTCCCTAAGACAGTGTGGGAAGTTAGTGTAGAAATAGCCGGGGCTATGACAGAAATATTTCAAATGTCATTAGAAACGGGAATAGTCCCCGAGGATTGGCATACTGCGCATGTTGTTCCATTGTTTAAAAAGGGTTCTAAGAGTAAACCTAGCAATTATAGACCGGTTAGTTGGACTTCAGTGGTGGGCAAATTAATGGAAAAGATACTTAGAGAAAATATATATAAGCATCTGGATAAACAGGGTCTAATTAGGAACAGTCAACATGGATTTATGCCTGGAAGGTCATGTTTGACTAATCTACTTGAATTTTTTGAAGAGGTTACTAGGGAAATTGACGAGGGTAAAGCAGTGGATGTTGTCTATATGGACTTCAGTAAGGCCTTTGACAAGGTTCTTCATGGAAGGTTGGTTAAGAAGGTTCAACTGTTGGGTATAAATACAGGAATAGCAAGATGGATTCAACAGTGGCTGAATGGGAGAAGCCAGAGGGTAATGGTGGACGGCTGTTTGTCGGGTTGGAGGCAGGTGACTAGTGGGGTGCCTCAGGGATCTGTGTTGGGTCCTTTGTTGTTTGTCATGTACATCAATGATCTGGATGAAGGGGTGGTAAATTGGATTAGTAAGTATGCAGATGATACCAAGATAGGGGGCGTTGTGGATAATGAAGAGGATTTCCAAAGTCTACAGAGTGATTTAGGCCAGTTGGAAAAATGGGCTGAAAGATGGCAGATGTTGTTTAATGCTGATAAATGTGAGGTGCTACACCTTGGCAAGACAAATCAAAATAGGACGTACATGGTAAATGGTAGGGAATTGAAGAATACAGTTGAACAGAGGGATCTGGGAATAACCGTGCATAGTTCCTTGAAGGTGGAATCTCAAATAGATAGGGTGGTAAAGAAAGCTTTTGGTATGCTAGCCTTTATAAATCAGAGCATTGAGTATAGAAGCTGGGATGTAATGTTAAAATTGTACAAGGCATTGGTGAGACCAAATCTGGAGTATGGTGTACAATTTTGGTCGCCCAATTATAGGAAGGATGTCAACAAAATAAAGAGGGTACAGAGGAGATTTACTAGAATGTTGCCTGGGTTTCAACAGCTAAGTTACAGAGATAGGTTGAAAAAGTTAGGTCTTTATTCTCTGGAGCGCAGAAGGTTAAGGGGGGACTTGATAGAGGTCTTTAAAATGATGAGAGGGATAGACAGAGTTGATGTGGACAAGCTTTTCCCTTTGAGAATAGGGAAGATTCAAACAAGATGACATGACTTTAGAATTAAGGGACAGAAGTTTAGGGGTAACATGAGGGGGAACTTCTTTACTCAGAGAGTGGTAGCGGTGTGGAATGAGCTTCCAATGGAAGTGGTGGCGGCAGGTTCGTTGATATAATTTAAAAATAAATTGGATAGGCATATGGATGAGAAGGGTATGGAGGGTTATGGTATGAGTGCAGGCAGGTGGGACTAAGGGAAAAAAGTTGTTCGGCACGGACTTGAAGGGCCGAGATGGCCCGTTTCCGTGCTGTAATTCTTATATGGTTATATGGTTATAAACAGGTCCATACCAATGCGTTTGAACAGCTAGTACCTGCCAAAAGAAATAGATAAAACCAAACATTAAAACACAACAGAGATATTTACATATCTACACTCAGCTAATTTAACATTATCTGTATTTTAATTTCCATATGGACTTTTGGAGATATATAATTTAAGAGGATTGCCTTTGCAATTTAATATGTCTAATTAGGTGAGATGCAAGGATGCTGGTGAATTATAGATTCAATGAACAGACAGGAGGAACTAAGGCAGCTCGTGGCAACTTCCACTTTATAAAGTGGCATGTCTTTCTTTCCATTCTTTCATTTGAGTTACTCAATGGAGCTGTGGACTCTTCAAAACTAGATAATTTGTAGAATGTTTCCAGCAATTTATCATCAGTGGTCTGCTGAGAATTACGTACCTTCATCACTAGCATTCAATTAGAGACCGATAATTTATACAGGTCTGTAAATTCTGCTTATGGCCTAATATGTCCTCCCGTCTGCATTTATTATTGCCCATCTGCTTCGGATTGAGAATAATTTTGTGAACACTTTTGCAACCCTTTTATATGACCAAATAAAATGCATGTTGGAAAATACCATTAAAATTGTAGATTTATTTCTACGAACATTAATTTCTCACCAATTTTCTTGTCGTTTTCCTCCTTTCCTGCTCTGCTGTTTTCATTCAGCTCTGGTTATAATTAGCTAAACACAAATTGCTGGAGGAACTCAATGGGTCAAGCAGCATCTGCGGAGGGAATGGATAGGCAATATTTCGGGGTGGGACCCTTCTTCAGATTAATTGTTATGGTGGAGAATGCTGGAAAAGAGGTGGGAGCAATTCAAAGCCTGGGAAATGATAGGTGGATACAAGTGAGGGACGTTTAATTGTTAATTTAATTCTTCCGTTGTTGGTACTTTTGACAATTGAACACTCTTGACTCTCTTTATTGACAGATGGGTAGACAAAGTTAAGAGGTGAAAAAGAGACAAGAGGTTGCCAGGTAAGAATTGAAGAGGAATAAAATATAAAGCCTGAGGGAGGGATATAGGTGGAAGGGGATGGAGTGTGGATAGGGGAGGAAGGTGAAAAAGGGACGAGATGGCGGGAAAATGGACGCACGCCAAGGAGAGAAGGGGCACAGAAAAGAGAGCGAGAGGGAAGGGGATGTGTTATTAAAAATTGATAATTCAATATTCATCCCATTGGGCTATAAGCTGCTTAAATGGATAATGACATGCTGTTCCTCTGTTTTGTGTGTGGCCTCATTCTGGCACTGAAGGAGGCTCAGGTTGGAAAGGCATATGAGTGGGAAGGGAAGTTAAATTGGTTGACAACCAGGAGATCTAGCAGGCTTTGGTGGACCAAGTGCAATGGTCACCTAGTCAATGCTTGGTCTAAAGGAGGCCACACAGTGAGCACTAAATGCAGTAGATGAGGTTTGAAAAAGTGCATGTAAACCTCTGTCCCACCTGAAAGGGCTGCTGGATAGGGGCCCCGTGGATAGAGATGAGGGAGGAGGTGAGGGGACTGGTGTTACATGTCCTGCAGTTGCAGGGGAAAATACCTGAGGAGGGAGCGTTTTGGGTGGGAAGGGATGAGTAATGCAAGGATTAGTGGAGGGAGTGGTTGCTATGGAAAATGGAAAGGGATTAGGAAGGGAGAATGTGACTGATGGTGGGAAATGTTGAAGGTGGCAGAAATGGCAGAGAACGATGTGTTGCATGCAGGCTGTTTGTGCGCAAGATAAGCACCAGGTGAACTCTGTCTGTGTTCTGACTGGGGGCAGGGGGAGCAGCACCCAGGAGACACAGAAGACACGGGTGAAGATGTATCAACAACAGCAGAGGGGGTTGGGGGGTGGGGGTGGGGGGGGGAGTGGGGGCGGTCGGGGGGGGGGGGGGGGCACATTTACTAAATACAGAAGACATCTTTGATGATGTGGAAAGCCCCATCCTAGAAACAGGAGCAATGGAGATGGAGAAATTGACTTTTGAGGAATGCATCCTTGCAAAAGGCAGGTTGGGAGGTTTAGTCAAGATAACCATAGTCAAGATGACTTATTAAGCATGTTTACAATAAAAACAGAAAGCCTTAGAAATAATCAGCAATTCAGAGAGCATCTGTAGAGAGAGAAGCAGTTAAAATTTCAGGTTGATGAACTCTTCATCAATATAAGTTCTGGACAATGGAGAAGGCAGTAGGTTGCTTAAGTCACAAGATGGAGAGAAATCAGCAAATTACACATTTTGTTCGGACTTGGTTATGTTGTCAATTACTCCTGAAGTGCAGCCAGAATCACAGCAGGATGTTCCAGATGCTGAACCCATGATGATGTCTAATCACACCTTCTTGATGAGATATGAAAGTTTCCTCCTCCTTTAATAGTGAACGTGATGTCTCTCCTGATCCCCACCCCGCACCCAACAAAAAACCATTATAAGGGCTCTGATTTATTCTGTAGCTTTTCATACATCAAATTTGCTCTCCCCTGACTCTCAGTCCGAAGAAGGGTCTGGACTCGAATCCTCACCTATTCCTTTTTTTCCAGAGATGTTACCTGATTCATTTGGTTATTTCAGCATTTTATGTCTATCTTCAGTGTAAACCAGCATCTGCAATTCCTTCCTACACAAGAAAATATGGGATATATCCTTATATCTTGCTGCCTGCTTTTCTCTCGGCAGGTCGATCTTAAACATCTCCTAATTCTTTAGTATTGATGTTTCCCTTTTAAATAGTATTTACTTGTCATTTAGCTCCTACTGCTCAACTTGAAGAGACACAATCTGGAAGCCCAAATGTATTGGCTTAATAAAACTGAACCCCAAGATGCCAATGCACTGACTTGACTCATGTGGGTTCCCTATATAATTCCAGACCGTCCTCATAAGTCACCTTCACAAAAGATATTGCATACGTTAATAACAATAACCTTACTGGTACCAGCAATTTGTGTAATGCTGCATCATCGTACAAAACTGATTTTGAATCATGAATATATTGAATATGAATTATATTTCCAAAGCATTAATAACCAGTGCTATGCGGTGTACAAGTTAATTAGTGTCTCCCACTTCTGAAACGAGAAACTCAGCATATGTGCGTCCAATTCATTATGTGGGAGCTGCGTTTATTTCATTTAGTTTACTTGCGACTTTCAATGAGGATTCAGTCTGGTGTCTTATAATTCAACTTCTATCTGTTGCATTTACTCAAATTACGAATGCCAATTCATCAAGAGGTTCCACTTTTGTTTTTAGCAATAATGCTTCTAGATTGCTTATTATTAAACAAAAATGATTTTAGCTCAAAGTTTATAGTAACGTATCACAATATGAAAGATTGACGCATGTTATTTGGTTACCCATTAAATAAGGAGATACAACTGCAAGTCAGTCTTCAACACTGAACAAATATCTTCACTTTATTTCCAAACTGCTAGCTTTCTCTTCAGATAAACAAATCTTTTATCTGTTTATTACCTGGGAGAGCGCTTGGTCTTTATTTCCAGCCCTGATTTCTAGTAGATACCAGATGGTGTCGTTATTGCTGCATTGCACTGAAGATGTAAAAGCAGAATGTGGTAAATTACATTGTGGTGTCTTTGCCAAGCTTTGCTATACATGTAGCTGAATTATGTATCGAGAATGGTAAATATTTTGGATAAATTAGAACCATGCTGATTGTTTCAATGTGAGTGATGAATAAGTGACAGAGGCATAAATGGTGTAATTAACTAAATTATTTTGTCACCATTCCAGCGAGTTTCAGAAGTTCACGATGCTGAACACAGATATCCCATGTAGTTATTCTGATATACCCGTATTTCCCGGCAATGAAGACACTATTTTTTACCCAAAAATAAGGCACGTAAATTTACCTCCGTTGTGGAGGCTGAAGGTTAGGTTGTTAGCCAAGAAAGATAGACTTGGCAATCCCTCAGTACAGCAACATCAAGGGGAGAGTTTCTTTCACAGCATGTGGGTAGTCTGGGGCGGTTCAGCATGGCCTGTGCTGTACAAATTAGCTGGGCCACTAGCGGTAAAGGTGCGGGGAGGGTAGGAGCATCTTTGGGCAGGAGCATTGAGAAGGAGGTGGTCGGGGATCATGCCAGCAACTCACTCACTCACCACTGGCCACAGCGCTTCAGGCGCGGAGCCACCGCATTGTGGCCGGGGAGGGAAGTAGCTCGAGTGGCCGCCGGGACTGGACAGCGGAACCGTCCGCCAGCACTTTCTGCCAGCCCACCCTCCAGCCAGCCAGCCACGGTGTCATTCGGCACAGGCACAACCGGTGGAGGGGGTGGTTGGCGGGTACCTACTGAGCGGAAGGCTGGTTGCTTTATCCCGGTCTCTCTCTCTCCCCCTTTCCCCCTTTCCCCCTTTCCCCCTTTCCCCCTCTCCCCCTCTCCCCCTCTCCCCCTCTCCCCCTCACTTCCTCACTCCCTCTTCCCCCCCTCTCTCCCTCTTCCCCCCTTCCTCTTCCCCCCTTCCTCTTCCCCCCCTTCCTCTTCCCCCCCCTTCCTCTTCCCCCCCCTCTTCCTCTCCCCCCCCCTTCGTCTCCCCCCCCCTTCCTCTTTCCCATCCCCCCTAGTCCCAGGGCAGGCGGCCTGGGCGCTACAGCCAGTCCCGGGGACACGAGGGATATGGGAACTGAAGCCATTCCCGGGAATGCGAGGGATCTAGGAACTGAAACCAGTCCCGGGAACTCGAGGGACCTGGGAACTGCAGCCAGTCCCGAGGCACGCAGGCGATGTTGCCGACACCTGGACTAAACAAAATCCTGTCCCGCCATCCTTTTCTCAAGATATAGCAACTTAAATTGGGGGTGCATCTTCGATGCAGGTGCGTCTTTATTGCCGGGAAATATGGTACATTTCCAAAGGATGCCTGATTCTGCTGGCATTTAACTAAAGGGCTTGTCCCACCGGACGAGGTAATTCAAGAGTTCTCCCGAGTTTCCCCTGATTCGAACTCGGAGATGTACGGTAATAGCTGCTCGTAGGTACTCGTGGACATTTTTCACCATGTTGAAAAATCTTCACGAGCTTAGCGTTTCCTGAGTACCTGACGTTAGCGTTACAAGCCGCTAATAGATGTCCTGAGCTGTGACGTACCCACTACCTACATTCTACGTACTTAACACGAGTTTGATGGGTTTTTTTAACTCGGGCGAGCTCCTGGGTAAACACGTATATTGGGACAGGCCCACAAGTGTGCTGAGATATATTTTTAGTGCTGCTGTTTACCCAGTGAAAAAGCAACACTGTGAAATTCCCAAGGACCGTTCTTGTGGGGAGTGGAATCAATTTTGACTTTGAGTTTAAATACAAAAATGGTGGGAATAATGACATGGTCCCAAGATGTTACAAGATGATTGTTTCCATGTTTACTACCAGGAAACACTGATAAAGAACACTCATACACACATTCAGACAAAATAATACATCAAAAGCATTTTCCCCCACGCATTTTTATGGTTCTGTGTAGTAGCATTAACATGCCACAGAATGGGAATGTGTCTGCTGAAGCTGTAGTCCCTAAAGAGCCTGTCTCACTTGGCCGTCATTTATGCGACAGGCCAGTGGTGACTGTCACGTGCGTCATCATGCGTCTTCATGCGTCAGCACAGCCGTCTGGAGCGCGTGACGTCATTTGAATACCCAGTTTATGATATTTATGTTGATTTTCTAAAATGTTCCAGTTTCTTGAGTGGTGCTAGCAATTGGAAAATTGCACTTGTAATGCCCCTATTCAATAAACGAGGTGAATGAAAAGTAGAAGGCTGCAGACCTGTAGGAAGGAACTGCAAATGCTGGTTTTAATTGAAGATAGACACAAAATGCAGGAGTAACTCGGCGGGACAGGCAGCATCTCTGGGGAGAAGGAATGCATGATGTTTTGGGTCGAGACTCTTCTTCAGTCTGAAGAAGGGTCTCGGCCCAAAACGTCACCCATTGCTTCTCTCCAGAGATGCTGCCTGTCCCGCTGAGTTACTCCAGCATTTTGTATCACTTATCTGGTTTGCTCTTCCATTTCTATATTGGTATGTATTGCTATGTAACCTTTCAGGAATTTGTGTGCAAGGATTTCCAGCTCGTTCTGAATACAAACATTGGCCAAACCCTCAATTACTCATTCCTCATGTGAATTGCCTGTTGCCAAAGGTTGCCAACATTCCCATTGTTCTGAAAATACTAAATAATTATCCACAATGTACTCTTAAATAGCGCATGCTTATATCCATGACGAGTAAAAGGCGGGTCGCGCAGTGACGCATGGTTATGCACGGTGATGTAATCATGCGTCACCATGCACTACACGTACGAGGTCATGACATCAGCGTGCGACCGCAGTACATCTGCGTGCGTAAGCGATACCCCACGGCAGTGGCGCACGAAACCGTACCCAACTCCACACTTCTCCACGCCTCTCCATGTGCCCGTCTCGTGCTACCTAACCCTAACCCTAACCCTAATTGACGCTACCGATGCATCAAAACACCACAACCACATTTTTGGAGGTTGCGTAAATGGCGCGCTCATGATGGCCAAGTGGGACAGGCCCTTAATTCATTCACCCTCATCGCAGTATCACCAGTGCATTGATTCGTGTTTTGCATTCCTTCCTTTGTTTTATGCTTCAATACTTTCAGTTGGACAAATCCGAGTAGTAAATGTGTTGTGTCAGTGATATCATAAATGTCTGCAGCATTAATATCGATTTGGGAGAATGGGTTGCCAGTAGAAAAGTGAAACGTCACCCGGCAGAATGTGCAATTGTAATCTCGCTGCATTCCAGTCCCAAATCTGTGCCTTCAGAGTTTGCATAGAAGCAATTATTTTCTCCACATTTATGTACTTTCTCAATCATTGTGCATTTCCTTATTTATAACATCAATGAAAAGGATGTGAATACCCCAGTATAACTTTCCGAAGAACATTATAAGTGTGCTCATGGTGAACAGATCTGGTGCAGCATTGAGCTGAAGAAAAATTCAGATAGATCCTTGGTTCGAGAGTACTACACGATGAGACATGACACTGAAAGAACCTGAAGGAAGAAGGTATATTTCTTTGTAATTTTTTATTTTATTTTTATTTAGAGAGGAGTGTTTATTCTGGCCTTCAGCAAATCCATCATAACAAAGACACATGACAGCAGCCTTTCTTAAATCAATTCTTCACCTGCAAAATGAAATGGGGGAGAAGCAGTTAAACAGAATTTTTGATACAATTCTTACAGGAACCTATGGTCATAATGCATTTCGTTGTATCTGTACTGTACACTGACAATGACAATTAAAATTGAATCTGAATCTGAATCTGAATAATTGGTCTATACAGCCCATTAGGTCTTCATTCTTAAATTAGATTAATTTGTGGAATGAAAATGTATTCCAAGGTGCTGAGAAGATGTGTACTTTAAGGCCAAACAGTATAATTCTTAAGTAAGCTTAAGTCAATTAGGACTTAAATGTTTCATGAGGGAGCTATGTAGCCCAGTAACATTGATAAGTATTTAATTGTGTTTTACCCGTAAACCAAAATCCTGGATTATATCAATTACGTTTTCTATTTTTATTTCAGTTTTGAAGTCCATATTTTCAAACACCTCTGCTAATGACATATTTCTATTTGTTTGATAATTTCTCAGTGCTATCCAAATGACTATCTTCTTTGTTTAAAAAAAAATTACAGCAGAAATTTTGGTGTTTTTTCAGCTACAATAAATTGTTCAGTTATTGAGTGTGAGCAAAGAATGTGCCACAATGTCCCATGTAAATGATGAAAATATAATTTTAATTTTACTTTAGAATTGATGATAAAATTCAACAATTTACCAGGAGTGCGAGCATAAATCATGCACCCCCCCCCCCCCACCCACTCCCCCCTTAGATAAGAGTGGGCTAATATATTTTGGGTTGAATAAATTATGGTTCTTTTATTGCTCAGGAAATGAATAGGAGCAAAGAGATCTAGCAGACACTCACAGCAATTAAAAGAAGTGATGCATGTTATTAAAACAAAAGCAGGTTAATCACATGATTTCAAAGAAGAGAAGTGAAAAGTAGAGAAGTTATGTTTAATGTGATGAATTTTGCTTCAATCAGACTTTGCGTAATGGCCAGTCTGGATGTCATGTTGCAGAAAGGAAATGGAGGCAATGGAGAGAGTTAAGAATAATTGGAAGTTTCCGGCTGGATGTGTGAAATTAAATCCAATCTATTGCTCAGATCAGCCACCAAATTGTAAGTGTTGGTTAACAAATAACTGCTAACCTGAAGAGAAGGCTCAGAGAATACTGTTAACCTCAATGAGGTAGAATTCCCTTATCGTGCATTCATACACCGCAGATGGCTCTATTACAACCATGTATTGTCTTTCCCCTGACTGGTTAGCACGCAACAAAAGCTTTTGCTGTACCTTGGTACATGTGACAAGAACAAAACTAAACAAACTAAAGTACACACAGTGAGACGGGGATCTAATGATTGGAGGGCAGACCAAATATGATTCTGATTTCCATCACTAACTTCCAATCAAAGGTCTGTGGTGGTCCTAATTTTAATGGGTTTCCCCAGTATTTTGCGAGATTTGTCCCTCAGACCTATCGAATAATTCATCATGTCAATTTTATCACAGAGGGTCAATGGTATCACAAAGGATAGTTAATATGTGGAACTCATTGCCACAGAGGACTGTGAAGACCAAGTCAGTGGGTATATTTAAGGCAGAGATAGACAAATTCTTGATTAGAACAGGTGTCAAGGGTTTCTGGGAGAAGGCAGGAAAATGGGATTAGGAGGCAGAAATCAGCCATGATTGGATGGTGGAGTAGACTTGATGGGCTGAATGGCCTAATTCTACTCCTATAACTTGAGAATGTGAACTTGTAATATCAATGGGCATTCTAGGCTTGCAGAATAGGAGATGAGAAATAATTTTTCAATACATATTATTCTTTACTTGTCGGCTTTTGTTTATTTCTAAGTGTTCCTGTGTGTTTTAGATTAAGTTTATTTATTTTTTAATTTTGATTTAATATTTTCAAATAATGTATATGTATATCAATGCATGTTAGAGATGCTGAGAATCCTTTTAATTAACAATCTAACAAAGTCTGCAAGGGATATTTCAGGGATTGGGCCCCTGCACCACCCTACCTTTATGAAAGCCATCACAATCTCACTTGCTAACTTTCCAAGGCCAGAGATCAACCCTCACATCTGGCAAATCTGGGCAGTGGATCAGATCTGCCGTGATTTGGTTCAATAGAAATCCATTCATGACATTATTTTCTCTGAGCATTCTTGTGAAATCATAGATATATATTAACTGCATGAAACACCACAATGAATCTTCAAAACTCATTTACAATGTCACTGTATGTAAGCTGACAAAGGAATTGTGATCCCATCGATTTTAGATAAATTGCCACTTCAAAGTGATCTTAATAGGCAATTTCATCACTTCCCTCAGTCATCTCCCATCTTCAGATAACCAGGGTAAAATTCAACACTGGATGAGTGATCTCCATGGTCATTATATCTGTTGAGATGGTAACATGCTTCATCTCAGAGAAACATTTTATTTCCCACAGCTAGTTTAGAGAGAAACCCCTATGGAATGACAAATTGTCTGTTTTTATATCTTCAAAATCACAGGATTAAGTTCCTATTTAAAGGAAACCAATGAATACTTGTACCCTTCATAATTAATGACCACTAACGACATGCAGCAATTGACATCAAATGTTTAGGAATAAAATGTTATTAGCTATTAGCCGGTAGCTAGTAAACCAGTGCTTTTGCAAAAGAGCACAATTTTACTCCAAAGATTAAAAAAAAAATGGTACAAAGAGCCATGAAGTGATAATGGAAAAATAAGTCTGAATCAATCTGATCTTGTTCATTTTTTTTATAATCTACTCAATGTTTTACGATATTCAACAATCATGGAAGACCTCAATGAATAATGCATAGTATTCAATATGCTGAGAACCTCTGGGTCAATTTGCATCCAATTTGAATCATGCTGCTTCCTATATGTTCTATTTATGGAAGAACTTAAACCTATTTCTAATACTGCTCTTTTTCTCTGTTAGAATGTTCTAATCATCAATTGTGGAGTTTTGATAGAATGATTTCCTTGTTTCTTCATCATTATTGTGGAAAAGTTCAAGACATCACCGTGTAAAAGTACTGCGAGTCTCTCTACAAAACCAACCGCAGAAGGTGGCTCAGCAGCACCCACTCATGTGTAATTAGGAATGGGCAATATACGTCAGACTCATTGTCGCAGCCTACATGTCTCGTTGGATAATAATAACAATAAAAATACCTGGAGGTTGTTGACGTTTGTTGGTGAAAATATTCACTGAGACCTGAGTAAGAGAAAAGCAGCAACTTTATTGTTAACAGAGCTCTGGGAGAAGAGTCAAGATCCCGTGGTCTGTGAGTACCTTCTCCCCGAGTGATCCTTACAGCTGGTTTATTGATATTTTATTATCAAACAATGGCAGGTGTTTACATTATCTGGGTGAGTCTCTGATTCTACCGCGGTTTACCCGTTTCGAGACATGAAGGTTCAGCACTGAGGGTTTTAACAAATATCATTTCAAACAAATATTCAATTCTAATGTCAGAACTGCTATTTGAATTAGTAAAAATAAATTGGAAATATTTTCCAATGAAATGGTGGTAAAATTATTATTCATAGGGAAGACAAAGGTATTAAGCAAAGAATAACAAGGAATCATTATCTTCTCATTTGGCTTTCCTTCTTAATCCACTGTTTTCATGGAATGATGCTGATCAAAAATGCTGGTTTCTGACAGTTAAAGCATAGAGCACAGGATCAGGTCCTACAGCCCACAATGTCTGTGTTGAACATAATACCAGGATAAACTAATCTCATCTGTTTACTCATGATCCCTCAGTTCCCTGTGCCCATCTAATAGCCTCTAAATTTCCACTATCATACCTGCCTCCACCACCACCCCAGCAGCACATTACAGGCATCCACTACCCTCTGTGTTAAAAACTTGCCCCACACATCTTCTATGAAGTTTGCCCTCTTTCACCTTAAAGATATATCCTCTAACCTTTGACATTTTCAAGCTGGGAAATAATGCTTACCCTATGTATGCATTTCAGGATTTTATATACATATCAGTTCTCTCCTTAACTCTGACATTCTAGACAAAACAATCCAAGTTAAACAAACCTCTCCTTGTAGCTAATAGCTCCCAATGCAGGAAGCATTCGTATAATCCTCTTCTGCACTCTCCCCATTGCCTCAACGTCCTTCATGTAATGGGGGGACCAGAACTGCATGTAATATTCCAAATGCGGCCTGACCAAAGTATTATAGAGCTGCATCATGACTTCCTGACACATATTCAATACTCTAACGTATGGCAAGTGAACCATATACCTACTTTACCGCTCTATTGAAAGAGTAAAAGTAATTATGAGGTTAAGTAGGTTACAAAATGGCCACTCTGCTTGTAGAATTAGAAGTTTACCAAATGGGTACCTTGCCATTTTGTCTGAATACAGCCAGATAGGTACCTTGCCTTTAGTCTGAATCAAAGATCCTATAGGATCTTTGGTCTGAATACACAGCTAGATTGAAATGTACAGACACTAGGTACCTTGCCCTTTAGTCTGAATAAACAGCTAGATAGAAATGTAAAGATGCTGAGTCATCAAGGACAGAAGCAAGACTGCTTTGAATTTGCAGAGTTAAGGAATAACTCCTTCTTTGAGCAATACCATATTTCATAAATTTTCTGAAATCAGAAGAGACTACCGATCTTTAATAATACCTTATATGGACATGGCAGGATTCTGGACGAGAATGTTCTGTAAAGATAAAGAATTGCTGAATTGCTGACTGTTGGGCTATAAGTACACCTGATTGAACATTACATCTTTGAGTGGAACACAAGGAGCTCTGTGTATCTGAGGATAGATACCCAGCCTGGCCTAATAATGATGTTACTGCTTTACTAACTTTATTGTATTGTTGTCAGTTGAAGTGAATCGGACTTTAACACTATCTTCTTGCATTGCCCCTTTCAAGTCGCTATGGACGTGGATACCAAGATCTCTCTCTGCATCCATTACTGAGGTACAATGATCCAACTGGAATCATTGCATAACTGATCCTGACGGAAATCAGTTTCTAAGGGACAATCCACTCAATAATATGATGCAAAACTGGGCTCAGAATTTTCAGATGAGATCTAAAATTGAGGCCACTCCAGAATGGTTCTGCAGTGAATGCAACAGGTCCAATGACAATTCTTTAAATAAAAGGAATTATTTTGATGTCCTGGCCAATATTTATCACAATAGTCATCTGGTCGTATGTCTTTCTGTGTGTAAATCGGTTGCCAATGGCTATTCTTTAACAGTGCTTAATTATTTAAAATCTATTAGAACATCCTTAACTCATAAGAAATGCTATATGTCTGCATTTTTGTCTACACTACTGTAATATGAAATAGGATTTGTGTGCCATTTGGATTAAGATATTCAAACTATGCTTCAGAGTTCAAAGATGGTTTCCTTTTACTAAATAACTAACATAATCACACCATTGATACATTGTGAAAGAAAGTGGGAAAAACATGATTAAGAAGGAACAAACTCCCATTCATAAAATACGTTTCTGTATTCCCCAAAACCTGGTAACTATGGAGGCAAGTAGACATGTCTCATGGGTTCAAAAAAGCAACTAAAATAAACAAATAATCACAGTGTTATAATTTTATGCAGGGTTGATCTAATGGCGTTCGCTCTTGGACCTCCCCTTGTGTTTGGATTACTTTTTCGCTGTGATTTGCTCGTGCAGACTTGGAATATTGAAGGATGTTCAATTATATGTCAAGTATGCTTCAGATGAAATGGTTTATTAATGGGCCTGTCCGACTTCGGTGATTTTACAGGCGACTGCAGGCGACTGTCAAGTCGTCGGCAGCCGCCTGAATAACCAGCAACTGGATCGGCGACTATCAGACTGGAACGCACACACTCACTAACACATCGCAGCGGGGGTAGGGGGGAGTGCTGTCTGACGTTCGCACAGTGCAAAGCCAAGGTGATACAGACACAGACCACGATGAACAGGAAGGTTCGCGCTGTAATTAAGACGGCTAAGCACAGTATACGGTAAGTCCCTTAAAAGAGGGGGGTATGAGGGGGGAGATGGGGTGAGAAGAAGGGAGAAGGAGTGGAGACAACTTTTAAGAAGCCAAACAACTTTTAAGAACCCAGAGATACACGGCTGTGATGTTCGGCAGGCATTTAACATTACCGGTCAGTTATCCTTGGTTCTGAAAGCTACTGCTTACGTTTTATTTCCCCAATGAGCCAATCAAATTCACCGGTCAGCACCGGCTGCTACCTACAAGAACCTATGAGAACCATCGACCCCCTGGCAACCCACTAGGACCTCCTGAAGACCCACCTACGGCACGAGAATTCTCGCTATTCTCCATGGCGGCTTCACTCTAGTCACTCATGTTGAAAAATTCACAGGGACAATATTGAGGCAGCGACTAGTTCCCAGAATGCAGGAACTCCTCACGACCATGAAGGCGACCCCGGCAACCACCCGCGAACATGTGGCGAACATGTGGCGACGACATAGTCTCCTGCAGTTGCCTAAAAAGTTGCCTAAGTGGGACAGGCCCATAAGACTAGATTTAAGAACAGGGGCAGAAAGGGAAATGGATTTTCAAGTAATTTATGTGTATTAAATCTTCATCAACAATTAATACCAGAATGAATGTGACTCCAGACTTGTATTAATTGATTTATCATGCTAAAAAGTTTGTTTAGTTGTGATTAACTTACATCAAATTAATAAAATAATACTTTGACTGCAAGTGATAGGATTTAACATCCACAATATATTTTGTTACATCTACTGTACAAGAACAGCAACATGTCAGGCATTGTTTTGTTTTAGTGAATCATCAGTGAGATGCCTTTTTCATGAAATTAATAGCAGAGAAAAGCAGAATTTGGTTTTGCATTTTTAATCATGGATCTGCGCATAAATCTGTAGTACGGCGATTATAAATGTTGGCCCAACCTGTTCTCTATGTTATTGTGAGCTGGAGGAAAATTGGCTCAACAATTGATAATTAAAAATTAATAAGTATGCTCATAACAATTTGGATAACTACCAAATTACTTTTTTCTTCATCTGAAGATACTGTATGAGTAAAAGTGGAAACTTCACCTTGACTCTAGACACATTTCATCATGTTCAGATCAGGAGTTAATCGATCTGAGATTAGTTGAAAGCATAACAAGAATTGGCCAATAATGAAAGCATAATAAGAACTGGCTCAATAACCACTGAGCATAACAGAGTGGAGCACTGCTGAAAACAATGTTGGTATATTAAGCATCACAATCTATATTAATAACATTCCTACCCAGCTTGACATTTCTGTAATCTTGAAAAAATGTGTAGGTGTTACTATTTTGGGTATGGGCCAATTATTCTCAATTTGGATGTAAAATCTTTACAATTTCTTGGCAGAATCTTGGGACTGACTTTGCCTGAGTTGACTCGACTTCATGGCTTCAGCTTTGGACTGAGTAATATAACTGTGAATGTAATATTTCTACTCCCTTCATGAATGGTTCAATGAAATTGAAAACTTTGGACTACGATGTGCACTTGTTGAATAATCTGAAGGTTAACTTGCTATAGTCTGCACGTATTTTAAAGTTATAGACTCACAAGATAAATAGTTTGCCCACTAACCTGACCTCCCTTTTTTTAAAGAATGGAAACTAGCTTTGACATTCCAGCTTGCTGTAGATTGACAGTATGAAAGACATTTTCAATATGTGTTCTTAAGTATTCAAAAGTCAGCATGTTCATGAACAAACTGAGAGCTCTTGATTATTTGCATCGCTAATTATTACTTTCACCTGTGAGATAAACTACATATTTATTTCAGAGGTCCTTTTTGACTCGAATATTTGCCTTCTTATGTAATGTTCTAGTTTTGCAGTGAAGCCTTTTAGCAAAATCCACCAATGTTTAGAGCTTTGATGTTATACTGCATGATGTGACAGCACATCAATCATAAATTTATAATTTTTGCTGTAATATGAAGAAGGGACTCTCTCCTGTTATCATTAATGTGTTTTAGTTTACAATATGGATAATGGTTAGATTTGTAGATTTTTCTTGATGCTTAAAAATCTTATAGAAAAAGGAAATGGTTTGATTTTTTCACAAAATATAAACCATATTTAAAAGTACAACCAAAAAATTCATGATTTAGTTAGTGTGCAGCGGCGCCTGCTGGTGCACGCAGGTATCGAACCCGGCGTTCGGAAGCCGCGGTCACGTCACTTGGGAGGGGCTGCTAGCTTTTGCGCGGTTTCGTTTTGCGCGGCAGTTGAGTGATGACTACCGTTGTAGTCAGATGTGTTGCAAGAACCTGTGAGCTAAGAAGCTATTTTGTGAATAAAATAAGTTACTAAACTTAGTTGGCGTACTTGCAACCGCCAAAAATGCATATTTTCAAAGTAAATGAAGTGCAAAACTTTACCCTGAAGTGGAATCTAGTTTGTATGGCTTTGTGGCATTTCCATTATTACTTATGAACATGGCACAAAGTACCTGCATTGATGTTTCATTGAACAAATGTTCATTCCAAATGCATTTAACTGCCTTTAATATGAACTCACTGAACCTTTTAATTTGACAGATTTTCTTTCTGTGAAGGATTGTTTGCTAAAAGGCAAACATTTGATTTACAAGCTGGGTGTCAATTTTAATTTTGAAGATACCTAATCTTTCATGTTTTTTTCTTGCCTCCATTTTCCTAAAGATTGTGATTTTTATGAGATCACATTTCAAAAGTCCCCCTTGTTGGAATGTAATCCAATAATATGCAGAATTGATATGGAGGACATTCCAGAAATGACAGGAAAAAGAATAAAATATAGATGCGACAAGGACAGGAAATGCTGGAAATACTCAGCAGGTCAGGCAATTTCTAGTCAAGAGTCAAGAATCACAAGTGTTTAATTCTCATATGTGCTGGCAACGGAATGATGAAATTATTACTTACCGCAGCTATAGAGGTCCACTAATGCAAACATACACGAATAAATAATTTATTCGGGTGCTCCAACCGCGGGAGCCTGTTGACTTTAACATCGTGGAGCTCGCAGTCGCTGGTTAGAGACCGACTTCGGGAGCTCCAAGCCGCAGGAGCTTTGACTGCGCCAACGTGGGAGCTTCGATCGCCATGACGAGGGAACTCCGATCGCCCCGACCTGGGGGGGCTTCAATCACCGGCTGTGGGAGCTTGAATCGCCCCAACTGCAGATGGTTTGACTGCCCCAACTGTGGGAGAATAAAGAGGGAAGAAGATCAGACTTTATAGCCTCCATCACAGTGAGGGATGTGGGGAATCCGCTGTGGTGGATGTTTATGTTAACTTTTATGTAGTGGTGTGTCTTGTTGCTTTTTTTTAGTATGGCTGTATGCTAAATCGAATATCACTGTACCTTTGGTAGCGGACAACACAATGATATGAACTTTGAATTCTCCAATTTTAAGTATTAAAATTAAGCACCCCCTCTCTCTTCCATCTATATCCCTCCCTCTGGGGTTACATTTCATTCATTTTATCTTCTTATCTAACACACTTATGTCTTCTTTTCATCTCTAGTATTTGTCACTTACTCCACCCATTTGCCAATCAAAACCTCCCTCACCTCAAATCCACCCATTATTTGCCATGCTTTCTCCTGCCCCCACCTTTTTTTCCAGCTTTCTCCCGCCACTACAATCAGTCTGAAGAAATATCCCAACATAAACGTTGCCTGTCCATTCTCTCTATGGATGGGTAGAACAGGTTTGGAGGGATATGGGCCAAATGCAGGCAGGTGAGGCTAGTGTAGCTGGGACATGTTGGCCGGTGTGGACAAGTTGGGCTGAAGGGCCTGTTTCCAAGCTGTATCACTTTATGACTCTATGAGATGCTACCTGGCTCATTGAGTTACCCCAGCATACTATGTTTTGTGACTTTTTAATCCTTATTCTCCTTAGATGCTTGTTTAATATCACCATGTTATATCTATCAGCAGGACAAAATTTGTCTGACTTCATGCAACATTACCCCGGAGAAACTAAAGTCAGATGAGGATGGCCTCCTGGGTGGGCCTGATCCGACATGGATCACCACCTGACATTGATTAAGTACCATATGATTTTTGCACATTTAGCCGTGGGCTTGGATCTTTTTATTTAACTTCAAAGAGTCACAAAGGCATAGAACTGCACAGCAGAGGGACCAGCCCTTTGGCCCACCTTGACCATGCTGACCAGGTTGGGCTATTCGGCTACTCCAATTTGTGGGCCTTTAACACTCTTATCTCTTCTCAACCATATATCTGTCCAAATGTATTTTTAAAGTCGTAATTGAATCCGGTTCTTAATTTTTTTTTTTTTGGTAGCTCATTCCAGATACAGCCAATCTTCTGAGTGAAGAAGTTGCCCATGTAGTCCCTCTTAAATCTCTCCCCTCACATCTTAAACCTATATCCAAATTCAAGGCATAGCTATGGGCACTTGCATGGGCCCCAGCTATGCCTGCCTTTTTGTAGGGTATGTCGAACAACCACTGTTCCAGGTGTACACTGGCCCTATCCCTGAATCTACCTCCGCTGCATTGACAACTGCAATGGTGCTGTCTCCGGCACCCATGCAGAACTCACTGACTTCACCAACATCACCACTAATTTCCATTCTGCACTCAAATTCACTTGAACCATCTCTGACAACTCCCTACCCTTTCTGAATCTCACTGTATCCATCACAGGAGACAAACTATTGACCGACATCTACTACAAACCTACTGACTCCCATAGTTATCTGGACTACACTTCTTTCCACCCTGCTTCCTGTAAAGACTCTATCCCTCACTCCCAATCCCTCCGTCTGCGCCGCATATTATTGGCTGCAACCTTCCCACCATTGATGAACTGAACACTGCAAGGGCCAGGAAGCGAGTGGGCAAGATCATCTCTGACCCCTCTCACCGTGGCCACAAACTCTTTGAATCACTTCCCTCTCTAAGGCGACTCCAGACTGTCAAAGCTGCTACAGCCAGACATAAAAACAGTTTTTATCCAGTTTTTATTCTCTACTGAACAGCCAAAAATCTGTAGCCTCCCTTTGATCTGGTATTTTGTTGGTTCACATACTTGATCAATGGTGTTTTATCATTAATGTTTTATTATTATTAATGTTTAATGTTTTCTGAGTCATTTGTAACTGTCACTGTATGTCATGTTGTTACTTGTGGGCGGAGCACCAAGGCAAATTCCTTGTATGTGAGTACTTGGCCAATAAACATACTTACTTATTTATATGCGCCCAGGATGAGGTTTTCCATACTAGATCATCGGAGATGTCCTCATTCTTTCGGAAATGGGGGTTACCGTCTTCCATTATACATGAGGCTCGCACTAGGTTCTCCTTGATATACCGCAGCTCTGCTCTTGCTCTCCCTATTCGCAACAAGGACAGAGTCCATCTTGTCCTCACCTTCCACCCCATCAGCTGTCGCATACAGCATATAATCCTCCAACACTTTTGCCACCTCCAACGGGATACCACTACTGGTCACAACTTTCCATCTCCACCCCTTTCTGCTTTCCACAGAGACTGTTCCCTCCGCAACTCCCTGGTCAACTCATCCCCTCCCACCCCCCCCCCAGGTACTTTCCCCTGCAACCGCAGGAGATGCAACACCTGTCCCTTTTTCTCCCCCCTCAACTCCATCCAAGGACCTCAACAGTCTTTCCTGGGGAGGCAGAGGTTCACTTGAAGCTCCTCCAACCTCATCTACTGTATCCGCTGTTCGAGGTGTCAGCTTCTGTACATCAGCGAGACCAAGCGCAGGCTCGGCAATCGTTTCTCTGAACACCTCTGTTCAGTCCGCCTTAAACTACCTGAACTCCTCATTGCTCAGCACTTTAACTCCCCCTCCCATTCCCAATCTAACCCTTCTGTCCTGCAGGTTTGATTCCATAAAGTTGACTAGGAATAGATCATTCTAATCTGATCTGAAAATATAAATATTTGCAAATTCCAAAATGATGCCATGCATGAAATGAGACAAGAGACGGGGTAAATCTATCCTCGCTCTTGATGATTTTGATGTGCAGATGATCGACATCCAGACTTTTTGTAATTGAATTTTACTTTATAAGCCATCCCTTACCAGTCACAACTTGCATATAATTCATTTTGATTTAGACACTCAGGCAGGTCGCGTTATTTTTGAATTCAGGATGAAAAGTTTTAAAAAAAAGGAAAGGGAACAAGAACATTTGATGGTCTATGGTTCTCTTCTGTTACCTGTGTATGGTTTTTACATGGGACATACCAGAGGACATAGGTTTAAGATGAGAGAGGAAAGATTTAATAGGAACCTGAGCAGCACCTTTTTCACACAGAGCGTGGTGGGTATAGGAACATGTTGCCAGAGGACGTTGTCAATGCAGGTGGTATGACAGCATTTAAAATACATTTTGACAGGTACGTGGATAGGAAAAGTTTAGAAGGATACGAGCCAAAAGCAGGCAAATTGGACTAGATTAAGTGGGGCATCTTGGTTGGCATAGACAAATTGGGCCATAACAGGGCCTGTTTCTGTGCTGTTTGACTCTACACTATAACTCTAAGTGGCTGTGGGTGCTGCAGGTAAACATTTCACTAATCACTCCCAGCAGTTCAGCTCTATGTCCTCATGCCTCCCAGTCAGTTCATAAAGGGCATTGTCAAAATAAATAATAGCAATGGCCAATTTGAATTACCTGTAAATCATAAATAGAAAGCATCTTTTAATTTGATTTGTTGCATTTATTAGTGAGAGTTCAGGTTACTTTAGAAATGCAGTTGTGTAATAACTAATAGCAGCGTTAATGCTGCTGCCTTACATCGCCAGAGACTCGGGCTCGAGCTTGGCTATGGGTGCTATCGTTGTGGAGTTTGCACCTTCTCCCTGTGACTGCGTGTCCGGTTCCTCCCGCATACCAAAGACATGCAGGTTTGTAGGTTAATTGGCTTCTGTTAAGTGCCCCTCGTGTGTAGAGTGCAAAACTGTGATAATTATGAACTAGTATGCGAGTGGTCAATGGTCGGTGCTGATCCAGTGCGCCAAAGGCCTGTTCCAACACTGTATCTCTAAGCTAAACTAAACGCAGAGAATGAAGAGAATATATTGCCGTTTATATCATTAAAGATGAGCATTATTATAATTATTTTTGAGGAACATATAATGCTTTGCGCACATGTACTCTGCCCACATGCTATTATTCCCTTAGCTCCACTTATTTACGATGGCATTGCAGAAAATGCCTTTCAGCAAGCCTTGATTTGCCTACTCTTTTGTGAGGTGGAGTGGGCAGAAAGTGTTAACTAGGCCTCAGGTTGGTGTACAGGAGGTCCCGTGCTCAGTTTGATCTGACAGCATTTGTCGGGTCAAATGCAGCTTTTCTTGAATTGGGAGGACATCTGGCCTTAGCATTGTAATCAACCATTGATATTGCCCCAAATAAGTGAAATTAGAGTTATTATTTTATTTTTTTATTTTATTTTTTTAAATTTATTTTTGTTAGAAGTAAGTACAATAGTGTGGTACTTGAGTACCTAATACATACATACACATTGCCATTCTTGTACAACTTCGTATTTTTAATTTAATAATAAAAGAACAATGAAAGAAAAAAGAAATAAAGAGTGTCGAAATAGATAGACAAGCGAGTGGAAACAGATAGCGAAAGAAATAAAGAGCAGAGATGAAAAGCTAAAAAGATTGAGAGAAGAGAAAGTAGAGAAAAGTGAAATTAGGAGAGATATACATACTTCGTATTTTTGCCCATCCGTCACCCAGTTCTGAACAATTTAATTTCTAAGGTTGTGTTATGTTGAACCATATGCTTGTAAAAAGTTGATAAAAGGAGACCAAGTCTTTAAGAATTGGTTTACTTTGCCAAGTAGGAGGAATCTCATTTCTTCAAGATGTATTTCCGACATATTTGAAATCCACATTTTGAACGTTGGCGTGGTTGCGTTTTTCCAGAATTTGAGGTTTTTTTTTGCTGTTATTAAACCGTAATTAAGAGGAGCTTCTTGGAACATAGTTAATTTACTTCCCTCTTCCATTGATCCAAAGATAATCAGTTCTGTATTGGGGTTCAATTTTGTGTTAAATAGTTTTGTAAAAGTTCCAAAAATGTTGTTCCAAAATGTATGCAGTTTTGTACAAGAGACAAAGGAATGTGATATAGTGGCATTTTGAGTTAGGCATTTATCACAGATGGGGGAAACATTTGGAAATATTTTATTCAGTCTAGTTTTCGAGTAATATAATCTATTTAAAATTTTAAATTGAATTATGTTATGTCTTACATTAATCGAACATTTATGTACATATAATAGATTATTTTCCCATCTGTCGTTCGGAATTTTTATCAATAACTCATGTTCCCAGTCCCTTCTAATTGCCTCTGTCATTGGTGTTTCTATATTTAGAATTACATTAGGTTGATATTAAATTGCTTGATTCTGCCTTTCTATTCATTCCTTCCTCTAATAATTCTGGCGTTAGAGTTTGATATCCTTGAATATATATTTTTTCAAATAATCTTGAATTTGAAGATATTTAAAATATTGATTACTTTTCAAATTATATTTTAGTTGTAATTGTTGGAATGATGAAAGTTTTCCCATTTCATACATATCTCCCGTAATTTTAATTCCTATTCTTTCACAATGGATAAACGTTTTATCAATAATAGATGGTTTGAATGAGGGATTATTAGCTATTGGAGAAAGAAACAATAAATTTCTTGATTTTAAAGTTAATTTTATTTGTTTCCAAATTTGTGTTATACTGTGAATAATTGGATTCTTCGTATATTTTGTTACGACTCTCGAAGGCAGGAACCTCAGAGTCGTGTAAAATAATCAAAAAAACAGGTTCAAGTTTAAGAAAATAGTCTTTAATTTTGTTAAAAGACAAAAACCCGAACCTGATTTAAACAACAGTCAGGGACAAGAATCGACTAACAAATAAATATAACAGTGCTCCAGCCAGCCTCGAAATGGACCGTCGAACTGGAGTCTCTAATCCTGCCTAAATAGAGATAACCCTGCAACAAAATACACGAAAACCCTCAGGTCAGCCCTTATCCATCCCAATACAACATTAAATGACAAATATACGTAACAGTACACAAAGTTCTATGCCATGCGGCCAGGTCTCCTGCAGCTCAGACCGGCAGCCTGTTCACTTGTCAGGGTCGGCGAAGAAGCGAGAGAATTCTGGGATCTCTTGCTATTTAAGCTTCTGACGAGTCACCGGTCACCTGACGCAGCTTGGCCAATCGGGTACATGAGCTCTTAACCCCTTGATTCCTGACTCCCAGCCACGGTGCCTGCACTCAGGAAAGAAACAAAAAAGGTAAGTACACAGCATTCACCGGTGGGGGGGGGGGGGGTTGGGAGCACCTAACACCCCCACCCAAAGATACTGAATAAGCTTCAGAAGAAACTATTCAGTACTAAAACACAGCAAGGGTTTCTTTCTCAATGGTGGAGTACCACCTCTGATGGGGATTAAACTTCTTAGAGAAGTGCGAAACTGGATGCCCCACCCCATCTGAATCATCATCCTGTATAAGAACCCCACCAACCCCACGATCACTAGCATCCACTGCCAGATTAAATGGACGCTCACAATCAGGTGCCGCAAGTACAGGTGCGCGCACCAGAAGACCTTTAGTATGATCAAAGGCTTGTTGACACTCAGCGGATCCTACAAAAGCTACCTTCGGACTCAGAAAATCCGTCAAAGGAGCAGCCACTGCAGAGAAGTTTGGACAGAACCCCCAATATGTCCCACCTTGTCCTCGAGAGCGTGAACCTGACCCCGGCCCACCATCTTACCCAGATACGTCGCCGTGGCCTGGCCAAACTCACACTTCCCCAGATTGATCGTTAGGTTTGCCTCCGCTAGACGACAAAATGCCTCCTTCAGATGACTGATGTGTTCGATCCAAGACCTGGAGCACACAACTTAATTATCAAGGTATGCTTCACAGAAGGACAAACCAGACAATACCATGTTCACTAACCGTTGGAAGGTTGCCAGTGCATTGCGCATTCCAAATGCCATTACTGTGTACTGAAGAAAGTTATCAGGCGTAACAAACGCGGAGATCTCCCTCACCCGCCTAGTCAAAGGAACTTGCCAATACCCTTTTCGCAAGTCCAACTTAGACACAAAAGATGCACTTCCCACATGATCCACACACTCCATCCGTGGAAGAGGATAGCAATCCGGCTTAGTTACAGCATTCACCTTCCGAAAGTCCGTGCAAAACCTGTCCTCCCCACTAGCCTTCATAGCCAGTAGACACGGAGAACTCCACGGACTACAACTAGGTTCAGCAATTGCATGCTGCAGCATATAGTCAACCTGACCTCTTAGGCGATGATGCTTGTCAGGGTTGACCCGATACGGATGCTGTTTAATTGGCGCAGCACTGGCCACGTCAATGTCATGCTGCAGCATAGACGTCTGAAAAGGCACATCCGAGAACAGTGACCCATTTGACCCCACCAAAGCAAGCAGATCATCCCGCTGACTTCCAGAGAAATGAGACAAACACAAGGGAAGTGACTCCAAAGCTTCAGAGTTACACAGCTTTCCCTGCGTCACTGCCACAGACAACCGTGCCTCACCCACATCACCACCTGTGTCAGGAAGCAGCACTGCTACACCCAAAACTGGCTTAGACAAAACCGAAGGACACAGCTCCTCCCCATCAACCCGTACATGCTCCTGCTCATGGTACTGCTTCAGCATGTTGACATGACAGAGCTGAGTCTTACGCCTCCGATCAGGGGTACCAATAACGTAATCCCTTGCACCAACCTTATTAACCACCTGATAGGGACCACTATACCGAGCCTGCAGACTGGAACAAGGAATAGGCAACAACATTAGGACCTTGTCACCAGGAGAAAAATTCCTACTTGAAGCCATCCAGTCGAACCAGCCCTTCATCCTAGACTGAGCAGTAGCAAGATTACCCATTGCCAGTTCGCATGCCATCCGCAGTCTAGACCTAAAAGTACAGACATTGTCTAAAATACTACGTTTTGAATTCTCCTGCAACCATTTCTCCTTCAGGACCCTCAACGGACCACGAACAGTATGCGCGAACACCAGGTCAGCAGGACTGAACCCTAAAGACTCCTGCACGACCTCACGCACCGCAAACATAACTAGATGTACCCCCTCATCCCAGTCTTTTTCAAACTCCAGGCAGTAAGTCCTCAACATAGATTTCAAAGTCTGGTGAAACCGCTCGAGAGCTCCCTGGCTCTCAGGATGATACGCACTGGAGTAACAATGCTCAATATCCAACAACTTCATTACCTGACCAAAACCTTTGACATGAAGTTGGAACTTTGGTCACTCTGCACAACCTTGGGCAAACCGAACAATGAAAAAAACTTAGTGAGAGACTTCACAATGGCAGGGGCAGTAATGTTACGCAAAGGGGCCAGCTCCGGAATGCGGGTAGACGCACACATAATTGTCAATAAAAACTTGTTGCCCACCGTTGTCTGAGGTAGAGAACCCACACAATCAACTAGAATCCGTTCAAACGGCTCCCTGACCACAGGGATTGGATATAAAGGCGTAGGAACAATTGATTGGTTCGGCTTTCCTGGCAAATGTGACAACATCTGCAGTGCTGCTTCACGTCCTTTTTCAATCCTGGCCAAAAAAAATCCGTAAGATACGGTCATACATCTTATTAACCCCCAAATGTCCACCCAGAGGTCCATCATGAGCCAAACTGAGTATCTCATCCCTATACCGACGAGGTATCACAATCTGATCAACACGCTCCAATCATCATGCCCTGCCATATCCAAGGAGACCACTTTTGCATCAGTAAGCCATTCCTCAGAAAATATCCCTTTGCTGTGGAATCCATATCCCCCTTAGGCACTGCGCAGTCGAACAGATCCGATAAACCTGGATCACTCTTTTGCTCCTCAGCCAGCCTGTCACGTGACAGCGACACAGGCACATTTTCAGACAAGACCCCATCTTGAGATGTAGAAACACCCTTCACAACACAGGATCCATCATCATGATCCCCAAAAATGCTCTCACTCAGGTCCACTACATCTTCAAACTTTGCCTGGTTCTTAGCCATAGCCCTTGTGACCGCACAAGCTGTGAAGACCGTCGGATGCTGCATAGCCAATCTATCAGGACTCTGCACCACCAGAACAGCCGTCACCTCAGGAGTAATGAAAACTCTACCTCCTGCCAAGTCATTCCCCAAAATCACAGAAACTCCCGCAACGGGAAAACACGGCCGTAACGGGAAAACACGGCCGTAACCCAACAATTACCCGGCCTGAAACAAACTCAGACTCAAGACTCACGATATGCAAAGGCACTACCATGTCCTTCAACCCGAATCCTACCACAGGGACACTGGACCCAACCGATGACTCCCCAGAAAACGGCAGTACACTATCCAATATAAAGGACTGAGTAGCACCAGTATCACGCAAGATGTATACTGGAACTCTATGACCCCCATCCTCTAGAGAAACAAAACCTTTTGTGATGAACGCAGAATAATATATGGACTTTAGTAAGGCCTTTGACAAGGTTCCTCATGGAAGGTTGGTTAAGAAGGTTCAACTGTTGGGTATAAATGCAGGAATAGCAAGATGGATTCAATAGTGGCTGAATGGGAGAAGCCAGAGGGTAATGGTGGATGTTTGTCGGGTTGGAGGCAGGTGACTAGTGGGGTGCTTCAGGGATCTGTGTTGGGTCCTTTGTTGTTTATCATGTACATCAATGATCTGGATGAAGGGGTGGTAAATTGGATTAGTAAGTATGCAGATGATACCAAGATAGGGGGTGTTGTGGATAATGAAGAGGATTTCCAAAGTCTACAGAGTGATTTAGGCCAGTTGGAAAAATGGGCTGAAAGATGGCAGATGGAGTTTAATGCTGATAAATGTGAGGTGCTACACCTTGGCAGGACAAATCAAAATAGGACGTACATGGTAAATGGTAGGGAATTGAAGAATACAGTTGAACAGAGGGATCTGGGAATAACCGTGCATAGTTCCTTGAAGGTGGAATATCATATAGATAGGGTGGTAAAGAAAGCTTTTGGTATGCTAGCCTTTATAAATCAGAGCATTGAGTATAGAAGCTGGGATGTAATGTTAAAATTGTACAAGGCATTGGTGAGACCAAATCTGGAGTATGGTGTACAATTTTGGTCGCCGAATTATAGGAAGGATGTCAATAAAATAGAGAGGGTACAGAGGAGATTTATTAGAATGTTGCCTGGGTTTCAACAGCTAATTTACAGAGATAGGTTGAATAAGTTAGGTCTTTATTCTCTGGAGCACAGAAGGTTAAGGGGGGACTTGATAGAGGTCTTTAAAATGATGAGATGGATAGACAGAGTTGATGTGGACAAGCTTTTCCCTTTGAGAATAGGGAAGATTCAAACAAGAGTTTATGACTTTAGAATTAAGGGACAGAAGTTTAGGGGTAACATGAGGGGGAACTTCTTTACTCAGAGAGTGGTAGCGGTGTGGAATGAGCTTCCAGTGGAAGTGGTGGCAGCAGGTTCGTTGGTATCATTTAAAAATAAATTGGATAGGCATATGGATGAGAAGGATATGGAGGGTTATGGTATGAGTGCAGGCAGGTGGGACTAAGGGAAAAAAGTTGTTCGGCACGGACTTGAAGGGCCGAGATGGCCTGTTTCCGTGCTGTAATTGTTATATGGTTATAATAAGATCTCACTAAGGAATTCTCTAAAATGCTCACTAACATGAATAAGACACTGGAAAACAAGTTATCTAAAATGGAAGTTAATCTCTCCAAGAAAATAGATGCTGCGCGTGATGAATCAAAGGAACAGTTTGAGTTTTTGTAGCAACAGTTGTCGGATCTGGAGCAGAGGACAACTCAGGAATTTGTGAGAATGGAATATGATTATAATAAGAAATTTGATAAACTGACTGAAGGAGTTGATAAGTCGATAAAGATATGAAGGTTGAAATACGTGAGATGTCTCGGGAAATATCGACCCTGAAAGAAGAACAAGGGGCTAATCGGGAGCAATTGAATAAATTGACAGATAAAATTCAAGATTTCGAAGCTCGATCAAGGAGACAGAATTTGAGGATTGTTGGAATAAAGGAGGGACAAGAGCTAGGAATTTTACTGACCGAACTTGTTACTAAAATACTCAAAGATGTCTTTAAGTTGAAGGAAAACCCGAGGATTGATGTGGCACATCGGGTAGGTCGCTTCAGAAGAGAAATAAATGCTTCCCCAAGACAGATTATTGTGACATTTTTGGACATTTTTGGATAAACTTATGAAGATGATACCACATGGGGAGAGGCTTACATTTGATGGAGAGACTGTCAGATTCTACAGGGACTACCCACGCGAAATATTGGAGAGGAGGAACGAGTTCAAAAGAGCAAGCAGCATTCTACAAGGTAATTCAGAGGTGAAATACGGAGTGGTGTTTCCCGCGAAGATGAAAATTAATGACAACTCTATTCAATGCGTCTTCACGGACCCGGATTTGGCATTTAATTATGCACAAGAAATTGTAAAGAAAATAGAAAAAAGAGAAGTAAAGGGTGATGATTAAATGTTTATTGGGAAACTGTGCTGTAATTAAGATGGTGGAACTGCTCTAGACATTAACCAGACAGGTTTATCTGTCAGGAATGTGTATGCAATGAATATGCCCTGGTTTCAACCTTGAACAGATAAGGAGAAGATAAATAATTGAAAGGAGAACATTTTGAAGCAGCGCGATCAGACTTGAAAGAAAATCAAAGGAAATTATGGACTTAAGAAATGTTTTATTTAATACAGTATATATGTAACGTAAAGAATTAACTAACTATATAAACTTAATATTACTAATTAATGGTTATGCTATTATATTCATTTTATACTAATATGATTAACCAAGGTATTAACCTAATGGATTTAGGGGATAAGGGGCATATAGAGATGATTATTATTAACAGATATATAAGGTTAATTTGGCTGAAAAGAAATAAAATATAATTTAGGATGTATACTAACACACTACAATTAATGAAAAGGGGTACAAGAATATTATAACATCATAAACCTGTGGGAAGAAAGTGGCATTAATGATCTGGAAAAGTTCCAGAGGTTTGGGCTGGAAGATGGTTGTATTTAAGATAAGTAATGAAACCCTTGAAACAGGCTGGTAATTAAGGTATGGATGAATACTATATATTTGGACAGGTGTTCGCATGTTTTTTGAATTCTATGATTCGGGGATTACGAGCAAGTAACATAGAAGGTTTAAAATTGGGGCTGAAAAGAGAATATTTGAAACAGTAAAGGTGACGTTTTTTTCTTCTTTAGATATATTAAGATATATTAAGATATATTTAGATGAAACGGTATATGAAATGATGAAATGATTTAGTATGTAGTTATAAATGCCATTGTAATTAAGGGTCTGAACTCAATGTATAATTCCATCTATGGAGGTCAATCAATTTTTTGCCATCATAGATGGCTTCTTATATTTAGGATATCACCTTTTTGATACCTTAAATTCACGGGTTTTTTGCTGTTGTTGTACTTACTTTTATGTGGCTTATTTAACAATTTTTCTTTTTTTCCTCACTATTTTTCAACACACCTTTCTCTTTCTCTTATGGAGGTTCAATATATGGAGAGGTAAAATAATGTCAGATGTGTGGGATGATACCCATATACCCAAAAATCTGAGGTACCTAACTACACCACATGAAGTAAAATCACTAAAACCTATTTATAATGCAGGATAATAAGGAAAAAAAGAATGGAGGAGTCACATTTTGCAGTTGGAATATTAGGGGTGTGAATGATCCTATTAAAAGGGGCAAGATTATGGCCCATTTAAAATCTTTAAAAGTGGACATCGCTTTTCTGCAAGAAACGCATACAAAACTACAAACACAGATGAGACTCAGGGCAAACTGGATAGGCCAAACGTATCACTCGTCATTTACTGCTAAAGCTAGAGGAACGGCTATTATTATTCGGAAAGGTATACCGTTTATATTAAAGAATACAATATCTGATAAATAATGAAGATACACGATAGTGTTGGGAGAAATTTATTCCACTCCACTGACTCTGATAAATATTTACGCACCAAATTTTGATAATCACCAATTTTTTAAGAAAACTATGGATAAAATAGATGAGTATAATTTTCAAAATGTAATATTAGGGGGGTACTTTAACTGTGTTATAGATTCATACTTAGACAAATCAATAAAATTAAGGAAGGGTAGCGCTAAATCCAAATCTAGTGAATCCTTAAATACTTATATAAAAAAACACTAATTTAACAGATGTATGGAGAACAGCTAATCCAACAGGAAGGGAATATCCGTTTTACTCATCAGTACACAAAATTTATTCAAGAATTGATTATTTCTTAGTGGACACAAAATTAATAACATATACGATTAATCCTAAATACCACAATAGTATTATTTCTGATCACTCTCTGCTGAATTTTACTTTAAAATTTGAGGGAATGCCAGGTATAAAATTCTTTTGGAGATTAAACACACAAATAGCTAATGACTCACAAGGTTACGAGTATTTAAAACAACAAAGGAAATTTTTTTTTGAAACAAATGAGACACCAGGTAATTCACCATCTTTATTATGGGAATCTTTTAAGTCATTCATTCGTGGAGTTATAATTTTGTATCAAAGTTTTCTAAATAAAAGAAATAGGACAGAACAATGGACGTTAGAAAAGGAAATTAAATTATTAGAACTAGGAAACGCAAAAGACCCAACCATAGACAAGCATAATAAGATAACATTATTGAAATTTAAACTTAATTGAATATTATCGGCAAGGGTAATAAGATTATTTCAGATCACAAAACAAGTACAGTTTGAATTTGGGAATAAACCACATAAACCTCTAGCACGACAATTGAAGAAGCAAGAAAAGGAAAAAACAATTAGTAAAATTAAATCAGAGAATGGGGAATTGTTAACTGTACCTAAGGACACTAACAAAAGGTTTGCTCAATTTAATCAAAATTTATATACATCTAAAACTAACATTGAAGACAATAAAATTATAAATTTTTTAGATAAATGTAACTTACCAAAATTGGATATCTTAGAACAAGAGGAATTAGGAGCTCAGATTACAAGTGAAGAAATAAGCGAAACAATAAAAGAACTGAAAAATGGGAAGACACCAGGGCCTGATGGTTTTAATAATGAATTCTATAAAAGGTTTCAGGAGTTAATGGTACCACGATTACTTCAATTATATGGCCATGCTTTTACCGAAAAGAAATTACCAGAAACTTTAGCATAATCTACAATAATGCTTATACCAAAAAAAGATAAAGATCTAGAAGAGCCGGGCTCGTATAGAGCTATATCACTTTTAAATACAGATTAAAAAAATTTAGCAAAGATTTTAGCAAGAAGATTGAGCAAATATATTAATAAATTGATAAACCTGGACCAAACAGGGTTTATACCCAAAAGACAATCATTAAACAATTTGAGACAACTTTTTAATATAATGTATTCACATAAAGGGAAAAGGAAGACTTATCAGTTATATCTTTAGACGCAGAGAAAGCATTTGACCAGGTAGATGTGGCAGTATTTATACATAGTACTCCAAAAATTTAATATGGGAGATAATTTTATTAGATGGGTCAAATTATTATATGATAATCCAACAGCAAGAATATTAACTAATAATATGTTGTCTCCAAAATTCCAATTATCATGAGGCAATAGGCAGGGATGTGTATTATCACCCCTGCTATTTGCTCTTATGATAGAGCCACTGGCTAAAAGGATAAGAACACATCCGAATATTCAGGGATACAATACTAAGGACTCTAATAATAAAATTTCAATATACGCGGATGATATATTTTTATATATTAGAAATTCAGAAACGAGTATCCCAAATTTAATAAATGTAATAGAGGAATTTGGCTCCTTTTCTGGATATAGAATAAATTGGAATAAAAGTGAAATTATGTCATTATAGCCCCAGAAAGCGAATCATCTATTAAAATTTCCTTTTAAAATTGCAACGGAAAAATGTAAGTATTTAGGTATTCAAGTTACCAGAAGATATAAATCATTATTTAATGCTAATTTTAGTCCCTTGTTAAATAAATTGAATGCTCTGATTAAATTTTGGAAAACACTACCACTATCATTAATTGGCAGAATAAATTCTATAAAAATGATAGTGCTACCACAAATAATATATTTATTTCAATCCATACCAATATATATACCAAAATACATTTTTTTTAAACTAGACTCCAATATTACTAATTTTATATGGGACTACAAAGCACATAGAATTAAAATAAATCATTTGTGTAAACCTAAAGATGTGGGGGGACTTGCACTGCCTAATTTTTTATATTATTATTGGGCAGTGCATATTAAGAATATTATTTATTGGTTGGATTGTCCTTCTCAACAGATGGAATGGATAAGAATGGAGAAAGAGGATTGTTTTCCTTACGATTTAGGAGCGATCCTCTTCTCCCCGATAAAATTGAATAATATATTATATAAGAAGAATCCAATCATACACAATATAATTTGAATTTGGAAACAAATAAAATTAACTTTAAAATTAAGAAACTTATCATCATTAACACCAATAGTGAATAATCCGGTATTTAAACCATCTTTTAACGATAAAACATATAGACAATGGGAAAGATTGGGAATTAAAAAGTTGAGTGACATGTATGAAATGGGAAATTTATTATCATTTCAACAATTAAAATCAAAATTTAATCTGAATAATAACCAATACTTTAAATATTTACAGATATGTGACTTTGTAAAAATATATACCAAGATTTAAGAATATAACGATAGATCCACTAGAAGGAGCAATGAATATTAAGGCAGACACAAAAATTAATATCATATCTATATAACAGTATTCTTAATAGAGAATTGCCATCAACAGAGGCAATTAGAGAAGACTGGAAAAAAGATTTAATGATAAACATTTCCAAAGAAACATGGGAGAGGTATTTGATATATATACATAAATGTTCGATTAACACTAGACATAATTTAATTCAATTTAAAATATTACACAGATAATATTATTCAAAAGTTAGGTTGAATACATTTTATTCAAATATTTCTCCCATCTGTGATAAATGCCTTTCTCAAAATGCAAACTTCACACATTCTTTCGTTTCTTGCATAAAACTTCAAAGATTTTGGTGTGATATATTTGATATTTTCACGTTTATTTAAGATAAAAATGGAACCTAGCATGGAAATTATTATATTTGGAGTATTAGGTGATGGAAACAAATTAAATATATCCCAAATCTCATTTATTAATTATGGTTTAATAATAGCGAAAAAGCTCATACTCAAATTCTGGAAAAAGGCTACTATACCAACACTCAAAATGTGGATTGGTAATATGTTGGAAACGGCCCATTTGGAAGAAATGAGACTCCTCCTTATAGAAAAAAAAGACCAATTCTTAATGAGTTGGTCTCCATTTATTGATCTTGTGGATTCATGGGGTGTAATAACATTGTAAAATTAAAAACTCTGGGTTTGAGTGAAAAATGATTAAGAACAAAAATATGTATATATATCGACTTGTGGTGTGTGAAAATCTCCTTTCTGCTTCACTTTCTCACTTATCTCTTTCTTTACACTACACTCACTAGACTATTCTTTACTCTTCGATACTTCTTTCTTTCTCATTTCTTTCTAAAAAAAAAGGAAGTTGTACAAAGAATGTTTTAATAATTCTGGGAACCTGTAAAAGGTACCATTAAAATGTAATGTACTTACTTCTAATAAAAAAAAATATTAAAAAAATAAAGAATAATTACTACACTTATCATACGCAGGCATCCCAGGAACCACAGGTGCTTTTTGTGTACCCACCAAAACCACAGGCTTTGCATTTTTCTTGTGCAGGACGGGAAACAACTTTAAGATGTGCCCGCTCCATTTACAATAGTAGCACACAGGACCTTCCTTAGTCCTGAGATCTCCGTTAACCTTATCAGCTCGGACCTCCCCCTGTATCACTGTGCTGACACTTGCAGACACAGAAACAGCTTTGACACTGCACCGGCGACACCACCACGATTAACCGGCCGCCCACCAAAACTATAGGATCACCCAACAAACTCAGTTTTATGAGTCAATACATACTCATCTGCTAACATTGCGGCCTTAGACACCTCCGTCACCTTCTGCTCGGTAATTAAGGTAAGTAGCAACCCTCTCAGGGAGACAGTTCTTAAAGTCTTCCATAATCATTAAGGTCCGCAGCAGCTTAAAATCCTTCACTCCTTGAGAAGCGCACCACCTGTCAAAAAGTGCTTCCTTCTCCCAAGCAAACTCCACATAAGTCTGACTATCAAACTTCCTAAAGCGCCGGAACTTCTGCTGGTACGCCTCTGGAACTAATTCATAAGCCCTTAATACCGTAGACTTCCCACACTCATAGTCCTAACTGTTGTCAAGAGATAAAGAGGAGTACACCTCCCGTGCTTTACCCACAAGGACACACTGCAAGAGCAAGGACCACATGTCCCTAGGCCACTTCAAGGACGAAGCTACCCGTTCAAACACTGTAAAATACTTGTTCACATCCTTCTCATTAAACAGGGGAACCAGGCGGATGTTCTTGCTCATATCAAACTCCCTTTCCCCAGAAGAAACTCGGGAGACAGTCAATCCCTTCTCCCGTATCTCGAGGTGTTTAATTTCAAGCTCTTTTTCTCTTAAGGCCCTCTCCTCCTTTTTCATTTCAAGCTCTAATTGGAGCATGAACTCTTTCTCTCTTAAGGCCCCCTTCTCCTTTTTCATTGCCAGCTCCTCCTTTTTCATTTCAAGCTCTAACTACCTCAATCGAATGAGGTCCCCCATTTCCTGACCAGGCTATGTAGAAGCTAGAGGACTGTCTGCCTCAGCAGGCAATACCTCACTCCTCTTCAACGCAGACCATAACACCGACTTTATAGCCTCTTTCTTCAAATGCTTATCAACAGGCACCTTATAGCTCTCTGCCAGCACTAACAACTGCTTCTTCGTACATTTGTCGAACAACTCCCGACTAGGAGCCTCAAAGAAATCCTCCACTTTAAACTCCATATCAAATGTCAGGACCAAACCACCAGCCAAACCCTGGGCACAAATGTTCCCACAAACGGAAGAGAAAAAAAATCCCCTCACAACACAGACTTCCTCAGTCACCAAAAGCCTACCAAAAAAACCCAAAACTGTCTAGGGTCCTCAAAGCTTAGGACGAGCCCCCATTTTGTTACGACTCCCGAAGGCAGGTACCTCAGAGTCGCGTAACATAATCAAAAAGACCAGGTTCAAGTTTAAGAAAATAGTCTTTCATTTTGTTAAAAGACAAAAACCTGATCCTGATTTAAACAACACAGTCAGGGACAAGAATCGACTAACAAATAAATAAAACAGAGCTCCAGCCAGCCTCAAAATGGACCATCGAACTGGAGTCTCTAATCCTGCCTAAATAGAGATAACACTGCAACAAAATACACGAAAACCCTCAGGTCAGCCCTTATCCGTCCCAATGCAACATTAAATGAGAAATATAGGTAACAGTACACAAAGTTCTATGCCATGCGGCCAGGTCTCCTGCAGCTCAGACCGGCAGCCTGTTCACTTGTCAGGGTCGGCGATGAAGAGAGAGAATTCTGTGATCTCCTGCTATTTAAGCTTCTGATGAGTCTAACTACCTTCGGACTCAGCAAATCCATCACAGGAGCAGCCACTGCAGAGAAGTTTGGACAGAACACCCTATAGTACCCAACCATAGCCAGATACATACGGAGTTCAGTCCTAGATGTTGGAACAGGAAATGCGACAATATGTCCCACCTTGTCCTCGAGAGCGCAAACCTGACCCTGGCCCACCATCTTACCCAGATACGTCACCGTGGCCTGGCCAAACTCACACTTCCCCAGATTGATCGTTAGGTTTGCCTCCGCGAGACGACAAAATGCCTCCTTCAGATGACCGATGCGTTCGATCCAAGACCTAGAGCACACAACTAAATCATCAAGGTATGCTTTACAGAAGGACAAACCAGACAATACCATGTTCACTAACCGTTGGAAGGTTGCCGGCGCTTGCGCATTCCAAATGCCATTACTGTGTACTGAAGAAAGTTATCAGGCGTAACGAACGCTGAGATCTCCCTCGCCTGCCTAGTCAAAGGAACTTGCCAATACCCTTTTAGCAAGTCCAACTTAGACACAAAAGATGCACTTCCCACATGATCCACACACTCCATCCTTGGAATAGGATAGCAATCCGGCTTAGTTACAGCATTCACCTTCCGATAGTCCATGCAAAAGCTGTCCTCCCATTAGCCTTCGTAGTCAGTAGACACGGAGAACTCCACGGACTACAACTAGGTTCAGCAATTGCATGCTGCAGCATATAGTCAACCTGACCTCTTAGGCGATGACGCTTGTCAGGGTTGACCCAATACGGATGCTGTTTAATTGGCGCAGCACCGGCCATGTCATGCTGCAGCACAGACGTCTGAGAAGGCACATCCGAGAACAGTGACCCATTTGACCCCACCAAAGCAAGCAAATCATCCCATTGACTTCCAGACAAATGAGACAACCGCAAGGGAAGCGACTCCAAAGCTTCAGAGTTGAACAGTTTTCCCTGCGTCACTGCCACAGACAACCATGCCTCATACACATCACCACCTGTGTCAGGGGGCAGCACAGCTACAGCCAAAACTGGCTTAGACAAAACCGAAGGACACAGCTCCTCCCCATCAACCCATACATGCTCCTGCTCATGGTACTGCTTCAGCTCAGGTCAGCCATTATCCATCCCAATACAACATTAAATGACAAATATAGGTAACAATACACAAAGTTCTATGCCATGTGGCCAGGTCTACTGCAGCTCAGACCGGCAGCCTGTTCACTTGTCAGGGTCGGCGAAGAAGAGAGAGAATTCTGGGATCTCCTGCTATTTAAGCTTCCGATGAGTCACCGGTCACCTGATGCAGCTTGGCCAATCAGGTATAGGAGCTCTTAACCCCTTGATTCCTGACTCCCAGCCACAGGGCCTGCACTCAGGAGAGAAACAGAAAAGGTAAGTACATAGCATTCACCAAGGGGTGGGGTGGAAAAAGCACCTAACATATTATATTGTTCAGTTTCATCGGGGAAATAAGGATCGCTCCTATATTGTAAGGGGAACAATCCTCTTTCTCCATTCTTATCCAATCTACCTGTTGGGCAGAACTGTCCAACCAGTAGATTATATTTTTAATATTCATTGCCCAATAGTAATATAATAAGTTAGGGAGTGTCGGTCCCCCTGATTCTTTAGATTTACACAAATGTTTTCTTTGAATTCTGTGTGATTTATAGTCCCATATGTAGTTTGTAATATCAGAATCGGTAAGTATATTGGTATTGATTGAAACAGGTACAGTATTTATGGTAAGGAGATCATTTTTATCGCATTTATTTGGCCTATTGACATGAGCAGTGTTTTCCAATATTTAATCAACCCATTTAATTTATTTAATAAAGGCATATAGTTTGCATTGAGTAATGATTTATATTTCCTAGTAATTTGGATACCCAAATACTTAAAATTTTCTGTTGCATTCTAAAAGGGAATTTCAACAGATGCGTCGGCTCTTGAGGTTTTATCGCATAATTTCGTTTTTGTTCCAGTTTATTCTATATCCTGAAAAAGAACCAAATTCCTCTATTAAATTTAGTATATTTGGTATGCTAATTTGCAAATTTATAATATATAATAATATGCCGTCTGCATATAATGAGATTTTATTATTTGACTATTTGGTAATATATCCATGAATATTCGGATGACTTCTTATACTTTCTGCTAAAGGCTCTATCACTAGTGCAAATAGCAGGGGTGATAATGCGCACCCCTGTCTATTGACCCTTGCTAATTGGAATTTCGGGGATAATATATTATTAGTCAGTATCCTAGGCGTTGGCTTATTGTATAATAATTTTACCCATGAGGTAAAATTATCTCCCATATTAAATTTTTGCAATACTTTGAATAAATATTGCCATTCTACTTGATCAAAAGCTTTTTCTGCATCCAATGAAATAATTGCTAGGTCTTCTTCAGTTTTATGTGAGTACATTATATTAAACAGCTGTCTCAAATTGTTAAATGAGTATCTCTTTGGTGTAAACTCCATTTGGTCCGGGTTTATTAGTTTGCTAACATATTTTCTTGCTTCTCTCAATCACTCTCTCAATCTTCTTGCTAGAGTCTTTGTTAATATTTTTTTATCTGTATTTAGGAGTGCTATGGCTCTATATGAGCCTGGGTCTTCTAGAAATTCATCCTTTTTAGGTATAAGTGTAATAGTTGACTCAGTTAGTGTTTCTGGTAGTTTATTTTCTTTAAAAGCGTGTATATATAAAAACAGAGAAAATAGGTGCAAGAGGAAGCCATTCGGCCCTTCGAGCCAGCACCGCCATTCATTGTGATCATGGCTGATCTTGCAGGCGTGGAGAAATAATCTTGTAGAATCTTTTATAGAATTCATTACTAAAGCCATCTGGTCCTGGCGTTTTACCATATTGTTTCTTCTATTTCCTGAAGTGTAATCTGAGCTCCTAATTCCTCTTGTTCCACCATATTTAATTTTGGAAGATTACAATTGTCTAAGAAATTTGTAATTTTGGTATTATTTGCAGAGGTTTTCGATGTATATTAATTTTGATAAAATTGAGCAAATCTTTTATTAATATCTTTAGGTAGTGTTAGTAATCCCCATTTATCTGAATTTTAGTAATTGTATTTTCTGTTTCCCGTTTTTTCAGTTGGCATGCTAAGAGTTTATGTGGTTTATCACCAAATTCTAAGTTTTTTTGTTTTGTAATTTGAAATAATCTTATTATTCTGGCCGATAAAATGTTATTTAATTTATATTTTAGTATTGTTATCTTATTATGTTGATCTATAGTTGGTTCTTTGGCATTTTCTAAATCTAATTGTCTAATTTCTTGTTCTAACTGCAATTGTTCAGTGTTATTCTTTTTATTTTGGAAAGCTTGATATGAAATTATGGTTCCTCTAATAAATGCCTTAAAGGTTTCCCATAATAAAGAAGGTGAAATGTCTGGTGTATCATTTGTCTCAACGAAGAATATCATCTGCTCTTTTAAATATGTGCAACCTTGTGAGTTGTTTAAGATTTGGGGGTTAAACCTCCAGAATGATTTTTTATCAGGCATTCCTTCTAATTTTAAAGAAAAAGTTAATGGGGAGTGATCAGAAATAATACTATTATGATATTTAGAGTTATGTACCGTTGAATAAAATGAATATTCCCTACCTACTGGATTAGCGATCCTCCTTACATCTGTTATGTTTGTATTTTGTATGTATGTATTTAGGAGTTCACTAGTTTTAGATTCCAGCTACAGAACGTGATTCCTCCAGTTTTCTTTTGTTTATTGTCTTGCATTGTGGATCATGTTAATACCTTTACTTCATATGGTGCAACCAAGAACCTCAGAACTCTAGGTGAAGGATGGTCATTCCCAGCTGTTAAGTTTTGTTGGCATCTCCCCTTCAAAATAGACCTTAGAAAAGACCAGAAAGTGTAAAGTCGTGAAAAGATAATTAAGAAACAAAAAGTGATAATATAATATCCAAAAATAAAGATATTATAATTAAAAAAAAACCACCAACAGGTGATAGAAAAATTCTTGTTGAGTTCCATAGCTGTTGTTATACATTTCGCTCTGTACTCTTGACCAATTATTATTAAATGGAAGAGAGACCGATTCAAAGTTAAAAAAATAAAATAAAAATAAAACGCAATTCAAATCTATCTATTGGAATGTATCTTCAGGGAGGAAAAACAAAAAAAAGAGAATTTCCAACATTAAGTATATACTTAGATATACCAGTAATTATGTTAGTTATATATCCATATCTACCAATATGCCAAGAGTTATTACAATTAAGTCTTAAGCTTTTGTATTAGACAACAGCAGGTTCCAAGGGGTTAACGAGATTCAGACCCATGGATAACTTCCAAATATCTGAGTCTCCTCCCCCTTTACGCACAGTTTAAACTAGATCTACTGTATCCATAAAATCTGTTAGTATATTATTAATACTTATCAATCATATTTAACTCCTTTATTCTTATATTTAGCAAGTAATTAACATCATGAAATAAAAATCAGTCATTATTACACTGTGCTTTAATATTACACAATTTTATTAGTTTTATTTTATGTTAATATATAATTGTATGTTTCTTAAATCATAAATTTCTATATACAAGTCCATTAATAATATTTTTCCTTATTCCCAAATTCTATTTTGTTTCCCCCCCTCCCCCCCACCCCCCCACCATGGTTTTTCTAGTTTTCCAGTCCTTTGTTGAAGTGAAACATAAAGTCCGACCTTGAGTTAACATTCCAAAAGATAAAGTGGCTAGACAACGCCTCGTGGAAAGTTTGCTATCTTGACCAGAGCAGTCTTTTATGTATATTAAAAAAAAGAAACACAGTCCTTTCTTCGCCACTTCTCCTCTGTGTTATTGTAGGAGACCGGCTCCTGATAATCAGTAGTCCTCCTTTGTGATACTTTGTGCATATTTAAATGCCTCTTCTGGATCCGTGAAGGCACCTTCAACAGAGTTATAAGTAATCCTCATCTTCGCAGGATATACTATTCCATATCTTACTCCAGAAACCCCTTTCCGTAACCTTCTTGTCTTTGCGAACTTGTCCCTCTTTTCCATGATTTCAGCTGGAAAATCACGGAAGAATCTTAGTTTATCTTCTCCAAACATCAAATTCGGTCCATATAAAATCTGTTTCATAATTCCTTCCAGGGTTAAAATGTCATAGAATTTCACAATAATCTGTCTTGAGGGGGCAGTTGGGCTTGCTTGAGCCTTATGTCGAACCCGGTGAGCCACATCTATTCTCGGGGCTTCAGGCAGCTTAAGTAATTGTTTAAGTAAGTTGGCAGCAAACTCCTGAAGGTTTTGTCCACTCTCCTTTCCTTCTTTTACTCCAACTATTCTTAAATTCTGCCTACTCGATCTCGCTTCCAAGTCCAGACATTAATTCTTCATTTTAGCAAGTTCCCCCCCAGTACTTTCTTGTTCCTTTTTTAGTCTCTTTATCTCCTTAGTCATCTCTGTCATCAAATTATCCATTCCTTCCATAGCCGCATCAGTAGACTTAAGCATTGCATCCAGCTTTTTATTAGTCTTTATAAACCCGCTTAATTTTTTTGTTTAAATCCTCCTCAATCTCAACCACACATTTAGTTAAGTCATCAATTTTCCCCATCAGCGTATCATTACCTTGTTTAATTTTTTCAGAGAGGCTTTTGTCCAGCGTGGCATTCCACTCTCGTATCACTTTAGAAATAGTTTCAGTGACTGAAGCTGTTACTGAAGTTGTTACTGACTTTTCCAGTTGTTCCATTTGTTCCCTTTGTCCTCCATTGAAGTCATTTCTGGAGTCTTTTGAGGAGTCTTTCCAAGTGTTTTCAAGTAGGCTCTTGTGACAGGTCTTGCAACAGCTTTTGCAGGCTTCTGGCGAGGTTTCCCTCCTTTCATTTAAAACTGCCAGTAAACTCGAGTTTTTTCACGGCGATGTCTAATGACGTCACTTACGCGACTTCAAACGGCTCCAGTGAGTATTTTTAGATCGGTCCCGTCATCCAGACCGGCTTTTTTCAAGATTTTAGCGGGAGCAGAGCTCGATGCTGTACCTTTGTTAGTTCATGGCGCCACCGGAAGTCATGGAGTGAAATTAGAATTAATGGACCAGATTCTGTTGGAACTTGGAAAGAGATTACATTGGTAATCACTGCTACCTGTCCTCTGATATGCAATGTCTGAGCCTACTCACTAAAATGCAGAAAAATAGACTACATTATAAGTTGAATGTTAGTCCATCTGAACTCCCAGTTTACTGATAATATTCTCCTCTACATCCTATGAGTCCTGTGGCGCCTGCTGAGAAACCACAAACCAGATCATCGATCTTCATTAAAAAGGGGAGTTGGCAAATTAAATAATAGTATGGCCAAGTTGAATTGACTGTTAATCATAAATAGAGAGCAAAAATAGGTAAGTGTGACTATGGTGTTTGTTGATTTATCTTTAATTGACAATATATTTATGTTTTAATTAATATTTAATGTTTTAAAGTAATATTTAAAGGAGTTTCCCAACTGACATGAATGCAGTAGGTTATAGATCAATTATCAACGGCTTTCTGTTTTAATCTTGAGTGGAAAATACATATTTTAAATATATATAAAGGTCTATGCAACCGCTCTTGCTCAGCGTTGGGGAATCAAGAACTAGAGGGCTTAGGTTTAAGGCTAAGGGGGAAAGATTTTATAGGAATCTGAGGGGTAACTTTTTTGTGTAAAGGGTGGTGGGTGTATGGAACGAGCTGCCGGAGGAGGTAGTTGAGGCTAGATTCTAACACAAAGTTTAAGAAGCAATTATACGTACATGTGTAGGACTGGTTTTGAGGGATATAGGCCAAATACAGGCAAGTGGGCCTATTGTAGTTGGGCATGTTGGTCAGTGTGGGCAAATTGGGCTGAAGGGTCTGTTTCCACACTGCATGACTCTATGACTCTATAAATCTATAACATGTAAAATAAATAAAATAAAACCTATTAAGTAATATTTTTATTATAAACCATTGAAACCAAATAATAAATTGACTTATAAGCAATATATTCCAACTACATTAACTATTCAATGAAATTTAAAAAAAAACACTGTAGTGCACTGAAGCATGTCTAAGGCACATTGCACATTTGTTTGCCTTCCATCACAGTGAGGAATGTGGGGCAGTTGCTGTGGTGGATGTTCATGTTAAAAAATTATTTGGGTGTTTTGATGCTCTTTATTGGTATTACTGTATGGCAATCTGGATTTCACTGTACCTTAATGGCACATGTGACAATACACTCACCTTGAAACCTGGAAACATTGGATAGTGGATGGCTAATGGTTCCCTTTGGAAACCCTTGGTTCCCAGTAACAATGAAGCAAGATCTGGCTCATTAACACTGCCTTCAATAATGTGAAATCCTTGGTGAATATATGGCTAACATTAGATGCCAAGCTTTGGGTAAAAAAGCTAACTGTGGACAGGGTGAGAATGTAGGATCTGTGATCTTTATCGCCTGGTCCAAATTAGGCCATGCCAAGCAATGGATACATTACTTAAAGGAGCTCCCTTATGCCCCTGTCCCACATAGGAAACCTGAACGGAAACCTTGGGAGCCTTTCCACCCCACCGAAGGTTTCCATGCGGTTCCCGGAGGTTCCTGGAGGTTTTTGTCAGTCTCCCTAATGGCCGAAAATGGTTTCCGCTTCTTCTATGTTCCGGCAATTATTTTTAAAAATTGAAAAAACCTCCGGGAACCTGACAAAAACCTCCAGGAACCGCACGGAAACCTTGGGTGGGGCGCAAACTCTCCAGAGGTTTCCGTTCAGGTTTCCTAAGTGGGACAGGGGCATTATTTACTGACATGAACACTGTAGATTATTGATCAATTATCAACAGCTTACTGTTTCCATATTGAGTGGGAAATACTTTTTTTTTTCATATCTAAAAATGTCTATGCAACATGGCTTTTATTTCTTCTCACCATAACTCATTGGTTGGCATCAAGTGTGTAAAATTAATCATATTACGGAACCCATCATACGATGTCCTCTATATAACCTCTCCTTTTAAAATATAGATTTATTGTGCAGGATACCTCTCTTCTAAATGTCTGCTCGGTTAGATATTAAATAAAGATGACAGTTAGTCTCTGCAGGAGCTTTATTCTGATACTTTCTTTGTTCTAAAGTCATATTGCAGAATATATAGTTCTGCATTTAAAATTAATTGATCAAGTTTCACTCAACTCTAATCTCAAATCTACTTGCCCTTTGTTACAAAAGCTATATATATATTTCCCATTGACAACTGCAGCCCACCTTAGCACTTAGTAAAGTTACTGTCAAGTTAATCAGATGCAGAAGCCACCATATGCGACACCCTAAAAATAGTGACAAAGTATAGACCTGTTAAGGAATTTGCATTTGCATTTGCAAGAAGACATAAATTACACATGTACCTTATTGCCCACATAGCTTTTAACAAAGGACATATTCTAGTAGGTATTATGAAAAACAATTTCGAAAATGTTATCTGAGATTATACATTTAAAAATATTCACTCGTTTTTATATAAATGATACAAGATTCACATAAACAGTGTATTTTTAAGTCGTAAGCAGATCGCAGATGTATTTACTTAGCAACTTGCTAATTGCATGGCATTCTACTCTTTCAGTAGGGGTTAGACTTGCAGGCTGCAAAACAGCAGATCCTGTTTTTTCTTTCAACTCAATTCTTAAACTAAGTAAGAGGATGAAGCAAGGTACAGACAATGAACGAAGACTAATTGCATATTGTTAATGCATAAATTATTGGGAGAAATACATGCAAAATCGTCTCAAGTTGTGTTTATTGTCACATGTACAAGTACAATGTGGTTCAAGTACAATGAGAAAATTGCAGCAGCATCATAGGCACATATTCACAGACAATAAACATAACATAAACTATACAAGACAGTAAAAAGAGAAACCTCGCAAAAACAAGACATTAGTGAAAACCACAAGTAGGAAACAAGTTCACGGTAGTGCCAGAGATGGTCCAAAGTGTTGCCTTACTGAGATAGGATTATGGTTGAGCACCACTCTCTCTCGCTCAGCCCCTCAAGTCCTGACAACATCTCTTAAATCTTCTCTGCACTCTCTCCAAGTTAACAACATCCTTCCTACAGCACAATGACCAAAACTGAACACAATCCTCCAAATGCAGCCTCACCAACATCTTTAACACCTGTAACATAACATCCCAACTTTATACTCAGTATCCTGACTGATGAAGGCCAATGTAGTGAAAGCCTTCTCGACCACCCTTTCTACATGTGACACCACTTGCAAAGAACTAGGTACCCGCACTCCTGGATCCCTCTGCTCGACAGCACTTCCCAGGGCCCTGCCATTCATTGTGTGGTTCCTGCTCTGGTTTGACTTCTCAAATTGCAAAAACTCGCACTTAGTTGTAGTGACAAATTAGAGAGCTGCTACCACACTCTAAACTTGTGGTATCCCAATCTTGATTCAGATCACTGGAGCTCCTTCTGATTGCAAAAACCTTCTTGCATTTTTGCAGATTCAGCGGAGTAATGCTGATTTTTCATTTAGATTTCCCACAATAAAATTGATAAAAGTGAATCTATTAAGTTTCCATTAACACAGACAATAAAACTTTAAGATTATGGGCCAAGCATGGTGTAAAATATCATTTGCCAGATCACAGTAGCTAGCTTAGCTGGAATTGTTGCCTGAAGTTCCCTCATGTCCCTACACTGTAGACCAAGTCTAGATCCAAAAAAGTGAATCAGAAGCATTCGGGATTCCAGCTTTGTGGCTTTCACACAGCAGCTTCTCTGTGGAGCCATGAAGGCTTTGACAGCAGGCAAAATCCCAGGCTCAGCACTACAGACTGTAAAATGTGGTCCTGTTTTGCAATATGCTGGGTGGTGGTAAAGCTGACCTGCTGCTTGGACAGGGTGGCACAGTGGTACTGTGGTAGAGTTGCTGTCTTACATTGCCAGAGACCCGGGTTCGATCCTGACTATGGGTGTTGTCCGCACAGAGTTTGTATGTTCTCCCCGTGACTGCGTGGGCTTTCACCGGGAGCTCTGGTTTCCTACCGCAATCCAAAGACCTACAGATTTGTAGGTTAATTGGCTTCAGTAAAGATTGTAAATTGTCTCAAATGTGTAGGATGGTGTTAGTGAATGGGGATCGCTGGTCGGCGCAGACTCAGTGGGCCGAAGGGCCTGTTTCTGCACAGTATCTCTAAACTAAACTAAACTGAACTAAAGCATTTTCAGTTGTGAACGTTGAACGAGCTGACTCCCCAGGTGAAGTCTCAGGAAAGGAAGCAGACATTAAAAGATAAAGCTTGCTGCTGTCAAAGGCTTTTCAACAGAGATACCTAAACCATTTGGATAGTTAAAATCACTGACAACTGTTGAAGTTATGAATATAAAATAAAATAATGAAACTTTGTTCCAGTTGCCTTTTTCCACTGAGTCAGCAATGCCATTTGGGTTGGAATGCGAGAGGGAACAAGCTGATTTACTGGCTCCTTCCTCAGCACCTCGGAGCTCCACCATTGACATCAATGGTGAGTTCAATGGTGGAGCAGAGGGTCAGGGACCCTGTTACATGACCTTAATATTGCTTCAGATGTCCGTGCTGGTGTGAGCGTGTGTGGGATAACCTTGCACCTTAATGGTGACAACCTGCAGGTGCGTAAGGAGCCATGTGGTATTAGCTAGCCAGTGTCACCTCATGATGTGTGCAAGGTCAATTCACCAACACAGGCTTCTTGTTACAATTTCAGCTCTTTTGTAGATATTTTTCAGGGTCATTAGAATCAGCATGCCTCTTAGTGATCTGAGCACGTTTTATTGGTACTGTGTTATAATTTTACAATTCCATTGTAATCTAGAGGGTGAAGGTTATACCCCTGATCCTCTGAACCAAAAAATGTGATTTATTGTTCATGGGTCTGATGTTGTTTTCCAACATTCCTTAAATGAACTGAGAACAGACTTGGTAAATTGACTCGATACAAATAGGCAGGCTGCATAATTTAATCATAAGGTGACAGTGCGGAGAAGCATTTATGAGTGGATACCCTGATTCAATCAATATATGCAATCAAGGACAATAAATGACATGGCACATTTGTCCACACCTCCTGGAGGGTATAAAATGTGTGTAGCAAGCGGCAAGTAAACAGTGAAATCTGACCCTGGTTTAAAGTAGCACACTCATCCTCACCAACACTTCACACTGTCCCACTGATTGAAGGCAGGCAATGTGTGTTAAACTACTGTATAAATATGCAAAGCTCAGTCTTTTTAATGAGCAATTGAATTAGTTATTAGAGGCTTAACTATGCTTAAGAAAGAACTACAGATGCTGAAAAAATCGAAGGTAGACAAAAATGCTGGAGGAACTCCTGCTGAGTTTCTCCAGCATTTTTGTGTACCAGAGTCTTAACTATGATCAGTTTGGCCATTTTTAGCCTGCTATACCTATTGGGTGTTAAAGACAATTAGATTTTACATGTCAAGTCTCCAACTTGGCCATCTATGAGATATTTTAACACTTACGGCATTTAAGGAAAGTAATCACTGGTTTCAATTGAATAAGGTTGCCAGTGCCTCTACCCAAATATATTCAATGTATGTTATTCAATATTGAATATTCAATTTTTAATATACAATCTATTCAATGTTGGTTTTTTATGTGCACGTATGTGTATATAAATATATATGTGTGTATGTGTGTATATATATATATGCTCTATATATATGTGAGTATGTGTGTACATATACACACTTGTTTTGGTTTATTATATTGTTTACAGTGTACTATCTTTACATATTCTGTTGTGTTGCTGCAGGTAAGAATTTCATTGTTCTATCAGGGATGTATGACAATAAAACACTCTTGACTTGTTATGAATGTAAATTTCTGGAAGCACTTCCGTCATGCAGACTTCAGGATAGTCTTGAGGATATCACAGTCTAAATTTTAGTGACAGTGCCAGTTCTGGAGTAGCAGCCGTACTCAGAGGATATAAAGCATATTAGCCATTACTGCAAACTAGAATCAGCCTTCAGAAGTTTTACTGATGTAACACCCAGACAGTGATAGGTTTTAAAATTGTAAGGACAGTGGAAAGAACAAACTCCAGTGTTTGTGAATGAAGTCAGCGCACCTGATCCATCCTAAAAGGATAAAGACTTGTATTGACTGGGCAAATCTTCAGACAAATTGTAATCAGCAGCAAGATATCTATGTGGAGCTTGCAGCTTTTTGGTGCCATGTTGATTTGGCCCTATTCACACACTGGAGAGATTGACTAATAGCATGTGTCCTCTGTTGTCTAGTTAACCAGGCATTTGATTTAACATTCAGACAGAACATGGCAGAGCTAGAGGTGTCGGTGCCTTACAGCTCCAATAATCCAGGTTCAATCCTGACTGTGTGCAATTTGCACATTTTCCTTATGTTCCTGTGAGTTTTCTTCAATGTACTGGTTTCAACACATACGATGGTGAACGGTAGAGCTGCTGCCTTAAAGTGCCAAAGACCTGGGTTCGATCCTGGCCATGGGTGCTCTCTGTACGTAGTTTGTACATTCTCACTGTACAACTAGTTTGTACTAGTTTGGTTATTTGGCTTCTAAAAAATGGTAAAATGTTCTAGTATGTAGGGTGTTGCTAGTGTATGAGGATCTCTGGTCGTCTGATCCAAACTAAACACCAAATTAAACATCATAAAAGGAGTGGAAGTTGTCAGTTAACTGAGCACTATTAATTGCCTCTTGTGAGTGATTGGTAGCATCTGAGGAGAAGCTGATACTAATGGGGCAGATTAGAACACACACAAAAAAGGATTCATGGTTTTCACAGACGTCTGGGCTGAAGGTCTGTTTCAGTGTGGATTGAACAGAACTTCCAGGAAGTTTGCAAAATGTCATTCTGCCAAAGCATCCCTGGGTTTGGTCTCCATTATTAGGTCAGGTGTCATTTGATCTGGTGTTATTCTTCCAACAAAACATCACTGGCAGTGAAGGGAGAACAATGTTTATAGCTGCAACCAGTCCTTTGGCTGGATTTCTAACTGAGCTTCAGTGATGAAGATGATGGAAAGACATTCCCACCGTGAGCTCAGCCAATAGCTCCGGATAACTTCCAGTGGTGTTTCCTTCATTCAGCTCTGTGAATTCTATCTTAATTCCATTCTGCGGTTTAGTTAATACACACTTGTTTGCAGTTCACCAGTTCATTTTTCTAACATATGCAGAAATGTTTATATTAAAATCAGAAATTACTGGAAATATTTAGCAGGTCAGGAAGTACCTATATGTTGACATGTACAGTGTGGTTAATGATCTTTCATCCTAACCGGAAAATATCACTGAGATTAAATGTGAACAATTGTTTTATTCAAACTCTGGTTCCTGTTTGGGCAGGACAGTGCCACAGCTAGCAGAGCTACTGCCCCACTGGTCCAGTGACTATGTGGAGAGTTTGCACACTCTCTGTGTGACCATATAGGTTTCCTCTGAGTACTCTAGTTTACTCCCACATTGCAATGATGTTTTAATTACCCCTAAGGTGTTCATAGAATCCAGGGGTGTTGCAGAAATGACACCAGAATAAAATGGGATGCTGTATGTAGGTTTAGTGTAAATGGATACTTAATGGCCAGCATGGACTCAGTGAGCCAAAGGGTCTATTTTCGTGTAGTATGACACCATGACTCTGACCCTATACCTTGTTTTTGTGTGCCACATGTTTGAGTTTCAATTAAATAAATCGTAATGAAAATCAGAGAGTTACTGTATATTGTACACAGTTAGTTGTCTGTGCATCAGACATTGTCCAGAGCATGCAAGTTCTGATTTAGCACGATGACAGCCTGCCTGAACAAGTTCTCTATTCATAAAAGATAGACACAAAATGCGGTCATAGGCTTTTTGCTTGAAGTCTTTTTAATATGGGCAGGGAAATGGAGCAGGTCATGCTGGGCAGCAACAATTACATTAAAGAAGAACAGAAAAATGGGGCGAGAAAAGAATCTGGTGCTGTGGCTCTGCAGGGGAGCACATCCCTTCTTCCCTGGTCTCCTTCCACTAGACTTCTAACACCACATCCAAATACAGTTGTCCAGCCCCTTTTGTCTCTGAGCCTTTCTGCAGTCACCAACTGCACCATCTAATTATGAGCCACCAGTCAACTTAAGTGATGATGGTTGGGTGACCCCAGGTTAACTTGCCCGCCAACTGCATTTTATCGTGTAATTGCAACCACCTCCTCTATTTCATGGGATCATAAAGACAAGGGCCTACACCATTGGAATTGAAGAAGGAAGTTGAAGGAACTTATCTGAGAACCAAAACATAGTCCGCCCATTTACCCCTACAGATCCTTCTGACCTGCTGAATTCTGCGGAAGTGGCGGCGCTGCCTGGCAGCTGCGGCTCGCCTGCAGTCCGTCTGTTTTTTTCTTTTTTTTGTTGTTTTGCTTATGTCTGTTTTGGTTTAGTTTACTTTAGTTAGTTTATTAGATTGTGTCAGTGTGGGGGGGGGGGGGGGGGGTGGGAGAAACAGGGGTTAGTCTCTTCCTTCGGGGGATACAACCTTTTTTTGTCGTGTCCCCTGTCTCCGTCTGCGCTGAGGCCTAATGGCAGAGCTGATGGCCTCGGTGCCTCGGAGCTGACGGCCTCAGGTGGCGTTTGCGGCAGCGGCAGTTCCGGCAGCGGCAGGGGCCCGACTGGCCCGACCTGGCAACAGCAGCGGCCCGACCTGGAGCTGTGGCGGCACTCCGGCGTTCCGGTAGCGGTAGCGGCCCGACTTGGAGCTGTGGTGGCACTCCGGCGTTCCGGCAGCGGCAGCGACCCAACTTGGAGCTATGGCCTGACTTTGGAGCTGTGGCGGTGTTCTGGTGTTTCGGCGGTGGTGGCGGCGTGGCTTCCGAGGCCCGGCCGCGGGCCCATGTGGACAACATCGTCAGGAGCTCGCAGGTCACAGGTTTTCTGTTTTCTGGAGCTTCCGCAACAACAGCTGCGTCTGCTGGACTGGAGGGCGGCAGCTTTGACCGCCCCGGGCCACGGAGTTTGAATCGGCCCGTTCGCGGAGCTGGATTCAGCCGCGGGACTGACTCACTTACCAACACCCGGCGGGGTCACAACATCGGAGGCCTGGATCGCCTCAACGCAGAGGGAGAACAAGGAGGAAAGAGACAAAGACTAAGACTTTTGCCTTCCATCACTGTGAGGAGGTGTTTGGTGAACTCACTGTGGTGGATGTTAAATTTGTGTTCATTGTGTGTTTTTGTTACTTTTAATATATGTATGACTGCAGGCACGAAATTTCGTTCAGACCGAAAGGTCTGAATGACAATAAAGGTAAATCTGAAATTCCTCCAGTAAAAACGACATACGGGGAACTCCAGATATAGGTTAACAGATAAAGACACAAAGTGCTGGAGTAACTCAGTGGGTCAGGCAGCATCTCTGAAGAAAAGGAATAGGTGACAGTTTTGGGCAAAAAATGTTCTTCAAAATCTATTCATTAAGTCTCTATTCATGGACTCTGCCAACAGAAACATCTTGGGTGGGGTCCATTTAAAATGTGCAGTTTTCAAAACATAGCCTCTCCATTCTCCCATTATCTTATCTTAGGCAGCATCCTGATGATTCTTCTTTGTACCTTCTCCAGAGCAATCATATTCTTCCCATTGTATGGTAACTGGGACAGTATCTGTTATTATATTCACTTCCCCAGCCAATGATTTCCTTGAATGGATTTGATGTACCAGTTCAATTCTTGATAATAAGCATTTAACACAGCTGCAATAAGTTTGACAAAAAATCCACACACGTAACAGAAAAAAGCTGAAAGTTAAGATAACACGGTAGCGCAGTGATAGAGTTGCTGCCTTATGGCGCCAGAGACCTAGGTTCGATCCTGACTACAGGTGCTGTCTGCATGGAGTTTGTGTATTCTCCCCATGACTGCATGGGCTTTCTCCGGATCTCCGGTTTCCTCCCACACTCCATCAATGTATTTGATGGGCCGAAGAGCCTGTTTCCATGCTTTATCTCTTAAGTCTAAAGTTTGATTGGCAGCAGTGATGAATGAAATAGTCCTAAAGGTACCTACAATTTTCACAAGTAGACCATGATTCAAAAATATCTCAAAAGGATAACATAGAAGTGTAGATTTGGCCATATCCATGCTGTTTATCTCTATAGCTCCATGAGAAAGTGTACTCTGACAACAGCAAACTTAAATTTCAAATGCCTGAAAGAAGAGAAGATTGAGGCTCTGGATTTTTGTGACTTATACAAAATCAAGTACTACAACGGAAAAATTGTTTCAAGCTATTCCGCTTGGCAGAACATTACTACGATCAACATGCTAATATATACAAATCTTCCATCACTAATAAATAAATAAATTACACAGCAGATCTTCCAAGACTTAAGACACAGACAAACACAACATTGGCTTGCACATCGTCTTCACTTAAATTACAAATCTTCTGTAGATGTGTTTAAATTTAATAAATACAGTAATGTTATACATTTAAGGCACAAGTCATGTGGCAAAATAGACTCTTCAAACATGTTTAGCTCTTTTTACAAGTGTACTACAAACAGCATTAAGAAAAATGGCTCACCACATTTTTTCAAACTCAACATTGCTTATTGCTTACCTGGATAATTACTTCTCTGGAATCATTCAAGCAGTTTAATGATATCATGGTCAGGGAAGATGCATATGCCTTCTTCACCATCTTATTTACGTGTTGCCATTTTCTAGGGATCCGAGGATGTATATCAACATCCCTCTATCATTGAGATCTGAGAGTGAAACTGGGCCATATTTTTTTGTGGAGCTCAAAAGTTTATTCATACAAGTTCACAGATTATTGGAGTAGAATTATGCTATTCAGCCCATCAAGTCCACTCTGCCATTCAATCAGGGCTGATCTCTGCTCCTAATCCCATTTTCCTGCCTTCTCCCCGTAACCCTTGACACCAGTTCTAATCAAGAATTTGTCTATCTCTGCGTTAAAAATATCCACTAACTTGGCGTCCACAGCCCTCTGTGGCAATGGGTTCCACAGATTAACTACCCACTGACTAAAGAAGCTTCTCCTCAGCTCCTTTCTAAAAGAGTGCCCTTTAATTTTGAGACTATGACCTCTAGTCCTAGACTGTCCCATCAGTTGAAACATAATTTCCACATCCACTCTATCTATGCCTTTCAGGCATGAAGTATCATACTTCACTGCACGCAACCAAAAATAAATTTTGTCTTATCTTTATGGTTCCTCTCTTTCACGGGCACCTTGTAGCAGCAAGTCTCCACTCCAGGCAACTGAATCATCCCACCACAACCAGAGAGCAGTGCTGAACTACCATCTACCTCTGATGTCCCTCGGACTATCCTTGTCCGGACTTTGCTGGATTTACCATGCACTAAACATTATTCCCTTATCATGTATCAATACACTGTGAATGGATTGATTTTAATCCAATTGTTCTGCTGACTGGTTAGCACAGACCAAAAAAGCTTTTTACTGTACCTCGGTACACATGACAATGAGCTAAACTGAAATAATCTAAACTGAATTTAAAGCGTTTGAGTATAGCTGAGGAGATAAGGTTTTCACTGACAATGTAGTAGGCCCCCTTCTATGGGGGCAAGAGTGTCGACCTTTCTGTACAGGTCGATAGCACCTGCCCACTGCCCACTGACACTATGACCAAAGTAATAGGACACAGATTTAAGATATTTACAATGGCAATCTAGAATGTACTATCATTTATATATATTTCAAAGAGTTATGGGGAGAAGCCAGGAGAATGGGGTTAAGAGAGATTGATACATCAGCCATAATTGAATGGCGGAGTAGACTTGATGGGCTGAATGGCCTAATTCTGCTCCTCTAACATATAAAAGAGGAAATCACATGAGTGTAAGGAAATAGTAGAAGTTAGGTCTTTAGAGGTTTTGCAATAGATATGATGGGCTGCATAGACTTCCACGCTGTATATTTCCATCATTCTACATTTCAAGAACAGGGAGCTGTTAGATGTTTGAAGTAGCGTACTATGTTTGCATTCAGTACAGCCTTAACCTAATTTTGTAAGTGTAATCTCAAATTTTCAGATATTGGATGAGGTAGAATCACATCTCAATCACTCATATAAAAGCTGATGCAATGCTTCCTGATTCATGTCAGTGCAGGAGGATGAAGAAGAGGAGGGATCTTGAGAATAATTTAATAGGAGAGCCAACACCTCCAATAATGCAGATTTCTACCACTTCCCTCTCAACCTACTTGGTCCCCAAATCTTTGAAGCCTTGAAACCAAGAGCTTCTGAATCAGAATCACAGTGTGTGTTGACTATCTTCAGAGCAAATAATGTCCTGCAATTATTCAGCTCAGGGACAACCCAGAACTCCGACCTGGTGAAGGATTTGAAACTCCGCTGCTTTGAGTGGATTTTTATTTTTAAGTAGATTTCAATAGTTAAACGCTTTCATTATTTCAAACATCGTTAATCTGTTTTTAATTAACTTCACTTCATAATTTTGCTTGCTACTGCCTTACGAATTAATTGAAACACGGGTTAGAACAATTCTCCTGGGGATATCCAGGGAATCATTAGCATAATTCTTCCCAGAGAGACAACGCAAGCTCCACCCATACCTAGGCCTACACACAGTAAACCCACCCACACCAAGGTCCACTCACCACACCCCACCCACACCAAGGTCCAATCTTCACACCAAGGCCCACCACCACACCCCACCCACATTAAGGCCCACCCATTACACCCCAGCCACATTAAGGCCCATCCACATTAAGGCCCACTCACACCAAGCCCCACCCACAACACCCTGCCCACAAGGCCCACACCCAACACCCCACTCTCAGCAGCCCCCATCTACACCAATGCCCACCCACAACAACCCCAACCTCCACCCTTTCCAATCATTGAAGTAAGTGTTGGCCCACTCTATGTAGCCTAATGAACTCTCATCAAAAGTCAGGTCTAGGTATTTAATAGAGTAGAGGCACCTTTACAGTTTTTCAAGTGCATGTCAGGCAAGAAGTTGGCAGAACTGCAGCTTCACAGCGCCAGAGATCCGGGATGGATTCTGGCCTTGGGTGTTTTGCATATTCTCTCTGTGACCACATGGACTTCCTTTGGGTGCTCTGATTTCTCACTGTATCCCAAAGACGTGTGGGCTGGTAGGTTAATTGGTCTCTGTAAATTGCCCCTAGTGCGTAGGGAGTGAATGTGAAGGTGAGATAACATAGAACTAGTGTGAAAGGGTGACTGATGGTCTGTGTGAACTCGGTGGTTTGAAGGGCCCGTTTCCATGCTGTGTCTTTCAATCAATCAATCAATTGCCAACAGACACTATGGAACTAATACTTGGTGAAAATGTTTTTATACATTGGAACTGAATTCTGGAAAAAAGATCTTTGCAAGAAAACAGAAGTTGTACTCAACAGAAGTTAATACTTCCTGTGGTGTCACTTGAGTTATTATCTTGTTCAACCTTTAAACCCTGTCTTATTGCCTACAGTCAAAATCTATGCTTGATGTGATTAAGATCATGATTAAGATCTCTTTTACTTTAATCCTCTTCAACTTCCATTCCAGTTCCACAGTAGTTATAATTCCATCCTTATTCAATTCCACTCCCTGCAAGTTTTTAAATATTTATTTCAAAAGTAATAGTTTTCCAAATGTCCCTGAATGTCAGAAATTTAAAAATATGTTGAAATTAATTACAGCTAGCAAAGTTATTCCCTCAAAATTAAAACAGTAAATGCAGTCAGCAGCAACAGTGGAAAAAATCACAGGGTTAACTGGTCTGACTCGAAACCTATTTGCCGAAGGACTCCTACCATGTTACAACAAGGCACAATGCAAGTCTAGGTTTCGGTTTATTGTTGTCATGTGTACTGAAGAAAGTAAAAAGCTTTGTTTTGCATGTTATCCAATCTAATCTGATATTGCTATATATAATCAAGTACATTAGGCAGAGCAAAGGAGAAAGCTCTTAACATTGTAGCCACGCCAGTTCAAGGTTTCAAGGTCAGTTTATTGTCACATGAACCAATTAAGGTACAACAAAATGTCAGTTACCATGCAGCCAAACTAAGTGCAAAGCAACAAGGCACACTGCCACATAAAATAAAAGTTAATATAAACATCCAACACAGCAGCTCCCCAGTCTGAAGAAGGGTTTCGGCCCAAAACGTTGCCTATCTCCTTCACTCCATAGATGCTGCTGCACCCGCTGAGTTTCTCCAGTATTTTGTATACCCACAGCAGCTCCCCACATTCATCACTGTGATGGAAGGTAGTAAAGTCCAATCTTCTCCCTCTTTATTCTCCCGCAGTCGGTGCCATCAAAGCTCCCACAGCCGGCGATCTGTAGCCTTCGCGTCGGGGTGATCGAAACTCGCTCGTCGGGACGGTTGAAACTCTCCACGGCTTGGAGCTCTCGAATCAGTCGCTAACCAGGGATCGTAGGCTCCACGGTGTTAAAAGTCCACAGGCCTGTGGTTGGAGCTCTCCACAGTCGATCCCCAACAAAGGGATCGCAAGCTACACGGTGGTAAGTCTGCGTTGCGCCTGCAGTTGAAGCGCTGGGTCGATCTCCAGGAAAGGCTACACCGCTCCACCATGTTAGGCCGCAGTGGGGACGGAAATACGATACAGAAAAAAATTGCATCTTCGTCGAATTAAAAAAACGATTTCCCCCATCCCTCACCCCCGCATAAAACAAACCAAGGAACACAAAAACATACTTAAAATAACAAAAACAGAAGAAAGGACAGAGAGACCGTTAGCGAGGCAGTCACTTGCTGATGCCACCTGGTTCCAGAGACAACATCCAATGTTCGCAATAGGGTATAGGTGAATTGGACAGTACCCTTGCTTATGGAAGGACCATTCAGATACCCAATAACAGAGGGGAAGATGCTGTCCCTGAACTGGTGGTGAATGCTTTGAATATTTGACTGAAGCAGGGAAAAGAAGGAATGACCAAGGTTGGATATATCTGGAATACTCAACACCTCATCTGACAACATGGCACATTGCAGCCTTGAATTCTCCAACTGCAGGTAATTTGCTCTTTCATTCTGGTTGTATCAGCCCTGGCTATTTCCTGCTTAGTTTTTTTTCTCAACTTTTGTGAGGCAGCCTCCTATAAGCAAGACATAGAAAAAGAAAATACAAGCATCATCCATCTGCCACTGCCAAATTTAATCCATTTGGTTTCACCGACCCCACTTTCTCTGCAACTGAAAGCTATCTTATTTCCTTTCTTTCCCATTTCCGTGGCAGGTCTTGGACTGAAACATAGCCTCTGCTTTTCCTTCCATAGATGCTGCGGTGACCTTCTGAGTGTTTTCAGCATTTTGGTAGTTCAGATTTCCAGCTTCTGCAGCTCTTTTGATTTCATTAACTGAAACATCAATCTAATTTCAACTGTTCCACAGAGAGATCACAGAGTCTAAAAGTCATCGGCAGCAGTTGAAGCAATGGTGCCAATAACTATATACAGTATAATCTGCTTTCCATGCTTGTCAGTTTTTAGATGTGCAGCAATTGAAATGGATTTGGAACTTCATTCTCACCCTGTAGCTGTGTGGTAAGCATGTAAATGGCAGGCATATTACAAAAGTTAATGTATGGTATTTTGGTAGCTGAAGAGATTACTCAATTCTGGGTCATTTTACTGCACCACCTGCCAAACAAGCCATAGCCACAGTTATTCCACAGGCAATAATGGACCATTGTGGTTACTGCCTTTCCTTGGTCATTGGTGCCAGCTCTGAATTGTTCTGAACCTTTTCATATCTCTAGTCTCCCTCTCCCCTAATTCTTAGTCCGAAGAAGTGTCTCAACCCAAAACGTCACTTATTCCCTTTCTCCAGAGATGCAGCCTGACCTGCTGAGTTATTCCAGCAGTTTGTTTCTATCTTTGGTGCAAGCCATCATCTGCAGTTCCTTCCTGCACAAGACAAAACCAACCACTACTTCCATACACAGAAAGCGTATTTAACATGGCAAAAACATAACAAGGCATTCCAAAGGATTATCAAGCTGAGCCAACCTGAGTTTGTAAAGGAATGGTAGGTCAAATGACCAAATGTATGGTCCACTGGGAAGCTTTGAAGGATGTGTCAAATAAAATACATGGCGCATATAGTAAAGTGTATGTCCATATTTTCTTAATATTGGTGCACCATTCAAACTTACTGCCTTTATTCCTCGTCCCCTTATAATAACATTAGTCAAATCCAGAAGGTAAATCTTGTAGAAAGGTAACTGCAGATGCTGGTTTAAACAGAAGATAGACACAAAAAGCTGGAGTAACTCAGCGGGACAGGCAGTATCTCTGGAGAGAAGGAATTGGTGACTTTTCAGTCGAGACTCTTCTTCAGACTGGTTAGGGATGACCAGGGTATGGTTAGAAACATAGAAATATAGAAAATAGGTGCAGGAGTAGGCCATTCGGCCCATCGATCCAGCACTGCCATTCAATATGATTGTGGCTGATCATCCAAAATCAGTACCCCGTTCATGCTTTCTCCTCGTATCCCTTAGGTTAGGGGAGGGTAAATCTTGCTTGCCTTGATGGTTTCAAAATAGAGCAGTGAGCAGCTGAAATGTGGCAAAGATTTAAGATGTAAGCACAATGAATTGCAGATGCTTGTTTATGAAAAAAAGACACAAACTGCTGGAGTAACTCAGTGAGTCAGGCAGTATCTCTGAAGAACATGGATAGGTGACATTTCAGGTCAGGATGAATGGTCCCAACCTGAAATGTCACCTATCAGAAATGGTGCCTGACCCGTTGAGTTACTCCAGCACTTTGTGGCAGTGATTAAGTGACCGATTTGAGCTGTAAACCATGCACATAACACTCTACTGGAATGTTTTGACAGCCAGCCAAGCACTGACCTCAAGTTTCACATATATCAAAGCCATCAAGGTTTTTCATTTCAAGAGTCAAGAGAGTCAGGAATGTTTTATTGTCATTTGCCCAAAACAGAGCAATAAAGTTCTTACTTGCAGCAACACAACAAATACGTAAACATAGTACTCTGTAAACACAATAAGAAACCATATATTTTGAACAAACAAATGATATAGTGCAATGCTCCCCCAACTCTAGCACGGTCAAGGCAGTTTGTAGTTTGGAGTTTATTTGGAGTTTATAGCGTTCAATAGCCTGATGGTTGTTGGGAAGAAGCTGCTTCTGAACCTGGATGTTAAAATTTTCTTCAATGGCAGAAGTGAAATCAGAGCGTATCCACGGTGATGTGGGTCTCTGAAGATGCACTGGCTGCACTTTGAGGCATCGACTCCTGTAGACCCCTTCGATGGTGGGGAGGTCAGTACCCATGATGGACCAAACCCTTCTGACATCTAAAAACCATTGAAACTAAATTAATGAAAAACATTAACAAATGGCATCAAATACTTGATTAATTAAAAATATTAAACAGAAATTAAACAATTTTTGGCTTATTTTCCCCTTTCTTCCTTGCAACTTCACACTACCCTTTCAAATGAATACGCTCACAGTGCCAATGAGGACCTGAGAGAAGAATCTGCACCATAAATGCTGATTAATCTCTGTACGTTTCTCGTCTGCTATTGGAAAATTATTAGCAGATTTTGGTCAGGAAATCTGGAATATCCGCATTTGTGCAGGAGTCCCAAATATTCTCTCACACATTCAGGAATGCCTGGAGCTCAATGCAAAACCTCTGGCATGTTTTTGTTGAATATGGATCACAAATTCAAAATTAATTCAATATTTAGGTTCAAGTTTCAGTTTATTATGTTTTGAGGCATAGTGAAAAACTTTGTTTTATATGCAAAGCCATCAAATGGGTTTGTACTATACCTAGAAACAATCAAGTCAAACTCAAGTATAATAGATTAAGCAAAGGGAAATACAAGAATGCAGAATATAGTTCTCAGCATTACAATGCAACAATTCCAGAGACAAAGTCCAATGTGTGCAATGGGGTAGATGTGAATCAGACACTCCCCTAGCTTATTCCTTGGACCATTCAGAAACTTGATATCAGCGGGGAAGAGCCTGCTCCTGAATCTGGTGGTGTATGCTTTCAAGCTTCTGTACCTCCTGCCTGATAGGAGCGGGAAAAGATGGACTCCCTGGTGCAGGACTAGTCTTTAATTATGTTGGCTGTTTTTCCAAAGCAATGTGAAATATAGATGGTGGGGAGTCTGGTCTGTGTGATGGACTGGGCTGCATCCACAACTCTCTGTAATTTCTTGTAGTCTTGGGTAGAGTTGTTCCTAACTAAGCAGTGATGCAGCATGAGAGTACGTTTTCCATTGTGCATCTGCATATCAAATCACACATCAACACAAAGTCCTTACATTCATGGAAGATGTAATCATTATTAAATGTGCAGCACTATTCTAATGAAATTTTAACTTGCAACTAAATGAGGTGAAATGGATTTTTTTAAACTTTAGTTTATTTTAGGACACTAATAATAATGTGATGAAGCTCTTCATAAACTTATGGTGAATATTTGAAACATCAATCTACAGAGGTATCTTGGGGTTCAAGTCTAGAGCTCCTTAAAAGTGGTAATACATGGATGGATTGGCAAAGAAGGCATGTGGTATGCTTGCCTCCATCTGTCGGGACACTGAGTATAAGAGTCGGGAAGTTATGTTGCAGCTTTTATAGGACTTTTATTGGACTTTACATTCAGTTCTGTTCAACCCCTTTGCAGGAAGGATGTAGAGGCTTTCGAGAGGGTGCAGGTTTACCAGAAAGCTGTCTGGATTAGAGGGTATTAGCTATGGGAAGAGTTTGGACAAACCTGGACTGTTTTCTCTCAAGTGTCGCAGGCTAAGAGGAGACCTGATAGAAGGAAATTACGAGAGGCAAAATTATGAGAGGTGTAGATAGGATAGACAGTCGGAACATTTTACCCAGGGTGGAAATATAAAAAAACTCGAGAGCATAGCTTTAAGGTGAAAGGAACAACGATGTACGGGACAGGTTTTATTTACAGAGAGTGGTGGGTGCCAGGATGACACTGCCAAGGGTGGTGATGGACACGGGTACAATTTAGGAGACTTTTGGATAGGTACATCGATATGAAGGGAATGGAGTGACATGAATCATGAGGAGATTAGTTTAACACAGACATTGTGGGCAGATTGGCCTCATCATGTGCTGCATTCTCTATGCTCTGTGATTGATATATTAGAATCAAGAAATCATATTAGTTTAATTGAATTTCCCTGATCGCTTTATACAAAGTAATCCAATTGCCATGTATTAAAAATGTTGTTTTTCTGAGAGCTCTAATATTTGTTGCAATAAGGCTACGGAATGAATCCCTCTCATACATTTCAATTGGTCTGTTTAATGATTCTTCATTAGCAACATTGAAATAAATGGGACTAGACTGCTCAGTGTTTATAAGTGTTGGTGGCCAAAAGTAATCCCATTTTATTTTTCCTTCATTTTCCATTACCCACAAACATAGCTTCTACCAGTTACCTCTAAGCAAGGGTCCATTAACTTTCCAAACTGCTCCTTTTAGAGATATAGGAGAAAATCGAAACACCCAGGGTTAAGCTATATGTTAACAGATGGAATTCATGGAGTCATACAACACGGAAAAAGGCCATTCAGCCCAACTCATCCATGCCAGCCAAGCTACACTATCTAAGCTAGCACCATTCACCCAGGTTTGACACATATCCCTCTAAGTTTCAAATCCATGTATCTGTCCGTATCTTTTAAATGTTGTATAGTGCCTGCCTCAACTTCCTTCATTAACAGTTTGTTCTATATATCTACTGCCTTCTAAGTGAGTAAGCTGCCAACCTCCTATTAAATCTAGCTAATCTCATATTAAACCTTCCACTGGTTCATGATTTCTCCTAACCTGGGTAAAAGACTGTACGTCAACCCTATCTCTTTCCCTCATGATTTTACATACCTCTGTAAAATCACCCCTCAGCATCTTGTGCTCCAAGGAATAAAGTCCTCGCCTGCCCAACCTCTCTCGATAGCTCAGGCCTATGAGCCCTGAGAACATCCAGTGTAATGGCATCTTTCCTATTGCAGTGTGACCAAAACTAAACACAGCACTTCAAATGCAGCTCCATAACACCTTGTATAACTGTAACATAATATATTAACTTCTAAACTCAATATCCTGACTGATGAAGGCTAATGTACAACAGCCTACTTTACCGCTCTATCCACTTGTGATGCCACCTTTAGGGGACCTGCACTCCCTAATCCCTCTGCTCTACAACACTCTCCATGACACTACCATTACTGTGAAGGTCCTGCCATGGTTTGACAGCCCAAAATACAACATCGCTCACTTATCTGCATTAAACTCCATTAGTCATCCCTCAGTCCACTTACCACTGATTGAAATCCTGCTGTAATATTTGATAACCATCTTCAAGATCTACAATACCACATACGTAGTTTTGTGTCATCTGCAAACTTACTAATCATATCTTGTACGTTCTCATTCAAATTGTCGATTTAAACCACAAACAGCAATAGGGCCAGCACTGATCCCCAAGGCACACTGCTAGTCACAGCCCTCCAAGCCTTCCACCACCATCCTCTGCTTCCTTGCATGAGGTCAATTCTGCAACCAGTCAGCTGGCTCACCATGGATCCCAGACGATTTAACATACCAGAGCAGCCGATCATGTGGAACTTTATCAAAGCCCTTGCTGAAGTCTATGTAGACAGTCTGTGGCCTTTACAGTACATACTCCAAAGATACAGCACCCAAGGTCAGGATTAAGTCCCAGTCTCTGGAGCTACGAGGATGCAGTTGTACTGGTTATGCATTGATGTCGCTCATTCCTAAATGTGCAGCAGGGAGAAACAAATGTGTTATCCCTGCTCTCTCTGCTAATGCACTCTATCTGCACTCCCAACCACGGGACTAATGATTCCTTCCATTATATCAGATACTGCTACTAAAAGAGTAAGGTTGAAGACACAACCAACATGATTCTCAGTTCATAATGTTCAAACAGTTTGAACATAATGTTGGAGCCATTACAGACTAATTATTCAACAAATTATTTCCAAATAACTTTCCTAACTATCTTATCAAGGTTTCAGAAGAACGAATCATGAATTTTAAGTTGTACCTGGAAAACAAGTGGTTCTGTAATTCTAGTCTGAGCAATACTGCCATTTGGATAACACGCACACATTATCAACGAGGCACCAAGGGGGTTGCTTATTATTATTTTTTGTTTCTTTTTGTGAATGGACAAATGTAATTTTCTCGAGGCTCTCTCTCATTTGTAACACATATGTTTATAAATGTTTTGAAACTACTGAAGTGGTAATGAGGCACTGTCTTCAATAGTCAAATCACTGTTTGTTATACATTTCTTCCAGTTTATTTTGCTAACTGGACTGGACCTGTAGAACCCCCGTAGAGCTCCCATAATCTCAGCTAATTTGTCGCAGGTGGAGGGGCTTACATTGCTAGAGTTCAGCTATGTTGCTTCCTTGACACCAGTGTTACCATTGTTGACTGGGCCAGAGGAGACTCCAGTAAAGCAGTTCTGACAGCAGGAGAACCAACTGAGGAAGGAACTTGAAAATCAGCAGATTCCTGAAGTCAACTCTGATGGAGGGTTTGGGGCCTGGAACGATAACATCTTTCCATAGATGCAGCATGAATTGCTGGGTACTTCCAGCAATTTTTTTACTTGAGGTTTCTGGAAATGGCTGGATGATAATGGAGATATGTCGGAGGAGGATTGTGTGATTACTTTGCCGAAGGCCAAGGTGCACAGGAAGAATAATAGTAGAGTTTGGTGAAGACTTTGTGATCGAAATGCACCTGCACAACTCTTGCACACCTTTCCACTGAGATTCAAGTTTAATTTAGTTTAATTTTGAGATACAATGCAAAAAAACAGGTGCTTTAGCCTCCTCAGTCCGTGCCGACGAGCGATTCCCACACACTATCACTATCCTACGTGCATTAGAGACAATTTAAATTTACCAAGCCGATCAGCCTACAAACCTGTACATCTTTGGAGTGTGGGAGGAAACCAGAGCTCCCGGAGAAAACCCACGCAGGTCACAGGGAGAATGTACAAACTCCGTACAGACAGCACCCATAGTCAACCATTGCGCCACCATGTCGATCCACTGATAGATCTGTTCTGAGAAAAATCCTTTCTGATAAGACCTGCAAAATACTCTTCCATTCTCCCTTCTGCAGCTTGTCCTGACAATATTACTCCCCACCCCCTCTCCCTCCACCAGTTCTGGTCTCCAATTGGAGGCGTGGGTTCGGATCCCACTTCTGACACCATGTAAATGACTTCTAGACTCAGTACATGATTTAAATACATCTTTAATCAGCACTGCAACTTAACAGCATGGAGCATGATTAGTTGTCAGTACATCCTGGCTGCTCCAACTGTCGGTGCTGGGAAACCAGTGTTAGTATAGGTATTACAGTGGGGTGGAGTTAGAGATGCTGGCTGGTGTGTGATTGGTTAATATGCAACATCAATCTACAATTCATCTTATGGTTCTCCATTTCAATAGGAATAACTCTTTATGCACCTAATTTGGAGCATCTATTGTTTGTAGAAGGCAGAATACTGTACTTCAGTATGTGCCCTGCCATTTCCCTGTTGCTGTTTAACACTATTCAAGTGTTCTAAACACCCAGGCAACAGTAGAAACAGTAGCAAATAATATTAAAAGAGTTGATGATCCCTTTAAATATGGGTGTTGATGGAGAGGAAGTGATATGTACAAACATACATATCAGATATCAGTTTTGAATGGAAATGTGCTGTTGCACTCAAAAAGCACAGCTACATAATCATAGTTTGTACTCATAACACTTAATATATTATTGATATTTTTATCTCTCCTGTACTGTGATGGCACTTTTGGGTATATTTAAGCAGCATTAATTGCACAATCTACATTACAAGATAAGCTTATTGCAAACAGTTGAATTAGTAACTGCAGGCTGTGTTTGATATTGATAGGAATAGTGACAGCTGACATATTTCATTTTGTGCCTGGCTGTTTCAGTCATGGAGGCTTTATAAAGGCTTTAGGTTGCTATAATTGGAATGAAGGGGTGCTTGCTTTATGAAGGATTGCAGCTTGAAGGAGAGGCAGATGTTCACAATTGTTAAAGTCATTCCCATTATTCTTAAAGCAGGGATAATCTGGATATTAAGATGTAATCGCATGTAATGATGGATATATCATAGTTATTTACATCACCGGTGAATTGTCTTGTTGCCAATGGCATCTTTTGCACATTTTGATTGATTTATAAACAATCTGGATTGTTTATTAAAGTAGAAAGTTAATAAGACCTGACTGTTTTAAAATAAAAACTAGCAGTTATAAAAATAAATTTGAACAAGGCTGTAGCTGTAGTAGTCTAATATTTCGTTTTTTCCAATGCATAACATTCTGTTTCTTAGCATGTTCTGTAAGGTTGTACAATATGAGGAGAACACTCATTCTTGATCAACATTTCAATGATTAAAGCATTAAAATAATCCACAATGGGAAAAATATACATCCATTATTAAACTGTTAACATGGAAATGCTAAATCAAAATGAGAATAAGCTTTTCTTTTACTTGCATGTGATACTTGCATTAATAAAAGTGATGGAAATTGCCCCTTTAGATGGTTTGTGAAAGTGTATTGAATAAGTAGCATAATTTCATCCCACATCTGTCAGTTATTCAAAATTGATACTAAAGTGGTCGAGGAGTTGGTGCAAGAGATTCCGATTTTTGGTCCATTGGGATCTGTTCTGGAGCAGAGGTGGCCTGTACAAGAGGGATGAGTTGCACCTGGCCTGGAGGGGAACCGATATCCTGACAGGCAGATTTGCTAGTGCTATATTGGTGGGTTTAAACTAGTTTGACAAGAGGGAGAGATACAATGCAGGACTATGGCAGATAAGAGACTGGAAGTTGGTATGGACGGTGATGAAAGAATGTTCAATGGACAGAATAGGCAGGAGCACGACAGAGTGAGGAAAGAATGTTGGATTGAACTGCATTTATTTTGTTGTGACTGACGGGTAAGGCAGATGAACTCAGGGTGGGGATAGGTATGTTTGATGGGTCCAATAGAAACCTGGCTCAGAAAGGGACAGATAGACACAAAAAACTGGAGTAACTCAGCGGGACAGGCAGCATCTCTGGAGAGAAGGAATGGGTGATGTTTCTTCACAGTGAAAGTCACAGGAAAGGGAAAGAAGAGATATAGACAATGATGTAGAGAGATATAGAACAATGAATGAAAGATATGCAAACAAGTAATGATGATAACGGAAACAGGCCATTGTTAGCTGTTTGGTGATTGAGAAAGAGAAGCTGGTGCGACTTGGGTGGGGGAGGGATGGAGCGAGAGGGAATGCAGGGGTTACTTTAAGTTGGAGAAATAAATATTCATACCACTGGGCTGTAAGCTGCCCAAGCAAAATATGAGATGCTGTTGCTCCAATTTGCATTTAACTTCACTGTCTTCGTCTTGTGAATGAAACATAAACCAAAGGAATAGTTAGATCTGAAGCCGAGTGTTGAGCAGCCTGGCATCACTCTGACAATGGAGGAGGCCTAGGACAGAAAGGTCAGTGTGGGAATGGGAAGGAGAATTAAAGTGTTTAGCAACCGGGAGATCAGGTAGGTCCAGGACTGGCAGCTTAATGTTCCAAGGTACAAGTGCAAAGATAACTTAGAGGTGGGGTGAAAGAGGAAGGGATGTTGCTTTATTGATTAAGGAGAATGTCTTGCAGTAGTCTGAAATGCCATTGCTGGTTCATCCAGTGAGGCTCTACGGGTGAGACCGCATGGGTGGAGCTGAGAAATAAAAACAAGGATGATCAACTTGTTGGGAGTGGACTATAGGCCCTCACATAGTCAATGGGAATTTCAAAAAGCAATTGCAGGCAGCTACAAGACTAAAAAGGTTGTCCTAGTTGGGGATATTAACTTTCCCAACATAGGCTGGGATTGTCATATTGCCTAAGCGCTTAGACAGGGCTGAATTTGTTAAATGTGTGCAGGAAGGTTTCCTCAGGCAACATGAGAGAGGGCAAAGCTTGATCTTCTGTTCGGAAATTGGGAAGGGCTAGTGACTAAAGTGTCCATGGGTGAACCTTTTGGGTTCAGTGACCACCATTCCATTAGCTTTAAAATAGTTATGGATAAAGACAGGATGGGCCCACGAGTTAAAATTCTGCATTGGGGCAAGACCAACTTTGATGGTATTGGACAGGTATTTTGTCTATTTGATTAGACAAGGTTGTTTGCAGGCAAAGGATATCTGGAAGGTAGGATGCTTTTAAAAGTGTGATGACAATAGTTCAAGGCACGTTTGTTCCTCTCGGGGCAAGGACGGTGGGATAAAATAGCTAAATAAAAGGGGAAATTGGGGCTCTGGTCAGGAAAAAGAAGGAGGCATGGGACAGGTACAGGTAGCTGAGGTCAAGAATATCCCTGGAGGAGTTTCAGGAACCAAGGAGCATACTTAAAATGGCAATTAGGAGGGGAAAGATGAGATAGCTCTGGCAGAAAATATTAAGGAAAATCCATTGATATTAAGGGGAAGAGAGTAACAAGAGAGAGAATGGAGCCCCTCAGAAACCAATGTGGTTATCTCTGGATGGAGCCGCAGGAGATGGGCAAGGTCCTCAATTAGTATTTTTTTCTTACCATTAATAGGAATGCCTTGAAGACATATAAACGGTGTATTTAAAGATGGTAAATTAACAGAAAACAAGTCTTTCCCACTTCTTTCTTAGATGTTACTGGTATTCAGTCTCTCTCAGTCTTCACCCTATGTCAGGCATTCCCCTTGTTCTCTCCACCTTACGTCCTCTGGAACGCAAGGTATGTTTCAATTCTAACTTCACTGAGCTCTGATCCAAGGTCACTGCCCTAAAAGTTTACCTCAACTTTCTCTTTCCAAGCATGCGGTCTGGCCTGGCAAATATTTTCAGCATTTGCTCTTTTATTTCAGGCTTCCAGCCTGGCAAATTTTGGGATGGTTACAATTAATTGTAATTTACATAAAACGACAAGTGGATCAGTGGTGAGTGTTACTGCAAGCCAGGTGCAGAAGTGATCAAATACAGTAAGGTTCACTGTCAATCTATCCTGGCAATGCTTACTGCTGATATTTTTTAAAAAATGCGGAAAATATCCTTGACTTTGTATTAACATAACTCACCTCAATCAATATGAAAATTTATTAAAATATGCATCAAGAAGCTGTCAAAATAGCCACTTCTTATTTATCCATTATATATAGATAACACTGCAATAATTACATTTGCCACTTGTCCTTTGGGTGACCATATCCTTGTAAATGGTGCAAAGGCTTCTTAAAAGAGAAGCCAATCGTCACCAATTGTTGTATCCATTTTGTTGATATTATTGGCAAAATTGAGCTTCTGTTCAGTGGTAACCCCAAAGTCCCTCTGCACCCCCTATTTCCCTGCAGGTGGTAATGGGTGAAGAATTCAACACTGGTGGTACTGATGAAGGTCAGATCTGTTATTGGAGGTGGTTGTTATTTAGTGCTTAACCAGCAAGTCTTGACATTTTCCAAGTCTAACTGCTTGTCAGATGAGGTTGTTGCTATTATGAATGTAGTTGGATGCCCTTTAGTCTCATTATTCCATCTAATTCTATTTTATGTTTCTGAAATTACCTCAGTTATATGTAAGTGCACTTCGATGAACTGAGTGTACTATTATGCCATGGATATATGGCTGTAGCAGAGAGTTTTTGCCTTTAGCAAAGAATGTTGAAAGCTGTCAATATCTTTATAATTTATCTTAATAACTAGCAACACCAGCAAATCTACAGATCCTTCTTATCTACTTTATGAAAAAAAACATCTAGCTTTTACGTGGGAAATGACGGAAATGTTGAAACTTCCCATCTCAAAATTAGTTACGTGCAGCAAAATCAAAATCGGATTACTCCTGCAGCTACCACAGCAGCCCTACAATAAAGCTATGTAATTTTACAGAGATAATGTGTCTGGATGAAGAGGTGAAGGATTAACAGTGATAACTTTTAGACTTCTTCAAGTTCTCATTTTTTATTTCATTTGCCTATTTTATTGGCAAGTGTTACAGTTCTAATAAATGCCTCAAAATGTCTGTTTTGGTGTAGGTTTATAAAAGGTAGAAAATGCAGACCAAGTAGTTTATTGCATTGTCCTGTCTATTCACTACCTGATGATAATGTGACCCAAGGCATAAGCAATATTGGAGACAGCAGATTCATGCTGCAGACCATTCGCTTATCTGGAGCAAAAGACTGCCGGGGGGTCGATAGCCAGAAGCTCATCAACATTAGACAAAGGCTTGAATATTCTGAGTCACTTTCTCTCACCTTCAGGTTGTCCCAAATTTTCAACAGTGCTCTGCTTCTGAGAATTGTTCATAACCTAAAATGCAGTCATTTGACAATAAACTTACATAAAAACATAGGCCAACTAAGGGCAACGTATAGTTACACCATGAAGTTTAACTCTGCCATTATTGACATGAACCAAGTTCCTGCATGGCAGAAGATGCCTGCAGCCCTGCAACAACTGACAAATTAATCCCGCTCATCTCCCAAATGCGATGGATGGACTACTCATAGGTAGGTCGGGTAATCATTACCTGGGAGAGACCTTAATCAATTACCTGGGAAAGATCAAGGTGCTGGAGGAACTCTGACTGAAGAAGGTTCCCGACCGGAAACGTCACCTATCACTGATCATTCTTCAGAGATGCTGCCTGACCCGCTGAGTTACTCCAGCACTTTGTGTCTTTTTCTGTAAACCTATATGTGCAGTATATCGTTTTTGCTGGAGGAATTCAGCAGGTCAGAAGGATCTGTGGGGGGAAATGGATGGACCATGCTTTGGTTCGCAGATAAGTTCCTTCAACTTCCTTCTCCCATTCCAATGATGTAGGCCCATGTATTTATGATCCCATGAAATAGAGGACATGGGTGTAGTTCCACAATAAAATGCAGTTAGTGGGCAAGTTAACCTGGGGTCACCTAACCATCATCCCTTAAGTTGACTGTTAGCTCATAATTAGATGGTGCAGTTGGTGACTGCAGAAAGGCCCGGAGACAAAGGGGACGGGAGTACTGTCTGTGGGTGTGGTGTTAGAAGTCTAGATGAGAGAGACCAGGGAAGAAGGGATATGCTCCTCTGCAGAAACACTACACTAGTTTCCTTTCTCTCCCCATTTTTCTATTCTGCTGTACTACTGTAGCTGCTACTGCTCTGCCTGCTGTCATGTCCTCACCCTGTTCCCTGCCCAGATCTAAGAGACTCCAAGCAAGATGCCCAAGACCAAGCATTCCATTTCCCTTGGTAACTCCTGAGCTGTAACTTGTGAGCTGTGCGGAGAAGGTGTGTAACACAGCAGTGTTAACAATGTTTAAGAAGCACTCACAGTATGAACAGGCATGACATTGTGAGATATAGACCATTTACATGAGGATGTGCAGTATAAATTGGCATCATGGTGGGCTCAGACTTTGTGACTGAAGGCCTGTTCCTGTGCTGAATTGTTCAAGGTTCTGTGTTCTGGCACTTACTTTTATTTCAATGACACCTTGAACGAATTGTGTTCCAGTGTTGTTGAAATGTTCACAAATTTTTTGCAAGTCTTGAGATGTGTTTCAAGAAGTATTTGCAGATCTCCAGCATTAAAGAACAGTAAATAATGTGATCGCTTTCTATGGTGAGTATTGTTTTAAGCAGCACTTGAAATTACTTTCAGTGCTGTGTTTACTCTCAAATGGGTGACTTCCGTTAGAATGAGCACTAACTATCTAATCCTGTGAAATTATTTTAATATACCATCGGGTGGTGCCGTCAACGATGGCAGCCTTGCCAACGGTCTGTCTGTCTTTTCGTCTTTTTTGTTATTTTTAGTGTATTTTAAAAAGTATGTGTTAATGTTCTCTGGTTTGTTTTATGTGGGGGGTGGTGGGTGGCGGGTCGGGGGAAACTTTTTTCAATCTGTTACCTTGCTGGAGATGTGATGTTTTTCTGGATCGTATCTCCGGTCGCTCTGCGGCCTACCATCATGGAGCTGGCGGCCTTGCATGAGACTGACTTTGAGCCCTACCCCGGGGCCATGGACTTACTATCGGAGCCTGCGATCCCTTGCCTGGGATTGATGTTCCAACGGATTTCACCATCGAGGTGCTCACAGTCTCAGGTAGAGACTGATGTCGGGAAGCTCCAAAGTCACAACAGGTTTGACTAGCCCCGACCCGGGGTCCGATCGCTAGTCGCAGGGGAGCTGAGATCCCCCCGATGCGGGAGCTTGATCTCCCCGATGCGGAGGGTCCGACCGCCGGCTGCGGGAGCCAAGATCGTCCCGTCAATGGAAGGCTCGAGGCCCCCGACCAAGGGAGGACAAAGAAGGGAAGATATTGAACTTTGTTTTCGCCTTCCATCACAGTGAGGAATGTGGAGTAGTCACTATGGTAGATGTTTATGTTAAAATGTATTTTATGTGTTTTGTTGCTTTTGATTGGTATGACTGTATGGCAAATCAAATTCCTCATATGTTGCAAAACATACTTGGCTAATAAAGTATGATTATGATTATGAATGCTAGCAAGTGTTTTGGTAGTCTGGTAATTCCCAGTACTTGTTCTCAGTTCCTTAAAGATATCTTGCATTAAATGCAGACTAAATTGAAGTTTTAACTTCAGAAACTCGGGTTCAATTTTGACTTTGGGTGCTGCCAGTGTGGAGTTTGTATGCTCTCCCTGTGAGCTCGTGGGTTTCCTCTGGGTGCTCCAGTTCACTCCCACATCATAAACAGGTGTAGGTTTGTAGATCAATTAGCTTCTGTAAAATTGTCCTCCGTGTGTAGGGAGCAGATGAGAAAGAACAATAACAAGACAAATGTCACCAGTTGATCGTTGTGGACTCGTTGGGCCAAAAGGCCTGTTTCCATGCTATATCTTTCAATCAAAATATTTCCATAAAATTATATATTTTCCTTGTGTTCAATTTGCACCATAAAGCTTTATTTTTGTTGAATTATATTGTTATTGAATTACTATTTTATATTTGCAGAATCATGAATTAGTTTCCTGGGTAGAGATTTATTGTGCAAAACTAATCTTTACACGGCAACAGAAGAGATTCTCTTTAAATTCCTCTAATTAAATATGTGCAAAATAAAATGTTATCAACTAGAAAAGATAAGCTCTGAGGAAGAATGTGACTCAATAAAAGGAGCATATATATGTCCTATCAAGTTTGGGGCAATGCTGAGGCCCTTTGCTATTAAACCGTGAGTTGGAAAGTTAAGATCTTCCATTAATCTGAAGATTATCACTCTTTTGTAAGGTTGATAGATATGATTCTAGAATTTTTCTAATTGTTATTCAGCTTGATCAATAGAATTAGGAGAGACTTTATATTGACATTCTTGCCATAGAGGGGGTACAGAGAAGATTCACCAGACTGATTCCTGGGATGTCAGGACTTTCATATGAGGAAAGACTGGATAGACTCGGCTTGTACTCGCTGGAATTTAGAAGATTGAGGGGGGATCTTATAGAAACTTACAAAATTCTTAAGGGGTTGGACAAGCTAGATGCTGGAAGATTGTTCCTGATGTTGGGTGAGTCCAGAACAAGGGGTCACAGTCTAAGGATAAGGGGGAATTCCTTTAGGACCGATATGAGGAAAACATTCTTTACACAGAGAGTGGTGAGTCTCTGGAATTCTCTGCCACAGAAGGTAGTTGAGGCCAGTTCATTGGCTATATTTAAGAGGGCGTTAGATGTGGCCCTTATGGCTAAATGGATCAGGGGGTATGGAGAGAAGGCAGGTACGGGATACTGAGTTGGATGATCAGCCATGATCACATTGAATGGCGGTGCAGGCTCGAAGGGCCAATGGCCTACTCCTGCACCTATGTTTCTATGTTTCTATGTTTTTATTTGAATAAATTAAGAATATTTATGGTACTAAAATTCTGTTCAGTTCTAACATTCTGAGTTTATTTCAATATAAGTAGGAAGGAACTGCAGATGCTGGTTTAAACCGAAGATAGACACAAAAAGCTGGAGTAACTCTGTGGGTCAGACAGCATCCATGGAGAAAAGGAAGACCCTTCTTCAGGCTGAGAGTCAGGGAAAAGGGAAACGAGAGATATAGATGGTGATGTGGAGAGATATAGAACAAATGGATCAATCAATATATTTTTATTTACAGATTACAGCGGTGACCTGTGCAGAAGGTCAGACATCTTTTTATTTACCTGTTAAGCAGTGCCTGAATAACATGAATGATACACCACAGACCTTAACATTGCACTTATAGACAAGAGCACATGTTCTTCCGAGATAAGGAAACCAAGATTTATGCTTGTGTGGAGATTGTGCTGCACACAGCAAGCCACCGCAAATTTTAACACCAGCTCTGTCTGGCATCATTGTTTCAGCACACCAGTGGTTTATTTAAAACATCTGCTAACCCAGCCTGACCTTCAATGCACTCAGCTTGCTCACATGTACAGGCTGCAAACCAGACCCGAAAGCAACAATGCAAGCAAATCGTTAAGTGGTCTGGTGGCTCATAATTAGATGGTGCAGTCAAATTCACAGACCTTCTGATTGTAGCCAAGTTACCACAAATACCAGGCTTTTCTGCTTTGTGTAATGCTGGTCTTCTCTGACTACTGCCTCCTGCTGACTGTCCAAAACTAAACAGAATGCTCCAAGTGCGAGCTCACCAATATCTTGGACAACTGCATTACATCCCAATTTCTGTGCTGATGAAGGCCAACATGGAGCAAAGTGAGATCAATGTGGGAAAACTAATGAGCAAGGGAAGTTTGAGATTGAGAAGGAGGAAGTGTTGGGGTTCTTGAAGAATATTAAGGTGAATAAATCCCAAGGACCTGATGGGATCATTCCCAGGTGACTGAGAGTGGCAAGAGATAAGAATGCAGAGCTCTTAATGAAATTCTTTGTATCTTCAGGCAAGGCCCTGGAGGACCAGCGAATAGCCAATGTTATTCCTTTGTTCTAGAATGAAGGAGAGATGATTCAGGAAATTATAGACTGGTGAGCCTAATGCTTGTGCTAGGAAAGCAATTGAAGCGGATTCTTCAGAATAGGAATTACTTTCATTTGGAAGAGAATGGGCTAATTAGGGACAGTCAACAGCTGTTTCGGTGGCAGGTCATGTCTGATATTGAATTTAGAATATTGTGTTCAGTTCTGGGCACCATGTTATAGGAAAGATATTGTCAAGATTGAAAGGGTTCAGAAAAGATTTACAAGGATGTTGCCAGGACTAGAGGGTGTGAGCTATAGGGAGAGGTTGAGTAGGCTGGGTCTCTATTCAATGGAGCACAGGAGGATGAGGGGAGATCTCACAGAGGTATACAAAATCATAAGAAGAATAGATTGGGTAGATGCACAGAGTCTTTTGCCCAGACTAGGGGAATCGACGACCAGAGGACATAGGTTAAAGATGAAGGGAAAAAGATTTATTAGGAATCCGAGGGGTAACTTTTTCACACAAAGAGTGGTGGGTGTATGGACCAAGCTGCCAGAGGAGATAGCTGAGGCTGGGACTATCCCATGGTTTAAGAAACAGTTAGACCGGTACATGGATAGAACAGGTTTGGAAGGATATGGACCAAGCACAGGCAAGTGGGACTAGTGTAGCTGGGACATTGTTGGATGGTGTGGGCAAGTTGGGCCACAGGGCCTGTTTCCACACTGTATCACTCTATCGATAAAGCGCTTTCGATAAAGTTCCTCATGGTACTATGATCCAAAACATGAAGGGAAAAAGATGACTTGATTTCAATTCAGAAGTGGCTTATTCATAGAAGACAAAGAGGTCGTAGAAGGATGCTATTAAATAGATAAATACCTCTTTATTTAGCACTAGAAGTATGGGGTTGTCTCCTGTTGGTAGGTACATGTTTAGTGTGGAAGATTTAAAGAGGGTGTGAGCTGGGATGCTGATCTCTAAATCAGCGCTAACGTCAAAGGAAGATTATGTTATCTGCCTACACTACAGGTTAGAATCTGTTTTATACCAGTTGTGCCTAAAAGGATGCCGTGAAACCAAATATTGTAGCTAGTATTCTGTGGTTACAGGAGAACAAGAAGAAAAGAGTGTGCCAGGAGTTACAGTATTACAATTTGTCACAATTTAAATATGCTTCCAATCCTGAGTACATATCGTTGCCAGAGACTGAGGCCAAACTTGTTCAATATCCCGAAAACAGGCTAGCAAACAAGCTGTCTTTGTCATTGTGACAAACATATGGGCAGCCATCTATTGACATTACAGAGCGGCACGATGGCGCAGCGGCAGAGTTGCTGCCTTACAGTGCTTACAGTGCTGGAGACCAGGGTTCGATCCCGACTACGGCTGCAGTCTGTACGGAGTTTGTATGTTCTCCCCGTGATCACGTAGGGTTTCTCTGAGATCTTCAGTTTCCTCTCACACTCCAAAGACGCACAGATTTGTAGGTTAATTGACATGGTAAAAGTGTAAATTGTCCCTAGTGTGTGTAGGGTTGTGTTCATTTGCGGGGATCGCTGGTTAGTGCATCTCTATACTAAACTAAACTAAATTAAATTAAATTTTCTGAAGAAGGATCTCGACCTGAAACGTCACCCATTCCTTCTTTCCAGAGATGCTGCCTGTCCCGCGGAGTTACTCCAGCTTTTTGTGTCTATCAAAACTAAATTACAATACAGTTATCAAAGACATTTCTGCTGCACTAGGTTATGTATAATAGAGAAACTCAGCTTCCTCAGTAGTGCTATCTTGGAAATGTTGAGCAATGTCAGTGCTTCCTGTCGTTGATGAATATGACGCCATTTGCGGACGGGGTGTCGAAGGACGAGAAGCCGAAGCGAAGAAGTGGAAGCCGAGATACCGAATGGAAACGACGCCGAAAGACAAATAACCGAACGGATGCAACGCCGAATTCCTCCAGCACTCTATTTTTTATTTAACTCTGAAATTGAAGATAGACACAAAAAGCTGGAGTAACTCAGCGGGATGGGCAGCATCTCTGGAGAGGAATGGGTGTCGTTTCAGGTAGAGACCCTTCTTCAGACAATCACAAATACTCTCACCGATGAGAGTTCAGTTCAGTCTGAACTGCATAACAGTCTCCAGCATATTGTGTTTATTCACAACTACTCATTGTATCTCTGTGGAATATCGACCCCGTGGAGGTGTTGTATGGAATTATGTAACTGGTTTGGACTGATGGTGGGATGGGAGAGGTGGAGTGTCTGTTGTCCATATGCTTTCTGTAAGAGTAGTCGATTTACTGCCATTGTTTATGTATCTCACGTAACCTGATTCAGGGGAGAGAGGGAGGGAGGAGGGGGAGAGAGAGTGAGAGGGTGGGAGAGGGTGGGAGAGAGAGGGAGAGAGAGGGAGAGAGAGGGAGAGGGAGTGAGAGGGAGGGAGAGGGAGAGGTTGCGTATTTGGCTTTTCCACGTCGCGCCCGTTCGGTTATTTGGCTTTTCAACGTTGTTTCTGTTTGGTTATTTGGCTTTTCGGCGTCCTTTCCATTCGGTATCTTGGCTTCCACTTCTTCGCTTCGGCTTCTCATCCTTCAACACCCCGTCCAGGTACCTATGACACAGCGTGCTATGAAAAGACTGTATCAATATCCACAAAAGAATAAGGGAAAGCCTCAGAGCATCTGGAAATGATGCCAAGGACTTTACATGTAATAGATATCCAGACAATGGACATTAAATGAGACAAGATTAAGTTCATCTATCAATATGATCGACTACCCTGCATTCGCGTGGCGTTGTCTGGACAAGTTTAGCAAAACTGAAGAATCTCAATAACCTCTACTACAAAGCAGTCAGCTTGACTGGCACTTTATCCATCACCCTAACCACTCACTCTGTGTGTGCTGGAGTGCACCATACGCAAAATGCATTGCTGCTTCTTTGCCAAAGCTTCTTCAAAAAGCCTCTCCTACGGCCATAACCACCAAATCACCAATATCCCCGTGACTCTTAAGATTTTAGCTGGCAGGGATTAAGGCATTAATCCAGTGGGATGCTTCATAAATGTGTCTGAATCCCACCATGGCAGCTGGAGATTTTCATCAAGTGATCTGTAATTGAAGAAGAGCAAGGGGGACTTAAGGGCCTGTCCCACTTACGTGGCCTTGGCACGCAAATTACGCGACCTCGTGGTCGCATTGTGCCGCGAAGGTCGGGCGCGATCTTATGCGTACGCACAGCCGTCTGGAGCACGTGACGTCATTTGAAGATGGACACAAAGCTGGAGTAACTCAGCGGGACCGGCAGCATCTCTGGAGAGAAGGAATGGGTGACGTTTCGTTGCGAGACTCTTCTTCAGTCTGAAAAGAAGGTCTTGACCCGAAACACCGCCCATTGCTTCTCTCCAGAGATGCTGTCGGTCCTGCTGAGTTACTCCTGCATTTTGTGTCCATCTTCAATGTTTTTGACCCCGCTCTGGGAGTACAAGTGGGGGCGGATCCGGACCGCAATGGCCGTGAGCCCCAGACCGAGTTCGGCGATCGTTTGCCTGTTTCTGCTGCTGTCGCAGATGAGATGTTGCATCGCGCCAGGGTCTTTGGCCTGTCCTACTTTGGCCGTCAGTTACACGACAGGCCGTTGGCGCGCAAAGATTTAGTTAGCTATAAAACATTTTGGAGCCCCGTGTGATGTCCTGCACAACAACATATCCCTCCGTGCTTCTCAGTGGGACCGGCCCTGCGCGGCCATATGATGCCTGTGCGCCTCAATGCGACCACGAGGTCGCGTAATTTGCGTGCCAAGGACACGTAAGTGGGACAGGCCCTTTAGTGACAAGAACAGTCACTAAGATTGCTGTAAGAATCTCTCTGATTAATTAATGTATTTCGGCATGTGCAAATCCACTAACCTACACCAATCTAGAATACACGTAACTCGAGATCAACCAATGTTTTTGATTGTGAGCTGCTCTCTTAATTCTGGGCTAATTAGGACTGGACATGTTACGATTGCTGACAATGTCGACATACCATGAGTGAATGAAATAAAAATGACTGAGAATGGCACCACAATCATGAAACCTTTGTATCATATTCCACCCCAAAATGGAAGCAAATGACTGTACCTTTATTGCCCAAATCGTGTTGCCACCTTGTAAACAGTAGTTTGAGAGTTTCTTCTCAACATGGATATCATTGGTTCATCTCTATCTACACAAAACAAAATGATCAATTAATAAAAAGACCACTTGCTGATATAAGGATTATATAGCAAACTAAGGATTGTGTATATAGGGAAACTAAAGAAAAATAATAACCAATATTGATTTAGTGACATAACTGTACTGCCGTAATTTGTTCATTCCAGCTAATATAGAACATTAACTCACTATATTTTGTAATTCATGGAAAAGTGATAGAGGATATCATCAAATTATTGATGTTAAAATATGCATATTATTGCTGCATTAATCTGTCAATTGCTAGTAACTGTGATTCTGTTTGTGGACCCAATGTATACTTGTATTTGATTTAATGCTTCCATTGATTAATGTTATCTGTTTGCTGTGTGCAGGAACATCATAAATATGCTTTTAAAGGTTTTCTTTGCTGACTATGAAATGGTGCTTGCCATTCAGGATATTAATTTAAATCTTGAAATTAAGCACCTCACCTTACATCTCACATCATTTCACAATAGGTAACATCAGTAAAAATAATGAATGCTTTCAGTAAACATGTATAGATATACACTTTTATTAAAAAAAATAGCTGTTATTTGGATGCGTGTTTTCATATTATTAAAAGTAATGGAAAGCTTATGACAATCCTTTGGCATAAATGTTTGAAGTATAGTAATCAAGGAAACTAGGAGATCTACTACAGTACTAGAACATCATATCAAATTTTCAAGATAGCGGACGATAATGGGGATTGTTTTCACTTTGCACAATATTAACTGCGGCACGGTGGTGCGGCAGTAGAGTTGCTGCCTTATGGGCCTGTTCCACAGGCGACTCTTTAGGTGACTGCAGGAGATTAAGCAGTCGCCACATGGTACCACATGTTCGTGGGTGGTTGCCAGGGAGTCGCCTTCATGGTCGTGAGGAGTTCCAGCATTCTGGGAACTAGTCGTGGCCTCATTATAGTCACCGCAAATTTTTCAACATGTTGAAAAATTGGTGCTGACTAGATTGAAGCTGCCATGGAGAGTAGGGTGAATTCTCATGCCGTAGGTAGGTCGCCAGGAGGTCCTAATGGGTTGCCAGGAGGTCGAAGGTTCTTGTAGTTTCTCGTAGGTTGGACGCGGTGCTGACCAGTGAATTTCATTGACTATTGGGGAAAAAGAAAGTAAGCAGTAGTTTTCAGAACCAAGGATAACTGACCAGTAATGTTAAATGTCCGTCGAGCTTCACAGCTGTGTACCTCTGACTTCTTAAAAGTTGTCTCCACTCCTTCTGCCTCCTTCTCCTTCCTTCTCCCCCCTCTTTTAAAGGACTTACCGTACACTGCTTTAGCCGTCTTAATTGCAGCACCAACCTTTCTGTTCATCGTGGTATGTGTCTGTATCACCTTGGCTTTGCACCGTGTAAATTTCACTCAGACAGCGCTCCCCCCGCTTGCCCTGTCCCCCGCCTGCATAACGGGCTGGTGAAGGAAGCGATGTGTTTTTGTGTGTGTGTGTTCCACTCTGACAGTCGCTGTTCCAGTTGTCGGTTTTTCAGGAGACTGTCGGCAACTTGACAGTCGCCAGCAGTCGCCTGAAAAATCGCCTAAGTGATCACCGAGTGATCCTTGCACATTAACACTACCCTACATACACTTGGGACGATTTACATTTGGACCAAGCCAAATAACCTACAAACCTATACATCTTTAGCGTATGGGAGGAAACCGAAGATCTAGGCGAAAACCCATGCAGGTCACGGGGAGAAGGTACACACTCCGTACAGACAAACCCCTAGTCAGGATTGAACCCGGGTCTCTGGCAATGTAAGGCAGCAACTCTACCACTGCACCATCGTGCAACCAATTTAAATCAAGGGTAATATATAATTAACCTTCTAAGTAGTTGATGTATCTAAAGGTTTACTTTCTGCATCTCATAAACCAGCATAATGAGATCATTTTACACATCAACTTTAATATACTAGAATATCCCAGGCACTTCATAGTCAATGCATTAAAATTTGTTTGCTATGTTATTAAACGTTTTACCGAGGAGCTAGTTTTGAGGAACATATTAACTGAATTAAGTGAATTAAAGTGGTGGAGCGGATTGAGAGGGGAAATTCAGAGAGTAAATCATGTCAGCTGAAGATGTAGTCACCAAAGTCCGCTTGTAAAAATAAAACATATTCTTGAGGCCAGAATTGGAGGAATATACATATCGCAGAAAAATCTAGGACTGGTAAAAACTACAGACAAACTAAAGGCAAGACCAAAAAGAGATGTCAAAACAAAAATAGAAGGTTGAAAACCGAAGAACTGCTTAGCAACTGATAATGGCACGGTGCCAGCGTTATTATGTTCCATTCAGGACCTTGTGTTCCAGTACTTTGATATTAAAGCTTCTGACTTGACCCAGCATCGTGATTTGATTGCTTGCTTTATTATAGTTGTCAATTTTACATTTACAGTTTTCTTATGTGAATAACCACAATTTGGACAATCTGCTTTTTATCAAAATTATATCCATGATAATCGAGTTTCTTTCCCTGTCAGGAACACTACGAACATTGACAGACACTTTCCAATTCTACACAGATGCGCACTCAATACAGGATTTTTGATTGTGTATAGATTTAATAAACCTGAGACTTACAATGTAATGCCAAAGCTGTACTACTTGAAGAAGAAATTAGCTGTTGTAATACTGTAGATCAAATCTAATTCACCACTGGAATACGCAATATCCACTTAGCAGAGTGTGATGACCTCAGGAGAAGATAATGTCCTTGCCACTACCATTTTCATTGAGGGACTGCATCAATCATCCATGCCATTTAATAAAGAAAAAATAAATAAAAAGCAGGCCGCAGTGATAGACAAATAAAATTCTGCATTTGGAATAATGCAATAATTGAAATGGTTAAACTTAATTTCATGTCTTGTCATTTATTACAATGTCCCCAATATGATACAATTTAAAAAGTGAAATGAAGGACAGTAGAACCTGTACAGAGATCTACAATATTCTCATAGTCCAATCTTATAATTTATTAATAGGATATTTATTATACAACTACTTGTATGAGTTATTTGTCCCCAGAATATATTCACTGCAGCAGATGCATGATTAAATGTAATCATTTAATTAAAGCAGTTCTTTAATTAAGATGTGTAAGCATGACTAAGCATTAAAAACTCATAACAATATGACAAGAGCAAATTTTACCACATCGTTCCTTTTACAAATGTTTATGCAACGCATCAAAAGATTAGGATATTTCCATACAGTTTGGTGTTTAGCTAAGAACAAGTTATTTTATGGTACATTTTTTAAAGTTACATTTTCTCTCATGGTTAATTATGTTAGATAGTATGGGCACCCTGGTGGGATATGGTGTGAATTTTTCAAAGTCGTAAGGGAAAGCCAAAATAGATGTAAATCAGTGAAACCAGTCTGACGAAGGGTCTCGACCCAAAATGTCACCCATTTCTTCTCTCCAGAGATGCTGCCTGTCCCGCAGAGTTATTCCAGCATGTTGTGTTTGTCCTCGGTTTAAACCATCATCTGCACTTCCTTCCTACACAAACCAGGAGAATTGATGACTCTAATAGTAAACAAGTGTTATAAAAAATGAGATGAAAAAGATCTGTTTGTACTAAAGTTGCAAAATTCAGATTCCACAGTGCTTGTTATTCCATTTTTGTGAATGCTGCTATAGATGTAAAATGTCATAAATGCTAAAGTAATATACTGTATAACTCTGGCTTTTTGGTGTTAAGATGGTGCAACCGAGTATGAATCCAACAGCAGAATGGATACCCATCAGCAATGATAAAAATGGATAATCAGTTACTTAATTGATGGTTAATTTGTTGATTACATTGTTCTGGCTGCGACACTGATGTACCATAGTTGGTGTTCATTGAATTCTCCATAGAAATTGCCATGATAGCCGTTGAGGGACTTTGTTCTGATTTCAGGGCTTTGGCACAAATCTTTAATTTCTTTGAAATAGCCTAATTGGAAAAAAATATATTAACAGGGGCAAGTGAAGCAGGTAAGGTCCGGGAAGAAGGGTTGGGGTTGGATGTGAAGACATCTCTGAAGGGCATTTAAGGAGAAATTCTGCCACTTGGCCAAGCCCTAACCCGCGTCTTCAAGGGAAGAATAATAAAATCTTGGCGCCTCTTTTCAGACCCTGACCCGGCTCTGGCCACAGAAAGTGTTGGACTCAGCCCAGCCCATCACAGGCACAGCTCTCCATACCAATAAAAGCATCTACTTGAGGCACTAACTCAAGAAGATGGCATCTATCATCAAGAATCCCCACCATTCGGGCCGTGCCCTCTTCTCGCTGCTACCATCAGGTAGCAGGTACAGGAGCATAAAGTTTCACACCACCAGGTTCAGGAACAGCGGGCTTCCTACAACCAACAGGTTATTGAGCCAGATCTGCACAACCCCACCCTACATTAGCAATGCAACACCATGGACCACCTCTTGCGCTACCATCGAGTTGGATTTTAATTGTGTTTTACACTGATGTCTTGTTTTTTTGCAGTCTTTATATTTTCAACATTGGCAGCATGGTGGTGCAACAGTTGAGTTGCTGTCTTACAATGTCCGGGACCTGGGTTTGACCCTGACAATGGTTGTACATTTTGCCCATGACCTTCGTGGGTTTTTTCCAGGATCTCCAGTTTCCTCCCTTGCTACAAAGATGTGCAGGTTTGTAGGCTAATTGGTAATTATAAATTGTCCCTAGTGTGTGTAGGATAGAGTAAGTGTGTGGGGATCACTGGTCGGCGTGGACTCGATGGGCCGAATGGCCTGTTTCCACAATGTATCTCTAAACTAAACTAAACATCTTGTATAATTTATGTGTATTATGTGTTGTCAGAGACAATCCAGTGAGTTTATTGTGATCCACACAAGCTCGCTGAGTTACAGGTACTAAGACAATGTTCCTGTGATGTTGCTGTTGACAAGATTAGTAAGATTGAACGAGAACTTACCAGTTCGAAGGTTGATCTTTATTTTATGAGGAGTCGAAGTGAGGGATTTCGTGAAGAGCCCGCCGGCGCGCATGCTCGACATACTTCAAAGTAGCGGCGTGGAATCACAGAAAGCAACAATAGAAATGACTTCGCATAGTAAGATTGAAGTGACTAAGATTACCAGATGAAGGTGATTGAGGGTTGGGCGAGGAGGGCATGAAATCCCTCACTTCGACTCCTCATAAAATAAAGATCAACCTTCGAACTGGTAAGTTCTCGTTCAATCTTACTATTTCATTTCGGAGTCACGTGAGTGACTTCGTGAAGACTTCAAAGCTTCTGTGATTACACGCCCTGGACCACGTCCATGCTGACACACCACTACCAGGGATGGATGGGAGGAACAAACTTGCTCAATAGTTCATACTGCAAAACAAGAGCATATTTATGAATAACAAATCAAAAACCCCTCATGCGGGGACATCTCCACGTTCTTGACCTGCATTCAGCACGGCTTCTGCGAACTGTAGAGGAGCAGCAACAGGCTTGTTATAAAATCGCGGGAACACAGCTTCATTAGCCCATCCTGCTGTGGCGAGAATTTGGTCCATAGGCACCTCCATAATCCTCACCGCTGACGTCGATGCAGCCCTGGTGGAATGAGACTTGAACACATTAGTGTCGATACCTGACTTACCCAAGACGACTCGAAGCCACCTGGATATCGTCTGGACTGTCACTCGATGATGAGGTCTCTTATGAGTGACCAGCAGGTATCTCTCCATTCCTCTGATGCGTGCCATCACCTTGACATAGTGGCGGATATGTGAGGCTAAACATAGCCTAGCATTTGCGGGGTATGCCGGGAACTTCAGCTGCAGCCCTGTGCACCCAGGTCTATGCTGCTTTAGTAGCTCGTCAATGAAAAAGACTACTTCTGTAGGGGTAGATGTCATTCTGTCGACACGAAGTTTGTGTAGTGTCTGTACCCTCTGAGCTGAAGTCAGCGCTAGTAACATCACCAGCTTCATGGTGAGTTGGTCCAGTTGGAGCCCTTCCATGGGAGACCACGTCCTGAGCAGGTTTAATACGTCCCTGACATCCCAGGTGATATTATAGCGTGGTGTAGGCGGATTCATATTGAATATACCCCGCATGAGTCTGGACACTAGCCTGTTGGATCCTACCTCAATATTGAGGTAGAATGAGAGCGCACTTCTGGCGCTGTTGATGGCACTGTAACTTAAGTGTTCATCATGGCGCAACCCCGCGAGGAATTCCAGGGCGTCGGTTATTGTCACGTCATCGTACGTGATGCGAGAGCGGCTGCAGTAGGCTTCCCACTTCTTAATATGCGAGCGGTATCTTCGCCTTGTTGACTCTCGACACGACGCCCCGATGGTATCCATGGTCCGAGCTGAGAGGCCATATTGGACTAAAGGCCTGTTCAGAACTTGCAAGCCAACAAATTTAAATAGCCATGGCAGGGATGTGGCTCCCCTGAGACAGGGTGAGTAACCAATTGTGGGCAACTCTTCAAAAGGACCCAAGGTTCGTTGAGCATGTCAAAGACCACCGGATACCAAGGCTGTGTGGGCCAGTCGGGTATAATAAGGATGCCCTTGGCAGCATCTGCCTGAATCTTTCGCAATACCCGACTGATGAGGCAAAACGGGGGGAAGGCATAGAAACCAATTCCCCCAGTCCAGCGAGAATGCATCTAGCGCTATTGCCCCAGGATCTGGTTCCCATGAAACGTAGGTTGGTACCTGATGGTTCAACCGTGACGCAAAAAGGTCAATGTCCGGTTTACCAAATTTGGCTGTGACTTTAGAAAAAATCTCAGGATGCAACATCCATTCAATATTGTCATTAAATTTGCGTGACCTGGTGTCCGCCACAGTATTAAGCTCACCTGGCAAATAGGTAGCTGAAATCCAAATGTCTCTTTGAACACACCAGAACCAAATTGAGTTAGCCAATTTGTCACACGAAACTGACCTGGTACCACCCATATGGTTTAAGTATGCCACTGCTGTGGTGTTGTCTATTTGGAGACGGACATGTGCTCCAAAAAGCTTGGAACAATACGCACGAAGTCCGTGGAATGCTGCCAGCAACTCCAAATAGTTAATCCATTGAGTCAACAACATCGTTGATTCAAGGGTGTCCCATCTGCCCCCACAACTAGAGCAATTATCCGTGGCTCCCCAGCCATTGGAGCTTGCATCAGTCTGCAAATATACCACCGGATTAGCCTCCCTGATAGGCTTGAATGAGCTGCTAATGTGACACACCCACCATTGCAACTCATTTATCGCTTCGGGCGGCAGCTGCATGGACCGATCATAATGACCAGCGTTCTGTTTTAACGCAGCAATTTTAGCTCTTTGCAAATTCTGATAATGCAAAGGTCCATATCGCGCTGCCGGAAACAAACCTACAAGCTTCCCAATTATTGTAGCTGAATGCCGAATCGATGGTATATTGGTGCGGATTAAATCATGACACACCTGGGTAACCTCCTCAATCTTGTTAATTGGAATGGTAACCCTCATGCTCATAGAGTTCACCGTGAACCCTAGGTAATTAATCACCTGGGCAGGGCAGAACTTTGATTTCTCTGGATGGACAATAAACCCTAATTGTTGAAATATATTGACAGCAGCTGCAACACCCTGTTCAGCCAATTCCAGGGTGTGGCCCACAATTAAGATATCATCTAAGTAGGCCATAACTATATGGTGTCGTTGTCTCAAATAAGCCATAATTGGTTTCACTAATTTAGTGAACAATCTAGGGGCTGTGGTGAGCCCATTAGGCAAAGCCTTGTACTGCCAGAGTTGCCATAAAGCAACCATGAGAAATCAATGATTTGGCTGTTTCAAACGTATCCATTTTAAAATGAGTATATGTTACAAAAGTATTCAAACGGGTTAGATCAATAATGACACGACAACCTCCATCCTTCTTAGGTCTGGTGAATATATACGAAACAAATTCAACTGGCACATGCATCGCTCTCTCAATCACTCCCTTCTGCTCAAGACTTAAAAGTTCCTTGTAGCCTGCTGCCTGTTCTGCAGCAGATAATTTAAACGTTCGAGCGGGCATGTGCTGGGATGGAGGAATGTCGCCATTAATAAACTCAATTTTATGCCCCTGAATATTCTGCAACACATACTCGTCACCAGTAAAATTACCCCATGCACCCAAAAACAACCGAAGGCGACCACCAACATGTGAAGTTAAACAAAGAGAAAAGAGAGAACCAGACCCCCTCACCTCCGTGGTTACCGGCAGTCCTTGACACGCGTGGGTGGACGTGGAGGTGCTGGGTTGGCTTGAGGGCGCGGCGTCTTCGTTTTCCACCAGGGTCTCTGCCGACCCTGTCCTAAAAAAGACCCCTGGTGCTGGGTCTGATGTTGCTGTCATTGTGGAGCTTGAGGGTGGGTCCTCGTCGAGGTACTAGCAGACCCTCGTGATCGAATGTATGGAGACTTTGAGCCTGACGGTGCGGGGGCACTCTGAGAGCGCATGATCCCCACCGTTTTGGCTTGTTCGTCAAGCTCTTTGACTCTCTTCGAGAGGTCCTCCCCAAAGAGCTGACGGGGCGGGGGCGGCGGCGGTGGTTTGCACAATCCTGCAAACTTCGGATTGAGCGCTGGGCGGATGCTGGTTTTGCGAAACCCGTTGATTTCGTGCTGGGTCGCGCACAGGAGGGCCAGAGCCTCTTCCTGGTCCAAATTCAGTTCGTCCCCGTCCACCGACCGCGCAAAGGCGGTAATACCGGCCGTGAGGAGCTTCAGGATCCGCTGCAATTTTACCTCTTGTTGACGGATAGCCGCACTGATGTTGCCCCATATCGGCGTATTGACCACAGGCACGTTGAGGGAGTTGCAATTGGATGGAGCCTTGTGACGGCTCATTGCCTGAATGAGGACTTCTTCCTGTAGTTGCTGGTTGTTAAGAAAGTCCACAGTGGCTGCCAGCTTTGCGTTTAAAGGAAGTCCAGATGAATGTGGGGCCGCAAATTTGGTCGCCACATCCAGAAGATCCTCCGCTGGCACCTCCAACGGAGATGGTATGGGATCCACCAAAACCTCCTCCTCCTGCTGCTCCAGGCTGATGGTAGAGGCTGGTGACGACGCCCTGTGCCTGTTGCTGCCCTGCTGTTGTTGACTTTGAAGCAGGAGCTCCAGCAGCCGCTCCATACGGTCAATACGCCCTTCACCCTGAACACTCAGGTGGTCGGAGTCCTCCGGCTCTGAAAAGAAAACCGGGCTCCTATCATCGGCCCGCACCTCATCGAGGCCCTGCCGGTGCCGGTAGTTGTCACTAACAGCCGCCGAGGCGAAACTGCGCGATTCCCGCGCGGGCGTGTTCAACCGCCTCCGTTTAGCGGGAGCTGAAGCCGCTGCCACTAAGGGCACTTGCGGCGAGGTGTCGGCACCTGCCGAAGCATGGCTGCCTGAAGCCCGCGCAGGCTTGCCGGCTGCCCACATCGTGGACTTTGCGAACGCATGGTCTCGCCCACCCATCCATGGGGGGCTCGGCGACCGTGACGAGACCCGACTCAACCGATCCGTCCCGGCGTCGAGAGTCGGGGTCTGCCGGCTGAACCTCACAGCCACCCCGGGTCACGCCCTGGAACCTGACCGCTCCTCCGTGTCAGGCAATGCCTTAGCCCTGGCAGGGTTAGGCTTCTGGGCTCCTGCCCTTCCCCTACTCGGAGGGCTGAGTGGAACGGGCCGTGCAGCCGCACGCACCCAGCTCGAGGTCGCCAGCGAGCCCGCTGACGACCTGACTGCCATGGCAGGGTCCCCCTGCTCTGGCGGCACACCACACTCCTCCTCGTCGAACTCCTCCGAGCTGTGGTGTGCTGGCGGATCTGGACCTGTAATCACAGGGCTTACCCACATCTCCGCCTGAGTCCCGGCCTGAGTTGCAGGTACTGCCGATGGTAAAGGCCCCGGAACTGTTGACCGGCGAACTCGTCCTGACGTCCTCCGGCCCTTGGAACTCCCATCCATGTCCTTGCTGCAAGACATAACCAACAACAAGGACCACCAACTAAAGGTAGGATACTTACCTCCGTGGCCCCTAATGAAGGGCTGGCGATGAGCGCGCTCCACCGCCAGCCGTCGCAGCAACGCGGTACGACGATATGTCGAGCATGCGCGCCGGCGGGCTCTTCACGAAGTCACTCACGTGACTCCGAAATGAAATTTTCTTGTACCTATTGCTCGCATGGAGGAATGAATGAGATAATTAAGTCAGATAGGTTGAGGCAGAGATAACAATATGACATATGACATATTGCACATTTGACAATAAACTCGACTTAACTTAATTTGACCTGATTTGACTCCAAGGCATTCATGTTGAGTAACTTAACATAATGTAAAGATCTTGCCTCTGAGCTATAACATGTACAGTGTTAGTGTTGGAGCTGCTGAATGTGAGTGTGAAATAGGCATTAAGTGTTCAATACCATTACTTGTTGGCTCTTCCATCATCACTTGACTAGAATTGATATTGGTATATTATTGTCATGTGTACTGAGTCTGCGCCAACTAGCCATCACCCGGTACACTAGCACTATCGTACACACTAGGGACAATTTAGTTTTTTTTTTAACCAAAGCCTATTAACCTACAAACAAACATCTTTGGAATGTGGGAGGAAATCGGAGCACATGAAGAAAACTCACTCGGGCACAGGGAGAACGTACAAACTCCGTACAGACAGCACCTGCATTTAGGATTAAACCTTGGTCCATGATGCTGTAAGGCAGCAACTCTACTGCTGAGTCATTGTACCTCCTGTGCCACAGCTTCTAAATGTGCCTTGGCTTGTTTTTCCCCAACTTCCCTCATTCGATGGCTCATCAACTCCGGATCTCTGCCTCAACCTATTTGACTTAATTATCTCATTCATTCCTCTTCCACCTTCTCTACGTCTTGCATCTAATTTGTTTTCTCTCTTTCGCAGTTCTGACAAAGAGTCTCTGATCAGAAACATTAACTCCGTTTCTCTTTCCAAAACTGTTGCCGGACTGGTGAATATTTTCTGCATTTTCTCTTTATTTTTTGTTTTTTAATTATCAATGCTTAGCAAGTTAGCCTATTAATAGTGTAAGCCACATAACTAAATGTAAAGGACACCATCTAACTTTAGTTTAATTCAGTATGAATTTCTGTCTTTATTGATCGATACATAGCCATCTTTAGGAAATCATTGAATTAGATACTGAATAAACATTCTTGCTTGAATTGAACCATTCTTAACTTTAATCTATAAAATAAACATTGATTTGAGGCCACAATGGACAATCAATATATGTAACAAAACGATCAACAGAACTACAGGCATCATAAGTTTGTTTATAATTTATCATATTAGGCTCCATGAATTGCATCCTTCTTTAGATATTTTTTCTCTCATGTCATTGTTTTGTTTCTGCTTCAAACGGTATTGACATTGCTCTGGTAGTGGCTCCAGAGATGCCAGTTGCCAGAAGGCTCATTTCTGAGTTGAGCAATAATTCACATTTAAATCTGAACAAGTAACATCAATGACTGAGGGATGCCAAGATCAGCCAAACTCAATCTTATTCCTACATGATGTTAACCATTAGTGTCAACCACGATGTTAACTCTGGTACGAAAATCAATGATAAACCGACAACAGGATAAATCATTTTTGAGTATATTGAGAGAAATGGTGAAATTGGTGGAAACTGCCAAAAGTAAAACTTTCTGTGGTTATCCTTTCAAATTTCATAGACCTTTTAGCCACGTTGCGGAAAAAAAAATGATCAGACAGCTGATATACACTTTTGCAGCAGATATTTATTTGTGAGAAAATAAACACTGACTAATAGTTCTGGGCCAGTACTCACTCACTGGAGTTTAGAAGGATGAGGGGAGGTCTCATTGAAACCTAACGAATAATGAAAAGTCCAGATTGAGTCAATATAAAGAGGATATTTCCAGTAGTGGAGGGTCCAGGACCAGCGTACACAACCTCAGAAGAAACAAAGTACCTTCAGAATGGAGATACAAAGGAATTTGTTTAGCCAGAGGGTGGTGAATTTGTGGAATTCATCGACACAGATGGCTGTGGAGGCCGTCATTGGATATTTTTAAAATGGAAATTGATAGGTGCTTAATTAGTAAGGATGCTAAAGGTTATGGGGTGATGGCAGGAGAAAGGAGTTGAGAGGGGAAAAATAGATCAGCTATGATCAAATGGTGGAGAAGACTCGATGGGCTGAATAGCCAAATTCTGTCCCTATGTCTTATGGTCTTAAAATCTTAATAGTTTAATAATTGTGACTTGAATACTGATTGGAAAAATGATTACAATTTTAAGAACTAAATGATATAAAATATTACTATTCATATTTTTCACACAGAGGGTGATGCGTGTATGGAACGAACTGCCAGAGGAAGTGATAAAAGTGGATTAAATGACCCTTAGATGGGTACATGGATAGAAAAGGTTTGGAGGGATATGGGCCAGGTGCAAGCACATTGGACCAACTCAGTTAGGCAACTTGGATGGCATGGATAAATTGGACCAAATAGCCCATTTCTGCTCTGTATACTTCGATAACTCTACTGTACATTTAATTTGCTGGCCTTTAATGTTGTCACAATATCCAATCTAAATCACAGCATATTTTCTTATAGCTCTCCAGAAATGTCAGTGGAATTTCACTTTCCACAGCTCTTGTCTGTCCGCTGGAGACATTATTGACCTTAGATACAAATTATAGAGGGTGGTTTATAATTACTCTTTCAGTTATTGGATTGCAGAAATCCCTTCCTCAAACACCAACTAATGGTGTAATGTTTGGTGCCAGTTGGATGATTGCACCATGTTTTAACTATACCAGTCAATCACCAGTGCAAGGCGCTTAATAACCTGATCCAAAAGACTAGTGCACTGAATGTTCATTACATTGCCCTTCATTTCCTTCTACAATACTGCAACAAGTTTACAGAGAAGCACTTTTAAGTCATGCTGTAAAACAACTTTGTAGATTTGGAGCAATATTTATTTAGTTTTAGAGATACAGCGTGGAAACTGGCCCTTCGGCCCACCGAGTCCGTACTGACCAGCAATCCGTGCACATTTACACTATCTTACAAACACTACGGACAATTTACATTTATACCAAGCCAATTTACCTACATACCTGTACGACTTTGGAGTGTGGAAGGAAACCGAAGATCTCAGAGAAAACCCATGCGGCCACAGGGAGAACCAAAAAACTCTGTACAGACAGTACCCGTAGTCAGGATCGAACCCAGGTCTCCGGCGTTGCAAGCGCTGTAAGGCAGCAACTTTACCGCTGCGCCACCGTGCCGCCCCTATCTTGTATTAGGGGCTCCTTATCTTGGTAAACATTATAAACAAAGAAGATTTATTTTCTGTGGCTGCTCCTAAACTTGCAATGCATGTGATAGAATACTGTTCTTTCTGCCATCCCCATCTAGTCCATTGAATTGCCCTTGCCTTCAAAAGTGTGTTCCCTTCAGACTGCCACCGTGTTCCCCAAGATCTTGGGGTGGAAGATTGACACTTCACGTGGTCCACCCTGTTTTGACAAATGCAATCAACCCGGCGTGCACAATCACATAAGATCAAATAGAACAAGTTGTCCGACAACTTTAGGCTGTGTACACTATACGCAAGAAGAAGGAGAAGTCCCAAGATCTCTATCAGTAGGAGCAATTTGGCTTTGGTCATGGAGAACAATTGCATGAGATAGTAATGCCTCTGTTCTTCCTGATTCCTGAGTCATTCCACTTCATCATATGCTGGTTGCCCTGTGCATTCTGTTAGTCATCTGAGATTACATTATTGGACAAAATCACCTCAGCGTATTGCTGCCAATTGCAGCAACTGAAGAGTATCAGTCTTAACTGCCAGTCCACCCAGACTTTTTTAGTAGCCCATGTATTCAGCAAATTAACAGAGGTGGCAAACAAAAACAATTGTAATAACAGCTTGATTAATGGTTCCACAAGTGAGCCCTGTTTAAAATTACTATCAGCCTTATAAGCAGAATACGTGTTCAATTTCATACCACATATATACAACAAATCACATATTTCAAAGTGATTAATTTGGGGAAAAGTATTTCATTTTGGTAGATAATACGATGAAACCAAAAAGTATTTAATCCTTGGACAAAATTAATTTTACAAATTGATCAAATATGGATTTAAGTGTTTGAAGTACATTAGGAATGATGATTAATACATGTCCTTACATGGAAAAACTACCATTTAAAATATGGCAATTGCTCTTATTTAATCAACAATACATTTCTAAAGTATATAATGGAATATATTTGTAGGCCGTTGTCCATTTTAAATGGGTTGGTTCATCTATTTATCATTTAACCTTGTGCTTCTGGTTCCACAGGATACATTTGATAATGAAAAGTGAAAAGAAACATAATTTTGCATGAGTGTAAATTGCATTACTACCTGGACTTGTTATTAATAGATCATACACTCGATTTCATGGTCAATTTCATGGGTAATGATTTATCATTTTTTCACCATAGAATTAAGTAGGCGCTTTTTCAAGTTTGAAGTTAAGTTTACAATGAAACACTATTAAGTTATACTGTAGAAAATGATTTATCATCGGCTGTTAAATATTGTTAAATATGGTATTTAACAGTTTACAGTCAGAAGTAATTTTCTTCAGTATAACATAATAGTGTTTAATTGTAAACTTTACTTCAAATAATTTGTTCTTTTGTTTCTGATCAAATAATATCCCTAAAGAATATCATAAAATTAATATTATTTACAATGTTAAAAGAAAATAATATTATTTACATCAAATCATTCATAAATTCTGTTGCACAGTCTTGTAAGTAGCTTTTTTTCCTTGGTCACTTTTTACATCTTTTTTGAAATTTTTTGGGTAATTTTGCCATTTTGCATTTTTCACAGGAAGCCTCTTGTTGGGACTAGATCCAAACCTTGTAAATGAACAGTTGGAAAATTATGGCCCACATGACCATATTACACATGTAAGCACAGCGTAGCCTCCTAAGTCTCCATATAGGGGCAGACAGTACACAAATGGAGATAGGATGGTTGTCAATTTGAATAAGCAGAATAGGGTGGCATGTGGCACAGCGGTAGAGTTGCTGCCTTACAGCGCTTGCAATGCCGGAGACCCGGGTTCAATCCCGACTACTTGTGCTGTCTGTACCGAGTTTGTATGTTCTCCTCGTGAATCTGTTTGAGTTTTCTCCAAGATCTTCAGTTTCCTGCCATACTACAAAGACGTACAGGTTTGTAGGTAAATTGACGGTGTACAGTATGTGTAAATTATCCCCAGTGTGTGTAGAGTAGTGCTAATGTGCGGAACTGCTGGTCGGTGCGGATCATGGGCCGAAGGGCCTGTTTCCGTGCTGTATCTCTAAAACTAAAACTAAAATGAAAAATAACCAAAAAAAATCCTTTATTCGAGTAGTTTGAGACAATTAAATGACCCAATACCTCTTCTGCCTGTTTAACCTTACAAATAATTCAAACAGTTATGCCAAGATTGTATCCTATCAAAATATTACAGGCACCCCGTACATGCAAATACTTCAGGCATAATAACTTGATTGATGTCACCCTTGTCGCAGATTTCTGACACTATACCAACATTAGCTAATTTTAGTTTGGGAAGAACCATGTGGTGTTGAAAAGACAATGGGGTAGAGTCAAATAATCAAGAAATGCCTTTAACCCACGTTTTTTCCCACAAATTAACAATAACTACAGGTGGGTTTTATTAGTGGGTTTATAGGCTGTCTTTCAGCCTTGAGGAAAAAAATATATAATTGTATTGTATTGCATCCACCATAAATTACATCCACTAAAAAATTAAAGTAAGAGTTAAAATAAGAATTTCAATGTCTCAGAGTGAAAGTACCCATCAGGCACAGTAAAAATGTTTTGTTAATTTCCTTAATTAATGTGTCTCACTGGTTTTGAAAATAAAACTCCTACCATGGAAATAGCAATAGAGTCATCACTCTGGGGTGGATTGGGAAATACAAGAGTCCATTATGGAGGCAGGTTGCTGAATTTGGACAGAGATATTTTGGTTCAGGAGTCTGACTAAAAGAGATCTCACACAAAGCTATATACACTAATCAGTTACCAAAGATTAGCTGTAAAATCTAGCCGTTTGATAAAAACTTTAACCATAAAAATATGTTCCTAGAAATAGTAAACAAATGCATTGATTTAGTCAATTTAATGACTAAATCAATGTCAATGATTGATTTAGTCAATTTAATGACTAAATGTTGCAATGATATTATTGCAAGGAAAACCCCCAATAACACCTTTCCAAATAGCTCATCGCGTTATTCATTGAGTAACGGCTGGTGAGATTACTCCTTCTTAGTGAGGGAAATACAGAATTTATTTTGAAGATCCTTTGCTGTTATTTACTTGGAGATATTTGCATCATCATTACTATATCCCCGAATAACTGAAGCTGTTTTAAAACTTGAATCTCTTTTGTTTTCTTTGCAAGCAACTTAAAAAAAGCAAAAAAAGGAAAAAATGGATTGGTACAATAGCAGTGTTTGGTAGGACATATTGGAAGAGAAATTACTTTCCCATTAAACCATAATGTATATTGTTAATACAGGATTTATTAATGTGTTTATCCATAAAGTTCAAAGTTTGTCCTTTGGGAATCATGCTTTTGATATTCGACGCCTCAAGCACTTGTTAAATCTGTAGCTTTGCCAAACTATTACAATCCATTCCTGAATTATTCACAAGAACATCTTGCAGTATGGATTGATTCAGAACAGAACCAGATTAGTTGTGGCTCCCTGGATATTGAAACATTAATTTTCATAGTTGAAATAAGATGACATACAGAGAAAAAGATCATTTCTTTATAGCACACATTCAATAATTTCTGACAAGGCGAAACTGAACTCTAGGCTATATTTCCTTATCTTTTTCACAAAGGCTTTTAAAGTGCCCCTTTCTCAGATCTTAAACAGCCTACAACCAAAGTAACTGATGTTCACAATTATACTTCGAAGATCTCAGATAACAATGTGTCTGGCCCTCAGAACAAATTCAGAGAAGGTTGGAGTCAGCAATAAGGAATCATCTTAAATTCTGTACTCTCCACTGAGAATTCACTCATCCTCTAAAAAAGTTGTTGAAATGGAGACCGGGAATGGAATGAAAATCTGTACAGTTTTTATTCATTGGGCACGTACATTGGCAAGCAAGTAGTGCTGGAGCTAATCTGCTCTCCCAAGATATTCCGACTGGGAAATTAATATTGCCCAATTCTTTTCTTGTCACAGCTAATTGCAGCTGCAGTACCTTTTGTGATCCTGTGGTTTACTCCAGCATCCATTTCAGTCTCTGGGCTGCAGGAGGGATTGTTTTACGTCACAACACATTAATAATTCCAAGCGGCAATGTGGATTCTTCTCCGGAGTGGATAAGCAGCATTGTGCTGGAGGTGTACTGGCAATGAAAGGATTCGTGATGGGGGATGAATGCTTGAGAGGTTAAGCACACTCACCACAGTAAATTAGATGTTCAGAGCAGAACAGAGCAAATGGCAAGCTGGAAGATGCTTCCTGTTTTGGACACAGCCTATAACTCATCAAAAGAGAAAAGAAAACAACTGAATCTTTCAGAGATTTCCTTAATTCTGGGCTGTGAGTGAAAGGATGTACAGAAAATTAAGAGTTATTTCAAACTAAATGGCATTTCAAGAAGCTAGTACAGGATGTAGAAACAAAGAACAGCAGCTGCTGGTCAATACACAAAGTGCGTATTACACAACACTAAGTGCTGGAGTAACTCAGCATCTCCGGAGAACATGGATAGGTTGAGACCCTTCCTCAGTCCGAAAGAGGATTTCAACCCGAAACGTCACCTATTCAAGTCACTCCAATACTTTGTGTTGAGCTAGTATAGAAGATTTGATAGTGCATATAACTAAACATATGTTTTGTTTCCTGGCTACCTATTTTACATTAAATTACCCGGTGAGGGCATCACCCTTCTAATAGCATTGAAGCACCAAAGATTGCTAAAAGATAAGAGTCCTGTGTCAGGATGTATGTGACTCATTTCTCCCCCATACCAGATATCAACAAGCAATAACATCCAACTTAAGATCCAGGCTCAGTTTTAAATCATTGCTATGTCAGTACGTATTTCAATTCAATGCATGTAACAAATGTCTCCTTGGTCCTCAAAATTGCTGCAGCCAATTAAATGGGCTAGCAATACTGTTCTTCATACCTTTCTTTCCAGTTGAGTTCCCAATATTGAGTTTATGGATAGAAATAAGGAACTGCAGGTGTTGCTTTACCAAGGAAAGAGACAAATGCTGGAGTAACTCAGCGGGTCAGGCAGCCACCCTGGAGAATATGGATCGGTGACGTTCCGGGTCGGGACCTTTCTTCAGTCATGTTCTCCAGGGATGCTGCCTGACTCACTGAGTTACTCCAGCATTTTGTGTGTTTCCTTGAGTTTATGGATGTTTAATATAACAGATGTACGTGCAAAGTGGTAATGATATAGAACCACCAGATATGAGGCTAGGGGTGCTCCTCCAGAGATGATTTCAAATTACCTCACAGTAAATGGGGCACCTGCAACCTAAGCAGTAATTAATATCCTTTGTGCAACAAAACGTACTGTGTGTGTCTGTTTTATTCTACATGTGACTCTGAAACTGCAGACCATCACAGCAATGCGTTTGACTTAATTTCATTTCGGAGTCACGTGAGTGACTTCGTGAAGAGCCCGCCGGCGCGCATGCTCGACATATCGTCGTAACGCGTTGCTGCGACGGCTGACGGAGGAGCGTGCTCCTCGCCAGCCCTTCATAAGGGAACCACGCAGGTAAGTATGCTACCTTAAGTTGGTGGTTCTTGTTGTGTTTGCTTCACAGCAAGAACATGGATGGGAGTTTGAGAGGCCGGAGATCGGGAAGAAGTCGCCGGCCAGCAGTTCCGGAGCGAGAGTTGTCGGGGGTACCTGCAACGCAGACCGGAACGAGGGCGGAGATGTCGGTGAGCTCTGTCTTTTCAGGTCCGGACCCGCCCGCACACCACAGCTCGGAGGAGTTTGACGAGGAGGAGTGTGGTGTGCCGCCAGAGCAGGACGACCCTGCCATGGCAGTCCGGTCGTCAGCAGGCTTGCTGACGGCCTCGAGCAGACGGGTCCGTGCGGCTGCACGGCCCGCTTCACGAAGCCCCCTGCGCAGGGGAAGGGCAGGAGCCCAGACGCCTAACCCTGTCGGGGCTAAGGCTCTGCCTGCCGCTAAGGAGCGGTCAGGTTCCAGGACGGGACCCGGGGCAGCTGTGAGGTCCAGCCGTCGCCCCCCAACTTCCGACGCCGGGACGAGTCAGTTGGGGGTCCCGTCACGGTCGCCGAGCCCCCCATGGATGGGTGGGCGAGACCATGCGTCGGCAAGGTCCACGATCTGTGCAGCTGGCAAGCCTGCACGGGCCCAAGGTATCCAGGCTTCGGCTGGTGCCGACACTATGCCGCATCTGTCCTTAGAGGCAACGGCTTCCGCTCCCGCTACACGGAGGCGGTTGAACACGCCCGTGCAGGAATCGCGCAGTTTCGCCTCGGCGGCTGTCGACGACAACTACCGGCACCGGCAGGGCCTCGACGAGGTGCGGGCCGATGACAGGAGCCCCGGCCAATTTTCAGAGCTGGAGGACTCCGACCACCTGAGTGTTCAGGGTGAAGGGCGTATTGACCGTATAGAGCGGCTGCTGGAACGTCTCATCCAACATCAACAGGCATCCAGCAGCGACAGGCACAGGGCTTCATCACCAGCTTCATACACCAGCCCGGAGCAGCAGGACGAGGAGGCCGTGGGCGACCCCATCCCACCCCCGCCTGAATTACCGGCGGAGGACCTCCTCGATGTGGCCACCAAGTTTGCAGCCCCTCATTCCTTGGGGCTTCCTATCAATACAAAGCTGGCAGCCACTGTGGACTTCCTAAATAATCACCAGCTTCAGGAGGAAGTTCTATTACAAGCCATGAGCCGTCATAAGGCTCCATCAAACTGCAACTCCCTCAACGTGCCTGTGGTCAATACGCTGATATGGGGCAACATCAGTGCGGCTATCCGTCAGCAGTAGCTGAAGATTCAGCGGATCCTGAAACTCCTCACGGCCGGGATTACTGCCTTTGTGCGGTCGGTCGATGGAGAGGAGCTTAATTTGGACCAGGAGGATGCTCTGGCGCTTCTATGCGCTACTCAAAATGAAATTAACGGCTTTCGGAAAAATAGCATCCGCCCAGCGCTCAACCCCAAATTTGCAGGGTTGTGCAAACCACCGCCGCCGCCGCCGCCCCGTCAGCTCTTTGGCGAAGACCTTTCCAAAAGGGTCAGAGAGCTTGATGAACAAGCCAAGACCGTGGGGCTCATGCGCTCTCAGAGTGCCCCCACGCCATCGAGCTCCAAAGCTTCGCTTGGCCGCTCACGAGGGTCTGCCAGCATGTCTACCAGGAATTACCCTCCAGGTCCAAACCGATATCAGCCACCCCAACCACAGGGGTCTTTTTTAGGACAGGCTCGGCAGAAGCCGAGATGGAAAATGAGGACGCCACGACCTCAAACCAACCCAGCACCTCTACGTCCACCCACTCGTGTCAGGGACCGCCGGTAACCACAGAGGTGAGGCGGTCTGGTTCTCTTTTTTCTCTTTGTTTAACTTCACATGTTGGTGGGCGTTTGCGGTTGTTTGCGGGTGCATGGGGTGATATTACCAGTGATGAGTATGTGTTACGGAATATTCAGGGATATAGCATTGAGTTTATTAATGGGGACATCCCTCCGTCTCAGCATAGACCAGGTCGTATGTTTAAACTAACGGCTGCGGAACAGTCCGTAGGCTATAAGGAAATTTTAAGGTTGGAACAGAAAGGGGTCATAGAGAAAACGGTTCATGAGCCCGTTGAATTTGTTTCCAATATTTTTACCCGACCTAAGAAAGATGGAGGCTGTAGAGTCATTATTGATCTGACCACTCTGAATAACTTTGTAACATATACTCATTTTAAAATGGACACGTTTGAAACGGCCAAATCATTGATCTCACAAGGGTGCTTTATGGCATGTATTGATTTACAGGATGCGTACTATACCGTACCCATGCAAAAATATTACAGAAGGTTCTTAAAATTTATCTGGATGGACCAGCTGTGGCAATATAGGGCGTTGCCTAATGGGCTCACCACAGCCCCTCGATTATTTACTAAATTGGTGAAGCCAATTATGGCTTATTTAAGACAACGACATCATGTCGTGATGGCCTATTTAGATGATATTTTAATTATCGGACACACCTTGGAATCAGCTCAACAAGGGGTTGCAGCTGCGGTCAATTTGTTCCAACAGCTTGGGTTCATTGTTCAACAAGAAAAATCTAAGTTCTGCCCCACCCAGGTAATTAATTATCTGGGGTTCCAGGTGAATTCCATTAGCATGAGAGTCACCATACCAATTAACAAAGTTGAGGAGGTAACACAGGTGTGTACAGATTTACTCAATACTCGTATTCCATCGATTCGTCACACAGCTACTGTCATTGGCAAGATTGTGGCTTTGTTTCCGGCAGCCCGGTATGGACCTCTGCATTATCAAAACTTGCAGAGAGCCAAGATTGCTGCGCTGCGGCGGCATGCTGGTCATTATGATCGATCAATGCAGCTGCCGCCTGCAGCATTGGATGAGTTACGATGGTGGGTTTGCCACATTAGTAACTCGTTTAAAACTATTATTGAGGCGAAACCGATGATATACTTACAAACTGATGCGAGCTCTGATGGCTGGGGAGCTACGAATCAGCATTCTAGTTGTGGGGGCCGATGGGATACCCTTGAGAATACAATGTTGGTATCACAAGGGATCAACTATTTGGAGCTGCTTGCAGCGTTTCACGGACTTCGTGCATATTGTTCCAAGATCTTTGGAGCACATGTCCGGCTCCAAATAGACAACACCACAGCGGTGGCGTATTTAAATCACATGGGCGGTACCAGGTCAGTTTCATGTGATAAATTGGCTAATTCAATTTGGCTCTGGTGTGTCAAGAGAGACATTTGGATTTCAGCCACCTATTTGCCAGGTGAGCTTAATTTTGTGGCGGACGCCAGGTCACGCAAGTTCAATGATAATATTGAATGGATGTTACATCCTGAAATTTTTGCAAAAATCACAGCCAAATTTGGGAAACCGGATATTGACCTTTTTGTGTCCCGGTTGAACCATCAGGTACCAACCTACGTCTCGTGGGAACCAGATCCTGGGGCTATAGCGTTAGATGCATTCTCGCTAGACTGGGGGAATTGCTTTTTCTATGCATTCCCTCCGTTTTGCCTCATCAGTCGGGTATTACGAAAAATTCAGATGGATGGTGCCAAGGGCATCCTTATCATACCCGACTGGCCTACACAGCCGTGGTATCCGATGGTCTTTGACACGCTCAGTGAACCTTGGGTCCGTTTGCAGGGTAGCCCAGAATTAGTTACTCACCCTGTATCAGGGGAGCCACATCCCTGCCATGGCTATTTAAATTTGTTGGCTTGCAGATTCTGAATCGGCCTTTAGTTGGATACGGCCTTTCTACCCGGACCATGGATACCATTGCAGCGTCGTGCCGAGAGTCTACAAGGCGAAGATACCGCTCTCACATCAGGAAGTGGGAAGCCTTCTGCAGCCGCTCTCGCATCACGTACGATGCCGTGACTATAACCGATGTCCTGGAATTCCTCGCGGGGTTGCACCATGATGAACACTTAAGCTACAGTGCCATCAACAGCGCCAGGAGCGCTCTATCATTCTACCTCAATATTGAGGTGGGATCCAACAAGCTAGTGTCCAGGCTCATGCGGGGTATTTTCAATACGAATCCGCCTACACCACGCTACAATATCACCTGGGATGTCAGGGTAGTTTTAGCTCTGCTCAGGACGTGGTCCCCCATGGAAGGGCAGCTGGACAAACTCACCATGAAGCTGGTGATGTTACTAGCGCTGACTTCAGCACAGAGGGTACAGACACTCCATAAACTACGTGTCGACAGAATGATGTCTACCCCCACAGAAGTAGTTTTCTTTGTTGACGAGCTACTAAAGCAGCATAGACCTGGGTGCACAGGGCTGCAGCTGAAGTTCCCGGCATACCCCGCAGATGCTAGGCTATGTTTAGCCTCCCACATCCGTTACTACGTCAAGGTGACGGCAAGCATCAGAGGAAAAGAGAGATACCTGCTTGTCACTCATAAGAGACCTCACCATCGAGTGACAACACAGACGATATCCAGGTGGCTTCGAGTCGTCTTGGGTAAGTCAGGTATCGACACTAATGTGTTCAAATCTCATTCCACCAGGGCTGCATCGACGTCGGCGGCGAGGGTCATGGAGGTGCCCATGGACCATATTCTCGCCACAGCAGGATGGGCTAATGAAGCGGTGTTTCAGCGTTTCTACAACCGGCCCGTCGCTGCGCCTCTACAGTTCGCAGAAGCCGTATTAGATGCGGGGCAAGAACGTGGAGATGTCCCCGAATAAGGGGTTTTTGATTTGTTGTTAATAAATATGATTTGTTTTGCAGTATGGACTAGTCAGCACGTTATTCCTCCCATCCATCCCTGGTAGTGGTGTGACAGCATGGACGTGGTCCAGGGCGTGTCATCACAGAAGCTTTGAAGTCTTCACGAAGTCACTCACGTGACTCCGAAATGAAATAGTAAGATTGAACGAGAACTTACCAGTTCGAAGGTTGATCTTTATTTCATGAGGAGTCGAAGTGAGGGATTTCGTGCCCTCCTCGCCCAACCCTCAATCACCTTCATCTGGTAATCTTAGTCGTTTTCATTCTTACTATGTGAAGTCATTTCTTTTCATTGGTTTCTGTGATTCCACGCCGCTACTTTGAAGTATGTCGAGCATGCGCGCCGGCGGGCTCTTCACGAAATCCCTCACTTCGACTCCTCATGAAATAAAGATCAACCTTCGAACTGGTAAGTTCTCGTTCAATCTTACTATTCTCCTTCTGACGGGTGTAATAAACTATTCAGCTCAAAGCTAACTGCTGGTATTGCCAGTGATATCCACAACCCCTAAATGAATAAAGCATAAAGTACTTGGAGACTGCACTCAATTCTAAAATATGATTTGACACGGGCTGCGGCAGAATTACATTGACAGGTGAAATCCTGGTGCCTATCCAGCAATGAGCTCAACGTAGATAGACACAAAATGCTGGAGAAACTCAGCGGGACAGGTAGAATCTCTGGATTGAAGGAATGGGGGATGTTTTGGGTCGAGACCCTTCTTCAAGCAGACAGTCAGGGGAGTCAAGCTGCCAGAGTCAGAGGTTCCTGATGTTGGCGGAGTCCAGAACCAGTTTAAGAATAAGGGGTAAGCCATTTTGAACGGAGATGAGGAAACACTTTTTCACACAGAGAGTTGTGAATGTGTGGAATTCTCAGCCTCATAGGGCGGTGGAGGCCAGTCATCTGGATACTTTCAAGAGAGAGCTTGATAGGGCTCTTAAAGATAGCGGAGTCAGGGGATATGGGAAGAAGGCAGGATAGGGGTACTGAATGTGGATGATCAGCCATGATCACATTGAATGGCTTGAAGGGTCAAATGGCCTACTCCTGCACCTATTGTCTATTGTCTATTGAGTGGGAAATGAGAGATATGGAAGGGTAAGGTGTGAAAATGAGAGATCTAAGGGTCTTAAGGAAATGCGATGAAAACCCTACAGCATTGCATCTCAGTCATCCCGTTTGGAAAGTTAGTTGTACATTTCTCCACATTATTTCTCCATTTCATAATTGTGAGATGGTTGAATGAAAATTCAAAATACAGTATATAGCATTAAGTAGGTATTTGTGTTTGTGCACTGGGTTCTGAGTAGAAATGTAAGCACAAAAAGCTGGAGTAACTCCATGGGTCAGGCAGCATCCCTGGAGAAAAATAATGGGTGACCTTTCTGTTCGGAAACCTTCTGTTTATTTTACCGATTTGGATGAGAATGTAGGTAGCCTTATTAATTAATTCACAAATTAGCTAAAACTGGTGATATGGTGGAGAGTGAAAAGGATTAGCTGAGATTACAGTTGAAAAATCATTAATTGGCCCAATAGGCTGAGGAATGGCAGATGGAATTGAATTCAAATAAATAGCTGGACAAAGCACGGCAGGAGTTACACGGTGAATTGTGTGTTCTTGGGGATTGTTGTGGAACAGAAAGACCAAGTGGTGCAGATATAGAGTTTGTTGAAAGTGACGACACATATGGACAGGATGGTAAAGAAAGTAACAGGTGTGCTTGCCTTCTTTGGTCAAAGTATTGTGCATAGAAGTTGGAACTGTTATCATGTCAGACCTGTACGGACATTGGTAAGACCAGAGTTGGAGCACTGTGCACTGTTGTGATTGCCCTGCTATAGGAAGAATGTAATTCAATTGGAAAGGGATGTTACCGGGATTAGAGGCTTAGAGTTAAAATGAAAGTGTAGAAAGGCTAGAATTTCATTCTCTGCAACTTAGAAAGGTTTAGGGGTGGTCCTATAAAAATATGTTAAATTATGATGGACGTAGATAAAGAGATAAGCCATATTCGGTTCGCTGGGGAAATATTTATTTGTATTCGAGGGCATAGGTTTAAGGTGAAAGGGGAAAGACTTCAAGTGCATTTGAGGGCCACCCTTTTCACAGAGCAGTACATATATAGAACAAGCTGCAGAGTAAGTAACAGTGATGCGTATAATTGTAACATTTATAAGACACTTGGAGGGGTACGTGGGTAGAAAACATTTGGAGGGATATGGTGCAGATAACCACTTACATGGAAACACTGAAAATAGGTGGAGGAGTAGGCCATTCTGCCTTTCCAGTCAGCACCGTCATTCAATATGATCGCTGGCCTGTGGCCTACAACATCTGAAGCCACGGTCTGCGGAGCTTCTAGATACGGGCACGGCTTCCGGAGCCTGGGATCCCCCACTGGGGATCCCCGGAGAAGAAGAGCCCCGGACCTGCCGGCCCGTGGCCTTCAACATCTTGAAGCCATGGAGTGTGGAACTTCTAGCTGCGGGAGCGGCAGGGAATTATGGACTTACCATCCGGAGTAGGATCCCTTTCCAGGGATCCCTGGGGAAGAGCTCCTACTGCCGGCCTGCGGCCTATGTCATCTTGAAGCCGCGGCCTCTGGTAGCACCAATTCGGGACTTACCTTTCAGACGAGATGTACATCTGGCCGCCCATACCAGCAACTGCGGAGGTTTATTGCACTGACCACGGGGGGAAAATGGAAGTGGACTGACTGTACTTTTGTGCCTTCCACCACAGTGAAGAATGCTGTGGTGGATGTTAAATGTGTTAAATATTTATTGTGTATTATGTTTTCTTTTTTGATATTACTGCTGCTGGCAAGTTCATTTCATTACACTTTATTGTGTATGTGATGAATAAATCTGATTGATTGATTGATTGATTGATTGATTGATTGATTGGGCTGATCATCCAAAATCAGTACCCCGATCCTGCTTTCTCCCCATATCCCTTGGATATATCTAAGAGCTATATCTAACTCTCTCTTGAAAACATTCTGTGAATTGGCTTCCACTGCCTTCTGTGGCAGAAAACTCGACAGATTCACAACTCTGTAGCTTGACACTACACAATTTGTTTGCATGGACAATCTACATTACTAAAAATCTGATTTTGACCACTTACTGACTTTCTTTTTCATAAATGTCTGAAAGAACGCCGCCACTTATGGCTGTCATGTTTGACCAACTTGCTCAGAGTCCCCATCCACTAAGCTGGACCAGAGGATTTCTCCCGATGAAAAATCAGAGAGTTATTAATGTTTTTAAAAATGTTGCCTTTCTCGCTGCTGCCCCCACTGGTGGCAGGGGAGAGGGACTATAAAACCCGGAAGTGTCATACCTCACTCAGTCTCTGTGAGATGGAGGAAGTGAGAGGGTCATGGCTCTCTGAGCTATGAATAACACTGAACGCATGTCTATTCAATGGAGTGTCCCCTTGATGTGGTTGTAAAACGTTTTCACAATTATTTGTTTTGGCTTTTAAAAAAATGGTTTCAAAAAATGTATTGATTGTAAAATGTTTGCAAAATTCTTGTCTTGAGTTTTAAATAAATGGTTTCAGAAAATGTATTGGTTAAAAAATGTTTGCAGAATTGTTTGTCTTGGCTTTAAAAAAAATGGTTTCAGAAAATGTATTGGTTAAAATGTTTGTAAAATTGTTTGGGCTTTAAAAAGTTTTCAGAAAATGTATTGGGTGTAAAACGTTTGCAAAATTGTTTGTCTTAGCTTTTAAAATGGTTGCAATAGTTTTTGGATGGATAAAGCGTGAACAAACATTTTATTAAATCAGGGCTGTGTTTAGTTGCAAAATTGGCGCTCATTCTGTGACTTCTGCTAGTGGCAAGATGGCGCCGATTACATCATTTCCGGTTAGCGGCAAGATGGTGCTGAATGTGTCATTTCCGGTTCGTGGCAAGATGTCGCTGAGTACAGAATGCACAGAGTGAAGACGTTGTTGAATAATTCAAGAGAGCTTACTGCTCTGTCTATGGTGAGTGTGTTTGTTGGTCATTATTTAAAGCTCATTTTTGCTTCAGCAGCAGCCTCTCAAGGAGGCTTTAAAAGTTTGAATCAATCGGTTTACACACTGTATGATTACCACATTCTGAAGTTACTTGGCATTTTAGTATTGGTTGTGAGTGTGTGAGTGGGGGTGTGTGTGTGTGTGTGTGTGTGTGTCTATGTCTGTGTTTGCAGAAAATGTATTGGTTGTAAAATGTTGCAAAATTGTTTGTCTTGTCTTTAAAAAACATGTTTTCAGAAAATGTATTGTTGTAAAATGTTTGCAAAATTGTTTGTCTTGGCTTCTAAAAAAATGTTTTCAGAAAATGTATTGGTTATAAAATGTTCGCAAAATTGTTTGTCTTGGCTTTTAAATTGGTTGCAGAAAAATGTATTGGCTGTAAAATGTTTTCAAAATTGTTTGTCTTGGCTTTTAAAAAATGTTTTCAGAAAATGTATTGGTTGTAAAATGTTTGCAAAATTGTTTGTCTTGGCTTTTAAAAAAATGTTTTCAGAAAATGTATTGGTTTAAAATGCTTGCAAAATTGTTTGTCTTGGTATTTTTAATGGTTGCAACAGTTTTCGGATGGATAAAGCATGAATAAACATTTTATTATTTCAGTACTGTGTTTAATTGCAAAATTGGCGCTTATTCCATGACTTCCGCTTAGCGGCAAGATAGCGCCAATGACGTAATTTTCAGTTAGCGGCAAGCTGGCGCCGAGTGCGTCATTTACAGTTCATGGCAAGAAGTGAGGGTGACGCAAAGATGGCGCTGAGTACAGAAGACGCCATTGAATAATTCAAGAGAGCTTACTGCTCTGTCTATGGGGAGTGTGTTTGTTGGCTGTTATTTAAAGCAGGTTTTTGCTTCAGCAGCCTCTACAGGAGGCTTTAAACATTTGAATCATTCAGTTGACACACTGTATGTTTACCACGTTCTGAAGTTCCTTGGCATTTTAGTATTGGTTGTGTGTGAGTGTGTGTGAGCGTGTGTATGAGTGAGTCTGTGTGTTTGTGTGTCTGTGTGAGTGAGTCTGTGTGAGTGTGAGTGTGTGAGTGAGTGTGTGAGTGAGTGTGAATCTGTGAGTGTGAGTGTGTGTGTGTGAGTGAGTGTGAATCTGTGAGTGTGTGTGGTGTGTGTGTGTCTGAATGTGTGTGTGTGAGTCTGTGTGTGTGTGTGAGTGAGTGTGTGTGTGTGTGTGTGTGTAAGAGAGAGTCTGTGTGTGTGAGTGAGTGTGTGTGTGTGTGTGTGTAAGAGAGAGTCTGTGTGAGTGAGTCTGTGTGTGTGTGAGTGTGTGTGAGAGTGTGTGTCTGAGAGTCTGTGTGTGTGTGTGTAGAGCGGGGTTGCATGTAAGGTCACCGGGTCAAAGGGCTTGACGCACGGAGCCACTCAATTCATCTGGAGGACATTGCAGCTTCCAGTATATGTTGTTAATACATGAAACACGTACTTTCCTACCTGTTAAAAACCGCCAAACTGGTGAATTTTTGCTCTGTCAATAATTGTAGAAGTTGGGGAAACCGTGAGAGACATCTATCCTACTTCAAAATTTCAAAAGTGAAGAGAAATGAAGATAAAGAGAAGCAAGAGCTGAAGGGACAACAACAGCTAAAGTGCTTGGTGAACATTGGCTGTGCAGATATCGATATTGAAAATATTGGGAATTGTCGCGTTTGCTCACTGCATTTTATCATCAGTGAGGCATTATTTGTGTTTTTTCTTGATTCCTTTGGTATCTAAAAAGTTTCAGAAGTGATAAATCTGGCTATAAAATGTTTAAATCGCCCATGGTTCTGAAGTCGGTTTTTACATGCAAGAAGTAAATGCTTCTGAAGCTGAATTTATCAATAGAAAAATCGCAAACCATACGTAGGTTTTGAATTACATTTTACCCAGATGCAAGCCAAGGAATGGCATAATTGTTAGCTGTTAATTGGACATAATCAACCTCAGCAAATTGACAATATCCATTTGAAAGGGAGTGGGTGTTTAAGTTGACAGGACATTTTATTATTTCAAAACACACTTCCTCGACCAGAGGAGCAACCCATACCCATCCACTGACACCCTCCTCCGCCTAGCGGAGTTGGTCCTTACCCTCAACAACTTCTCTTTTGACTCCTCCCATTTCCTCCAAACACAAGGCGTAGCTATGGGCACACGCATGGGCCCTAGCTACGCCTGCCTCTTTGTCGGGCGCATCGAACAATCTTTGTTCTCGGCGTACCAGGGCCCCACCCCCGACCTTTAACTCCGTTACATTGACGACTGCTTTGGTGTCACCTCCTGCACCCACGCACAACTGACTGACTTCATCCATTTCACCACCAACTTCCATCCGGCAATCAAATATACTTGGACCATTTCCGACATTTCCCTACCATTCCTTGACCTCACCATCTCTATTGCAGGTGATACACTCCTGACTGACATCCACTCAAACCAACTGACTCCCACAGCTACCTGGACTACTCTTCCTCCCACCCTGCTTCCTGTAAGGACTCCATCCCCTATTCCCAATTCCTCCGTCTACGCCGCATCTGCTCCCAGGATGACGTGTTCCACACCAGGTCATCACAAATGTCCTCGTTCTTCAGAGAACGGGGTTTCCCCTCCCCCACTATAGATGAGGCTCGCACCAGGGTCTCCTCCATACCCCACAACACTGCCCTCTCTCTCCATTCCCCCACTCACAACAAGGGCCGAGTCCCCCTGGTCCTCACCTTTCACCCCACCAGCCAGCGCATACAACAGATAGTCCTCCACCAGTTTCGCCACCTCCAACGTGACCCCTCCACTCGCCACATCTTCCCATCTCCCCCCCTGTCTGCCTTCCACAAAGACTGCTCCCTCCGCAACTCCCTTGTCAATTCTTCTCTTCCCTCCCGCTCCACTCCTTCCCCGGGCACTTTCCCTTGCAACCGCAAGAGATGCTACACTTGTCCCTTCACCTCCCCCATCCACTCCTTTCAGGGACCCAATCAGTCATTCCAAGTCCAACAGAGGTTCACCTGCACCTCCTCCAACCTCATCTACTGCATCCGTTGCTCCAGATGCCAGCTGATCTACATCGGTGAGACCAAGCGGAGGCTGGGCGATCGTTTCGCCGAACACCTCCGCTCGGTCCGCAATAAACAATCCGACCTCCCGGTGGCTCAGCACTTCAACTCCCCCTCCCATTCCGTATCCGACCTCTCGGTCCTGGGCCTCCTCCACGGCCAGAGTGAGCAACACCGCAAGTTGGAGGAACAGCACCTCATATTCCGCTTGGGGAGTCTGCATCCTCTGGGCTTAAACATTGAATTTTCTCAATTCTGTTAACCCAGACTACCCCCTCCCCTTCCCACCTCTCCCTCAGCCCTCAGGCCCTGACATTCCTTCTCCATCTCCCCCCCCCCACCCACCCCAGTCGCACTAGCTTCTCATTTTCACACCACAAACAGCTTACAATGGCCTGTTTCCTTTATCATCAATACTTTTTTGCATATCTTTCATTCATTGTTCTTTATCTCTCCACATCACTGTCTATATCTCTCGTTTCCCTGATCCCTGACCAGTCTGAAGAAGGGTCTCGACCCGAAACGTCGCCTATCTCCTTCGCTCCTTAGATGTTGCTGCACCTGCTGAGTTTCTCCGGCTTTTTGTGTAACCCTCGATTCTCCAGCATCTGCAGTTCCTTCTTTAACACTGTAAGAGTCTCTCTGGCTTTATTTGGCTACGCATAGTCTTTTTATACAATGTAGTAAACAGATCATTGTGTGATAAGATATTACAACCTTCACACACATACAGCTTAATCTTGCAAGCGCCAACTGTCTGTCAGGAGGGTGCGTTTGCTGTTTGTTATGTGTTCTTTGGCACATATTGAACCTTGCAATCTTCAGCATGTCTTGGTTACATTTTAAGGCTACATATGGCAATTAGCTAGTATAGTGTCTTAAGGGCCTGTCCTACAAGCATGCAACTCTATGCGATGAACGCGATCAAACTAGAAGCGGGGGCCGCGCAGAGGTCGGGTGATCCCCTGTACAGGGCCGTTCACACCAGCATGCGCCTGCATGCGGCAAGCGCAACCAAACCGGCAGTAGGGGCCGCGCGGAAGTCGGGTGAGTGGCGCAACGCGGCGCAAAGTGAGGCGAACTTGGAGCGAAGTCTAAGGTAAGTTCGCCAGGACAGAGAGGGGCACACAGAGAGGGGCACAGAGGCACACACACTCAGAGGGCCATGGAGCCACACACATAGAGGGTCACGGAGGCACCTACAGATAGGTTCACGGAGGCACGATGTCGGGGTGGTGTGTAGTGCGTCGAGGCGACTGCGATCTGACAAGCCCTTGCCGCGTAGAATTTTTGGGCATAGTCAGTTTTGCGGAGCCCCGCGCAGTGTCGGGACGAACTCGGGACGAACTCCGCACAATTCCACACGGCTCCGCCGATCGAAGTGGGACCGGCCCCGCGACGTCAGACGGCTCAAGCGACCACGTTAGGTCGCGCTAATTGCATAGAGTTGCATGCTTGTAGGACAGGCCCTTTACTGTACAATTTATTTCACACCCCATCCCTCTGCCCTCCGCCTGGCTATAGGATGCTACCCCTTCTGAAGCCGCCCACATCCCCTGCTGCAGGACACCCCCCTCCCTCATCAGCCCATGAGAGCCCCCACCTAAAGCCATCCCCCTCCATCAGCTGCAGGACGTTTGCCAACCCCCACCCCACCCCGACAGCTCCCGCCTCAAAAACTGTTTTGCACAGTGAGTCCAGAGGACTGAGAATTACAACAAAACAATGGAATTCTTTAATTTGCCACAACCAAGAAATGGATGGATGCACCTAGATGATGACAATCCAGAATTGCTGCAGGAATTGCAATACGATAGAACTGAAAAAACGCAATTTGTTGAGGAGAATGAGCCTCTGCTGAATGCTGAGCAGAGAGCAGTGTATGCACTCAATTTAACAGAAGGTGATGACAATCCCCTTCAGCAGACCCAATTCCCCATTCAATCAAGTTTTGCTATGACGATCCATAAAGCACGAGGACAAACAATGCAGAAGGTGTTGATCTACCTCGCCAAACCGGTATTTTACCATGGAAAACTATGTGTGACTGTTAGCCGAGGAAAGATGAAGGGAAATGTCAAAGTTTTCCTAAAGGATGGGACATAGACCAAGAATGTTGTCATTAAAAGCGTGCTTTGTTGAATGATGACTTCTGAGATAAATTCTCAGATTTTCTTTGTTAAAATTTGACCGCTCAATCTCTCTATATTTAAATTGTCTCTTTTTTTAATCAACAGCAAAGAGACAGAAAGACGCAGTGAGCAGCAACAAGAGACACAACAAGAAAAAACGTAATAGTTCTCATCTTTAACATTTAAATTGTTCTTATATTTTAAGAGTCATTCACTTTTTAAACTTTAACAAATCCTTTTTCTACTTTTCATGCCTGCGTGTTCTTCATCACAATGGGGACCTAATGGGCAGGAATGGATGCTCTGTGGGAGAGCCACTAAAAGTGCATGGGGGGAGTTTGTGGGGAGATGGACTGAATGCGTGAGGGGGGGAGGGGAATGGCAAGGAGCAAAGTGGGGGGGGGGTGAAGGGTAGAAGGGTGACTGTGTGAACTGCCAGCATACCAGGCGTGAGTGACTTGACTGCCAGCCCACCAGCCATGAGTAAGTGAACTGCCAGCCCACCAGATGTAAGTGACTGAACTGCCAGCCCACCAGCCGTGAGTGACTGCATGGCCAGCTCACCAGCCATGAGTAAGTGCACTGCCAGTCCACCAGCTGTAAGTGGCTGAACTGCCAGCCCAATAATCCATTCAGTCCACCCTCTCCCCCTTCTCTCTCACAGAGTCTGTCACCTGCTTTGGGCAGAATTTCTGGCAGTTTCTCAGCTGCCAGCCTGCCAGGCCTCAGTGACTGTACTGCCAGGCCTCAGTGACTGAGCTGCCTAGCCTCAGGGTGACCAGCCCTCCCATGTGATGCTGGGACCCAATGGGTCCCACTTAGTCTAGTATACATATATATATGGCAGTAGTCTGAAGATTGAAGGATTTGTGATCCTCTTCAGCTGGATGTGCCAAATGGCTGATCAATCAGAGCCTACTACTCAGTCCCAAGTATCAAAAAGATCTGTCTTCAACCAATTTGATTCACAGCAAATAATGGCATTTTCAGGTTATTGGAAGATACAATCTCCATGAGTATTAGTAACATTAAATTGTAGTTTTGAAGTCTAAGCTCCGGACATAAGCAAGTTGTTACCGTACTTCTATGAACCAACCAGTACAGCTAAAATGGATTTGTTGATGTTTTGAATTACAAAAGATCTTTTCACAATCCTACAAATCTATCTATACATTTATTTTCATTTTAAAGTTTTGGCTTAGCAAGATCCTTGGAATGATTGTAGATCTATTTATTTTAATGGGTTCTATTATTAGAAATGCTTTATCAGAAAAGCCTAAAGGCTTTGTGAAACCAATCTATATGTCACAAGCAATCAAAGTGCATAGATTTTGGATATTAAAAAAACAAGTTTGGTCAGGATTTTGACACTGCAAGGAAGTAAGGAAACCTGGTACATCAATAAAAATGTATATTTAATTTAAATTAGTTTTTTGCAATCACATTATATCACTCACACATTCTAATTGATAGTTGTAAATGTCCTCCCATAGATATGATTTAAAGAAACATAATGACTACTTTTGTGGCTTTCAGTTTGACAATCATCAAATCCGCAACTATTAAAAATATTTATTTGCAACTGATAAATTGGTATCAAGATTAGCCTGTGTGGTGTTTCCACGGTACATTGAGGTGCAATAGTCATCAGTACAATAGTCTTTAGCCAAGTGCATCCACAGTGCAATAGCCTTTAGCAAAGAAGCAATAGATGGAAAGATTCCAAATTTAATTAGTGATCCATAGAGAGTTTATAGCTGACTGCTGGGACTTCTTAACGACTAATAGTTTGAAACAAATACATTTGCTTTTTGCTTCTAATTTCTCAATATTGTTTCTGGTGCTGACTTTGAGCAGTAAGTTTTATGTGCAAAGTATAAAATTACTAAAATCAGTGATGGGGCAACCAAGGGCAAGACTTCATTAGTCTGAGGGGTGATAGCCACAGCTTGTAGAACATGAACGTGAGAATGGAGACCTTATGAATAACGACTGCAGAATGTGCTCCTAGTTTCATTGTGAATGTTTATTAAAGCTCACATATAGAGTCATAGTCATAGTGACGCCCTGTGGAAACAAGCCCTTCGGCCCAACTTACTCACACCGTCCAACCTGTCCCAGCTACACTAGTCCCACCAGCCTGCGTTTGGTCCATATCCCTCCAAACTGGGTGCGATCCACGTACCTGTGTAACTGTTTCTTAAATATTGCGATAGTCCCTGCCTCAACTATTTCCTCAGGCAGCTTGTTCCATACACAAAACACCCTTTGTGTGAAAAAGTTACCCATCAGATCCCTATGAATTATTTTCCCCTTCACCTTGAACCGATGTCCTCTGGTCCTCCATTCCCCTCCCCTGGGCAAGACATTCTGTGCATCTACCCGATCTATTCCTCTCATATTGCATCTAAGAGTTTAAATTTATCTCAGGAAAGGAGGAAACATGTGGTGCATGGTCTTTGATGTCAGTAGGTGCACAACAGATGATGGATAAACATCCTCTGCATTAGGTGAATGTCTGGACGGATTTCACCAAGTCATTACATTGAACCCAGGTTAAATTGTTTTAGTAAATACTTGCCCATTAATAAAAAGCACTAATGGAAACCAATTTGCAAGCTGACAGTTGATTAGGTTTTTAGTACATGTAACAAATATGTTGGCTGTTGATCTTCTTTTCATGCCTTCTTTGATGCAGTAAGAATATGATGTGACTGGGTGTTTACAAGGCATGTTATGGCACTGCCATCAATTGGGTATTGGAATATGTTATGTTTCATCCATTTTGTTGTCTTGTCATTCTTTAGTAAAGAAACCCTGCATGTATTAATTTTCTGCCACTCTGGGTTATATGTGCAGGTACTCAACAGCACCACACTCCTGCTGTAACCGGACCAAGGCTGGCATCCTGCGATCCTCATCTTTATCCTCCAAAAGCGGATCCAAGGTGTTATTGACTTTACTGCAGGGATGATTATGATAATGAGGATTACCACCCCATCCATCACCCAACTAAGTCAAAGCAAAATGAAAATTAAGAAGTATTAGTTCTTTAGAAAATGATGAGAAGTATTTGACGTGCCTTCAGATAATTGCATCTTTTAGGGTGAACTTGTTTAAGTTGCTAAATTACAACCCATCTTGGATATATTTTGCATGAGGACTTGTCTGGGAATGAGTGGCCGGAATGTACAAACATTGGGAAATGGTATGCAGGACCCATATTGCAACATTTAAACAATATTTATATCTGTTCCAAGTAGACTCTTGACCCTAAGATTGTGTTATGACTCAAACATAGACCTATGATGTTATGTTAAGTTTTACTATCTACTTTACGAAACTGATAAAATAGTTTTTCATATGTATGACTTGTAATTTTTTTAGTTATTGATATATACATGATATGAAGTCAATTCAATCATTGGTGATTCTAAAATGTTTTGAAACAATTTTCGTATTATAGTTATTTTCGTCTATGTGCTTTAAGTTAAAACATGGAAAAGTCATGACTCGAACATTTCTCTTTCTCTGGACGCGATGATAACACTCTGAACTGTTCAAACTCATTTCACACAGACATCTTTTTTAACAGAATCAGATAAAGGATGCTTTCAATTCTGCTGCTTGAACTAAATTTGAACCAAGCTGATAATGTAAAAGAGTCCATTTCTGAATGCACGCTTCCTGCAGGCATTTCAGGATTACTATTTGCAATAAAGTTGTACATCAAATATCACTATTTGCCTTCAAATGCAATTAACTCTTAACATCTCAGGTTCCTTTAACTTCACATCCATAGCTATGACCCAAAAGCACAGAGAGTGAGGATAATGCCACCCAATTTCAGTTTGACTCTTGAAACGGATCAACTTGGGTCAAGACATTTTTGGCCATGTACACAAATAGGTTGCGGGAGAGACACAATTAATATCTTGTTTGCAGTAGCATCATAAGCACATAGACTCAGAAAATAGACAAAAAATAAATAATAAAAAATAAAGAAAGTGTTTGCACCAAAACATCAGGTCAAAGCACAAACAGAAAGGAAGTGCAAGGGATTGCAAGTAGTGGTCCATCGTGTTCCATTGCTGAGGTCGTATTAGGTTTGTGCGGGTCGGTTCCCAATCAAGACTGTAGATTTAACCCCAAACAAAACAAGAACAAGAATAGCAGCAACAAAAAAAGTGCTGGAATAAGTCAATGAGTCAGACAATATCTCTGAAGAATATGGACAGAATGCTTAATCAGTTTTTGTAGAGGTCTGATTAAGTACAACAACAAAACTGGGATGGTGACAAAGCCTGGCAAGTGACAGGAGGAGATCTTTTTTTGATTGGAAGAGGTGTGGACAAAGGTTAAAAATGAAAAGGAGGCAAAAGGGTGTTAGATAAGGGGAGAAGAGGAATGAAATACAAAGCCTGGGGAAGGGTTATAGAAGGAAGGGGATGCGGGGGTGGGTAGGATTGGAAGGGGAAAGAGGTGTGTGGGATAGTGGTAGAAATACATGTTCATCTGAGTGGAGCACAGGGAAGAAAGGGGGGGGAGGGGAGGGGAGGGAGGGGGGAGGGGAGGGGAGGGGAGGGGAGGGGGGAGGGGGGGGGGTTGCCAAAAATTGGAGAATTTAATGTTCAATGTGTAAGATTGTTTCAAGCAGCTTATCTTGTGAACCAGGTTTAAAAAAAAGGAAAAGTAATGAATTGCAAGTTCAAAACCCTCTCACATAATAACAGAGAACCTGTTAAACTGAGTGCCTGCAGCTGAGTGGCCACGTAAACCATGTGCCTGCCTAGGGGCATTGATTGAGGCCAATCATGGAAGCTGTTATTTGAATGTGTCAACTGCAGGCATCTGACCAGCCTGCACTGAGCTAATTAGATCATAGGACAATGATTTGCAGGCATTCATGGGGCAGTTGAATGCTCCAGGCAAGTGCCTTATTCACAACAACCCCAATGATATCTCACATGTTACAGATACATCAACAGTAATATATATTAGATCCCACATTACGCACAGGTTTAATGCATATTGGTATTAAATCATTCTTTATGCACGTCTTGTTGCATTTACTCTGCGAGACCCAGATCACAGAACATGAGTGTTAATGAATATCCTTTTTGACAAGTTTGGCCTCCAGCAGAGTCTACCCTAGTTTGTGCCATTCTTCCTGAATATTCATGCATTCTGTTCATCATCATTGTCAACTAAGTCATACTGCAAAATGGTTTCAAATCTTTTATCTTTCATCACTACTTTATCTATTCTTGAATATGAAATATATTATTATTTGCACTGATGCATTGCAGTAATGTAAAAGCAGTCTGAAATATCCCCAAATGCTGTGTCTGATCTTTTTTTTAACCATTTGGCTCAGTCCAAAGTTGGATTGAGCATTTAAGAATAGCGCTGAGCAACCCAAAGCTTTTCTAGGCCCCACCAACATAGTATCAATGGAGGACACAATGTGCTGGAGAAATTCAGCAGGTCGGGCAGCATCTCTGGTGAACATGGATTGGTGGCCTTCTTCAGTCTGAGGAAGGATCCTGACCCGAAACATCACCTACCCATGTCCTTCAGAGATGCTGCCTGACTCGCTCAGTTATTCCGGCCCTATGTTGTTCTTTCTTTGCAAATCAGCATCTGCAGTTCTTTGTTTCTACATAGTGTCAATGGAATAGCACAGACTGGATGTAGCTCTGCTGGGTTCCAAAGATGTCTGAAAGCAGGTTCATCACCTTTAATGATGATCTGACTTACTGAATAAATAAAACATGACAGGCATAAATAATAAATAATTAAAGTGAAAATCACAGCAGAAACAATGAGCCAATATACTTATAATTGAAGCTCCAATGTATGCTTCCAATATTGTATTATTAGATAACAACGTGAAATGTTACCAGAAACATGCTGACACGGATAGAAAATTGGTTGGCTGACAGGAAACAACGAGTAAGGATTAACGGGACCTTTTCAGAATGGCAGGCAGTGATTAGTGGGGTACCGCAAGACTCAGTGCTGGGATCGTAGCTAATTACAATATATATTAACGATTTAGATGAAGGGATTAAAAGTAACATTAGCAAATTTGCAGATGACACAAAGCTGGGTGGCAGTGTGAACTGTGAGGAGGATGCCATGAGGATGCAGGGTGACTTGGACAGGCTGGGTGAGTGGACAGATGCATGGCAGATGCAGTTTAATGTGGATAAATGTGAGGTTATCCACTTTGGTGACAAAAACAGGAAGGCAGATTATTATCCAAATGGTGCCAAGTTGGGAAAAGGGGAAGTACAACGGGATCTGGGGCTCCTTGTTCATCATTCACTGAAAGTACGCATGTAGGTACAGAAGGCAGTGAAGAAAGTGAATGGCAATGTTGGCCTTCATAACAAGAGGAATTGTGTATAGGAACAAAGAGGTCCTTCTACAGTTGTGCAGGGTCCTAGTGAGACCACACCTGGAGTATTGTGTGTAGTTTTAGTCTCGAAATTTGAAGAAGGACATTCTTGATATTGAGGCAGTGCATCGTAGGTTCATAAGGTTAACTCCCGGGATGGCAGGACTGTCATATGTTGATAGAATGGAGCAGCTGGTCTTGTATACTGTGGAAATTAGAAGAATGTGAAGGGATCTTATTGAAACATATAAGATTATTAAGGGTTTGGACACACTAGAGGCTGGAAACATGTTCCCAATGTTGGGGGAGTCAAGAACCAGGGTCCACAGTTTAAGAATAAGGGGTAAGCCATTTAGAATGGAGATGAGGAAATTCTTTTTCACACAGAGAGTTGTGAGTCTGTGCAATTCTCTGCCGGTTCTCGTGATGCTTTCGGGAGGCCGGTTCTCGTGATGCTTTCAAGAGAGAGTTAGATAGAGCTCTTAAAGATAACAGAGTCAAGGGATTTGGGGAGAAGGCAGGAATGAGGTACTGATTGTGGATGATCAGCCATGATCACATTGAATGGCGGTGCTGGCTCAAAGGGCCGAATGGCCCACTCCTGGACCTATTGTCTGTCACAAACTCTGGGCTGATTAACAGCCAAAATTGTTGATATTATTGATGCTTTGTGATACAAAGCTACAAGCAAACATCAGCCATTAGCTGCACCATATCAGATTCACCCTTCAACTCACTGCAGAATGATGGCCATATTTACACAGTTAAAGCCAAACTCTGTTTCAGCAAATTGTCATTCACTTCTTTTTATATAATCCTACTTAGCATTTATCTATATGTGACCACAGAACTTAGCTCTACAAAATGAAGAGAGAGAATTACTTTTCAATTCACCAATGTTCAGGACAACGTTGTATAGGTTCATATTTTAATAACTTGAAAGACAAAGGAACACCAGAAATGTGATGGTAAGAATTTCAACTGAAATGAGAGAAGAGATGAAAAGAGAAGTTAGAGTCTGTTAGCTGAGTTATTAGACGACAGCAATAGCAAAATGAGGAATAATGACAGAGATTAAATATAAATTGTGCTTGAGTACTTTTATGTCATTGAATTTAACTTTGATTATATTGACATTGCCAATAATCTTTGTTTAAATTAATAATATGATATTGTGTTAACTGGTAAAGTAAGAATCTATTTTATGTCTTCCCGTAAACATCTCTTAGTTTAAGTGCAAAGGATAAGGTGGGCTGCACGTTGGCGCAGCAGTATAGTTGCTGCCTTACCGCACAGGAGACCTGGGTTCAATTCTGACTACGGGTGTTGTCTCTATGGAGTTTGTACGTTCTACATGTGACCGCGAGGGTTTTCTCTGGGTGCTCCAGTTTCCTCCCACACTCCAAATATGTACAGGATTGTAGGTTAATTGGCTATGGTATAAATTGCAAATTGTCCATAGTGTGTAGGCCAGTGTTAGTGTACGGGGTACACTAAATGCTGGAGAAACTCAGCGGGTGCAGCAGCATCCATGGAGCGAAGGAGATAGGCAACGTTTCGGGCCAAAACACTTCTTCATCCCGAATCTTAGTGTACGGGTGATTGCTGGTCGGAGCGGACTCGGTAGGCTACAGGGCTTGTTTTTTGCATTGTATTTCTAAAGTCTAAAGATTAACAATTTAACTTGCATCAGAATATGTTATTAAATGCTCTGTGTGTGAAGGGAATTGAAACAAGGAAACTCAACATTAAGACTGCTGGAAGTTCAGTTTGAGTATTATCACATGGAGTAAAAAGCTCATTCATCTGAGCTTGCAATTAATTTCAAATATCAGCTTCACAGTTAACTATGTATTTATTGTTTTACAACATCATGAGCTGAAGATTATAGAAGCAGGTGCTTACTATGAACCATACTTCAGTCCCCCTGTTTGTCTATGATAGGTTTAGAAATACACAACATAGTGCAACTCATTTCTATTTAAAGATACAATGCAGAAACAGGTTCTTTGGCCCACCGAGTCCGCACTGACCTGCGATCCCCGCACATTAACACTTTCAAACACATACTAGGGACAATTTGCAATTATACCAAGCCAATTTACCTACAAACCTGTATGTCTTTGGAGTGTGGGAGAAAACTGTAGATCTCAGAAAAAAACAGCATCTGTAGTCAGGATCGAACCCGGGTCTCCGGCGCTGCAAGCGCTGTAAGGTATTAAACACTGGGTTGGGGAGTGTTTGCTAGTGCTGTCAGGGAGGATTTAAACTAATGTGGCAGGGGGATGGGAGCATGAGCAGAGAGACAGAGGGATGTAAAATGAGGGTAGAAGCAATAGGTAGCAAGGTGAAAAGTAAAAGTGGCAGGCAGAAAAATCCAGGGCAAAAATCAAAAAGGGCCACTTTTCAACATAATTGTATCAGGGGTAAAGGGACTGTCCTACAAGCATGCAACTCTATGCGATGGACGCGATCAAACTAGAAGCGGGGGCCGCTCGGAGGTCGGGTGATCCCCTGTACAGGACCGTTCCCACCAGCATGCGCCTGCATGTGCAAGCGCGACCAAACCAGCAGCAGGGGTTGCGCGGAGGTCGGGTGAGTGACGCAAAGCGGCGCAAAGTGAGGCGAACTTGGAGTGAAGTCTAAGGTAAGTTCACTAGGACAGAGAGGGGCACACAGAGAGGGGCACACAGAGAGGGGCACAGAGGCACACACACACAGAGGGCCACGGAGCCACACACATAGAGGGTCACGGAGGCACCTACAGATAGGTTCATGGAGGCACGATGTCAGGGAAGTGTGTAATGCGTTGAGGCGACTGCGAGCCGACAAGCCATTGCCGCGCGGAATTTTTGAACATAGTCAGTTTTTCGGAGCCCCACGCGATGTCGGGACGAACTCCGCACAATTCCGCACGGCTCCGGCGATCGAAGTGGGACCGGCCCCGCGACGCCGGACATCTCAAGCGACCATGTTAGGTCGCACTAATCGCATAGAGTTGCATTCTTGTAGGACAGGCCCTTAAGAGCATTGTAAAAACAAGCCTGAATGGTTTGTGTCTCAATGCAAGGAGCATTCGTAATAAGGTGGATGAGTTGAATGTGCAGATAGTTATTAATGAATATGATATAGTTCGGATCACGGAGTAATGGCTCCAGGGTGACCAAGGCTGGGAGCTGAACATCCAGGGATATTCAATATTCAGGATGGATAGACAGAAAGGAAAAGGAGGTGGAATAGCGTTGCTGGTTAGAGAGGAGATTAACGCAATAGAAAGGAAGGACATTAGCTTGGTGGATGTGGAATCGATATAGAGCTGCAAAACACTAAGGGGCAGAAAATGCTAGTGGGAGCTGTGTACAGGCCACCTAACAGTAGTAGTGGAGTTGGGGATGGCATCAAACATGAAATTAGAAATGCATGCAACAAAGGTAAAACAGTTATAATGGGTGACTTCAATCTACATATAGAATGGGTGAATCAAATTGACAGGGGTGCTGAGAAAGAGGATTTATTGAAATGTATGTGGGATAGTTTTCTAAACCAACATGTAGAGGAACCAATGAGAGAGCAGGCTATTCTAGACTGGGGACTGATTAATGAGGAAGGGTTAGTTAGCAGTCTTGTTGTGCGTGACCCCTTGGGCAAGAGTGACCATAATATGGTTGAGTTCTTCATCAGGATGGAGAGTGACATTGCTTATTCAGAAACAAGGGTTCTGAACTTAAAGAAAATTAACTTTGAGGGTATGAGACGTGAATTGGCCAAGATGGACTGGCAAGTGATTCTTAAAGGGTTGACTGTGGACAAGTAATGGAAGGCATTTAAAGACTGCATGGATGAACTACAACAATTGTTCGTTCCACTTTGGCAAAAGAATAAATCAGGGAAGGTAGTGCATCCGTGGATAACAAGGGAAATCAGGGATAGTATCAAAACTAAAGATGACTAAAACTAAAAACTAATTAGCCAGAAAAAGCAGCCTACCAGAGGACTGGGAGAAATTCAGAGTCCAGCAGAGGAGGACAAAGTGCTTAATTAGGAAAGGGACAATAGATTATGAAAGAAAACTGGCAAGGAACATAAAAACGGACTGCAAAAGTTTTTATAGATATGTGAAGAGAAAAAGGTTAGTTAAAACAAATGTAGGTTCCTTGCAGTCAGAAACTGGTGAATTGATCATGGGGAACAAGGACATGGCAGACCAATTGAATAACTACTTTGGTTCTGTCTTCGCTAAGGAAGACATATAAAATCTGCCGGAAATAGCAGGGGACCCTGGGGTCAAGTGAGATGGAGGAACCGAGTGAAATCCAGGTTAGCCGGGATGTGGTGTTAGGTAAATTGAATGGATTAAAGGCCGATAAATCCCCAGGGCCAGATAGGCTGCATCCCAGAGTACTTAAGGAAGTAGCTCCAGAATTAGTGGATGCATTATTGATTATTTTTCAAAACTCTTTAGATTCTGGAGTAATTCCTGAGGATTGGAGGGTAGCTAATGTAACCCCACTTTTTAAAACGGCAGGGAGAGAGAAAACGGGGAATTACAGACCAGTTAGTCTAACATCGGTAGTGGGGGAAACTGCTAGAGTCAGTTATTAAAGATGGGATAGCAGCACATTTGGAAAGTGGTGAAATGATTGGACAAAGTCAGCATGGATTTATGAAAGGTAAATCATGTCTGACGAATCTTATAGAATTTTTCGAGGCTGTAACTAGTAGAGTGGATAAGGGAGAACCTGTGGATATGTTATATCTGGACTTTCAGAAGGCTTTTGACAAGGTCCCACATAAGAGATTAGCATACAAACTTAAAGCACACGGTATTGGGGGTTCAGTATTGATGTGGATAGAGAACTGGCTGGCAGACAGGAAGCAAAGAGTAGGAGTAAACGGGTCATTTTCAGAATGGCAGGCAGTGACTAATGGGGTACCGCAAGTCTCAGTGCTGGGACCCCAGTTATTTACAATATATATTAATGATCTGGATGAGGGTATTGAATGCAACATCTCCAAGTTTGCGGATGACATGAAGCTGGGGGGCAGTGTTAGCTGTGAGGAGGATGCTAGGAGGCTGCAAGATGACTTGGATAGGTTGGGTGAGTAGGCAAATGCATGGACTATTATCTCAGTGGTGGCCGATTAGGAAAAAGGGAGATGCAACGAGACCTGGGTGTCATGGTGCACCAGTCATTGAAAGTAGGCATGCAGGTGCAGCAGGCTGTGAAGAAAGCAAATGGTATGTTGGCATTCATAGCAAAAGGATTTGAGTACAAGAGCAGGGGGGTTCTACTGCAGTTGTACAGGGTCTTGATGAGGCCACACCTGGAGTATTGCATACAGTTTTGGTCTCCTAATATGAAGAAAGACATTCTTGCCATAGAGGGAGTACAGAGAAGGTTCACCAGACTGATTCCTGGGATGGCAGGACTTCCATATGAAGAAAGACTGGATAGACTCGGCTTGTACTCGCTGGAATTTAGGAGATTGAGGGGGGATCTTATAGAGACTTCCAAAATTCTTAAGGAATCCTTAAGATGTAGGAAGATTGTTCCTGATGTTGGGGAACTCCAGAACAAGTGGTCACAGTTTAAGGATAAGGGGGAAGTCTTTTAGGACCGAGATGAGAAGATCATTTTTCACACAGAGAGTGGTGAATCTGTGGAATTCTCTGCCACAGAAGGTAGTTGAGGCCAGTTCATTGGCTATATTTAAGAAGGAGTTAGATGTGGCCCTTGTGGCTAAAGGGATCAGGGGGTATGGAGAGAAGGCAGGTACAGGATACTGAGTTGGATGATCAGCCATGATCATATTGAATGGTGGTGCAGCGATTGGTCCAGACCTCCGTGTCCATCACATCACTGGCCAGGGGAGACAGGAGGGTGGGATAATTTTCCCCACACAAGACCGCCCAGGGCTGGAGGGTGAATGGGCACTCTGAAGTCGAGCACCAAGGTGTATGCGGCCAAAGGAGCGCATCCCTCGGGACAGCGCCCACCGGGGTCAGCGCTGTCTGGTCTCGGCTGCCCTCCGCCTCATCTCCCCCATGCGGCCGCACTGTGACAGGCTGTGGGTCGGCAGCGCACACACATGCGGGGCCGCGGCACTGGGCAGCGGACACATGGGGATGAAAACCCAGCAATGTCCCCGTCAACTGCAGCAGAGTTGGGGACAGCCTGGTCTCTCCACCCACCCAGAGTTACTGACTGCAATGCTCCGCCATGGGCACCCAACCCCCACACCAGGGTGATCACCCTCCCCACCCCAACCCACATGCGGGGAAATATCACCCCCCGACACCCACACTGGGTGATTCACCCCCCCCCCCCCCCCCGGCCGCGGGGACAGATGGCCCTGGGTACTGGCAGCCATAGTACGTGTCCCTCTCTCTTTGCTCACTCCCTCTCTTGGCATTCCCGGAATCATTTGGCATTTTGCAAAGACAACTGCAGCTGCAGTCCCTTCCTGTTGAAGAACCCTGGACCGAAACAACTCTTAATACGTTCCCTTCGCAGATGTCGCCTAGCCTGCTGCGTTCCTCCAGCACTCTGTGTTTTTTATTTAACTCTGAAATTGAAGATAGACACAAAAAGCTGGAGTAACTCAGCAGGACAGGCAGCACCTCTGGAGAGAAGGAATGGGTGATGTTTCGTGTTTCATGTGGGGAAAATGACCCCCACCCTCCCGTCTCCGCCGGCCAGTGATGTGATGGACGCTGTGGTCTGGACCAATCGTTGACAAGTCCCGGCCCCCGGCGCCGTCATGTCCATTATTTGGCTTTTTGGTTATTTGGCTTTTCTGCTTTGCGTCTGTTCGGTTATTTGGCTTTACGGCATCATATGCTTTTGGTTATTTGGCGTTTCGTTTCCATTCGATTATTTGGCTTCCACCTCTTCGCTTCGGCATCTCGACCTTCGACGCCACGTCCGCACCTGCTCCAATCAAAAGGAGTAATCAAAATAAATAATCTAAATAAATGGAGTGAAAATATGCTGGTGGATTTTTGGACATTGTTCATATTATTCCCCAGGGTAAAGGCCATTTTTAAGAATTGTGGGGAATAAATTGGATACATTTCCAAATGTTATTCAGAGCATTGGCTGTTGAGAAGCCAACGGAGGCTTCTTCGCTCCCCGTTTATTTCAATAGGTTTAGTTTTCCAGGCAATACTGACATTGCAAAGATTAGTTGGACAAATCAATAGATGACCACTACTGCCTGGTTGCCTCAAGGTAGAGCCAGTCCTCACTGCTTACAACAAGCCAGGACTTAGCAAGGAAATGCAATGTGACCACGACAGAGCTGGCAGACATACAAGAAGTGAACCTGATGTGGCAAACTGCGGAGAATGGTGCCACAAGGGTGAGATCATGTTCCATAGCTTTCACTTGCAATACTGGATGCATTTAGGAGAGGAAGTAAAAAGAAGATTTTTGTTTAATATAGTTTAGGGATAAAGTGCGTAAACAAGCCCTTCGGCCCACCAAGTCCGTGCCATCTGGTTATCCCCACACACTAACACAATCCTACACCACACTAGGGGCAATATACAATCTTACCAAAGCCAATTAGCCTACAAACCTGTACATCTTTGGAGTGTGGTTGGAAGCAAGAGCATCTGGAAAACACCCACACATGTCAGAGGAGAACATACACACAGCACCAGTAGCCAGGATTGAACCCTGGTCTCTGGTGCTGTAAACTCCGTACACGCTGGTTTCCGGTGGGCGCCGCGACTCTCGTCACAGCGGCCTCTGCAGTTCGTCTGCCTTTTTAAAATTTTTTGTCCCGTTTGAGTGTAGTTAGTTAGTGTTTTTTTAGCTGGATATGTGTGGGGTGTGGGGGGCGGGGTGGGGGAAACTTTTAAAATCTTTTCCCTGTACGGAGGACCCGACCTTTCCTCTGTTGGGTCTCCGTTGTCGTTGGGGCCTAGCACCATGAAGCGGCCTCCAACCGGACCTGGGGCTCCAGTCACGGAGCATGCAGACTAGTCACCATCGTGGAGCTGGCCGAGTTAGGAACGGGAGGAGCTGTGGTGGTGCGCTGCTGCTGCCCGACCCCGGAGATTCAGAGGCTCCAGCTGCACGCCGGTGGACGGTGACACCGGGAGCTCGCGGGTCCCTAGTGGGAGACCGCTTTTCGGAGCTCCCGCGGCGGCAACTTCTCCCACCCGAGATGCGGGGTTGAAAATGACCTGGAGCGGGGCCATACATCGCCCAGTGCGGCTTTAATGGCCGCAGGACTTGCTAGCGCCCGCCGGAGGCTCCAACATCAAGACCCGGAACGCGGCCTTGCATCGCCCGGCACGGCCTTAATGGCCACGGGACTTATTTACCATCGCCCGCCAGGGGCTTTGACTTTTACTCTGACATCGGGAGAAGAATGGGGAGTGCAGTGGAGAGATAAGACTTTGCCTTCCATCACAGTGAGGAGGAGGTTCACTGTGATGGATGTTTGTGTCAATTGTGTTGTGTCTTGGTTCTTTTCTTGTTTGCATGACTGCAGAAACTAAATTTCATTTGAAACTCAATGAGGTTCAAATGACAATAAATGGTATTGTATTGTATTGTATTGTATGTTGTATTTCCCTGCACCCCTGTAAATGTCCAAGCTGGTGCTGTAAACTCCATACACACTGGTTTCCCTGTACCCCTGTAAACCCTGGTCTCTGGTGCTCCAAACTCCGTACACACAGAACCTGTAGCCAGGATCGAACCCTGGTCTCTGGTGCTGTCAGGCAGCAATGCTACCACTGCACCACCATGTTGTCCTAAAATGTTCTATAACTGAAGGAGACCAGGAGACCACCAAGGCACTTGCTCAGAAGTCAGAAAGACGAAAAGCAAAGTTATGTTAAAATAACATTATTGTATAATCTACAATCAAATCAATAACTTGAAGGAATAACACTCCAGACATATGTTAATTTTCAATGCTAGCAATTTATGAACTATAATTCAGCTAAAGTGTACAGTTTAGTTTGCAGATGAATTGACAAACCTTAAGGATGTAAGGATGTACTAGTTGAGCAATTCTCTTTTTTCATAGTGTGCTGAGGCCAAATATCTGGGCAAGATGCTGTCATAGCAAAACATTTGGAGAGGCAAAATAATTCTGATTCAGCTTTTTTGATTTCTTTACTTAATCATCCACATGTGCTTAAAGATTGGTCTCTAATAGTAAGATTAAATGAGAACTTACCAGTTCGAAGTTTGATCTTTATTTTATGAGGAGTTACGATGAGGGATTACGTGAAGACCCCGCCAGCACGCATGCGCGACATTCTTCAAAGCAGTGGTGTGAAATCACAGATGGCAACGTAGACTAATATAGTAAGATAAGAGAGAACTTTCATACCAGTTGATCTTTATAATAGAGGGCTGGGAGCGGAGGGCACGTAATCCCTCATCGTAACTCCTCATAAAATAAAGATCAAACTTCGAACTGGTAAGTTCTCATTTAATCTTACTATTTTACTTCGGAGTCACGTGAGTGACTACGTGAAGATTTCAAAGCTCTGTGATTTCATGTCCTGGAAAACTCCATGCTCACACACCGCTATGCTGGGATAAGAGGATGAACGTAATTCAGACATAACACTGGCTGAAAAACAAAAATAGGTATTTATTCATACCAAACACAAAAATACATATCCCATGACGGGTAACTTATTTGGCAGTGCTCAAAATTCTCCCTGCATAAGAGTCAGTGGAGGCCACGGGTTTATTATAAAAGCGATGAAATGTCCTCTCATTGCTCCAACCCGCTGTGGCCAGGATGTGGTCCAATGGTACCTCCATCATCCTAGCCGCCGACGTGGATGCCGCCCTGGTGGAGTGAGATTTAAATATATTAATGTCTATCCCCGCCGCATCCAGAACCACCCTTATCCATCTAGAAATGGTTTGCACCGTGACTTTGTGGTGAGGCTTTTTGTGGCTTATGAGCAAAGCTTTCTCCGTGCCCCTGAGATTTTTAGTGACTGAGATGTAACGTGATAATAAAGTGACAATACAAAGTCGAGTATCTGCCGGGTAAGCTAGAAACTCTAAAGTATGTCCAGACATTCCGGGTCGATCTTGTTTTAACAGCCCCTGCACATAAAAGGTGATTTTGTCATTGGATATGGACATGGCATCCAGATTTAATTTGTGCAGGGACTGGACCCGTTGTGCCGTGACGAGTGCCATGATCATTACCACCTTGTAGGTAAGCTTGTCCAGGGTAAGTCCTGAGTTAGGTGTCCATCCTCGCAGCATAGTTAATACTATGCTGATATCCCATGTGTGGTTGTATCTGGGCCTGGGGGGATTGGAATTGAATATTCCTCTCATTAGTTTTGATACTAATGGATGTGATCCAATGCCCAATTGGTCACTCCCCTTGCCCAGGTAGGTTGATAGGGCACTCCTGGCACAGTTAATGGCACTATAGCTCAGTCCTTTGTCATGGTGAAGGGTTGCCAAGAATTCCAGAACTTCTGTGATGGTGGCTGATTCGTAGGTAGTGTTGGTTGCAGAGCAGAGTTTTTCCCACTTCCTGATGTAGGTCAGGTACTGCTTATGGGTGGACTCCCTGCACGATGCTGAGATGGTATCTATGGTTCTGCTGGTGAGTCCGTATCCCAAAAGTGGCCGTTTCAGAACCTGCAAATCAATAGGTCCATGCGGTCATGACATGGGTGGTGTTCTCCTGTGATGGGATGTATAAGCAGGTTAGGTCGTTTATTGACCTTAATACAAGGTTCTGTGGCCATCTTCTGTACCATTGGGAACCATGGTTGGGTAGGCCAGTCGGGCACAACCAAAATACCCGATGCGGAGTCTTGTCTGATTTTCTGCAACACCCGACTGATGAGGTAGAAGGGGGGAAATGCATAACAGAACAAGTCCCCCCAGTGTAGCGTGAAAGCGTCCATTGCTACTGCCCCTGGGTCTGGTTCCCAAGCAACATATGTTGGCAGTTGGTGATTTAATCTGGACGCAAAAAGGTCGATATCTGGTGTCCCATAACGTTCTACAATATCTGTGAACACTTTTCGATCCAACATCCATTCTATGTTGTCGTTAAATTTGCGTGACCTGGTGTCTGCCACTGTATTTAGTTTACCTGGGAGGTAAGTGGCTGAAATCCAAATTTCTCTTTGCAGACACCAGTGCCAGATATTGTTAGCCAATTCATCACACGATATCGACTTTATTCCACCCATGTGGTTAATGTAAGCCACCACCGTGGTATTGTCAATTTGTAATCTAACATGTATATTGTGCATGTTAGAGCAGTATGCCCTAAGGCCATGAAATGCTCCCAGCATTTCTGAATGGTTAATCCCCAGTGTGTTGAATAGGGTTAGTTCTAGTGCATTCCATCTACCTCCACAACTAGTGGTGGTATTAGTTGTTCCCCAACCTTGGGCACTGGCATCAGTTTGTAAGATGACCAAGGGATTGATGATAATGATGGGTTTTGAACAATTTTGAGCATTCTCCATCCACCAATTTAATTCGGTTTTTGCCTTTTCTGGCAATTTCATAGGCCTGTCAAAATGGCCTGTATGTCTTTTAAGAGCTATAATTTTAGCTCTTTGTAGGTTTTGATAATGTAATGGTCCGAATTGTGCTGCTGGAAAGGCAGCCACTATGTTCCCAATTACCGTGGCCACCTGCCGAATGGACGGATCTCTGATGCCAGTAAGGCTCCTGCAAGCCTCTATCAAGTCCACCGCTTTATTTGGTGGTAAAGTGATAGACATTTGCACCGAGTCAATGGTAAACCCCAAGTAATCCATGGTGGTTGAGGGTTCCAGTTTTGATTTATCTGGATGTATGATGAATCCCAGCTTTTGGAAAAGATGTTTTGTGGCTAAAACTGCCAATGTAGCCATTTCCAAATTCTCCCCAACAATGAGGATATCATCAAGATAGGCCATTACAATGTGATTCTGTTTTCTTAGGTAGGCCAAGGCTGGTTTCAATATTTTAGTAAACAGTCTGGGTGCTGATGATAACCCATTGGGCAAGGCTTTGTATTGCCATAGTTGTTCCATCCAGATAAATTTTAGGTATTTCCTATGATCCTTGTGAATTGGTACTGAATAGTATGCATCTTTGAGGCCAATGCATGCCATGTAGTACCCATAGGCTATTAACTGCCTAGCTGTGTCAAAGGTATCCATTTTGAAATGAACATACTGAACAGAAGTATTTAGTTCGGTCAGATCTATAATTATGCAGCACCCGCCATCGCTTTTATTTTTGGTAAATGTATTGGATACGAACTCCTGAGGCTCTCTGGTGGTTTTCTCAATTACTCCTTTTCCAATTAGCCTCAACAGTTTAGCATGCCCTGCTGTTCTTTCTTTTTGTGAAAGTATAAACTTCCGGCTAGGTGAATGCTGGACCGGGGTAGGGAGTTCGTAAACAAATTCAATTTTGTAGCCCTGAATACTTCCGAGTATGTAAGGATCAGAGGTAAGTGTGCGCCAAACTTCATAACACAAGTGCAACCGGCCCCCCACATTTTGTGAATTTAGGCAAGGAATGTTCCTGGGGAAGCCAGACCCACCTACCTCCATGGTTATTGTTGGTGTTGTGGCCTCTGTCCTTGTTTCTTTTGTTGAGTTGTCACGGTGTAGGGGTGGCGCATTTTCCAAGAAGGCCGGGCAGGGCCATGGCCTAAAAAAGACCGTTGTGCAGGTGGACCGGCCTTCGAGCTTTCACCACCGGCAGGTCTGTGATAATATCGCTGTCCGGTGGGTGTGTAGGGGTGCTGCCGTTGTGGGTAATGAGGTTTAAATGAACCGGGTACCTTGATGAGGCCAATGGCCTTGGCCTCCTCGTCCAGGTCTTTCACCTGTTTGGGAAGGTCGTCCCCAAACAGTAGATTCGGCGGTTGAATGTTCCCTGGTTTGCACAACCCCACAAATTTGGGGTTGAGTGCAGTTTTATGATGCTCCTCCTGAAGTTGTTAATCTCATATTGTGTGTTGCACAATAGAGCCAGGGCATCTTGTAATTCCTCCGGTAACTCAATCCCCACTGCAGTTCTGGCCACTGCCGTAATCCCGGCGGTCAATAGCTTCAGGATCTTCTGCAGTTTGACTTCTTGCCCCCTTATCATGGGGCTCATGTTCCCCCAAATGGGGTTGTTTACCGTAGGAACATTTAAGGAGTTGCAATTCTCCGGAGCTAAATATTTTTCGGCTGTGGTATGAATAGCCTGCTCCTGGAGCTGGTTTGTAACCATATAATTAATGCTTGCTGCTAGCTTGGGATGGATAGGTAGGCACTGCATGTTTATTGACCATCTCCAGCATCTCATCCTGCACCCCAGACACTGTAGGTTCTTCAGCCAACTCCCCCTCTTCGGGGTCAGCCCAGTTCTGACCCCCAATGCTCCCCTGCGTAGAGGGTGAGACATTAGGCAGTCCGTGATAGGAGCCTGCCGTGGGCCTGCTAAGAGGCCCACCGTGACTCTGCCCCTGCAAAAGCAGGTCACGCTGGAGCATTTGCTCCATCATCCGCTCTATGCGGGAAAGACGACCTCCGTCGCTTCCAACGAACGGGGTGTCCTCGGGTCCGGACTCAGCTGAGTCAGCGGCCCCGGCCGACTTTCTGGTGGAATTGCCGCCCGACCGCGGTGTACCAGACACCCTTATGGGCGAAAAGTCGGGAGCTGCAGGTTGAGCCTGTAGCTCGGGAGAAACAGCCCGCTGCTGGGTGCTCTCCATGGCGGCAGCTCTAGCCGCTGCTCGTTTAGACTTCCTTCCTTCCATTATTTTCTCTCGTCGACGCTCACTCTCCGGTGAGACTTACCTTGCGTAAGTTTTTTAAACTTACGCTGGAGGAGCCCCGCTCCTCCCGACTGCCGCTTCCGCATGCGTACGATGATATGTCGCGCATGCGTGCTGGCGGGGTCTTCACGTAGTCACTCACGTGACTCCGAAGTAAAATTTACACTTTATTTACAAAGTGCATAGTGGTCCTCCTGCAAAAATCTAAGGAAATTATAAATTGAATTTATCATTAACTTTGCTTTCCAACAAGTCCAAAAGAACCCCTCCCCCCTTAATTTTAGTTCTAGTTTCAGAAATACATCATGGAAACAGGCCCTTCGGCCCACCATGTCCACACCCACCATTGATCACCCATTCACACTAATTATCCCACAATACAGTAGGAGCAATTTACAGTGGCCAATTTACCTACAAGTCGCATGTCTTTGGGATATGGGGAGAAACTGGAGCAAGAAGAAATCCACGTGGTCACAGAGAGAACGTGCAAACATCACACTGACATCACCCGAGGTCATGATCGGACCTGGGACTCTGGCGCTGTGAGGCAGCAGCACTACGACTGCGCCACTGTGCCGCCCAAGTTACAATAATTTAACATATTTTAAATGTTTCTTTTTGATCCTACACCAATTTTGGTACAAAGTAGAACTTGTTGGGATAAGAAAAAAATTGGCACTATTGCTACACAATGAGAGAAGATTATTCCACAATACCATAGCTGTCATTTCCAGCTGAATCAGCGGCATAAACACTGAGGAGCAGAATGACCTACCAGACTGTGCAAAATCTACATAAAAAATTAAAAAGTAAAACAATATATTTTTTTGTTGCTGTTTGCAAGCAGGGTTTGTCAACGTACCCAGGAGATGCTGTTAACAATGTTCAGATCCTTCTTTTGTACCAGCCAACCGATACATTTTGCTCAGGGAACAACACTGACCCTAAGGAAACCAAACAGATATTAACGGCTCATTCAGCATGGCAGAAACTGGTGACCCTTGAAAGACAAACACACAACTTAGAAACCCAGCTGCTAATTATATAAACATACACTGATTAGAATAGTATTTCTGATTCATCTTACTTGTTTGATAAAATACTTAAGCCACAAAGTCCTTGCACACTTCTTGGGTCCCAGAACACCTCACAGATAAGGAGGCAAGTTATTTCTTACCTGCCTCCACTTCTTCTGTAAACTATACATCATTCCATATTTGCTGATGTGTGCATGCAGACGGTACACGATGTCAGAACAGACTTCCAAAGATTTTGGCAGATGACATTCATGCAAAATATATAATAATGTTATTGTCATGAAAAATCAGAGAGCTAGGAATTTTTGTGCACTGTCAAATTAATCATAGCGCCATCCATTTTGTTGAAAATAAAGCCTAGGGTTACAATTGCAGCTGTCATATAAATTTGACTGCTATCGGGCGAATGAGGGGAGATGGATCTCTCCTCTCAGCAGATCGCTTAAGTGGCATTAACAGGAACCATAGGAAAGCACATCTTAAAACCATTTTGCTTTCCTGACCGAAGTAAAAGCAGCAGCAGAACTTAAAGACATTAGTGTAATATTATTAATCGAATGAATATTAATTACACAATGATTTTTAATACCACTTTTTAAAACATACTGGTGAAAAATTAAGACTAGAATCACTGTATTTTTCAGCACTATGAACATAGGCTAGTGCTGAAAAATAGTGATACAAGTCTTAATCATAGAGAGACAGCCCTTTAGCCCACTGAATCAGTGCCTAGTTAAGCTAGTTACACTCCGCTTCTCCTCTACCTCATTATGGACATCGGCCTTTGTGACAGGAACTGTAATGCTGAGAACTATATTCTACACTCTGTATCTTTCCCTTCACTCTACCCACTACACTTGGTTTGGCTTGACTGTATTTATGTATAGTATCTAATAGAAACATAGAAACATAGAAATTAGGTGCAGGAGTAGGCCATTCGGCCCTTCGAGCCTGCACCGCCATTCAATATGATCATGGCTGATCATCCAACTCAGTATCCCGTACCTGCCTTCTCTCCATACCCTCTGATCCCCTTAGCCACAAGGGCCACATCTAACTCCCTCTTAAATATAGCCAATGAACTGGCCTCAACTACCCTCTGTGGCAGAGAGTTCCAGAGACCCACCACTCTCTGTGTGAAAAAATTCCTTCTCATCCCGGTCCTAAAGGATTTCCCCCTTATCCTTATCTCGGTCCTAAAGGATTTCCCCCTAATTTATTTGCATAGCGTGCAAAAACAAACCTTTTCACTGTATCTCGATATGTGTGACGGCAATAATCCTAAATCAACCATTATCTGCCATACTAACTAATCACACAATCATTCTTTTAAAAAAAATTAATTCTACATATCCAACTTTTCGGAGATTCTACCACTCACTTAGACAATAGGGGCAATTTACAGTGGCCACTTAACCCATCGACCCGCACCTCATCGGTTTGTGGGAGGAAATCAGAGTACCAAAATGATACTTCCCACACAGTTACAGGAAGAAACCGCAAATTCCAAAGACACAACATCCAAGGTCAGGATTGAACCTGAGTCTCTGGAGTTGTTTGTGAGGCAATGGCTTTCCTAACTGAGCCACAGAGCTGTCCTGCTGTTTCACTGTTAGGCACCTTCAAACAATGAAGTTCTCTGGATTATTCCCAAGTGTCATGTGCTAGTGAGGATAGGAACAAGAAGATAGGATGGATGAATGGATGGCTGAGAGGTTGGTGCAGGGGGAATCGATTTACATTTATGGACCATTGGCATCTCTTCTGGGGCAGAGATGTCCTGCAAAATAGGGATGCGTTGCAGCTGGAGGTGTTCCAGTATCCTTAACGGTAGGTTTCCCAGTGCTTCCCGGATGTGTTTGAATTAGATTGCAACCGTGGGAAGCTAGAGAAGAAATTGACGGTTCCTGGCTGAGATATACGTACAAATCATCATTAAATGTGGACGAGGTGCCGGATTACTGGAAGTGGCTAATGTTGCACCTCTGTTTATGAGGTTTGCAAGGAAAAGCCTAGGAACTATAGACCAATAAGCCTAACCTCTGAGCTAGGCAGATTAATGGAATGGCTTTTGAGGGATAAGATACCTACATTTCGATAGACAGGGGGTGATTAGGGATAGTCAGCATGGTTTTGTATGTGGGAGGTCATGTCAAATGAATCTGATTGACCAAAAAGTTGTAGTCATTATCTATATGGACTTCAGTAAGGCATTTCTTAAGGTTCCGCATGGTGGGCTGCTCTGGAATTTTAGATTGCATGGGTTCCATGGAAGCCAGCTGACTGGATAGAGAATTGGCTTCATGAGGTAGCAGAGGGTGATGGTGGAGGATTGCTTTTCAGACTGGAGGCCTGAGATTCATGGTGTGCCTTAAGGATTGGTGCTGGACCCTTTGCTGTTCATGGTTTATATCAATTTGGATGCGAATGTGCAAGGCATAATTAGTAAGTTTGCAGATGACACTAAAGTGGGTGGTATCATAAATAGCAAAGATGATTATACAAAATCTTGATTAGCTGGGCAAGTGGGCTGCGGAATGGTTAATGATGTTCCATCATCCCGGCGAGTGGGACTGAGCGGCGAGCCACCCGTAGCGGCGACTGTGGAGGGTTCTGGAGGCCCTGACCATGAACATCAGGAACATTAGAGGAAGATGACTGACTTTGGTGCCTTCCCTCACAGTGGTAAACTTTTCGATTCTGCTGTGTGGGGATCTTTTATGTTGGACTCTATTTGTGTGTTGTGTTCTTTAATTTACTGTATGGCTGTATGCAAAAACAAATTTCAGACCTCGGTCTGACAATAAAATGCCATAGTAACGTATCGTATTAATGTGGTTAAGTGCGATATGCGGCATGTTGAGAAATAAAACCAGGGTAGGACTGACAAAATGAATGGGAGGGGCCTGGACAGTGGTGTAGATCTAAAGGATGCATAGGGTGGTCAAAAAGGCTTTCGGTACATTGGCCTTAATCAGTCAGGGTATGGTGTATAGAAGTAGGGACATCATATTACAGTTGTACAAGATGTTAGTGAGGCAGCATGTGGAGTATTGTGTTCAGTTTTGGTCGTCCTGCTATTGGAAGAATGTTATTAAGCAGGCAGAGTGCAGAGATGATTTATGAGGATATTGCCAAGACTTGAGAGTTGTAGGGAGAGGTTTGGCAGAGCAGGCCAGGTAGTATAATAACATGTAAAGAACAGGTACATGGATAGTTCAGAGGGAAATGGGCCAAACGTGGGCAAATGGAATTAGCGTAGATGAGGCATCTTGGTTCCCATGGGCAAATTGGGCCAAAGGGCCTGTATCCGTGCTGTATGACTCTCTGACTCTCTGCCTCTAAAATGAAATACATGTGTTAACTCAATTGCAAATGAGGATTTGATGGTGTGTTCTCATCTTATTATTACAGATCTTACACTAGCATGAACCAATTTGTTATTTGGCCATAGATTTGTGGCGATAGAGAGAGAGGGTTTCATCTTATTTGATTAAAAGTATTATTTTAAACCATGCAAAGCAATTTTTAGTAATGTCGAGAGTCAGATTGAGGAGAGAGTAGCGTGAAGTATGAGAATTAAATTCATGCCAACAAATGCAAAGAATCTCAGAAGACTTGCTCAGTTGTAAGAACCAGTTTAAAAATGGTTGAGATCCATAATGTACATCTGTTCATAATTTTATGCATTTATGAGTTATCTTGAAATCATCTGCAGCGATTAAGTGAGCTTAGGAAGGCTTATAAATAGTTTCATAATTTGGAGCTCAGGAGTGCAATTTAAAATTAAAGGACAATCAAGAATTCTGTGTAAACCTAATTTGCATGGAGCTGCAGCAAAGCTCTTTGTGATATTTTCATCTGCTACATATTCATGCTTCCTTTTTTTAATGAATAAATTTCTTTTCATACCCAGTTCATAATTTTTACAGAGCGTTTTAAAATATTTATATTTGAACAGTGTGATCTTACGCACCTCGCTGTGGCTTATTTACTCCCTCAGAGCTGTTATACCTGTGAAAAAATATGCTTTATATAATTTTGGATATATTGTATTCCGGAAAAGGTTTACATTTTTTAAATTTGAGCAGGCATGAATGTATGAACATAGAATTCTCCAATTTTAGTTAACTAACCTATAAACACAGCTATCTATCTGTCTGTCTGTCTGTCTGTCTGTCTGTCTGCCTGTCTTCCTACCTATCTGCCTACCTATCTGTCCATCTGTCTGTCTATCTTTCAGTCTATCTATCCATCTATCTATCCATCTATCCATCTATCCATCTATCCATCTACCTATCTCTCTATCTGTCTATAATTCACCAGGCTTTGAGCTGCCCCATCTCTCTTGCAGATTCCCCCGCCCTCCCCGCCCCCCATCAATCTGTCAGAAGAAAGGAAGGTCCCGACCCAAAACATCACCCTTCCATGTTCTCCTGAGATCCCACCTGACCCACTGAGTCACTGCAACACCTTGTGTCCTTTTTTAATAAACCAACATTGTAGATTGGTTATTTCCTACTAACCCATATTTGAACCCATATTGCTGCCCACAGTCACTCGGCATGGCTGGTCGGATAAACAACACAACACCCCACTCGCAATCCGCCCATAGTTCCTGGATCGCGATAAACTGGTATTACAGGATGGGATTATGGTCAAGGGCCACAAGGGCAGTTGGCCCAACTGTCCTCCAGGACAAGTACTTTGACGCCGTCCACAGGGGCCACACTGGCGTGGAGGCAACCTTACAACAGGCACAAAGTATGTTTTACTGGCCTGGTCTGACCAAGTACATACATGACAGAACTGAAGTCTGTGTCATCTGCAAAAGCCTGTTGCCACATCAGCAGAGGCAGTCCTTTCTGCCACACCCAGTTCCTCCTCTACCTTGGTCCACATTAGCCACTGATATATTCGAATGGCATGGGAAACACTATCTGGTTCTTGTCAACTTTTATTCGGGCTAGTTTGACATCGATCTACTCCAAACCGTCACATCTGAAGTGGTTATTGAGAAGTTGCAGCGCCATTTCTCCCTGCACGGCTCCCCTGCACGCCCTCTGTCCGACAACGGCAGTCAGTTCACCAGCCAGCTTTTCAAAAACTTTGCAAAATGATGGGATTTTCGACATATTACAAGCAGCCCTGAGTTTTCGCAGTCCAACGAACTCGCCAACGAGCTGTCCGAAGCGCTAAACAACTAATGGAGCGCTCATACCTTGCAAAAGCGGTCGTCTACCTAGACCTGCTCAATTTAAGGAACATTGCAAGGGATCCCGTACTGGGTTCCCCGGCCCAGCGACTAATGTCTATTATGCTAATTGCCTCTCTCTACATGTATTCACTGTAAAGGTGTGTTTGTGATTACAGTGTATAATGTGGCGCCAACTGAGTGTGAAGAATAAAGGGCCTGTAATACTTGGCCATCATTTGCCTGTCAATTACACGACCTCCAAAAATGTGGTAGTTGCGTTGTGTTGCACGGGTAGCATGTGGGTAGCGCGGGATGAGGCGAATGAAGAGGCGTGGAGGAGTGTGGAGTTGCGCGTGGTATCGCGCGCCACCTGCGTGATGTATCGCGTACGCACGCTGACGCATTGGGGATGCACGCTGATGCATTGGCATCGCACGCTGGCGTCCCGGCATCTCACGTGTATCGTGTGGTGACGCATGGTTACGTCACCGTGCGTAACCAATGCGTCACCGCGTGCCGCAGGGTATTCTAATGACATCACGCGCACCAGATGGCATGATGATGCATGATTTGGGCGCAACGTCACACGTAACGACGTATCGACCTATTTTACATATGACACGTAAATGAGACGCAAATGACGGCCAAGTGGGACAGGCCCTTTATTCTTTACAACACTATGGCACTCAGCCTTTGTGTTTGCATCCATTCACTTTAATTGTCGACGTCCTACAAATTCTCACCTATAAATATTCTCTCCTCTATTGTAGGGCTGTATTTGAAACAGTGGTTGCCCTAAGGTGGCTCTGATGGGTTGTTCCATTTCCCTGTTATCTATGGTCTTACACTAATGTCAGTCCCAACAACCTGTGAAAGTGCACCACTGTAGTCAGGCATGCTGATGTCTGTGAATATAGTGGTGAGGGGTCTACTGTATATCCAATGCGCAATGCTGTTTATCACTTCCACAACCCAGTAGAACAGTTCTAAGGCAAGCTGTCAGATCGTGAAAGTCATTTGCAATTCATGCAGGCAAACCCAACATCCCTTGAGTCTCACATCTTGTAGCAGGCCAGATGCATCTTCCCTCTGTTAATAAATCATATGGCCCATCCAAACCTACCAGCTCTAAGGACCTCTTCTGTATTTCTGACTAATTTACAAGCAATTGGCAATGTCTAACCACTTCCCCCCACCACCATTTCCCAAACATCAGTTATTGGATCCAGATGCCACTGTCAAGATTGGTATTTATTGCTGGTGCCTGAAAAATCTTGACAGGCTGGTGATGAATCCCCACCATTGACCAGTTCAGTGCCACCCCCGAGTATACTTGGGTCATGGCCTATAGTGAAACAAAAAACTTGGCAGCGAACAGGTGAATAATGGTGCAGGCAGCTCCAGAATTGAGATCTGGAAACAATGTAGGAACATAAAAACATATAAAATAGGTGCAAATGTAGGCCATTTGACCCTTCGAGCCATCACTGCCTCATGATGTACTCGGAATGGAGTGTGATCTCCAGTTGATTCAGCGCAGCAAACATTCAGCAAAAAGGTGGGTAGTTATAAACCCATATCCTGAAACTGAGTGTAATTGCGGAATTACACCAACAATATATTAGGAGGTGTACAACACGACATTTCTTCAGTAATTATTAATTAAGTAAAAATGATTAAGCTTGTTGTTAAAGATTTTCTAATGAGTTACTGAAGGAAGGACAGCTTGTTTTCTTTAGTTGAATCTGAATATGTTATTGTGTTCGCTATGTAGAGGCACCTAGTGGTGAAGCTGTGTATTCAGAACCCTCATCATTGGTCGGGACTGTCACGTGACCGTGGGTTCGCTCGCGGGCTTTTCAGTATGTTCAGTAGCTAGTGCTCCTCACGACGACAGGTGCTTCGATCGTTTATTCCTGACCAAGCACACGTGTAGTTCGAGTGTTGTTTCGCTAATAAAGAACATTTTGTTCTACCTGCCTCGTCTCACAACAACTGTATGATACAACTGTACAATACGGGGCGCCATCCTGTATGGTATGGCTTCCCAGCCTGCAGCTGTATGTTTTTCACTCTTTTCATTATTTTTAGCGAGTTAAAATGTTTTGTTTTTGGGGTTCTAACCCAGAACCTCGGCTTCGGCAGCGGCGCATCGCTGGAGCGCCATCGCGGAGCGGGCAATGCCTTGCCTGGGAATGCCTTGCCTGGGTCGCCGCGCTAGAGCTCCGGTGAGCTGAAGACCGCCGACAAAAAACATTGAGGAGCTGCGTGTCTGTGGAGCGGCCAGCTGCGAGTGGTGGCGCTGACTTCAACATCGGGAGCCAGTGGGGGGGAACTCCATTCAGTGCAGCCTTGTTGGCTTCGGAAGCTGTGGACTCCGAAGCGGCCATTCCAGGTGTCCCAAGCCGTGAGATGATTCTCCCGACGCCGGAGCACCATCACCCGGCGAGAACGGCCTGGAACATTGGGCCTCCGTGAAAGCGACTGCGGAGGCCTCAATAGGCCTGACTAGGGGTGGACATGGGTTGGGGACTGGATGGACATTGTGCCTTCCCTCATAATGGGAACTATTGTGGGGGGATGTTTTTTATGTTTAAATCTCTTCATTAGTGTTACGTCTGTATTCTTTTTTTATGTGCTGCATTGGCAAGAAACATTTCACGACACCAATTGGTGTATGTGACCAATAAAATAACCTTTGAACCTTTGAACTGATTTTTCATGGTAAAATAACGTATCTCACATTCAAGTTAAATATGTATCGGAAGGATGAAGGATTATGAGCAAGACTCTGGAACAGATCTTAGAATTCTAGACAAAAAGCTGACTCAATCTCAAAATTCACTGGACAGATGTAGTAAGTCAAATATAACAGTGAAATTTATCAGCCAAAGAGGAGGAAAAGATTTCGATTCGCATTGAGATTAGTTTATGGTCATATACAACAGGTGCAATGAAATTCCTTGTTCACATGAAGCTCCTAGAATACATAGTGTACATGATAATGATAGAAACAACAATAAACACAATGATGAATACTAAAAAGCTGAGTGGCGCAGGATTGTAGTGTAATTTGAAGCATTGCAAAAAAATACAGACACCCTAAAAATACCCTTTTACCCAGGGGAATCAAGAACCAGAGAACATAGGTTTAAGGTGAGAAGGACAAGAATTAATAGGAACCTGAGTGGCAACTTTTTCACTTAGAGGATGGTGCGTATATGGAATGAACTGCTAGAGGACATAGTTGAGCCAGCTACCATAACAGCATTTAAAAGACACTTGGATAGGTACATGGATAGGAAAGATTTAGGGAGATATGGGCCAATCTCAGGCAAATGGGATTATTTTAGATGGGGCATCGTGGTCAGAATAGATGAGTTGGGCCAAGGACCTGTATACATGCTGTATCATTTAATGACTACAGCACTAAAATTATAATGGAATCAATCTATAATGAGGAGAGTTAAGAGTGAGAATGTGTTGGCAGCTCCTCTGAGAAGGAGATGAGAAAACAGTGATTGCTTCAAAAGTCTGATAGCATTGGGGAAGAAGCTGTTCTTAAATCTGCATGCCCGGGCTTTGAAGCTTCTGTAACTGTTCCCAGATAATAGAAAAGAGAAAATGGAATGGCCAGGATGGCAGGCATCCTTGGCAATACTTCCAACCTTCCTGATGCAACTCACCATGAAGATGGACTGGATGAAAGATGTGAGAAGCCTCTGATTGACTAGGTTGTGCTCACTACTCTCTGTAGGTTCATGTGATTGACAAACAGACCAGTTGCCAAACCAGGCAGACATGCACTCTGTACTTTCTATAGCTTATCTGTAGAAGTTTAAGACAATCCGTGTGACCATGCTGTATCTTATCAGATGCTGAAGAAAGTAAACCTGCTGTCATACTTTCTTGATCACTGCATCAATGTGAAGGGACCAGGTTATCTTGCTGATGATATGGATGTCAAGGAAGTTGAAATGGTTGTCCATTTCTACAGTAGTTACGTTGTGTTGACCTTGCACCCTGCCTGTAGCCTGGTGGATGGACCACCAAGACCAACTCAGCAGACGGGCCACTGAGAGCAACCGGGCGGGGTGCCGCCGAGAACAAAGAGGGACCCAGCGGGGGGGGGGGGGGGCACCGAGAACTAAGAAGGACCTAGCGGAGGAGGGAAATGGGTGGGGGGGTGGCAGTTGGGGTGAAGTCCGCTGGATGATTTTACAAAATTGTAAACCAAAACAAAGAATTGCACTGTACCTAGGTACATGTGACAATAAAGGATAATTGAAAAGTGTTGGTGAGGAAATATATTTGGTTAGATCTCGAATATTTATGAGATTGCATCTATTCAACTGCATTCAGCACTAAATACCTCTATCCTTCTTTCCATTCTGTTCACCATCTCCATTTCATTCACATATTTCCATCACAAATAATACAGTTTAAGTACAACATTTACCTGATTTATGGGATCATTTGCCTGGTCGCTTGTTTGAGAAGCTGAACAATATCAAATGAATGTCAGCAGGGAACACATTTAAATGGGCACATTTGTCCACTTTAACAACCTGTTGCCTCATTCAGCTGTGGCTGTTCATTGTTAAACAAGATCTCCACCACTGTTTAAAGATTTTACTATAAGTAGAAGAAATCAGTTAATTCCAAATATCTGAAATGATCTCCTATGACTTTAAAAATAATGGTGTTATTGAAGGATTCAATAAGTAAAGGTGTATGCGCATTTATATGCAGAAAATATTTGGAAGCAGACATGCAAAGTTTCTTGGTATATAGTGGTGTACAAAAGCAATCTTTTTCTTTGATGCATAATGTCATCTTATCTTTCAGTTGATATTTTCATACTTCATGTTATCCTTCTTGCCATGTGCTACACATTGCTCTGCTCGATTGTTTTAAATCCTGTTAGTTTGAAAATAATGCCATTAAAATCAGCAGTGTGTGTGTGTGAGAGAGAGAGGAGTGGGGGGGAGAGAGAGTGTGTGAGAGAAAAAGAGAGAGAGAGAGAGAGAGAGAGATATGGAGAGAGGGGTGGGAGGGGGACAGGGACAGAGAGAGAGAGAGAGAGAGAGAGAGAATGAATGGAGGAGAGAGAAAGAGAGAGCATGGAGAGGGGACACTCGGTGTCCACGGGGACTCTGGAGGCCTTCTGTCAACGCTGGTCACCGCGTGGGGTTGAGAGTATTGTAAACAATGAATGTACTGTTGTACTACAATGATTTTTTTGATATAGTGTTATTTTGATTATGTTTTGATGTGTTGTATCATATGATTGTGTCGAATAAAGTTTTTGAAAGGAAAAAAAAAGAGAGAGAGCGAGACCAATGTCATCCCTTAAACAGCTATGCAATTTATTTAGACTCACATAATCAAAGCATTTAAGAAACTGCAATAAGTAGCTTAAAATAAAACTGTTTTCATTGTGAAATTCGTTATTTATTACCAGCCTCAACTCTACAATTTCAATATAAACTAAAGATAATTTATTCTTATTTTTGAAACCTACTGAAATAGTGTTAATTCTACAAAAAATAAATGGATTCAGATTCCATGAGTCAGCATGATTGTTTTGCGTAATGGCAAAGTCGTAAAACAAATATTATATCATTAAGCATGAGGTGCAGAATACCAAATGCTTCCAAGTATGCTACGATTCTCTGTACAGAATTCTGAATTGTGTTCCCAGTTATGACATTTTTGGGGGTTTAAAAGGCACGCCTCAAAGCAAGAAGTAATAATAGCTTGACAGTGGTATTGAGATGAGGAGAGTGAACTGCAAAAACAGAAATATTAACCGCCATTTTACGAGTGGTAAAACTCTGAAGGTCAAAGAGAATGTAAAAGATTATTGTATTGATTTGCGTGGTAATGTTGTAGATAATAATAATAATTAAAAATAAAATCTGAGATGTCATTTAATGCAATAAAAACACCCATGCGTTAGATTAAAACACCATTTGTGAATACCCATCAGTAATTATGTAATGACCTGATACACAACAAAACAACAGCTAATTCTCCTCATTATCTGATCTTACCATCTGCGGAAAACAGAGTTAATGTCACAGTCAATAACCTACCAAGAACCAGATAACTTCAACACTTTTGACTCAATCAGAGATGTTCCTCTCATCCTATCCATCTCTCCCCTAACCTCTCTAAAATTTAAAACTAACTTGTTTTCTCTATTTCCCAGTTCTGATAAAGAATCTCCAACTTAAAACTTTAATTCTGTTCCTCTTCCACAGATGATCTGCTGACTTTCTGCTCATTATTAAAGCACACTTCAAGCATCCTCTCCCGCCATTCCAATTGAAAGGCCCGGATAGAGTGGATATGGAAAGGATGTTTCCAATAGTGGGAGAGTCTAAGACCAGAGGTCATTGCCTCAGAATTAAAGGACGTTCCTTTAGGTAGGAGATGAGGAGGAATGTATTTAGTTAGAGGGTGGTGAATCTGTGAAATTCTTTGCCATGGAAGGCTGTAGAGGCAGTCAATTGATATTATTAAGGCAGAGATAGATAGATCCTTGATTAGTACGGGTGACCGGGGTTATGGGGAGAAGGCAGGAGAATGGGGTTAGGAGGCAGAAATAGATCAGCATGATTGAATGGCAGAGTAGACTTGATGGACCGAATGGTCTAATTCTGCTCCCATCATTTAAGAACATGAACTTTCCTTCACCATCCTGCCACAGAAATACAGAAGCATTCAAACACCATTAACAATGAAATGAATAATATTCTCTTAAAATATTAAAACAGAAATAAACACACAAAACGTTACTGCAAACCAAAATTGTTTAAAAAAAATGTAATCCATCTTATTTTTACTTTCTTTCTTTCTTGCATCTGTAAATTTCCACCACAAGGACTGATCAGCAATCCTGTGCCAGATGTGACCTGCCATGGGATTTATGAGAAAATTTACCAACGTAATGCTGGAAAATCCAGACAATTTATGTTAATTTTTATTATTATTTATTTAATTTAGAGATACAGCGCACTAACAGGATTTTTGGCCCATCAATTCTGCACCGACCAGCGATCCCCGCACACTAACACTAGGGACAATTTACAATTTTACCTAAGGCAATAAACCTACAAACCTGTACATCTTTGGAGTGTGGGAGGAAACCGGAGCACCCTGGGAAAACCCATACAGGTCACGGGCAGAACGTACAAACTCCACATAGTTTCCCGTGGTCAGGATGGAACCCGGGTCTCTGGCACTGTGAGATGACATCTCTACCACTGCGCCACCATGCTGCCCTATTCTGTAATTTAATTAAATATGAAGTTCAACTGCATCATATTTACAACAGGACCGCAGCTATTTACCATATACAACAATGATTTAGATGAAAGGATTCAAAGTAACATTAGCAAACTTGCAGATGACACAAAGCTGGGTGGCAGTGTCAACTGTGAGGAGGATTGCAGGGTTACTTGGACAGGTTGGGTGAGTGGGCAGATGCATGGCAGATGCAGTTTAATGTGGAGAAATGTGAGGTTATCCACTTTGGTAGCAAAAACAGGAAGACAGATTATTATCTAAGTGGTGTCAAGTTGGGAAAAGGGGAAGTACAATGGGATCTGGGGGTCCTTGTTCATCATTCAATGAAAGTAAGCATGCAGGTATAGCAGGCAGTGAAGAAAGCGAATGGCATGTTGGCCTTCATAACAAGAGGCATTGAGTATAGGAGCAAATGGGTCCTTCTGCAGTTGTATAGGGCCCTAGTGAGACCGCACCTGGAGTATTGTGTGCAGGTTTAGTGTCCTAATTTGAGGAAGGATATTATTGCAATTGAGGGAGTGCAGCGTAGGTTTACAAGGTTAATTCCCGGGATGGCGGGACTGTCATTTGCTGAGAGAATGGAGCGGCTGGGCTTGTATACTCTGGAATTTAGAAGGATGAGAGGGAATCTTATTGAAACATATAAGATTATTAAGGGTTTGGACATGCTAGAGACAGGAAATATGCTCCTGATGTTGGGGGAGTCCAGAACCAGGGGGCACTGTTTAAGAATAAGGGGCAAGCCATTTAGAACGGAGACGAGGAAACACTTTTTCTCACAGAGAGTTGTGAGTCTGTGGAATTCTTTGCCTCAGAGGGCAGCGGGGGCTAGTTCTCTGGATACTTTCAAGAGAGAGCTAGATCTTTAAGGGCTCTTAAAGATAGCGGAGTCACGGGATATGGGGAGAAGGCAGGAACGGCGTACTGACTCGGGATGATCAGCCATGATCACATTGAATGGCGGTGCTGGCTCGAAAGGCTGAATGGCCTACTCCTGCACCTATTGTCTATTGTCAATTGTCTATTAAATCTGTCAGAAAGTTTGTGACTACCATTCGGATGCAGATGCTCTGAACTGCCAACCAGCTGGTAATTCTCGAGGTAAATGGTGACAGTGCTCTTCAGAAGTGACAGAATTAAATGGAAAGATTTAGCTAGTGAGCAGATGGTCTATTGATCCGCAGCACAAAATCCAAAATCTCTTTACTATAATTGGAGTTTTTCCTTTATTCAAACCAAGTAGGTGCTCAATATGTCAGTCAATTTTAAGTGACTGTTAATCCATTCTTCCTCTCTTGATAGTCTGACCTAACAAAACCTAACGATTCAGTCTCAAAATATTGGCAATAGATTAAGGATCCCCTGTCTTTTAGGGAGAAAATTTGTGACTTCCCCAGGACCTCTGTGAAAAAGTATTTCAGTACAAAGTCAAAATAACTCCCGGTTGATAACTGTGCCTCCATGTAATAGATATCTCGTTTAGGTAGAATAGTTTTCCATGATTCTATCATATTTATCATTTTAAGCATCACAGTTTAATCACATCCTAGATTACATTAAATCCATATACAACTATCCAAAAAGCTGGGAGTTACACTTGGTCTTTATGCCCATATTCTTGTTCAACAATGGACATTTTGTGAGTTAATTTCCACTCCAGCAGACTGGGTGAAATGTCGAGCTGCACTATTTCGACAAGCCAGACAATGATGTCTGAAAAAGACACAAAGTGCTGGAGTGACTCAACGGTTCGGCAACATATCTGGAAGTCAAGGCTAGTGATGTTCTGGGTCTCGACTTTTATTCAGACTGATTGTAGTAGGTGGGAGAAAGGTAAAAAACGAGGTGTAGGTGGGACAAATCCTGGCAAGTAATATGTTGGTACAGGTGAAGGAGGTTGACAGAATGGCGGACAGAGGATAGTGATGAAATGGAGACACAAAGGTATGGGACAAAGAGAGAAAAAGGCGTGAAATGTGAATCTCAAGGAAGGGAAATAGATGGAAGAGAATGTGAGGAAGGGGAAATGGGTGCACATCCAAATGGGGCAGAGGGAAGGCAGGGCTCTCGCTTAACTTTTTTTGCCTATTGCCAGCCAGGCAATCTTGACAGCTTTTTAGGTTGCCAAATGACAGTTTAGGTGGTCATTGAAGACGGTTTGCATGATGCGTGCGATAATGTGCTCGGACGAAGTGCGTAGTTACCAGTCGGAATTATCTTCAATGAAGCATTCACATATTATGCTCAAGAAGGAACTGCAGATGCTGGTAAATCAAAGGTAGACAAAAGTGCTGGAAAAACTTAGTGGGTGCAGCTGCATCTATGGAGCGAAGGAAATAGGCAACATTTCAGGCTGAAACCCATCAGTATGAAGAAGAAGGGTTTTGGCCTGAAACTTTGCCTATTTTCTTCGCTCCATAAATGCTGCTCCATCTGCTGAGTTTCTTCAGCACTTTTGTCTACATTCACATATTATTTCTGCTTCAAATAACTCACAAACTAAACATATTCACCAATCAAGACATGATCTATACCACAATGACATGCAGCAAAATTATAATACAATATCTCAACACTTTTTATACATTGCAATTAATGCAATTTCTATTAGTTCTTTCCACTTCCAAACAGAAATGTGGTTGGATTATTCAGCATATGATCAATCTGTGTCAATAAATCCTGGACCATGGTAACATATATGCTTAACCATACACACTAAAGATTGATGCAAGCATGTTTTCTATGAAGGACAGAAAATTACCATGACATGGCCATAGCATGGGTCGTTATTGCTATTGGCACACAAACACTCCGGCTTCCCACATAATTTATTCATGACAAAATATACAGGTTGCAAGGAAATTTCTAAAGGCATTTTATGATAATAGCTGTTAAAACCGACTATACTCATCTGACAAGAGATGGCCAAAGGACATAACTGCAGCAAATGTTCTTTTGGTAATATGTTCAAAGGTGTCAAAAGAAATAATAACATTGGGAATTAAAACGCATTTGATTACATTCCGTTATCAAACATAATCAATGTTCGCTCTGAAGACCATGAAGCATAATTGGGTCAGGGGGTGTGTGAATCAGTGCGGGGTGGATAGATGGCGGGGGGGGAGGGGGGTTGAGATGGCAATCGGTGCGGAATGGATGGATTGAGGCAGGTGAATTAGTATGTGTTAGTTGGAGTATGTAAAATTGTGAGGGGAGAGCACGGGGGATGTCAGTGGTGTTGAATGGGGGGGATCAGTATGGGATGGATGAGGGGGGGGGGATCAGTATAAGATGGATGGAGGTTCAGTACAGGATGAATGGGGGTAGACAAAAATGCTGGAGAAATTCAGCGAGTAAGACAGCATCGATAGAACTAAGGAAATCGGCAATGTTTCGGATCGAGACCCTTCTTCAGACTGTTCCCCCCATTCTTCTTGAATGGGGGGATCAGTACAGGATGGATGGGGGAGGGATCAGCACAGGGCGAGTTGGGGGGGGATCAGTTCAGGTTGAATTTGGGGGGGTCAGGACAGTGTGGATCGGAGGGTCTATGCAGGATGAATGGAGGATCAGTACAGGGTGAATGGGGGATCAGTAAAAGATGAATGGGGAGGTCACTACAGGATGGATTGGTGCAGGGTAAATGGAGGGTGGGTCAGTACGGGATGAATGTGTGGCTCAGTGCAGTATGAATGGGGGGAGAAGTGCAGGATGGATGGGAAGGGAGGGTCAGTACATGATGAATTGGGGGACCAGTGTAGGATGGATGGGGGGGGGGGGGGTGGGTGGCAGGAGAATCAATGCGAGGTGGGTAGGATGATGAATAGATTGGGGGGGGGGGGTCAGATGGGGAGGGGAGCACAGGGGATGTCAGTGAGGACTGAAAAGAAGAGGGAATGGGGATCAGTGTGGGATGAAGAGGAGGGGGTCCCTGGATAAGAGGGGTGGAGGGGGGCGTAGAGAGAGAGAGAGAGGGGGGGGGAAGGGGCAGAGGAGGTGGGGAGGAAGGAAGGTCAGCGCTCCTCGGACAACATCGCCCCGCTGCCTTGGCCGTCCCTGTCCAACGCCAAAGTGCCACCGGCAAAGGGGGTGGCGGTTGGGAGCTCCTCGCCACCGCATCCCCTCGTCCGCCAGTCGACAGGTAGGCGCGGGCAGTGCAGCTCAAAGATTCCATAGCTATATAGGTGCAGCCGCTTCAAACGGCGGAAGGCGATCTCCCTCCCTCCCTCCTCCCGGCCTCGGCGTGCGAGAGGGGTTGTTTTGAAAGCGCAAGCAGCACCGTTATCAGGGCGATAGCGACCGCTGATGGCAAAACTGCAAAAGGCGCTTTCAAAGCAACCCCTCTTGCATGCCGAGGTCGGGAGGAGGAAGGAGGGAGGGAGGGAGGGAGGGAGGGAGGGAGGGAGGAGGTCTCCTTCCGCCAGGCAGGGTGTGGGGGGAAGGGGCGGTAGAGCCGCTCTCGCGGCCGCTGCCGCTGCTGTTCGGTCCCGACATTGGCTCCGACCCTTCATCACCCTGCACCTAGTATCTTTGCCCCGCAATCAAAGATACTAGAGGAATACAGCCGCCGACATGAAACGTCAGTTCCTAATCGGCAGAGATGCTGCCTGACAGGAGCAGAATTAAGTCATTCAGCCCATCAAGTCTACTCTGCTATTCAATCATGGCTGATCTATTTCTCCCTCCTAATCCCATTCTCCTGCCTTCTCCCCATAATCCCTGACACCCATAGGGGCAGCACGGCAGCACAGTGGTAGAGTTGCTGCCTTACAGGGCCAAGGACCCTGGTTTGATCTTGACTAACGGTGCTGTCTGTACAGAGCATGTACATTCTGCATGGGTTTTCAACAGGATCTTCGGTTTCTTCTCACACTCCAAAGAAGTACAGGTTTGTAGGTTAACTGGCTTGGTATAAATGTAAATTGTCCCTAGTGTGTGTAGGATAATGTGAATGTGCGGGGATCGCTGGTCGGCACGGACTCGATGGACCGAAGGGGTCTGTTTTCGCACTGTATCTCTAAATCAAAAACTGGTCAAGAATCTATCTATCTCAATTCAAACTGTGTGGCTCACACCCTGCAACAATCTTCATTGGTCCAGCACAGAGAGTAGAGCCAGCAAGACCACTTCCGCAATCAATAATTTGTGAATTGAAGTGGGCCCAGGTCATTACTGAGGAACAGAGGAGAAGGGGGAATGACTGAGGTGAATAGGGTCCTTTATTAGTTTGACTGCCTTCTTGAGAAGTATAACTGTGGTCAAAAGGGGGGAGACTCCTTTGTGTAATTAGTTAATCTGCAATTCTCTGTCGCATGGTCAAAAGGCAGGAGGAGATGAGCTGCAGCCTATAGAGGGAGGCCACCAAGCCCATCCCTGTCTCGTTTCCAGAGAACCTGAGAACTGGAGAGGAGGACAGAGGTAGCTGGCGGATTCAGAAGAAAGGGCTGGTAAAGGAATTTACGAACTCAAGGTCGGTACGTTTCTGGAAGGAATTCTGAAGGGTACGAAATACATACGTTTGGGAAGACAGGGATAGATTAGAGATAAACTTTGCGTGTGGGAGATCATGGTATTGTGTTTTTTGAACAGGTAACCAAGAAGATCAATGGGGTAAGACCTCTGATAAGATAAAACAAGGAAAAAATACAAAATTCCCTGAAAGTGATAGCACATAGAAACATAGAAACATAGAAAAATAGGTGCAGGAGTAGGCCATTCGGCCCTTCGAGCCTGCACCGCCATTCAATGTGATCATGGTTGATCATCCAACTCAGTATCCCATACCTGCCTTCTCTCCATACCCCCTGATCCCTTTAGCCACAAGTGCCACATCTAACGCCCTCTTAAATATAGCCAATGAACTGGCCTCAACTACCTTCTGTGGCAGAGAATTCCAGAGACTCACCACTCTCTGTGTAAAGAATGTTTTCCTCATCTCGGTCCTAAAGGAATTCCCCCTTAACTTTAGACTGTGACCCCTTGTTCTGGACTCCCCCAACATCGGGAACAATCTTCCAGCATCTAGCTTGTCCAACCCGTTAAGAATTTTGTAAGTTTCTATAAGATCCCCCTCAATCTTCTAAATTCCAACGAGTACAAGCCGAGTCTATCCAGTCTTTCCTCATATGAAAGTCCTGACATCCCAGGAATCAGTCTGGTGAATCTTCTCTGTACCCCCTCTATGGCAAGGATGTCTTTCCTCAGATTTGGAGACCAAAACTGTACGCAATACTCCAGGTGTGGCCTCACCAAAACCCTGTACAACTGCAGTAGAACCTCCCTGCTCCTATACTCAAATCCTTTCGCTATGAATGCTAACATACCATTTGCTTTCTTCACTGCCTGCTGCACCTGCATGCCTAATTTCAATGACTGGTGTACCATGACACCCAGGTCTCGTTGCATCTCCCCTTTTCCTAATCTGCCACCATTCAGATAATAGTCTACCCTCATGTTTTTGCCACCCAAGTGGATAACCTCACATTTATCCACATTATTCATCATCTGCCATGCATCTGCCCATTCACTCAGCCTATCCAAATCACCCTGCAGCCTCCAAGCATCCTCCTCACACCTAACTATACCCCCCAGCTCATACCCTCAAAGTTACCTTTGTTCAAGTTCAGAACCCTTGTTTCTGACTTAATTTTGTCACTCTCCATCCTAATGAAGAACTCAACCATATTGTGATCACTCTTGCCCAAGGGGCCACGCAGAACAAGACTCCTAACTAACCCTTCCTCATTACTCAATACCCAGTCTAGAATAGCCTGCTCTCTCGTTGGTTCCTTCACATGTTGGTTGAAAAAACTATCCCGCATACATTGTCATGTACATCAATGATCTGGATGAAGGGGTGGTAAATTGGATTAGTAAGTATGCAGATGATACCAAGATAGGGGGTGTTGTGGATAATGAAGAGGATTTCCAAAGTCTACAGAGTGATTTAGGCCAGTTGGAAAAATGGGCTGAAAGATGGCAGATGGAGTTTAATGCTGATAAATGTGAGGTGCTACACCTTGGCAGGACAAATCAAAATAGGACGTACATGGTAAACGGTAGGGAATTGAAGAATACAGTTGAACAGAGGGATCTGGGAATAACCGTGCATAGTTCCTTGAAGGTGGAATCTCATATAGATAGGGTGGTAAGGACAGCTTTTGGTATGCTAGCCTTTATAAATCAGAGCATTGAGTATAGAGTATAGCTGGGATGTAATGTTAAAATTGTACAAGGCATTGGTGAGACCAAATCTGGAGTATGGTGTACAATTTTGGCCGCCCAATTATAGGAAGGATGTCAACAAAATAGAGAGGGTACAGAGGAGATTGACTAGAATGTTGCCTGGGTTTCAACAGCTAAGTTACAGAGATAGGTTGAATAAGTTAGGTCTTTATTCTCTGGAGCGCAGAAGGTTAAGGGGGGACTTGATAGAGGTCTTTAAAATGATGAGAGGGATAGACAGAGTTGATGTGGACAAGCTTTTCCCTTTGAGAATAGGGAAGATTCAAACAAGAGGACATGACTTTAGAATTAATGGACAGAGGTTTAGGGGTAACATGAGGGGGAACTTCTTTACTCGGAGAGTGGTAGCGGTGTGGAATGAGCTTCCAGTGGAAGTGGTGGCGGCAGGTTCGTTGGTATCATTTAAAAATAAATTGGATAGGCATATGGATGAGAAGGGTATGGAGGGTTATGGTATGAGTGCAGGCAGGTGGGACTAAGGGAAAAAAGTTGTTCGGCACGGACTTGAAGGGCCAAGATGGCCTGTTTCCGTGCTGTAATTGTTATATGGTTATATGGTTACATTCCAAGAAATCCTCTTCCTCAGCACCCCTGCCAATATGATTCACCCAATCTACATGCAGATTGAAGTCACCCATTATAACCGTGTTACCCTTGTTGCATGCATTTCTAATTTCCTGTTTGATGCCATCCCCAACTCCAATACTACTGTTAGGTGGCCTGTACACAGCTCCCACTAGCGTTTTCTGCCCCTTAGAGTTTCACAGCTCTACCCATATCGATTCCACATCCTCCACGCTAATGTCCTTCCTTTCTATTAGATTAATCTCCTCTCTCACCAGCAACGCTACCCCACTTCCTTTTCCTTTCCGTCTATCCCTCCTGAATATTGAATATCCCTGGATGTTCAGCTCCCAGCCTTGGTCATCCTGGAGCCAAGTCTCCATGATCCCAACTATAGCATAGTCATTAATCGCTATCTGCACCTTCAACTCATCCACCTTATTATGAATGCTCCTCGCATTGAGACACAAAGCCTTCAGGCTTGTTTTTACAACACTCTTACTCCTTATACAATTATGTTGACAAGTGGCCCCTTTCACATCAATCCCTATTACACTTGGCCTTACTCTCCTATCCCTTTGTGAGCTTTCTTTCCCGTTAATTCTGGGGTCACTAACCATCCCTTTACTATCTTTCCCTTTAACTCCGTCCTCGACAATCCCATTTGACACCCCACCCCCCTTATTCAGTTTAAAACCATCTGTGTAGCAGTGGCAAACCTGCCGGCCAGAATGCTGGTCCCCCACCTGTTAAGATGCAATCCGTCCCTATGTTTCTATATTTGGATGATTGCCAGAAATTGTCAGATATTTGGATGTGCAACAACAGAGATTCAAGATTCAAAAAGCATAACATTTGGAGATTGATAGGATCTTCAGTCCACCGACCGTCTGCCCACCTTTAACAAACAGATACAAATCCATGTTATTGTCTATTGTCTATTGTTATTCTCCCCATATTTCCATCAAGTCCCTCAAATGCCAACAATAATCTACACACTCGGGGACATTTTTATTAGTCAATTCACAACAGACCCACATGGATTTGGGAAGAAGGAAGAAATCGGAGCACTCAAAGGAAACCCATTTGGTCTTGGAGAATGTGCAAGCACCATAGAGACAAGACTGAAGGTTAGGATGAAACCTGGGTCATTGGAGCTGTGAGGCAGCTGAATTACGAGCTGCATTTCTGTGCTGCTCTATAAGATTGATTGCATATTTCATAGAAACAGGTAAATGAATGATTAAACATGCTATTAACTGAATTATCATAAAGATAACATTTTAAAATAAAATGAATAGTTTAAAACTGGTTTGTAATAGATGATGCAAATCTTCTTATTAATTTATATGGGTTAATTTATCTCATACTACATGCCAACATACTTTGTTTCTTGGAATGTACCTGTCAATGCAAGTGACAAATTGCATCAGCAAATTGCATCATATATGCGAAATAAACTACATATGAAAATCAATGGCATGTGTATTAATAGTAAGATTAATCAGAAACATTAACACTGAATTGAATATCTCCATTAACAAACTCAGTTTTATGCATCTCTCACAGGTGTTCTGCCCTGTTTGTGAATGATAAGCTTAGGTAAAGCTATTAAATAATCAGTCTGCCACTTAATTCGATGGACAAGTTTTAACGTTACTGACTTTTGGTGTGGGTGTTATGTTTCGCTTTAGCACAGACATAAAATGTCAGGCTGTTTATGAAGAATAGAACTATTATACACAGCGAGTTCAATGTCAAATATCCTTGGCTAAAATTTAAATACCAAAGTGCTCAAGAGTTGTTGATAATTTATATTGAATTCCCTTCTAATTGATTCTTGGAATCAAGCTTCAATAGGACCTTCGATTTTGGTTGAAAAATTATCAATTTTATTCTTGAACATTGAAATGACTAATAAAGGAGGTTTTACTTCGGAGTCACACGAGTGATTCTGTGAAGAACCCTGCCAGTCAGCATGCGCGTCATTACGTCTGACGCATGGCGCAGCGACCGGCTGGGAGGAGCAGCGCTTCTCCAACGGTAAGTTTAATAAGCCTCAGGTAACTGTCAAACTTGTTGGAGGTCGATTTTCTGCGCTTGTTAAATCTTGTTACAGGTGGGCAAGTTAAGCATGAAGAAGTCGTTAGCAGCAAGGCGAGCCATAGCAAAAGTGTCTAATTCCCGCAGGAGTGCGGGTAGCAGGCGACCGCGTAGCTCACCTACAGAGTTGCAAGTAGTGAGACCAGCGACTACAGACTTGGTGACGGAGAGTAACCGTGGCTACGCCGGAGGGGCGTAAGGCCACCCGAAAGTCTGTCCAGCCGATAGACTTGGACGAGTCCGGTCGGGAGGGTTCTCCCTCAAGAATGGATACTGTTCAACGGGTATCCAGGATGGAGCCCCTATTGGAGAGGATGCTCCATCAAGAGCACCAGCCTCTGCAAGAGCCCGCTTCAGCAGCACCCACAGGGCTGCCTAGTGTCTCACTCTTGGAGGAGGAGAGCATACCAGGTCAGTATAATTCTGACGCCGACTCCGAGGGCTTAACGTTGGAGGCTGCCCCACGGGTCGAAGGGCAACAGCCAGAGGTCCCATTCCTGGCGGCCAGGTTTGCCGTCCCAGTAGACTCTGGAGAGCTGCTGGGGGGAGAGCTGGCTGCCAGTATAAATAACTCGGCCTCGCACCAGCTTCAGGAGCTGGCCATGGATACAACGGCCAAAAAATATGACCTCCCCAGAAAATTGTACCCTGCTTAAAGTGCCGGCCGTCAACCATGCCATTTTGGGCCATATGGGACTAGGCATCCGAGCGCAGGAGTTAAAAGTGCAACGGGTGCTGAAGCTGCTCGCAGCCAGCATTATGGCTTTTGGTCGGTCAGTGCATGGTGGGCTCCTGACTGAAGTTCAGCAGGATGCACCGGCTCTCGTGTGCAATGTGCACTTTCAGATTAACTGCCTTAGAAAGAGCGCCATCCGCCCTACCATTAATTCAAGGTTTGCTGCCTGGTGTAAGCCAAGCAACATCCAGCCGCCGAACCTATTGTTCGGGTAAGACCTCGCAAAGAGGGTGAAGGAGCTAGACGACGAGGCAAAAACTGTCGGGCTCATCAAGGCACCAGTGACCAGCAGAACCCTTCGGCGACAGCACCCTTACAAACGGTTTGCTGAAACCGGGTCCGGGCAAGGCCCAAGCCGACCATTCAATGTGCGCAGCTGGTGCACTCCAGCAGGAACACGGGCAAACATGCCTTTTCCATCCAGAGCCAGGGGACAAAGAACTCCACTGGTAACCATGGAGGTAGGTGGGTCTGGTTCTTGTCGAAACATATTGAGTGAGAATGACCTACCAGTTGGGGGGAGGTTACACAGGTTTCTCAAAGAATGGTGTAAAATAACATCAAACGTGTTTATTCTGCAGAGTATACAAGGGTTTCAAATTGAATTTATTCCCAACCTGTGTCTACCCACCCAGCACAAGCCAGAGCGGGCATTCATTTTCTCACAACGGGAGAATTTGGAGATTCAAGCTGAAATAGCAAAATTATGTTTTAAAGGTGTAATTTAGAAGACAGTTTATCAAACTCATCAATTCGTATATAATGTGTTTCCTAGACCAAAGAAAGATGGTGGGTGTTGGATTATTTTGGACCTGACAGGACTTAATCCGTTTGTGCAGTATAATCATTTTAAAATTAAAATGTTTGCTACTGCCAAGCAATTGATTTCCAAAGGGTGTTATATGGCATGTATAGATCTTCAGGATGCATATTATTCAGTGCCTGTTCATAAAGAGCATCAGAGATATTTGAAATTTAGCTGGATGGGGTAAATATGGCAATTTAGAGCACTGCCTAATGGGTTAACCTCAGCCCCTCGCTTATTTACAAAGCTGCTAAAACCAGTACTGGTGTTACTACGGTCATAGGGCCATATTGTAATGGCCTATTTGGGTGACATCTTAATAATTGGAAACACCTTTGTGGCAGCCAAGTTATCCGTTTCAGCTGTTAAACTCATGGTTGAGAGGTTGGGGTTCATTATCCACCCAGCTAAATCAAAATTGGTGCCGGTTAACATAATTGACTATTTGGGATTCACAGTAATTCAACTCACATGTGTGTGACTCTGTCCAAGGGCAAGAGATTAGATTTAATTGAAGGCTGTATCAAGCCCTTGGCAGAGCAATCACCTTCAATTAAACAGGTGGCCAGCTTAATTGGTAAATTGGTATCTGCCTTTCCAGCTGTGCAATATGGACCTTTCCATTACCAACATTTACATAGGGCAAAGGTACAGGCACTCAGACAGGTACAGGCATGCAGGTCATTTCAATCGGCCCATGTACTTAACATCTGAAGCCATTACAGAAGTACAGTGGTGGATTCAAAACATTTCAAATTGTTCTCGCAAAATTTTGATCGAAACACCTTGGGTTGTTTTGCAGACTGATCTTAGTGCTCTAGATTGGGGTGCTACTGTTACCAGGTCTAGCTGTGGAGGCAGATGGAATATACATGAGGCGTTGATTCTCCAATCACATGGAATTAATTATTTAGAGCTTTTAGGAGCATTTTATGGGCTCAAAGCTTACTGTACCACTAAGCATCACTTACATGTTCAGCTTCAGATTGACAACACCACGGCAGTGGCGTATGTTAATCACATGGGTGGAATCAAGTCGAAATCTTGTGACGAATTGGCTAACCTTATTTGGCACTGGTGCATTAAAAAGAATATTTGAATTTCAGCTGTCTACTTGCCAGGCAGATTCAATATGGTGGCAGACACCAGGTCACGCAAATGTAATGACAACACTGAGTGGATGTTGAATCATGATGTTTAATGAAATTGTTCTCCGCTATGGGATGCCAGATATCGGTTTGTTTGCATCCAGACTCAATCACCAGGTACCGAAGTTTGTTTCATGGGAACCAGACCCAGGGGCAGTTGCGGTGAATGCGTTCTCACTGCACAGGGGCAGAATGTTTATATATGCTTTTCTCCCTTCTGCCTCATTAGATGGTGCTTGACTAAGATCAAGCAGGACTCCACTTCAGGGCTTTTTGGTGGTACCGGACTGGCCTACACAGCCATGGTTCCCTCTATTTTCAGACATTATTACACAGCCTATTATGGTGATTCCAAAGAGTCATAATCTATTGGTGGACCCTGTGACTGGAGGTTAACACCCGTTGTATGATCGTCTAAATTTGTTGATTTGCAGATTTTAAGAAGGCCATATCTGGGTCAGGGACTATCCAATCGGACCGTGGATGTCATCACATCGTCCTGGAGGGATAGTACGAAAAGGCAGTACATCTCTCATGTCAGGAGATGGGAGGAGTTTTGTTTACAGGGGAACATTACATACCACACAGCCTCCATCCCAGATGTGCTTGAATTTCTGTCCAAGTTACATTTCCATGAAGGGTTGAGCTATAGTGCCATCAACAGTGCCAGGAGTGCCTTGTCATCGTACCTATGCTGGTGGTCAGAACTTCAGTCTGTAGGATCTCATCCGTTAATCTTCAGATTTATGAAGAGTGTTTTTCATTCAAACTCCCCCAGGCCTAGGTATTCTGAAATCTGGGATGTAAGCATGGTACTGATGGTACTTCGTCAATGGGGTACAGCCACATCCTTGTCCTTAACAAAGATTACCCTTAAGTTGGTTATGCTCATGGCGCTCGTATCAGCGCAAAGGATTCACACGTTGCACAAACTGCGCCTGGACAGGATGGTGTCATCACAGAATGACATTAAATTTTACATCTATGACCTAATTAAACAAAGCAGACCAGGGGTGTCCAGATTCAAACTTGTACTGTCAGCTTATCCCACGAATTTATGGCTGTGTGTAGTGGAGCACTTGCGGTATTATATTGAAGTCATGAAGAGCCTTAGAGGCTCTGAGGAAGCATTGTTTATTAGCCACAAAAAGCCACATGTGAAAGTGTCAGTTCAGACCATTTCACGATGGCTAAAGCAAGTGTTGGGGTGTGCTGGAGTTAATACTGACAATTTAAAATCTCACTCCACCAGGGCGGCATCAACGTCAGCGGCGAGGGCAATGGACGTCCCTGTAGACCATATCCTCGTGGCCACAGGATGGTCAAATGAATTGACTTTTCAGAGGTTTTATAATAAGCCGCTTGTTGAATCCGGGGTGTTTGCCCATTCTGTTTTGAGTTCTGTTTTATAGCTTCTCCCTGGGAGAGAGGAGTTGCTATATTTGTTTATTTGTGAATTAAAGCATTAACATGTTAATCAATATCATGTTTCAATGTATTGCTAATTATTCACTCATCCTGAGTCAACTGATTGCAGTGTAAGATGCCTGGATATGAATCGGCATGAAATCACAGATCTTGAAATCTTCACGGAATCACTCACGTGACTCCGAAGTATAGTAAGGTTAAATGAGAACTTACCAGTTTGAAGTTTGATCTTTATTTCATGAGGAGTTACGATGAGTGATGACGTGCCCACCGCTCCCAACCCTCATATCCCGAAGCTCATCTGGTAGTTCTAGGTTTATAATCTTACTATAATACTTCAATTATTGTTCTTCTGTGATTTTACACCGCTGCTTTGAAGATTGACGCGCATGCCGACTGACGAGGTTCTTCACGTATTCGCTCATCGTAACGCCTCATAAAATAAAGATCAAACTTCAAACTGGTAAGTTCTCATTTAATCTTACTATTTTACCAATTTAATATCTCAACCCAGCTAATGTTTATTGTTGTAAAATAAATCAATAAATGTAATCACTGTGCCCAACCCATTGAGATATACATTTATCCATACTGGAAAGAATGATCATGTGCAGGAACCCACACTGATTTGTTCCAGTACAATTTGCACAAGCAAATCATAAAGGTCGACAGACACAAAAAGCTGGAGTAACTCAGCGGAACAGGCAGCTTCTCTGGAGAGAAGGAATGGGTGATATTTTGGGTTGAGACCCTTCTTCACCCTGAAACGTCACCCATTCCTTCTCTCCATAGATGCTCCCATTCTTCTTGTGTTTGCAAACAGTTTTTCCACTGTATTTGAGTACACATGATATTAAATGATCAATATCAACAATCTATTTTACCCCTGGTGTGTAGACGCATGGTAGAATGTGCGAAGTTGATTGGAATATGGGAAGAACAGATTACAGTGAAAACTAGACAAGCTTAAGCTTAGGGCCTCAAGGTCTAGGGGGGCCTCGGCCCGCTCCACCAAGGTTAATACAACTTTTGACATATTCGTATTTTCTGAGCTTTGTCCTTTCAACAGTCAGGAGTGTTCAAGTCGGTACGTGGCTGCAAGTTTAACAATGTCAGAACCAGCTCCGACTGTGCCCGACCTGCCTGCTTCAGGGAAGAAGAGATAAGGCTCTGGGTGGGGTAAAGGGTGGGTGGAAATGAGCAGCCACCCATTACCATAGGCGGAATGGCCCTTTCTATAGTTAACCATGCTCACAGTCTCTGATGGGGATAGTTTCCCGCCCACCAGGACCTCCCACGCTTTGCCTGCTGACCCTCACCACTCCACCACCCTCCTGCAGCCTGGACTCAGCACCAGGCCTGAAGTTTCCACGCTGCAGACTCCAACTCCCCTGGGTTTGACTGCGCTGGGTCCTAGTGCTAGTCATCCCAATCCTGGTAACCTCAGTGGCTGTTCCACTGGGTCTTCCCCATTCCCGTCAAACCATGTGACCCCAGCTCTTCCCCACCCACACTACAGTCCTCATACCCCCCTACTACCCCCCCCCACCGACATCGCCTCAACCTCAGTCCACTCATCTGCCCCCTCTGACCCCAACCCCCAATCCTGCCATGTGTTCACCATCCCCCCTAACCTCCCCCTCTCAGATACTGAATGGTCTGTCCGCAGCAGAAGCCTCACCTTTGTCCCCCTCCGTTCCCACCTCAGTGAGTTCAGCGCCCGCGGCGATTTGGAGCTCTTCTTCCGAGGACAATGCTACCGACATGGCTGGTAGGCACAAAGGTATGCAGCAGAAAATCCTCGAAAAAAACAATATTCCAAGATTTATTCCTTGCGCTGCCCACTCATTAAATTTGGTGGGCCATTCGGCTGTTGATTGCTGCCTTGATGCAGTGAACTGTTTTGGAATTATCAATGAAATTTATACCTTCTTTACATCCTCCACCAAGAGATGGGCAGTTCTAAAATCATTTTTGCCACCTCAGTCAAAAGTGCCTAAATATTTGTCAGACACTAGTTGGGAGGCACATGCAAAAGCCACAGAAGCTATTTTGGAAAGTTACAGCGCTATCACTGATGCCCTCAGTCATTTGTACTCTGATGTTAATGTGAAGGGTGATACCAGGCTTCAAGCTACCAATCTTTTGCAGAAAATGGAAGAACTGGAATTTGTGTTTATGCTGCATTTTTGGACCTGTCTGCTAGGTCATTTCCACGAGGTCAACAAAGTATTTCAGAAATCCAAACTGTTATTGAGTACTTGTGCATGTTTGTACAGTTCACTTCAGGATTTTGTAAGCACAATTAGAGAAGATTTTGATGAGCTTGAGCAACAAGCAAAGGCCACCTTGCCAGATGTTAACTATAGAACTGTCACAGGGAGACAAAGAGTAAGGAAATGGCAAGGAAATGATGGAGGTGTACCTGGTCCTGATGCTTTAAATAAACTCTCTTCAAGAGATAAGTTTAGGATAAAATCCTTTATTCCTATACTAGATGCACTTGAAACTAATTTAAAAAGAAATGTACTGTGTACAGTGAAGTTTCACAACAGTTTCCCTTTCTTGCTAATCTGACCGCATCTAAGCAAGAAATTCAGCAAGGTGTTGAACTGTTGATGGAAGCATGCCCAGAAAATGTTGACCTGAAACTTACTGATGAACTTTTGCACTTTCATTCGTATGTGAGACAAAGCCATAGGCATACAGAAGAGCACTTTCTGTCTCATACAGACTGTTATCAAATAATATACAAGGAAACAATTCAGATGGCCTTCTGTGGAAGCAATCTTGCTGCTGTTTCTTAGCTTAATGGTAACCAACTGCCCAGGAGAGAGGTCTTTTTGAAGACTCAAAAGACATAAAAATTAATTAAGGTCCACAATGTCTCAAGAGAGGTTGTCTGCACTGAGCATTCTGTGCAATAAGAGTGACAAACTTAGACAAACAGATCTTGGTGAACTTCTGAATGATTTTGCTGTGAAGAAGGCGAGAAAAAAAATGTTTTTGCTCTCAGTGTATTTGTAATTTCTTTATTTCTTAATATTCCACATTCAATTCAACATTCACTTATTGTCACATGCACCAATTGGTACAATGGAATTTGGGGTCACCATCCGATGTTGGAACAGGAGAACATTCTCAGTGGCTTGGACTTCCGAATAGGCCACTTCCTACCGGAGACTGGAGCTCCCAAAGTCCACAGGTTGAGCTGGGTGGAGATTCACGCTGGCGACCCTCGGCAAAGGGATCCCAGGGCTCCGCGATGTTGATATCACCGCGGCCCAAGGCTGGGACCACCACAAACCACAGCTCCATGATGTTGAAGCAGCAGGCCCAACACTCCAGAGCTTCAAACGGCGATCCAGGTAAGGCATCGCCCGCTCCGCGGTGAATCCAATATGTATTTTAAAACCAATTGTTTAATGACAACATGCAGTAGGAACCTAAAGTGTCATACTGTCACTGTCGGGTAGTCATGGTCCTCTAGTCGTGGGGGTGGGCAATTGGGAGGGGGAGTGTCACAAGTGAAATAGCTTAGGGCCTCTCTTCATCTAAATCTGGCCCTGTCTATGTGTCACCATAGATTGATGGGCCAAAATAGCTTCCTTCGTGGTCATAAATTAATACAATAAAGTACAAATATAGAGTCCCACACATCAGTTAATGGATTCTTTGCTGTTTGAAGTCAACCTTGCATTACTTAAAGCAGCAGGGCTCTGTACATACAGTCACTCACGAAGGTCACTGTACAATTTGGGGAGCACGCAGAATGCCAGGGCAAGTCCGGCAGTTGGCATACTACCTGTCTGAAATTGCCCTCTAGATACTGGTAGAAAAGGTGACGACAGGGGAGAGATCTTGCGTTCCAAGTTCAGGGAGCCCTCCAAGTGGAGGGAGACTGGGTGGTTACCTGGGCGGTGAATGATCAGAGTGATGCTCATAGGACTTGGTCCTGATGTTCGGACAGATGAATGATCTCATTATCACCGATGCATCCATTTATAATGGCACAGCTGTTCTCACACATTGCTTTATGAATCCCAACTGCAAATGAGTCTTTGATCATTACTGCTAAATGCAAGTATTAGTATTGGCTGATGGTTGTTTTCACCTCTGCACACTCATGCATTTGACCTTACACCCAGATTATTTTCCAATATCTGCCCATAAACATTTTGTGCCAGCAACCAAAGTTAAATCTCTTCCCATCTGCTTTAAAAAAAATCTTGCTGTCTTAGTAGGTACAGCCCAGAAACAGACCCTTCGGCCCACCAAGCCCATGCCGACCAGTGATCCCTCGACCACTAACACTATCCTACACGCACTAGGGATCATTTACAATTTTACCAAAGCCAATTAACCTACAAACCTGTGGGATGAAACCGGAGCACCTAGAGAAAACCCACTCAGGTCACAGGAAGGATGTACAAACTCCATGCTGACAGCACCTATGGTCAGCATTGAACTCGGGTCTCTGGCACTATAAGGCAGAAACTCTACCTCAGGGCCATCGTGCCACCAAAGGTTACTCACAAATAATAGCAGTTAATGATCACCTTAGAATTACTTGGTCATTGTGCTTCTTCCACGCTTCTGGATTTCCAGACAGAGTTAGAATGAGCTCTTAGGGCTAAGGGAACCAAGGGATATGAGAAAAATCCAGAATGGGGTACTGACTTTGGATGATCAGCCATGATCATATTGAATGGCGGTGCTGGTTCGAAGGGCCAAATGGCCTTTTCCTGCACCTATTTCCTATGCTTCTATGTTTCTAGTTAGAAATGAAGGATCTCTTTCAATTCATCAGGTTCAGTTCTGTGATCAACACCCTCAACATCACAATAGTAGGCCAAAAATTATAATTTGCTTAAGACGTATGTTACAGTCGAAACATGCCCACCATGGAAGGGATCTACAGGTTGGCGTTGCCTCAAAAAAGACAGCCAGCATCATCAAGGCCCCACACCACCCTGGTCATGCTCTCATGTTTACTCCTGCCATCAGTAAGAAGATATAGTCTGAAAACCATGATCTTCAGGTTCAGGAACAGCTTCTTCCCAACAATCATTAGGCTATTAAACACTGTAAAGACCAATTCAACTACAAACGACATGCTGTCTTGGTTGAACTAAGGATTTCCAACTCATTTTGGGGTATTTTATTTCTTGAAATATGTGTTGTTTATTTATTATGTTATCTATTGAATGCTCTGTTCACAGACCTGTAATGCTGCTGCCAGTAAGAATTTCATTGTTCCATTTCAGTACATATGGCAATTAAACACTCGATTCTCTTGACTCCATGGTGGTACATGGTGGTGAGGTACTCCTGTTATGAAGAACTTTCTACAGTGGCCTTCATCTGATCTCTCCGGTTTATATAACAAAATTAAAATGCAACAGCTTGTGGGTTAATTTTAAAATAAGCTAATACTTCTCTATTAACTGGTGTATTTTGCCTCAATAATTTTGTCATGTTATTTAAGTAATGCCCCTGTCCCACTTAGGAAACCTGAACGGAAACCTCTGGGGACTTTGCGCCCCACCCAAGGCTTCTGTGCGTTTCCCAGAGGTTCCCGGAGGTTTATGTCAGTCTTCCTAATGGTCGAAACTGTCAAAAACCTCCAGGAACCTCCGGGAACCACACGGAAACCTTGGGTGGATCACAAAATCTCCAGAGGTTTCCGTTCAGCTTTCCTAAGTGGGACAGGGGCATAAATTTCATTTGAATTGGTGTTGGTAAGTAAGTATACAAGAAAAGACAGGATAGATTATTTATATATCTACTATTTTTTTGCCTATAGAACTGCATTTGATCATAATGGGATTTTACAAACAAACCTTTTCGCTTTGTTTTTTTTCAACATCATCAATGGAATAATTCATGGACAATTTTTAAAGCAAAATTTAAACAGTGCTTTACAAAATCATGTCCACAGCCTCGTACATACAAAATCAAGCTTCATTTTGAAAATACTGTGAGCTTATTAATAGTTTTACCTTCATTATCACCAAACATAGACAATTAATACAATGTGCATTAAGTTGTCTGCATTCCTTTACAATACTTGCATTTGTGACAGGCTACCTATGATGTAAAACCAAAAGAATGAAAAGTATTAATATTTATTATGAAGCATAATATACTATTTTTCACCAGCAGATAAAAAAGGAATAACTTTCAGATCCGAGCAATGTGCAAGTCAGATCATGAAGATGTATATCAAGAAAATAGTAATGCCTCTAATTAAAAGCATTTGAGTTTTAATATTCCAAGGATAAATCATAATTAACAGAGACATGTGCAGAGGTGGGAGAAAATCTACGGCACGGAACTTTCCTATATTTTCATCACAATTGATGTATTTATAAATGTTTTATACAATACTCTCTGGAACTAATAAATTACATTGTAGTTCTGCCTTTTCTAAGGATTAAGACTGAAATAAAGTGCTCAGCTATTTGAGCCAACCCATGTACAATTCTTTTTACTTCCTATAGCATTAGCATAATTGTTTTCTTAACATTGTTAAATGATTTGAGGCTATTTTGGCCATAAAGCATGTATAATAACACAAAACAAAATGTCTGTACCTCTTTCTTTTCCATTCAATTTTGTTTGAAGTAATCCATAACTGGGGATTTGTGGATAAGTTCTACTCATCCTTTACATTATCATCACATCAGCTATGTACCTTCTTCTAGTTCCCTTTTCCTATTCACCTTCACCATTCTTCCTCCTCCACCCCCCACTACTTTCAGTCTGAAGAAGGGTTCCAACCCAAAACGTTACCTGCTCCTTTTCTAAAGAGTTGCTGCCTAACTTGTTGAGTTGTTCCTGCATTTTATGTCTATTTTCACCTTCAACAGTTTCCAAGACTTTATGGAATAATATTCTCCCCACACTTAATCCCTCTCACCATCCCTCACCAGTCTCATTTCTCTTTTGAGTCCCATCTTCTGATATTTTGCAACCCTTATTACATAATCAAATTTTCAATACCTACAAACATCATTATTAGTTCCATTGACACATATATATTATCCTCTATTTCTTTAAAGCTACCTTCAATCCCTCATTTCCCAAAATAGCTAATCATTGACCAATGTGCTTATTTAACCATTTCTACAAACATTTTTACCAACCAAAGCTCTGCAACATGAACTTAGAGCTCAGAGTTCCTGAAACAGTTTTCATGATTGGTTGGCCATCACCATTTTACCCTGATATGACTATTTAGGCCAATATGATATACACAGACTCACTCTCAGCAGGGACAGGCGATGCTTGACACATTAGGTAAGTGGTTCTGAACTCCTTCCACCATTCTTACTGGGATAAAGACTCTCTAGATTCTCAGCGCCATCTTAGATGCTCCTTCTCCATATTGAGCAATGAGATTAAATATCTCCTGTGAGCTCAGACCGAGGATGCCCCCATTTCTTTCATAGAAGCTTTGAGAACATCCTTAAAATGTTTAAAGGACAAAGGACAAATTACATTTATTGTCACATACACCAATTGGTGTAGTGAAATTTGTCTTGCCATGCAGCACACAGGTAAAGGTAAGACATTACATTAAAGAATTGAACATAAAACATAAAACAAATCCCCCCACAATGGTTCCCATTATGAGGGAAGGCAGAAAGTCCAGGTCCCATCCCCAGTTCACCCATTGTCGGGCCTATTGAGGCCTCCGCAGTCGCCGCTACGGGGCCCGATGTTCCAGGCCGTTCTTTGCCAGGTGATGGTGCTCCGGCGACGGGAGAACCCTCTCAGTGGCTCGGGTGCCTTGAACGGCCGCTTCCTTGCTGGAGACTGCGGCTTCCGACGCCAACAGGCCGCGCTGAATGGAGCTCCACAACTCCGCAGAGATCCCAGGCCCCCGATGTTAAAGTTGAAGTTCAGCGCCGCCAGCCGCCCCACAGTCCCGCAGCTCCGCGATGTTCTCCTGCGGTCTTCATCTCACCGGAGCTCCAGCGCGGCGACCCAGGCAAGTCATCGCAAAAATATTGCCGAAGCCGTGGTTCTGAGCGGTCCCCCCACGAAACGCCGCTCCAGGCCTGCTGGTAGGCCGCGAGGACGGGTCGACGGTGCAGCCCGGAGAAAGCTGCCTCTCTGACCGGGTAGGGACCCTAGAAAACAGTTTCCCCCTTCCCCCCCCCCCCCAACCCCTACATAAAAAAGGCTAGGACTCCAAAAAAACAGAAAAACTCAACTAACTAAAAATAAAAAAAAGAGAGAAAAAATGGACCGCTGCAGGCTGGGCAGCCATACCCGTACAGGATGGCGCCCCCACTTTTTATTCTGTCCTTTTGACAATTACTTGCCCAGTTGAGCTGAGAGCAGTGTAATTGCTTCATTATTCTTGCATTGGCATGAATGTTTTGGAACTGGCTGATTGTCATCAACATCTGAATTCAGGGGATATTGGCTGCAGGAGTCCATTAGTAGGCTTACCTGGCCAGTGGAGTTGGAGAGTTGAAGAGACTACATTTGGAAGGGGACAGAAGAGCAAGGATCATTGCTGCCTAGAAGATCACAAGCTTTGTGATGAATTTGAAATCTTGATCCATGCACATTTTTCTTTCTCTTCAAGCAGTCAAAGGTGTACTGGTCCACTGAAAGTGGATGTGAATTTCAGCATCAATATCTAGGTTGGTGGAAAGGTAGTTCCTAAGACATGGAGAAATCTCCATCTTTTCCAGGGTCTTGTCATAGACCTTTATTGTCAGGGGATGGAGGTTGTGTGATGTGATGAGCAGGCAGATTGATAGAGAACTTCATTAGTAAATTCCTAATGTAAGGCCCATTTGCTGAATGCTTCAGTGAAAAATATTGCCAAAAATCTGATGCTCAGCCTCTGAATATATATATATGCTGCCAGAGGTGGTGGTGGAGACAGGTATGATCGTGGCATTATGAGACATTTAGATAGGCATATAGATATGCAGAGAATGGAGAGGTGTGGAGCTCATGCAGGTAGAGCAGATTTGTTTAACCAGATGTGTAAGAAGGAATTACAGATGCTGGTTTAAACCGAAGATAGACATAAAAAGCTGCAGTAACAGCGTGACAGTCAGCATCTCTGGAGAGAAGGAATGGATGTCATTTCGGGTTGAGACCATTGTTCAGACATCATGTTTGGCATGGACACTCTAAGCTAAAGAGCCTTCTCCTGTCCTGTGTTGTTCTATGCTGTATATTCTATGAAATAGAGATGAATTTTTGATGACTGACAGAATTGAAAAGCAATCTCATCAATTTCTCACAATTGATAGGGTTTAAGGATTTTATAACATCCAAATGAGCAATGTTTGCAGGAGTGAACCTCAACTTACAGTGTCTTCTCAAAGCAATCAAAATATTCTTGAGTTTGTCAAAGTGATTCATCAAAACAGCATTCTTGTTCCTTCTGTTGAAAAAGAAAATACATTTACCTTCTTATGCCTCTTTGAGCACTGATTTTATTCCTGATGAATAAGATCTAAATTTGACCCCTCTATTCCAAACTGTCAATTGAAAATGGCTGACAACAGATTTCTCCAGAGAGTCACGACTAGAAAAGTTAAACACCTGGAAATCCGTCTCTGACTGTTTGGATTGTACACACCAGAGACTGCAATGTTAATGACAAACAAAAAAGTTATATGAACCCAATTTCAGAAGAAGAGTACAAATGTAACAGATACTGTATTTAGCATTTCGTACTAATGTTAGTTTCGTTCAGATTAGATATACAGCATGGAAACAGGCCCACCGAGTCTGCACCGACCAGCGATCACTGCACACTAAATCTATCCTATACACACTACACAAACCTGGACATCTTTGGAGTGTGGGAGGAAGCCGGAGCACCCTGAGAAAACTCGCACAAGTTACGGGGAGAACGTACAAACTACATACAGACAGCACCTGTAGTCAGGATCAAACCCGGGTTTCTGGCGTTGTAAACAGCAACTCTACTGCTGCGCTTATTCGTTATTTTAAACTCATGTTGTCTTAAATGACAGCCACTCAGAAGAAGGGTCCGAACCTGAGATGTCACCATGTTCTCCAGACATGCTGCATAACCCACTGAGTTACTCCAATACTTTGTGTCTTTTTTTGTAAACCAGCACATGGGCATTTGACAGTCACACAGAGAATGAGCATATTCCATGCGCTCGAGATCAGCATCAAAACCAAGTCTCTAGCACCGTGAAGCATTGGCTCCACTAGCATAACTACAGTACTGATCTCATTACAACTCATATTGATTTATTCTATGCTTTACACACACACATAAATGACCATAAGTGATTCTTTACATAATGTAAGCCAAAGTACTTGTCATCTGACATATGACCAAATTACCCCGAGTGTGTGTGTGTGTCTTTTCATATGTGATTCGCATCTCCTTGAAAACCCGACGGGTAACGGTGAATTTTTTACATATTCCGGTAGAGATTGACCTCATGATTTCAAAAATCCCCTCATCTGAAAATTTGATTCATTATTTACTGCGTTTTGTATTAAAATTGTTAACCAATCTTACATCTTTTTAAAATCTAACATGCTGAAGCGAGCTGATGATGTCACAATGCTTTTGCAAGCTGCGCAGTTTTCAACGCGCAGCCACAAGCTGCGAGTTACGTGGCCCAGCCGCCCTTCCCCCCCGCCCGGCTCTGGATTGAAGCCGTTGAACACATGATCAAGTCGTGCTGAGCGCTCCGCTGGGCTCCTTTAGGTTCTACAACACCGCACCTGCGCAGTTGGGGGTTTTGCGTGAATGGATAGGGCGGAGGTAGGGTAAAAGGAGCGAATTAACAATATTAATATAAAATCAAGGGGGGAGTTAATGTGTGTGGGGAGCCCAGCCGTCCTTCCCCCAGAGTGCTGCATGCTCCACTGGGCTCCTTCAAGTTCTACATCATGGCAGCTGCAGTCATTATTGCAGTGCGGTTTCGGACAAGCATAGTGGAAAAGCTGCCAAGATCGGCCAACCCTCCACTGCTTTTCACCGTCCTCAGTTCACTCCGGGCCTCACTCTGGACCATGCCGGCCGCAGCCTAGCTCGGGCCCGGCGCCTGGTGGGTAGGCTATTCCCCCCCTCTCTGCCCCCCCTTCTTCTCTGCCCCCCCTCCCTCTCTGCACCCCCCTCCCTCTCTGCCCCACACATCCCCTCACTACCCCCACTCCCTCGCTAGGGAGTGGTGAATATTGGGACCTATGGGTGAGTGGTGGAGTATTGCGTTCGGGAACCAGCCCTCCCCTATGATGCCGCACCCCCCGACACCCTCCACCCCTCAATCTCTACCCCCTCCCTCTCCACCTCCCTCCCCCTCCCTCCCCTTCCCACTCCATCCTCCACTCTCTAGCTGCGCCTGCACAGTTGGGGGTTATGTGTGAGTGGATAGGGCAGGGAAGGGGTAAAAGGAGCAAATTAATAATATTAATATAATATCAAGGGGGGGGTTAGTGTGTGTGTGACGTCAAAGGCCGCACCCCCCCCCCCCACCCCCCGCAACCGCACGTTGAGGGGAGGGGACCCAACAGGTTCCCCTTGGTCTAGTGTGATATAGATCAGTGGATATCATTTTCCTTTACACTGATGTTTCTGGATATCTTGTGGCCAAGCAGGAAAACAAAAAAACTTTCTGGTAAAGCAGTTCATCTTGGAAATTCCATGACCCTTTCAGACATAATAAATTCAGCTTGCCGTTCTTGGTCTACATTAGTGGGTTTAAGCTTTTCTCTTTTTCTAAAACTCAGTTGACCCGTAGAATTCAATCACAAAACTAGAAGAAGAGGGTTCCAAGAAACATCGGGGCCTTGCAATTGTTTCATACAGAATGGTAATGGATTTCAATGTATGAACATTAAATTTAACCTGATAAACTTTAAAAGCTATGGTAAGTCAAACAAATTTGGGCACTTTCAAGCTAACAAATTTCAAGATGTATGTATTGGATGACTTGATTAATGTGTTTCGAGTAATACTGCTCTTTTTCTCATCAGAAAAATTGGTTACTTTGGAAGGACTGCTTTAACGTTCAAAGTGGATCCGTGGAAAAGCACCACACTTTTTAATCAGAGTGTTTTTTATGAATGCAATTACTATTGATTGCTTCCACTCAAGCCATCATTTTGGCCGAATACAAATATTTGTTCAAGCCCATTAGGCTTTCTCAGGCCTAATTACATAACACGAACAATGATTAATTGGAAGCAGCATAAGATGTAATCTAACAACGCATGATCAGATGCCTTCATGTTTTAATTCTGTGTTTTATTAATAGTATGGTAGTTCATTTTTCTCCTAGTTGATGCACGGTATATTGCTTGTGTTGAAAGCTTTGTCCTAGAAACTGAATAAAAATGTTTTGCTTTTTCATTGGGTTAACTGTCACTTTCAATTGCCGTCACTTTTTCACAGTTTATGAGATACATCACTCGGATCCCTTGTTAATGCTCATTTTATGAGAAAATAAATACCCTTATTTCACTTGATAGTTTGGATCAAGAATTATGCGTATAATCTGAACACATTTCCACCCCCTTGATCTTCCAGCTTCTGAGTGCCTTAGGATAAAACCCCCCCAATTATTTCCATGGTAATGTATACATATTTTTATCAGCAGGTTCACAGCCACCGTCTTAGCATTAATAAAAACAAAGACCTGTTGCTCAGTTTGTGAAGACAAAGCTAATTGCACCACATGAAATTTTGAGGGATCTTTGGCAGGGGAAGCGGTGCAGAAATATGGTTGAAGTCAGATAACTGATCTATTGCCCGTGTTTAGTTATGAGGGTAATGGCTATGAATGAGCATCAGTTCTTGTACTGACGTCATGAGAGGTTAAAGTTGGATGGAATTATCTATGTTGGAAGTATGAATGGAATGTGTGTGATAAACAATTGTACTTGAGAATTGCTTCTGTGGACTTCAAGTGGAGTTTTCGTAGTAGAAATAGGTAATGTGAGATGAAGGTCTTGATCAGGGGAGAGCGAATTGGGTAGTCAGGAGCATTGGATGCCCTTGTGTGATCATAAGGAAACATTTAAGGGGCCCTTCTATGTGAGTGAATCACCTTTTGGGATTTTAATTCAGTGTTGTGGTTGCAGATCCTGCAGTCTGGAAATGTCCATTCATATTAGGTCCTGGGACAACTTTGTCATACTGTATGAAAACAGACCATTCAGCTCAATTTGTCCAAAACAACCAAGACACTCTGTCTAAGCTAGTGCGCCTATTTGTCTGCGTTTGGACCATATTCATATTAATCTAGTCTAGTGGTAGCCCTTACAGGGCAAACTGCCCTTCTATTTCTTGCTCCATGGCCTTATGCTTGATGACAGCGTCTATAATGGTGGTATGAACAGGAGCAGTCAGATTACCATAAATCATCCCATTTTCTCTGAGTAAATTAGAGATTCCTGATTGAGATGGAGGCAATGGGTTTGCTGTTTCACCATTCCTGCGGTCCTCTACAAGGATTTTATGTGGAATTTATGGGCAAGTTGGCCCGAAGGGCCTGTTTTCACATTATATCACTCTATGACTCTATGACTCTATGTATGGCTTTCAGCAAATACACATTGTTTATATGTATATGTGTGTTAGTTTTACACCAGGTTCATGAACTACATCATTATCAAGAACTCATGCTGCAGATGGCACAGATGCAGATGGCATAGTCGGTTGCTGGAAAAGGCATCAAAACAGTGGCCAGGACGCTAAGGAATGATCTGCATCATCTTTTGCCTCTGGTCATTCATCAGGTGAGATTCAAAAAGAGGAATCCCTTTTACTTCTTGCACACCAGATCTCTCACTGTATGTCTTTGTTGGCCACATACACTTCTGGTTGAGTCACACAGCAGCTTAATGTGTAGGTGACAGAATGAAATATCGGAAAATATACTGGAATAGAAAACCAATGGACCTCATACAATGGCAAACAGCAAGCTGCGAGTTGTGGATATCTTCAGTTCTAACCTGAAAGGGGCCCAGCACAGCTTAATCGCCACTGGCAAAGTAATCCTCTTTGCTTGCAGTTCGAGCCATGGTGCTGGATTTCAGTAAGGATGTTGTTACTGAAGTACTGACACCTCACACACCATCATTTGCTGGAGTTCAGACTAGAGACTTGCTCCCTAAACACTCTTGACGTTATACTCTTCTACCTTTGAATGTTCCGATGCAGCTTCCTGATTATAATCTGACTCAAAAAAAAATCGAACTTGTTTTTTGAATTTTCCATTATTGTTCATTTTAATATGTTTTATTCAGTTTATAAATTTACTTTTACCTCTCATTTCTTGTTCCATAACTGAAGCAAAACTGAAGATATGTTTGACATTATTATCGGATTCTTGATCACATACCATCACTTTCCCTCATGCTTAGGAAGCCTTCTCTAAATCCTTGTTGAACTTCCTCTCTATTCGTCCTTATTTAATTGACATATTTTAGAATAAAGGGCCTGTCCCACTTGGGCGTCATTTGCGCGTCATTTACCCAACATCAATTTACGCATCATGACGCATGGCGTGCTCATTGTGACGCGCACATGATGCGCGCATGGCATGCATTACGCTCGCATGGTGACATAGGCAATGACGCGCGGTTGCCTGCGGCGCCCCAGGATTTTGAGATTCACACAATGTTCACGTGCCACCTGCGTGACGTGTAAATGACGCCCAAGTGGGACAGGCCCTTTAGGCCAGTTTTGTGTTTGTTACTACTTCCTAATTACCAGTTGCCATCCAATATTTTAGTTTCACCTCTTTATTTTGAACTCTTCTGACATTCATGTTGGCCATCTAGTTTTATTCCTTTGTCATTAACTATGTTATCAGGGTGTTGAACTCAGCCCTGACACAGTAATCCTTGTAATGCTAAAATCTGACCTTGTCATGACTACTTTTATTCTTCTGTTAGTTTAATGCTAATTCCTGACCCTGCTTCAATCCCTCATCTATTTTAAATGGTGCTCAACAATTCTATACACCTAGCAATTCTCTGGATGCCGATATTAAAGCAGAATATTGTAACATAATCCTTTCACAGATGTAATATTGTTAGACTCTTGAGACTGCCTGCATTTTTTAATATGTGACATGCAATAGATAGTGTGCTGAATCTTCTCTCCCATCTCTATCCAATAAGATATGCTATTTCTATCCTGATCTTTTTTGAATGCATATTAAGTAACAGTATTTTCGGCATGCACTTTTGGATTAAATGATTCAGAACCTTCGAGATGGTAACTTTTCCGTTTCCTCTACTTTAACTCCCTGTTATTTATTTTGTTCGAAGAATTTTTATAGGATTCGTGATCACGTTGATCACTTCACATTTTTGCTCCATAAACAAGATTGAAGAAATGGTTGACAATTGTAATGTTATTGACAGATTCTAAAATAAATAAATGGTTGAGGTGTTTTTCATTGTACCAAGTCTTGAAGCCAAATCAAACAGATTTTCACGTCATTTAAGTGTAACAATATATGAAGATGCTCTTTTTGTTTAGTTTAGTTTAGATTTGCCGCATGAAAACAGCACTTTGTCCCAGCTGACCAGCGATTTCCGAACACTATCTTATACACATGAGGGACAATTTTCAATTTTACCAAGCCAATTAGCCTAAAAATCTGTACGTCGTTGGAGTGTGGGACGGAATCGTAGTTCCCAGAGAAAATGGTCATGGGGAGAATGTATAAATCCCATACAGACAGCACCCGTAGTCACCCGGGTCTTCGGCACTGTAAAGCAGCAACTCTACCGCTGCACCACTGTGCCACTCTTGTGGCTTCTTTCTTTCATTATAATTTACTAATTTGTCCAGATGATCAAAATTAAGATCCAATGCTTTGTTTCTGAAGCAGAAAATGGGTAATTTGGCTCTATGAATGTTTCTTCCGAATCTGCATGGAAGTACAGTATGTGTTACTGCTAAATTCTTTGGGCTATCTTTCAGGGACTCTGACTGGGTGGTTGGTTCAAAGAGGCATTAGATTATCTTCATGAGGTTTACTAAAGTTATTGCATATTATATGATGCGCTACCGACTGGTTTCAAAAGCTAAAACTGATCATGAAAATTGAAGAATTCAAAAAGTCTAGCTGTTTTTCATTGCATTATGTGAGAATTCATAACTGTGTCACTGCAAATAAATCAGAAGGATAAGTATATAAAGTGAAAGGCCTGGAAAAAGTGAATGTGGAGAGGATGTGGAGAGATTATAAGGACGTATCTCATCAAGAAGATGAGTGGGAATTTCTTTAGTTAAAGGGTGGCTAATCTGTGGAATTAATTGCCACTGATGGCTGTGGAGGTCAAGTCAATGGATATTATTATGGCTGAGATTGACAGATTCTTGATTAGTAAGGGCGTCAGGAGTTATGGGGAGAAGGCAGGAGAATGGGGTTGAGAGGGAAAGATAGCTCGGCCATGATTGAATGGCGGAGTAGATTTGATGGGCCGAATGGTCTAATTCTGCTCCTAAAACTTAGAGTCATAGAGTTATACAATGTGGAAACAGGCCGTTCGGCCCAACGTGCCCACATTGGCCAACATATCCCACCTACACTAGTCCCACCTGCCTGCACTTGGTCCATATCCCTCCAAACATGTCCTATCCATGTACCTGTCTAACTGTTTCTTAAATATTGGAATAGTCCCAGCCTCAACTACCTCCTCTGGCAGCTTGTTCTATACTCCCACCACCATTTGTGTGAAAAGGTTACCCCTCAGATTCCTATTGAATCTTTTCCCCTTCTCCTTGAACTTATAAACATCATAAATACATTGAGGATTTGAGACTAATTTATCAATAAGATCATCACTCAATGCTATCTTACGTTGCTTTAGAACACAATAATCTCAAATAAATGGATGTAAAGTAAATTTTTGCAAAAACATCATTTTATAATATGATAAATTAATTCTCCACTGTGTTTCACCTGTAATTTATTTTTCCAAAACACAAACATTTGGGACTTTGAAAGACCACAAATTTCCCCATATACTGTATGAAATGACACATAACTTTCCGCACCGGTACAATTATATATAATTACTCAATCAAGGTTGGAAGAAAAACTATGTCCATATTGACATGGAAATCAGGAAACCCCTTCAGGCAACAATTAATTTAGTCTTTCAAACTGTTTATCTTATTCTGACATCTACCTTGGACAACATAATGACACCACCTTCATCATATGGAAGTAAAAATTGTGCTAAATCGTAGGAAAAAAGTCATTTGAATGTATGCAGTCAGTTGATGCATTGGATTTATTTCGATTTATTGAAAGTATTTTCAATAAGGATATAATAACCCAGAAGATGAAAAATTGTTGGTTTAGAGATACAATTCGGAAACAGGCCCTCCAGCCCACTGAGTCCATGCTGACCATCGATCACCCATACACTAGTTTTATGTTAACCCATTTTCACATCCGACACATTATGGGCTTTTTATAGAAACCAATTAACCTACAAACCTTTGGAATGTGGGAGGAAACTCGAACACCCAGAGAAAACCTATGTGGAAATAGGGAGAATGTACAAACATTGCTCAGACAGCACCCACAGTCGGGATCGAATCCAGGTCTCTGGAGCTGTGTGGTAGCAGTTCTACCGCTGCGCCACTGTGTCACCCTATGCATGTAATTATAACATCTACACGTTTATACCATGAATGTATTAGACTCTGGAAATGTTAATTACATAATCATGCAAATATAATTAGACCCCAAGGTTATTCCGCCATTCAATTGAATCGTGCTAATCTATGCTTTGACTCTTTAATTGGTTTTTTTTCATCTATTCCTTACCCTCCACAGCAAAAGCTAAGTTCTCAACACACATAGCCCTATAGAGAGTTGGAGGATCGTGGAGAGAAGGTGAAGGGTTGGTGATTGTTCCAGTTTTCCTTTACATTTGTTATTATTGTGGCCAAAAGCACATTCTGATTTCACTAGCATTGCCAAGATTCACCTGAAGATAATGCCCTCTCATTCTGTATTCTTTCACCAGTTACACAGATTTTCTTTTATCCAACACTGAATCCCCTTCTGATTACAGGCATCTCAGTTAGGTCATGGTTCGATTGTATGATTGCTCAGTATGAAGGCGAGCAGTAAAGGTCCAGATGATGCTGGTCATAGATGTGTTCATTTCAGATTAACAATGAAAAACATGCAAATGAGTATGAGATAATTACAGCAGGAGACTCACCTTAAATCCTCCTGCATAAACAGAACTGTTGTAAAAAAAACAATTGTAAATTATGGTACATTCTCATGAACTGTTGATATGTTTTGTGTGAGAAGAAATCTTGCACTTACTACAAAATTATTAAAGATAGAACAATATAGCACAGGAACAGGCTCTTCAGCCAATGTCTGTGCCGAACATGACGCCAAGTTAAACTAATCCTTTCTGCCTGTAAATGATCGCTATCTCTCCATTCCCTGCATTTTCATGTTCCTATCTAAAAGCCTCTTAAACACAATTATCATATCTACTTATGCCATCACCCCAAGCAGCATGTTCCAAGTGCCTTCTATGTATAGTGCTGCCCCACATTTCTACTGTATGTTCTTTATTATTTGGTATTCCCACCCCAGCAAAACGATTCTGACGGCCTAGCCCATCTATGCCTCCTTTAATTTTATATCAGGTCTCTCCTCAGCCTCTGATGCTTCAGGAAAGGCAATTAAAGTTTGTCCAACCTCTCCTCACAGCTAATACCCTTTAATCGAGGTAGCAGTCTGGTAAATAACATTCTGAAGAAGGGTCCCGACCCAAAACTTTACCTCTCTCTATCCTCCAAAGATGTTGCCTGACCTGCTGAATTACTCCAGCACTTTGTGTCATTTTTGTAAACTAGCATCTGCAGTTCCTTGTGTCAGTATTCTGGTAAAGCCCTTCTGCACCTTCTCCAAAGCTTCTACATCTTTCTTGTGATGGAGCAACCAGAACTGCACACAATACTCCAAATGCAGCCTAAACAAAGTAATCTTTGCCTTGCTTTACCCCTCATTCTTTACTAGATGTGATGGCTGTGCAATATTAGTGAGACCACAAAATGGAGATCTACTTTTCAGCCATTGGTATTCCAAGTAATGACCTCATTCTAATAAATTAGTATAATTACATGGGCCCTCACCCCGACTGAATTGCAAATCTGATGTTATGCTGTTCCACTAAGAATTCCTGCCAAGGCTGCAAATATCTTTTCAAAGAACAAAAGGCAAGATATCTACATTATCACACTGACAGCGTCCCCATTACTTTAATTCGCAGCAGAACAAGGTTGCTGATCAGTTACATTTTAATATTCCCCTTTAAAGTCATCAATGAACAAATAAATAATGCACAAGGACTATAAAATATTTACAGATCGAAACTGGAACTCTATGCAGTTCTTGACTGACGGTACTTGTAGAATTAATAAACAAATTGTTCTAGTCCTGCATCTTTGACAGATCTGTTGTTATATCTCTAAAACAAATTCTCTTAAGAACATACCTCTATCTTCCTGTCGATAAATGCTTACCTGATAATACTTTGCAAATCTGTATTTTGCTTTAGCACCAACACATTTCAGTGAAGTTTTAACTCCAGAGCTGCTTTTCTTCACCAAATCCAAAAGTCCCATTGAGTATTATTCCATCGTTGTGTTTGTATTTAGATAAAGCGCAGCAGGAAATGTCTGAAGAGCTCAAAGCAAGTTTATGCTCACAACCCGTGGAGGTCATTTTTAATGTTGGACACAGTTTATAGGCAGTTGTTTGACATTTTATGCTGATGATGATAAGAATGGTCTTTTAACTTGACAATAAAAGATAATCCTTTTTCTTCAGAAATGTTAAGTAAATAATACTTAATTCTTGACCCACAGCAATGTATTGATTTAGGTCCGCGTTAATCTGAATAATTAGTTTACAAAAGTCCATGTAGTTCTTGGTATGAGTTATGTTTAATGGGCATACCAACATATGGAAGTGTTATAAACTGTGAACAAAGAGCAGAAAGTATTAAGTTTTAGTGACACAAGAGACAGGGAATGCTGGAATCTTGAGCAAAAAAGAAAGTGCGGGAGGAACCTGGTTGCTGATCTTTCCGTTTTCAGTTACATTTTAATATTCCTCTTTAAACCCATTGGGTTCAGGCAGCAAGTATGTAGGAAGGAACTGCAAATGCTGGTTTAAACTGAAGATAGACACAAACTGCTGGAGGAACTCATCAGGACAGGCAGCATCTCTGGGGAGAAGGAATAGGTGACGTTCCGGGTCGAGACATTCTGTAGAATGGTCTTGACTCAAAACGTCACCCATTCCTTCTTCCAGATATTGCATGTGCTGTAGAATTACTGGAGCATTTTGTGTCTATCTTGGGTTCAGGCAGCATCTGTGCAGAAAAATGATCAGATGAAATTTTGCGTCAGAATTGATGGAGATGGGGGGAGAGAAGACTAGAAAAGGGTGGTAGGGATGAGGTAAAGACTGGCAAGTGATTGATGAATGCAGGTGAGGGGTGTGGGGAGCTGATTAGCAGATGGGTGAGCATAATGACAAAGTCTAGAGGTAAAGTAAAGGCAAGGAGGGTCTGGTAAGGGAAGGAGAGGAGGAATGGAATGTAAATTCCTTTAGAGGGGCCTTACAGATGTTTATAAAGTCATGAGTGTCATGGATAAGATGGATGATCATTTCTTTTTTTGCTGAATTGCAGAGTCTAAAACTAGGGGACATAGATTTAATGTGTGCAGGGAATGATATAGAGGTTCCCATGGGGCAACAGGGAGTGAAATGGTAAAGGGTGTTGCTACTCTTAGAGTGTAGGAGGGCAGTGAGTCCCAGTGAAAATGAAAGAGAAGACAGTTGCATCGGAGCAAATAATTCCTTTGGAATACTGAAAGACGAGGGAAGGCAATGGTGTATCTGTTATGGCATCACAGTGAAAGTGATGGAAGTTCAGAGGATGAGCCACAGACTGTGGAGGGTTGGTGGGATGGATTTGGAGACAAAGGAATCTTGCTTTCTTTCTGAGCGTAAAGAGCAGAGTTTGAGAGATGAAGTGCAGGAAATGGAACCGAGGAGGCTAATCATTTTGTAAATTACCTTGAAGGGAAACCATATTTGAAGGGAAGAGGAAGGTATATTGGAACTACTGGTGTGGAAATCTCTCTGTCTTTCATGATATGTGAGTAAATGTCCGTGGATTTTGTGAAGAGTGAATATGATGGACTGTTCAAGAAATCAGCAGTGATGAGCTACACCTTGATTAGTCAGGGGTTATGGGGAGAAGGCAGGAGAATGAGGTTGAGAGGGAAAGATAGATTAGCCAGTGTTGAATGGCAGAGTAGGGCTTGATGGGCCAAATGGCTTAATTCTGCTCCTAGAACATATGAACGTATGAACCTGTATGTTGTATAGAATATACCTAGAACATCTAGCGATGTTGTTGCTCTGCTTGGAGAATGCAGGAATGACTGTATGTGTAGTGTAGAATACAACTAATTGTATTGTGAAAGAAGCACAGCAGTGTGCAATTGTTAGTTCTAAATACAATAATCTTAATTAGAAGAACGTCTTTATTGTTAGGAGCTCTTTCCAAGAAGTTCATCAAGTGTTATGTTCCTGTGACATATTATGTGAAATAGCTTGACGTTTCAAATAACAGCTACTTGTAGAAAATTCAATGTTTAAATATCAGCCAAGAGAGGGTGCTGGCACTCAAGGATGTGTCTCCTTATCTCTAACAACAATGAATTGGCAAAATACCATGATCTTAGGTGTATTTCACCCTTTCCGAAGTACCATCAAAGCTTGGAGCTGGGGAAAAGATGTGTGGTAATAAGAGCTCAAACACTCAGTAGCGAGGTGGATGGCGTTAATTTTGCACACATTCTTACAGCCTGCAATGCACATGGACTGGAGTGGAAATCGTTATCAAAACATGGGGGGGGGGGGCACAACTTCTTGATGGCCCGCGTGCGCACACATACACGCGAGGCTTTGGAGGCTTCAGCCGTGGGCCCTGTGGACGGTAACATCAGGAGCTGACCTGTTTAAGAAGGAACTGCAGATGCTGGAAAAATCAAAGGTAAATAAAAATGCTGGAGAAACTCAGCGGGTGAGGCAACATCTATGGAGCATCAGAAGAAGGGTCTCGACCCAAAACATCACCTATTCCTTCACTCTATAGATGCTGCCTCACCCGTTGAGTTTCTCCAGCATTTTTATCTACCTTCGGGAGCCTTGATCACCTCGATGCAGCAATTTGACCGCGGGGCGATGGAAGATCCCGCGGCCGATTTTAAGTCGCGCCGGGTGATGAAACGATCCGCGAATGGGCCGATTCAAGCTCCGCTCTATGATCTTTGCTCCACCAGGATGTCTCCCTCCTCCAATCACCACAGAGTCCTCAGTCCCACCTCCCTCCTCCAATCATCGCAATGAATCATCATGTCCCACCCCCCCACTGCCTGCTGACCGATGTCTCTCTCATCCAATCAGCACCCTCGATCATCAGTCTCACCCCCACTGTCTCGTGGAAAGCAGAGATTTTTAATAGATTTTTCTTTCACCGAATGTGAAAATCCGGATTACAAAACATGGGGGGGATTGTCCCCCACTTCTCAAAACATGGAGGAGGCGTGTCCCGCTTGTCCCCTCCGGGATTTCCGCCCATGTGACATGGAGAGTGAGTACTTTCACTTGTAAATGGTGTGTGTACTGCAGTAGATAAAATCCAAACCATGAGCAAAAGTTAATTTCAACACAGGTTGCAAATATTTTGCAATTACAGAATTAGTAGATAGGATATTTTATACAATGCTGTATCATTCAAGAGTGGGATCGATGGTGCTAAAAGTGAAAGGCTGCAGTGCAAGTTAGGCCCACATTCATGCTCATTTCTTTATAAATTAATCTATTCCAAACTACTGTTCCAGGAAAAAGAAAGTGTCCCTATTTTGCCCACGTTTTACACGCATGGTTATCCAGTCACCTTACGCACACCTCATCACAAATTCCCTCAATTCCTCCACAAGTCAGTAGATTGTTTGTATGATGTTTATGACGGACATGAAGAAGTTTCACCCAACTGAATATTGGGAAGTTTTAAGCCTTTCTTCACTCTCTGTAACAATCCCCATTTCCCAGCCAAGGATTTTCTTATTTTCATTGAGTGAGATTAAACGGAACCATTTTTTACCAAGAGTAACATACCCTTTTATCCCAATTCATCCATTCTAACACATTTACCTATTTGTGCTAATCCCATCTACCTGCACTAATCCCATATCTATCTGTGCCTTTCCTAGCTAAGAAATTGTCTAAATGCGTTTTAAATGCTGTAATTGCATTCACCTTCACCACCTCTAGTGACTTCATCCCGGGTAACTACGCTCTGAGATCTCCTTTAAACGTTTTCCCTCGCTGCTTAAATCTGTGCCTTACAGTTCTAGACTCCTTCTCCATATCTATCAAATCTATCGGTGGGCTTCATAATTTTATATAAACCACTATAAGATCTCCAACCTCCCAACAAAAATAAACTGAGCCCAGTCTCTCCTTCTACGTGTAGCCCTCCATTGCAGGGAATGTTAAGTTGAATCTAGTCTGCACTCTCTCTATTGCCACAATATTCTTATGTAGTGTGGTGATCAGCATGGAGCACAATGTTCTAAGTATAGTTTAACCAATGTTTTATATGGATGCAACATGATGTCTTGATCCACATCATGGTGGACGTCTTGTTTGCAATCATGTACAAGTCCACCACCGATTTTCGGGCACCCTTGGTTCCAGAGCCTTGCCGGATTAGCCATTTTGCCAGATCAACAGAGGTGACACAATAATGATACAACTCTGACTCTCTAATTATACCCCCCCCCCCCCCCCCCCCATATCTCTAAAGCACTATGAATTTCTAGAAACATAGATAGGGTTAAATGTAGGCAAAATAAGCTATGAGCTTATAACTCTTAACTCTAAAAAAATATCTCTTTCAGGACAGAGGGACACATCCCAAATGAGCACAGCGCCATTTGTGGTTGCCCAGAGAATTTCAAGTAAGCCCTTGTAATTTTATCCGTATTAAAGGTGGTGCAGGACCATCAATTCCAGGAAAATTGGTGGTGGACATATATAGTCCTTCTGCTGACTGGATAGCATGCAACAAAAAAGCTTTTCACTGTGCCTTGGTACATCTGACCATAAATCTGATTAGAACTGTGTGTCAGGAATTATGGGGAGAAGGCAGCAGAATGGGGTTAGGAGGGAGAGATAGATCAGCCATGATTGAATGGTGGAGTAGACTTGATGGACCAAATGGCCTAATTCTGTTCGTATAACTTACGACCTTGTAAGCTTGATATTTCAATTATTATGCTCAATGCCTCGGCCTCTGAATGCAAGCTTTCCAAAAGCCTTCTTCACTACCACATTCTCCCATGTGGTCACATTCAGTGAGCTGTAGACTTGCATCCCACGGCCCACGTGTACACTAATGTTCTTAAGGTCCCTACCATTTACTCTAAATGTCCTACTAGAATTTAACTTCCCTAGTACCGTACACTTGCTTGGACTAAATTCCATCATTGAACACTCCACCTAACTTCAGTGAGTAAGGAACGCGCACTCTAGTACCTGAAATACTATCTATTTCTCACAACAAGAACTTTGCTTAAACGGTTGAATAATGTAGCACCCGGAGAAAACCCACGCAGGTCACGTGGAAAACGCACAAATTCCGTACAGACTATCTCCTGTAGTCAGGATTGAACCCGGGTCTCTGTCACAGAGGCAGCAAGTTTCCCGTTGCACCACCATGCCGTCCAAACCGTCTCTGTTTGAAAAGGGTGTCAAATCTGCTGCTGATAGCAAACACATTGGTTTTAGGGAAAAACCCATGACGTTGGATCACAAATACCCTATTTTAGATGTTGCCACCATATTAGTAATCAGATTTCCCAGGCTGAATTTTCTTATTCATTTTCCCTTATTCCATTTTCCCCGTTCACAAATCTGAGGAACAATTGAATTCTATTATATAAATTAAATGTTGATTCATTCACACTGAGTTATATAAATACTGGCATTTACCTTTTAATACCAGTGACTCATGACATTAAGGTAATGCAATTCACATCCAGGCCAGCTGGAAAACAACTAAGTATTTTATGAACACGTTATCAGTTGACTAATTCCAGTTAAATTAAAGATTTAAGTAAAAAGCTTGAGAGGGATCTTATCCTTAATCACAGAAAATACTGGCTTGCTTTCTTTATTGCAATTAATTTTCCTTCACATTTTTTAGGTTATTCCACAACATGTACCACTCTCTGATCAAAGAGTTGAACAAATTATTCAACATCTTTGTTGATTAAACTTCTCCTAATGCTTAATGGGAAAGCATAGGTAAACATCTACTGGATCTCAGAAGAGATTGTTTTTTAAAAGAGTCACATTTTGCGATTCTTTAGCTGACTTACAAATTTGAGCAGGAGCTACCTTTTCAGTTGTTGTCTGCTCACACTCAGAAACAATCAAATGCTGGCGAGATGTATGCATAGAGCCTCTCATTAAATGAGCTTCTCTGTAGTATTGATTACCTTTGTGGTTCTGGCCTTAATTGTGTGTAATTTTCTTCACACAGGAAATGATCCATTTAAAACAAAAGACACTAAGTGCTGGGGTAACTCAGCAGGTCAGGCAGCTTCCCTGGAGAACATGGATAGGTGACGTTTTGCATCCGGACTCTTCTTCAGACTGACTGTATGTCCGGATGGAAGAAAGCTAACAGAGGAGGGGCAGGACAAAGCATGGCAGCTAATAGCTGAATACATGAGGTGGGCCTTTGATAGGCAGATGGTTGGACAAAGGCCAGAGATTACTAAAATGATGTGAACAAAAGGATTGAAGTCAGCGAAGGAATGTAGAAGGCAAACGGTAGAAATTGGTGTGAGTCTATGTGGGACACAGGGGAGAAGGGTGGAGGGTATAAAGGGGGATGTGTGTGGGAGAAAATGGGAAGGAGGGGGTGGGGTTAGAAGTTATGTAAAATTGGAAAATTCCAAGTTCATACCGTTGGGTTCAAGGATCAAGAGTCAAGAGTGTTTTATTGTCATATACCCTGCAATGGAACAATTAAATTATTACTTGCTGCAGCAGAACAGATATGCACATATTGTACTGAGTAGACACCATAATAAACTACAAAAAGAAGTTCAATACATAAAAACAAACAGACAATATAGTGCAAAGACAAAAACTACAATGTCCACATATCCCCAGTGCAATCAAGGCAGTTTGTGCTTTGAAGTTTAGTTGGAGTTTGTAGTGTTCAATAGCTTCATGGTTATTGAGAAGAAGGTGCTCCTGAACCTGGACGATATTTCAGGCACATATACCGTCTTCCGATGGCATGAATGAGAGTGTGGCCAGGATGGTGTGGGCCTCTGAATGTGCAGGCTGCATTTTGAGGCATTGCCTCCTAATAGATCCCTTCGATTGAGCAGGAGGTCAGTAACTGTGATTGACCGGACAGTGTTCGCCAGTTTTTTGTCATCTTCTTTGTTCCTGGATGATCGAGTCGCAGAACCAGGCGGTGATGCAACCAGTCAATATACTCGCTACTGTACACCTGTATAAGTTCAAGAGTGTATTTGTTGACATACCAAATCTCTTCAATCGCCTAAGGAAGTAGAGGCATTGATGGGCTTTCGTTAGGATTGCATCAATGTGCAGGACAGATCTTCAGAATTATGCTCGACCAGGAATTTGAATAATGTGACTCTCTCCACCACAATCCCCTTGATGAAAACAGGTTTGTGGATCCCCTTAACATTCCACTTCTAAAGTCAACAATCGGTTCCTTGGTTTTACTGACGTTGAGAGCAAGGTTGCTGTTCTGGCACCATTCTGTCAGGTGATCAATGCCCCTCCTATACTCTGACTTATTATCATCCAGAATTAGTTCAACATTGGTGGTGTCATTGCCAAATTTGTAGATGATGTCGGAACTGTCATGGGTATAGAAAGAGGAGGGCAGGGGACTGAGCACACGGACGTGAGGTGATCCTGTGCTGATGTATATCAAGGAGGAAGTGTTGATGCCAATTCCTACTGATTGTGTTCTGTTGAGGATCCAGTTGCAAGGGAATTCGCAGAGACCCAGTTTCCTGAGCTTGGTAACCAGTTTGTAGGGGATGATGGTGTTGATCGCCGAGCTGTAGTCTATGAATAACAAGCTGATGTATGTGTTTTTAATGTCCAAGTGGTTTAGTACAAAGTGGAGAGCCAGTGAAATTGTATTCTCCATTGATCTATTGTTGCGATAGTCAAATTGTAATGGTTCCAGGGTCCAGTGGTTGTATGGAGCATGAGGTGCTGTTCCTCTAATTTACTTGTGATCTGTCTATCTCCTTTGTACTACCTATAAGAATATTTTGATTACAATTTCTCAAGGGAGTGATGAACAGATTGCGTTTCTCCATTACTGTGCGAAAACATTAAAATATTACAACTTTTATTCACAGCAACAATACCCAGTCGAGCACGATTCTGAGCTGGAGATTTAAAGGATTGAAACATTAATAAAATTGTTGCCATTTTCATATCAGAGAATCAATTGCCCCACTTTTTCCAAAGCAGCTAAAGATGTTTTAATATAATTCTAACATGCGATAATCTCTTCATGAGTTTAGGTTCTCAGTCTATCTTATTTCATCTGGAAATTGATGGAACAGGTTGATCAATCTTTGAAAAAGATTGCCTGATTTAAAACTATTCTCTTCTAGTTTCAGCATGAGTCATCCACTCCCACAGTTTAACTTTGGAGTTCCAAAGTTGGGGTAAAAAGCTGGAGTAACTCAGCGGGACAGGCAGCATCTCTGAAGAGAAGGAATGGGTGACTTTTCGGATTGAGTTCCTTCTTCAGACTGGAGAGGGATAAGGGAAACGAGAGATATTCTGTAGACGGTGATGTGAATAGATAAAGAACAAAGTATGAAAGATATGCATAAAAAAGACGATGATAAAGGAAACAATCCATTGTAAGCTGTTTGTAGGGCGAAAATGAGGAGCTAGTGCAACTTGGGTGGGGGAGGAATAGAAAGAGAGGGAATGCCTGGGCTACCTGAAGTGAGATGAAACAAAAACATACCACTGGGTTGTAAGCTGCCCAAGGGAAATATGAGGTGCTGTTCCTCCATTTTGCATTTAGCCTCACTCTAACAATGGAGGAGATCGAGGACAGAAAGGTCAGTGTAGGAATAGGAAGGAGAATTAAAGTGTCCAGCAAATGGGAGATCAGTTTGGTTCATGTGGACTTAGCGATGGTGTTCTGTGAAATGATCGGCCAGTCTGCGTTTGGTCTCACCGATGTATAAGAGTCCACATATTGAACAATGGATACAGTAAATAAGGTTGGGGGAGGTGCTGGTGGACCTCTGCCTAACTGAAAGGACTGTTGGGGTCCCTGGACAGAGTCGAGGGAGGAGGTATTGCGACAAGTGTTGCATTGTCTGCGGTTGCAGGGGAAGGTACCTGGGAAGGGGGTGGTTTGGGTGGGAAGGGATGAGTTAACCAGGGAGTTGCATAAGGAATGGTCTCTGTGGAAGGTGGAAAGGGGTGGAGATAGGAAAATGTGGCTAGGGGTGGGTTCTCGTTGGAGATGGCGGAAATTTCGGAGGATTATGTATTGTATACGATGGCTGATGGGGTGGAGGGTAAAGACCAGGGAGACTCTGTCTCTGTTGTGACTAGGGGTAGGAGGAGCAAGGGCGGAGCTGCGGGGTTCCGAGGGGACATGTGTGAGGGCCTCATCTATGATGCGAGAGGGGAACCCCCATTCCCTAAAGAATGAACACCTCATCTTGTGTGCAGATGTGGCGTAGACGGAGGAATTGTGAGTAGGGGATAGAGTCTTTGCAGTAAGCAGGACAGGAAGAAGTGCAGTCAAGATAGTTGCGGGAGTCACTGGGTTTATAATAGATGTCATTCAATAGTCTATTTCTTGTGATGGAGACTATGAGCTTAAGAAAGAGAAGGGAGGTGTTGGGGATTGTCCAAGTAATCAAAATTATGTGTGAAGTTGAAGGAGTTCATGACTTCTGTGTGGGTGCAGGAGGGAGCACCAATGCAGTCATCAATGTAATGGAGATAGAGTTTGGGGATAGGGCCAGTGTACACCTGGAACAGGGATGGTTCAACATACCCTACAAAGAGGCAGGCAGAGATGGGGCCCATGCGGGTGCCCATAGCCACGACTTGGACTTGGAGGAAGTGGGAAGAGACACAGGAGAAGTTGTTGAGGGTGAGGACCAGCTCCGCTAGGTGGAGTAGAATGTTAGTAGAGGGAAATTGGATGGTTCTGCAGTCGAGGAAGAAACGGAGGGCTTTAAGGCCTTCCTGGTTGGGGGTGAAGGTGTTTGTTTCATGGAACACCTTCCTTCTCACGTGAACCAACCTGATCTCCCGATTGCTGGACACTTTAATTCCCTTCCCATTTCTACACAAACCTTTCTGTCCTTGGTCTCCTCCATTGTCAGAATGAGGCTAAATGCAAATTGGAAGAACAGCATCTCATATTTCACTTGGGCAGCTTACAGCCCAGTGGTATGAATTTGATTTCTCTAACTTCATGTAGCCCTGGCATTCCCTCTCTCTCCATCCCTCCCCCACCCAAGTCGCACTGGCTTCTCATTTCTACCCTACAAACAGCCTGTTTCCTTTATCATCGTTACTTTTTTGCATATCTTTCATTCATTGTTCTTTATCTCTCCACATAACCATCTATATCTCTCATTTCCATTATCCCTATCTGAAGAAGTGTCTCGACCCAAAATGTTATCCATTCCTTCTCTCCAGAGATGCTGCCTGTCCTGCTAAGTTACTCCAGCTTTTTGTTTCTATCTTCGGCTTAAACCAACGTCTGCAGTTCCTTCTTACATATTCTGTGTGATGTTGGGAATAAGGACTAGGTCAAATCTTGATTAATTGAAGAAAAGAAAATAACCTAAATTGCAAATTCCATCATCATAGAAGGTAGGGTGCTTGTGTTAGTTGCTCTTATGAGCTGAAGATGGATTTCCAAGTGAAAAACATAACTTTCTGACATTTACCACCATTTTCAAAGTAGAAATGCAAAAATATATATTTTAGCTTTGGTTAAATACTTATTCATGGCCTGTACGGCATAGAAATAAGCCCTTTGGCGTCCACAAAATAATAATTTGAAAGTGTCTGGTATTTTCAAAATTCATTTTCAGTGAATAGTTCATGACAGAAAAATGTAAAATATAATAATTTCAACATTTTTTATGATTATTAACTTATTGGGTTTAGGTAGAGTACCAGAGGTTGAAAATAATTATTTTGTATTTTGTTTCATTTTAAATAGTACTCTGGAGTGTAGCGCAACTCATTTAAACTAGGAGCATCAAGGGTTAGACATCCCTACTGAGGCAGCTAACTTTCAACGGAATATAATCCATAATTACAGATAACCATATGACACATTCATTTAAAGACAATAATGCAATAACATAGACACCTCATAGCATTTATTTTATCCTGTGATCCCTCTGGCTTGTCTCATGTTGAACAATGACCCTTCCCTTATGATCTTTCTGGGACTGATACATCTGATTATCATCAGGTTCTTATTAACCGATATCCCAGTGAGCATGATTATTCATTTGCAGCCCTTTAGGGAAACCTATACACTTTATGAGGAAGTTCAAAAAAGTACCACCAATGATATCTCCAATATCTGCCCTTTTGAAATGATTATCAAAGCTATTACCAGATCCTAATGCTGCTGCCATAATGGTGGAACAAGTTTTGAATCTTGTCTAAAAGTTTGATGATCACACCAACTCAATGGAAGAAATACCTCTGGTCAGTGACTCCATGCATTCTGAGACAGACATGTTATTTGCATTCGCATTTAGTGTGGCCTCAGTGACCTGATATTTGCCAAACAACGGACTCTACTGCAGAGGGATATCTTGCCTGTTCTATCCAGGAGGGACCTCATGCAGTCATCACTGTCACTTTCCAAACTAGACAGATCACATTTGGAGATTTTGATTTTTCTGCATGTCACACGCCAAACCATGGTACAGGATATGTATTGGAGGCAAAAGGAGACCTGCTCTTTGTCTTTTTCCCAAGGAGTATCATTCAAACAGAATATGGTAGTCCTGTGCTCGGATCCAATGCCTGCCTAATAACAAATCTCTATAAAGCATTTTTCGGTTATAGCGGACTGAGGCTCCAATTGCACCGCCCTTCCACTTCCGAGAGTTCCACAATGAGCTGGTGCTATCTGGCATTCTTCTGGTTGCAGGAGCACAGAGGGAGCGGCATGATGGTTGCGAGTATACTCGACCCGTCCCCAGTGCATTATGTGTGGTGCCGGGGTCTCCGCTGCTCACTGGCCTGTGAATTCTCGCTTGTTTGACCCACCCCACCTAGCCCCCAGTGCCATGTTTATTCACTTCCAGTCTTGGTTTACACATTGCCCCCCTCACTCTGTTACAGCGGACAATCAGCAATAACGGACACCAACTCCATGGTCTGTCATTGAGAGGGTCTACTGTACCTTGATTTACCTGTCATTTTGAGCAATAATGTACCTAATTTCTCTTGGCATACTCTGCACTACTTATGAGTATGTGCACACTATTCCTGCCTCGTTGCACCATGGCTTAGTAGGGCAATTCCAATGCACAGGAATGCAAAGACTGCAGAGAGTGGTGAACTCAGCCCAGTCCGTTGTGGGCACAGCCCTCCTCATCGTCAAAGGCATCTGCATGTTCCTGCATCAACAACGTGGCACCAATCATCAAGTATTCCCACAACACAGGCCTTCATCTTGTTGCTACCGTGGACAGGAGGTACAGACACTGAACTCCAAAACCACAAGGTTCAGGAACAGCTACTTTCTTACAACCATCAGGTTCTTGAACCGACTTGCACAACCCATATCCGATTTCAGCAACGGAACCATCTCTTGCACGACCGTGGACATGTTTTCTAATCATCTTTGTGCATTAATGTTTTGTTTTGCAGTCTTTTCTTTTTCACTGTCTTGAATAATTTATGTATAATTTATGCATTGTGTGTTGTCTGATGCCTGCGATGCTGCAGCAAGCAAGTTTGTCATTATATCTTTACCACACTGTACTTGTGCAAATTATGATAAACTAAACTTGACATTTGTTCAGAGGAACGCATAATGAAATGCCTGCAGGTGCCAGCCCCCACTATTATGCAGTTCACTATGGTATCAACATGCGTTGAAGTAATCAAGCAATTCATTTCAAATGTTTAAGAAGGAACTACAGATGCTGGAAAAATCGAAAGTAGATAAAAATGCTGGAGAAACTCAGCGGGTGAGGCAGCACCTAAGGAGCGAAGGAATAGGTGACGTTTCGGGTCAAGACCCTTTATTTTAAATGATAGCTTTAAACTGCTGTTTTCTCATTCATTGCTGTCCATGGCACATATAACATTTAACATACCGCTTCTTTTTTTTTTTAAACACACATCTTCTACATCTAACATACCCCTTTGGGTTTGCGTTGCATACTTATTTCTCTTTCTGATTAAGCCGATTTTACCATTTGCTATGATCTACCTGCATTTGCAAACTTGAATGAGGTGTTCTGTTTTAACAATGGGCTGTTTTGAATGAACAAAGTCAGGTTGTGTGACTACAGAGTTGTCCATCTTTTGTCATCATGCATGCAGCAAATTTCCCATTTGTTAAACTTAATATATTGATGGGATGTGGAGAGGATATTTCCGCTTGTGGGAGAGCTAAGGACCAGAGGTCATTGCCTCAGAATTAAAGGGCGTTCCTTTAAGAAGATGGGGAGGAATTTCTTTAGTCAGAGGGTGGTGAATCTATGGAATTATTTGCCACATAAATCTGAGGAGGTTAAGTCAATGGATATTTTTAAGGCAGAGATAGATAGATTCTTGATTAGTACGGATATGAGGGGTTATGGGGAGAAGTCAGTAGAATGGGGTTCGGAGGGAAAGATAGATCAACCATGATCGATTGGTGAATAGATTTAATGGGCCGATCTGCCTAATTATGCTACTATCGCTTATGAATTTATGACAACATAAGCAGGTGAACACGTGAGTGATATAGCAATGCTACAAAATTTGGGGATTTTAAGAGTCAAGTCTGCAATTTATGCCATCAGATAAAGCATAAAAAGAAGTTTAATTTGACACCTAATTCACTTTCATATCTTCAGTATTAAAAAAGTTATGGCCATTTTTATACTTGGAAATTAGCATCTTGTTCCCTATTGCTTTTCCATTGACTTAACACAAAAGCTGTGATGGAGGACGGTCAAAAGCCCATAACATTCTTAAAAATTAAGAGAACTGAATGAAATGTTCAGTTATTATAGATTGAAGCATTCTGAAACAAATATAAAACATCTTACTTGGATGACCTGAAATTAAAGCATATGATTAGTTAATTACCTAATTGTAGCTAATTACAAAATTGACCGGAAATAGTAATAAACACCCAGACTGCTTTGAAAATTCAAAAATGTGATATTCTCAAGATCAGAACTTTAATATCATTGTATAATATGCTGCAAGTCCATAATAGATAGGTAAATAAATTCCAATTTCTAGCAATAGACCAAGTCTTTATGGAGAAGATCAGTTGCTAGCTAGTACATTGGCATATCATAATCAGTAGCATCATCATGCTTGTTAGATTGTAACCAATAAGCAACTCGTATTATACTTTATTTTTCCTCAACTTTTCAATTTTGGCATTGTAAACTACAAGTTTTTGCTCTTCAAACCACACATGACATGCCTTTCTGCCCATTACTTTCCCATTAACAATGTCCTGTAGATTCCATTTCTTAAGAAAATGATAATATTTTAAAATAGCCTAAGTATCCAATTAACAAACTAATCCCATTCACACAATAATTCACAATATGACATGATTTTTAAATCTCACTGTCATGAATTTATATCCCAGATGGAAGGAATTTAATGTTTAGTTCCCATAAATTAATCCAGAAACATCCTCTCAAAATATAATCAAAATTATTGTTTTTTGCACAATACATGCGACTCAAACTGTTGTGAATATTTAGTTAAAAAATAATGATCATGGAGAGAGAATAACACAAAATATAAACAATTTGGCCGGCTTATGACGATAGTCCAAAAAAAAAGGGCAATTTAATCATCTTGTTTCTGGAACGCGATCGATTGGAACGTTGCATTTGCGGTGAATTTGAACCTCATATCGGCAGGAAAAACACTGCCGGTTCGTATGGGGCCCTAATCACATTTTCGCAACGTAAAATTAGATTAAAGCTATCCCAAGAAGCAAGATTATATGTAAAATACACGACTTACCCTTTGTATCATCCCGTTCTTGCGACCCGTCACGTTGTAGGCATTGAGGGCGTTCAAAGTCGCATTTAATTTTAATCCAAATATTAAATTGTCCAGCAATTTTTTAATTTTTAAAAAAATATAGCACGAACGGGAGTCGGTTTGATTATTCTACAGCAGCTAGCAGCCCGAGGAAGTCCGCCTCCGACAGGCAGTGCAAAACGGCATTTTAATCCCCCCCCCCGCTCCTCAAAGGCGCCAAGGTCGCGCACACAGCCAGTGGCAGAACTGCAACGCAGATTAAGGTAAGTTTTGTAACATCTCTAAATGATAGTGCAATTCTTGATAGATGCAGAACATTTTGGATACGTTTAGAGTTGAAGATAGGAGACTAGGTAGGAGAGCATTAAAATGGTTGACTATAGACAATAGACAATAGGTGCAAGAGTAGACCATTCGGCCCTTCGAGCCAGCACCGCCATTCAATGTGATCATGGCTGATCATCCCCAATCAGCACCCCATTCCTGCCTTCTCCCCATATCCCCTGACTCCGCTATTTTTATGAGCCCTATCTAGCTCTGTCTTGAAAGCATCCAGACAACCTGCCTCCACCGCCCTCTGAGGCAGAGAATTCCACAGACTCACCACTCTCTGTGAGAAAAAGTGTTTCCTCGTCTCCGTTCTAAATGGCTTACTCCTTATTCTTAATCTGTGGCCCCTGGTTCTGGTCTCCCCCAACATCGGGAACACGGTTGAATCCAGAGGCAACATAACCTTGGATTTAGAAAGGACCAGATATGATTGATTACAGGAATGGAAATAGTCTCCAAATATCACATAACTGCATTTCCTCTGATTTTTATGAAATGCAGCATATATATTTAAAATAATGATCATTAGGTCAGCATAATTTATGTAACCTTCAAAATGACATCTGAATATATTAAAATCAGAATTCATTATAAAATAAATGGTGAAATGATAGTGAAGTTGTTTGGTATTCTAGAAATGATGCTAAATCTTATTTGTGACTGTTGCAAAGGGATTTAATAAAGTGATATTTACGAACAAAAAGAATAAAACATGTTTCACTGCTGCCATAGCTACCCATAAAACATTGCTCCATGTTCTCAATCTGCGTCTTGAACTGAACGAAACTGTCATTGTTGAATACCAATTCCATCATAATTCCGATATTCCTCAACTTTTAAAGCCTGGATTATTAAAGAGTTTGACCTACCACACGCATCAGCAAACCAGCACATACATCTGGTCTCTGATGCTTGATCTAGGAATACTTCAAAATTACTCTCTAATCACCAATTATCTCCTCTGGCATCTGATTATACGGATGTAATTTGTAGTTTTAAACGGCTTCAGATGTACTGAGTTGAAAGGTGTCATTAATTTTTCAACCACTTTTTGAAACAGGTTATCAACTCAATTGTACTGATAGCTGGCGCCAGGGGTGCAGTGCATTGTAGCTGGAGCTCACCGGAGCATCGCTCTGGCACCTCTGTAAAAAAAAGCCAAAATAAACAGCGGGGAAATTTAACTAGCGGGGAATTTACCAGCGGCACATATTAAATAAAGGGGATTTACGGAAGGGAAGGTTGGGGTAGAGAAGATAATAATTTTTTTTTTTTTTTTAACTTTATTTTATTAGAAGTAATCTATTTACAATAATGTAAACAGCTTTACAAACCTCAACTTAATTACACATTTTTTAAATAATCCATTGACAGTTATCATCTTCTATTTTTTTGGAAATAAAGAAAAGAATAGAATAGTTTTAAATCAATAAGAAAGTGATTAAATAATAATTTGATTATATAGAAAAGAAGAAGAAAATAGAGCAAGGAAAAAAGATTATAGATTAACAAAAAGTGAAAAAATATTATATATATATATATATATATATCAATGAAAATCAACAAAATATATTGTATCTAAAACTATTACAAATAATAATATCAATGAAGACATGCCTATTAATCCTAGTATAAGAATCAATTATTCTCATCAAATCCCGCTGGGTACCCGTCAGGCTGTGACATCAAGAACAGCTACTTCTCTAGATACTGTATATATGGAGACCATATTTGTTCGAAAGTATTATATTTGTCCAATAGGACAAATCTGATTCTTTCTAATTGTAACGTCTCCAACATCTCTGCTGCCCACATTTTAATTGTGGGGGATAATGTTCCCTTCCAAAATTTCAATATGATTTTTTTCCCTATTATCAAACAGTAATCAAAGAAATTTCTTTGATTTCCTGTAAGTACCGAATTTGAATCCAAAATCCCAAGTATTATTAACTTTGGGTCTGGATCCAATCTAATTTTTAGAACCTCAGAAATAACCTTAAAAATTTCTGTCCAGTAGTAATTCAGTTTGGGACATGTAGCAAAACTGTGTGTTAAATTTGCTTCTAAGTTCTTACATTTATCACAAATTGAAGAGAGATTGTGAAAGATACTATTTAATTTAGTTTTTGAATAGTGTAATCTGTATAATACTTTGAATTGTATCAATGTATGTCTGGCATTTAACGAACACCGATGTATTTGCTGTAAACTTTCTTCCCAATTTTCTTTTGTTAAGGATAAACCAATTTCCTTTTCCCATGCTTGCTGATATGTTTCCGTTGTTGGATTCTCCTTATCCAAGATTATGTTATATATATGGGCTATTAATTTTTCCTAATTTGGGTGTAAATTAAACAAATCATCTAATAATCCTGGTACTTTATTTTTATAATCTAGTGTGTTTGGTTTTATATAATCTCTAATTTGTAAGTACCTAAACAAGTGTTGCGGAGACAATCCGTAGATATCTTGTAACTCTTGGAATAAAAGAAATTTTCCTTTTCTATAAAGGTGCTCTATCCTTTTAATTCCTAAATCATCCCAATGTCTAAACCCTCCATCCAATATAGAGGGCTTAAATAATGGGTTATTCATTATTGGTAGTCTAAGTGAAAGATTATCTAGCTGTAAAGTCTTAACTATTTGTTTCCAAATACATCTATTATTATAAATTATAGGGTTATCCCTATAAAAAAATTTTTGTACTTCCTTTGGGGCAAAGAGAACCGAGCCTTCATTATAGGGTAAACAATCTTCCTTTTCCATCTTTAACCACATTGGTTCATAATCCATATTTACCCACCAAAAATTCATATTCTTAATCTGGACTGCCCAAAAATAATATAAAAAATTTGGAAGTGCTAATCCTCCATTTATCTTAGATTTACATAAATGTTTTTTACTTATTCTATGATTTTTATAATCCCAAATAAAACTATAAATAATATTATCTATTTTTTTAAAAAAGGTCTTTGGGAGAAAAAAAGGAATAGCCTGGAACAAATATAATAATTGTGGTAAAAACACCATCTTTATAGCATTTATTCTACCAATCATGGATATAGGAAGTGTTTTCCAGTACAAAATATTTTTTTTAAGTTTATCTAATAATAGAGGGTAATTAGATTTAATTAGTGAATTATAAGATTTAGTTACATTAATTCCTAAATATTTAAATTTGTCTTTAACTATTTTTAACGGATATTGTTGTAATATATTTAAGTTAATTCCTGTTATAGGCATAATTTCACTTTTATTCCAGTTAATCCTAAATCCTGAAAATGTGCCAAAGATAGTTATAACATTAAATAACTTAGGTATACTAATTTCCAGTTTTGTAATATAAATCAAAACATCATCTGCATATAAAGATATTTTGTTAGTTGTTGTGTCAGTATTATAGCCATAGATTTCAGGTTCTGATCTGATTCTTTCCGCCAAAGGCTCTATCATCAAAGCTAATAGTAAAGGCGATAATGAACAACCCTGTCTACAACCCCTAGAGAGCTTAAATTTAGCTGATAATATTTGATTAGTTAAGATTCTTGCCGTTGGATTCAAATATAAAATTCTTATCCATTTACAGAATCTATCCCCCAATTGAAACTTTTCCATTATATTAAATAAATATAACCATTCCACCTGATCGAATGCCTTTTCTGCATCTAGCGATAGAACTGCTAATTCCCTGTCCCGTATTCTTTTTGAATATATAATATTAAACAAGCGTCTGAGATTATGGGATGAGTAGCGTTTTGGGATAAAACCTGTTTGATCTTGATGTATTAATTTAGAAATCACCAAACTTAATCTCCGAGATAAAACTTTCGTTAGTATTTTTTGGTCTGTATTTAGAAGTGCGATCGCTCTATATGATCCTGGATCTTCCAAATCCTTATCTGCCTTAGGAATAAGTGTAATTGTAGATTCGTTTAAAGATTCTGGTAATTTACCTCGTTCATATGCATATCTATATACTGTATATAATCTTGGGGAAATCAGATCTAGACATTTTCTACAAAAGGTTGGGGTAGAGAAGATAATAATTTATGTAAAGATTCAACCTTTATTAACTTCTTGTATATCAAAAAACTAAACATGACGTACTGGTCTAACCATGTAATACCCCATGTGTGAGGATATTGTGAGTATCGACACGTACACTTCCTGTTCCGCGAGAGAAATGGTACGAGGCAGAGTTGCCAAACTACCGCTTTTGATACTAATATTCTGCGATATTCATGGCTGTAGCAATAGTTCATTAGATGTTCTTTTTTCATACTTGATTACTTGATTGAGTTGGTTCCAATTTAGGTGGCTAAAATGCAAAAAAACGTATTAGCTTTATTTCGGTAAATTCTGTTACTTTTATAACTGGACCTTATTTGCTAATGATGGGGGCAAGCGTAATGCTTCGTGTCAAATCTGGTGTTGCTACAATTCTCAAGGAACATTACACTGATGTGACAATTTGGCACTGTCTTAATCACAGATTAAAACTTGCAGTAGGTGATTCGGTGAGAGAAGTTCATGGAATTAATAATTTTCAATAATTATTGGACAAATTGTACTCTGTTTACAGTAGATCACCTCTAAATCAAAAGGAATTGTCTAAATGTGCCTCTCAACTAGAAGAACACATTTGCAAAATAGGCCATGGTCTGTATGGGTAGCTAGCTCATTTTGAACAGTTTTAGCAGTGTGGCAAAACTATGAAGCACTGTGTCTTCATTTTGTAAAAGCAATGAAGGATGAAACAAGATCTGGGAGTGACAGAAAAACCTATGAAGGTCTGTTGACAAGATTCTCTTCAGAACAGTTTCTATTGGATTTAGCTCTAACGTATGACACATTGCATGAACTTGGTTTACTGTCAGAATGTTTACGATTGTTTATGCAGACAAACGGATCCAACGGAGGATAAGATCACTGCATGGACTAAAAGAGCAACCTGGTACAAAAACTCTAGTAGCTCAAGAGGCAGTTGAAAAGGGGAAGTTCAGAGAATTACTTGAACAAGCATCAACAAAATCATCTCCATTAATTATCAACAGTTTCTTACTAGTCTTATAAACAATTTGCAGCACCGTATGTTCACGACAACATCCTTGAAAGATTCTCATGCTTCTGAACATTTTAGTATGTATAAATCCCTGCTAAATGAATTGTGTGTCCTTGATGCATGCTGTTGGCCTGCTGAAATACCACCTAATTATGGAGAAACTGCAATATCGTTTCTCTGTAAGAGGTTTAAGCTTTCTTCTTCCTTTGTAATAAGTGCTTTCAGAGATTAGGTGGGGGATCGTGGACGCCGCATCCCCCAAGATATATGTCCATTACTGAGCTGTTCACAAGTTATTCCTATTAGTACTGCTGACTGTGAGAGGGGGTTCAGTTACATGAACTTGATAATAACACCAACGCGCTCACAAATTTTCATAAGTCATGTATCAGCACTTATGTTTGTTAGGTTCAGTGGAATCCTGAGCCGAATGTCATATCATGGCTGTGGTACCACAGATCAGCAGAAGACGCCAGGACAAGAGTTGCTTCAGACCCCCCGAACACATATTGTGCCTGACCGTTTTTGGAAATTATTGTGAAACTTCGCATTGGTGGCATTTGGTAAGTAGGTAATTACTTGTAAATTGGTAAAATACACGATTATCGTCTTTTCTTTTCCATGATAATTATATTTCATGATAATTAGCGAGTGCAAACGTGCAATAATTTGTCATATTATTAAATTAAGTTTTATATGTTTTATTGTACCTGTTATACACTGGGATGTTGTGATAGGCTATAAACTTGTTTGACCCTCTTGGGAGACTAGCTTGCCCCCCCCGCCCCCAAGCAAAACCTGAAATGAAGCCCCTGTTTGACAGCTCCGGCACCGAAAAAATCAGCACTGCAACACTGGCTAGCACCCTCTAAGTCTTCAAGCCCACTTGAATATTTTCTTTTACTCATGGGTTACTGCATCTATTTTATTCAATGACTTGCAGAGCACATAAGATGGAGAACAATGAACAGTATAGCAAAGCTCGGAAACGGGCCCTTCAGAGCACCATGTCTTCATTAATCATGATGCCAAATTAACTAACCCATCTACCTGCATGTGGTTTGTAATCCTCCATTCCCTGACTAGTCAAATGTCTGTCTAAATGTCTCTTAAATAGACTTGAATTTTAGAGATACACATTACAAGATAACAGGTGATGGCGCCGCTCGTGGCAGCCCCGCCAGCAGCTTGTGTGTTTTTTTCCACTTTTTGTTATTTTTGTGTGTCCTAATATATGTATTAGTGTCTCTCGGTGTGTCTTATGCCGGGGGGTGCTGGCGGGGAACGGGGGAAACCATTTCCAGTCACCTACCTCGGCGGAGATGCAACTTTTCTCCATGTCGCATTTTCGCTCCCCTCGCGGCCTATCAACTGGATTAGTGCAGCCTTTCCGACCGGAGACCGGCCCAGAGCCTAGAGCTTCAGCAGCAGGCGCAGCGTGGACCTTGACATCATGGAGCTGCGGTCATCTGCTGAGGATCGCCAGCGTGGAGCTCCGACCGCGGGGGCCTGCTCTAACATCATGGAGTTCGGTCTGTAGAGCTTCTAGCTGTGGGCGTGGCATGGACTCTACCATCGTGGAGCTGCCTGCAACCTTCGCCAAGGATCGCCTGAAGAGGTGCCCCGGCCGCTGGGCCTTTGGACTTGGCATCGTGAAGCCACAGTTTCCGGTAGGAAGCGGTTAATTCTGGAATTTCGAGCCGCGGGCTGTTCTGATATGTCCCGACGCGGAGTTTCCATCATCCCGGCGAGAGGGCCTGTACATTGGGCCATCCGTAGCGGCGAGTGAGGAAGGTTCAGGGCCCCGACCACGGGCCTACAGAACGAAGAACACTGACTGAACTTTTGTGCCTTCCATCACAGCGGGAAGTAATGGTCCCACTGTGGGGGATGTTTTATGTTTAATTTCTGTTTTGTATTGTGTTCTTTCCTTCTTGCTGGGTGAGGACTGCTCATCCGGCCAGCTTTCCCTTGAGCAAAACTGCATAATACTGGTTGCACCACTCAACCTAAAAGGTTGGAGTGAAAGCCACTTAATGTAATGTAGTGCATGAATACAGGCTCTTCGGCCCACTGAGTCCGCGCCGGCCAGCAATCACCCCAAACACTAACACTAGGGAAAATTTACGATTTTACTGAAGCCAATTAGCCTACAAACCCCAACGTCACCTGATCGGAGCCCCTCGAGAAAACCCACACAAATTTGGATAAGTTTAGAGATAGGAAATCAGGCAGGAGAGCATTAAAATGGTTGAATCCAGATGCAACAAAATCTTGGATTTAGAAAGGACCAGATATGATTAACGTTACAGGAATGGGAATAGTCTCCAAAAATCACAATACAACTTCTACTCTGAATGTTATGAAATGCACATATATATTTAAAATAATGATCATTAGGTCAGCATAATTTATGTAACCTTCAAAATGACATTTGAATATATTAAAATCAGAATTCATTGTAAAAGAAATGATGGAAAGTGAAGTTGTTTGATATTCTATAAATGATGTATGTTAAATCTCATTTGTGATTGTTGCAAAGGGATTTAATAGGTGATATTTATGAACAAAAAGAATAAAACATATTTCATTTTGTAAAGTGTTGAGATTACTCTTAAATAAATTATTTTCCATGTAGCCAAATTTGTAATAATGAATATATATTTACAACACGACTGTTTTCTAATCTTTATTTTTGTAACTATAACAGTTATGCATAATATTATGTCGTGGATGATCAGCCACAGTTATAAGACGAATTTGAGTTACAGATAATAACTAACTTTGCTTTTAACAAATTTACACAGCCAGAAAAAGTGAACTATCAGTGACATGTATCACACAGGTGCAAACTACATTGTATGTTTTTTTTTCAGTGTACGTTCTGGCAGATAACGTAGGTGAATATATGGTGACAGCACAACAATTGTGTTCTCAACGCTAACAAGACCAAGGAGCTGATTGTTGACTTCAGGAGAGGAAAGCCAGGGATCCAGAAACTTTTCCTCATCAACAGCACAGGGTAGAGGGAGTGAACAAATTCCTGGCCTTTCAGATCTCTGAAGATCAGGCCTGGACTCAGCACAAGGATTCAATGACAAAGAAAACTCCGTAGCGAGTCCAAACTTTGTCATCAAATGGTTACTTCATTAGCACGATAAATTTAACATACATGTGCGTTTGGTACTCTCATTGCTGCTACTGCTGCTGCTGAGCGAGGGTGTTGACTCGAGCTCAGCTACCTATTGACTCATGAACTCAAGGTAAGAGCTGCTGATGTAGCAGGACACTCCCTTTATCCCATCCCATCTTATTTTCACTATTACCATTGAGAGCTTGTAAACCATGACCAATAGGCTCAAGAGCAAGCATCAACCAGCAACCCAGCAACCATCAGGCTCTTGAACACTGCACTAGAGCAACTGTGATCTTCAGCAACTGTGATCACTCAGCAACTGTCAACTTCTATTGACTGTGTCCTTGGTTGCACTATGGAATTTGATTTTTGCACTATTATGATTATCTAGCAAAACTATTATTAATTAATTATTTTATCAATGAATAAGTATTGATCTTTGTGTGGTTGTGTTTGTGGCCATGTTATGATGCAGCAAGTAAGAATGTCATTGTTCTGTGGTCGGTATGTACAACTATTAAACACTCTTGGCTCATGATTGCCTGTGGGATATGGGTGGAAGGGGACAAGGGGGATACAAAACAAATGTGAGACTCGGGGATGGGAACAGAGTGTACAAAGGTGGGAAAATAGTTGATGGGAGATAGTAGGAGAAATGTGTGGACACCATGGTGGGAATGGTGCAGTGGCAACATAAAGAGGGAGGGAGTAGGGGGTTCTAACTTGAAATTGAAATCTCCTATCCCCGAGTGTCTCACATTCTCTTTTATCCCCCCCCTCTTTCCTCTACGCTCTGTCCCCTTCCACCCATATACTTCCCACTGCTTTTCTATTTCACTCCTCGTCATCATTCCCTATCTGACACCCTTTTGTCTCCTTTTCACTCCTAGCCTTTGTTACTTCTTCCACCAATCTTCCAATCACATCCCTCACCTGTATCCACTTATTATACAGTACATCGGCGAGATCAAACGTAGACTTGGCGATCGTTTCGCTGAACATCTTCACTCAGCCCACCTGGATCTACCTGATCTCCCAGTTGCTAAACACTTTATATTCTCCTTCCCATTCTCACACTGACTTTTCAGTCCTCGCCCTCCTCCATTGTCAGTTAGGCTAAATGCAAATTGGAGGAACAGCATCTCATATTTTATAGAAACATAGAAACATAGAAAATAGGTGCAGGAGTAGGCCATTCGGCCCTTCGAGCCTGCACCGCCATTCAATGTGATCATGGCTGATCATCCAACTCAGTATCCCGTACCTGCCTTCTCTCCATACCCCCTGATCCCTTTAGCCACAAGTGCCACATCTAACGCCCTCTTAAATATAGCCAATGAACTGGCCTCAACTACCTTCTGTGGCAGAGAATTCCAGAGACTCACCACTCTCTGTGTAAAGAATGTTTTCCTCATTTCGGTCCTAAAGGAATTCCCCCTTATCCTTAGACTGTGACCCCTTGTTCTGGACTCCCCCAACATCGGGAACAATCTTCCAGCATCTAGCTTGTCCAACCCCTTAAGAATTTTGTAAGTTTCTATAAGATCCCCCCTCAATCTTCTAAATTCCAGCGAGTACAAGCCGAGTCTATCCAATCTTTCCTCATATGAAAGTCCTGACATCCCAGGACTCACATCCCTTTGCTTGGGCAGCTTATAGCTCAGTGGTAAGAATATTGATTTCTCTCACTTCAAGTAACCCCAGCATTCCCTCTCTCTCCATCCCTCCCCAATCCATCACACCAGCTTTTGTTCTCACCCAGCAAACAGCTAAAAATGGCCGGTTTCCTTTATCATAGTCACTTTTTTGCATATCTTTCATTCATTTGTTCTATATCTCTCTACGTAATCATCAATATATATATATATAAAAGTCTGATCTTGACCACTTCCTGTTGTTCTGTATATTGATTTTAGAAAAAATGCCGCCACTTACGGCTGTGATTTTTGGCCACCTTAATCAGAGTCTCCATCCACTGCGCAGGACAAGAGGATTTTTCCCATCGATGAAAAATAAAAGAGTTATTAGTGTTTAAAAAATGTTGAGATTCTCTATCCTGAAGGTCACACCCCTTCTGGAGGGACTATAAAACCCAGAAGTGTTGAGTACCTCAGTCAGTCTCTGCAAGAAGGGGGAAGCGAGAGGGTCACGTCCCTCAGTCTGAGCTGTGAATAACACTGAACACATGTCTACTAAACTGTGAGTGGTTTTACTGACCTGTCAGTGCCCTTAATGTGGTTTGAAAATATAGTTTCGATATGCTAAAGCTGTGTTGCCTTTGGTTTGAAAATGCTAAAGCTGTGTTGTCTTTGGTTTGGAAATGCTAAAGTTGTGTTTCCTTGGGCTTGGAAACTGTGTTGCCTTTGGTTAGGAAATGCTAAAGCTGTGTTGCCTTCGGTTTGGAAATACTAAAGTTGTGTTGCCTTTGGTTTGGTAATGCTAAAGCTGTGTAGCCTTCGGTTTGGAAATGCTAAAGTTGTGTTGATTTTGGTTTGGAAATGCTAAAGTTGCCTTGCCTAATTAAAGTTACAGGGTACACAAAAGGCTGGAGAAACTCAGCGGGTGCAGAAGCATCTAAGGAGTGAAGGAGATAGGCGACGTTTCGGGCCGAAATCCTTCTTCAGACTGATTGGAGGTGGGGGGGTGGGAGAAGAAAGGAAAAAGGAGGAGGAGGAGCCCGAGGGCTGGGGGAGAAATGGGAAGGGGGGGTTAACAGAATTGAGAAAATTCAATGTTCAAGCCTTAACAGAATTGAGAAAATTCAAAACGTTAATTAAAGTTACCTTGCCTAATTAAAGTTGCCTTGCCTAATTAAAGTTGCCTTGCCTAAGTAAAGTTGCCTTGCTTTCTCTATAATTAAAAGTCTAATCTTGAGTGTTTCCTGTTAGCACTTTACATTGACCTTAGGAAAAGCGCTACCACGTTCGGCTGTGATTTTTGGCCATTTTTTTTCCACTTTAGTTTTTATTGTTTTTATGAATACACAAATAAAACACAAATATAACAGCGAAACATACAACATTACAGTGAAATGTACAACAGTGTAGCGGGGGGTTCAGTTTACAATTAATGATGCAGTATACAGAACTATTTTCATATTAAAACATTTTCCAATAACTTATATTATTGTCTATAAAATTGTACAATGTTGATATCTTTATTTCTATACCTAATCCATTTTTCCCATGTTCTATTAAACTCGTCTTCTTTCACTCTTAGAGAATATGTCATTTTCTCCATGACAAATATTTCCTGTACTATGTCTAACCATTGTCTAAGTCTGGGTGTGTCCGCTTCATGCCAGTTTCTTGTAATGGCCTTTCTGCCAGCTGTGAGTAGGATTTTAACCAAGTAATGGCCTTCCTTCAGCACCACTGTATTTATATTACCCAGGTATAAAGTGGAACACTTCTTGCAGACTGTATATCCTAATACCTCCGTTAATTCTGAATTCACTCTGTCCCAAAATGGTTCTATTTTTGGGTAACTCCAGAAGATATGTGCATGATTTGCGTCTGTTTGACTACATTGCCTCCAGCATGTTTGCTGCCTTAGAATTTGCTTGCTTTTTATGTTAGGTGTAATAAAGAAACAAATCAAATGTTTCCAATTAAATTGTCTCCAATTTTGTGAATTAGTGGATGTCTGTGGTGTTACACACATATGATGCCATTCTTCTTCTGAGATTGTGATGTTCAATTCCTTTTCCCACTTAAATTTTACATAAAATGTAGTTTTAGCTTGATATTCCATTAAACTATGATAAAGTTTAGAATGTTGGCCATCTTACTCAGAGTTGCCAAGCCTTATTAAAGTTGCCTTGCCTTCTATATAATTAAAAGTGTAATCTTGACCACTTCCTGTTTGTGCTTTATATTGATTTTAGAAAAAACGCTCCACGTACGGCTGTGATTTTTGGCCATCTTATTCAGTCCCCCTCCACTCATCAGGTGCCGAGGATTTTTCCCATCAATGAAAAATAAAAGTGATGGGTTTAAAAAATGTTGAGATTCTCTCTCCTGTCAATCACGCCATGATGGCCAAGTCCCTTCCAGTGGGAGGAAGGGGAGGGCCTATAAAACCCAGAAGTGTGGGCGTGGCTCTGTCTCTGCAAGATAGAGGAGGGAGAGGTCATGACTCGCTGCTTTAGTGGCCTTGCAGCCTCCTTGAAATGGTATGAAACTGCACTTGAATTTGGTGGCCTTGCACTCTGCTTGAAGTGGTAAGAAACTGCACTTGAATTTTGTGGCCGTGCACCCTGCTTGAAATGGAATTTCAAGGAATAGCCATGAGACAACTGCCAGCACACCAGCCGTGAGTGACTGAGCTGCCAGCTCAACAGGCTTGAGTGACTGAGCCGTCAGCCCAAGAATCCATTCAGCCCACAATGTCCATACTAGCCCTCTGGAAACCAGTCCATTCAGCCCACAACGCCCGTACTAGAGCTACAGAATGCCCCCCCCCCCACCCAAATTTCTACATCTTAAAGTGAGTTCAATGTTCAACAGGATTTCCAGATTTTTTTGGTTTTCATTGCAGATTTCTAGCATTGAAAGTATTTTGCTTCTGTTTCCCATGATCCTGCAGCCTTTTTTTCCTGCTTACTTGACACTCCAAGTTAATGTTTTCGAGAAGATTCACTTCAGGTCCAATCGATCTCATTGTCATGCGGCAAAGAAACAGACACTTTGGCACACCCATCCTTGTAGACGGGCCCATCTACACTAAGGGTTACACAAAAAGCTGGAGAAACTCAGCGGGTGCAGCAGCATCTAAGGAGCGAAGGAGATAGGCGATGTTTCGGGTCGAGACCCTTCTTCAGACACTAATCTTGTTTACAGTACACGGATCCTAGCCCACTGTGCCTTGGCAAGTGCTTGTTCAGATGCTTTAATTTGTTTAGTTCAGAGATACAGTGTGGAAACAGGCCCTTCAGCCCACCGAGTCCACGCCGACCAGCAATCCCCGCACAGTACCACTATTCTAAATACACCAGGGACAATTTACATTTACACCAAGTCATTAACCTACAACCCTGTACACCTTTGGAGTGTGGGAGGAAACCAAAGATCTTGGAGAAAACCCACGCAAGTCACGAGGAGAATGTACAAACAGCACCTGTAGTCAGGATCGAACCCGGGTTTCCGGTGCTGCAATTGCTGTAAGGCAGCAACTCTACCGCTGTGCCACCGGGCTTCTGAAATGTTTGAGGTTACCCGCCCCCACAACCATCTCACACAATGCGATCCAGATTGCAACAGTCCTCTGGGTGAAATATTCTTCTTCAAATCCCCTCTAAACCTCCTATTCTTCACCATAAACCTAAAATGTATCTAATCTTCTTTGACAAACTTCCTTATGATCGAACACTTTCACCAATTTCCATTGAAATGTATCTAGCTCACTAGCCTATAATGTCCTGGTTTATCCCTGTAGACATTCTTGAACAATGAGACAAAGTTGGTATCCTCCAGTCAGCTGGCATCTCACCAGTGCCTCAAGAGGATAGAAAGACCACTATTAAGGCCTCAGAAATCTCATCTTTCCTTTCTTCACTTTCTTCACTGCCATCATTGGGAATGTACTAAAATAGGCATAAAAATGATAGGTCAAATGAGCTCTTTCTGTGTCGTAGCATACATTAACGATTAAGGGGGAAACGACTGAGATATGAAACTACGTTTATCTTCAATGTACATATGTGTCACCACTGGCCATGGATTCTGTAATGGATGTTGCACAATGGCTATCACTGCTATCTGAGAGGGTGAGAAGTCTGCTTCTTAAAGCTTTTAAGTCCACTGGACTAGCCCCCATTATTGGCTCCAGCAACAAGGCACCTCCACTTTTCCAGGATAACGCTGACTTTGCTCAGTGCTAGTCATTATAATCATAATTAGTGCAAACAACTATTATATTTGATCTTGTGGTAATTAGCAATTGGAATAAATTACATTTATTACAAAGTTGATATGTCTTTATGCAAAAGGCAAACAGTCCTCTTTTGGAGTACATTATTATAGCCATGATATTCAAGGAAACATTTTGAATGTATTTCCTGTCTGCAATGAACTCATAAACATTTATTTTTTTAAATAGCTGTGATTTCACTATATCAACTATACTCTTCCCTGACTGTAGTTGAAGCACAGAGTAAATATTTTCAATAATACATACAGTTCAATACCAAGGAACTTATTCATTTTTATTTCAACCACAGAACAGCAAAAGTGCTATTTTGTTCACCTAGCATAGATATATATTGCTACTATTATCAATAGAAGTGAAGCCTATCTCTATCAATGCATTTTTAATGTATTGTAATAAACCAATGCTCCTGTTTAATCTATAGATCTTCTTCTTCTTACGAATGAAACATAAACCAAAGGAATAGTTAGATTTTCACACAGAGAGTGGTGAGTCTGTGGAATTCTCTGCCACAGAAAGTAGTTGAGGCCAGTTCATTGGATATATTTAGGAGGGAGTTAGATGTGGCCCTTGTGGCTAAAGGGATCAGGGGGTATGGAGAGAAGGCAGGTACAGGATACTGAGTTGGATGATCAGCCATGATCATATTGAATGGCGGTTCAGGCTCGAAGGGCCAAATGGCCTACTCCTGCACCTATTTTCTATGATTCTATGATTCTATGATTCTATCTTAAGCCTTGTGATGAGCAGCCAGGTTGTTGTCTCTGCGTCAATGTCTGCCAGTTCCTGAGCTCCATTTGGTGGGTGGTAGAGCGGGCACCCAGATATGACATAGTTGGCTGTCTGTTGTTCTGCTCGGCATTCACAGGCTGGGCTCGGACGGAGTCCCCATCTCCACGTGCTGGCATTGAAACGCCCAACTCCAGTACGAAGTCTGTTGAGCTTCACCCATGCTCCTCTGGGGAGGTCAGACCCATGATAGCTTTTATCTGGTGAAGAGATGTAGCTGTGTAATGGAGATGAGGTTGCCTTCTACTCCTGTGACTACTTGGTGGCTATCCAGTGTGCTTTTGTCTCAGTTGGCTGGATGGATGCTAGGAGTTGTTTTCCATGTGGAGCAAAGGGGTGACGGGACTTCAGTCGGGGTGGCCTCTGCTCTCTGTTGATAGCTTGATGGAGGAGGTGATCTGGGTCCATGGCACGACAAGATAGTGCCAGAGTTGCTGCTTGCCTTCGGATCCCTGCAGGCGGAATGTCTGCAAGTATAGGGAGCTGCTCGACTGGAGTAGGTTGAAGGCACCAAGTGATGGTTTGCAAGGTGCTATTCAGACTCGTATATATCAGGCTAATATGTCTACTTCAACTCCATACGGGTGCGCAGTACTCAGCTGGGGCATACACAAGAGCTAAGACAGAGGTGCGAAGAGTTGATGGACTGGCTCCCCAACTTGTTCCTTCCAGGCGTCGGATGAGGCCGCTAAATGCCATGACCTTGTCGCGGAGACCAGCCAGGTGTTGACGAATTGTAAGCGACCTGTCCAGCTTTATGCCAAGGTAAGTGGGTGTTTGTTGAAAGTCCAAGCGCCTGTTGTTAACAAAGACAGCTAGCTCTCGCTTAGCCTCCTTGTTGTTTAGATGGAATGCTGTTAATGCTGTTTTGCCTTCGCTCAGCTTCAGGCACCTCTTATAGGAAATATTATTGGCGTATAACTGAGGAGAGCCTTTCTGTCACATTATATCATCAGTCATTATATCATTCGCTCCTTAGATGCTGCTGCACCCACTGAGTTTCTCCAGGATTTTTGTATACCCTTTACAAACATGTTTTTGAAAATTTCTGTCATTGCAAGCTTTGAAAGATAAAATAATCAACATTTTAGCTATCATTACTTGATTTATTATTAAATAAGAGTACGCTTTTCATGTTTGCTGCTGTATACCAATTCAAACCTTGGAAGAAATTGTATGATTTTGACAAAGATTAGATCGCTAAAAGAAAGGATGTAATTTATTAGAAGAAGACTGAAAAGGCAGGTTACTATATTCTACATTATAGCAGTAAAAAATACTCAAATGTTTGTGGCTCTTTCATTATATGTGAAACCTGCGCACTATTAGATCCCAGTCTTTAACTCAGTTTTCCCTTCCATCGTCAATGGGAATGAACTAGAGTCTGGTGCACCGGGAGGTCTGTGGTCCCAAGGCAGCGACCCATGGAAACAAAGAAAGGTACACAGATAAGCACCTTGAAGAATTGCAGTCAAGGAAGTAAAGGTATAAGATTTTCTTTGGGACTCGGAGAAATTCCAAACTGACTCAGCGTCTTTCTAAACATATATTTTCCCAGTGTAACCTTCCCCGCTGTAGGGTATTACCAATCTTTCAAAGCATTTCATTATATCCCATCAATTAATACTTTTTACCCTTTTTGGTCCATGAAAAGTATGTGCCATGGCCAGAATTCATTGCCCATCCTTATTTGGACATGGAAAGGTGATGGAGAATTGGTTATATGAAGCATTTCACTGTAAAGGTGGTCTTTATTACCCAACTGTGGTTGCTCTGGAGAAGTTTTTAACACCAACTCTATCTATTGTAAAGTGTTGTTGGTTAGGAGGTTCCAGGATTCTTGCCCACGAAAGCTGTCCCTTCTTTTGACCTCAAACATCATGATACATTATTATTGGCATTATTTTCTCCACAATCCATCATATTGACACTTACCCAATTCGAAATATCTGCTTCAATAAATTATTCCTGACCACTTGCTTGGTGCAGATTGGCAATTATTTGTTTTTTTTTTCATTTCTTACTTTAAAATCAATCATACTTAGGAGCAAAGTATATGACTAAAATGTCAAAACTTTCTGCAGAGCATTACTGAATCATTTGCTCCATGAGTTATCATAAATGGGCTGACATCTGTGCTGGAAAAAGATTGTTTGTTTTTGGATGTAGAAATTGTTTCTGAGCTATCATTTTGGATATCCGTTACTGATAGGAGTTTGGTAGCGAACTGTCTGCCATTCCCACCCTTCAGAATGAGATCTGTTCGATAACCTGGAAACTGCAATTTATCAGTGACACACGGCAGAATTTTTTTTTTCATTGTGATGGCTTATAGCATTTCATTCATACCAACATTAACAATTTCACTGCATTCCATAAGCAATATTGTGGACACAATTTTTCAAGTGTGCATATTTATCGATTGATGGTGCATAAACAATGCATTTTTTTACAGGCTGGTTAAATCATTTGTGAAAATCTCTGTGCTTTTCAGGATTTTAACATGTTAAAAATGATAAAAGGTCATGCTGAATCAGTGTTCATGTCCCATTTAGAAACAATACAACAAGATCTATACCACAAACTCTAATACAGTATGGAGAGTACTACGCCAACAGTGGTGGTCTGAAGAAGGGTCTCGACCTGAAAGATCAGCCATTATCTGAAGAAGGGTATTGACCCAAAATGTCACCCATTCCTTCTCTCCAGAGATGCTGTCTGTTCCTCTGAGTTACTCCAGCACTTTGTGTCTATCTACAATTAAGTGTTGGCATTTTAAAAAAGGTATTAACTGAAGGGTTACACAAAAAGCTGGAGAAACTCAGTGGGTGCAGCAGCATCTAAGGAGCGAAGGAGATAGGCGACGTTTCGGGTCGAGACCCTTCTTCAGACTGGTCAGGGATCAGGGAAACGAGAGATGTAGACAGTGATGTGGAGAGATAAAGAACAATGAATTAAAGATATGCAAAAAAGTATTGATGATAAAGGAAACAGGCCATTGTAAGCTGTTTGTAGTGTGAAAATGAGAAGCTAGTGTGACTTGGGTGGGGGGGGGGAGATAGAGAGAGAAGGAATGCCAGGGCCCGAGGGCTGAGGGAGAGGTGGGGAGGGGGAGGAGGCAGCCTGGGTTAACAGAATTGAGAAAATTCAATATTTAAGCCCAGAGGATGCAGACTCCCCAAGCGGAATATGAGGTGCTGTTCCTCCAACTTGCGGTGTTGCTCATTCTGGCCGTGGAGGAGGCCCAGGACCGAGAGGTTGGATACGGAATGGGAGGGGGAGTTGAAGTGCTGAGCCACCGGGAGGTCGGGTTGGTTATTGCGGACCGAGCGGAGGTGTTCGGCGGAAGGCTCAGGAGGAATGGGGAAGTTCAAAAGCCATCATTTTATTGAAGCTTCCTGGTGTACTGATCAATATTTTCATCTCGATGAACATCACCAGAACAAAAACCTGGTTCTTATTTTCTTGCCATTTGCAAGTCTGCCCTGAGACTATTCTATTGAAGTTGGTGGATCACAGACATGGGGAAAACTGAACTAAATGTAGAAAATGCTGGGTATTGTCAGCAGGTTAAACCCCTGTCTCACGGTGCGAGTTGGCCCACGAGTGACCCCGAGTTTTCACTCGTGGTGATCACGTACAGCCAACGTAGTGGGAACGTCGGAACTCGCGCGAACAACTTGTCCACTCGTGGCGCTAACGGCAGGTACCCGTGAAACTTGTGAACTCGTGAAAAAAGTCAAACATGTTTGACTTTTTCCACGAGTCAAATTTCGTGGTCAAGTTTAAAATTGAAACATTTAAACTCAGAGTTATATCGTAGTGGCCCGTGCGTTAACTTTAGTGATCCGTGCGTCTACCGTGGGAACTCTTTAATAGACACAAAATGCTGGAGTAACTCAGCGGACCAGGCAGCATCTCTGGAGAGAAGGAATGGAGTCGACACCCTTCTTCAGACTTACCCAAAACGCCACCCATTCCTTCTCTCCAGAGATGCTGCCAGTCCCACTGAGTTACTCCAGCATTTTGTGTCTATCTATACTTTAGTTTCGGATATGATCAAGTGTAAGAAACGCAAACCAGACTACCTTCACATCAGAGAATCCTAATGTTCCTAATTTGGCCGAGGCACTTCACTGTCCGTGTGTAGGAAGGAACTGCAGATGCTGGTTTACACCGACGATAGACACAAACATGCTGGAGTAACTCAGCGGGACAGGCATCGCATCTGGAGAGAAGGAATGGGTGATGTTTCGGGTCGGGACCCTTCTTCAGACTCCCCGCTCATTCTTCCCTCGTCGATGTGAACTTGTGGGGGTGCGAGGAATCGGGCGTCGCTGGGTACGGGGAAGAGAGGTTTTACTGCTGAATTATGCGCAACAGAAGCATGAAGTGGGGGTAAGGTCCGTTTAAACTATCCTGTCGTGTCCCCCCCCCCCCCCCCCCAATGTTGGGAGAGAGAGGGAAGTGAGTTGTGCAAACAAACCACGGGAGACTGCATCTTTGGAGGGAAATCATAAAATGTATAGGGATGTTTTGGGCAGGGACCCTAAAGGTTGACTACCCGCTTCGCAGATGCCGTTCCTAGCCCCCCTCTCACTCCTCCCCACCCATAGTCTTTGCCTTCTCCCAATTCCACCATCCCTCGCCCCCCCCCCCCCCCCCCCCCAACCTGTCCTCGCCTGAACTGCTGAAGATAGCCGAGTGCTTTAAATGCGAATCCCGGACTGCAGCAACAACACACGCCCTGAGCGGGAGAGGAACTTGGTAACTCAAGAGCAAACGGGAGGGGAACTTGGTAACTCTGGAGACGATCTCGGAACATCGCAGATTACCATACCCGTGGGAACTCGCCTCAAACACTTGCACATCAACTTGGAATATCGTACACAACCACGAGTCTGTCACTCTGGGTCACTCGTGTGTCAACTCGCACCGTGAGACAGGGCCTTTAGGAAGCAACTGTTGAGAGGGAACTGGAGCTAATATCTCTGGCCAATAACCCATTGTCCAAAAGTGAAAAGTGAGAAAACAAGTTTTATTTAGGTGTCAGAGTCATACAGCATGAAAACAGAACCTTCGGCCCAGTTTTTTTTCCCTCTCTCTCCCTCTCCCCTCCCCCTCAATGATGCTATTTCCTCAGGAGACCTAGAAAATTTGGCATGTCGCCAATTACTCTATCAAACTTTTACAGATGCAGGTAAAAAGCATATTATCAGGTTACATCACAGCCTGGTTTGGGAACTGCTCTGCTCAAGACTGTACAGAATTGCAGAGTTCAGGATGTAGCCGAGTCCACCACACAGCCAAGACTCCCCACCACTGACTCCATTTACACTTCATGCTGCCCTCAGAAAAACAGCAAACATAATCAAGGACTTTTTCCAGACCATTCATTCCCACTTCTTCCCACTGCCATCAGGCAGAAGATGCATAACATTGAAAGAACAGACCAACAGATTCAGGAACAGCTTTTTGCCCTCAGCTTTCTGAATGGTCCTCCCATAAGTTAGGGTGTAGACCCAAAATTCCAACCTACTGTACCTCGCTGTGAACATTGGGCTTTCTGTCTGGAGCTGCTATTCCACAATGCTTAAAACTATATTCCACACTCTGTTTTTTTCTCTTTGCTCTGTCTTGATCTTGTGTGTGGCTTGATTATATTCATGTATTGTATTATTTAATTTGATTGGATAGCACGTAAGCAAAAGCTTTTTGCTGTATCTCAGTACAGGTGGCAACAATAAACCAGTGCCAATACAAAAGCTGGATCTGGAAAAGATTAGATAATTCATTAATTGTCAGCCCAATATCTTCAAGGCTGTTTTACCTGTTAGCATTCCAGGCTCACTGCTGTTGTAAGTTATTCTTTGTAAATAATCAACACTAATGATCATTTGATCGAAGAAGGGTCTCGACCCGAAACGTCGCCTATCTCCTTCGCTCCTTAGATGCTGCTGCACCCGCTGAGTTTCTCCAGCTTTTTGTGTAACCATCATTTGACTACTTAGCTTTGAGACTACAAAGGGGATATATGCTTTTAAAAAGTCCTAGTGACTGAAGTGGTAGGCTCATTAGTAATTAAGTAAAGATCAGTTCAGATAGCTTAACATTCAAAGACAATCTTGGTTAAAAGGGTAGTCTTTTAATCACATTTTCACGATTGGGCACAATAATTAGATCATCATTTTATTTCTGAGAACATTGATTCACATTTCCTTTTCTCTTTCTTACAAGGACCTGCAGATGTTATTTAATAATCAAAAATCATTTTACCAGCATCTCACCAGTCATAACAACATCAAGAATTAGAAAAGCAAAAAGGTTAACAGCAATTGATGTAAGTTCTTTACATAGGAAAAATGATTGATGCAATACCATTATATGAATGTGATCTGATTATTTCCGTTGCTTTGTTTCAGGTGATAGTCCAGAACTCTAACATGAATGGTGGTTTCCAGTACTTATTGCTGCCTCATCTACCAGCACCTTATCTGAGATTTGTGTTGTAAAATGCAATATTTCTTGTCATTTTTCCATCCTGGGAGGAAAAGATCCTGAGAAATCAGTCTGAAGGGTCTCGACCTGAAATATCACCTGTATCTTTTCTCCAGAGATGCTGCCTGACCTGCTGAGTTACTCCAGCATTTTGTGTTTAATTTTAAAAAAAACGTGTTTACTGTGCGTAAGTTCTAAATTGTTAATATCAGGTAACATGTATGTCTCCAAACAGCAACAGACACCAGTTCTTGTAGAAAAAAACAAATTTGAAACCAGTATAGCTTGAAAAACCTTTAATTTATATATCTTGAAATGGGTTTGTTGAAATCTGATTTATTTTTTCCTATCATTAAACAAAGCCAAGAACATGTCCATTACCGTCACTTTTTCATTTGAATGAATCCTCAAAATCTTTCATTGTACCACTGGAGGCTGTGGTACAATGAAAAACCTTGCTTACAACAGCAACACAGACAAACGCAAGGAAACAAATCTTCCTTAAATTGCACATATAATTCTAAAGGAAAGAAGATTGTGCAAAAGAAAAAAAAACATGTGCAAAATTATCATTAGAGTAAGAAAACACGTTCATAATACTGCAAGAGGTGGAGCCCTAATCCTCAGTTACCAAGGTAGAATTAGAGTTGCTAGGTTGGTTGAATAACCTGATAGTTGTAGGAACGTAGCTGTTTCTGAGTCTGATGGTGTGGGACTTCAGGCTTCTGTACCTCCTGCCCGATGATAGCAGGGAGAAGAAGATATGGCTCAGATGGTGGAGATCCTTGATGATAAAGACCGCCCTCTTGAGGCAGTGCCATATGTAAATATTTTTGATGAAGGGGCGGGCTATGTTCCTGATGAACTGTTCTGAGACCACCGCTCTTTGCAGCCACTTACATTCCTGTGTGGTAAAATGTTATACGAGGCAGAAAATTGCCTACAATACATCTATAAGAGTTTCTTAGAGTATTCAGAGACATCTCTTTAAACTTCTAAGAAAGTAGGGGCACGTGCAGAGAGTTGTGGATGTAGCCCAGAACATCATGCAAAAACCAACTCCCATTCCATTGACTCCATCTACACTTCACACTGCCTCGGCAAGGCTGTCAGCATTATCAGGGACCAGTCTCATCCTCCCTCTTCTCCTCTCTTCCATCAGGCAACAGATACAGAAGTTTGAAAATGCATACCTCCAGATTCAGGGGTAGTTTTTTCCCAGCTGTTATCAGGCAACTAAACAGTCTTCTGATCAGCTAGAGTGGGGTACAGACCTCTCATCTACCTCATTGGAGACTTATAAACTATTTTTAATTGTATTTGATCAAACCTTATCTTGTACTAAATATTGTACCCAATGTGGACAGCTTGATTACAATTTTCTTTGACTGGATAGCATGCAATCAAAAGCTTTTCACTGTACCTCATTACAAATGACAACGATAAACTAAACTAATTGCATCTATGTACTGGGCCCAGGACAGTTTTAGACTTTAGATATGCATTGCGTAAACAGGCCCTTCGGCCCACTGAATCTGCACCGGCCAGCGATCATGCTGTACACTGACTATCCTACACTGCAGGGACAAATTACAATTTATTTCACCAAAGCCAATTAATCTACAAACTTGTATGCCTTTGGAGTGTGGGAAGGAATTGGAGTATCTAGAGAAAACCCATGCTGTCACAGGGAGAACGTACAAACTCCATACAGACAGCACCTGTAGTCAGGATCAAACCCGGGTCTCTGGCATTGTAAGGCAGAAACTTTACCACTGTGCCACAGTGCCAGCAGGTTATCCTAAATGTTATCGTCCAGATGTTAACTCTCTCCACCTTTAACCTACCAATAAAATCAATAGAGCTCAACCTCTTGTTTTCAAGTTGTTGAATGGGAAGTTGTTGCCTTTGGCACCATACAAATAGGTGTGCTCATCCTCTCCAGGATTTGGTCAACCACAGCGGTGTCATCAGTGTCTTTATAGATAGCATTGGAGCACATAACAGCCTGATGCATGTGTTCCTGCTATTCAGATGGTCCAGAGTAGAGTTAGCAGCCATTGAGATAACATATGTGGTTGACTTGTTTTAGGCATTAAATTTTAGATTTAGAGATATGTTGTGGCAATAGACAAATTGAAGCAGATCTGGCACATTTCAGAGGCAAGAATTAATTGGCGCCATAAACAACCTCTCAAAGCACTTCATTATTGTGGATGTAAATGCTACCGAATGGTAGTAATTGAAGCAGGTAACTAGAATGGACCCACCTTTAAAGCAGGTGGAGATCTCAGAGCAAAGAAGCAAGAGGTTGAAGATGTCCTTGAGGTTCTCCCATGCTGATTGTTATCAGGGATGACACATTTACACCAATACGGACAGATTGTGGTCTGTGGATGAGGAAGTTGAGGATCCAATTGCAGAGGGATGCACAGAGACCCAGAACTGAGAGCTTGGTAACCAGCGTGGAGGGGATGATGGTGTTAAACGCTGCTTACCAAGCTCTCAGTTCTGGGTCTTTGCGCATCCCTCTGCAATTGGATCCTCAACTTCCTCATCCACAGACCACAGTCTGTCCGTATTGGTGGAAATGTGACGGTCTCCCTGTGACAGCATGGGTTTTCTTAAACGCCGAGCTGTAGTCAATGAATAACAGCCTGACATATGAGTTTTTGTTGTCCAGAGCCAGTGAGATCGCATCAACTGTTGATCTGTTGTGGCGGTAAGCGAACTGCAGTGGGTCGAGGTTCTTGCCGAGGTAGGAGTTTATATGGGCCATAATCAACCTCTATAAGTACATCATCACCACAGACGTTAGTGCCACTGGTCGATAGTGCCACTAGTCATTGAGGCACGTCACCTTGCCCTTCTTGGGCACCGGTATTATTGATGCCCTTTTTAAACCGGTGGGAACCTCAGACCTCAGAAGTGAGGTTGAAAATGGCTGTAAAAACTCCCTGCCCTGCCACAGTTGCCGAACATCCGTCCCATCCTCCAGCTTGGAGCAGAAGTCCCTTTTGGCCTTTTTGACGGCCTTTGTGGCCTTTTGATGGACTTTGAGGAGGTGCTCAGTGCTGACCTATCACCTGAGGTCACACTGTTGGACTCCAGGATGCTTCAGGGCAGTGAGGTTCATCTTTCGCATTCAGAGTAGGTAACCATGGGCACGGGATGATACAGAGTAGCAATTCGGGGCTGGGTACTGGAGGGTGAGTTTGGATGAGAAAAAATGGGTCGACTGGGCTTATATTCACCAGAATTTAGAATATATAGAAACATATAAAATTCTTAAGGGGTTGGACAGGCTAGGTGCAGGAAAAATGTTCCAGATGTTGGGGGAGTCCAGAACCAGGGGTCACAGTTTACGAATATTCGGTAGGCCATTTAGGACTGAGATGAGGAAAAACTTTTCCTCCCAGAGAGTTGTGAATCAGTGGTATTCTCTGCCACAGAAGCAGTGGAAGCCAATTCACTGGATATTTTCAAGAGAGGGTTAGTTATTGTTCTTAGGGCCAACAGAATCAAGGGATATGGGGAGAAAGCAGGAACGGGGTTCTGATTTTGGATGATCAGCCATGAGGAAAGATATCCTTGCCATAGAGGGGGTACAGAGAAGATTCACCAGACTGATTCCTGGGATGTCAGGACTTTCATATGAGGAAAGATTGGATAGACTCGGCTTGTACTCGCTGGAATTTAGAAGATTGAGGGGGGATCTTATAGAAACTTACAAAATTCTTAAGGGGTTGGACAAGCTAGATGCAGGAAGATTGTTCCCGATGTTGGGGGAGTCCAGAACAAGGGGTCACAGTCTAAGGATAAGGGGGAATTCCTTTAGGACCGAAATGAGGAAAACATTCTTTACACAGAGAGTGGTGAGTCTCTGGAATTCTCTGCCACAGAAGGTAGTTGAGGCCAGTTCATTGGCTATATTTAAGAGGGCGTTAGATGTGGCACTTGTGGCTAAAGGGATCAGGGGGTATGGAGAGAAGGAAGGTACGGGATACTGAGTTGGATGATCAGCCATGATCACATTGAATGGCGGTGCAGGCTCGAAGGGCCAAATGGCCTACTCCTGCACCTATTTTCTATGTTTCTATGTTTCTATGATCATGATGAAACACGGTGCTGGCTCGAAGGGTCGAATGGCCTACTCCTGCACCTATTTTCTATGTTTCTATGAAAAGGTGCGGGTGTACAGATTTAACAAGATCTGGCCCATTAATTTTAATATTTGGAAGGGCTTTCAAGCACCTGACATAAATTGTCAGCCTGAGCAGAAGCTTAACACTTGTGCTGTGTGTATAGATATTCCCAGGAGTGAATTTTAAAAGAGCAAAGTGGATTACATCCGAGAGAAACAAAAGATAAACCTTCACAGTGTGGTAATCTCTCCCAAAGGCATTAGTGGGTTAAGAAAGGAGAAAACGTTAACGCAAATGCTGACACTTTCCCCCCTTTATTTTTGCCAGACATGTAATCAGGAAGAATTGCCTTGGATTTCTTTTCTCTTGCTGATTAAACTCCATTTAAAATTATTTCAAAAAGTCAAGCACTCTGCGGGAGATTGAGAATCAATAGCATGCCTGCGAGCTTCTACAACATGTGCAGAGGGCAATCTGCCAATTCTTCAGCTTCACTTTAGATTTAGGAATATAACAGGTTGGAATTGTTATGTGTTGAACTTCCACTCAGAGGGCCCAATTGCATCCCTGTCTCATTAAAAACTCTCTTTTCTCACTGGTTAATTTTCCCGATGGGTCTCAGCAGGGTTAATAATAGAGCACTAGAGCTACAGAAGCCTTTTATGTTCATGGAGGTTTTATCCAAACCTGCAATGAATGCATTTAACTCAAACTAAACTGATTGTAAAAGGATCGGCAGCTGTACTGTGACGTGTTGTTGTGTTCATACAGAAAATAAATGAGCAAGTTTCATGCCACACCATGTTGTGGAGTACCAAGAGTATTTAGTCTAAATAGGCTGAAATAAATCCAGGAACACCAATGATGCATGATGATAGAAACTAAAGGTAGACACAAATTGGTGGAGTAACTCAACGTTGGGTCAGGCAGCATCTCTGTAGAAAAGAATAGCTGATGTTTCGGGTCGAGACCCTTCTTCAGACTGAGAGTCAGAGGAGAGAGAAACTAGAGGTATGAAAAGGTATAAAGAATAAGTGCATGAAGGGTATGTGAAGAACAAATCAAAGCCAGCAACGATGATAAGGAAAGGTGGATCCCACAATGGTTCATTGTTGGCTGTGTAACTGTAAAAGGTGGTAATAAGTGGATACAAACAGTGAAACTAAGCAGGACGGCAGTGAAACTGGTAGGATGACTAGGGTGGGGGAGGGACGGAGAGAGAGGGAATGCAAGGGTAACTTGAAATTAAATAAATCAAAATTAATTCCTCTTGGTTGTACACTGCCCAAGCGGAATATGAACAGCACCTCATATTCCGCTGAGTTACTCCAGCATTTTGTGTCTATCTTCGGTGTAAACCAACATCTGCAGTTCTTTTCTACATATAATGAGACTATTCAGACAACAAAATTATAAGTATTAGTTTGAATTTAACTGTTTATTTCACCAAACCCATGCAGTATGGTGTTGAATTTAGAATTTTAAGTTAGGACAGGTCAGAGAAACCAATAGCCATGTCCCGTGAATGCACATTTCTAGACAGCCAGCACAAAGGAGCTGTTAAACGGAATTAGTGCTGTATTACTCGCTTGTATCATTAGCTGAGCTGTGTGAGATCTGTTTTGATATCGTTCGCCCACAAAGTGAATAGTTAAATGCATCCACTCTTCATCCTTGGAGTAAAACCAAAACACTGGTCAAGAATAGTAAGATTGAACGAGAAATTACCAGTTCGAAGGTTGATCTTTATTTTATGAGGAATCGAAGTGAGGGATTTCGTGAAGAGCCCGCCGGCGCGCATGCTCGACATACTTCAAAGTAGCGGCGTGGAATCACAGAACCAACAATAGAAATGACTTCGCATAGTATGATTGAATTGACTAAGATTACCAGATGAAGGTGATTGAGGGTTGGGCGAGGAGGGCACGAAATCCCTCACTTCGACTCCTCATAAAATAAAGATCAACCTTCGAACTGGTAAGTTCTCGTTCAATCTTACTATTTCATTTCGGAGTCACGTGAGTGACTTCGTGAAGACTTCAAAGCTTCTGTGATTACACGCCCTGGACCACGTCCATGCTGACACACCACTACCAGGGATGGATGGGAGGAACAAACTTGCTCAACAGTCCATACTGCAAAACAAGAGCATATTTATTAATAACAAATCAAACCCCTCATACGGGGACATCTCCACGTTCTTGACCTGCATTCAGCACGGCTTCTGCGAACTGTAGAGGAGCAGCAACAGGCTTGTTATAAAAACGCTGGAACACAGCTTCATTAGCCCATCCTGCGGTGGCGAGAATTTGGTCCATGGGCACCTCCATGACCCTCGCCGCTGACTTCGATGCAGCCCTGGTGGAATGAGACTTGAACACATTAGTGTCGATACCTGACTTACCCAAGACGACTCGAAGCCACCTGGATATCGTCTGGACTGTCACTCGATGATGAGGTCTCTTATGAGTGACAAGCAGGTATCTCTCCATTCCTCTGATGCGTGCCGTCAAGTTGACATAGTGGTGGATATGTGAGGCTAAACATAGCCTAGCATCTGCAGGGTATGCCGGGAACTTCAGCTGCAGCCCTGTGCACCCAGGTCTATGCTGCTTTAGTAGCTCGTCAATGAAAAAGAATACTTCTGTGGGGGTAGACGTCATTCTGTCGACACGAAGTTTGTGTAGTGTCTGTACCCTCTGAGCTGAAGTCAGCGCTAGTAACATCACCAGCTTCATGGTGAGTTGGTCCAGTTGGAGCCCTTCCATGGGTGACCACGTCCTGAGCAGGGTTAATACGTCCCTGACATCCCAGGTGATATTATAGCGTGGTGTAGGCGGATTCATATTGAATATACCCCGCATGAGTCTGGACACTAGCCTGTTGGATCCTACCTCCAAACTGAGGTAGAATGATAGCGCACTTCTGGCGCTGTTGGTGGCACTGTAACTTAAGTGTTCATCATGGTGCAACCCCGCGAGGAATTCCAGGACGTTGGTTATTGTTACGTCATCGTACGTGATGCGAGAGCGGCTGCAGTAGGCTTCCCACTTCTTAATATGCGAGCGGAATCTTCGCCTTGTAGACTCTCGACACGACGCCCCGATGGTATCCATGGTCCGAGCCGAAAGGCCGTATTGGACTAACGGCCTGTTCAGAACCTGCAACCCAACAAATTTAAATAGCCATGGCAGGGATGCGGCTCCCCTGAGACAGGGTGAGTAACCAATTGTGGGCAACCCTTCAAAAGGACCCAAGGTTCGTTGAGCATGTCAAAGACCACCGGATACCAAGGCTGTGTGGGCCAGTCGGGTATAATAAGGATGCCCTTGGCAGCATCTGCCTGAATCTTTTGCAATACCCGACTGATGAGGCAAAACGGGGGGAAGGCATAGAAAAACCACTTCCCCCAGTCCAGCGAGAATGCATCTAGCGCTATTGCCCCAGGATCTGGTTCCCATGAAACGTAGGTTGGTACCTGATGGTTCAACCGTGACGCAAAGAGGTCAATGTCCGGTTTACCAAATTTGGCTGTGACTTTAGAAAAGATCTCAGGATGCAACATCCATTCAATATTGTCATTAAATTTGCGTGACCTGGTGTCCGCCACAATATTAAGCTCACCTGGCAAATAGGTAGCTGAAATCCAAATGTCTCTTTGAACACACCAGAGCCAAATTGAGTTTGCCAATTTGTCACACGAAACTGACCTGGTACCACCCATATGATTTAAGTATGCCACTGCTGTGGTGTTGTCTATTTGGAGACGGACATGTGCTCCAACAAGCTCGGAACAATACGCACGAAGTCCGTGGAATGCTGCCAGCAACTCCAAATAGTTAATCCCTTGAGTTAACAACATCGTTGATTCAAGGGTGTCCCATCTGCCACCACAACTAGAGCAATTATTCGTGGCTCCCCAACCATTGGAGCTTGCATCAGTTTGCAAATATACCACCGGATTAGCCTCCCTAATAGGCTTGAATGAGCTGTTAATGTGACACACCCACCATTGCAACTCATTTATCGCTTTGGGCGGCAGCTGCATGGACCGATCATAATGACCAGCGTTCTGTTTTAACGCAGCAATTTTAGCTCTTTGCAAATTCTGATAATGCAAAGGTCCATATCGCGCTGCCGGAAACAAAGCTACCAGCTTCCCAATTATTGTAGCTAAGTGCCGAATCGATGGTATATTGGTGCGGATTAAATCTTGACACACCTGGGTAACCTCCTCAATCTTGTTAATTGGAATGGTAACCCTCATGCTTATAGAGTTCACCGTGAACCCTAGGTAATTAATTACCTGGGCAGGGTAGAACTTTGATTTCTCTGGATGGACAATAAACCCCAATTGTTGAAATATATTGACAGCAGCTGCAACATCCTGTTCAGCCAATTCCAGGGTGTGGCCCACAATTAAGCTATCATCTAAATAGGCCATAACTATATGGTGTCGTTGTCTCAAATAAGCCATAATTGGCTTCACTAATTTAGTGAACAATCTAGGGGCTGTGGTGAGCCCATTAGGCAAAGCCTTGTACTGCCAGAGTTGCCCCATCCAGATGAATTTCAAAAACCTTCTGTCACATTTCTGGACGGATACGGAATAATATGCGTCTTTTAAATCGATGCATGCCATAAAGCAACCATGAGAAATCAATGATTTGGCTGTTTCAAACGTATCCATTTTAAAATGAGTATATGTTACAAAAGTATTCAAACGGGTTAGATCAATAATGACACGACAACCTCCATCCTTCTTAGGTCTGGTGAATATGTTCGAAACAAATTCAACTGGCTCATGCACCACTCTCTCAATCACTCCTTTGTGCTCAAGACTTAACAGTTCCTTATAGCCGGCTGCCTGTTCTGCAGCAGATAATTTAAACGTTCGAGTGGGCATGTGCTGGGATGGAGGAATGTCGCCATTAATAAACTCAATTTTATGCCCCTGAATATTCTGCAACACATACTCGTCACCAGTAAAATTACCCCTTGCACCCAAAAACCACCGAAGGCGACCACCAACATGTGAAGTTAAACAGAGAGAAAAGAGAGAACCAGACCCCCTCACCTCCGTGGTTACCGGCGGTCCTTGACACGCTTGTGCGGACGTGGAGGTGCTGGGTTGGCTTGAGGGCGCGGCGTCTTCATTTTCCACCAGGGTCTCTGCTGACCCTGTCCTAAAAAAGACCCCTGGTGCTGGGTCTGATGTTGCTGTCGTTGTGGAGCTTGAGGGTGGGTCCTCGTCGAGGTACTAGCAGACCCTCGTGATCGAATGTATGGAGACTTTGAGCCTGACGGTGTGGGGGCACTCTGAGGGCGCATGATCCCCACCGTTTTGGCTTGCTCGTCAAGCTCCTTGACTCTCTTCGAGAGGTCCTCCCCAAAGAGCTGACGGGGCGGGGGCGGCGGCGGTGGTTTGCACAATCCTGCAAACTTTGGATTGAGCGCTGGGCGGATGCTGGTTTTGCGAAACCCGTTAATTTCGTGCTGGGTCGCGCACAGGAGGGCCAGGGCATCTTCCTGGTCCAAATTCAATTCGTCCCCGTCCACCGACCGCACAAAGGCGGTAATACTGGCCGTGAGGAGCTTCAGGATCCGCTGCAGTTTTACCTCCTGTTGACGGATAGCCGCACTGATGTTGCCCCATATCGGCGTATTGACCACAGGCACGTTGAGGGAGTTGCAATTGGATGGAGCCTTGTGACGGCTCATTGCCTGAATGAGGACTTCTTCCTGTAGTTGCTGGTTGTTAAGAAAGTCCACAGTGGCTGCCAGCTTCATGTTTAAAGGAAGTCCAGATGAATGTGGGGCCGCAAATTTGGTCGCCACATCCAGAAGATCCTCCGCTGGTACCTCCACCGGAGGTGGTATGGAATCCACCAAAACCTCCTCCTCCTGCTGCTCCAGGCTGATGGTAGAGGCTGGTGACGACGCCCTGTGCCTGTGGCTGCCCTGCTGTTGTTGGCTTTGAAGCAGGAGCTCCAGCAGCCGCTCCATACGGTCAATACGCCCTTCACCCTAAACATTCAGGTGGTCGGAGTCCTCCGGCTCTGAAAAGAAAACCGGGCTCCTATCATCGGCCCGCACCTCATCGAGGCCCTGCCGGTGCCGGTAGTTGTCGCTAACAGCCGCCGAGGCGAAACTGCGTGATTCCCGCGCGGGCGTGTTCAACCGCCTCCGTTTAGCGGGAGCTGACGCCGCTGCCACTAAGGGCACTTGCAGCGTGGTGTCGGCACCAGCCGAAGCATGGCTACCTGAAGCCCGCGCAGGCTTGCCGGCTGCCCACATCGTGGACCTTGCCGACGCATGGTCTCGCCCACCCATCCATGGGGGGCTCGGCAACCGCGACGAGACCCGACTCAACCGACCCGTCCCGGCGTCGAGAGTCGGGGTGTGCCGGCTGGACCTCACAGCCGCCCCGGGTCTCGCCCTGGAACCTGACCGCTCCTCCGTGTCAGGCAATGCCTTAGCCCTGGCAGGGTTAGGCTTCTGGGCTCCTGCCCTGCCCCTTCTCGGGGGGCTGAGTGGAACGGGCCGTGCAGCCGCACGCCCCCTGCTCGAGGTCGCCAGCGAACCCGCTGACGACCTGACTGCCATGGCAGGGTCCTCCTGCTCTGGCGGCACACCACACTCCTCTTCGTCGAACTCCTCCGAGCTGTGGTGTGCTGGCGGATCTGGACCTGTAATCACAGGGCTTACCCACATCTCCGCCTGAGTCCCGGCCTGCACTGCAGGTACTGCCGATGGTAAAGGCCCCGGAACTGTTGACCGGCGAACTCGTCCAGACGTCCTCCGGCCCTTCGAACTCCCATCCATGTCCTTGCTGCAAGACATAAACAACAACAAGGACCACCAACTAAAGGTGGAATACTCACCTCCGTGGCCCCTTTTGAAGGGCTGGCGAGGAGCGCGCTCCACCGCCAGCCGTCGCAGCAACGCGTTACGACGATATGTCGAGCATGCGCGCCGGCGGGCTCTTCACGAAGTCACTCACGTGACTCCGAAATGAAATTAAATTACAGCATTGGTCCACTTGTTCGGAAGTGACCAGTGTTGAGAGAACATTGTTTGCAAACAAATACTAGCTGATGCAACTACGCCATTTCAATCATAGTTGATATGGTCTGTCTTTGGACTACGTAACATCTGCCATCTGTGGTATATTAATGATTTACCCCCTTGGACAATCATTTATCAAAGAAATGTATTTCAATAAAATCATTTATAGAATAATGCATTGCCGTCATTTATTAGAGTTATAGAGTGATACAGTGTGGAACCAGGCCCCCTCAGCCCAACTTGCCCACACCGGCTAACAATGTCCCAGCTACATTAGTCCCACTTGCTTGCCCTTGGTCCATATCCCTCCAAACCTGTCCTATCCATGTACCTGTCTAACTGTCTCTTAAACAATGGGATAGTCCCAGCCTCAACTACCTCCTCTGGCAGCTTGATCAATACACCCACCACCCTTTGTGTAATGCCAATCGTTATTTGATCTGATACAGCCTTCTTTTCTTTTGTGAAATAATTCATCATGTTTTTGCTGTCCAATGTAACAGCACCCATGTCATAGTTGAGTTGCATGATGATTGAGATGCCCTCTGCATGCTCAGCATCCTCTAAGCATAACAGTTTTGCGTGCACGCTCACTGTTTTGACCAACATTGATTTGCGACCACCAAATTTCCATATTTTGTTCTTGTTAAATGCCTGAAGTTAATGCTTCTGAAACTTGTTAAAATATGTGGTGTTAGGCGCATTAGTCATATGCGATAAATTTTTAATATACCATTGCTGATAGCACAATAAACTCAGCCTCAAGTTCAACACATTTACAATTCTACTTTATTATCCAACTTGAAACAGGTTGTCAGAACAGATTTATTAATAATTGATTAAATAGATTTCATTGTTGTCATATATATATACATGACATGATATATATATATATTACTAAAAGTCTTATCTTGACCACTATCTGTTCTGTATATTGATTTTAGAAAAAATGCTAATTAAAGTTGCCTTGCCTTCTATACAATTAAAAGTCTAATCTTGACCACTTCCTGGTTGCGCTTTATATTGATTTTAGAAAAAACACTACACGTACGTCTATGATTTTTGGCCATCTTACTCAGTCCCCCTCCGCTCATCAGGTGCTGTGGATTTTTCCCATTGATGAAAAATAAAAGAGAAATTAGTGTTTAAAACATGTTGAGATTCTCTCTCCTGAAGGCCACACCCCTTCTGGAGGGGCTATAAAACCTAGAAGTGTTGAGGGCCTCAGTCAGTCTCTGCAAGATGGGGGAGCGAGATGGCCACGTCTCTCAGTCTGAGCTGTAAATAACACTGAACACATGTCTACTAAACTGTGAGTGTTTTTACTAACCTGTCAGTGCCCTTAATGTGGTTTGAAAATATAGTTTGGAAATGCTAAAGCTGTGTTGCCTTTGGTTTGGAAATGCTAAAGCTGTGTTGCCTTTGGTTTGGAAATGCTAAAGCTGTGTTGCCTAATTAAAGTTGCCGTGCCTAATTAAAGTTGCCGTGCCTAATTAAAGTTGCCGTGCCTAATTAAAGTTGCCGTGCCTAATTAAAGTTGCCGTGCCTAATTAAAGTCGCCTTGCCTAATTAAAGTTGCCTTACCTAATTAAAGTTGCCTTGCCTTCTATATAATTAAAAGTCTAATCTTGACCACTTCCTGTTTGCGCTTTGTATTGATTTTAGAAAAAACGCTCCATGTACAGCTATGATTTTTGGCCATCTTACTCAGTCCCCCTCTGCTCATCAGATGCTGAGGATTTTTGCCATTGATGAAAAATAAAAGTGTTTAAAAAATGTTGAGATTCTCTCTCCTGTCTATCACGCCATGAAGGCCACGCCCCTTCTAGTGGGAGTGGGGGAGGGTCTATAAAACCCAGAAATGTGGGCGTGGCTCAGTCTCTGCAAGACGGAGGAGGGAGAGCTCACAACTCGCTGTCTTTAGTGGCCTTGCACTCTGCTTGAAATGGTATGAAACTGCACTTGAATTTGGTGGCTTGCATCCTGCTTAAAAAGTGGTAAGAAACTGCACTTGAATTTGGCGGCCTTGCACCCTCTTTGAAATGGAATTTCAAGGAATAGCTGTGAGTCAACTGCCAGCCCACCAGCCGTGAGTGAGCTGCCAGCACAACGGGCTTGAGTGACTGAGCCGCCAGCCCAAGAATCCATTCGGCACATAATGTCCTAGCCCTCTGGAAACCAGTCCCTTCAGCCGACAACACCCATACTAGTGCTCCAGAAAGCCCCACCCCCCACTGGCCACCAATATTGGAACTGGTGGAAAGGTGGAATATTGCGTTGGGGGATCAGCCCTCCCATGTGACACATCATCTAGTCAAAGTCAAAAGAGTTTATTGTCATGTGTCCCTGACAGGACAATGAAATTCTTTCTTTGCTTAGCACAACAGAACATAGTAGGCATTGACTACAAAACAGATCAGTGTGTCCATTACCATTATATACATAAATACACACATGAATGAATAAATTGATAAAGTGCAAATAACAGATAAAGGGGTATTAATGTTCAGAGTTTTGTCCGAGCCATGTTTAATAGCCTGATGGCTGTGGGGAAGTAGTTATTCCTGAACCTGGTCATTGCAGTCCTCAGGCTCCTGTACCTTCTACCCGAAGGTAGCAGGGAGATGAGTGTGTGGCCAGGATGGTGTGGGACCTTGATGATGCTGCCAGCCTTTTTGAGGCAGAAACTGTGATAGATCCCCTCGATGGAAGGAAGGTCAGAGCCGATAATGGACTGGGCAGTGTTTACTACTTTTTGTAGTCTTTTCCTCTCTAGGGCGCTCAAGTTGCCGAACCAAGCCACGATGCAACCGGTCAGCAAGTTCTCTACTGTGCACCTGTAGAAGTTAGAGAGTGTCCTCCTTGACAGATCAACTCTCTGTAAACTTCTCAGGAAGTAGAAGCGCTGATGAGCTTTCTTAATAATTGCAGCTGTGTTCTCGGACCAGGAAAGATCTTCAGAGATGTGCACGCCCAGGAATTTGAAGCTCTTGGCTCTTTCAACCATTGACCCATTGATATAAACAGGACTGTGGGTCCCCATCCTACTCCTTCCAAAGTCCACAATCAGTTCCTTGGTTTTGCTGGTGTTGAGGGCCAGGTTATTGTGCTGGCACCATATGGACAGTCGCTCGATCTCTCTTCTATACTCTGACTCATCCCCATCAGTGATACGTCCCACAACAGTGGTGTCGTCAGCGAACTTGATGATGGAGTTCACACAATGACCGGCTACGCAGTCATGAGTATAGAGTGCAGCAGGTGGCTGAGTTCGCAGTCTTGAGGCGCTCTCGTGCTGATTGTTATCGAGTCTGACACATTTCAACCAATACGAACAGTCTGTGGTCTGTGAATGAGGAAGTCGAGGATCCAATTGAAGAGGGATGCGCAGAGACCCAGTTCTGCGAGTTTGATAACCAGCTTGGAGGGGATGATTGTGTTAAATGCCGAGCTGTAATCGATGAATAACAGCCTGACATATGAGTTTTTGTTGTCCAAGTGGTCCAGAGCGGAGTGGAGGGCCAGCGAGATCGCATCCACCGTTGATCTGTTGTGGCGGTAAGCGAACTGCAGTGGGTCCAGGTTTTTGTCGAGGTAGGAGTTGATGCAGTGATGCATCAATTGTCGATGCAGTGACTAGTGGGGTGCCGCAAGGCTCAGTGCTGGGACCCCAGCTATTTACAATATATATTAATGATTTGGACGAGGGAATTCAATGCAACATCTCCAAATTTGCAGATGATACCAAGCTGGGGGGTATAGTTAGGTGTGAGGAGGATGCTTGGAGGCTGCAGGGTGATTTGGATAGGCTGAGTGAATGGGCAGATGCATGGCAGATGCAGTACAATGTGGATAAATGTGAGGTTATCCACTTTGGTGGCAAAAACATGAGGGTAGACTATTATCTGAATGGTGGCAGATTAGGTAAGGGGGAGATGCAACGAGACCTGGGTGTCATGGTACACCAGTCATTGAAAGTAGGCAAGCAGGTGCAGCAGGCAGTGAAGAAAGCAAATGGTATGTTAGCATTCATAGCGAAAGGATTTGAGTATAGGAGCAGGGAGGTTCTACTGCAGTTGTACAGGGTTTTGGTGAGGCCACACCTGGAGTACTGCGTACAGTTTTGGTCTCCAAATCTGAGGAAAGACATCCTTGCCATAGAGGGGGTACAGAGAAGATTCACCAGACTGATTCCTGGGATGTCAGGACTTTCATATGAGGAAAGATTGGATAGACTCGGTTTGTACTCGATGGAATTTAGAAGATTGAGGGGGGATCTTATAGAAACCTACAAAATTCTTAAGGGGTTGGACAAGCTAGATGCTGGAAGATTGTTCCCGATGTTGGGGGAGTCCAGAACAAGGGGTCACAGTCTAAGGATAAGGGGGAATTCCTTTAGGACCGAAATGAGGAAAACATTCTTTACACAGAGAGTGGTGAGTCTCTGGAATTCTCTGCCACAGAAGGTAGTTGAGGCCAGTTCATTGGCTATATTTAAGAGGGCGTTAGATGTGGCACTTGTGGCTAAAGGGATCAGGGGGTATGGAGAGAAGGCAGGTACGGGATACTGAGTTGGATGATCAGCCATGATCACATTGAATGGCGGTGCAGGCTCGAAGGGCCGAATGGCCTACTCCTGCACCTATTTTCTATGTTTCTATGATTTTTGCCATGATCAACCTCTCAAAGCACTTCATCACCACAGGCGTTAGTGCCACTGGTCGATAGTCATTGAGGCATGTCACCTTGCTCTTCTTGAGGAAGGAAAGCATATCCTTATATATAAGGAAAGCAAGATGAATTAATAATAAGCATAACATTGAGGTTCAAAAAATGAGGTAAACAACCATCAAGACACATCTCCTTTAGGTGCCCATTCAGCATATGGCCCTGGATTTCCTAAATACTGCAGAAGTAATTAGATGGAGAAGCAGGAAAGCAGAAGATGGAAAGCAGATATTGCTTAAACAGTTCCTCTCATGTGAAGGTTGTACCTTTAAGGATACACCCCACGTTGATATAAATCATGGTAAATAATAGAAAACAAGTTTACTTTTCTTAAACCCCCACCCAATATTTTTGAACTATGGTGAAGTTTTAGCTCTTCAGATGTGCTACAGTGCAGCATAGTGGTGCAGCGATAGAGTTGCTGCTTTACAGCACCAGAGACCCAGATTTGATCCTCACCATAGGTGCTGTATGTACGGAGTTTGTATGTTCCCCTCGCGACCGCGTGGGTTTTCTCCAGGTGCTCCGGTTTCCTTACACACTTCAAAGACCTACAGGTTAATTGGTTAATTCGCTTCAGTAACATTGTAAATGTCCCTAGGATAGTGCTCGTGTATGGGGATCGCTGGTCGGCGTGGATTTGGTGGCCGAAGGGCCTATATCTGTGCTGCATCTGTAAACTAACCTCAGGTTATTTGTTATCTGAAGGAATCATCCATTAATTGTCAAGTAATACCAGTTCAAATCCTATCTTTAAAACCTGGTTCTTTAACCCTTTTCTTTCAATAAGCCCAGAATCAATAGTAATGGAAATACTATTGCAATACTACATTTGTCACAGAAAATGTGTAATGTACTTATAGGAAAATACATTCTTAATGGGCTTTTAAGAAAGAAAATCTGCTTTCATTATTTAATTTGGACTATATTTGACTCGAGATACAATGCAAAGCGGTTTACTTCTAACAAATCTCTGAAATGGCTCAGACAGCCATAGGTTCATGTTCATAAGTTGTCAGAGCAGAATTAAGCCATTCAGCTCTTTCACGTCAGCTCCGCTATTCAATCATGGGTGATCAATCTTTCCCTCTCAACCCCATTCTCCTGCCTTCTCGCCATAACCCGTGGCACCCTTGCTAATCAACCTATCAATCTCCACCTTAAAAATATCAATTGACGTGGTCTCCACAGCCTTCTGTGGCAATGAATTCCACAGATTCACCACCCTCTGACAAATAAAAAGTCCTTCTTCTAAAGGTACATTCTTTTATTCTGTGGACAAGGCCCCTGGTCCTAGACTCTCCCACTATTGGAAACGTCCTCCCCACATCCACTCTATCCATGCCTTTCACTATTCAGTAAGTTTCAAATATGTTCCCCTTCATCCTTCTAAACTCCAGCAAGTACAGGCACAATGCTGTCAAACGCTTATCATATGCTAACCCACTGATTACTGGGATCATTCTTTTAAACCTCCTCTGAACCCTCTCCGAAGCTAGCACACTCTTCCGCCGATATGGCGGCCAAAACTGCTCACAATATTCGAACTGCAGTCTGATCAGTGCCTTATGAAGTCTTAGCATTACATCCCTGTTTTTTTTTATTCTAGCCCTCTTGAAATAAATGCATTCGTATTGCATTGCCATTCAATACCAACACAAAATTATAACGTGAATTAAACTACCCTTTCCTGAATTCCTCAGCGTACTGATGTTTGGACTTGGGTCATTAAGTGGTGTAACATATGCACACACAAGTGACACAAAATGATCACCTTCAACAAGAGAGAGTCAGATCACAAGTGCCTGACATTCAAAGACATAACCATATCTGTATTCCCTACATTCAACATCTTGTGTTACTGTTCACTGGCAACTTAACTAAAGTATCCCTGTAAATACTATGGATACTAAAATAAGAGCAGAGGCTGACATTTTGGAACAGCCTCTTCTCAAAGTATCTCAAAGTATTTTATCTATCTGCATGGGAGAGGACAAGAGGGTTTGTTTTGCATTTGAGGACAAACTGGCTTCTCTGATATTTACGGTATCTACATCACGGCATGGTATTTACCATTCAGATGGTTCAGACCTTCCAACTCCAGCACTCTGTGTCTGTTCTCCTGTTCTCAAGCAGTTATAGAATATGGCTGGCTGTTCACTTGCACTGGAAGAGACTGCAGGTAGTCACGGAGCTAAAACCACATGGAAACAGATCCTTCAGGCTAACTGGCCCATGCCAACCAAATGGGCATTCTGGGCTAGTCCTATTCTGTGGAAGCTGTCAGGAGGTACTTCAGCTCACAATAAAGCATCAGTGGCAAAAGCTCAACAGCAATTTTGGCTGAGTTACCAGGAAGTTGCCTTCTTCACTGTTCTGCTATCTATCTCCCACTACCTGGTCACGTGGGAGCTTTTGGTTATCAGTTCAGTTTCAGTTTAGTTTATTGTGGCATGTACCGAGGTACTAATAGGAATATGTGAGGGGAGGAGATATTAGGCATAAGATAGACACTAAAAGCTGGTGTAACTCAGCGGGACATACAGCATCTCTGGAGAGAAGGAATGGGTGACATTTCGGGTCAAGACCCTTCTCAGTCTGAAGAAGGGTCATGTCCCAAAACATCACCCACTCTTTCTCTCCAGAGGTGCTGCCTGTCCCGCTGAGTTACTCCAGCTTTTTGTGTCTATCTTCGGTTTTAACCAACATCTGCAGTTCCTTCCTACAGATAATAGGCATATATCTGCCACATCTGAAGCTTGCAATACGGTATTATGCAGGGAAATGAATTGCAAGAATCGGGGTGAGCATAAGTAAACCGACATCTTCAATGATCTCTCTAATGCCAATGATGGACGCACCAATCTGCAGCTATACTCTCTGCTCTCATTTGGTCATTCAATGGGTTTGCTTCTTCAGCCTCAGCATCCCATTCTATCAACAACCCCTTCTACAGCTGTGCGTCACCTTTTGCATGAATAGAACAAGTGTATGTCTGCATATCTGAGCATGCGCCATCCTTGTGGAATATGTGTGTGATAACTGGAACACCTGTGAGATAAACTGTAGGACTATGCAATATATATGCAAGATTATGGAGACATAAATGCCAGACAGTTGCTCTGACAGATAGAAATTAGGGGAGCGTAGACCCCCCTCGGTCATGACTGACTATGGGTGATGCATCCTAGTTTGCAGGTGATGTGCGGTCGGATGCAAGCCTGGGCGATTCATATGGAGGACAGGCTGTTGCCCATGCAGCATGTCCCCTCTCTCCACGTCGCTGATCGATCCAAAGGATCCATTACAGTTTGGTACCAGCTCCGTCACAGGAGCTGCCAGAGCGAGGTTGTAGACAACGACGAACTGCCTTAGGGGCTCCGACTCCGGATTTTCTTGCGGTTTACTCCAGGAGCCTTTTCCATGACTGGATGTGGCCACAAGGCAGTGAAGGTTTTAAATCAGACTTTTCCCTCTCCTAGATGGACTGCCTTCCCAGGCTGACGAGCCCCATCTGCCCGAGTCTCATGGGGGTGGGAGTGTTTATCTTCCTGTGCAGGTCTATAGCACTTGCCCACTTGGGGTGTGGGGGGGAGGGGTAGGGGGAAGCAATGGTATACATAACAAAGAGGTATGTAAAGGCACAAATACAAGCGATATATCCACTGTCCACATTTCAAATAATTTCTTATGCCACTATATTCAGATGCTAAGAATTTCACAAATGCTGTTGACTTTTTGCCATGCAATGAAGGACTTCCTAGATACTTTCAGAGAGAGGACTCCTTTCATAAGTTAATATGTTATAGGAGCAGCATTAGGCCATTAGGTATCTTTCCCCCTAAATGCCATTCTCCTGCCTTCTCCCCACATCCCCTGGAACCCTTGACCACCTTGCTCATTGGTGTGCACTGAGTCATGTTGGAAAGCCATAGGTCTGTCATGGCTTGTACCAGCCTTCCCAAGCCCATTCAATGATCTCAACCACTAGTCACAGGGAATGTGCACTTCTTAAAGAAGCAACAATTTCAATCTGAAGCATATATCTTCAAATAGTACAGGTAAAATTAGATATGCACTACAGCAATGAATAATGCAATTAATGCAATCTCAAGGGTGAAGTCATTTTTTATTATGCATCCCACAAATCAACGTGGCACACCCTATGTGCCTTAGTGAAAATTCTTGTGTAAATGCAGAGTCTTTTACCCAGAGTAGGAGAATCAAGAACCAGGGGAGTTTGTTTTAATTTGAGGGGGAAAGATTTAATAGGAGCCTGATGGGTAATTTTTTTACACAAAGGGTGGTAAGTATATGGAGCAAGTTGCCAGAGGAGGAAGTTATGGCAGGTGCTATCATAATGTTGAAATAAAAACATTTGGCCAGGTACATGGATAGGATAGGTTTAGAAGGATATGGGCCAAATACGGGGAGGTGGGACTGGTGTAGATGGGGCATGTTGGTCAGTGTGGGCAAGTTAGGCTGAAGGGCCTGTTTCCACGCTGTATTACTCTGGCTATGACTCTTCATTCTGATTGCCTGAACTGTAGCCCACCACACAGCAGTGGAGAGAAGCATGCTATGTGCAAAATATTTGTAGGTTATCCCACAAAAGCTCACGCAAAGTCTGTGAACAGGAATTAATAGAATGCAAAAACGCACAAATCCTGAGCCAACGTCTTCATGCAGAGTTATAGAGTGATTGAGTCATACAGCACGGAAACAGGCCCTTCAACCCAACTTGCCCTTGTCGACCATGCTGCCTCATCTACACTCATCCCATCTGCCCACATTCGGCCCATATCCCTCTAAAACTCTCCTGTCCAATGTCCTGTCCAAATGTATTTTAAATGTTGTTATAGTATTCGACTCAATTACCTCCTCTTGCAGCCTATTATGTGGTATATTAGAAATTGTAGTACAGTCATTGCTGGAGATTGATATAATATAGATTTGTTCTGTTATGATTAAAAAGTTATAAGAGTAATTTTAATCAAGACTGAATAATCTATATTCTTTCAATCACTAGCAATGAATGTACTATAATTTCTAATTCTCTACAGTAAATATTGAGCAATTCACAGGAAAAAAATACAGGGATACAGGGATGGTCTGTTTTATAACTTCCCCTTCCCAATAGACAATAGACAATAGGTGCAGGAGTAGGCCATTCGGCCCTTCAAGCCAGCACCGCCATTCAATGTGATCTTGGCTGATCATCCCCAATCAGTACCCCGTTCCTGCCTTCTTCCCATATCCCCTGACTCCGCTATCTTTAAGAGCCCTATCTAGCTCTCTCTTGAAGGTATCAGGAGAACCAGAATGTACTACAATTCTGATTGTAGTAATACTGGGGAAGTTACAATACAGACCATCCCTGTATCCCTGTATCTTTTTCCTGTGAATTGCTCAATATTTACTGTAGAGGATTAGAAATTGTAGTACATTCATTGCCCACGGATCAGGATGCAGGATTGCTGGAAGTGAATAATTTTTGCTGTTTATGGACGAATACTGTGCAAGTATATATGAAAGAGGAAATCTGACTGAGAAAAGAGTGGAAAGATGCAGCGTAGGAGAGCATGGACCCCATGGTTAATGGGCAATACTTGGAATCTTGCCAGAGGAGGCGGAAAATGAATGAGTTATCTATATTTACAAAAGGCCTGCACACTCAAAAGTTAGTGACGGATAGAAGCGGAGATCAATGGCAGTGGTCAGGAGCTGAGAACTTGGATGTATTCTTGCAAACAGTTAAATGTCTCGCACCATTGTGCATGGAAAATAAATGCATCTTTGCCATGTCGTACTCAGTGTTACACAAGCCTCAGATGTTCTACAATTCCCAACATCCCCAACCCCACAAACCCAATTATTCCCATCAGTCAGCAAGTATACCTAATCATTGAATTCTCACTGACTTAAATGGTGTTACTTTCAAATCCACATTTCCCAGCTTACAAGCACTGCCACATCTTCAATTATGTTAGGCTCTTCATCAAAATACATTTTAGGACAATCACTTACATGCTTCCTTTCTTTGGCAGAAAGTAATACAAAACTAAAGGCAATAGGCATGAACTGGAGGACAGCAGGAGTTCCAGCTCGTCATAATGTCCATGGAGACATTGTTGACATTGTATCAAAAAATAGATAACCAATAGATAAGTAATGCTACTCTCATAACCCACTTTCTTCCTTTTCCACAATCTCTTCTGGTTTATAAGCTGCAGCCATTGCAGCCATGTGTAGTAAGGAACTGCTGGTGTATACCAAAGATAGACACAAAATGCAGGAGTAACTCAACGGATCAGGCAGCATCTCTGGATAAAAAGAATAGGTGATGTTTCTGGTCGAGAATCTTCTTCAGCGCCTCGACCCAAAATATCACCTATTCCTTTTCTTCAGAGATGTTGCATGCTTCTCTTCCTCCTTCCCATCCCATCCCTTTCCCTTCCGATAACCAGAACTGTGCCTTTGTCTTTCCAGTAACTGAACAGGTGTGTCCTGGCTAGGCGGAGGCAGTACAGCATATGTTCATAAAGACAATGTATAAATACTGGCTCAGCCACTAACACAATGTGTTCAGTTGGAAAAAAGCATGGATACAGGATTTCTGCAGGCAAAAACACAGTGTACAAATGATCTGCGACCCAGCTTAAGAAGGAAGTGTAGCATAAGGAATAGCACACCGGCGAATGAGATCACAAAGTTCAGCTGCTGTGGAGTCCAACAGGATTATTCATGGGATAAACCAGAGAGGAAGGCTGGTAGGAAGTGATACTGAGGTTTGCCCAGTATAGAGCAAGTTTAGCACGCCGCACTAAGGGGTAGTCTAGGCTGCCGCTCTTGCAAAGCCATGCTCATTGACAAGAAAGTAAGAAAAGTAGTTTGCTTATAGCTCCAGCCTGAAAGAAGGCAGAGCCATTATGACCACACTGAAAATAAGGTTCTGGCCCTGGTCTGTGACAACAATGGACGGCAGAGTTAGGTAACAATTGCTTCACGGAAACACAAACATCGCATATTGTTGCTTCTGAAATCCAGGTTTGTTCCATAAACGGCTTCCACCCGAAACGTCACCTATTCCTTCTCTCCAGATATGCTACCTGTCCTGCTGAGTTACTCCAGCCTTTATCTTGAGTGAATACAGTTTTCTGTATGAACCTTTTTCTCCTGTTTTCATATCCTGTTCGTCAAGCAGTTCATCCTGCCTTATGCATCCTCTGTTCATCCCCTCAATCATGTCCAAGGGGAATGACTACATATGTAATGATGTTGAGGACAAACAGCTTCTTGTAGAATCCTTGAAATCATAATCTGTCATATTACTCCCTGTAGCAATCTGAAACAGCTGTCAAAAAGTACATAAAATCAGCACATCCAGAATAATTTAGCTGCTAAATTCTGTGCAAATGGTGGTAATCTCTTTAAGTAGTAGATCTTACCTACTCATTTACGACCGGGATTTAGCATTGGGGTCTGATGTCAACTCAGCACTGGTCATCATTAGATAATCACTCTCTGCGTAATGAGAACAGCAACAAATGGACCTAGTAGACGTTGTCCCACAAATGTCCAGGTGTCCTTGTTACACTTACAGCATTCAAATCATGCAATCATAAGCTCAAAAGCCCAGGATCTCACTCAATGCCTTTGCATCAATTAAAGAGAGATTTACTCCATTACTCCAGCATTTTGTCTCTATCTTCTGGTTTAAACCAGCATTTACAGTTCCTTCCTACACTAAACAGCCATTGATGTCTATTTCATTTTCAAACTTTGTACCATGAGGTCAATAGACATTACTAAATTATAATTTAGTTTAGTTTAGTTTAGCGATACAGCGTGGACACAGGCTCTTCGGCCCACCGAGTCCATGCCAACCAGCAATCCCCGTACTATCCTACACGCTAAGGGCAATATTCAATTTTTACCTAAACCAATTAACCTACAAACCTGTATGTCTTTGGAGTGTGGGAGGAAACCGGAGCTCCCGGAGAAAACCCATGTAGGTCATTGGGAGAATGTACAAACTCCCTACAGACAGCATCCATTGTCAGGATCGATCCTGGGTCCCTGGCGCTGTAATTCAGCAACTCTGCGCCACCATGCCGCCCCTACGTGTTTAAATTGCAATGGCTGGGAATCAAACCCGTGTCAACTGCTTGGAAGGTAAGCATGCTATCATTGCAATTATTATTGTAATAATAAATTTAGAGTGCTGTATTTAAAAAAAAGTAGATTCTAAATGCTATCAATACACAGCGACATTTTATTCACAGCCTTTCTACCTATACACAAGTTCATTGATCTTTGCATTAAGGTGATTTGGGTCATTGCTCACACACATGTTCAATGTCCCGGGAGAAATGGTGACATTATTCTGAGTCGAAAATTCACTTTCAGCTTTACAAGTCATCAACTGTCGCAAGGGATTTGTGAAATGTATTTTCACTCCTTACAGAATGTCAAAAACAGAAACAAAAAATATTCATCTTGTCTCTTTGTAGGACATCTGGGAATTGATGGCTCTCATGTATGAAAAGCTTTTTAAATCTATATTGTTAAAAAACTGAAGCAAGTTCCTATCTTTTTCCATTCATTACACAAACACATATCATATACTGCCTCCGCTCAACCAATATAACATTTGCATTGTTTTCAATTCAAAAATGTGAATGGAGACAGTGTTATCACTATTCCAACATAACATGGGTTTTATATTTTATCGACAAGGTAATTGTCTTCTTGCAAAATACCCCAAGAATATCTCCACTTACATCACTTTTACTATGTCAGAGATAATGGATTGTAATACCCAACCATATCTCTAGACTCCCTCTCCCCTGACTCAGTATGAAGAAAAGTCTTGACCCAAAACGTCACCCATTCATTCTCTCCAGAGATGGTGATTGCCCCGTTGAGTTACTCCAGCATTTTGTGTCTATCTTCAGTGTAAACCAGCATCTGCAGGTCTTTTCTCCACATAATGGATTGCGTATTCTGCCGACTCAGATCATCAGGGCGGCATAGTGGCGCAGCGGTAGAGTTACTGCCTTACAGTATCAGTGAATCAGGTTTGATCCTTATTACAGGTGCTGTCTGTACATGAACAGATCTTCCACAGGAGGATTGACTGGAATTGTAAAATGATCAGATAACGGCCATTATAGTAGAGGCCTAATACTGCAATTTCTACAATATCTCACATTATTTAGGGCCTCATATTCCTAAATTACTCTTCAACCTTTGCTGGATAATGATCAGAAGCAGCAAGCTCTCCCTTTCAGAAAATAATTCCTAATAAAACCCTTGACTCAAAACAACCATTCCTTTACCTCCACAGATGTGGCTTAACCGAACAAGTTCCTCCATCCTGATGAAGGGTCTCGACCCAAAACTCTGCCTATTACCTTCGCTCCATAGATGCTGCCTCACCCGCTGAGTTTCTCCAGCATTTTTGTCTACCTTCGAGTTTCCAGCATCTGCAGTTCCTTCTTAAACAAGTTCCTCCATACGGTGCATTTCCCTTTTCAGTCACAAACAAAAATATATAATTCACCTCGAGTTTTCACAGTTTCATTTTAGATTAGATTATCACACTGGTACAATTATAACTAATACAACATTGGATGGGATTCAATGTAATTCTCCCACTTATGTATTACACCTGTGGGCAGGTGCTAAAGAAATTAAATTTGTTCAAATGCAAATCATGTTTAGGTACTTCCATTTTTTGAAAATATAAAATGTCAAACATTGCATATACACATGGAGGCACTCAACACATAGACTGGTGATTATTATTGCTTATTAGTGCACAGAATATGATTAATATCACTTACACAATTTAACAAAATAAATTGATGCACAGATCAGGAAAAGCATAAAACCTTGAAGACTGGCGAGGGCTTAATTAAATGATTGAAGCATGTTCCTGGATTAGATAAAGGCTTAGTTCAACTGAAGTAACCACACCCTTTCTATTCCCATTGTTACTTGTCTCCATTCTCTATAGATGCACTTGTCTCCATTCTCCATTCGGCCCTTCGATAATAACCCCAAATCACCTATTTAATCCTCAATCACATTTTTGCTTTCCTCGGTCACTCATCCCTCTAAATCCAAGGGTCACATCTGTACAGTTCAGAGGTCTAGGTGGTCGCCTACATCACCACTCCAAATCCTCCCTGGATTCTCGTCCAGTTGCATCCCTGTAATCACTCACCTCCCAAGCAGTTCTCCAACACAAATCTTCTACTTGGCATCATCTGATCTGTTCTCCACCTTTATTTCCCCCACCACCACCACCACCACCATCATCTTTCACTATGATGTCTCCCCATCACACCCTTTTTTTTACTCGCTTTACATCCTCAGCCCAAATTGTTTATTTCTTCTCCATGGTTATGTTAGCAATGCATCAATGGCCTGCCAAATACATCTGCTAGCAAAAATAATGTTTGATACTGTGGTCGTCAGGCAGAAAAAAGCACAGCTCAGCATTGCCACGCTCACCCATGTTCTGTGCAACTGATTACACAAATCTTATGATCAGTTCCCTCCTAAACAGATGATTTTTTGAGACAACTCTCACCATTGCCAAGCAGCATCATAGAAATTGTTGTTGACACCAATCGAGATGCACTTTAAATATACTGACCTCTGGATTTTCTTGGTCTAACATCTTTGCTTGGAGCAGAGTATTTAAAGAAATTCCTCTACTTACGTAGAATATCCAAAGCCATTCAATCCATCAGCTCATTGCCAGCACCAAACACAACAATCTCATCAATGAAATGACCCCCTTTGCGGACCTGCAACTTATTCTTTCCCACCTAAACCTCAACTGAGAATGAGTAGAGGCACGGCAGTGGAGTTGCTCTCTTACAGCGCCACAGACCCGGGTCTGTATCTCCAAAATCTAAAAATCTTTTTTTTCCGGGCTGTATCTCCAAAATCTAAAAAATCTAAAAAAGCAGCACTAACTGTAATATCACTCTATCTTGGAATTTATTGATAACTCGGTTGAAGGGATCTCTCATAACTTTAATATTGGTATGTATTGCTTTATTTTTGTCACATGTACCAAGGTATAATGTAAAGCTTTGGTTTGCTTTCTACCAAATCAATTCAAATTATACTATATATACATAAGTACAATCAAGCTATATATAAATACAACAAAAGATACATAAAGTGCTAGAGTAACGCAATGGATCAGGCAGCATCCCTGGAGAACATGGAAAAGTAATGCTTTGGGTTGGGACTCTTCTTCAAACTGATTGGGGGGAGAGAGGTGTGAGTGGGGAGGAAGAAAGCCTCATGAGGAGGGGCAGACGAAGCACGGCAGATAATACGTAAGCGCAGGTGAGGATGGGGTTTTATAAGCAGATGATAGGAGATGATAAAATAGGTGTGAGACAAAGGAATTGAAGAGTGGTGGCATGGTGGTGCAGCGGTAGAGTTGCTGCCTTACAGTGCCAGAGACACAGGTTCGATTCTGACTGCAGGTGCTTGTCAAAAGGTAGAAACTCTACTGCTGTGCCATCATGCCGCCTTATTACATGGAATACAAAATATAAAAAATGCAATGTGTATCTATCATTCTTTTATTGGTATTTTGACAGAAAGCCAAGAGCGGCAAAGGATGCAGGGATCCATCAGCTAAACAGAGAATCAGGGGGAAAGCTCTGTGGGTTATACCTAGCACAGAGTAAGACAGGTGTGTGTAATGAAAGCCAATTATTACTTCCCTGGACCCCAGGAACACTTTCTCAGGGCAGTGTCCGCAAACCAGCCATCTTCAGCACCTTCATCTATAACCTTCACTCTGTCATAAGATCAGAAACAGGGACAAGAGGCAATGATGGCAGAGCAGGCAGTTCCATTTTCATTTTCCTGAATAATGAAGGTTTATGTCTGCAGGCAGCAAGACCTGGACAGAACTCAGGACACAATAATCCACTCGACTGGCACTCCATAAATCATCTTGAGATGGACTCCCTCCACCATCGTTACTCCATAACTTCAATGTGTCATTTGCAAGATACATTGCAGGAACACCCCCAAGTTTCACTGACAGCACATCCACCATCTAGATGGATGAACGCGTATGAATACCACATGGAATTAGCTACCCAGGTCACACAAAATCCTCTCTTTGGAAATACATCACTGTTCCATTATTGTTGCTAGGTCAAGCTCTAGATCTCACCAACAAAAAAAATGGAAGGAGCAGCTTCACCACAGTGGCAGCAATGATTCAAAATAGCATTTCTCCACCACTTCCACTGAGGAAAATAATGAACAATAATTTTAGTCTTGCCGGGGTTGTGTGGGGGGGAGGGGTTTTGTGGGGAGCTCTCGTGCAGGGCAGCTCTCGGTCCGGATGGCTCTCGGGCTGGGCCACTCTCGGGTTGTGGGGCCCACAGGGGCTGGACTAATTCAAGGCTTCTGGACTCTCTCACACTACAGACTCTGGACTCAGCCCCCCCCCCCCCCCCCAAGTTTTTAGGGGATGATGCAATACATCTTTATATTATACCATGATGCTAAGGTATAGAATAAAACACATTCTATAATCATCCAGCTGAACAGCTTCCCATCTTCCTTTTTGTTTCGTTTTTAGATTTGGCGATACGGCATGGAAACATGCCCTTCCAAATTCAGTCCACATCGACCTTGAACCACCCAATCACACTTGTTCATTGCTATCCTACTTCTGCACCACTTCAAATGCAACAAGGGGAATTTATTTAGATGCCAACCTCCACTGTACAAATCTGCATGTCTTTGCGTTGCAGGAGAAACTGGATCACAGGGAGTAAACAGATGCAGTCATAGGGAGAGCTTGCAAACTCCACAAGGACAACACCCAGGGTCAGGATTGAAGCTGGGTCTCTGGCACTTTTCCAGGTCTACCTCATGCTTTATCTCTGACGGCCCTCTCTGACACCATGTTACATCCTCATTGTGAAAGTATATTGTCTAATGGTGGCTGAAATATATCATGCATATCCATGTAAATTCCCTTCTACATTTAATGTTATTAAATTGTTGTCCACAACAAGCCAATACATATTTTCATCCTGGACCAGGGCATCAATTTGAGATACTTCACTCTAGCTGCAGGAATAATTTTATGTACGAGCTCTCTGAAGCTCTCCAAATACCTTACATTTTATATTTTATATTTTATATTTTTTAAAATGAAGGAAAAAAATGTTGGCTGAACGAAAAAATAGATTAAATTTGCAATTTGAAAGATCAGTTAAGATGAGTAACAGCTCATTGAGAGACTGGATTTAAATCTGGTATTTAATAGCAGGGGGGTTTAGTGAAGAGATCCCTACACATACTGTAGTGCAGCTGCCGGAATATGCGATTGCCAAACACTAATTTACCGCATTTTATTGCACAGTTAACTCCACACTTCAGCTTGATTTACTGGCTAAATGTCAAACCACAGCAGAATTAAAGCATCAACTACACTATTTGCAAGATTATTCATGAAATATAGTCAAAAATCAAATCAAGCTTACACAAAAGGTTTGCTCAAGCTGACTCAAGTGTGAACAAGTATTTTTGTAATAATTTGTACAAGCATCTGTTTGTTTCGCTCTGTTATTGATGTTGTTCTTATTCATATCTGTTCAGTACAGTGACTTCCAAGTTGGAAAATAGAATAGGCAAACTGGTGAAGTGTTAGCAGTAAACAGGGATCCAGGGAGAACAAGTTAACTGGATACAAAGTAGCTTACACCCCTGTGGTATGAATATTGACCTATAATTTCACATAAACCTTGCTTTCACTCCCTCTCCATCCCTTCCCCTTCCTAGTTCCCTGATGAGTCTGACATCCCCCTGATTAAATGTTATCCCTGTATGCTTTGTTGTCACCTTCTTATAGCTAACAATGATCTATTTTACATTTCCCTTGAACTTCATCCCCTTTGATGTCTTGTTTTCACACCTTGCACTTCCTTATCTCTGTGTCTCCCTCTTCCCTGACTGTCTGCCTGAGAAAGGGTCTCTCCCCGAAACGTCACCCATTCCTATGCAGGGATGCTGCCTGTCCACAGAGTTACTCCAGAATTTTGTGTCTGTTTTTGGATACAAGCTAAATGGCTTCATGGAAGGAAGCAGGGTGTGGTAGTGAAAGATTGTTTTTTGGACTGGTAGCCTGTTACCAGTAGTGTGCCTCGGGGGATTGTTGCTGGGCTCATTGGTATCTGCAGTGGTTGATATCAATAATTTGGATGAAAATGTATCAAATATAAGTATGGTGGCACCGTGGCTCAGCTAGTAGAGCTGCTGCCTCACAGCATCAGATACCTGGGTTCGATCCTGACCTCAGGTGCTGTCTGCGTGGAGTTTGCACGTTCTTCCTGTGAACACGTGGGTTTCCTTTGGACGCTCCGGTTTTCTTCCTCATTCGAAAAATGTGTGGGTTTTTAGGTTTATTAGCCTCTTTTACACAGTTAGGTGAATTAATAACCAAAAGACATAGGTTTAAGTTGAGATGGGCAAGAGTTAATGGAAACCTAAGGGGCAAACCTTTCACTCAAAGAGTGGTGGGTATATGGAACGAACTGCCAGAGGAGGTAATTGTGGCAGATACTGGAACAGCAATTAAAAGACACTTGGACAAGTACATGGATAAGGGAAGTTTAGAGGGATGGGGGGCAAATGCAAGTAAATGGGAATAACTTCAGATGGGACACCTTGGTCAGCATGGATGAGTTGGGCTGATGGATCTGTTTCTCTACTGTAGGATTATGACTCTAAACTGAAGAACATCCATGTTTTTTTTGTTAATTTGCACCACTATTTAGTTTCAAATGTTGAATTTAGCAGGTGAAGCAAACTTTGATTACACTTTGATTGAAACAAGTCTTCATTTTTGTGTTATCGAAATAAGCATGTTAAAATCTAACTAAAATGTAAATATTTTCTGCAACAAAGCCCCAAATGAACCCCCCCACTTAATTGCACCATTTCAGAATTACCTTGCACTTCACTGATGATTACTGAAACTGGACCTTCACTGAACCTTGTGGAATAGACTCAGCAAATAATTGTCATTAGCATTTATTTACATTATGCTGCACAAATCAATCCATAGAAGATGTGCAATAAGTACTGCTTAGTTGCATTTCACATGGATGGTAAGAGAAAACCCAATTAACATCCTTCACGGAATGTCTTAATTTATAAACATGTCTTGGCCTGAGAGAAGGCAGGATGCATTTGATTTGTGATACAATTAAAAGTACTGTACTTTGCAGGTTATGTAGGTTGAATATCTAATGGTGCAAAGCCACTTCTGCTGCCTGGCATGGGCATTCACTTTGTCTATCCCGACAGAGGATTATACATCCCACCCTATGTGGTCGTGAAGCCTGCTCTACAACCAAAAGCAAACAATGGACCAAATAGAGACATTGAGAAAGGGAGAGGCCTCATGGTAAACTCATTGTGATGCTCAGACACATCTGTTCTGTTTAACTCTGTACCTGGAACGCATAGCAGTGAAGTGCTGCTCCTTCTACATACAAAGGAAATCATAACCATGGTCTACATCCCACCCTAGACAGATGTATCTAAATGAAGGAGGTGAACGCCATGGTCAACAAACACCAGATGGTTTATCCCTTTTGCCATCGTAGCCAGGGACTTCAACAAGGCCAGTTTAAAGAAGCCATTTCCAAACAACACATGCAAAGGATCAAACACCCTCGACTACTGCTATTACGCCATCAAAGATGCTTACCACTCAATTCCTTGCCTTCACTTTGGACAATCAGATCACCTGGCTGTGCTTCTTCTTCCTGCATGTAAACAGCATTGGGAAAGTTCAAACCCAGTGGTGAGGACTACCCAGAGCTGCACAAAGCTGAATCAGAGGAACACCTCTGGAATTGCTTGATCAGTAGATTCAGTGATGTTCAAGGACACAGCAACGGACCTGAACGAATATGCTACAATTGTTACCAACTTCATTTGGAAATGTGTGGAGTAGTGTGTTCCCCCCAGAACCATCTGAGTGTTCCCAAACAAGAAGCTTTGGATGAACCGGGAAGTCCGCAATTTTCTGAGGGCCACATCTTGGGTATTCAAGTCTGGCGACACAGGAGGTCCCGGGACAACATCGATAAGGCCATCAAAAAGGCAGAGACAATTTTTTTCTAACTTAGAGGGTGAGGCGGACATTCAACAACTGTGGCAGAGCGTGCAGATTATAACTTCTTATAAGGTGAAACCAAGTGGCAGCTCAATCAACAGTGAAGCATTATGCCCAGACAAGCTCAATGCATTCGGCAAACACTTCGAAAGGGCGATTATCTCATGGAGATATTACCCTTTGTCAGTTTGTTTGTACTAACAACTGCATTCACTCTCTTGAAACCTATTGCATTTCTGCTTTTTTGTGTTGTTTCTTTTTAAAGTTTAATGTGATTTTGGACTCATATGTCAATCTGGTTTTATTTTAACCCATTTTAACACTGGGAACTTGTATTATTCATTTGGTAGAATTTCATAAATGTATTATATTTATCTTCAGAGTCCCAACTTACTTTGATTGAAATGCCACTGAATTTTACTTAAACTCATCAGCTAAGCTTTCAAGTTACGACCTTTATTCTCAGGCATTTTCTTGGAATTGAGGATTATTTGCTTCCGCCATCTATATCCAGGTTCTAAGGTGGTTGATGGGACAGGTGTCTATTGTATATCATGTTGTGAGGTGATGTACTACTGTACAAGACTTATGTGATCTCTAAAGTCTGAATTTAAGGTTCCCACTTGTTTCCCACATAGAAGACAAGGCTCTTCTATCAAGGCCAATTTACTTAAAACTCTCTCTGCAGGTTCAGACAGTCAAAAGCAGAGCCATTGTCATAGCAAACTGAGATGAGTCCCTCTTAATAATTTATATAATGCATCCACAGAGGTCTAAGAGAATCCTTGTGGGCATGCTGAATTTTCTCAGATACCTAACATCTGAATGCAGTGTACAAAGTAAATGCACTGATGTGAGTTATTGATCGCTGTATCAGTGTGAAGGGACCACATTAGGTTTCTGGTGATATGGATGCCAAGGAACTCCATTGATGAGGGGAGGGTTGTGTTCACCACTTTTCCTGACCTATTTCCTTCGATCAACATTCACCCACATTCAAGAAACAATTGGGAATTGAACACATTCTTAATTTTTTTCAAAAGTGAAGAAAATAATTGAGACATTTAAAAATACTATATAATAGACTATTAGAGCATGCAGAGACAAGAAACTTTTAGCAGACGGAATAGTAAGATTGAACGAGAACTTACCAGTTCGAAGGTTGATCTTTATTTTATGAGGAGTCGAAGTGAGGGATTTCGTGAAGAGCCCGCCGGCGCGCATGCTCGACATACTTCAAAGTAGCGGCGTGGAATCACAGAAACCAACAATAGAAATGACTTCTCATTGTAAGATTGAAGTGACTAAGATTACCAGATGAAGGTGATTGAGGGTTGGGCGAGGAGGGCACGAAATCCCTCACTTCGACTCCTCATAAAATAAAGATCAACCTTCGAACTGGTAAGTTCTCGATCAATCTTACTATTTCATTTCGGAGTCACGTGAGTGACTTCGTGAAGACTTCAAAGCTTCTGTGATTACACGCCCTGGACCACGTCCATGCTGACACACCACTACCAGGGATGGATGGGAGGAACAAACTTGCTCAATAGTTCATACTGCAAAACAAAAGCATATTTATGAATAACAAATCAAAAACCCCTCATGCGGGGACATCTCCACGTTCTTGACCTGCATTCAGCACGGCTTCTGCGAACTGTAGAGGAGCAGCAACAGGCTTGTGAAAGAAACACTGGAACACAGCTTCATTAGCCCATCCTGCTGTGGCGAGAATTTGGTCCATAGGCACCTCCATAATCCTCGCCGCTGACGTCGATGCAGCCCTGGTGGAATGAGACTTGAACACATTAGTGTCGATACCTGACTTACCCAAGGCGACTCGAAGCCACCTGGATATCGTCTGGACTGTCACTCGATGATGAGGTCTCTTATGAGTGACCAGCAGGTATCTCTCCATTCCTCTGATGCGTGCCGTCACCTTGACATAGTGGCGGATATGTGAGGCTAAACATAGCCTAGCATCTGCGGGGTATGCCGGGAACTTCAGCTGCAGCCCTGTGCACCCAGGTCTATGCTGCTTTAGTAGCTCGTCAATGAAAAAGACTACTTCTGTAGGGGTAGATGTCATTCTGTCGACACGAAGTTTGTGTAGTGTCTGTACCCTCTGAGCTGAAGTCAGCGCTAGTAACATCACCAGCTTCATGGTGAGTTGGTCCAGTTGGAGCCCTTCCATGGGAGACCACGTCCTGAGCAGGTTTAATACGTCCCTGACATCCCAGGTGATATTATAGCGTGGTGTAGGCGGATTCATATTGAATATACCCCGCATGAGTCTGGACACTAGCCTGTTGGATCCTACCTCAATATTGAGGTAGAATGAGAGCGCACTTCTGGCTCTGTTGATGGCACTGTAACTTAAGTGTTCATCATGGTGCAACCCCGCGAGGAATTCCAGGACGTCGGTTATTGTCACGTCATCGTACGTGATGCGAGAGCGGCTGCAGTAGGCTTCCCACTTCTTAATATGCGAGCGGTTTCTTCGCCTTGTTGATTCTCGACACGACGCCCCGATGGTATCCATGGTCCGAGCTGAGAGGCCGTATTGGACTAACGGCCTGTTCAGAACCTGCAAGCCAACAAATTTAAATAGCCATGGCAGGGATGTGGCTCCCCTGAGACAGGGTGAGTAACCAATTGTGGGCAACCCTTCAAAAGGACCCAAGGTTCGTTGAGCATGTCAAAGACCACCGGATACCAAGGCTGTGTGGGCCAGTCGGGTATAATAAGGATGCCCTTGGCAGCATCTGCCTGAATCTTACGCAATACCCGACTGATGAGGCAAAATGTGGGGAAGGCATAGAAAAACCAATTCCCCCAGTCCAGCGAGAATGAATCTAGCGCTATAGCCCCAGGATCTGGTTCCCATGAAACGTAGGTTGGTACCTGATAGTTCAACCGTGACGCAAAAAGGTCAATGTCCGGTTTACCAAATTTGGCTGTGACTTTAGCAAAAATCTCAGGATGCAACATCCATTCAATATTGTCATTACATTTGCGTGACCTGGTGTCCGCCACAGTATTAAGCTCACCTGGCAAATAGGTAGCTGAAATCCAAATGTCTCTTTGAACACACCAGAGCCAAATTGAGTTAGCCAATTTGTCACACGAAACTGACCTGGTACCACCCATATGGTTTAAGTATGCCACTGCTGTGGTGTTGTCTATTTGGAGATGGACATGTGCTCCAACAAGCTTGGAACAATACGCACGAAGTCCGTGGAATGCTGCCAGCAACTCCAAATAGTTAATCCCTTGAGTCAACAACATCGTTGACTCAAGGGTGTCCCATCTGCCCCCACAACTAGAGCAATTATCCGTAGCTCCCCAGCCATTGGAGCTTGCATCAGTCTGCAAATATACCACCGGATTAGCCTCCCTGATAGGCTTGAATGAGCTGCTAATGTGGCACACCCACCATTGCAACTCATTTATCGCTTCGGACGGCAGCTGCATTGATCGATCATAATGACCAGCGTCCTGTTTTAACGCAGCAATTTTAGCTCTTTGCAAACTCTGATAATGCAAAGGTCCATATCGCGCTGCCGGAAACAAAGCTACAAGCTTACCAATTACTGTAGCTGTATGCCGAATCGATGGTATATTGGTGCGGATTAAACCTTGACACACCTGGGTAACCTCCTCAATCTTGTTAATTGGTATGGTAACCCTCATGCTCATAGAGTTCACCGTGAACCCTCGGAAATTAATCACCTGGGCAGGGCAGAACTTTGATTTCTCTGGATGGACAATAAACCCTAATTGCTGAAATATATTGACAGCAGCTGCAACTCCCTGTTCAGCCAATTCCAGGGTGTGGCCCACAATTAAGATATCATCTAAATAGGCCATAACTATATGATGTCGCTGTCTCAAATAAGCCATAATTGGTTTCACTAATTTAGTGAACAATCTAGGGGCTGTGGTGAGCCCATTAGGCAAAGCCTTGTACTGCCAGAGTTGCCCCATCCAGATGAATTTCAAACCTCCTGTCGTATTTCTGGATGGATACTGAATAGTATGCGTCTTTCAAATCGATGCATGCCATAAAACAACCATGAGAAATCAATGATTTGGCTGTTTCAAACGTATCCATTTTAAAATGAGTATATGTTACAAAAGTATTCAAACGGGTCAGATCAATAATGACACGACAACCTCCATCCTTCTTAGGTCTGGTGAATATATTCGAAACAAATTCAACTGGCTCATGCACCGCTTTCTCAACCACTCCCTTCTGTTCAAGCCTTAAAATTTCCTTGTAGCCTGCTGCCTGTTCTGCAGCAGATAATTTAAACGTTCGACCGGGCATGTGCTGGGATGGAGGAATGTCGCCATTAATAAACTCAATTTTATGCGCCTGAATATTCTGCAACACATACTCGTCACCAGTAAAATTACCCCATGCACCCAAAAACAGCCGAAGGCGACCACCAACATGTGAAGTTAAACAAAGAGAAAAGAGAGAACCAGACCCCCTCACCCCCGTGGTTACCGGCGGTCCTTGACACGTGTGGGTGGACGTGGAGGTGCTGGGTTGGCTTGAGGGCGCGGCGTCTTCGTTTTCCACCAGGGTCTCTGCCGACCCTGTCCTAAAAAAGACCCCTGGTGCTGGGTCTGATGTTGCTGTCGTTGTGGAGCTTGAGGGTGGGTCCTCGTTGAGGTACTAGCAGACCCTCGTGAGCGAATGTATGGAGCTTTTGAGCCTGACGGTGTGGGGGCACTCTGAGAGCGCATGATCCCCACCGTTTTGGCTTGATCGTCAAGCTCTTTGACTCTCTTCAAGAGGTCCTCCCCAAAGAGTTGACGGGGCGGCGGCAGCGGCGGTGGTTTGCACAATCCTGCAAACTTCGGGTTGAGCGCTGGACGGATGCTGTTTTTGCGAAACCCGTTGATTTCGTGCTGGGTCGCGCACAGGAGGGCCAGAGCCTCTTCCTGGTCCAAATTCAGTTCGTCCCCGTCCACCGACCGCGCAAAGGCGGTAATACCGGCCGTGAGGAGCTTCAGGATCCGCTGCAATTTTACCTCTTGTTGACGGATAGCCGCACTGATGTTGCCCCATATCGGCGTATTGACCACAGGCACGTTGAGGGAGTTGCAATTGGATGGAGCCTTGTGACGGCTCATTGCCTGAATGAGGACTTCTTCCTGTAGTTGCTGGTTGTTAAGAAAGTCCACAGTGGCTGCCAGCTTTGCGTTTAAAGGAAGTCCAGATTAATGTGGGGCCGCAAATTTGGTCGCCACATCCAGAAGATCCTCCGCTGGCGCCTCCAACGGAGGTGGTATGGAATCCACCAAAACTTCCTCCTCCTGCTGCTCCAGGCTGATGGTAGAGGCTGGTGACGACGCCCTGTGCCTGTTGCTGCCCTGCTGTAGTTGACGTTGAAGCAGGAGCTCCAGCAGCCGCTCCATACGGTCAATACGCCCTTCACCCTGAACACTCAGGTGGTCGGAGTCCTCCGGCTCTGAAAAGAAAACCGGGCTCCTATCATCGGCCCGCACCTCATCGAGGCCCAGCCGGTGCCGGTAGTTGTCGCTAACAGTCGCCGAGGCGAAACTGCGCGATTCCCACGCGGGCGTGTTCAACCGCCTCCGTTTAGCGGGAGCTGAAGCCGCTGCCACTAAGGGCACTTGCGGCGTGGTGTCGGCACCAGCCGAAGCATGGCTGCCTGAAGCCCGCGCAGGCTTGCCGGCTGCCCACATCGTGGACTTTGCCGACGCATGGTCTCGCCCACCCATCCATGGGGGGCACGGCGACCGTCACGAGACCCGACTCAACCGACCCGTCCCGGCGTCGAGAGTCGGGGTGTGCCGGCTGGACCTCACAGCCGCCCCGGGTCTCGCCCTGGAACCTGACCGCTCCTCCGTGTCAGGCAATGCCTTAGCCCTGGCAGGGTTAGGCTTCTGGGCTGCTGCCCTTCCCCTACTCGGAGGGCTGAGTGGAACGGGCCGTGCAGCCCATCCATGTCCTTGCTGCAAGACATAACCAACAACAAGGACCACCAACTAAAGGTAGGATACTTACCTCCGTGGCCCCTTATGAAGGGCTGGCGAGGAGCGCGCTCCACCGCCAGCCGTCGCAGCAACGCGGTACGACGATATGTCGAGCATGCGCGCCGGTGGGCTCTTCACGAAGTCACTCACGTGACTCCGAAATGAAATAGGCTTCAAAGATGCAAGCAGGAAGAGTGAACAGAAATATTCAGAGCCGCAAAGTGTGGGAAATTGGCATCCAGAAGAATTCATGTATTGGGACTATTTTTGTTTATTTTATGATTTGGAATTGTAAATGCAATGGTTATTAGGGTAAATATTTGAAACTGTGGAGGACTGCAACGGATTATAAGAAAATATTAAACTCGCAGAATAGGCACACAACTGACAAAATAATTTTAACATTGGTAAATGTGAGGTATTATACCTGGATGAAAAAATATTTGATGGTGACAAATTACTTGAAAATCAAGTTGGAGGGGAATAAAAATATCCTAAAGTAGAAATTACTAAATCAATTGAAGTAGCTGTGAGGGTCAATAGGTTCATGAAAAAGTAAAGCAAGTACTAGGGTTGTAGAATAAAAGTCCTTTATTGAATTTTGTCAGAACACACTTTGAGAGTGTTTAGTTTAGTTTAGTTTAGAGATACAGCGCGGAAACCTGTCCGACGGTCCAATGACACCGTGCCGACCAGCGATCACCCCATAAACTAGCACTACCCTACACACACTAGGGACAATTTACAATCTTTACCAAAGCCAATTAGCCTACAAACCTGTACATCTTTGGAGTGTGGGAGGAAACCGGAGCACCCAGACAAAATCCACGTGGTAACAGGATGAACGGATAAACTTTGTACACACAGCTCCCTTACACAGGATCAAACACGGGTCTCTGGCGCCGTAAGGAAGCAATCTATCATTGCACCACCGTGCCACCCAGTTTCATTCCAGTCAACATCTTCTAAAGTACAGAAAGAATATGGAATTTTAGAAACGTGAGATTATAGTCATGTGGAAAAGAGTAAAAGACTCTTTTTACTTGAAAGGCAAAACTGAAGTTTGATCAAGGGTAGGGGGTGATTACATTTTAATAAGGCTGTCAACATATGACATTCAACAAGAAATCAAATTAATTTGCAATAAATCCTTGCACTCAGATATTGGTCAGAATGTGGATCTTACCATCACAAAATTTTGATGATGATGATGATGACACTTTATTGTCACATGTACCTACAGTGAAATTTGTTGTTTTGCGCATACAAAGTACACAGAAACTTGGCATATTTTTAGTGAAAGATTATCTGTCCTCTATCATTTATTTTTGCAATCTGGAAAGTTTGAGTCGATCAAAGTTGAAGCATGATAAGAGTAAGCATCAATCTTATCTATAAAAATGTCTCCAAATTAAAAATTTAATTCAGTCATGCCATATCAAATGGAAATTTCTAACATTGGTCTGGAACTATGAAAGAAGGAAATTGTGCAGCACGGTGGCGCAGCGGTAGAGTTGCCGCCTTACAGCGCCAGAGACCCGGTTTTGATCTTGACTCTGGATTCTGTCCGTATGGAGTTTGTACGTTCTCCCCGTGAACTGCATGGGTTTTCTCTGGCTGCCCTGGTTTCCTCTCACACTCCAAAGATGTACAGGTTTGTAGGTTAAGTGGCTCCGTATAAATGTAAATTGGCGCTAGTGTGTGTAGAATAGTGTTAGTATACATGATGATCACTCGGTGGGCCAAAGGGCCTGTATCTCTATACTAAACTAAACTAATATATCTCAAATGTGACACCGCTTTCAAAGTTGTTTCCTGCTGTAATTTCCAACCGAAGGTATTACTACTGTGATATGGTATTATTCCAGTATTATAGTATTGTTCAGGAAACATTTTCACAAATGGATCAGACATAAATTACTTTGTTTTCCATCTTACCTTATTTTCACACCATCACATTTACCTAGCAACTTATAAGACTCATTTCATTGACCGAGAATCAATTTATTATTCCAAGACCTTGACAAATGAATACAGTGTATCAAAAGAGAATGGGTGATGTATGTCAAGCTCAATAGTACAGTGTCCATGAAAAATGGTCTAGGCTAAATCAGGTTGGTCAAGATATTTGATAGCATAGGAATTTAAAAAAATCTTCTCATTTATAAAACAAGAAATTGTGGCAGAAAATAGCAACAAAATAGCCACAGAGGACTATAACAATCACTTGGGAGTAAAACGATGTCATCTCTTCTTCATCAAACAGGCCGTTATGTGTGACACGATTTAAAAAATGGTGCAATCACTTTCCTTCCTAAAATAATGAATTTCTTAAAACTGTAATATGTCATTTTAGGGATAAGATGACATGTACACCCACATATTAAGATTAATCGCAAACCACAACAGAACCTATTGATCATATGAGGGACATGAAGTTATTTCTGAGTCACTGAGTGACCTATCATAGTAGCTTTATCAGAACAAGGTTCTCCTTGTTTTAAAGGACTCCAGCGTAGCTGGCAAATTTAAACATGATTAATTATGAAATCAAAAAAGCTAGTATAAAGAAATTCCTGCATTTTTATTTAAATTAGTTTTGTTAGAGATGCACCATGGAAATATGCCCACCGAGTCCATGCTGACCATCAATCACCTGTTCACATTAGATCTATGTTATTCCATATTCTCATCCACTTCCCTACTCTTCAGGGGCAATTTCCAGAGGCCAATTAACCTACAAACCCGCACATATTTTGGATGTGGGATGAAATCGGAGCATCCGGAGGAAACCCATGTGGTTGCAGTGAGAATGTGCAAACTCAAGACACCGATAGCACCCGAGGTGGGGATTGAACTCGAGTCTCTGGCATTGTGAGTCAGCAGCTCTGCCAGCTGCGCCACTGTGCCACCCATTTATGTTAATAACGGTTCTATGGAACTACAATTGTGCTAAATGGGACAGACTTTAAACAGATTTAGAGATCAAAATGGCGCATTCATGAGATACTGCAGACTATCAACACCAGTAGTAATGTACACCTCCACAATCTATAACCTCATGGTCTGGCATTTCAACTCCTCTACTATTAGTATTAAGGTAGGTGATAACCCTGGGTAAAAGAGAAGTGTGGAAGGACCTGCTGGGAGAGCACATGTGGCTAAAATTGAGGTGAAACACAGGACAAAATGGATAAATAACTTGGAATAGACAGAGTTTAGCAGTCCCACAGGCAGCTGACCATGTCATCGTTTTTCTGGTTTCAGCACATCCAGTTGTGAATGGTGATGGAAATCTAATGGGAGGTGGAGGCTGAAAGAACTCCAGGGAAGGAGAGGACCAGCATGTTTGTGCTAAAACCTAGGCTGCAACATTTGCCACCATGTCCATCTCAGGTTTTTTCTCAAATCCCCACCATCACAGAAGCCATCCTTCAGCTGATCTAGTTTAGGTTAGTTTAGTTTTTTTTTAGAGATACAGCATGGAAACCGATCCTTCAGACTGCGCCGACCAGTGATCCCCGCGCACTAACACTACCCTACGCACAGAATTTACTGTTTTACCGAGCCAATGAACCAACAAACCTGTACATCTTTGGAGTGTGGGAGAAAGTCCATGCAGATCATGGTGAAAACATACAAACTCCGTACAGGCAGCACCCATGGTCAAGATCGATCCTGGGTCACTGGTGCTGTAAGGCCGCAACTCTACCCCTGTACCACCATGCCTCCCAGTTCATGCAGTTGATATCAAGAAATCATGGTAACACTGGATGCGGCAATAGCAATATGACTAGACAACAGCCCATCTGTAGATTTAGAAGACCTGGGATCCTTGTCCTTAATCATGTTTTCCAAGTACAATTAAAATACTGACATCCACTCGACATCGCTCAGGTATGTCCTGTGCACAAGAAGTACAAATTCAATCCAGCTATGCATTCGCCGATCTACAATATCTACTCTCTTCAGAAATTTGAATTGGTTTCCAGATGTGGTTTACAGCACCAGATTTATTCTTCAATTTTATGGTGTAACGTTCCATTGAAAGACACACAGATAAACAACAGAGAACAAGTTGTGCAGAATTATTAGAGCTTATGAAGCAGGAACTCAAGTGCAGTAATGTCCAGATTACTCCTGGTGATGTATGCTTGTTAGGACAGGAATAGAAAGATATTACAAACAAATATATGGCTCAGCAGTTGGTACAGAGGGCAGTGATTCAGATATTAGGATCACTGGGATCTCTTCAGGGGCAGTGCAACCTGTATAAGAGGGATCGTTTGCATCTGAACTGGAGAAGGCAAATATCATGAGAGGGAGATTTGATACTATTATGCAGAGCACTTTGAACTAGAGTTGCTGGGGGATGGGGATTGGGGGAGGGGATGTAGAGTTGGAGGAAGAGGTGGGAACTAGAGTAGAAGGTCCGCAAATAATTAATTGGAAGGTCAAAATTGGCAGAGTGGCAGACAGTGATGGTTGTCAAAGTATTCAATGGGATATAGATCAGCTACAAAAATGTGTGGAGAATGGCTGGTGGAGTTTAATTTGAGCAAGTGTGAGGTATTGCACTTTGCAAATTTAAATGTAAAGGGAAAGTAGTATAAAGTTAATCACAAGAATCTTAACAGCATTGATGTGCAGTGGTATAACCATATAACCATATAACCATATAACAATTACAGCACGGAAACAAACCCTCTTGGCCCTTCCAGTCCGTGCCGAACATTTATTTTCACCTAGTCCCATCTACCTGCACTCAGACCATACCCCTCCATTCCCTTCCCGTCCATATACCTATCCACTTTACTTTTAAATCTTAAAATCGATCTTGCCTCCACCACTTCTGCTGGAAGCTCATTCCACACAGCCACCACTCCCTGAGTAAAGCAGTTCCCCATCATGTTACCCCTAAACTTCTGTCCCTTAATTCTCATGTCATGCCCTCTTGTTTGAATCTTCCCAACCCTCAATGGGAAAAGCTTATCCACATCAACTCTGCCTATCCCTTTCATCATTTTAAAAACCTCAATCAAGTCCCCCCTTAACCTTTTGCGCTCCAAAGAATAAAGACCTAACTTGTGCAACCTTTCTCTGTAACTTAGTTGCTGGAGCCCAGGCAACATTCTAGTAAATCTCCTCTGTACTCTCTCTATTTTGTTGACATCCTTCCTATAATTAGGCGACCAAAATTGTACGCCATACTCCAGAATTGGTCTCACCAATGCCTTATCACAATTATAACATTACTTCCCTACTCCTATATTCAATGATCTGATTTATAAAGGCCAGCACACCAAAAGCTTTCTTTACCACCCTATCTACATGCGATTCCACCTTCAGGGAACTATGCACAGTTATTCCTAGATTCCTCTGTTCCACAGCATTCCTCAATTCCCTACCATTTACCATGTACGTCCTATTTTGATTTGTCCTGCCAAGATGTAGCACCTCACACTTCTCAGCATTAAACTCCATCTGCCATTTTTCAGCCCACTCTTCCAAATGGCCCAAATCTCTCTGTAGACTTTGAAAATCTACTTCATTATCCACAACACCAACTATCTTAGTATCATCTGCATACTTACTTATCCAATTTTCCATCCCATCATCCAGATCATTGATGTATATGACAAACAACAGTGGACCCAACACAGATCCCTGAGGTACCCCACTGGTCACCGGCTTCCAACCTGACAAACAGCCATCCACCATTACTCTCTGGCATCTCCCATTCAGCCACTGTTGAATCCATCTTGCTACTCCGCCATTAACACCCAAAGATTGAACCTTATTAACCAACCTTCCATGGGGAACCTTGTCAAAGGCCTTACTGAAATCCATATAGACAACATCCACTGCTTTACCCTCATCAATTTCCCTAGTAACCTCTTCAAAAAATTCAAGGTTTGTCAAACATGACCTTCCAGAACCATGTTGACTGTTCCTGATCAGATCCTGTTTATCCAAATGCTTATATATATTATCTCTAAGTATCCTTTCCATTAATTTGCCCACCACTGACATCAAACTAACAGGTCTATAATTGCTAGGTTTATTCATTGAACCCTTTTTAAACAATGGAACAACATGCGCAGTACGCCAATCCTCTGGCACTATTCCCGTTTCTAATGACATTTGAAATATTTCTGTCATAGCCCCTGCTATTTCTACACTAACTTCCCTCAATGTCCTAGGGAATATCCTGTCAGGACTGGAGACTTATCCATTTTTATATTTTTCAAAAGTGTCAGTACTTCCTTCTCTTTGAATCTCATAGTTTGAATAGCTACTCTACTTTTTTCCCTTACCTCACAGAGTTCAATATCCTTCTCCTTGGTGAATACCGAAGAAAATAAATTGTTCAATATCTCCTCCATCTCTTTTGGCTCTGCAGATAGCTGTCCATTGTGGCTCTCTAATGGTCCAATTTTATCCCTCGTTATCCTTTTGCTATTAATATAGCTGTAGAAACCCTTTGGATTTACTTTCACCTTTCTTGCCAAAGCAACCTCATATCTTCTTTTAGCTTTTCTTATTTCTTTCTTAAGATTCTTTTTACATTCTTTATACTCATCTAGCACCTCATTTACTCCATGCCTCCTATAATTATTGTAGATATCTCTCTTTTTTCGAACCAAGTGTCCAATTTCCCATGAAAACCATGGCTCTTTCCGATTTTTACCATTTCCTTTCAACCGCACATGGACATAAAGATTCTGTACTCTTACAATTTCCCCTTTAAATGTCCTCCATTTCCCTTCTACATCCTTCCCATAAAACAAAATGTCCCAATTCACTCCTTTTAAATCATTAGGCATTTCCTCAAAGTTAGCCTTTCTCCAATCAAAAATCTCAACCCTAGGCCCAGTTCTGACTCTCTCCATAATTATATTGAAACTAATGGTATTGTGATCACTGGTCCCGAAGTGCTCACCAACGCATACCTCCGTCACCTGACCTGCCTCATTTCCTAACAGGAGGTCCAGCACTGCCCCTTCTCTGGTCGATACCTCTATGTATTGCTGCAAAAAACTATCCTGCACACATTTTACAAACTCCAAACCATCCAGCCCATTTACAGAATGTGTTTACAGAAGGTATCTTGAGGTCCAAGACCATAGCTCTCTGAAAATGACAACATTGTATTGTATTCAATTTATTGTCATTATCTCATTTTAGAGACAACAAAATGGATTTTCCATACTGTCAGTAACATAAAAGTAAATAATAAATAAATAAACATATTTTTAAAAAAAGCACAAAAACATAAGTCCACACACAACATAACCCCACAGCGGCACCAGAGTTAAGGAAGGTACCATAGTCCAGACAGCCACCCTGCCGATATTCCCAGATGTTCACCCGTGGTCGGGGCCTCACAAACATATGTGATGGAGTAGTAACAAAGGTGTATTGTATGCTTCCTTCATCAATTGGAGCAGTGCCTAGAAAAGTCAGAAGTCATGTTACAGCTTTAAAGGACTTTGGTTAGAATGCATCTAGAGTATCATGTGGAGTTCTGGTCACCCCATTACAGGAAGGATGTGGAGGTTTTGGAGAAGATACAGAAGAGGTTTATCAGAATATTGACTACATTAGAGGGTATTAGCTACAAGGAGAAGCTGGACAAATTTGGATTGTTTTCTCTAGAGCTCCTGCGGCTGAAGGGAGCCCATATAAGAAGTATATAAAATAGCGAGTGGCATAGATAAGGCACAGAGGGATCTTGGAGTCCATCCACACACTGTAAGAGTGGCAACAGAAGTCGATCGAGTGGTAAAGAAGGCATATGGTAGGCTGACTTTCATCGGTCAGGGCATTGAGTATAAGAATCAGAAGGTTTTGTATATTGCAGCTTTATAGGACTTTGGTTAGCTGCACTTTGAATATTTTGTACAGTCTCGTAGAAACTTTTTCCCAGGACAGAAATATCAAAGACCAGAGGGCATAGCTTTAACGAGAGAAAGGCAAAGTTTTTTTTTTTTTTTAAATATTTTTTTATTAGTAGTAACCAATTTGCAATGTTTTATACAGAGAAAGGCAAAGTTTAAAGGAGATACAGCACGTTCCGGTAACCCACCGTTCCAGTGTGGTAGGCACCTGGATGTGCTTGAAGGAGCACATGTGTGATGTGCTTCAAAGCATGAAGGAAGGCAGAAACGACTGTGGCATTTACAAGGTTTTTGTATAGGCACATGGATGTGCAGGGAATGAATGGATAGGGATCTCTTGCAGGCAGAAGAGATTAGTTTAACTTGGCATCATATTTGGCACAGACATTGTGGGCCGAAAGGCCTGTCCCTGTACACTACTATTCTACGTTCTACATTCTACGTCTTATGAAAATAACCCTACCACTCATTAAAAACGCTCTGTTCCAGGATGAGTTTTTCCAAAGCACCAGATTAAATGTTTAAGAACACACAGAGAATTAATTTTCCGGATTAAGTAAAGGGTCAATGCTCATTTGTTCATAGACTCTTAACCAGTATTCTTCCTGCCCTGAGATCTTTCCAATAATCACTTTATGAATACAGAAATGTAAATACTTTATTCATATGTACAAAACAAAATGTAAATACCTAATTTAATCTCCACATGATAAAATTTGATATAAAATACATTTGTCGGCAGGAACCGAGATCCTTGAGTTCTGCTCTAGTGAATCATATAGCAAACCTCAGTTGAGCACAGTGATAAATCACTGTATTACAGCCATCACAGCATTTAATTTACAACTCAAATCAATTGGGACTCACCGATGCCAGACACTAAAGTATCCTTTCACTCAAACCTGATCCTGTTTGCTCTGCAGAAGCCTCTGTCAATCAGAAAAATGACATTGCAGCGATTTATCATTTGCATGAACCAAATGTGTAAACTGTAAAAACAAATGAACTTTGACTTCTGCCAGAATTTATTTGCAGGCAACCAGCAGTGATTCTTTTTATTTAAAAATGTTATTACAAATTTTGGATAAACCCAGAATATTTAAGTTCTGAAAAGCAAGAGTTCCTTCACTTCTTTTACAAGAACATCACTTATTTATTTGTAAACCATCCATAATTTATAAAATAATCCGCTCCCACTCCTCATCCCCCCACTCGTAACAAGGACAGAGTCCCCCTTGTCCTCACCTTCCACCCTACCAGCCGTCGCTTACAACATATAATCCTCCAACATTTTCGCCACCTCCAAGGGATCCCACCACTGGCCACATCTTCCCAACTCCTCCCCTTTCTGCTTTCCGCAGGGACCGCTCCCTCCGTAACTCCCTGGTCAATTTGTCCTTTCCCACCCAAACCACCCCCTCCCCTGGTACTTTCCCTTGCAACAGTCGAAAATGCTATATTTGTCACTTTACCTCCCCCCTCGACTCCATCCAAGGACCCAAGCAGTCTTTCCAGGTGAAGCAGAGGTTCACCTGCACCTCGTCCAACCTCATCTACTGCATCCGCTGTTCCAGGTGTCAACTTCTCTACATGGGTGAGACCAAGCGCAGGCTTGGCGATCACTTGGCCCAACACCTCCGCTCAGTTCGCAATAACCAACCTGATCTCCCGGTGGCTCAGCACCTCAACTCCCCGTCCCATTCTAAATCTGACCTTTCTGTCCTGGGCCTCGTCCATTGCCAGAATGAGGCCCAGCACAAATTGGAGGAACAGCACCTCATATTTCGCTTGGGTAGTTTACGCCCCAGTGGTATGAACATTGACTTCTCCAATTTCAGGTAGTCCTTGCTTTCTCCCTCTTTCCCTTCCCCTTCTGAACTCTCCCTGCCTACTGTCTCCCCCTCTTCCTTTCTTTTTCCCGCCCCCCCGACATCAGTCTGACGAAGGGTCTCGACCCGAAACGTTGCCTATTTCTTTTCTCCACAGATGCTGCCTCACATGTTGAGTTTCTCCAACATTTTTGTCTACCTATCATTATATCTAGTGTCTTTTGTGCTAATCATTGCAAAGGTTAAGATAAGTATCTTAATATTTATTTTTCGACAGTTCTAGTAATTCAATAGCTCCACATATTTATTTGAGATTATCTGTACGAGCTGTTCTGAAATAAATATTGTCACTTTATTATTTGTCTTCTTGTCCCTAACTTTAACACACCAAGTTTGGCCAATCCTTTCTTTGCAAAGTTGCTGATGCAATAACATGAATTTTTGTCCATACTGTTGTGCACATGAAGGAACGTAATTGATTGTTTAATGTAATACTTACTGTACAATTCTTGCGGAACACAAAGTTTGTTCCTGTTTTTTCTCGTGAAAGACATAGGCAGTAGATGTAGGTACCATGATGCCTCAGACCCTCATGTTGTAAGAGGCCTCCCTGCTATTATCTAGGTGTTAGGGGTCCATTAAGAACCAAGGATAATATGTGAAATTACCTTGGTACAGTGTTGCTCCTCATACAGTGCTGTTGAATTAAATACAACTTCCTTGAATTCTTTGCCTCACTCTCCTGGCCGATGATTGAGTGTGAGGGAATAGAGAATCAAGTTATTTAATTGGACCGACAACAAATATTGGAATCAGACAAGTAGGAACTTGGAAGGTTCAACCATACTCAACCATTTGCTTGTTTGTGGACGGCTGGAGATGTTTCTGAAGGGAATCTGTATCATTTGCGAGGATATAGAAAAATGAATCTGAAAGTGTTTGATAAGAAGATGCGGATATTATTGCTGATGGTAGAGGTGGACAATGAAGTCCACCTATTGCTGAAGGTAGAGGAGTAATTGAAGTGCTGACAAGTCTACTGGTCATTGTGGAAACCACTAAAGTCATTTTCATCTGGTGCTCGGAGATTATTGAGAGGCGTCAATTTGGTGAACATAATCAATAACCCAGTCGGGGTATAGTCAGGCAAAAGGTATCACCATAATACGTAATATCTGGATGATGAGAGAAATTGAAATTCTGGTCACAAAATGGAGGCATGGGTGAGGATGATAGTGTTTGATCAATTGATGTTCAATTGAGACAGCTATAATCAACAAAATTCATGCATAGATAAGAGTGGAAAATAGTATTTTTGTTTCCAAGTTTTTTTCCTCATGCAAAGGTTTTGGTTAATTGCACCTCAATGTGAGACATATAATTAAGTATATGGATTGTTGTGAAGTCCAAAAACATGTGACATATGGACCCTGAATATTCCATCAGAGCTTAGTTTGGGAACAGTGCTGAAGATCACAAAAAATAGTGGAGAGTTGTAGATGTAGCCCAGTCCATCACATAGATGAGACTACCACCATTGACTCCATCTACACTTCACTCTGCCTTGGAAAAGCAGCCAGCATAATCAAAAACTTGTCCCACCCCAGTCATTCGTTCTTCTCCCCGCACCTACCCGGAGGAAGGTACAAAAGCTTGAAAACATGCAGCACCAGACTCAGAAATAGCTTCTTCACCTCTTTTAACTGGCTTCTGGATGGTCCTTCCATAAGCTAGACTACTGTTCGATTCACCTCCACCCCATTGTGGACATTGAATTTTGTCTATGGAACCGGTGCGCTACAATGTTGAGAACTATATCCTGCACTCGGTATTTTCGCCTTTGCTCCATCTATTGTACTTGAACTGATTGTATCTATGTATGGTATATCTGATCTGTTTGGATAGCATGCAAAACAAAGCTTCTCACTGCACCTCGGTACATGTGACACTAATAAACATAAACCTAAACTTGAATGTGCCAGGTGACATTTGTTTTTTTTCAATTTGATTTGTTTTTTAATGATGTAATAGATCACATAACAAATGCCGACTTTGTATATTGCAAATTAAATATATTGAGTCTCATGTCTTCAAATTTTCAATGTTGCTTGCGAATTAAAAATTACAACTGAAATAAAACTGTATTTTTCTTTTGCAGTTATTTGTCTTTTCCGTTTAAAATTTCAGTATATAAATCCTCCTTTTTGCTGCCTGTTATGACATTGAATTGATGATACTGACTTTCACATCAGACACTGCAATGCTTATAAAAAATTCTTCCATTGAATTACATAGTATCCCTGTCTGTTCATCTGAATTTTAGTTTCCCTGCAGAGAAGGCTGCAACTCTTTTTAATTGACTGGAATTGCCATATAAGTTCTTGTGAAAGTTTGACTATTTCAGGCAGCAACTTTGGACATTCATACTCTCAGGACCCGAAGCAAGATGTCAGTGATCAGACTATTAGGTATCTCCCGGTGGGTCAGCACTTCAACTCCCCATCCTATTCCAAATCCGACCTTTCTGTCCTGGGCCTCCTCCATGGCCAGAGTGAGTCATATAACCATATAAACCATATAACCATATAACAATTACAGCACGGAAACAGGCCTTCTTGGCCCTTCCAGTCCATGCCGACCATTTATTTTCCCACCATAAATTGGAGGAGCAGCACCTCATATTTCGCTTGGGTAGTCTACACCTCAGCGGTATGAACATTGACTTCTCCAATTTCAGGTAGTCCTTGCTTTCTCCCTCTTTCCCCTCCCCTTCCCAGCTCTCCCACAGCCCACTGCCTCCGCCTCTTCCTTTCTTCTTCCCGCCCCCCTCCTGCCCCTACATCAGTCTGAAGAAGGGTCTCGACCCAAAACGTCACCTATTCCTTCGCTCCATAGATGCTGCCTCACCCGCTGAGTTTCTCCAGCATTTTTATCTACCTTAGACCATTAGGTAAGGCATGTTGTACAATATATTGTTGGGGTCACATTTGTAGTATTGTGTTTAGTTTGTTCACCCTTCTTGGGAACTCATTGCCACAGAGGGCTGTGGTGGCCAAGTCAGTGGATCTTTTAAGGCAGAGATGGACAAATTCTTGATTAGAACGGGTGTCAAGGGCTATGGGAAGAAGTCAGGAAATTTGGACTAGGAGGCAGAGATCAGCCATGATTGAATGGCGGAGCAGACTTGATGGGCCAAATGCCTATTTCTACTCCTATAACTTGTGAACCCTTGTATAGGAATGATGTTCATTTAAGGTTAGTTCAGTTTAATGCAGTTTAGCTCAGTTTAGCTTAGTTTCAGTTTAGAAATACAGTATAGAAACAGGCACTGTTTCATGCTGTTATGCAGTTTCATTGCAAAATGTGTTGTTACGTTGGAAAGAGTGCAGAGAAGATTCACGAGGATGTAGCCAGGAGCTGAGGGCCTGAGCGAAAAGGAGAAGCTGGGCAGACTAGGAATTGATTCTTTGGAGTGCAGGAGCCTGAGGGGTGATCTTTTAAAGATGGATAAGATCATAAGGAGAATAGATAGTGTGAGTGTACAGAATCTTTTCTGTAGAGTCGGGGAATGAAGAATCAAAGGACACAGGTTTAAGGTGTGAGGGTAAAGATTTAATAGGAACCTGAGGTGCAACTTTTTCACACTAAGGGATGTGGGTGTATGGAAAGAGCTGCCAGGGCAAACACAGGCAGGTGGGACTAGAGTAGATGGGGCATCTTGGTCGGCATGGATAAATTGGGCTGACGGGCCTGTTTCCTTGCTGTATTACTCTATGATCCTATGACCTGATGCCATCCTTCGGCCAAAGCAATCATGTTTGCAACAGGAAGGATCCGCTCAATACAGGATGGATAGGTCTGAGATTGTTTCTAATTAAGATGCTAATGAGCCCGTCTTGATGATTTTTATTGCATAGGACATAATTAATAAGTACATTGGGAACATGCTCATAAGTGGTAAACACTTCAAATCCATCATGTTCAAAGGTTTTGATCTATTCTGCAAAGAGTCTACATATCTTATAGGTTTTGTAATAGAAAATGAAATTGATTCAAAGTGGCTCCAGGACAGGTAAAATCAAAAGAATCAGGATGCACAGATGTTGATCTGTTTAATTCAACCAAGGTGACCTACAAGACTGACGTAGCATATCATATCATTATCTTTAATATTAATACACAGAGATGGGTTCTGTTAATTAAATTAAATGAATATGATCATAATAACTACTCACCACATTTAACATTCTTGGAATAAACCTGCCTTTGCTTCAAACCTCATCCAGTGCTGAGATATGTTCTTGTCAGGTTTGAATAACCTTATTAATGTCCCATTCATTTGCTTTGAGAGCAAGGAACAGCAGTCGGTTTTTCAGGCCTTGATTCCATCATGCCTCCCAATTAGAATGTGGCTGGTTTTGCCCCAATTCAAGTTGCCCATCTTTGATCAATTTTCCTGAATATTTTTATGCATTAAAAATGTGCTGTTCTGCAAATATTCAATTGAGCAACAACTCTATAATGTATAATGAGCAACTGCAGTATAATGTGGATATATGTGAGGTTATCCACTTTGGTGGCAAGAACAAGAAGGCAAATTATTATCTAAATGGTGTCAGAATAGGAAAAGGGTAGGTGCAATGAGACCTGGGTGTCGTACATCAGTCATTGAAAGTAAGCATGCAGGTACAGCACGCAGTGAAGAAAGCAAATGGCATGTTGGCCTTCGTAGTGAGAGGATTTGTGTATAGGAGCAAAGAGGTCCTACTGCAGTTGTACAGGGCCCACACCTGGAGTATTGTGTGCAGTTTGGGTCCCCTAATTTGAGGAAGGACATTATTGCTTTTGAGGGGGTGCAGCATAGGTTCACCAGGTAAATTCCCGGGATGGCGCGACTGACATATGATGAAAGAATGGATCACTGGGATTAAATTCACTGGAATTTAGAAGGATGAGAGAGAATCTTATAAAACAAATAAAATTCTTAAGGGATTGGACAGGCTAGATGCAGGAAGAATGTTCCCGACATTGGGGAATGCAAAACTAGGGGCGCAGTTTATGAATAAGGGGCAGGCCATTTAGGACTGAGATGAAGAACAAAAAATTCACCCTGAGAGTTGTGAATATGTGGAATTCGCTGCCACAGAAGTCACTGGAGGCCAATTCACTGGGTGTTTTCAAGAGAGAGTTAGGTATAGCTCTTAGGGCTAACAGAATCAAGGGATATTGGGAGAAAGCAGGAACCGGGTACTGATTTTGGATGATCGCCATGGTTATATTGAATGCTGGGTCGAAGAGTGGCTCGAAGCGCTGAATGGCCTACTCCTGCACCTATTTCCTATGTTTCTATTTTTCCATGTTTCTCTACACTGTGGGTGGGATGATTCCAGATTTCCAATGTCATTTGAATGTAAAACTATTTCCTGATTTATTTTCTGAATAGCCTTATTCGATCTGGCCACAACAGTGGTATAGCTAGCAGAGCTGCTACCTCACAGCTCCAGAGACACCGGTTCAATCCTGACCTCAGATGTTATCCCTGTGGAGCCTGCAATTTGTTTTCCTGAGACACAGTGTAGTTTGTCTAGGTTGCCCTGTTTTTCCCCCGCATTCCAAAGACATATAGGCAGTAGGTTCATTGGTCATTGTAAATTGCCCATAGCCTGTGGAATCTGGGAGGTTTGGATGAGAATGTGTGGAAAATAACAAATGGGATTCATGTAGGATTATTGTAAATCAGTGGTTGGTGTTGGTACGGACTCGATGAGTTAAAAGGCCTGTTTTAATGCTGAATTACTCCATTACTCTATTTCTAACTTTAAGATTATGTTCCCTTGTTTTAGATTCCCCCTGCTTTGAAGTAACTTTTTGGTGTCTACCCAAGAGAATTGTTTGAACATTTTCACACCACAATCAATTAATCTCAATGTTCTGAACACCAGAGAATACAAGCCAAGTTTATGTAATGCTTGTCCTCATTATTAAGCCTTTTAAGTCATGTTTAAATTCTGTTGAGTATTCGCTGTGCATTTTAATATCTAATTTACCCTTCCTGGGCTTTCATACCCAAAACTAAGCACAGCAGGAATCTGACAGAACTTCTGTACATTGAAGCATCACCTCCTTACATCTGCATTAACTTTGAGGGTAGATACAGTATAATTAAGGATTCTAACCAATTATGTTGTATGGGTAACAGCATCATACTAAATACTAAATATATATTGGCACATCTTCCACCGAAGCTATTCCCTCATGGAATCCATCAGCATAGTGCAGGGAATTCATTTCTGCAAAGTACAGATTTGGATAGAGGCTTGGATAGAGTGGATGTGGAGAGGTTGTTTCCACCAGAGGGAGTGTCTATGGCTAGAGGTCGTAGCCTCGGAATTAAAGGACATTCCTTTAAGAAGGAGATGAGGAGGAATCTCTTTAGTTGGAGGGTGCTGAACTTGTGAAATTCTTTGCCACAGAAGGCTGTGGAGGCCAAGTCAATGGAATTTTTTTCTCCAGAGAACCCGGGGAAACTACAGCACCCGTAGTCAGGATCAAACCTGGGTCTCTGGTGCTGTAAGGCAGCAACTCTATTGCTGCACCATCGTGCTGCCCTCCACCCACATCCTTCCCTCCCTCCCTCCCTCCCTCCAGATTTGCATTTTTTTCCACCTCTCCACTTGTTTTCTGATACCTTTTTTCTCCTTTTCACCTCCATCTTACTCCATCCATTTGCTAATCAAACCCCCGCCATCTGAACCCACCTCTCACTTGCTAGGCTTTCTCTTGGCCACCCCTCTCCTTTCCAGTTTTTACCTCATTACTTCTAGCAATCTGAAGAGGGGGACCAACCAAATATGCAGCTTGACTATTCCCTCCATAGTTGCTGCCTGACCCACTGAGTTCCTTCAGCACTTAACATTTTGATTTGGTGGAGGAACTTTTTTTAAGGCTGAGATTGATAGATTCTTGATTAATACTGGTATCAGGGTTATGGGAAATGGCAGGAGAATGGGGTTGAGAGGGAAAGATTGAATGGCGGAGTAAACTTAATGGCCCAATTCTGCTCCTATCACTTATGAACTTATGAAATTAGCTGCTGTGAGAAAGATAAACTGTTAATTTAAATAACGTTGGGAAGAAGGGTCTCAACCCGAAACACCCATTCTTTCTCTCCAGAGATGCTGCCTGTTTCTCCAGGTTATTGTGTCTATCTTCGGTTTAAATTTGCAGTTCCTTCCTACATAATTTAAATAATGTTATTTGCTTCTGTATTTGGGAGTCTTTCAAAATAATACCTTCAATTTTTCTAAAAACATTTTTTAAAAGATCACAAGAGATAATTATATTTTTGCAACTATTTCACTTCTATTCACATTGGCCCTGGGGGCAGGACCAAGGCTATTCTGTCAATACAGCCAGCTATTGGCATGGACTACTTAATGTTGGACCACGCTGATGTGCAGCCCACCAGTACAAGAGCATGTTTGGGACCACAATATAATCCAATGGTAGGCACCAGCATTCATGGGCCAGGAGTTATCTACCTCATTCTGTTTCATTCAAGTTGAATTCTGGTAGAAATTGTGAGTTTTGAAGATGCTTACTGTCTTACCATCATTTAAGTAAAAATAGAATTATGCAAATAAACAAAGGAAAGCCTATCTTATCGCGTAGACTTCATATTTTTTTTCTTCAAAATAGCAAGAATTCAAATACTGTTGATTTGAATGTTCTGACTTGCACAAAAAAAGTATATGAGTTTATTATGTTAAAGGTGAACTTTACAGGCTATTTAATTCTTGCTGTGCAGAACCTGAATCTCAATGTCATAAGTATTCAGTCCCTTCACCAGAGGCACACCTTGCCTACTGAATGGGTGATTTTCAAGATGCACTGCAGCAAATCACCAAGGCTTCTTTGAAACAAGTGACCTTTATCATGCAGAGATCAGCTGCTGAGGAATGACACCACTCGCACATTCCTCTCTGTGTCACACCCCACCCCGATCTAGAAGTGAACAACTGTTCCTTTTCTTGTCAATGGTTCTAAATCCTGGAACTCCCTATTGAACAATATCATGGGTGTAACAAACAACCTGGTGGGGGGAACACAACAGGTCGAGCAGCATGCATGGAGGGAAATCTCAATGAAAGTTTCAGGTTGGGAACCTACATCTGGATAGACCAGTCCAGATGAAGGATCCTGAACCAAAACATCGACTGTTCATTTCCCTCCGTAGATGTTGCTTAAATGAATTATTTTCTCCAGCGGATTTTTTGTTCCTCTAGATTCCAGTCTCTTGTGGCCCTAATATTCTGAGTGTACATTTACCATCATAGGATCAAAATTTAAATTACATAAAAGGTTCACCAAGCAGGTTGGTTGCTGAATGATAAACAAAGTTCAGGTTTAAGTCAGTTATGGTTTACTGTATGGCATTTTTTTATTTGTCTGTATTAACTGGCTTTGTGTAAGAAAGTGAGTGCCCATTAACATTCAATAGACAATAGACAATAGGCCATAGATAATAGACAATAGGTGCAGGAGTAGGCTATTCGGCCCTTCGAGCTAGCACCGCCATTCACTGTGATCATGGTTGATCATCCCTAGTCAGTACCCCGTTCCTGCCTTCTCCCCATAACCCTTGACTTCACTATCTTTAAGAGCTCTATCAAACTGTCTCTTGAAAGCATCCAGAGAATTGGTCTCCATTGCCTTCCGAGGCAGAGAATTCCACAGATTCACAACTCTCTGGGTGAAAATGTATTTCCTCATCTCTCTTTCGAATAGCCTATCCCTTATGCTTATACTGTAGACCCTGGTTCTGGACCCCCCCCCCCCCCCCCCCGCCCAACATCGGGAACATGTTTCCTGCCTCTAGCGTGTCCAAACCCTTAATAAGCTTGCATGTTTCAATAAGATGCCTTCTCATCCTTCTAAATTCCAGCATATACAAGAACAATCGCTCTATTCTTTCAACATATGACACTCCCGCCATCCTGGTAATTAACCTCATGAACCTACGCTGCACTCCCTCAATAGCAAGAATGACCTTCCTCAAATTTGGTGACAAAATCTGCACACAATACTCCAGATGTGGTCTCACTAGGGCCCTGTACAACTGTTCTTTGCTCCTATACTCAACTCCTCTTGTTATGAAAGCCAAAATGCCATTAGCTATTTTCACTGCCTACTCTACCTGCATGCTTACTTTCAGTGACTGATGAACAAAGACACCCAGATCTCGTTGTACTTCCCCTTTTGTACTTGACACCATTCAGATAATAATCTGCCTTCATGTTCTTGCCACCAAAGTGGATAATGTAATGAGTCGAGTCAGACACACATCAAGATACAACACATGTTTATTAAAGTCCACTTACAGCATCGGTTTGCGGGACATTACAGTAACTAGCAGCTACTCAGACTGACTTATGTAAGCAAGCTCTTGGTAATAAGAATCGCATATTAGGTGGAGCAACTACTAACAAGCACTACAATTGGTTAATAGGAAATAACCTTGTAGAAACAAAAGAAAGCATACTTACGTGGGAACATGGTGGCTAACAATATAGGAGCCGGAACGTTAATAACGCATATGGGAAAGTATAGATAGTTACACAAAATCACCGTATCAGATGGGTGGCCTGCTAACCCGTCCGGCACGTGTGCAGTACGAGTCCGCATCTCCTCCTTTTACCAGAGAAGTTACCGGGGAGGGAACTGGGGACGTGACCGGGGACCTGCTGGGGAGTTGAGGTGGTGAAGTAGGTGAGCTATGTGCTGAACGCCGTGGGGGGGGGGGGCCTCGGGGGAAACAGTCTCTGATAGTGGAGCAGCCGGCCCGGTAGCCGGAAGGTATACAAAACTCAAAACCTCTGGATGCGGAGTCGTAGCACGCGGCTCCTTCACTGGAAGGAGATGTTGACGGTTGCGACTTTGTGTGTCAGTTCCCGCAGGGGGGCAGATATGTCGCTGAGGCTGGGAATAAATTTTCCAAGGTAGTTGACCATTCCAAGGAATGTTTGTAGACTTGCAACGTTAGTAGGAACCAGCATCTCGTTAATAGCTGCAGTTTTTGATGGGTCTGGTCTGAGACTATCACTTGTGGAAACATGTCTGACATAGGTAACTTCCGGGACTCTAAACTTGCACTTCAGGGGGTTGAGCTGAATGTCTTTGACACGGTCCAGAACTTTCTTCAGATTAGCGTCATGTTCTGCCCGTGTTTGCCATGATGGAGATAACAGGCACATAAAACAAATATATAAAAAACAAAACCTGATAAACGTGAACGGAGTAGGTTAAGACTCACTCTCTGACACCGTGTAATGAGTCGAGTCGGACACACATCAAGATACAACACATGTTTATTAAAGTCCACTTACAGCATCGGTCTGCAGGACATTTCAGTAACTAGCAGCTACTCAGACTGACTTATGTAAGCAAGCTCTCGGTAATAAGAATCGCATATTAGGCGGAGCAAGTACTAACAAGCAGGAAATAACCTATCTACAGATAACCTCACATTTATCCACATTAAACTGCATCTGCCATGCTTCTGCCCACTCACCCAACATGTCCAAGTCACCCTGCATCCTCATAGCATCCTCCTCACAGTTCACACTACCACCCAGCTTTGCATCATCTGCAAATTTGCTAATGTTACTTAGAATCCCTTCATCTAAATCATTAATGTATATTGTAAATAGCTGCGGTCCCAGCACCGAGCCTTGCGGTACCACTATAGTCAATTCTGAAAGGGATCCGTTAATCCCTACTCTTTGTTTCCTGTCTGCCAACCAATTTTCTATCCATGTCAGTACCCTACCCCCAATACCATGTGCTCCAATTTTCCCCACTAATCTCCTATGTCTCTTATCAAATGCTTTCTGAAAGTCCAGGTACACTACATCCACTGGCTCCCCCTTGTCCATTTTCCTAGTTACATCCTAAAAAAAATCCAGAAGATTAGTCAAGCATGATTTCCCCTTCATAAATCCATGCTGACTCAGACTAATCCTGTTACTGCTATCCAAATGTGCCTCTATTTCATCTTTCATAATTGACTCCGGCATCTTCCCCACCACCGATGTCAGGCTCACTGGTCTATAGTTCCCTGTTTTCTATCTCCCTCCTTTCTAAAAAAGTGGGATAACATTAGCTACCCTCCAATCCAGAGGAACTGATCCTGAATCTATAGAATGTTGGAAATATTCTGCCATTTACATGTTCCCCATAACAAATTCACCTGTTTTTGTCTTCAAGGGTCCAACTTTGGTCCTAACTAATTTTTTCCTCTTCACATACCGAAAGAAGCTTTTACTATCCTCCTTTATATTCTTGGCTTTGTGCCTCATTTTTCTCCCCATATTGCCTTTTTAATTATCTTCTGTTGGTCTTTAAAAGTTGCCTAATCCTCTGACTTTCTGCTTATCTTTGCCATGTTATACTTCTTCTCTCTTATTTTTATGCTGTCCTTGACTTCCCTTGTCAGCTACGGTCGCCTCTTACTCCCCTTAGAATCTTTCTTCCTCTTTGGAATAAACTGATCCTGCACCTTCTGTATTATTCCCAGAAATACCTGCCATTGTTGTTCCATTGTCATCCCTGCTGGGGTGGAAGATTGCAACCTTCACGTGGTCCGCCCTGTTTTGATTAATGCAATAAACTCGACATGCACAAACGGAAGATCAAATAGAACAAGTTGTCCAACAGCTTTAGGCTGTGCACGCCACACAAAAGAAGAAATCACCCCTGCTTGGGTCTCTTTCCAGCCAACTTTGGCCAGCTTCTCCTTCATGACTCCATAGTCCCCTTTGCTCAACTGTAATACTGACACTTCCAATTTTCCCTTCTCTCTCTCTCAAATTGTAGATGAAAACTTATCATATTATGGTCACTGCCTCCTAACGGTTCCTTTATCTCAAGTTCCCTTATAAAATTCGGTTCATTACGCAACACTAAATCCAGAATTGCCTTCTCCCTGGTAGGCTCCAGTACAATCTGCTCTGAGAATCTATCTCGGAGGCACTCCACTAAACTCCCTTTTTTGCAGTCCAGAACCAACCTGATTTTCCTACTCTACCTGCTTGTTGATATCTCCCATAACCATTATAGCATTACCTTTGTGACATGCCTATTTTAACTCTTGATTCAACTTGCACCCTATGTCCAGGCGACTGTTTGGGGATCTGTAGATAACTCCTATGAGGTTCTTTTTACCCTCACAATTCCTCAGTTCTATCCATACTAACACTATATCTCCTGATTCTATGTCACCCTCACAAGGGACTGAATTTAATTCCTACCAACAGAGCTACCCCACCGCCTCTGCCCACCTGTCTGTCTTTTCAGTGTCATCAGAGCACTGCTGTTGTCAAAAATTCAGGGGGTCTGGTAGGTATTTCTCTGGCAGTGGTGCAGAATAGAAATAATGTGTGGGCACACGATGCACAGAATCTTCCTTTGCTTAAGGAGAACTTCTGTGTGCAACTCAGCAAGGCCAACACTTTAGGAGATGGTGTGAGGTGATAATGGAGAAATGCCACATCCAGCAGATGTTACCAGCTGGTGTCAAATTCATTAGTCATTATTAATTTACACGGCATTTGGATTTTTCCAGGTACAGGAAGATTATGTAGGCCATTTTAGCCCTTATTGCCTGTGCAGTCAATGCTTAACTTTTACTTTAGTACTTTCTTCCAGCCCAATATTATTTGATTCCTATAATAGCAAGGAGAACAAGCAATGTTTAACTCTTTACAGAGCAACTAGTTGCATCAGGCAGATAATAGACTTCACCTCTTACTCTCTTCACCGAGAACAGCAGGTGATGAAAGAACATTGATTTGCTCAGACTGAGTAACACTCTCTGATTAAAAACACATGAATAGATGCACGTTGTATTGAGGTAATTTTGCAATGGCAAGAGCTTTTATTCCTGAATGTGTAGCTTATGCGTGACCATAGTAAGAGCACTGCAATGGCTGCTGGTCAATTTCACACACCAGTAGCACCCCAATTTATTTAGAACAGAGAGAGAATAGTACCTCACATATACAGGTCCTTCAGCCCACATTGTCTGTGCCGAGCATGATACCAAGCTAAATTTTGAAGAAGGGTCTTGACCCAATACATCACCTATTCCTTTTCTCCAAAGATGCTGCCTGAGCCACTGAGTTACTCCGGCATTTTGTGTCTACCAAGCTAATCTCCTCTGCCTGCATGTGATCTACATACCACCATTTCCTGCATTCTGTAGCAATCATCTGTTCTCTCCATTTCTAAGTGCCAATACAAGTCACAATAAAACTCCTTGGAGAAAAGGACTTTCTCTCACCACTTAGATCCAGACTCTTGTCTAAATCCATGCACAATAGTTGATTAAGAACCCATTAATTATTCCAGTGACCTGACAGTTTTTGTACTGAACAACTGAGAGAGCATAAAATACAGAAAAATACAGCATGGGAACAAGCCCTTTGGCTCACAATGACATTGCTGAACATGATGTGTAAGAAAGAACTGCAGATGCTTGTTTAAATCGAAGGTAGACACAAAGTGCTGGAGTAACTCAGTGAGACAGGCAGCATCTCTGGAGAGAAGGAATGGGTGACATTTCGGGTCGAGACCTCTTCAGACAAGTCATGATACAAGTTAAACTAATCTCCTCTGATTGCACATGATCCACATCTCTCCATTCCTTGCATGTCCATGTGCCTATCTAAATGTCCCTTAATGCCACGATTGTATCTACCTCCAGCATCACCCCTGGCAGCGCGTTCCTGGCACCCACCACTCTCTGTATAAAAACTGACCCTGCACATCTCCTTTAAATGTTATCCCTCTCACCTTAAGTTTTTGACATTTCCACCCAGTGAAAAAATATTCTGAATGTCAACCCTCTCTGTTTCTCTCATAATTTCAAATATTTCTATCTGGTCTCTCCTCAGCCTCCGATGCTCCAGAAAAGAAAAAATATCCAACTTTGCCCAACCTCTCCTCATAGCTAATAAAGCCTCATTTAATCCAGGCAGCATTCCGGTTAAATCTCTTCTAAATCCTCTCCAAAGCCCCTACATCCTTCCTGTAATGGGGCAACTAGAACTGCACACAATATTCCAAATGCACCCTCACCAAAGCTTTGTAAAGCTGGAAGATGATTTCCTGACTCTTATATTCACTGAAGGCGAGCACACCATTTGCCTTCTTTACCACATATCATATATCTCATGACTGCATCATGAAACACACAGCAACATGGATCTCCAATCTCATGATTCCCTGCTCCATAACTTGGTAATCATCTGGTTCTCTGACCTCACTAGTAACTGGATAGGAATAGTGGGGGCAAATGGAACCAGAGGAAAGGAGGACACTGTTCCAGGAACTCTTTTTGCCTGAGTTTGCACCTAACCCAGCAACCGGGACTGTCATATCCCGAGGACAATATTTGCCCTATTGGGCAACAGTCCCCATTTTCTTTCCACCATTACTGTTCATCACAGTATTCACTTGAGCAGGATAATGGAATAAAAGCCTTCAGCCAATAGTCAATCCAAATTATATTTATACAACCAACTATCACTACTCAACTAATTAATGATACGTGTCCTCTGAATGCCTGCTTTTTGTGCCTTGATTTAAGCAGTGCTTCATGATGGTTACGATACAATGGATGGAATGGAGATGCCCTTAGAGGCTGACCTTGAATGGCCTCGCTGTGGGCTGACAGCCCTGCCATGACTCGCATTAGCCTGAGCTAAGTGGCTCTCCGCCAGGCATCTCCGGATCACTGGCCGGGTGGCACAAATGAGATCACAAATTATATCATCGTGAGAGAGCATTTCCAATTTTTCCTGCCTGTTTCCAATGCATTTCAATTTACCTCTTTGCCCCATAATTTATTTTATAATTAACAGCTGCGTTAGCATAAAAATCATAAAAGTTCAACTTATGTTAGTATCTTATTATTTGTGGAGACTATTTAGACTTTAGACTTTAGAGATACACCTTGGGACAGGCCCTTCGCAGACAACCGATCACCCTGCACACGAGCACTATCCTACACAATAGGGACAATTTACAATTTACTGTAGCCAATTAATCTACAAACCTGTACATCTTTGGAGTGTGGGAGGCACATGGTTGCAGGGAGAACGTACAAACTCCATACAGACAGCACGCATAGTCAGGACTGAATTATACTGGTCTCTGGCGCTGTAAGGCAGCAACTACCAGGGAGATGGCAATTCTGGATTTAGTGTTATGTAATGAACCGGATTTGATAAAGAAAGTTGAGGTTAAGGAGCCATTAGGAGGTATAATATGGTCAGTTTTAATCTACTATTGGAGAGGGAGAATGGTAAATTGGAGGTGTCACTGTTACAGTTGAATAAAGGGGACTATGGAGCCATGAGGGAGGAGCTGGCCAAAGTTGACTGGAAAGATATCCTAGCAGGGATGATAGTGGAACAACAATGGCAGGTATTTCTGGGAATAATACAGAAGGTGCAGGATCAGTTTATTCCAAAGAGGAATAAAGATTCTAAGGGGAGTAAGAGGCGACCGCGGCTGACAAGGGACGTCAGGGTCAGTATAAAAATAAAAGAGAAGAAGTACAATGTAGCAAAGATAAGCGGGAAGTAAGAGGATTGGGTAATGTTTAAAGAGCAGCAGAAGATAACTAAAAAGGCAATACGGGGAGAAATGATGAGGTATGAAGGCAAGCTATCCAAGAATATAAAGGATAGTAAAAGCTTCTTTTGATATGTGAAGAGGGAAAAATTGGTTAGGATCAAAGTTGGACCCTTGAATACTGAAAAAGGTGAATTTATTATGGGGGACAAGGAAATGGCACATGAGTTGAATAGGTACTTTGGATCCGTCTAAGAAGGACACCAACAATCTTCCTGATGTAGTAGTGGCCAGAGGATCTGGGGTGATGGAGGAACTGAAGGAAATCCACATTAGGCAGGAAATAGTGTTTGGTAGACTGATGGAACTGAAGGCTGATAAATCCCCAGAGCCTGATGGTCTGCATTCCAGGGTACTTAAGGAAGTGGCTCTAGAAATCATTGAAGCATTGGTGATAATTTTCCAACGTTCTATAGATTAAGGATCAGTTCCTGTGGATTGGAGGGCAGCTAGTCTCCTTTATTCTGAATTACTGAATGGGTGGGGTGTGATGGGTGATGGCAGGTGGAGAGATGGGGAGATGGTGGGAAAAATGGGAGTACTGGGAATAGTTGAATCAGTTGTCATCTTATTGAATGACAACACTTGTTCAAGGGACCAATTGGGGGAACAGTTCCTTTCACAGCATGTGGAGAGTCTGTGCCAGGGGTAAAGTTGTGGGGAGGGCATGAGTGTTGAGAAGGAGGGTGTCGGGGATACCGCCAGTAACTCACTCACTCACCGCTACCGCAGCTCTCCGGGCGCGAAGCCATGCACTGTAGCTGTGGATAGAAGCAGCTCGGTGAGCTACGAGCGGCCACCAGGACCCGACAGCAGAACTGGCCGCCACTTCAGCGCCTTCTGCAGGCCCGCTCACCTTTGGCAGTGCTCTCCGTCGGAACACCTGTCACCTGCCGTTCGCCGACTTCGCTCATGTCAGCGGCTTCCTGCAAATCCTTAAATTCCCACAGCCGAGTAACCTGCATGTAGTAACCTGCAGGTAAATCATGTCTGACAAATCTGATAGAATTTTTCGAGGATGTAACTAGTAGAGTGGATAAGGGAGAACCAGTGGATGTGTTATATCTAGACTTTCAGAAGGCTTTCGACAAGGTCCCGCATAAGAGATTAGCATACAAACTTAAAGCACACGGTATTGGGGGTTCAGTATTGATGTGGATAGAGAACTGGCTAGCAGACAGGAGGCAAAGGGTAGGAGTAAACGGGTCCTTTTCAGAATGGCAGGCAGTGACTAGTGGGGTGCCGCAAGGCTCAGTGCTGGGACCCCAGCTATTTACAATATATATTAATGATTTGGACGAGGGAATTCAATGCAACATCTCCAAATTTGCAGATGATACCAAGCTGGGGGGTATAGTTAGGTGTGAGGAGGATGCTTGGAGGCTGCAGGGTGATTTGGATAGGCTGAGTGAATGGGCAGATGCATGGCAGATGCAGTATAGTGTGGATAAATGTGAGGTTATTCACTTTGGTGGCAAAAACATGAGGGTAGACTATTATCTGAATGGTGGCAGATTAGGAAAGGGGGAGATGCAACGAGACCTGGGTGTCATGGTACACCAGTCATTGAAAGTAGGCATGCAGGTGCAGCAGGCAGTGAAGAAAGCAAATGGTATGTTAGCATTCATAGCGAAAGGATTTGAGTATAGGAGCAGGGAGGTTCTACTGCAGTTGTACAGGGTTTTGGTGAGGCCACACCTGGAGTATTGCGTACAGTTTTGGTCTCCAAATCTGAGGAAAGACATCCTTGCCATAGAGGGGGTACAGAGAAGATTCACCAGACTGATTCCTGGGATGTCAGGACTTTCATATGAGGAAAGATTGGATAGACTCGGCTTGTACTCGCTGGAATTTAGAAGATTGAGGGGGGATCTTATAGAAACTTACAAAATTCTTAAGGGGTTGGACAAGCTAGATGCTGGAAGATTGTTCCCGATGTTGGGGGAGTCCAGAACAAGGGGTCACAGTCTAAGGATAAGGGGGAATTCCTTTAGGACCGAAATGAGGAAAACATTCTTTACACAGAGAGTGGTGAGTCTCTGGAATTCTCTGCCACAGAAGGTAGTTGAGGCCAGTTCATTGGCTATATTTAAGAGGGCGTTAGATGTGGCACTTGTGGCTAAAGGGATCAGGGGGTATGGAGAGATGGCAGGTACGGGATACTGAGTTGGATGATCAGCCATGATCACATTGAATGGCGGTGCAGGCTCGAAGGGCCGAATGGCCTACTCCTGCACCTATTTTCTATGTTTCTATGTTTCTAACCTCAATTGCACTGTCAAAATTTAAGGACATGAGTGAGGCCAGCGAGCGGCAGGAGAGAGGTTTTTAGATGGAGAGCTGCCAGAGGTGAGCGGGGACCGGCAGAAGGAGCTAAGGTGGCGGCTGGTTCCGCTGTCCGGCCCGGCAGATGCTCAGCCACCCGAGCTACTTCTCTCTCTCCCCCCCCTCCCCCCCGCCCCTCGGTCTCAATGCGGTGGCATTCCACGCCTCCGTGCAAGGAGCGTCGCAAGTGGCATTATCCCAATCCCCTCCTTCATAACATTTGTGCCCTTCCCGCAACATTACCTCGGGCCAGACTCCCCAAACGCACAGAGCTTCCCGTGTTACAAGCGCTGCGGATGAAAGGCACGGAGAATTATGCCTACCTAAGAGATCGGTCTCTTACATAGGCATAATTCTCCCATGCCTTTACTATTTATATTTAGTAATCACTATGTTATAATTTTAGTCAGGGTAGGCAGTGCCTACCTTGCCTACCCTGACGGCACGTGCCTGCCCTAGTGAGACAACACCTGGCGCATTGTGTGCAGTTTTGGTACCCTAATTTGAAGAAGGACATTCTTGCTATTGAGGATGTGCATCGTAGGTTTACAAGGTTAATTCCCGGGATTGTGGGACTGTTATATGCTGAGTGAATGAAGCGGCTGAGCTTATACACACTGGAGTTTAGAAGGATGAGAGGGGATCTTATTGAAACATACAAGATTATTAAGGGTTTGGACACGCTAGAGGCAGGAACCATGTTCCCGATGTTGGGGGAGTTCAGAACCAGGGGCCACAGTTTAAGAATAAGGGGTAAGCCATTTAGAACGGAGATGAGGAAACACGTTTTCACACAGAGAGTTGTGAGTGTGGAATTCTCTGCCTCAGAGGGCGGAGGTGGCCAGTTCTCTGAATCCTTTCAAGAGAGAGCAAGATAGGGCTCTAAAAGATAGCGGAGTCAGGGGATATGGGGAGAAGGCAGGAACGGGGTACTGATTGGGGAGGATCAGCTATGATCACATTGAATGGTGGTGCTTGCTCGAAGGGCCAAATGGCCTCCTCCTGCACCTATTGACTATTGTCTATTAACTCTACCGCTACACCATTATGTCGCTCTGTTTTTATTATTTTACCAAAATACTTTCACCTGAACTGTACCTTAAAGTAATATGCTTTTGACTACCGATTTTTCCTGAGATTTTCAACACGAGCTAGGTCATGTGCAAAGCAATGACTGTTATTGTAATTAGCCTTCTTTGTGATTCTCAGCATTCTATGTTTATTGCCCACAATAGTCAATTTAGTTGTTAATAGGATAGTTCTATTTTATCCCACGTGGCTGGAAAATAATAATGGATGTTCATAGTTTTATTCACACCCTATTACAGGATATCTTTCTGCACCATCGAGAAATGATATTCATCAGAGGAGTGCCCAGTGGACCATGGTTGAAAGGTAACCTTCTCCACTATATTCATTCAGCACACTTAGTCCATATGTTAATGATAACACACAGATATTTCATTCTACATCTTTTATTTGGAAATGTGCTATATTGTATACAGCTGATCAGTTATTCAAAATAATTGGATGTGAAAAGTGAAATGTGAAAGAAATACCTGTTTGGATCAGAAATAATGAATCAATGCTTGGGATCTTGACTCCCATACATAAACTGTGACGAGGTCAGGGACTATCATTACTCCAATCAACTGTGTACTTTCAGTGAATACCTTTGCAGGGGATCTTGATATAGGTTCAAAGACCTCAAAACTAATTTATGTAAATGATAATTGTTATTTATTAATCCATTCATCGTTTATTTTCCATTGTGTGACAATTGTTCTAAATTTCTACTGTACAAATTGTTCACTTATGAGAGCATACTTTGTGCCCTGATGCTCTTTTCAGATTTTACTTCGGAGTCTCATGAGTGACTATGTGAAGAAGGCCATACCCATGCATTAGGCGCGTCGCACCTTCCAGCGGGTAAGTTTAAAAGTTTTTTTTCAAACAGCTTTGGCTGAAATCGTTGCTCCCCATCCAGAGTACGTTTATTGGAGAATACTTGTATCGTGAATTGTGCAAACATGTCCAATGTGAAGAGGCGAGCCGCGACCGAAACGGCTGCAGAAGACCACGGGCCTGTGGGCAGCGTGCAACCATATAATTAATATAAAATTAATTATATGGCTTCCCATCCTCTGCAAGAACAGACGATGGAGGAGACCACTGCCAAGTACACTACTCCACTGAACTGTGCCTCACTGAGTGTCCCCATAGTAAACCAATCTATATGGGGGCACATTGGCGGGGGCGTCAGAGCCCAGGAGGTAAAATTGCAGAAAGTACTCCAGCTACTCGCCTCGGGCATCACAGCCTTTGCAAGGTCAGTGGAGGGTTCGCCTCTCTCAGAGACTCAGGAGGACGTGTTGGCATTAATGTACAATGCACATTTTGAAATTAATTGTATCAGAAAAAATGCCATCCGTCCTGCCATTTACCCTAAATTTGCTGGACTTGGCAAACCGGGGACAGTTCAACCCCCAGACCTCCTATTTGGAGAATACCGGAGTAAACAGGTGAAAGATTGGGATGAAAAGTCTGAGACTGTTGGGCTCATCAAAGTGCCTCCGACGGTGTCATCTTTTCGCAGACTGTACCCCTACCCTCAGGTGCATGCCAAACAGTTCACTGGCTATGGTGGACATAGTGTGGAGCAAACTGCACAGAGGTCTTTTTTAGGGCAGGACCTGAGCCGGTCCATGTTCAAGATGTGGCGTTCTCCAGCAGTCCGACCCCCCAGACCTCGGGGGCAGAAGCAGCGACGTTACCGCTGGTAAATCCTAAGGTAGGTGTGACTGCAATGGATACATTACAAGTTGGGGGGAGATTGCAATTTTTCTTACATGAATGGCAGTGGATAACATCTAACACGTTTATACTGCATAATATTCAAGGTTTCCAAATTGAGTTCATTTCCGACGCCTCCACCTACTCAGCACACATCTGGCCGTAAGTTTGTGTTCTCACAACAGGAGTGTATTAGTGCACAAAAAGAGCTAGATTCTTTGTTTAAAAAAGGTGTAATTGAAAGGGCAAGGCGTGAGTCTTATCAGTTTGTGTCCAATATCTTTATGAGGCCAAAAAATGATGGAGGATGTAGAATTATTCTAGATTTGACAGAACTTACCACTTTTGTGCAGTATAAACATTTCAAAATGGAAACATTTGTTACAGCTAAACAACTGCTTTCCAGGGGATGTTATATGGCAAGCATTGACCTCAAAGATGCTTACTATTCAGTGGCCATTCATGAGCAGCACAGAAATGTTTTGAAGTTTAACTGGATGGATCAGTTCTGGCAGTTTAAATCTTAGCCTAACGGATTAACTTCGGCTCCCAGACTATTCACAAAATTGCTCAAACCAGTTCTGGGGTTACTCAGAGCACAAAATCATATTGTCATGGCATATTAGGACGACATTTGGGAGGACTTTTGAATTAGCTGAATTATCTGTGTCAGCTACAAAACTCGTTTTCGAAAAGATTGGATTAATTATCCATCCAGTTAAGTCTAAATTGGTGCCATCTAAGATAATTGACTATTTGGGGTTCACCATTAACTCAGTACACATGTCAGAGACTCTGCCTAGGGGCAAGCAATTAGACTTAATTGATGCCTGCAGGAAACTCATTGTTGAGCATCACCCTTCTTCTATTAGACATGTGTCAGGTAATTGGAAATTAGTGGCAGCATTCCCAGCTGCTCAATTCGGGCGTTTGCACTACCACAATTTACAGCGTGCAAATGAACAGGCACTTAAGCTTCAGAGAGGTCATTTCAATAGACCCATGTAGCTATCAGCTGATGCTCTAACTGAGTTACAATGGTGGATAGCCAATATTCAGTGCTGCTCTGGTACTATTCTAGTCAATACACCATCAATTACCCTGCAGACTGATGCCAGTGCACTAGGTTGGGTGTTACTGATACTGTCTCAAGCTGCAGTGGCAGATGGGATCTGCAGGAAGCATCCATGCTTCAATCACATGGCATTAACTATTTAGAGTTGTTGGGTGCGCTCAATGGGTTAAAGGCTTTTTGTACCAACAGGCTTCATGTGCATGTCCAACTTCAGATTGACAATACTACTGCGGTAGCGTACATTAGTCACATGGGTGGCAGTAAGTCTGTATCCTGTGATAGGTTGTCCAATCTTCTCTGGCACTGGTGTATTGCCAGGCCCAGGTGCAGTAGCCATGGAGGCATTCTCGCTACATTGGGGTGGTAAATTTGTGTATGTATTTCCACCATTCTGCCTCATTACCCAATGTGTGGCAAAGATCCAGCAAGATTCCGCCACTGGTATTCTGGTAGTGCCAGACTGGCCTACTCAGCATTGGTTCCCTCTGGTGCTAGCTTTAATCACACAGCCCTTTATGGTAGTGCCCAAGAGCAGAAGCCTGCTGGTACACCCAGTGACAGGGGATAGCCACCCTCTTCATGACCATATAAATTTGTTGGTTTGCAGATTCTGAGGAGACCGTTCCTGGGGCTCGAGCTTTCAGAGTGTACCGTTGATATGGAGGAAGAGCACTCAGAAACAGCACATTTCTCACATAAGAAAATGGGAGATGTACTGTTCCTGCTCTCACATTTCATACCACACAGCTACAATCACTGATGTCTTGGAGTTTCTATCATCACTCTATCACGATAGCAAACTGAGTTATAGTGCCATTAACAGTGCCTGCAGTGCTTTGTCCAATTATTTACTGCTGGGGTCAGCACATCATATGGTAGGGTCCCACCTTTTAATAACTACATTTATGAAGGGCGTCTTTAATTCCACTCCACCTAGACCCATGTACAGTCATATATGGGATGTCAGCGTGGTCCTCATGCTGCTCTGTCAGTGGGCACCAGTTTCATCTCTGTCCCTACACCATCTGACATTGAAAGAAGTTATGCTCATGGCCCTGGCCTCAACACAACGGGTCCAAACACTACATAAACTCAGACTGGACAGTATAGGTTTGTCCTGCAATAATGTCATCTTTTTCGTTAGGGATCTCGTCAAACAGAGCAGGCCAGGGGTACTAGGGCTCAAGTTGAGTTTCATGGCATATCCCTCAGATCCACGAGTGTGTGTCGTATCATCCATAATCCATTACATTAAGGTTACCAGGAGCTTGAAAGGCTCGGAAAGCTCCCTTTTTGTCAGCTACACCAAAGCTCACAAACAGGTTATGGTGCAGACCATCTCTAGATGGATCAAGCAGGTTCTGGCATGTGAAGGAGTGGACACTGACATTTTTAAACCTCATTCCACCAGGGCTGCATCGACGTCAGCAGCAAGGGACATGGACTTTGCTCTTGACCAAATTCTGGCAGCTGCGGGTTGGTCAAATGAGAGGACGTACCAGAGGTTTTATAATAAGCCTGTCGCCAGATCCGGTGGGTTTGCTGACTCTGTTTTAAGTTCTGTTTCACAGATTCCCCCTGGGTGAGAGGGGTCACTGTTTGTTTTATTTTCTGTTATTAAAACATTACTATTGTTAAAACATGTCATGTTTGAATGCATTAACTTTCTCACTCGTCCTTGTCAATTGATGCAGCTGTGACGCGTGGACTCATTCCTCGGCATGAAATCACAGACCTTCAAAGTCTTCACGTAATCGCTTACGTGACTCCGAAATAAAATAGTAAGATTAAATGAGAACTTACCAGTTTGAAGTTTGATCGTTATTTTATGAGGAGTTACAATGAGGGATTACGTGCCCTCCACTCCTTACCCTCGTAACTTAACGATCACCTGGTAGTTCTAGTAATCTATAATCTTACTATGTTAGTTCAACAACTGTTATCTGTGACTTCACACCATTGCTTTGAAGATCGATGCGCATGCATGGGGACGGCCTTCTTCACGTAATCCCTCATCGTAACTCCTCATAAAATAACGATCAAACTTCAAACTGGTAAGTTCTCGTTTAATCTTACTAATCTATTGTAAAAAAGACGTAGTGATCTCAGATGGAGAAAGGCTACAGATGAGATGCATCCCCACCCCATCAACCACATGCAAACTCACCTTAGAAATGTTAAAGATTTTCCTTTCTATTATTCTAAACCCTCTAAAAGTCTCCAGAAATAAACTATTGACTAACATGTGGTTGCATTCTCCAGCATACCAAAAGGCACAATTAAATTAAATCTTGGATAAAACTGGACTGTTCTTTTGGTTATGATCACAGAAAAATCAATTTTGTCTACCGCGGATAAATTATGGATTAAATCACATTCATAATAAAATTGGGCCATGAACTTCCAGTCATAATCGACTTTGATGCCATTGAACTTTATCCCATGTTATCTGTGGATTTAATGATGTCACCATTCACACAAGACCCCTCTCTGGCCTTCCTGACATAAGATGGATCTTAAAAGTGCACCATATCACTGTCATCAAACTGTCTCGGTTGAAGTAGGAACATAGTGTGGTGCAACTATCAGTGAGCACTTTCTCCATCCTTTAGTTGGTGCACCTGGGCCCTCAGTTGTGACAACACTGGCTGCATTCCATTTGAAGAAGGGTCTCGACCCAAACTGTCACCCATTCCTTCACTCCAGAGATGCTGCCTGAGTTACTCCAGCATTTTGTGTCTATCTTTAGCTTTCCATGATAGTTCCCCTCATCTCAGCAGGGTAAGGTCTTCTGAGGTAAGGTCTTTAAGATAGTAATCAACTTTGCATTGGAGGTCATTGCCAGAAGGACTTTCAGCATTGGCACAAATGTAATTAATTTACAGTTGTGTGCCTGCTGCAGTGGAAATTTAATGGAAAGAATCACTCAGTGTCTAGTGGTAGTCATGGTTTTGCTGGAATACATTGGCAATAGCAACCTCAGTGGTGAGACATGGCAAGGTCAGTGCCGATGCCACCAACAGATACACAAGTACCAGTTCTCTCTATATACTGAATTTGCTTTAAATGAGAATGATATTGAACAATGGCAGTGTCTTAAAAATCATTTATAACTTGGTAACATTAAATAATCATGCTATTTTAAACAAAACAAGAACATGTTCACAAATCATCAGACTGCATGGAAGAAGAAAGGCTGTGTGACCTCCATCTGTGCCCTAAGACCAGCTGCAATGTGTGGCAAGATGGTTATCAAGCTATTGCAAAGTAGGACGTATGGCCCTCACATTAGAGTTTATCACTGGTCAGCACAGGCTTGGTGGGCCGAAGGGCCTGTTTCCATGCTATATCTCTAAACTATAACCTAAACAATGACTAACTTGGTTATCATGAAAGTGTTGGGCCAAAGGGCCTGTTTCCATGCTGTAGACTTCTCTACGACTCTGTCCTGAGATGAGGAGGAGGATACACCTCATCTCCGCTGTTTCAGCTTTATACCTGATTCTACAGCTACACCGGGCAAGGCCCCATTCATTTAAGTGGAACCGGTTTTTTGTTTGTTTTCTAAAAGGCCTGTCTCACTGTGCGAGTTGACCCACGAGGGACCCCGAGTTTTCACTCGCGGTAATCCCGTACAATCAACGTAGCGGGAACGTCGGAACTCGCGCGAGCAACTTAGCGACTCGTGGCGCTAGCGGCAGGTACCCGTGAAACTTGTTAATTCGTGAAAAAAATCAAACATGTTTGATTTTTTCCACGAGTCAAATTTACTGTTCAAGTTAAAAATTGAAACATTTAAACTCGTTGTAATAACGTAGTGGCCCGTGCATTTACCTTAGTGATTCGTGAGTCTACCGTGGGAATTCTTTAACTCAGCGGGCAGGCAGCATCTTTGGAGAGAAGGAATGGGTGACGGGATGACGTTTCCAAATTTCTCCAGCCCCATGTGTTCACTTTTTGTCAACCAGCATCTGCCCTTTCTTGTGTATGACATTATTGTATCCGTGGCAGTTGATTGTCGCTCCCTTCTGTTTCCCAGGGGGTCGGGACGGGACTGGACTTGGGAGGGAAAGGTGGGGGGTGGGGGGGGGGGGGGGTACTGTTTCACTAAATGCTTAAAAAAACCTTTAAGTTCTAGATTATGGACAATTTTAAGTTGAGTATGGACAAATCCAATGAACCACACTACATTATTCTTGAATAGATAACTTTGAATTCGTGATTTTTTAAGAAGGAACCAACATCTACACTGCCTTGTGTCTTGGCAATTCATGATTCTCCACACTGGGCAGAGAAAGGGATTTGTAAGTGGCTAACTTCATTCTAAAACTTGGAATGTCACATTGGCGGCGCAGCAGTAGAGTTGCTGCCTCACAGCGCCAGAGACCCGAGTTCAATCCTGATGACTGGTGCTGTCCATACGGAGTTTGCACGTTCTCCCAGTGACCACGTAGATTTTTTCCGGGTGCTCCAGTTTCCTCCCACATTCCAAAGACATGCAGGTTTGTATGTTAATTGTCATCTGTAAATTGCCCCACAGTGTGTAGGATGGAACTAGTGATTGTGGTCAGCATGGGCTCAGTGGGCCGATGGGCCTGTTTCCACACTGTATTTAAACTAAACAAAAGGCCCTGAAGAAGAGTCCCGACCCGAAACATCAACTATCCATTTTCTCCACAGAGATGCTGCCTGACCCGTAGAGTTATTCCAACATTTTGTGACCTTTTGTGATAAGTTATGCTTCAACCCTTTCTCGAGGAATGGGAATTATGGGAAGCAGTAGGAAATATGTTGCTTGGCATTTAAAATAAATAGATTAGTCAGTACACGACAAGGGTTTGTTTGATGCCCAACACAAAATGCTGGAGTAACTTGACGGGTCAGGCAGCAACTCTGGAGAGAAGGAATAGGTGACCTTTCGGGTCGAGATCTTTCTTCAGAAGACGAGCCCTTATCCGAAACGTCACCTAGCCACATTCTCCAGAGATGTTACCTGGCCCGCGTTGTTACCCCAGCTGTTAAAGATGGAGCTGCAGATGTTGGAAAATCGAGGGTACACAAAAGGCTGGAGAAACTCAGCGGGTGCAGCAGCATCTAAGGAGTGAAGGAGATAGGCAACGTTTCGGGCCGAAGCCCTTCTTCAGTCTGAAACAAGGGTTTCGGCCCGAAATGTTGCCTATCTCCTTTGCTCCTTAGATGCTGCTGCACCCGCTGAGTTTCTCCAGCCTTTTGTCTACCCTTGTTACCCCAGCTTCCATATAACCATATAACAATTACAGCACGGAAACAGGCCCTCTCGGCCCTTCCAGTCCATGCCGACCATTTATTTTCCCTTAGGCCCATCTTCCTGCACTCAGATCATATCCCTCCATTCCCTTCCCGTCCATATACCTATCCACTTTACTTTTAAATGTTAAAATCGATCCTGCCTCCACCACTTCTGCTGGAAGCTCATTCCACACAGCCACCACTCTCTGAGTAAAGAAGTTCCCCCTCATGTTACCCCTAAACTTCTGTCCCTTAATTCTCATGTCATGCCCTCCTGTTTGAATCTTCCCTACCCTCAATGGGAAAAGCTTATCCACGTCAACTCTGTCTATCCCTTTCATCATTTTAAAGACCTCAATCAAGTCCCCCCTTAACCTTCTGCGCTCCAAAGAATAAAGACCTAACTTGTTCAACCTTTCACTGTAACTTAGTTGCTGGAACCCAGGCAACATTCTAGTAAATCTCCTCTGTACTCTCTCTACTTTGTTGACATCCTTCCTATAATTAGGCGACCAAAATTGTACACCATACTCCAGAATTGGTCTTACCGATGCTTTGTAAAATTTTAACATTACTTCCCTACTCCTATATTCAATGATCTGATTTATAAAGGCCAGCACACCAAAAGCTTTCTTTACCACCCTATCTACATGCGATTCCACCTTCAGGGAACTATGCACAGTTATTCTTAGATCCCTCTGTTCCACAGCATTCCTCAATTCTCAACCATTTACCATGTACATCCCATTTTGATTTGTCCTGCGAAGATGTAGCACTTCACACTTATAAGCATTAAACTCCATCTGCCATCTTTCAGCCCACTTTTCCAAATGGCCCAAATCTCTCTGTAGACTTTGAAAATCTACTTCATTATTCACAACACCACCTATCTTAGTATCATCTGCATACTTACTTATTCAATTTTCCACCCCATCATCCAGATCATTGATGTACATGACAAACAACAGTGGACCGACTCAGATCCCTGAGGCACCCCACTGGTCACCAGCTTCCAACCTGACAAACAGCCATCCACCATTACTCTCTGACATCTCTTATTTAGCCACTGTTGAATCCATCTTGCTACTCCGTCATTAACACCCAAAGATTGAACCTTCTTAACCAACCTTCCATGGGGAACCTTGTCAAAGGCCTTACTGAAATCCATATAGACAACATCCACTGCTTTACCCTCATCAATTTCCCTAGCAATCTCTTCAAAAAATTCAAGGTTTGTTAAACATGACCTTCCAGGCACAAAATCAAATTTGACTGTTCTTGATCAGACTCTGTTTATCCAGATGCTTATAGATATTATCTCTAAGTATCCTTTCTATTAATTTGCCCACCACTGATGTCAAACTAACAGGTCTATAATTGCTAGGTTTATTCTTTGAACCCTTTTTAAACAATGGAACAACATGCGCAGTACGCCAATCCTCCGGCACTACTCCCGTTTCTAATGACATTTGAAATATTTCTGTTATAGCTCCTGCTATTTCTACAGTAACTTTCCTCAATGTCCTAGGGAATATTCTGTCAGGACCTGGAGACTTATCCAGGTCCTGACAGGACACTTTTATATTTTTCAAAAGTGTCAGTACTTCCTCCTCTTTGAATCTCATAGTTTCCATAGCTACTCTACTTTTTTCCCTTACCTCACCTTCCCTTACCTTCCCTTACATTCAATATCCTTCTCCTTGGTGAATAGCAAAGAAAATAAATTGTTCAATATCTCCGCCCTCTCTTTTGGCTCTGCAGATAGCTGTCCATTCTGGCTCTCTAATGGTCCAATTTTATCCCTTGTTATCCTTTTGCTATTAATATAGCTGTAGAAACCCTTTGGATTTATTTTACCTTTCTTGCCAAAGCAACCTCATATCTTCTTTTAGCCTTTCTAATTTATTTCTTAAGATTCTTTTTACATTCTTTATACTCCTCTAGCACTTAATTTACTCCATGCCTCCTATAATTATTGTAGATATCTCTCTTTTTTCGAACCAAGTGTCCAATTTCCCTTGAAAACCATGGCTCTTTCCAATTTTTACTATTTCCTTTCAACCGAACAGGGACTTAAAGATTTTGTACTCTTACAATTTCCCCTTTAAATGTCCTCCATTTCTCTTCTACATCCTTCCCATAAAACAAAATGTCCCAATTCACTCCTTTTAAATCCTTACGTATTCCCTCAGTTAGCCTTTCTCCAATCAAAAATCTCAACACGAGGTCCACTTCTGACTCTCTCCATAATTATATTGAAACAATTATATTCCGAATAATTATATTCCGTCTAAAGCCTTGGGATCGTTGCCGACGTGAAGATGGTGCGCCTGATGCAATGGGTGGGGAGCAGGAGAGGGGAGGGAAGGGGTCACACACATGGCCGGGAAGCTGAGGGGTGGGTGTGGGGGTGGCGACAGACAGGGTCAACAATGAGATGGAGAAAGACAGAAACACCGACGTGCAAAGGAGACCTACAATAGCGCATGATCTCTCTCGCGTTATGGCAGATGATTGTCGGCTGCCCGCTGTTTCTGACCTTAAAGCCTTGGGATCGTTGCCCTTTTTGTTGGCATGGAGGGGGAGGGGGTATTGTGCTGTTTGATTGCCCCCTGCTATCCTAGGGACAGGGAGACACAATGGCTTTTGAGACTGGTGAGGGCCAAATAGATTCTTTTGATAATTAATTGATATTTGATATTTAATTCCGAACTACCTTCTGTCATTCCAAAAATAATCCATTCTGGCTTTGGTGTCATTTTTATTTTAAACAATTTTGTGAAAATTTCACAGATTTTAATACAAAACCTATGATTGTTTGTACAACAGTTGAATGAGTGCACTATAATAGTTTCTTCAAACTGACATTTATCACAAATTGGTGAGACATTGGGGAAGAATTTATTTTATTTAATTTTTGAGTAGTATAATCTGTGTAAAATTTTAAGTTGTATTAAAGTGTGCCTTACGTTTATTGAACATTTATGCACATTTAATAGGTACTCGTTCCATCTTTCATTTGAAATGTTTATGCTTAATTCCTTTCCCACTCAGAGGTGATACCTTCCATTGTTGTTATTAATGCATTTAGTATAATATTATATATATATATTATATATATATGAAATTAAATTTGCTGATTCTGCCTTTGCATTCATAGTAATGTCTAGTAAGTCTGATGGCATTTTGTAAAATTCTTGTGCATGTTTTTTCAGATAATCACATATTTATTATAAATATTTGGAAATATTTATAATACTGATTGTTATCCAGATTGTATTTTAGTTGTAATTGTTTAAATTATAGTAGTTTTCCTGTTTCATACAAATCTCCCAAAGTTTTAATTCCTGCTCTTTCCCATTGTATAAATGCTTTATCTATAACTGAGGGTGTAAACAGAGGGTTTTTAGCAATAGGCAATAGGAGAGATATGTTTCTTAATTTCAGGTTGTATTTTATTTGTTTCCAAATTCTGATTGTACTATGTATAATTGGGTTTTGTTATAGTTTGTATTAGTCACCATCATTGGTGAGAGAAGGATCGCACCAATATTAAAAGGGGAGCAATCCTCTTTCTCCATAATGATCCACTCTGGTTGTTGAGGAGAGTTATCCAACAATTGAATCATATTTCTAATATTTACCGACCAATAATAATACATGAAATTAGGGAGTGCTAATCCCCCTACTACTTTGGATTTATTCAGGTGTGTTTTTTGTATTCTATGGGATTTATAATCCTAAATAAAATTTGTAATAGCTAAGTCCAATGTTTTAAAAAACTTTTTGGGTAAGTATACTGGGATTGATTGGAACAGGTATAGAATTTGTGGTAAAAAATCATTTTAATGGCATTTATTCGACCTATTAAGGACATCGGAAGCATTTTCTAGAATTCAATTAAATTATGTAGTTTCTTAAGTACAGGGTTATAGTTTGCATTAAGCATGTCTTGATATCTTCTAGTGATTTCAATACCCAGGTATTAAAATTTTTCCCCAGATATTTTAAAAGGAAATTGTATGAGATGTGTAGAATCTTTCGGTTGTATTGACATGATTTCACCTTTATTCCAGTTTATTCTATAACCTGAAAATGAACCCTTTCAGCCAATAGCTGATTATTATCGAGGTAAAAACTGATGCTTAATACTTTGTAGATAAAACAGTTAGATATATCTGGGAATACATATGAAACGGATATATATACTGCAATTGGGTACTATACAATTGATTTTGAACCGGCACCACTCTAGTACGGATATGTTATGACTAATTGAGGGAGTGGAGCTATATGCTTGTTAACATCGACAACGGAAGTCGATATAATGTTTTATCCCACCAACAGGTGGGCCACTTATTACAGTGCTGACAAGCTCGGTCGCTGTATTTTCACTTTTATCATTTTTTAAAAATTATCACAATTAATCAAATGTGTGTGTGTTTTATTCAAGGAGAATCGCAAAAGGAATCCACAAATAGAACTTGGTAGGTTGAAAGTTCTCCCATTACTTAAAGACCTGAGGTACGGATGCTCCGCAAGATATACAGGTACTAAACCTAGCCAAAATGCAAGACATTAAACAAAATAAACTGGGAGGAATCTCATTTTGCAGTTGGAATATTAGGGGGGCTAACGAACGCATTAAAAGGGGTAAGATTTTAGCTCAGCTGAAAGCATACAACACAGATGTTATCTTTCTCCAAGAGACGCATTTTAAATTTCAAGATCAAGGTAGATTGAGGGCGAACTGGATAAGCCAAACTTTTAGAAACATAGAACAGAGAAAAATAGGTGCAGGAGTAGGCCATTCGGCCCTTCAAGCCTGCACCGCCATTCGATATGATCATAGCTGATCATCTAACTCAGTATCCTGTACCTGCCTTCTCTCCATACCCCCTGATCCCTTTAGCCACAAGAGTCACATCCAACTCCCTCTTGAATATAGCCAATGAACTGGCCTCAACAACCTTCTGGCCTCAACGACTTTTCATTTGTCATACACGTCAAAATCCAGAGGCACGTCTATTATTATTCGCAAAGGTATACTATTTAAACAGAAAAACACCTTAACAGATAAGGATGGGAGATATTTGATAGTTACCGGTGAGATCCATACCATCCCAAGTACATTGGTAAATATATATGCACCTTACTTTGATAACCCACATTTTTAAAATAAAATTCTGAATATAATCGCAGAAAATAATTCCCAGAATGTTATAATTGGTGGAGACTTTAACTGTGCTTTAGACCCTTACTTAGATAAATCCAGTCAAAAACAGCGAGGTAATACGAAATCTAAAACAAGTGAACTTTTAAACACATATATAAAAAATACAAATATAACCGATGTTTGGAGGATTGCAAATCCGACCGGCAAGGAATATTCGTTCTATTCATCGGTACATAAGACTTATTCTCGTATAGATTATTTCCTGGTAGATACAAAATTGATTCCGTATACTCTGAATCCAAAATACCATACAAATACGATATCATTCCCTCCTAATGTTTTTTTTTTAAATAGAAGGAATGTCTAAGAATACATCGTTTTGGAGATACAACCCCCAAATTTGAAAAGACCCGCATGGGAGTATATATCTAAGACAGCAAATGGATCTTTTTTTCGAAATAAATGACACGCCAGACACATCTACATTATTATGGGAATCTTTCAAAGCTTTTATTAGAGGTGTTATAATCTCATACCAAGACTTTCAGAATAAAGAAATAAGAATGAACAACGGCAGCTAGAGGAACAAATTAGACAATTGGATATAGATAATGCTAAAGACCCGTCCATGGTAAAGGTAATAAAATATTAATACTAAAATTCACATTCAATAAATTACTATTGGAGTAAGTTGTAAGATTATTCCAAATCACAAGAAGGAACAGTTTGAATTTGGGGATAAGCCCCGTAAACTTCTCGCACGCCAGTTAAAAAAATGAGAAAAGGAACATATGATTTCAAAGATTAAATCAGATACAGGGGAAGTATTAACATTACCGAACAAAATTAATAAAAGATTTGTGCAATTTTAGGAGAATTTGAATACATCCAAAATGACAACGGACACCAACAAAGTTACTGAGTTTCTGGATAATTGCAATCTTCCCAAATTAGAATTGCAGGAACAAAGGAATTGGGAGCACAAATCTCAATAAGGAAATAGAAGAAACAATAATCTCATTAAAAAATGGAATAACACCAGGTCCTGACGGATTCAGTAATGAATTGTATAAAAGTTTTTATGATATATTTATTCCTCGCCTACAGAAAATGTATACACATGCTTTTAGAGAACAAATATTACCTGATACACTAGCAGAATCTATGATTACATTAATACTTAAGAAAGACAAAGATGAGGAAGAACCTGGATCTTACAGAGCTAACGTGTTGTTAAACTCAGATCAAAAAATATTAGCAAAAATATTAGTAAGAAGATTAAGTAAGTATGCCAGCCAAATTTATACATCCGGATCAAACGGGGTTTATCCCTAAGAGACAATCATTTAATAATTTGAGACATCTGCTTAACATAATGCACTCACACCAAACTAAAGATCCAAATCTCGCAATTATTTCATTGACGCAGAGAAAGCATTCGATCAGGTTGAATGGAAGAGCATGGTTAAGGCATTGCAAACATTTCAACTGGGAGAGAACTTCATTCAATGGATTAAATTAATATATAATAAGCCAACGGCCAGAATATTAACTAATAATATCTTATCCACGAAATTTCAACTGTCAAGGGGTAATAGACAAGGCTGTTCATTATCACCATTGTTATTTGCCCTCATAATTGAACCACCAGCAGAAATAATTAGAACTCATCCGAAAATCCACGGATATAATACAAAATATTCAAACAATAAAATATCATTATATGCTGATGATGTACTTTTATACATCACAATGCCTCATATCACTATACCCAATATTCTAAATTTAATCGAAGACTTTTCTCCAGAGATGCTGCCTGACCTGCTGAGTTACTCCAGCATTTTGTGTCTACTGACAAATTGGGGATGCTCTTCTTATAATGTTTTCTCACACAAAGCTTGTTGGATAGCTCCTTTTTCCTTTTATGCTACAGTTATTCTAGTTTGGGTGCTTAGTAGATCTATTTCGAAGAGATACCCGAGATAAAAATTTCTGAAGTACTTCGGAAGTAGTCAAAATCAAAAATATGTTTTTATATTACTGCAAATTCATTTTATTTCATGCCAGAGCAATACATTAAGCAGACCAAAGGATAATCATTTTACCAAACATGACTCTCTGCGAGGCAGCAAATGGTTCTTTTCGGGGTGGATGTAGGGATGTAAATAAAAGCTGGGGAAAAAATGAATTTGAAAATGAGAAATTCTATTATCCATACATAGTTAGAAGAGTTGAAGAAACAGCTCTTCAGATAATTTTCAAATGCTGTAAAAAGCATTTTATCGTGATGCATCTCAGCATAGTTTGGAAACAGCTCCCTCCAAGACTGCAACCAAAATGCTGGAGTAACCTCCCTTTCATTTACTCCATCTACATTTCTTCTCGCTGCCTCAGCAAGGCCAGCAGCATAATCAAGGATGAGTCTCACCCTGGTCACTCCCTCCTTTCCCCTGCCCCATTAGGCAACAGGTACCTTTAGAAGTTTGAAAGCGTATGCTTCTACATTCAGGGACAGTTTCTTCCCAACTGTTATCAGGTAACTGATCATCATCTCACCAACTGGAGAGCGGTGCTAACCTACCATCTACTTCATTGTAGACTTCTAAACAATCTTTAATCAGACATCACTGAACTTTATGTTGCACTAAATAATATACCCTTTATTCTGTATCCGTACACTGTGGATGACTGGATAGCACACAGCAAAAAGCTTTTCACTATACCTTGGTACACATGAACTAAACTAAACTCCGTCATATGTAGTTATTTTAAGGTTGTAAATTGGTCTTGCAATTTTGTTAGGCTGGGACCTCGAACATAAAAAAAAAATACTCTGGGTATCCAGCCTCTGCAATTTCTTGTGGCTCCACAAACACAGTACCAGCTTTCCTTTGGTGTTAGACATGTAATCAGTTCATCAACTCAGTTATCTTCCAATATATTTCTCTACTAAATTTCGGAGGGAGTAATATCATAATATCTAAATCTAATCTAATCTAATATAATGGCTCTTAAAAGAAACATTGGATAACATCATGAGAGTTTATTCAATATATTGCACTCAATCAGAAATATTGTCAAGTATTATTAAATGCAGAGAGAGAGGAAAAGGTACAATGAAGATCTAGAGGCACGAGAAACTGCTGATGCTGGAATCCTGAGCCAGCAAGGTCTTTATTGTTCAAAATACAAAGTTCAGGAGGAACTCAGCAGGTCATGCAGCATCTGCAGAGGTAATGGACAGAGAACAAAGGCTGAGTAGCACAGTGGTTAAATTACTGGGTTAGCATGCAGATGCCCGGTCTATTTAGTCAGCGACGAAAGTTCAAATCTCACCAGAGCAACTGGGGAATTTAAATTAAGTGGATGACATGGTGGCATAGTGGTAGAGCTGCTCCCTTATGGTGCCAGAGACCTGGGTTCAATCCTGACTACTGGTGTTTGTCGGTACGGAGTTTGGACATTCTCCCCGTGACCTGCATGGGTTTTCTCTGAGATATTCGGTTTCCTCCCATACTCCAAAGACGTGCAGGTTTGTAGGTTAATTGGCTTGGTATAAAATGTAACATTGTCCCTAGTGTGTGCCGGGTAGTGTATTCAAGTGCATGGTTTGTTGGTTGATGGAGACTCGGTGAGCCGAACTGTATCTCTAGACTAAACTAAACATTTTTGGTCTGATCAGTCTGAAGAAGAGTCCCACCCCAAAACCATCTGACCATTCCCCCCCACAAATGCTGCCTGATGCACTGTGTTCCTCCAGAACTTTCTGTTTTGCACAATGAAGATCTTGCTTGCAGGAGCATCCAACATCACAAGCACGATGACTGCACATTTATGCAAAAACATAAATTATACATACATTACATACAAATTTTGCAAGATAGTAGATCACAAAGACATTTGTGTAAAACATAATTGGAAAAAACAAGTCCATCATAGTGTAATAGGTAGTGTCCCGCAGTGTTCCTTTTGCCGAAGTGGGATTAGACTGGTGCAAGACGTACAGGTTTGTAGGTTAATTGGCTTGGTATAAATGCATAAATGTAAAATTGTTCCTAGTGTGTGTAGGATAGTGTCTGTGTGCGGGATTCGCTGGTCGCCTTGGACTCGGTGGGCTGAAGGGTCTGTTTCCACGTTGTATCTCTAAACTAAACTAAACTAAACTAAATCTTTTTTGTATCTGTACAGTGGAATTCCACACCAAGGAAGTATGAAACTAGTTACAATTCTTACCATGATGCATCTGCAGCGGTTTGATACAAAATGCTGGAGTATTCTGTGGGGCAGGCAGCATCTCTGGAGAGAAGGAATGGAGAGAAGGGATCTGCAGAGGTTTGTTGGAGCATTTGGTGGCATGCTGAATCTCTTTAAATGTCTAAGAGAGTAGAGGTGTTGGTGGGTCCTCTTTGTGATTACACCTATGTGTTGGGACCAGGACAAGTCACCCGAGATGTTGTATGCCAGGAATATGAAGCTGCTAGTTGCTAACATATAGGAAAATGAAATAGGTGAGGAGCCATCTACAAAGAAAACATAAGCTTTTTATAGTGGAATAGGAGAAGCCAAAAGATGTCATGCAAACTTTATTTGTCTGGAAAGAAGACCAAGCGTTCATCGATGTAAAAGGATACATGGACACATTGTTAATTGTATATGAATACATTGGCAATAATATAGTCTTGAACAATGGTCAACCATACTGAATGTTTAGGTGTTTAATTGCTTTTCCCTTTGGCTCTCCATTATTAACATCATCCATTGCTATTGTCTTGCTAAGAAGATTGGGTTCGCTTTAAGCAGTACTTAATAAGTAGCTATCCTGTGTTTCATCAACTGTAGATGTACTATGGGTAGATTTATTTTGGTTTCCAAGCCTAATTTTAAGGATAAAGGAGAAAATCACTTGTCAGTTTGATTGATATCACGACAAATCCCATTACAAAGGTGAGGGAAAAAAATGAGACCACTATATTATTAAATAGGATTATCCAAATTAATAACATAACTTATAATCACTAATAAATGGCAAAGAGTAGTACGTTGTTCTAAAGTTCCATAACAGTCTGTTACGAGGCTTGAAATAGGGTCTACCTTTGTTAACCCTTGTGTAAGAAGGAACTGCAGATTCTTAAACTGAAGATAGACACAAAAAGCTCGAGTAACTCAGGCAACATCTCTGGAGAGAAGGAATGGGTGACCTTTTGGGTTGAGACCCTTCTTCAGCATACAGCTTTTTGTGTCCATCTTTGTTATTCCTTCATTGGTTTCATAAGATGTCCCCATGGTCCACCCTCCACAAAACAGATATTATTGTATAGGAAAAGATAAACAAATATATATATCAACTCTCGTTTATCGGGCTTATGACAAATCCTAATTTTCAGGTTCCAGGCCATGTTATTCCCAAAATCCATGAAATATAAAAGACCAAAGAATTTTTCTTAAGGGATTGGTTCTTCTGAAATTCCACCTATAGACAACATTTTAAATTAAAGTTCCTAAAATAGAGATTAACAAAGATAATCCTTAATACGTTTTCAGATCCTTCTCTTTGTGTTTTCTTGAAATTATAGACACTTAACTTTTAATTTTGTTTATTTGCACTTTCAGTTTCCTCTTCAGCCTCATCACCAACTAATATAAAAGTTCACTTTTATCGCCAGGAGAAATATCAATAGTACAAATTAACAACTGTTATCCTGTTTCCTTGAAAATAAGTGTAATACAGCATGCTAGCTAACCCAATTTTATCAAGTCATAAAAGTTGAGCTAATCTTCATTCCCAAAAAACATTTGTAAAAATGGTCACAAAAGTTCGAGGATTGGTTTGAACTCTGTAAATTGCGGCATCCAATCTCTTCAACAAGGACAAATGCTGCACAGGAAAAGTAACTGAATTATATTTCTTATCAACTCGCCAAACCATTTTTTGATTTTTCAGATGTAGAACAGAAAGCAGTTTCTGTTACTATGCTAAATGAAGTGTGCCAGATATACATGGCAGACACGGGATATGATAGAGCAATGTTCTAAATATATACATTCCAATTATTCATGTTGTTGCATTATTTGATGCAACCTTCACGCCTTTCAAGAATATTACATCACAACTATTGTCTTCCAATTATAGAATCAGACAGTTTACCTAATTTATGAGTTTTATTTTGTGTGTGGAAGCCTGACAGCTGCCAACCAATGACAAAAGAAACAAAGCAAATCTTTTCAAAATGTTGCAGGTCTAAAAATAATGTTGGGAGAAATTTAAAAATGTCTTCAGATTGCTTGAGTTTAGTGGAATTAATGTGTTTTGTACTCTGTTTTATGTTTCTCCTGTTCCATATATTTTCACAAGGATTAGATCACTTTATGAAAGATGTTTTGGATTTGCCTAGTTCTTGCCTAGAATTAATAAAATCTAGGATTATGATACTGAAAAATAACAATTCTTCTTCTCATGTTAGAGTCATGGAGTATAGAGTGATAAAGTATGGACACAGGCCCTTCGGCCCAACTTGCCCACACCAGCCAACATGTCCCAGATATAATAGTTCCACCTGCCTGTGCTTGGTCCATATCTCTCCAAACCTGTTCTATCCATGTACCTGTCTAATTGTTTCTTAAACGTTGGGATAACCCCAGCCTCAACTATTTCACCTGGCAGCAAATTCCACACACCCACCACCATTTGTGTGAAAATGTTACCCCTCAGATTCCCATTAAATCTTTTCCCCTTCACCTTGAATCTATGTCCTCTAGTCCTCAATTCCCCTACTCTGGGCAAGAGACTCAGTGCATCTACCCAATCTATTCCTCTCATGATTTTGTTCTTGCAGCCTTTCTCACTTGGGATGGCGCATAAGGTAAAACTGCAAATACAACTTTTTCCCTGTTCAGATTTCAATGAGAACCCAGATGAACTGAATTCAAACCAGGATTTTGAGTTGAATGGAAATATCTCTGAAGGGCTGGACATCATTGTAAACCAAAATCACTGCAAATCTCAGGTCACAAAGCACAAATAATTTAGCAATCACGATAAAATACAAAGCCAATGTCCAATTATTTGGAACGAAAATAGAAAAGCTGATCAGGTCAGGCAAAATTTGTAAGTCTGAGATATCTGTGCCTTAATTTCCTCTATTGCATGGTTCTGATGTTTATTCCACATGAACACAAACAAGACTGAAACCAGTCAATGACACAGTCTTTACTCTCCATGTTGGCTCAATTTCCCTTCTCAATAATTGCATCAGACTAAATCTAATATATTACAATGTTGATACAGGATGATCTTTACTTCCAACTATAATTCTTTGTTCCATTGCATAGATCAATTATTTCATCAGCCATCACCATCTCACCTTAGCAACATTGAGAGAAACATAGAAACATATAAAATAGCTGCAGGAGTAGGCCATTCGTCCGTTCGAGCCAACACCACCATCCAATATCATCATGGCTGATCATCCAAAATCAGTATCCTGTTCCTGCTTTCTCCCTGTATCCCTTGATTCCGTTAGCCCTAAGAGCTGTATCTAAATCTCTCTTAAATACATCCAGTGAATTGCCCTCCACTGCCTTCTGTGGCAGAGAATTCCACAGATTCTGAGTGAAAAGGTGTTTCCTCATCTCAGTCCTAAATGGCCTATCCCTTATTTTTAAACTGGACTCCCCCAACATCAGGAACATTTTTCCTGATTCTGATTCTAGCCTGTCCAATCCCTTAAGAATTTATATATATAGCTTAATTAGATTCAATTTCCCAAAGACTATCTGAAGGGTTTTGTTTAATCTACAATACAAAAAGTTATTTTGCAAAAGCCCGAATGACTGATGCTAAACCAAGTACTTCGAACTTCTGCCGGACTTTCGTGATCATTTGGAATTACACCCTTTTCTCTGGGTTCCTTTCTGTGGAACTTCTTTGGAATTCTCTGCCTGAACACTTTCATCTGTCCACCTCCCTCTTTATATTAAGCCACTCAAAAAAAATTACTTTGACCAAGCTGTTGCTCAAAGACTTTAATCTCTGCCTACAGTTTTTGCAGTTCTTAAGATGTTTTTGATGTTTAAAGGCAGAGTATAAAGTTAACTGAGTTATTAGACAAGAATCGGGTGTCGCAAATGCCAAAGAGCATTGCCAATAGAGGATTAATTCAAAATGATAAAATGAATTTACATTTAGGAGCTAAGACCCCAAAGGATAATGTCCTGTTCAATAATTTAGCTTAAATATGTGACCTTTATATTAACAGATTTATAGAGTTGATTTTATACTGGCATTACCTATTTGGCACAAAGCAAGAATAAAATTAGTAATGAATAAGTGGTCAGACTTCTCAGTTGACAATCTCATTTCTGTTAAAGAGAAAGTTAAAATTTCAACATAAAATTGCTGTTAACAGAATAACTTGTATTATTGTCAGATGCTTTGAGACAGAATTACGGTGCCATTCAATTCAGGCACCCTTTTACAAATTTACTTCAAAAAAGTATCTTCTACTCAGATCCAAGTCTGCTAAGAAACCACAGCATCTCATGGTGATGGAGAATCAATTCCATGTGATCAATCTTAGATTCTGTATTTATTCTAAAGCATGGATGAGAGTAACATTATTTGATTGCTGAAAGCTTTCTATGCAAAGTGAAATCCCATGTTGGCTAAAAGCATTGTAGCTCAAAATACCTCTTTCCTATTTGCATGATCGAATGATTGAGGAGAATGACACAGTGACGCAGTGTTGGAGTTGCTGCCTTACAGTGTCAGAATCCCAGGTTCGATCCAGACTATGGGTGCTGTCTGCATGGAATTTGTACATTCTCCCTTTGAATGTGTGGGTTTTCTTTAGGTACTCCTCCCACATTCCAAAGACATGCAGGTTTGTAGGCTAATTGGCTTCTGTAAATTGGTCCTAGTGAATAGGAACTAGTGGACAATAGACAATAGGTGCATTGTCATTCAGGCCATTTGAGCCAGCACCGCCATTCAAAATAATCATGGCTGATCATCCACAATCAGTACCCCGTTCCTGACTTCTCCCCATATCCCCTGACTCCGTGTATGGGTGATTGCTGGTTGCCTTAGATTCAGTGGAACAAAGGGCTTGTTTCCATGCTGTATCATTAAACTATACCAAATTAAACTCAACTAAAATTTTTGAGTGAACTTTCTTCACGCAAAGGGTGGTAGATGTGTGGAACAAGCTACCAGAGGAGGTAGTTGAGGCAGGTACTTTCCCAAAATTTAAGAAACATTTAGACAGGTACATGATTAGAAAGGTTTGGAGCGATATGGACCAAATGCTGGAAGGTGGGACTAATGTAGCTGGAACATGTTGGCCGGTGTGCACAGGCCGGGCTGAAGGTCCTGTATCCACACTGTATCATTCTATGACTCTAAACTAAACTAAACTAAATCAATATTGCAACATTATTGTGAGTTTTGCTGTGAGTTTTCCGGCTCAAGAATTCATGAGGCAGAATAGTAAGATTGAACGAGAACTTACCAGTTCGAAGGTTGATCTTTATTTCATGAGGAATTGCGATGAGGGATTTCGTGAAGAACCCGCCAGCACGCATGCGCGACATTCTTCAAAGTAGCGGTGTGGAATCACAGAAACCAACAACAGAAATGACTTGGCATAGTAAGATTGAAGAGACTCTAATTACCAGTTGATTATGATCGAGGGTTGGGAGCGGAGGGCACGAAATCCCTCATCGCAACTCCTCATGAAATAAAGATCAACCTTCGAACTGGTAAGTTCTCGTTCAATCTTACTATTTCATTTCGGAGTCACGTGAGTGACTTCGTGAAGACTTCAAAGCTTCTGTGATTACACGCCCTGGACCACGTCCATGCTGACACACCACTAGCAAGGATGGATGGGAGTAAACAATTTTCTCAAACTGGTTATACTGAAAAACAAGAAGAATATTTATTAATAAACAAAGCAAAAACCCCTCATTCGGGGACATCTCCACGTTCTTGACCTGCATTCAGCACGGCCTCCGCGAACTGTAGAGGAGCAGCAACAGGCTTGTTGTAAAATCGCTGAAATACAGCTTCATTCGCCCACCCTGCTGTAGCGAGAATATGGTCCATGGGCACCTCCATGACCCTCGCCGCCGACGTTGATGCAGCCTTGGTGGAATGGGATTTGAACACATTAGTGTCGATACCTGACTTACCCAAGACGATCCTGAGCCACCTGGATATCGTCTGGACTGTCACTCGATGGTGAGGTTTCTTGTGAGTGACAAGCAGGTAGTTCTCCATTCCCCTTATGTGTCTCGTCTCCTCGACATAGTGACGGATATGGGCGCCTAAACATAGCCTTGCATCTGTGGGGTATGCCGGGAACTTCAGCTGCAGCCCTGTGCACCCAGGTCTATGCTGCTTTTGTAGCTCATCGATAAAGAAGACTACTTCTGCAGGGGTAGAGATCATCCTGTCAATGCGGATTTTGTGCAGTGTCTGTACCCTCTGCGCTGAAGTCAGCGCTAGTAACATCACCAGTTTCATGGTGAGTTTGTCCAGCTCTAGCCCCTCCATGGGGGACCACGTCCTGAGCAGGGTTAGTACTTTCCTGACATCCCAGGTGATATTATAGCGTGGCGTAGGCGGAATCATATTGAATATACCCCGCATGAGTCTGGACACTAGCCTGTTGGATCCTACCTCAATATTGAGGTAGAATGACAGCGCACTTCTGGCGCTGTTGATGGCACTGTAGCTCAAGTGTTCATCATGGTGCAACCCCGCGAGGAATTCCAATACGTCGGCTATGGATGCATCGTCATATGTGATTTGAGAGCGGCTGCAGTAGGCTTCCCATTTTCGGATGTGGGAGAGGTATCGCCGCCTGGTGGACTCTCAGCACGACGCTCCAATGGTATCCATAGTTCTGGGTGATAGGCCATACTGCAGTAATGGCCGGATTAGAATCTGCAAGCCAACAAATTCAGATAGCTATGGCAGGGATGTGGCTCCCCTGACACGGGGTTAGTGACCAATTGTGGGCAACCCTCTAAGAGGACCCAAGGCTGACTGATCATGTCAAAGACCACCGGATACCATGGCTGCGTAGGCCAGTCGGGTATAATAAGAATGCCCTTAGCAGCAACCATCTGGATTTTCCGCAATACCCGACTGATGGGGCAAAACGGGGGGAATGCATAGAAAAACCATTTCCCCTAGTGCAGCGAGAATGCATCCATTGCCATTGCCCCAGGATCTGGTTCCCACAAAACATATGTTGGTACCTGATGGTTCAACCGTGACGCAAAGAGGTCGATATCCGGTTCACCAAATTTGGCTGTAATTTTAGCGAAGATTTGAGGATGCAACATCCATTCAATGTTGTCATTAAACTTGCGTGACCTGGTGTCCGCCACAGTATTGAGCTCACCTGGTAAATAGGTAGCTGAAATCCAAATATTCCTTTGAATACACCAGAGCCAAATTGTATTAGCCAATTCATCACATGAAATTGACCTGGTACCGCCCATATGGTTTAAATATGCCACCGCAGTGGTATTGTCTATTTGGATACGGACATGAGCGTCAGTAAGATTGGAACAATAAGCTCGAAGTCCGTGAAATGCTGCAAGCATCTCCAAATAGTTTATCCCTTGTGACAACAACATAGTAGATTCAAGGGTGTCCCATCTGCCCCCGCAACTAGAGTAGTTGTCCGTAGCTCCCCAGCCATAGGAGCTTGCATCGGTTTGCAAGTATACCATCGGATTGGGCACAATAATGGGTTTAAATGAGTCACTAATATGGTCCACCCACCATTGTAACTCAATCTTAGCTTTAAGAGGCAGCTGCATTGATCTGTCGAAATGACCGGCGTTCTGTTTTAACGCGGAGATCTTGGCTCTTTGCAAATTTTGAAAATGCAAAGGCCCGTATTGAGCTGCTGGAAACAATGCTACGATCTTGCCAATCACCTTAGCAGTTTTCCTAATTGATGGTATTCTGGCGCAGGCTAAATCCTGACATACTTGGGTGACATCCCCAACCTTGTTAGTCGGTATGGTGGCCCTCATGCGATTGGAATCCACCGTTAACCCCAGATAATCCATAACCTGTGAAGGGCAGAACTTCGACTTGTCTGGATGGACAATAAACCCCATCTGCTGAAAAATTGCCACAGTGGCTGAGACTGCCTGTTCAGCCGACTCCAGGGTATTGCCAACAATCAATATATCATCCAAATAGGCCATCACTATATGATGTTGCTTCCGTAGCCTGGCCATAATGGGTTTCAGTAATTTAGTAAACAATCTAGGGGCTGTAGTAAGCCCATTTGGCAAAGTCCTGTATTGCCAGAGCTGATCCATCCAGACAAATTTTAAGAACTTCCTATGGTGTTTCCGAATGGATACAGAATAGTATGCATCTTTTAAATCAATGCATGCCATAAAGCAGCCATGAGAAATCAATGACTTGGCTGTCTCGAAAGTGTCCATTTTGAAATGGGTGTATGTTACAAAAGTATTCAAATGGGTCAGATCAATAATAACCCAACATCCTCCATCCTTCTTGGGCCTGGTAAATATATTTGATACAAATTCAATTGGTTTGTGCATAGTGTTTTCTATCACGCCTTTTTCTTCTAACCTTAAGATATCAGCATAGCCTGCTGCCTGTTCAACGGCAGACAGCATAAATGTCCGATTGGGCATATGCTGGGATGGAATGTTGCCGTTAATAAATTCAATCTCATGACCTTGAATACTTTGTTAAACAAATTCATCGGAAGTGATAGTCTCCCATGCCTCCAAGAAAAACCGAAGGCGCCCACCAATGTGTGAAGTTAAAAACACAGGTACGTGAAAACCAGACCGCCTTACCTCCCTGGTTACCGGCGGTCCCTGACATGTTTGGCGGGTCGTGGAGGTGCTGGGTTGGGCTGGTGCTGCGGTGTCCGCATCTTCCACGGCGGCCGCTGCTGGCCTTGCCCTAAAAAAGGCCGCGGCTGCTGGGGCTGCTGGTAGCGAGGTGGAGCTGGAGCGTAGGTCCGTGTCGGTCTGGAGACAGGGCCTCGTGGCCGAATAAATGGCGCTTTCATGGCCGGCGGCCTGGGGGCGATCTGAGACTGCATAAGTCCCACCGTTTTGGCATGGTCATCCAGCTCCTTAACCCTCTTCGGGAGGTCTTCCCCGAACAGCTGTCTGGGCGGTGGTGGAGGAGGCGCCTTGCACAATCCAGCAAATTTTGGGTTGAGCGTGGGGCGGATGCTGCTTTTTCTAAAGGCATTTATTTCGTGCTGCGTGGCACATAGCAGCGTGAGAGCATCCTCCTGCTCTAGGTTGAGGTCTTCGCCATCCACCGACCGCGCAAACGCGGTGATTCCAGCCGTGAGCAGCCTTAGGATTCGTTGGAGCTTTATCTCCTGAGTTCTGATGGCTGTGCCTATGTTGCCCCAGATCGGCCTATTGACCACGGGCACGTTGAGGGAGTTGCAGTTGGATGGGGCCTTATGCCGGTTGATGGCCTGTGAGAGAACTTCCTCTTGGAGCTGGTGGTTAGTGAGGAAGTCCACGGTGGCAGCCAGTTTGGGGTTGAGGGGAAGTCCCGCTGTCTCTGGAGCAGCAAATTTCGCCGCCACATCAAGGAGTTCTTCCGGCGGCACCTCCGATGGAACCGGTGTAGGGTCTACAAATTCCTCCTCCTCTGGCTGTCTCAGGCTGGCTGTTGAGACTGGTGAAACCTCCCTGTGCCCTTTGATGCTGGATGCCTCCTGCCGTTGGTTGTGCAAAAGGAGCTCCAATAGCCGCTCCATACGGTCAATACTCCCTTCGCCCTGAACACTCGGGCGGTCGGAGTCCTCAAGCTCTGATATACTGCTGAGGCTCCTTTCATCGGCCCACACCTCATCGAGATGAACCCGGTGCCGGAAGTTGTCGCTGCCAGCCACCGCAGCAAAGCTGAGCGATTCCCGCGCGGGAGGTGTGTTCAAACGCCTTCTTTTGGCGGAGCCTAATGCCGCTGCCACGGAGGGCAAACGCGGCGGGGAGTCGCCACCCAATGCCTCAGCACGGTGACCCGACGCCCGCGCGGGCTTGCCGGCTGCCCACATCGTGGACCTTGCCGACGCATGGTCTCGTCCCCCCATCCATGGGGGACTCGGCGACCGTGGCGGGAGTCCACCCAAATGACCCGACCCGGCGTCGGTGGTTGGGGAGTCACCACTGGACCTCACAGTGGACTTGAGTCCCGCCTTTGCACCAGTCCGCTGCTTGGCGGCAGGTGATGCCTTTGCCCCTGAAGGGTGAGGCTTCCGGGCTCCATCCCTCCCCCTTCTCGGAGGGCTGAGGGAGAAGGGCCGTGCAGCCGCACGCGAGCCCTTGCCCAAGGTCGCCAACGGGCCCGTTGGTGACCTCAATGCCGAGGCAGGGTCAGCCTGCTCCGACGGCACACCGTAGTCCTGCTCCTCGAACTCCTCCCCGGAGCTGCGGTGTGTCAGCGGGTCCGGTCCTGCAGCAACAGGGCTCCCCGATTTCCCCGCCTTCTTCCCGGCCTGTCTCACAGGTGCAGCCGATGATGAGGGCTCCGGGACAGGTGGCCGGCGACTCCGGACGGACGTCTTTCGGCCTCTCGAACTCCCGTCCATGCCCTTGCTGAAAGACAAAAAGTACTCGCAGCAAGGACTAACCAACTTAAGGTTAGTATAACTTACCTTAGTGGTCCCTTATGAAGGACTGGCGGGGAGCGCACCGCACCGCCAGCCGTCGACAGCAACGCGTTGCGACGATATGTCGTGCATGCGTGCTGGCGGGTTCTTCACGAAGTCACTCACGTGACTCCGAAATGAAATAGACATAGCTAGATTGACACAGTGATATTTTAAAGTGAATCTTGCAGGGTTAGAATGGATGTTTACAATCAAAACCTAGTTTAGTTTAGTCCAGTTTAGTTTAGAGATACAGCGCAGAAACAGGCCCTTCGGCCCACCAAGTCCGTGCCGACCAATGTTCCCCATATACTAGCACTATCATATAAACAAGGGACAATTTAAAATATTTACCGAAGTCAATTAACCTACAAACCTGTACATCTTTGGAGTATGGGAGGAAACCAGAGCTTCCGACGAAGATCCACGCGGCACTGTAAGAATGTACAAACTATGTACAGATGGCACCCGTGGCCAGGGTTGAACCAGGGTCTCTGGCAATGTGAGGCAACAACTTTACCACCGTGCCACCTATTATTGTCATATGCACCCGCAAACTGCTAGATTTCAACTATTGAAACCTCAGTAAGTTCTAGATTTCTGGACGTTTATTGTTGACTGTGGAAGGCTGAAATTTCCAGAGGGATGGAGACACTGCATGTCAAATTTCTCTATTTCTGGAGTTAATGTGGAGCCCTGTCCTGATGAGATACCCCACCATTATACTGGAAATGCTGCTTGGATTTAACTCCAAGTAAGTCCCAATGTAGTTTTGAAAATTCTTACAAAATTACGAAGAGGGAGGCACAGTGGCGTGGTTGGTAGAGCTGCTGCCTCACAGCATCAGAGGCTGAGGTTTGATCCTTGCCTTGGGTTCTGTCTGTGTAAATTGCCCATTGTGTGTAGGGTGAAAGTGAGATAACATAGAAGTAGCGTGATTGGGTGATTGATGGTCAGCGTGGACTTGGTGGGCCAGAGGGCTTGTTTCTATGCTGTATCTCTAAACTAAACTGAACTACATCAATTTCAATGGGGATTCAAGGGCTGTGGACAAGGACAGAAGCGGAAAGTAAACTTCTTTATAAATCATTTTACTTTTCTTTTAAATGTTTTTAGTATTTCAAAGTACTTACATGTATTTTTTTTATCATGTTAATTTTTAGTCAAGCCAAATAGAGATTATTGTCATAGGCACAGATACAGTGATGTACAGGAACAGTGAAAATCTCGCTTGCAGCGGCATCACTGGTACATAGATTCAGACAACACATAAAAACAAATGATACATAAATTACACATAATACTATTGAAAGGAAGGTAGTTTGTTAGCATCCATCCATCTGTGAGAAATGATGGTGCGGTTTTGATGGTGCCCGGTTTGGAGAGGTGAATATTTTATCCATGGTTGCATTTCCTGATGTGGCGAACTATCCTGGAAAAGAAAAAAGACTTTGTGTAAAAAAACAAGACATTAGAGTGAAATACAATTAGACGATAAGAACAAGTTTGTGGTAGTGCAACAGGTGGTCGGTAGCATGTTCAGTCATTGTTATGATTGATTTATTATTATAGTATTTAAACGTATCTGGATGTCAGATATATTAAGAAGCCACTTAAAATTTTTGACATTTATTTAACCGGAACCAATATTCTGCCCTCGCCTTTATCAGAGGCATTCTGAGGTTGATTCATTTCACCACCTTAGGCCTAATTGCTGCCTAGACCTCTCTCACTGAATACAGACAGGCAGGCCTTCAGAATCATCCTCCACATTCAGACCACGTTAGCAGTGACCATGGATGGTGACTGTGGGTATCAATGGCAAACTTACAGATGGAGTTGGCAATGTATTTGGCCACACAGTTATGGGTATACAGGAAGTGGAGCAACCCTGAGGGGCGCCAGTGTTGAACGTCAGGGTGGAGGAAATCTTATGATGAATTCTAACCAATTGAGTTCTGTCGGTCAGGATGTCCAGAGGCCAGTGACAGGTGAAGGTTCTCAGACCAAGGTCCAGAAGTTTAGGGATGAGCTAATATGGCGTTGAAGGCTGAGCTGTAGTGAACAATTGAATCCTGACTTTGGAGTTCTTGTTGTTATTGTTATCCAGATGTTGTGTAAGGGAGATGGTGTCCCCAGTAGACCTACTTATCTGGTACTCAAAATGCAAAGGATCCAGATCGTCTTGGTACAGAGGTTGGAAATTACCAATCTCTCAAAACATGCCATCAATATGGTCAATGTTAGAACTGGGCAGTAGTTACAGAGACAGCCAACTTAATTTTCTCGGGGATTGGAATGATAGAGGTTTCCTTGAAACAGATGGGGACAGAGGATTGTTTAAGTGAGAAGTTGAAGATGTTGGAAATGACTGGCTAATTGATTGGTGCATGATGTAAGAACCCATTTAGGGACTCTGCCACTTTCTGTGAACTTACCCTTATTGAAGCACATCTGTCTTCTGTCACTTAAAGGCCTGTCCTACCAGCATCCGACTCCGTGCCAATAATGCGATCAAACTAGAAGCAGGGGCCGCGCGGAGGTCGGGTGATCCCCTGTACAGGGCCGTTCCCACCACCATGCGCTTGCATGCGGCAAGCGCAACCAAACCAGCAGCGAGGGCCGCGCGGAGGTCGGGTGAGTGGCGCAATGCGGCGCAAAGTGAGGCGAACTTGGAGCGAAGTCTTAAGGTAAGTTCGCCAGGACAGAGAGGGGCACACAGAGAGGGGCACAGAGGCACACACACAGAGGGCCACGGAGCCACACACATAGAGGGTCACGGAGGTACCTACAGATAGGTTCACAGAGACACGATGTCGAGGCGGTGTGTAATGCGTCGAGGCGACTGCGAGCCGACAAGCCGTTGCCGCGCGGAATTTTTGAACATAGTCAGTTTTTCAGAGCCCCGCGCGATGTCGGGACGTACTCTGCACAATTCCGCACGACTCCAGCGATCGAAGTGGGACCGGCCCCGCGATGCTGGACGGCGCAAGCGACCACGTTAGGTCGCGCTCATCGCATAGAGTTGCATGCTGGTAGGACGGGCCCTTTAGATGTATAGGGCAGACCAATGGAGCAGGAGGAGATGTGCCTTGTTTGCCTATTCAAATCAGACATTAAGACATAGGGCGCTTCTGATAGAGATGCATTGTTGCCTAAGATAGGCCCTGATTTCAGCTTGTAGCCCATGATGGTATTCGAGCCCTGCCACATTCGCCTGATTTGTGCTTAGTTTAATTATCTGGACTGTTTTTGAATCCTCTCTAGGCATCTCTGATATACTCGCAGAGATCATTCATGACCTTCTTTTACTGTACCGGATCATCCTTCATTATCTATCCAGAGATGCTGCCTAACATGTGGAGTTACTCAAGTACTTTATGTACACTCATTCAGGCTGGATGAAGTGGTCTTGAACATTGTCCAGTCCACTGACTCAGGGCCTAGAACTACTAGGCATAAATAATAGTAAGAGTAAACGAGAACTTACCTGTTCGAAGTTTGATCTTTATTTTATGAGGAGTTACGATGAGGGATTACGTGAAGAAGCCCCGCCTGGCGCTGGATCGGCATACTTCAAAGCAGCGGCATGAAAAACACAGAACCAATAGCCGGAGTAAGATAGTAAGGCCCAACATACACTAGAACTACGAGATGATCATTTATATTATGAGGGTTGGGAGCGGAGGGCACGTAATCCCTCATCGTAACACCTCATAAAATAAAGATCAAACTTCGAACAGGTAAGTTCTCGTTTAATCTTACTATTTTACTTTGGAGTCACGTGTGTGACTACGTGAAGATTTTAAAGCTCTGTGTTTTTTATGTCGTAGATTCATTCCATACGACTCTCTGTTTAGTCAAAATAGTAGTGAGTAAATGGTATTTTAAGACATTGTTACAATTTATGTAATAAGTCCTTTAAAAAAGAACAATTTTTTAAATAATAACCCCTCTATCGTAGGGGAAAATTACAAAAGAAAAATGATAAATGATGTCAATGGTAACATAAATCGATAATATAAATCGATAATATAAAACAAAGCAAGCATTTAAAGAGAACCCAGTACTGCGTGCCCAAATCCTGGCACCGTGACAACAGGTTTATTGTAGAACTTTGAAAACGTTTCTTCTCTACACCACCCTGCGGCCTCTAAAAATTTGATCGAGTGGTACGTCCTGCACCTTCGCCGCGGACGTAGCTACCGCCCTAGTGGAGTGAGATTTAAACACATCAGTGTCTATTCCTGCTAGATCCAAAACCTGTTTTAACCATCTAGAAATGGTTTGAACTGAAATTTTTGTGTGTGGCTTTTTGTGCGTTATCAATAACGCTTCCTCAGAACCTCTGAGATTTTTGGTTACCTCAATGTATTGAGTTAAATGCTTACTACACACAATGTTTCATCGATAGGATATGCTTTAAACATTACCTTAGCTCCAGTTCTCCCTGGTCTGCTTTGTTTGATCAGGTCATAAACATAAAACACAATGTTATCTGCAGTCACATGCATGCAATCCAACCGTAACAATTGCAAAGTTTGTACTCTTTGAGCTGATACCAATGCCATTAACATTACTACCTTCAATGTTAACTTCTGCAAAGACATTGAAGTAATTGGAGTCCATTGCTTAAGCAAAGCGAGAACAATGCTAACATCCCAAAATTCTGTATATCTGGGCTTGGGAGGATTTTTATTTAAAATTCCTTTCATGAATCGGGATACTAATGGGTGAGACCCAACTGAATCCCGATCAGAAATTTGTCCTAAGTAGGACGACAATGCACTACGAGCACAATTAATGGCACTATAACTCAAATGCTCATCAAAATGTCACCCAGCAAGGAACTCCAATACATTTGAAATGTTTGCAGTATGATAAGATATCTTTGACTGTGTACAAAAACTTCACATTTCCTTATATGTGACATATATTGTTTTTTAGTGCTATTCCTCCAAGCTGCATCTATAACATCCACGGTCCTGTCCGACAGTTCAAACTCTTGCAATGGTCTGGTCAGAACCTGCAGATTAACAAATTCATATGATCACGCAATGGATGAATTTCTTTTGTTACTGGTTGTGTCAACAGATTGGCGCAACTGGGAATCGTCATATATGGTTCAATAATCATTTTTAGCATCAATGGGAACCATGTCTGCGTAGGCCAATTTGGCACCACCAAAATGCCTTTGGCAGCGTCTTGCGCTATTTTCTTGAGACATTGCCCAATCAGAGAGAATGGGGAAAAAACATAAAAGAATGTATTCCCCCAGCGTAGCGAGAAAGCATCCACCGCTACTGCCCCTGGATCGTGTTCCCAAGACACGTATTTGGGCAATTGGTGATTCAATCTAGATGCAAACAGATCAATGTCTGGCACTCCATACCGACTGACTATATTTTTGAAAAATTTGTGGATTAATATCCATTCTGTATTGTCTTTAAATATTCATGATCATTTGTGTGCCACAACATTGGCTCTCCCTGGGAGATAAATAGCTGACAGCCAAATATTTTTACCAAAACACCATTGCCACAACTGGTTTACCAGATGATCACATGATATTGATCTGACACCACCCATGTGATTGATATAAGCCACAGCTGTGGTATTGTCTATTTGTATTTGGACATGCAAATCCTTTAAAGTAGAACAATAAGCTTTTAATCCATAAAGTGCTCCCAGTAGCTCCAAATAATTAATACCATATGTTTAGAGCAATAAATCCTCTTGGACAGTCCATCTGCCCCCACAGCTGGTCTCATTACCCGTAGCCCCCCATCCGAGAGAACTTGCGTCAGTTTGCAAAAACACTACTGGCTGCTGAACTAAAATGTTTTTAGCAACTTGTGGAACATTCTCAATTTACCAATGCAATTTTGATAAAGCTTCCTTTGGCAATTGCATAGGCCTATCAAAATGGCCTGCTCGCTGTACAAGTGCTTAAGTTTTTGCCCTTTGATATTTTGGTAATGTAGTGGACCAAATTCTACTGTGGAATTGCTGCTACCAACTTCCCAATAACCTTAGCAACTTCTCGGATGGAGTGATAAGGTTTGTTAATCAGGCTCTGACACAAATTTGTCAAATCAATCACCTTTTCCATTGGTAAAGTTACCAACATGGTAACTGAATTAATCACTAACCCCAGATATTCAATGGTTTGGGATGGCTGTAACTTAGATTTTGTTGGATGAATCAGGAACCCCAGCTTTTCAACCAAGCTTGTAGTTGCTGAGACTGATGGTAACTGAATTAATCACAAACCCCAGATATTCAATGGTTTGGGATGGCTGTAACTTAGATTTTGTTGGATGAATCAGGAACCCCAGTTTTTCAACCAAGCTTGTAGTTGCTGAGACTGATTTTTCAGCTTAGCATTGACAATTTAATGTCATCTAGATAAGCCATAACAATGTGTTTTTGTGCCCTTAGCAGTGCAATTGCTGGCTTCAACAATTTAGTGAACAATCTAGGTGCTGAGCTTAATCCATTATGTAATGCTTTGTATTGCCACAGCTGTCCCATCCATTTAAACTTTAAATACCTGCGAAAGCGCTGATGAATTGGAACTGAATAATATGCATCTTCAAATCTATTGTAGCCATATAACAACCTGTTGATACCAGCTGCATTGTAGTGTTGAATGTGTCCATTTTTAAATGTTTATACTGGACAAATGTATTCAATTGTGTGAGATCTAAATAATTCTACAACCCCCATCTCTTTAGTCTGGGGAAAATATTTGACACAAATTGTTGTGGATCCTCTCTTATTTTCTCAATAACTCCTTTCTCACACAAATTCCTAACCTCTTTGTCAATTTGAACTTTTTTCCCCAAGAACAGAAAACATCAAAGAATGATTAGGCTAATTCTGTCCCAATGGGTCCATACCTACTGCAAATCAATGGTAGATCCTAAAACAGTATTTAATACAACACGATCAGATGTTATACTGTCCCATTCATTATAAAACATTCGGAGTCTACCACCAAACCGAGGTTCATCCAACATACTTCTTTAATAGGATAAAGTTTTGTACCTTTCCAACCGGACGAAGTGATCTCCTTTTCCCAATAATGAGTGTACATTCGGCTGTGCTGGCTGGTAATTTTCCTTATCATACTCCTGCCTCGGCTTGTTCCAGCTCCAAAATCAAATCCCCTTCTCATTTGACCAGCCCTTCTCTGGCCAACATTGAAGGGTTTCATAAGGCCAATAGTTTTTGCCTCTTCATCAATTTCATTAACTTGTTTAGACAGATTTCCTCCGAACAAATAACCAAGAGCTTGAACATTGCTTGCCCTGCACAACCCTGCAAATCCTGGATGTAAAAGAGGCCGAAAGGCAATCTACCTTATATAATTTATCTCAAAAAATGAGTTGCAGAGTAAACCCAACATATGGTTCTGAACTTTGGTCATTCCACAACCTTCCAGTTTGTCTTCCAAAAGACAGTGATGCCAAAATTAGCTTGAGGATTCTTTGAATCGTAATTCCTGCGCCCGCATTATTGATGACATTGACAACCAAATAGCCGGATTCACCGTAGGTACCTTCTTTGAGGTACAATAAATAGGTGTTTAAATCCAAATCTGCTGTCTCAACCATAACAGCTTTTTGAGGCAGGTGAGAGACCATATAATTAATATTGGCTGCCAGGTTTCCTTCCGCCTCACCGCCTCCTCCAGGTATCGCAAACTCTGTGCCACATCAGACACACCTGGATTTTGTATTGTGGTGGGTACTTCTGACCGCAAACACCACTTTCAGGGTCAGTCTCATACAGCCCTGGCAATCCTGAATCTTGTTCAAGGAGACTTCCTCCAGCCCAATCCCGGGCACTGGAGTTTCAATTCCCAATTCAAACTGGCACCATATTCATGATATGGAACCCCCTCAGGGGCTGCCTGGGAATATTCTGGGTACTTAGACCCTTGGTTGATTATTGTTTGGAGTATTTTCTCCATTAGATCCATTCTTAGCCAAAAGGCTTTCCTTTCAGGATCTTTCAGAAACCTCAGGCCTTTCAATCTTATCTTATCTTATCTTTTACATTTTAGGCACTGGGTTTTCAAAGTTTTTGTTTGTGGAGCAACCAAAGGCTCACTAACAGGTATTTCAACGGCCACCGGTATTGGAACCGGCTCCGCAATAATCTGCTGTCCCGACTTTTCTACACCCCGGGACGCACGTTTTACCCGCAATTTAAAAAAAAATAATTATTTTAATTTAACTCCTCCTGCTTTACCCACCAGCCTACGGAGTTTTTAGAAAATGCCCTGGAAGTAAAATAATTTTACTTACCTGCGGGCCGTTTCCCTACCGCTGTGTTTCTTCCTCTACCGATAGCGTCGACGTAATGCCGATCCAGCGCCAGGTGGGGCTTCTTCACGTAGTCACTCACGTGACTCCGAAGTAAAATTGGTATGTTGCTGCCTTGTTTTTTTCAAGAATATTTTCTTGTTGTGCATAAAATTTGTAAGAAAGAAAACAATACAAATACACTTTTGAATATCCACAATGGTATCCGGTCATGGCGTCGAAGGATGAGAAGCCAAAGCAAAGAAGTCAAATAGCCCAATGGAAACAAAGCCGAAACGCCAACTAACCAAAAGCATACGAAGCCGAAACACCAATGAACCAAAAGCATACGAACCGAAGGGCGGGATGCCTAAAAGCCAACTAACTGAAAGGCTGCGTCGCCTAAAAGCAAACTCACCGAATGGCCGCTCTACCGAAATGGCACTAAACCGAAAGGCTACGTTGCCTACAAGCCAACTAGCCGAAAAGACAAATAACTGACATGACGTTGCTGGGGGGGGTGGGAGTTGTCAGCGATTGTTCCGGACTCCCGCGTCAATCACATCACTGGCCAGTGGAGACGGGAGAGTGGGGGTCATAATAATAATAATAATATCTTTTATTGTCATTACACATAAGTGCAACGAGATTTGGTTTGCAACTTCGAGATTTTGGTTTGCAACCCCGAGAACAAGGTTTGTAAAAACGAATATTTAACCAGTAACATCAACACAGACTGAAGTGCGAGGCCGGGGAGACAGTTCATGGGGGTGGGGTGGGGGGGTGGAGGGGTTATAAGCAGGGCCGGTTCAGTCGCTATAGCTCTGGGAATGAAGCTGTTCCTGAGTCTGGTAGTGCGGGCGTAGAAGGCCTTGTAACGTCTGCTGGAAGGGAGTAGTTCGAACAGGCCATTACAAGGGTGAGAGTAGTCTTTATGTATGCTGACGCCTTCCTGAGGCACCGTGTGTGGTAGATGCCCTCCAAGGCTGGTAGCGGTGACCCAATAATCTTTTGCGCTCTTTGGACAACACGCTGAAGAGCTCTCCTCTCCTCCGTTAGTATGCTCTCTGTGGTGCAGCGGTAGAAGGTCGTCAGCAGCTGTTGGGGCAGACCAGTCCGTTTCAATGTTCTTAGGAAGAACAGTCATTGCTGTGCCTTTTTTACCAGCGCAACAGTGTTGGTGGACCATGTGAGGTCCTCTGAGATGTGAGTGCCCAGAAACTTTAAGCTGGACACTCTCTCCACACTGTCTCCGTAGATGGTGATTAGGGCGTATTCCCCATTCTGTGATATGAAGTCGATAATCAGCTCCTTGGTCTTGGAGGTGTTTAGCGACAAGTTGTTCTGTGAGCACCAGTCTGCCAGGTTCTGTACCTCCGCTCTATAGTTTGTTTCATCACTGTTGGTGATCAGCCCGATCACCGTTATATCGTCTGCAAACTTGATAATGGTGTTGTTGTCAAATGCAGGGACACAGTCGTGGGTCATTTTCCAACACAAGCCATTATTTGACTTTTCGACAGAGCGGCATTCGGTTAGTTGGCTTGTAGGTGGCGCAGCCTTTCGGTTAGGTGGTGTTTTGGCAAAGCGGCCATTCGATGAGTTTGCTTTTCGGCGACGCAGCCTTTTTTGGTTATTTGGCTTTTAGGCGTCCCACCCTTTCGGTTCGTTGGCTTTTCGGCTTTGTATGCTTTTGGTTATTTGCCGTTTCAGCTTTGTTTCCATTCGGCTATTTGGCTTCAACTTCTTTGCTTCGGCTTCTCAACCTTCGACGCCATGTCCGCACATGATCCACAACAATTGGGTGAGCATTCTCTACATTGTTACACTACATTACATTTTGCAGAACAGTTCAATCTAGTTTAGTTTAGTTTAGTTTAGAGATGCAGCATGGAAACAGGCCCTTCGGCCCATCGGGTCCATACCGACCAGCGATCCCCGCACATTAACACCATCCTACACCCACTAGGGACAATGAATTCTTATACCAAGCCAATTAACCTACAAACCTGTACGTCTTTGGAGTGCGGGAGGAAACCAAAGATCTCGGAGAAAACCCACAGAGGTCATCGGGAGAATGCACAAACTCCGTTCAGACAGCACCCATAGTCGGGATCAAACCCGGGTCTCTGGCGCTTCATTCGCTGTGATGCAGCAACTCTACTGCTGCACCATCGTGACCGCCCTTTTCCAGAAAAGATACAATATTTAATTCACTAAACCAATTGTTAAATCATTTTGTTTTTTGAGAGATTTCCGCTATTTACAGAAAGAAACAACACTTAGATGACAACAAAATAAAATATATGAAGTTAATTTCACTAAAAGTGCCCTGGAAGCATTTTGCTCTCCTTTATAACAAACTTAGCACATTAATAAATTATTGCTACATATTCCTTCAGAAAATGTTAAAATTGGTTTATGCATCTTATGTTGATAATATTTGGTTCCTCAGGAGCTGAAATAACTCATCCCAGGCTATGCAGATTCATCCCTCCCCCACCCAAATTATACCAGCGTCAAAATCGTCTTGTTGTGACTCATTGCCTGTACTCGTTCTCACCGAACAAACAGCTAACAATGGCCTTTATCATCGTTACTTTTATGCATATCTTTCATTCATTTGTCCTATATCTCTCTACATCACTGTCTATATCTCTTGTTTCACTTTCCCCTGACTCAATCTGAACAAGGGACTCGACCCGAAACGTTACCTATCCCTTTTCTCCAGAGACGCTATCTGATCTGAGTTACTCCAGCTATCTGTGTCTATCTTTTGTTTAAACCAGCATCTGCAGTTCCTTCCTACAGATTTGTTTGATGTTTTAAGAAAATGTGTTGCCATTAGGTTTGAATGTATAGGAAGGCCAAAAACCTTTAGATGTAGATTAAAGCAGACAAAAATAATTGCATTTCTTTGTGATGTACAAGGGGATGTTTGATAGGGATCCAAAAATACAGCAAAGAAAAAACCCTTTGTCCCAACAAGCCCAAGCCGACCATCAACCACCCATTTTCTCTAATCATATATTAGTCCTATTTTTTTCCAGGATTCCGCACTCACCTAAACAATAAGGATAGTTTACCAGAGACATTTAAACAGCCAACATTCTGTTGAAAGATTTTGAATGGATTTTCAATAGGTACGAGCTGCTTGATTTTATAGTTGCTGGATTGGTTTTCTGGAGTTAAACCATTGATATTAAACAACCATAAAACACTGTAAACTCGATTATCAAGAAACATCAATTCAGTCAGTCAATGAAGGCAACACATTGTAAATCTGGAAATCTGCAGTAAAAGCAAAAAATTCTGGAAATTCTCGATAGATGAGACAGCCTGCGGCACTTAATGAGAGAGAGGAGAGGTAAGATTTCAGGTTGATAATAATATGTGAGATGCGATTTTTGTGCAAATGCAGATCTGGGAATAAAAAGGGGAGAAGAGGGATAAAGGGAAATATCTGAATTTGCAAAAAAGATTTAAAGATGGATTGTGTAAATAGATTGATAATGGCAAATGGCTTGATAATCAGTGAATGGCAGAACCAGCAGCAAGATTACCTAGAATAGGATGCTTTGATATGCGTAGGAATGAACTGCACCGACGATTGACAAAATATTGGAGTAACTCAGAGGGACAGGCAGCATCTCTGGATAGAAGGAATGGGTAATGTTTCAGGGCGAGACCCTTGTTCAGACTGGAGAAGGATCTCAATCAGAAACATCACCCATTGCTTCTATCCTGAGATGCTTACTGTCTCGGTGAATTGTTCTAGCATTTTGTGTCTATCTTTAATACGAGTTATTAAATGCTTGTTTGGTACCCCATGCAACCTACATTTGCACTCCCCTCAACACACCCTTTGAATCATGGTAGCAGACATACCATCTCTGACATGTAATGCAGTCAATTGCCTAATTAACTCTCACTAAGATGGAGAAAGAGCAGCAGATGTATGGGAACATCATTATCTCCAGGTTTCATTTTTAGCTGCTCACCATTCAAACTTGGAAATATATTTTGGTTCTTTCATTGTAACTGGTTCTAAATCATTACCCAAATTCTTAGAAGGACTACATTCTTTTAAAAAAATGGCTAATGTCCAGTTTCTCAAAGATAATTGGTAATGGACATTAACTTGGTCTTCAAGTGGTGCTCACATGCCATAACCCAATAGCAAAGGATAACTGTTCCACCTGTGATTTGTGTTTAGGGTGAGGTAACAAATGTACATACTTTGCAGAGGAAGGTGGCCATGGAAAGAGTTGAGTAGAAGTCAATAGTCAATTTTATTCATCACATACACCCGAAGGTGCAGTGAAATGAATTTGCCAGAAGCGATACAATTGAAAAAGAACACACAATACACAATTTATTTAACATAAACATCCACCACAGCATTCTTCACTGTGTGGAAAGCACAAAGTTCAGTCAGTCCTCCTCCTTGTTCACCCGTGGTCGGGGCCATAAACCTCCGCAGTCACCGCTATGGACGGCCGGATGTACAGGCCCTCTCGTTGGGACGGTCGAAAAGACTTGGAGGTCCCGAATCAGCACTTTCGTACCGGAGACTGTGGCTTCAGGGTGTTGTAGGCCGCAGGCCGGCAGTCGGAGCTCTTCTCTGGCTATCCCCGGCGAGTGATCCCACCCCGGATGGAAAGTCAACGCCACGCCCGCAGCTAGAAGCTCCGCAGACCGCAGCTTCAGGATGTTATAGGCCACAGACCGGAGGTCGGAGCACTTCTCCGGGGTTCCCCGACGAGGGATCCCAGGCTCCGGACAGCGCGCCTGCGGCTAGATGAAAATTGTGCATGGAGATGGCAGAAAAGTGACAGGTTGATCCATTGAATGTGGAGGCAGGTTAGGTGGAAGGTGAGAAGGAAAAGAACATCGTGGTTCTGGTAGAGGGAAGTAGTGGTGTTAAGAAATGGGATAGAGTCATAAGACATACAGCATGGAAAGAGGCCCTTTGTCCCAACTTCCGCATACTAGCCAACATGTCCCATCTACACTAGTCCCATCTCCCTGCGTTTGACCGTTATCTCACAGAACCTCTCCTATCCATGTAACTGTCTAAATGTTTAAATTATGAAAAGGGTAATTTTTTTCTATTCTCACTAATAGAATGGTCCTATTCTCTTTCCACAATCAATCGTGGGTTTCCTTTTAGAAACATAGAACATAGAAAATAGGTACAGGAGTAGGCCATTCGGCCCTTCGAGCCTGCACCGCCATTCAATATGATCATGGCTGATTATCCACCTCAGTATCCTGTACCTGCCTTCTCTCCATACCCCCTGATCCCTTTAGCCACAAGGGCCACATCTAGCTCCCTCTTAAATATAGCCAATGAACTGGCCTCAACTACCTTCTGTGGCAGATAATTCCAGAGACTCACCACTCTCTGCGTGAAAAATGTTTTCCTCATTTCGGTCCTAAAGGAATTCTCCCTTATCCTTAGACTGTGACCCCTTGTTCTGGACCTCCCCAACATCGGGAACAATCTTTCTGCATCTAGCCTATCCAACCCCTTAAGAATTTTGAAAGTTTCTATAAGATCCTCGGCTTGTACTCGCTGGAATTTAGAAGATTGAGGGGGGATCTTATAGAAACTTACAAAATTCTTAAGGGGTTGGACAAGCTAGATGCTGGAAGATTGTTCCCGATGTTGGGGGAGTCCAGAACAAGGGGTCACAGTCTAAGGATAAGGGGGAATTCCTTTAGGACCGAAATGAGGAAAACATTCTTTACACAGAGAGTGGTGAGTCTCTGGAATTCTCTGCCACAGAAGGTAGTTGAGGCCAGTTCATTGGCTATATTTAAGAGGGCGTTAGATGTGGCACTTGTGGCTAAAGGGATCAGGGGGTATGGAGAGAAGGCAGGTACGGGATACTGAGTTGGATGATCAGCCATGATCACATTGAATGGCGGTGCAGACTCGAAGGGCCGAATGGCCTACTCCTGCACCTATTTTCTATGTTTCTATGTTTCTATCCCCCCTCAGTCTTCTAAGTTCAAGCGAGTACAAGCCAAGTCTATCCAGTCTTTCCTCATATGAAAGTCCTGACATCCCAGGAATCAGTCTGGTGAACCTTCTCTGTACCCCCTCTATGGCAAGTTAGTTTAAGTTAGTTTAATTTAGTTGAGTTGATTAGTTTAGTTTAGTTTAGTTTGGAGATACAGCATGAAAACAGGTCCTTCGTTCCACTGTGTCCATGCCAACCATTGATCACCCGTTCACACTACTTCTATGTTATCCCACTTTCGTATCTACTCCCTGCACACTGGGGCAATTTATAGAGGCCAATTAAACTACAAACCCACATGCTTTTGGGATGGTAGGGGAAACTGGAGCACCCAGAGAAAACCCACGGGGGTCACAGGGAGAACATGCAGACTCCATACAGACAGCACCTGAGAACAGGATCAAAACCTAGTCTCTGGTGCTGTGAGGCCACAGCTCTACCAGCTGTGCCACTGTCACATTTCTATAAATAAAAATCAGGACGCATGAAACATGGGCTGTCACCCAGTTAGTGCTATTCCTCTGTCAACATTACCCCCAGCCCATCATCAAAGAAGATTTTTCACTTTGAAAAATCTACAACTTGGTATCCGTTGCTCCTGGGATTTTGGAAAATGAATATATTGTCTTCTTTTTACGATAGACTAATCCATCACACCTCAGTGCACGCCAACATCTGGTACAAAGTAAGACACAAAATTCTGGAGTAACTCAGCGGGTCAGGCAGAATCTCTGGAGACGATTGGATAGGTGATGTTTCAGATCGGCACCCTTCTTCAGACTGAATGTAGGGGGAGCAGGAAAGAAAGGTGGAAGAGAGGAGAGGCAGGACAGAGTGTGGCCAGAAATCACTGAACGCTGGCAAGGGTTTTTTTTTTGTTTTAATAGGCATATCATTGGACACAGGCCAGAGATGGAAAAAACAGGTGTGAGCCCACAAGGATTAAGAGTTGCGAATTGTGAAGCTTGAGTATAGAAAGGTTGTGAATTGTGTAGCTGGGGGAAGGAATGTAGGTGGTGGGCAAGGGGAAGGGAGAAGGTCAGCCAAGGTTCAAGGGAGGATGGTGATGGGAGGTGAAGAAGGGAGGGGGTTGGGAGGGTGGGGGTGGAGAAATAGTGGAGGAGGAAGGGTGGGTTGAGAAAATTATCTAAAATAGGAGAATTCAATGTTCACAGCATTGGGTTGTTCGCTCCCCAAGCATGGTCCGCACCACGCCATGATGACGTTCCAGATGACCATAGGATTTTGCACCTGAAACTGTTCGAAGTAACTGTCAAAAAGGCAGACACGGAGTGGCCATTGCGACACCTTTAGACGGAGAAAGTGAGACGAGTCGAAGGAGAAGTTGTTGAGGGTGAGGGAAATTACTGCCAGCCAAGGGACAATGTTAGTGTAGGGAAATTGGTAAGCTCTCTGTTCGAGGAAGAAGCAGAGGGCCTTAAAATCTTCCTGGTGGGGGATGGAGGTGTAGAGGGACTGAATATCCATCATAAAAATGGGGGCAATGGGGGCCTTGAAATTGAAAGATAATGAAGAGTTGAACAGCATGTGTGCTGTCTCAGATGTAGGTTGGAAGGGATTGGACATGTGGGGGATATTATAGAATATGTGGAGTACGACACGAGTAGGCAGAAACAATGCGTCTTCCAAGGCAGTCATGTTTGTTGTTTTGGAGAGGAGTAGAAGTGAGCAGTACAGGGCTGGGGAGCAATAAGTTTGGAGTCTTTGGTAGACAGTTTGCCAGAGGTGTTCAGATCAGAAACAGTCTGGGAGATGGTGGCCTGGTGTTCGTCTCTGGGGCTTGGTCGAGGGGGTGTTCGAGAACTGGTGCCTGGCCACAGCAGGTAGAGGACAGCTTGACAGACAGCAATGGTGTTATTAACAATGTTGCGATTATTGCACTTATCCATGTTCTCCAGACATGTTGTCTGACCTTCTGAGTTACTCCTGCATTTTGTGTCTTCCTCTAATAAACCAGAATCTGCAGTTCCTCGTACAACATGCATAAAAATTGATATCTGCCTTTAACTCCATAGCAACAACTCTACTGTTGCACCACCAGCAGTGACTAAATGAAATATCTGAGGTTATAAGCCAAAAGGTGAATTTGATTCAGTAACATTCTCCTCAGAGTCAGAATGTCTTGGCTTGCGTTCCTTCATTACGAGGTCACAGTTACAGCATTCCCCGTAATTTCGAAGAACTAAATGAATGAATCACTTAATTTAAAAAAAATTTGAAATGCTAAAAAAATGCAACAGATTCAGCATCAATCCACATGGTCATGTGCAGATTAATGTTTAAGTTTAAGAACATGGAAAAGGTGTGGTGAATTTTGCACTGTGTGTGTGGTTGATCTGGTTGCCATGGTGAAGTAGTTGAAATCATGTGTAAGTTGTGAGATAGAATGTGAGAATTGCAGCAGTATTACTTATGAGGTTCTGGTATGAACAATATACATTTTAGGTGGAAGTGTTGACTGGTAGTCAGTGGCACTGCATCTGCAGTTGTGACTCGCTTGCAGTCTGTCTCTCTCTCTTCCTTCTTTGTCTTATTGTTAACGTTAGAAGTATGTAATAGTCTATTTTTAGTTGTGAATTATGTGGGGGGTGCATGAAACTTTTTCTTATCTTTTTCTTCAAAGGAGATGTGACTTTTTTCCGTGTTATATCTCCTTTTGCGCTGCGCATAAAATGGACGAGTTTGGCAACCTCCAGCTGTGATTGACCTTGAGGGCTCCAGTCGCAGAGCCGGTGGACTCGCAGAGCTGGCTGATATTCGGAGGCTGCGGTGGCGCTGCTATTGGGCTGTGACTCTACTTTCAGAGGCTTCGGTGGCGGGCCCTGTGGTCTGTAACATCGGGAGCTCACAGGTCCCTGGTTGGCGACCGACTTTTCAGGAGCTCCAGCTGCAACAGCATCGTCCGCCCCACAATAGCTTGAATTGGCCTGTTCGCAGGACCTTTCATCGCCCGGCGCGTCTCGGCCACGGAATCTTCCATCGCCAATATCTGGTGCCTCAATTACCTCGACGCAGCAGTTAGACTGCCTGACCACTGGAGAAGAAACAAGGAAGAGATTAGACTTTTTTTTCTCTTCCATCACAATGAGGAGGTGCCTGGAGGAGAGTCACTGTGGTGACTGTTTATGTTTAATTCATGTAACTGCGTGTTTTGTTTGCTTTTTATTATTATGACCGTATGGCAATGACATTTCGTTAAAAAAATATTTTGAATGACAAATAAGTTAAATTCAATTCAGGTGGAATGATGAATGTAGGACATGAGACCAGTAACGTTTTTGCTGGGTTTTGGGAGTTTGGTAGAGATCTTAGTCTTTGAGCCACTGTGTATTGCACTCCCAGTGCCTCTGCAAACTGTGCCTGGAGGTTCTTTTAATGAACTGTGTGTATTTCCCATTTTACCCTTCTTATGCCTCCAATCACCATTAAAACACTGAGTCTGAATGAAGAAGGGTCTCGATCCGAAACGTCGCCTATCTCCTTTGCTCCTAGATGCTGCTGCACCTGCTGAGTTTCTCCAGCTTTTTGTGTAACCCACCATTACAACACTGCTGCCTATGTTATCTTTCTTCATTGTGTGTCAGTTCAAAATGTTTTCACAATGGTTGCAAAAACCTGTGACAGCCATAATATGCCCTTTAAGTAGTGCAAACTAACTTTAAGTGGTGCTAATCACTTATGAAATAGCCCCCTGGAGAGGTGATGACAGTAAACAGTGATGCTATGGCTCACAGCATTTAAGTGAAATTAGCCTGCAATCCTCATTGCAAATACTGTACAAATAAGGAGCTGCAGATACTGCCTTACAAAAAAATGACATAAAATGCTGGGGTAATTTAGTGGGTCAGGCAGCATTCTTGGAGAATTGGATATATAACCTTTTGGGTCAAAGAACGTTGGGTCAAAGGGGAAAAAAAAGTTGGAAGAGAGGAGAGGCAGGACAAAGCATGGCAGGTAACAGGTAAACACAGACAAGGGGGGGTTTGATAAGCAGATGGTTGGACAATGGCCATATGATGTGTTTGGGTTGCACAAACATGCTGATTCCCATGGTAGCTTTACAGAATTTACTCAATTTAATCTCTCTATTGTAGGTCTTCCAGAGTTTTAACTGACTATATCTAAGTCCAGGATGTAGAAACAAGTAATGCAGAAGCTAGTTAATACAGAAAAGTACACAGCAGCTGGAGTACCTCAATGGGCCAGGCAGCGTCTCTAGAGAACATGGATTGGTTACGTTTTGGGTCGAGACAAGTACCATCCCGTCTTTGTTTTTTGACAGAAATTGACATAACTCCATCTTGCGCTTCCAGCATTTCCGGAAGGATATTCAAATGGATGTGAGTTGCTCTAGCTATGCAAAAAAAGTCTGGCATAAAACTGTGGAGCCAAGTTAGTTTAGTTTAGAGATACAGTGCGGAAACGCAACAACCTCAAATAAGCTCCGAACCACAATAGACTATAATTATTATTATTATTTTATTACTGCACTACTATTGTTTGTTTTTTGAGTGTGTGTGTATGTGTATATATATATGTGTGCGTACTTGTGAGTATGTGTATATATACACACTGCACTTTTTATTATTCTCTCTTGTTATTATGTTTACTGTGTACTATCTTGACATATTCTGTTGTGTTGCAGCAAGTAAGAATGTCTTGTTCTATCTGGGTCATATGACAATAAAACACTCTTGACTCTTGAAACAGGCCCTTCAGCCCACCGAGTCCGCACTGACCAGCAATCACCGCACATGAACACTATCCTGCACATACTAGGGAAAGTTTACACTTATTCCAAGCCCTGTACGTCTTTGGAATGTGGTCGGAAACCGAGGCTCTCGGAGAAAACCCACGCAGGTCACGGGGAGAACGTACAAACTTCGTAAAGACAGCACCCGTCGTCGGGATGGCACCCGGTCTTCTGGCGCTGTAAGGCAGCAACTCTACCGCTGCACCACTGTGCCACCCTTTTATAAAGTGTACCTAGCCCCTTGGCTCAGCAACTTGCAGAATGCACTTGAAATCAACGTGTAGTGCATGGCCACAATGAGCACTCGGAGTAGCTTCTGACTTCGGGCCTAGCCTGACTACAATGATGCAGTGCGGGATGCAGAAGTCCAGTGCCGTGCAGTTAGCCAACAGTTCGCCAACCTGTCAGTTTCTTGTCACCACTTGTCAGCTCTTTAAAGTAGTTGGTTTCCTTTAATCTGAATTCCTGCAACACCTGGAGAGCAGAGAGGGGTTTTAACAAACAGCTTCAACAACAAAGGTACATTTTAAAACAAAATTTTATGAAACAAAAACCTCAGAAATAGAGAGCCTGTGCTCTTGCTACGATTGTAGACATGGCAAGAAATTAAATGATTAAGTATATTTATGATGTGCTGCTTGAAAGTAAACTATTTTATCTGCTATTAAATTTTATGATCAGTATAAGCCAAAGTCTCCGAAAAGTGGATTCATGCACTGTCCATTAATGTGGCGGTAAACTTCATCAGGAGAATTATGAAGATTACTTTGAATAGGTCATCTCCGAGGAGGTGAAGGGCACAATTATCATTAAGCATTTTCGACAACTTTGAGATGAGCCACACTACACGGGATATTAACGTTTGTGTCACAGAGAGCCAAGAAATAGTAAGATTAAATGAGAACTTACCAGTTTGAAGTTTGATCTTTATTTTATGAGGAGTTGCGATGAGGGATTTCGTGAAGACCCCGCCAGCACGCATGCGCGACATTCTTCAAAGCAGCGGTGTGGAATCACAGAACCAACAACAAAGAAATGACTTGTTATAGTAAGATTGAAGAGACTCTATATACCAGTTGACCTTATAGTAGAGGGTTGGGAGCGGAGGGCACGAAATCCCTCATCGCAACTCCTCATAAAATAAAGATCAAACTTCAAACTGGTAAGTTCCCGTTTAATCTTACTCATTTCGGAGTCATGTGAGTGAAGATTTCAAAGCTCTGTGATTACATGCCCTGGATCACGTCCATGCTCTCACACGGCCACAATATTGATGGAAGGAGTATAAAACATGTTTCAGACTGAATGTACTGAAAAATAATAATGTTTATTAATCACAAACAAAAAAACCCTTACTCAGGGATAACTGTATATTGCTGACCAGCACTCAGCACGGCCTCTGCAAACATAACAGGAGCGGTAACAGGTTTATTGTAAAACTGCTGAAAAGTAGCTTCGCTAGCCCAGCCCGCTGTGGCAAAAATATTGTCCATGGGCACCTCCATGACCCTCGCCGCCGATGTGGATGCAGCCCTGGTAGAATGGGATTTAAAGATATTAATATCAATACCTGCTGCATCCAACATGACCCTGAGCCACCTGGAGATCGTCTGCACCGTCACCCTGTGATGTGGTTTCTTATGGCTTATCAGCAGATTCCTCTCCATTCCCCTTAGGGTACACGTCACTTTTATGTAGTGACGAATATGGGTGGCTAAGCAGAGCCTCACATCAGCAGGGTATGCCGGAAAAAACAGCTGCAGCCCTGTAAATTCAGGTCTGTGCTGCTTCAGTAACTCGTCAATGTAAAAAGTTACTCTCTCAGGGGTAGAGACCATTTTGTCGATATTGATTTTATGTAATGTCTGTACCCGTTGTGCTGATGTTAGCGCCATCAACATCACCAATTTCAAGGTGAGTTTGTCCAATGGAAGTCCAATCATGGGTGACCATGTCCTGAGTAGGGTCAGCACTACCCCAATGTCCCAGGTAACGTTGTAACGTGGTCGGGGAGGGTTTGAATTGAAAATACCCCTCATCAATTTGGACACTAGTTTGTGTGATCCTACTTCGATGGAAAGGTAAGAAGATAGTGCGCTTCTGGCACTGTTGATGATGCTGTAGCTGAGGCCTTCGTCATGATTCAACCCCGCAAGAAGTTCCAGCACATGTGGTATCATGACAGAGTCATATGAGATGTTCATCTGAGTGCAATAGGCCTCCCATTTTCTTCTTTGGGTTAAATACTGCCGTCTTGTAGACTCTCTGCACGATGCTCCGATGGTATCCATGGTCCTTAGTGTGAGACCATATTGTAGCAGGGGTCTCTTCAAAACCTGCAGGCCAATAGGTTCAAATGACTGTGGCACGGATGGTATTCCCCTGTAGTGTGGTTAGTCACCAATTCAGGGCACTTTTTCAAAATTGCCCATGGTTCTCTAATCATCCCAAGGACTACCGGATACCATGGTTGTGTAGGCCAGTCGGGTATGATTAAAATACCTGTTGCAGAATCTGATTTGATTTTCCGCAATACCCGACTGGGGAGAAATGCATAGAAATACCATTTCCCCCAGTGCAGCAAGAAAGCGTCCATCGCTATTGCCCCAGGATCTGGTTCCCACGATACATATGTTGGTACCTGATGGTTTAACCGCGACGCAAAAAGGTCGATATCTGGTTTACCAAATTTGGCTGTGAATTTAGTAAATATTTGGGGATTTAACATCATTCGATGTTATCATTGAACACTCGTGACCTGGTGTCCGCCACTGTATTGAGCTTACCTGGAAGATAGGTAGCTGATATCCAAATATTTTGTTCTATGCACCAGAGCCAAATTGAATTAGCCAATTCAATTGACCTGATACCACCCATATGATTTAAATATGCCACCACTGTGGTATTGTCTATTTGGGGAGGAACATGAGTACCAGTAAGGTTTGAACAATAAGCTCTTAGTCCGTGAAATGTTCCTAGCATCTCCAAATAATTTATCCCTTGTGATAACAAAAGGGTAGATTCCTGTGAGTCCCATCTGCCACCACAACTAGAATTATTGTCAGTAGCCCCCCAGCCATGGGAGCTTGCGTCAGTTTGTAAATACACTGACGTACAAGGCACAATGATGGGCTTGAATGAGTTACGAATATTGTCAGTTCACCATTGTAACTCAAATTTTGCCTTAATTGGCAGCTGCATAGGTCTATCAAAATGTCCAGCATTCAATTTCAATGCTGAAATCTTGGATCTTTGTAAATTTTGATAATGTAAAGGTCCAAATTGGGTAGCTGGAAATGTGGCTATCAATTTCCCAATTACCTTAGCAGCGTGTATAATTGTTGGTATACTGGCGCAGATAAGTTTATTACATGCCTCGATGATGTTCATAGCTTTGTTAGTTGGTATGGAAGTAATCATTTGATTGGTATCAATTCTGAATCCCAAATAGTTCATAACCTGTGATGGGTAGAACATCGATTTTTCTGGATGGATTATAAACCCCATTATTTGGAATAATGATGCAGTGGCTGTGACTGCCAATTTTGTTGATTCCATGGTATCTCCTATAATTAGGATATCATCCAAATATGCCATAACTATATGGTTTTGTCTCCTCAGTGTTGCTAACACTGGCTTCAGTAATTTGGTAAATAATCTAGGGGCTGGAGTAAGTCCATTAGGCAAAGCTCTGTATTGCCAAAGTTGATCCATCCAAACAAACTTCAAGAACTTGCTGTGATGTTTCCGTATGGATACTGAATAGTATGCATCTTTTAAATCGATGCATTCCATGAAGCAGCCCTCAGAAACCAATGATTTGGCTGTTTCAAACATGTCCATTTTAAAATGGGTGTATTATACAAAGGTATTCAACTGGGTTAGGTCAATAATGACACGACATCCACCATCTTTTTTGATTTTAGTAAAGATGTTGGATACAAACTCAACTGGTTCGTGAATCGTTCTTTCTATCACCCCTTTGTCTTGTAGTCTTAAAATTTCAGAATGTCCTTCCGTTATTTCCTTATTGGAAAGTGCAAATATGCGGTCTGGCACATGTTGAGACGGGGGAAGTTGTTCATTTATGAACTCAATTTCATACCCCTGAATACTTTGTAATATAAACACATCTGAGGTGATAGCATCCCATGCATCCTTAAAGAATCGCAATCTCCCACCAATATGTGAGGTTATGCATGCAACTTGTGCATGAAAACCAGACTGCCTTACCTCCATGGTTAGCGGCGGTCCTTGACATTTTTGGTGAATCGTGGAGGTGCTGGGTTTTGCGGCTGCCGCATCTTCCACGCATCTTCCGGCCGCTGTGGGCCTTGTCCTAAAAAAGGCTTCTGCTGTTGATGTTGCTGATAATGTGGTGCTGCCGGCGTATAGGTCCTTGCTGATCTTTCGGGTGGCCCCCGAGGTCTGGAGTATGGTAGTCTCCGTGACACCTGCCTGTTCGAAGGGTGTGGCCTCATCAATCCAACTGCCTTCGCTTGGTCATCTAAATCCTTTACCTGTTTCGGCAGGTCTTCTCCAAACAACTGTCTTGATGGTAGCATCGGGGATGCCTTGCATAAACCCGCAAATTTCGGGTTGAGAGTCGGTTTGATGGTAGCTTTCCGGAACGCGTTGATTTCATACTGGGTGTTACACAGTAAAGCAAGAGCATCTTCTTGTTCAGTGCTCAATTCCGTCCCATCCACCGATCTTGCAAACACAGTAATCCCCGATGTAAGCAGCTTCAGAATCTTTTGCAACTTTATTTCTTGTGATCTGATTCCTGGGCTGATATTACCCCAAATAGGTGTATTCACTGTTGGCACATTAAGTGAGTTGCAGTTGTTTGGAGCCTTATACCGATTCATGGCTTCGGTAAGGACCTGATCTTGTAATTGATGGGTGGCAAGGAGATCAATACTGGCAGCCAGTTTGGGTTTAAGAGGTTGACCCGAAGGCTTGGGTTGTGCGAACCTGGATACCACTCCCAACAGTTCTTCCTGAGCAATTTCAGGTGCCATAGATTCATGTATTAAAATTTCTTCCTCTTCCCCTGGCTGTTCCCTTGCGCTTCCCATCGATGATGGGAATATATTTCCTCCCATCGAGAATCTCCTTGAACTGGAGGGCATGATGTCCTGCTGCTGGAGATTTTGTTGTAGGATACGCTCCATCATGCGTTCCATCTGTTCTATACGACCATCTCCGCCAAATGCGGATGATAGGTCAGAACCCTCAGGTCCAAAAGAACCCCTGAGGCTTCTATCACTGGCCCGTACCTCATCGAGGTAAGAACTCGGGTGCCGTGATAGGATGTCGCTACTTGCCGCTGCTGCGGGGCTATGCGACTCCCGTGCAGACCTGCCACTCGTTCGCCGTCTTTCGAACGAAAACGGCCCGCTAGTCTCAATGGACATGTGCGGTGGAAAGTCAGCACCGCGTGGGGTTGCCGCCTGTCCTCCTACAGGATGAAGGCGACGTACGGTCACGTCCTGCCACTAATGGGGGGTGCGGTGACCGAGATGAGACTCCACCTGCCCGAGATTTAGTGGTCTTCCTAGCTGGTGAGTCTATACCGGTCATAGTTGATAGGCCAGTAGACCCTGGTCTCAATTGTTCACCTGTCCGCGGTCTTGCGGCTTGTTCCAGTGATAAGTCGGCCCCACCAGGGCTGGTCGACTGAAGTGTAGCTCTTCCCCTAGCTCGTCCTCGAGTGACTTGAGTGGCTGGGGAGAAAGACCGTGCCATAGAATGGGTAACACGTTTGCTCATGTCTGCTAGGCTCTCCCTAACAGGGGGAGATAGTGATAAAGAGTCAGGGTTTTGTCTAACCTGCTCTTGCACGATATTCCCACTTTGCTGCTCTGAAATCAGCTGTGTTGGAGGGTCGGGTCCTGTAGTCGTAGGGCTCCTCGACTTTCGAGCGTTTTTCCCGGCCCGACTAGCGGGTGTTGCCGTTGTAGCGTGCTGCTCCGGGAAAAGTGGCCGCTGACTTCTTTCAGAAGTTCTGCGACCTGTATTTTTACTCCTATCCATGGATTCCTGTGAATAAACAGTTTTCACACAGAAATCAACCAGCTCAAGGTTAGTTGTACCTACCTGAGTGGCTCTTATGAAGGGCTGGTGATGAGGCGCGCTCCTCCTCCAGCCGTCGACTGCAACTGCGAGCGACGATATGTCGCACATGCGTGCTGGCGGGGTCTTCACGAAGTCACTCACGTGACTCCGAAATGAAATTACTCTTGACTCATGAGAATATGTAATTCTCTCTGTTTCACAGAGATCATGATTAAACCCTGTAGACCTGACTGTGTTATTCACCCTGAGGGCTTCCCCTTCACCGTATATACCGCATAGCGACTCCAGACAAGACAAAGATGGATGGGTCAGCTTCTTAATCAACACATTGTAGTGCTCAGACATGGCTGTCCTGGTGGCTCAAGCTCCCTAGACCTGGAAATCTAACAATGAAGTGACATCCCTATTACCTGCTATGGATATTTACCTCAGCTATCCTGACAGCAGTCTACATCCCTCCCCGTGCTAATATGAAGGTTGCTTGGAAGGAACTGTACTGCACAACTGATAGCTCTGAGATAAAACACCCCGAGGCTCTGGCCATTGTGGCCAGGGACTTCAATCAAGCCAATCTTAAGAGTGTACCACCAAAGTACTATCAGCATGTCTCTTGTCCCACCAAGGGCAAGATCATCCTTGACCCACTGCTGCACATCTATTAAAAACGCCTACCCCACCATTCACTGGCCACATTTTGGGAAATCTGATAATCTAGCTGTGCTTCTACTCACTGCCTACAAACAGGAACTGAAGTGGGAAGATCTAGCAGAGAAACGTTTTCAGTGGTAATCTGCAGAAATAAATGACATCCTACGAGACTGCTTTGAGTCAGTGGACCAGTCAAGAATCAGGGTATCTGTGGCCAACCTGAATTGATACGCCATCGTCCTGACTTCCCGAGGCACAATGGCATAGGCCTTCCCGAGGCGCAATGGCAACAGAAGAGGGAAACCGACAGAAGACCCTTCCTGATTAAAATACTTGCAATTAAAAATTTCATTATTCTATCTGGGAGATATGACAATAAAACACTCTTGACTCTTGACTCTACTTCAGTCATGTCATGATGCCTCCAAATCATTCCACTATTTCCAAGGCACAAGTTGGGAGTGTGATGGATAATTCTCCGCTTACTTGAATGTGTGCATCTCGGAACAGCTTTCAAGAAGTTTGAGGTTATCCAGTGCATACATTTTATATTCCCCCAGTCAACCACCCTAATCTTTGATCGCACCATCATCGACACATCCACTTGATCCACCACAGACTTGTAGATAGTTGCTCTGACAACTAACATTTGAGTTTGGTCTGCCTCTATCTGGGTGAGGAAAACCAGCTGCATCTTACATAGCCAGAGCTCTTTAAAAAAACATATTGCAACTTGACCATGAATTAAATAATGTATAGATTAACACAACAAATAATATGACATACAATCTTACCTGAAATCATCAAAAGGGTGTCATAAATGTTACAAACAATTCTATTCCAAAATGACTTCTGTATTCTATACTTGACAAAGTTTTAACCCTGAATTGCAACTCTTGGGATAAATTCTTCTCTCTTTTTTGAAGGTAAATAATTCAGTTTGAACTTCCTTTGCAAGATGTCTTGTACCTCACCTATTCAGTTCTATCAAAACCTGTAACACCTTGCAAGTTGCACCATTCGATCATCCAAACATCAGTCATTCAAATACCACACTTATTTACAAATTGATTTCTGCACCTTTCTGGTTTGAATGTACCACCTCCATCCTGTTTGTTCAATATTGGAATATTTGCTGTCCAAACATTTATCTATATTACAAAAAGTCTGATTTTGACCACTTCCTGTTGTTCTGTATATTAAATTTTGAAAAAAAAAACGCTGCCACTTACAGCTGTGATTTTTGGCAACCTTACTCAGCGTCCCCCTCCGCTGTGCAGGACAAGAGGGTTTTTCCCTTTGATGGAAAATAAAAGAGTTATTAGTGTTTAAAAAATGTTGAGATTCTCTCTCCTGAAGGCCACGCCCCTTCCGGTGGGACTATAAAACCCAGAAGTGTTAAGTGGCTCAATCAGTCTCTGCAAGATGGGGGATTGAGAGAGTCACATCTCTCAGTCTGAGCTGTGAATAACACTGAACTACTAAACTGTGAGTGGTTTTACTGACCTGTCAGTGCCCTTGATATGGTTTGGAAATGTTAAAGCTGTGTTGCCTTTGGTTTGGAAATGCTAAAGCTGTGTTGCCTTCGGTTTGGAAATGCTAAAGCTGTGTTGCCTTTGGTTTGGAATTGCTAAAGCTGTGTTGCCTTTGGTTTGGAAATGCTAAAGCTGTGTTGCCTTGCCTAATTAAAGTTGCCTTGCCAAATTAAAGTTGCCTTGCCTAATTAAAGTTACCTTGCCTAATTAAAGTTGCTTTGCCTAATTAAAGTTGCCTTGCCTTCTATATAATTAAAGGTCTAATCTTGACCACTTCCTGCTGGTGCTTTATATTGATTTTAGAAGAAATTCTACCATGTATGGCTGTGATTTTTGGCCATCTTACTCAGAGTCCCCCTACGCTCATCAGGTGCCGAGGATTGTTCCCATCAATGAACAATAAAAGAGTTATTAGTGTTTAAAACATGTTGAGATTCTCTCTCTTGTCAACCACGCCATGAAGACCACGCCCCTTCTGGCTGGAGGGGGAGGGACTATCAAACCCAGAAGTGTGGGCGTGGCTCAGTCTCTGCAAGATGGAGGAGGGAGAGGTCATGACTCGCTGTCTTTAGTGGCCTTGCACCCTGCTTGAAATAGAATTGCAAGGAATAGCCATGAGTCAACTGCCAGCCCACAAGCCGTGAGTGAGTGAGCCGCCAGCCCAAGAATCCATTCACCCACAATTTCCATACTAGCCCTCTGGAAACCAGTCCCTTCAGCCCACAACACCCATACTAGCGCTCCAGAAAGCCCCCCCCCCCCCTACACCCCCACTGGCCACCAATATTGGAATTAGTGGAGAGGTGGAATATTGCGTTGGGGGACCAGCCCTCCCGTGTGATGCTGGGACCCAACGGTTCCCACTTAGTCTAGTATAATCTGGATGCCTTGAAGGAAAATAATTGATTGTCCATCTAAAACATGTCAATGAATATTTCCCTTGATATTTACACTTACAAACACTTGATGAGGATTGAAGTGGAGCAGCTGGTAGAGCTGCTTCCTCACAGCACCATAGAACCCGGTTCCTGACATTGGGTGCTGTCTGTGTGGAGGTTGCACATCTCTCTGTGGCCCCATGGCTTTCTTCCGGGTGTTCCGGTTTCCTTCCACATCCCAAAGACGTATAGGTATGTAGGTTAATTGGCCTCTATAAATTGCCCTAGTGTGTAGGGAGTGGATACGAAAGTGGGATAATATAGAAATTATGTGATTGGGCGATCGATGGTCAGTGTGGAAGTGCCAAAGTACCTGTTTTCATTTTGTATCCCTAAACTAAGCTAAACTAAACATGCCTGCCCTCAGACATTCATCCCCATTTTAGCTTTGTCCCATGAAGACATCCAAGCCATGATTTTCACTGGCAGCGCCACCACAGACCTGATCTCAATGCACTTTGGAGTACATTGTGATTGTGCATACAACAGGCCTTATCTCAATCTTCGTCACTACAAAACTATAATTTATCTTCAATAAGCTCCCTGCCGAGGTTCCACTGAGAGAAAGTGTAACTAACTTTTTCCCACTCCAGCCTTGGTCACTAAGCTCCATTACTGATGCGTGTACATATCAGAAGGCTAGTCTCTAAGTTATCATCCACTCCTTTACTGAAACATATGGGGAAGGGGCTTTACCTAAAACAAGTGCAAACCAAAGGTCATATGCCAACCTGGCTCTGTTGCAAGCTACTCCCCCCAACATTAAAGATCAAAGATGAGAAACTGCAAACCATGAACCATTTTCCATACCTGAGGTCTAAAGAAGGGTCTCAACCCGAAATGTCACATATTCCTTCGCTCCATAGATACTGCCTCACCCGCTGAGTTTCTCCAGCATTTTTGTCTACCTTCCATACCTGAGGAGACACCTCTCAATGAAATGAGATACTGATGATAAAATTCACCATTCTGAGGAAAAGATTATCATCTCAAACTGTTTGAAGATTATCAAACTCTTTTGATCTACTGGGGCTCTACTGATCTCTGCTTTTTGTCGCGCTTCTGAAACCTGGACCATCTACACTTGCACGTGAGAAGCACGTCAAAGCACGTGAGAGTTGTTACAAAAGCTATCTCCAGAGAATCCTCCAAAATGTACTGACATGATAAATGAACCACATCAGTGTTTCATATATCCACACTGGAACAGGCCCTTTGCCCCACAATGTCCACGCCAAACGTGATGCCATTTTAAATGAATCTCCTCTACCTATACGTTATCCATATTATTTTATTCTCTGCATATCTATGTACTTTTATCAAAATGCCTCTTAAATGCCACTGTCGTATCTGGCTCCGCCACCACCCTCGGCAACATGTTCCAGCCACCCAGCATTTTCTGTGTAAAATACCTATCCCATACATCTTCTTTAATTTTTGCTCCTCTCACATTAAAACTATGGCCTCTCATCTTGGGGATTTCCAACCTGGGTATCCCAGATCACCCAGAGTTACTCTTGCAGGGCAAACATTGCATTTAGGCTGCTACAATGGACAGATCATGTCAGTTTATTCCCAATGCCGTGGTCCTGAAATCAAAGGATTTTTCTTTGTCATGGCAAAAGTCTACCCAGTGGATGGGGAAAGCAGTCCAAAGTTGCCCTCCTTAAAAAAATGCACTATGAGGAATCCTAGCCTCATTCTGCTCATCCTGTAGAAGAAGCTTCCAAAATGTAATTGTGTCTTCCAGTATTTTCATTGGGAATAGCAGAAGGAATTCACCACCATCCAGGACAGCCATGGTCCCACGTTATCTTATGAAGCAACTGTGGTACAGACTGAGTATTGGCCTCATAATTTGTCTCAGAACAAATAGAAACGGAATGAAAGAAATAAATCCTTGATCCTGAAACGTGGTCAGAAAAAAGCAACAACACCTGGGTCTCATCTTTGCACATCATAGTGTTTGAACCTGGTTACGTAAACAATAAGAATAATGCTAAGATCCGCGATAGAGAGAAAACGTGAACTATTCCATATTTGTATTCTCCATTTAGCAGCCTTTAAACCTAGCATGAATGCTATGAAGGTGGTTTTATGCAAATAGGCTTCTGCATTTCCTACAATGCAGTGGTGAATACATTTCTAATTCATTGCTTTTAGAGTCTTTTGTGATGCACTTAATTGGATGCAAAAGGCACTATAAAATAAAGTCATCCCTCCTTTCATGAGCTTGGGTGAAAGAGAGCTCAGATCTGAAAAGGGCATGGTTTCTGTTCATTGCGGAGTATAAAAAGAGAAAACCTGGCAGTGCGTAGATGGCATTTATCTCTGCTATAATCGCCCTTTTGTCCTGTGGCTAATCTTCCCCTTTTATAAATAAACCTGTGCATCCAGAATGGACTCAGGGTTGGAATAAGTCTTTGTGCTTGGTTTGCTTGGGATCAGAACTACATAGTACCATTATATCATTCGGAAGACGGTAGATACCACGGGGAATTACTGTTGCACTGAGAGTAATTATTTATGTTTCCAAACACTTCTTCTGTCATTTGATCCTTGATCTTACACAGCTCTGCTCCATAAACTGAGTTTCCCAGTGGAATTTTATGTTACACACTGTACCTTGCAGGTTTGTAGCATACACAGAGTTTCAACATCCTGTTGAATAACATGAAGTTAAGTGTTGATGAGTGAACAACAAATATTGGTGTAATTCCCCTGTTCTTTTCTGAAATATTGCCAATGAAGTACATTTAAATATCCCTGAAAGTTTACTTGAATATAATGTCCATCTGTTTGCAGCCTATGTGCATTATATCTATTAAATTAGTCACTTGTTTTGTGATGCTTATATAATTACATTACACTTGAAAGACCAATGCATTGTCATGTGCAATATTAATCAATTTAGGAGTTAACTACTTATATTAAAATAATTAAAATAGAAAATAGTGGACAAGTTTAGCAGATCCAGCTGCATCAGGGGGAAAATAAATGTTTCATGTTGAACATCCAGTATGTCTGATTTATAGCATCTGCCATCTTGATTTTTATATACCAAAATAATAATGTTCTTAATTAATATTTAATTTTTGGATAGTTTATCCGTACATGGTAATCTGCTAATGGAACAAGGTCAGTGCAGAATGAGAGCATTTGATTTTTCTATCTTTACTTTGTAGACTTGAGAGATACAGCACGGAAACAGGCCGTTTGACCCACGTGTCTCTGCCGCCCAGCAAACATCCCGTACACTTGAGCTATTCTACACACGGGGGATAATTTACAATTTTACAAAATCCCAATAACCTACAAGTGTGGAAGGTAAGCAGAGCATCTGGAGAAAACCCACGTGGTCACAGGGAGAATGTACAAACTCCGTACAGACACGTCCCATAGTCAGGATCGAACCCGGGTCTCTGGCACCGTAAGGCAGCAACTCCACAGCTGCGCCACTGTACCACCCCTATTATTATTATCAGTTATAGTTTTCAAATTGGCTGAAATATACAAACACATGAATTGTATGAAAATAGCAACTCTCTTCCACATAGTAATTTAAAAAATAAATTATCATCATAACTTTGAATTATTAATAATTAAAATAAAATATAATGCACTTTAACAATGGCTGCTGTGGGGTAAAGCAGTCTCAAAGGCATTATATGTTGTTTCATAATACTAAACTGCCCTTTGGTACAACAATTAAATTCAGACTGGTGAGCTTGATAAGTCCTCTTTCCTTGAGGACTACATGTGAACTCATTTGTTTTATGAGAGAAATTTCAAGGCAAAATACATCACCAGAGATGATATTTAGGAACATTAAAGCTTTATGGACAATTTTTGTAAAGTCAGAACTATTAAAGAGTCTACTTGTTGAAGAACTATAAACCTTTAGGACCATTATACATTCATTGTCCAGACATCAAGGGTGCAGTTAATAGTTTTATAATTCCGAGAACTGGCATTGTGAAGATAATATGTGCCAATAAAGTGCCACAATATGCCATCCTAATGACCAACACAACCATTAGCCAGACACAATGACATGAAAAAAAGCCTGGTTGTTAAATATTAGTAGACAAATTATGTTTGTGTCTTTTCTATGCATAACAAGGAAGTGAAGATCAATTAATGAATACGTTTGTTGGGTATATCCAGCAGATAAAATGCAAAAGCAATGCAACATGAATAATCAGGGTGAGTATAAACCATAATGGATAATCTGTAGTCTCCAATTAATAACATGGTAATATATTTTAGAATTAGATATTGTATTAATTGCCTCTAAGAAGTAACATATGATGCTTTGTAGTGTCTCAAAGCAAAAGGGCGGCACAGTGGCGCAGCAGTAGAGTTGCTGCCTGAAGGGCCTGTCCCACGAGCATGCGGCAAGCGCGACTAAACCGGAAGCGGGGGCCGCGCGGAGGTTGACTGATCCTCGTACAGAGCCAGTCCTACGAGCATGCGCCTGCATGTGGGGAGCATGACCAAACTGGAAGCAGGGGCCGCGCGGAAGTCGGGTGAGTGACGTGAAGTTGGAGCGAAGTTCGCGGGAAGTTCGCAAGGACAGAGAGGGACACAGAGGCACACACAGAGAGGGTCATGGAGGCACACACAGAGAGGGTCACGGAGGCACACACAGAGGGGTCATGGAGGCACAAACCGAGAGGGTCACGGAGGCACATAGAGAAGGGCACACAGAGAGGGTCACGGAGGCATATAGAGAGGCACACACAGAGAGGGTCACGGAGGCACACACAGAGAGGGTCACGGAGGCACACAGAGAGGATCACGGAGGCACACACAGAGAGGGTTACGGAGGCACATAGAGAGGGACACACAGAGAGGGTCATGGAGGCACACACAGAGAGGGGCACAGAAGCACACACAGAGAGGGACACGGAGGCACACGGAGAGGGACACACAGGCATGGAGAGAGAGTCAAGGAGGCACACAGAGAGGGACACGGAGGCACACAGAGAGGGTCACGGTGGCACGATGTCGAGGCGGTGCGTACAACGTCGAGGCGGCTGTGGGCCGACAGGCCATTGCCGTGCGGAACTTTTGAACACAGTCAGTTTTCGGAGCCCCGCGCAATGTCGGGACCAGCTCCGCACAACTACATACGGCTCCGGCGATCTAAGTGGGACCGGCCGATCTAAGTGGGCTCAAGTGACCACGTTAGGTCGCGCTTGCCACATGGAGTCGCATGCTGGTGGGACAGGCCCTTTACAGTGTCAGAGACCTGGTTCCCGGGTTCGATCCTGACTCCGGGTGCTGTTTGTACAGAGATTGTACATTCTCCCTGTGACCTGCATGGGTTTTCTCCAAGATCTTCGGCTTCCTCTCGAAGATGTACAGGTTTGTAGGTTAATTGGCGGTATAAATGTAAATTGTGCATAGTGTGTGCAGGATCGGTAGTCAGTGCGGGGATTGCTGGCTGGTGTGGACGGGTCTGATTCCACGCTGTATCTCTAAAATCAAAACTAAAAAAAAGTTTTTAAAAATTTGCAAAAAATGAGGGGGAACTGTGTAATTCTCCTTCAACACAAGTAATTTATCATTATGTTTATAATTTGGAGACTGTATGCTGGGTTGTTTCAGGTCACTGAATTGATAGTTATTGGCACTATTCGGGGCCAGTGAGTGCAGGATTAGAATTATGTAGTCAGACATATACTCGAGGCTATTTTTGATTTCAATGATGCACACTTGTATAATATTTTAGTGGTGCCAATTTTTCAATACACCGAGGAAAAATAAAAAGAATGGAATAATGCTTGTGGGTAGGTATCAGTCACAATCTGTTGATGTTCATGCTTTTTATAAACTGCTTCTGCAATGTTGTTTTTCTACATTAACAATCTACTCCCCATATCAGAGAAGTTTTAGTAGGGAATACAGATATTCCTTGATTTATGAATTTTCCACGTGAATTTTTGTTGTAATATTACTGTCATTTTGGGGTATACAAACTTGAGTTACCGTGAATCCGTGGTATCCGTGGATGTACAATATAGTAAAATATCTACAATTCCATTACCAGCCTTTGCAATTCATGAAATTTTGCCAAAGGAAACATATTCTTGTGTAATACAAGGAATAGCTGCCGTGCTGCAAGTCTGCATCACTCAAGGTTTCCGCCCTCACCAGCACAGATTGGAATTAAATCTTAAGGTTAGAAATTTCCATCAGCGAAAGTCACTCGTATTAAAAGCATGATCTTGAATATCAGTGCTTTCCAATGACACTGATTTGATACCAGGGACACTTAAAGAGCACCAAGAACCCACAGAATTGTTGGAAAAAGTTCCAAAGGGCGCAGAATAGAACTACAGAGAAAAGTAGTAATGGCAGCCTCAAGCATCACCGACACCAATACTGATGTGAAGATTGTCAATGGAAAGCTAGAGGGAGGAGCAGCTTTCAAACAGTTAGCATCAAAGATGTCTTAACTTCTGAAAAGGAAGTCAAGAACAGATTAGCTATTGCCACCCAGCCAAACAGTGTTAATGAAATTCTGAATACATTGCAATTTCACATTCTGCACACCTTGGTTATTCTCGTGATAATTTATATTTAGAAGGTATGGGCCCTTAACAAAACATGATCACAATGTTGCTTTTGGAGATTGTTGCACGTCTTGCACAGAGTCCTGGACCAATGAGTCTGTAAAGCAGCAAATCATTCCAGAAGTTGGAATTTGTGAACTAATGTTAGAGGTTGAGTGATGAATGGAGATCCCAAGAAAGCCAGGATTATTGAAAACATTAATGAAGGACACTGTTAATGAAAGAGATGGACTCACATGTAACACTTGTGTCACATGCAATATATATTTATAGACAATATAAGATCGAAGCACCTGTTTCTGCTCTATATGACTCTCTGACAATACTTGTTTATCTAACGCTGAAATTCATGTTAAAGATTATGCCGAGACTAATTACGCTCCGGACTACAACAACATAGAAACATAGAAACATAGAAAAATAGGTGCAGGAGTAGGCCATTCGGCCCTTCGAGCCTGCACCGCCATTCAATGTGATCATGGCTGATCATCCAACTCAGTATCCCGTACCTGCCTTCTCTCCATACCCCCTGATCCCTTTAGCCACAAGTGCCACATCTAACGCCCTCTTAAATATAGCCAATGAACTGGCCTCAACTACCTTCTGTGGCAGAGAATTCCAGAGACTCACCACTCTCTGTGTAAAGAATGTTTTCCTCATTTCGGTCCTAAAGGAATTCCCCCTTATCCTTAGACTGTGACCCCTTGTTCTGGACTCCCCCAACATCGGGAACAATCTTCCAGCATCTAGCTTGTCCAACCCCTTAAGAATTTTGTAGGTTTCTATAAGATCCCCCCTCAATCTTCTAAATTCCATCGAGTACAAACCGAGTCTATCCAATCTTTCCTCATATGAAAGTCCTGACATCCCAGGAATCAGTCTGGTGAATCTTCTCTGTACCCCCTCTATGGCAAGGATGTCTTTCCTCAGATTTGGAGACCAAAACTGTACGCAGTACTCCAGGTGTGGCCTCACCAAAACCCTGTACAACTGCAGTAGAACCTCCCTGCTCCTATACTCAAATCCTTTCGCTATGAATGCTAACATACCATTTGCTTTCTTCACTGCATGTTCATAATGGAGCTAATATGGAAGAAACCCACAGTATGAATGCTGGCCTGTCACAGTAAGATTTCATTATTAATAAAATGCATTTGTTAAAAATCTGAATTTCCTTTCCTTTCACTCTTCTAGAGAATATGACAGAGACTAAGACCTGAAGAAGAAATGGGGAATCAAAATAAGGCACTGCAGAGAATGTAGATGGCCAGTTAAGCTCATGAAGGAGGGTTGCAGAAGCTGCTATGGTACTTTAATAACTGGATTGGTTTAAAATTGCTTCACAAAGACACTGTGTATGAGATATGAAATGTATCCCAAACCATCTTAATTTTAAATATGTAGATCACATTTTTGGACATTTACAAGACCTCCTGCTTTTATGTTAGATTTGCACTGTTAATAATTACACTTTTGTCTCCTGCAAAACGATCGACACTTGCATTTTTATTCTACACCTTTAAGTGCATGTATAATTACTTTATTGCAGAATGGTTTTATAGCCAAAAAGGCAGCAACAGCATCTTAACAAGTGTTTGGGTGTGAAATGATAACTTAGAACCTATGACATATATAAAAATAATACCAAAAGGACTCCAGCACTGGAGTAATTGAGTAGGTTAGGCAGCACCTCTGGAGAACATGGATGAGTAAGTTTTGGGTTGGGTGCCTTCTTCATGCTGATTATAGAATGGGGGACAAATCTGGAAGAGAGGTTCTCATTCTCAGACTGACATTTCTGCCGTGGGTCTCCTCCATTGCCAGTGAGGCCAGTCCAAACTGGAGGAACAGCACCTTATATTCTGCTTGGGTAGCTTACAACCCAACAGTATGAACATTGAAGGTACACAAAACTGCTGGAGAAACTCAGCAGGTTGAATTCTCCAATTTTAGGTAACCTACCAACAACATTTCCTTCTCCCCCACCCTCCTCCCTCCCCCCTTCTCTTCCTTGTCCCCCAACTTTTTGCACACATATTCCTCCCACTATCCCCCTTTCCCCATCTCATTCTATCATGCCATTTCTTCTGGCTTCACATTTTGTGCATCTTCACTCATTATCTCACTGTCTTTTCTTCTTCCCGTCTTTGGCATTTATCCACTCATTTGCCAACCAAAACTCCTCCTCGCCTGTATCACTTGCCTGTGTGTATCCCATTCGCATCTCTCTTCCATGTTTCTACCCCCTACTACATTCAGTCTGAAGAAGGGTTCCAACTTGAAACATCACTGTCCATGTTCTCCACAAATACTGCCTGACCTGCTGAGTTACTCCAGCACTTTGGGTCTTTTTTTTTGTAAACATCTGCAGTTCCTTGTGTATACATATATCATAGATGATGGATTAAAACTAGAATGAACTAGAATGATAGAAAGGAATATGATAATGACACATGATCTTTTTTTGATCAGCTTCAGTGGCCCATTAAATATATGTATCGAATTTCAGCAATAATGTAATACTACTAAAAGTTCAGTTACGATCATGTTAAGTGCAATTATCATTTTATTAGTAGCTTGTCTTTATTTCCATTAGTTGCTCAAGTTATGATGATTTGGAATGCACTCCTTGAAAGGGAAATAGAAACAAATTATATATTAATTTGGAAAAATGAATTGGATCAAGAACATGCTGAGTTGCAGCGAACAAGCAGGCAAGTGGAAATTTGGATTAGGCATTTTGCAACCTTTGATAAGGTATTGACAAATTATCACCATGTTCTGCTCTTACCATTTATATCTTCTCTAAAGCAGGTTTTGTTTCTTTATTTCTCATCTCTATTTGCCTTGGATCATCATCCCTTTCCATCATTTAACTTTTCCCACCTTTTCAAAATTACCGATCTTTCCTTTACTTCTTTCCTCATATCCCTAAACTTGATAGTTTGTTAAGGCTTAAGGGCCTGTCCCACCAGCATGCAACTCTATGCGATTAGCGCGACCTAACGTGGTCGCATGAGCCGTCCGGCGTCGCGGGGCCGGTCCCACTTCGATCGCCGGAGCCGTGCGGAATTGTGCGGAGTTCTTCACGAGTTCATTCCGACACCGCGCGGGGCTCCGAAAAACCGACTATGTCCAAAAATTCTGGCTTGTCGGCTCACAGTCGCCTCGACATTTACACACCGCCCGGACATCGTGCCTCCATGAACCTATTTGTAAGTGCCTCCGTGACCCTCTATGTGTGTGGCTCCGAGGCCCTGTGTGTGTGTGTGCCTCGGTGCCCCTCTCTGTGTGCCCCTCTCTGTCCTGGCGAACTTACCTTGGACTTCGCTCCAAGTTCGCCTCACTTTGCGCCGCGTTGCGCCACTCACCCGACCTCCGCGCGGCCCCTGCTGCCGGTTTGGTTGCGCTTGCCGCATGCAGGTGCATGCTGGTGGGAACGGCCCTGTAAAGGGGATCACCCGACCTCCGCGCGGTCCCCACTGGCGGTTTGATCGTGTTCATCGCAGAGAGTTGCATGCTGGTGGGACAGGCCCTTTAGGGGTTCCATATAAAATCTGCTACGAAGTGGGGAGCTAATTTCGGTCAACATAATGATCTTATGTGTAATGCTGATTTGAAAGTAAGTATGGAAAACTGAAGCTACTGGTGCAAGGAACCATCTCATCAGACCCAGTCGTGAACAATATTCATCTTGCCAGAAGTGGAAATAACTTCTTGTGTTTTGGTTTTCTACTGGGGATATATTTTCTCTGGATTTTCTGTACAGGATGATCCAGAGAAAGTATCTAGCTCCAGGCTATGTTCCTACCCACATCAACAATCCACTGGGAGTTAGCTCTTTTGCTGCAGAACACCTAATGGGCCTGTCCCACTTAGGCGATTTTTTAGGCAACCACAGGCAACTAGTTTGTTGCCACATGTTCGCCGGTGGTCGCCGGGAGTAGTCTCCTCAGTTGCGCAAATCTTCATAGCATCTTTCTGGTCGTTACTAAATTTTCAACATGTTGAAACATTTACAGCAGCAGTAGGTTTGATGCCAATGAGCATAGCTTGACTTCTCCTGACGTAAGTGCTGTCGTAGGTTGTCGCCATTTTATCGGCGACCTGCTATGACTATGACAGTCACCATCAGTTGCCTAAAAAACGCCAAGTGGAACAGGACCATTATTCACACCATTGTCGCAAATAGACTTGATCATTGGCAGCTTAAAACCCAGCGGTATGAATATTGATGTCACTAACTTCAAGTAATCCTTGCATCCCTTCGCTCTCTGTCCTTCCCCCACCCTAATCATTGTACTAGATTGTACCACACTGTCGTCCTGGTAAGTTCCATTGTCTGCAACTCATTTTCACCTAGCCAACAGCTATCAGTGGTCTGTTTCCTTTATCATCATTACTTTTTTTGCATATCTTTCATTAGTTTGTTTTATATCTCCCTACATTGTCTAACCTCTCATTTCCATTTCCCCTGACTCCCAATCTGAAGAAGGGTCTCGACTTGAAATGTCACCTTATCCTTTTTTCCAGAGACACCATCTGACCCACTGAGTTACTCCAGCTTTTTGTGTCTACCTTTGATAATTCCAATATTCCCCAAGCCGATCATCAATTGTTTTTCAGAGGATATCATGGCATGTTTAGCCAGTAAATAATATTAATTGCCTTCATTTCAATTCATATTTTCAGTCTAAAGTCTGTATTAATTCTCAGGTACCATTGTAGGTGTGTTGTGCTTGACACTAAATTTGAATATTCCATAATTAGAAAATATTTCACAGCAAATGAGACACTTTGTATGCTGGAATGCATTGGAGAGACATTTATGAAAACTTGCCTTTGATGAGCAATAAGAAATAATTTCTGGAAAAAAAAGTAATTGAAATGGCACATGCAGTAGATATGAGGTTGCTACATACATTTAAAGATGCTCATTTTGCATTGCTGTCTTCAGTGATATGAATATAGAATCTTCTTGGAAATGCATTCACCAACTGCACATTAAGGCAAGGAGCCTCATATCAGAGGCAAATTAAGCACTGGATTGTCAATGTAGTGAAGGTGAGTAACTGTTGTGTCCAGATAACAGCATGCTATATTATATAGTCATAAAGTCATACAGTATAGAAGCAGCTCTACGACCCACCAACTATCGCTGACCAGTAAATATACATTTACACTAATCCTCCACTAATCATTCTTACTATTTTACTAACCCTTTTTATCCATCAGCTTTTCCCTGATTCTACCACTGATCTATGCGCTCAGGATAATTTACAGTGGTCAGCGAACAGACTGAATAACATGTATTTGGGATGCAGAAAGAAATTGGAGCAATCAGGAGAAATAGCTGTGGTCACAAAGAGAACTCCGCACAAACAAAACTGGAGGACAGGAGTGAACCAGCCTTCGGAGCGGCGAGGCAACAGTTCCACCCGCTTGAACACTGTGGCGCCCAATTAGAAATCCTACAATTTAGGTCCATCCAGTATGCCTTAGATTTATGACTTGTCAAAAGAGGTGAGAAAATGTTATGGGTTATGCAGATAGAGTCATACAGCATTGAAAAAGACCCTTCAGCCCAACTTGCCCATACCGACCAAAATGCCCCATCTACACGAGTCCCACCTGCTCATGCTTGACCTATATCCCTCTAAATATTTCCTATCCATGTACCTATCCAAATGTCTTTCAAATGTTATCAGTTATCATTGATTGGGTTTATCTTCTGTCAATAAACTGTGAACCCAATAATTTCTCTCTCATTCTGCTGACTTTCTCCGAATGAATTCCTGTGGATTGTTTAAACTATATTTACAGATTGTTTCCCCCTTCCAGCTCAAATTCCTGACAGCCACTGAAATCCTTCAAATATCATTGAAAATGGTGACCTTCTGACTTGACTTGCTCATTGTTTATGAGCAGAAGTGGGAACTGGGAGTAGAAATCCAGAGAGTGTAAAACTGGCAGTAGGCTTCCTACTGTAAGAACACAATTTGCCTGACCTGTGTTTACTACTGAGGATTCTACTCATTTCCAATGAAGCCAGAGCTATTTAGGCATATGACACAATATCTGGTGTAAATGGAAACAAAGCAGGAAATCGATTCTTTTGCGATATGCTCTATTTTGGGGGCCATAGGATGGTGGGGAATTGAATTCATGTCACAACATTATCTCTCAACAGCCTCTTTCTCTCTGAAGCAAAACATTGGAACTTCAATAAAGTGTACAGTGAAAATATTATTTGCATTTCTCATTGTATCTCTTGATGTGGTCTGGCTGGTATTTTGGTTATACTTTCTCAGAGATTCGGAAGAAGCCATATTTATAAACTGAAAAATCATCTCAACACAATTTTAAAATGTATTTTTATTTTATTATATTTTATTTTATTAGAAAATTTAATCTTAAGTACAAGCATTCAGTAAGAAATACCATTTGACTTTCTAAATAGATAAACAAATCTACCTAAATTCACAGTCATTGGTCTGCTTTATAACTATATCATAGATAATTTTTCAGGTCAGCCTTCTATAATATAATTCTCTAATTCTCAGCAACCAGCCACTTCTTAGGGAGTATTCTTTTCCAATGCAGGAGAGGCAATAATTTCACTTCTTCCCTTCCCACCTTCAACGGACCATAACAGTTTCACCAAGAGAATCAGTGATTCATTTCTACCAGTCTAGTGTACTGCATTCAGTGTTCACAATGTGGTCTTCTCTACTTTAGACAAACTAAACACAGACAGGGTATCTGCTTTGCAGAGCAGCTCCATTCATTCGGCAGGTGCATCCTTGAGCCATCTTGTGAGTGCCACTTTAATTCTCCATCCCACGCCTACTCTTTCCCAACTGTTTGTGGTTTTTTGCACTGAAATAGAGATGTCCAGTGCAAGTTTGAGGAACGGAACCTAATTTTTTGTCTGGGTACGATGCAGTCCTCAGGACTCAATGCTGAAGTCTATAAATTCAGGTAATTTGATTTATTTGCATCAAAGATAGACACAAAATGCAAGGTTCAGTTGTCCATCTGTGATATTGGCTCAACTTGTTAGATTTCCTTTTTATCTTTCTGAAACGAGGACATACCCAGTCTGACCTGCTGGGTACATCACCCTGCTCCGCATGTTCCTTTGTCTATGTTCTCGCTCTCTAACTGCTCCCATTCACTCATTCACTTAAGACGGCATGGTGGCGCAGCAGAAGAGTTGCAGCGCCAGAGTCTCCGTGACTTCCCGTGACCGCGTAGGCCGTCCCCAGTGCTCTGGTTTCCTCCCACATTCCAAAAGCTTATGGGTTTGTAGGTTAAATGGCTTTGGTAAAAATAGTAAATTGTCCTTATTTGTACAGTATTGGATAGTGCTCATGTCCAGGGATCGCTGGTCACTGTGGACAGTGGGTCGAAGGGCCTGTTTCCGTGCTGTATCTCTAAACTAAACTAAACTAAAAATTGAGCACTCATTGACCAGATAAACTTGTTTACAGCTCATTGCCATGATCACCGCAGATTTGCACTGTCAGAGGCATACCTCCTACCCCATCCTCCTTGCAGCTTAACAAGTTTATTTTTTCCCTTCCTGGTGTGGCGGTCTTTGTCCTCAAATATTACCTCTGATTCCCTTCCCACATATGCAGCCTGACCTGAGTATTTACAGCATTTTCTTTCTTTTTTTCTGATTGCCAGCATCTGCAGTCATTTATAAAATGTTTATTTCCCTGCACTGCAGAAAAGGACACATTTAATCTCAAGATGCACTCAATGGGCTTAGAAACAGATCTTATATTTGCCTGCAAGATTACATTATCCATCAGCTTTGTGAGTGGAACACTAGAATGCACTTCTTATCTATCCAGGAAATAGGACCCAAGCCTTTTGATAACGCTTTATTCCATCTTGCCATTTTAATCTATTGAAGTACATTCTCATATCTAGAGTGAACATTCTGCTTTAAGTGAAGACATATTACGAGATGAAATGGCAGGGCAAGCTAGCGCGGCTGTTTCTTGTAAATATTTCAAGAGTTAAATTTGCACAGACTACATTAAAGAAAATAGAATTCTGGTTTGAAATATTTCAAGAGTTAAATTTGCACAGACTACATTAAAGAAAATAGAATTCTGGTTTGAAATATCTGAGATATTTATGGATGTGAATAAATCTAATTATAACATTTCCCATTTTAGGGAAAAGAAGCAATTCAGATCGATTGCATTAGCACTAATAGCCCAATGTAATTCTGTACATTTACATAATCACAAAGGTCAAATCTTCCCATGAACCAGCAAGATAGAACTTTGCAATATAATGTAACAAGGAAGTTCTTTACTTGCATTCAAATGAAACCTTTAATGTTGTTATGAATGGTAATCTTTGTTATTTTATAAATGATACTGGAAACATGTTTCGCACAACCATTCTGCCATTGAAATCAGTGACATGGGTTTCAGAGGCAGAGTGTGACTGCACAATTCATTTGGTGCTACCTGCGGGGGATGTATTTCATAATTATGATAAGATTCAAGGCTGATTCAGCACATTCGGATCACAGCACCTTAACTTGACCTGAATTAAATTGTGGGCAGCAGAAAGTACAAAACATTATACGCTTCATGGACTTAAAACCGCTCTTAGCCTTGGGTCCTGTTCATGTTGTACAATGGTGTGACCTGTGTTGCTCCTGGTGTGAAAGAACTTAAATTTGAAATTGGGAAAGTGTGGCGTTGAAGACAGACTCAGCATTGCTGCTGATGTTGGAAATCGGAAACAAATAGAGAATGCTGAAAGAATCACTAGGTCGGGTGGCATCAGGGAAACAGAGGGAATTAATCACAATTGCTCTCTGACAGCCGATTCCAAGAATAACACGCTTATCTTTCTTTCATCAGCGGTTTCTCTCCTTTGAAATTAATGGAGACACTTGAACCTGCATGTGGAAGAATCCAGTATGACGGCAGTGTTGGAATAATTGAGATCTGCAACACAGTCATCTGAGTGAGAGCAGAGCATCCATGTACCTTCTTGTCTTTAAGGAGGGTTAAAGCTTGTTCTAATTTGGATGTTCAGCAAACTGACCAAATATTTGCTACAAACCAAGGTTGAGTACCAGCATCGTATCTCTACTCAGGAAACGTGGATCCACTTGAGCATTCTGACAAATGATAAAATGTGTAGAAAGGAACTGCAGATGCTGGTTTACACCGAAGATAGACACAAAATGTTGGAGTAACTCAGCAGGACAGACAGCATCTCTGGAGAGAAGAAATGGGTGACGTTTCAGGTCGAGCCCCTTCTTCAGAGTGGTACTATTTTTTGGGGTCTGGCAGCCGAGCGTGTTCCAGCAGTGGAGCCCCGGACCTGCGGGTGGTTGAGTCGAGGAGCGTCGGTGGTGGGACCAGTCCAGATACGGGCAAGTTTGCGAACCTTAGTAGAGTCCAGGAAGGCAAGGAACCGTTTGTTGAGGGTGTGGATTTGGTGTAGAATGAAGTAAAGTTGGGGTCCTTTGCAGGTCTGAGTGAGCGAAGCCTGGAGCTGTGGGAGAGTCAGAGCAAGGGCCTGTTGGTGCCACCGCATCATAGTCAGTGTGGAACGCAGAGCACGGAAGGGTCTGTACATGAAACGTCACCTATTCTTTCTCTCCAGAAATGCTGCCTGTCCGACTGAGTTACTCCAGCATGTTGTGTCCATCTTCTGACTCTATGATACCAGGTCAAGGATTTGAAGATGATAAAAAACAGTGCTCCTAACCTGGCACATTGCCTTCAGCATTTTGTCTGAGTTAGCGATGGGGACTTATTGTTGTTAGTTCGTGGGATGCTGCTGAACCTTCCAGTGTGTGTGGCTCTTCCCACAACTAAGCAGTCTGCAGTAATACTAATACTCATTTCCATTTTGCCAGTTCATCTCTTTGATTTTCATTATTTATCCAGAGGGTAAATAGCATTCCAGAGTGCATTCCTCATTGTCCTCATTTATCATTGAGGTCTATAAAGGAAGTTCTTAAAATCAATAATGAAGTCACCTTTAGTATTCCTGGGTTTTTAGTCGTGGAATCCAAATTTGTAACGTGCTTAAACTTCTGAGGGCATTGGATTAAAATGGCTTTGCAATATTGCACCAACTCTGTTGAATATGCTATTGACTGTAATGCAAGGTGCTGGTTGATTAACTCACATTGTAATTCTCTGGGAAGATTTGATCCCTACTAGCTTCATTACCATTATCGCTCTCTCTATTTTCTGATAATTTTCAAGGAATCACTGAAAGTTTCCTCCTCTTTGTATATGTTTTTGTGCATTGCAAGGTATGCAGCTTGTGCTTAACTTGCCATTTTACACAGGCTCTCTCCTGCGCATTTCTGGATGTTTTTCTGCAATGTTCTCAAACTCATCTCCATTTCTGGAGATTCCATGTATACCATCATCATAGCTGATGCCATGGCTGTGTTCTTTGAATAAAGTTGAGGGCAAAGAAGTGAAAAGAATCACGATCTCAGCATGCATTGCTCCTTATCCCAAAGGCCTCACTAGATTGATTCAACAAACTTCCACAGAAAATTGCTACAAACAAATTAGATGATTCTACCTTAACGTGGTGATATCCTTAAACCACAGTTGTGTATTAACAGCCAATACGAAATACATCACACTTATTTTCCTTCCTAGTGGCTATCCACTTCCGTTGAAATGAATGGAGTCACTAACGGAATCACTGCACCTGTACCAGAAGAAGTCCAACATCAGGGCAATGTTGGAATGTGAGTTGTTTGAAGATCTTCAGGACTACAGCACTTGTGCATGCTTACATCATTGTTTAGATCCTTCCTACAGATACTTGGGGAAATTCTGATAGTTTTATGTTGAACTGTTTACATCTATCAGAGAAATCAGAGCCATTATTTTCAGCTCCTTCCCTTGTGAATTATATTATAACCATATAACCATATAACAATTACAGCACGGAAACAGGCCATCTCGGCCCTTCAAGTCCGTGCCGAACAACTTTTTTCCCTTAGTCCCACCTGCCTGCACTCATACCATAACCCTCCATACCCTTCTCATCCATATGCCTATCCAATTTATTTTTAAATGATACCAACGAACCTGCCGCCACCACTTCCACTGGAAGCTCATTCCACACCGCTACCACTCTCTGAGTAAAGAAGTTCCCCCTCATGTTACCCCTAAACCTCTGTCCCTTAATTCTAAAGTCATGTCCTCTTGTTTGAATCTTCCCTATTCTCAAAGGGAAAAGCTTGTCCACATTAACTCTGTCTATCCCTCTCATCATTTTAAAGACCTCTATCAAGTCACCCCTTAACCTTCTGCGCTCCAGAGAATAAAGACCTAACTTATTCAACCTATCTCTGTAACTTAGCTGTTGAAACCCAGGCAACATTCTAGTAAATCTCCTCTGTACCCTCTCTATTTTGTTGACATCCTTCCTATAATTGGGCGACCAAAATTGTACACCATACTCCAGATTTGGTCTCACCAACGTCTTGTACAATTTTAACATTACATCCCAGCTTCTATACTCAATGCTCTGATTTATAAAGGCTAGCATACCAAAAGCTTTCTTTACCACCCTATCTATATGAGATTCTACCTTCAAGGAACTATGCACGGTTATTCCCAGATCCCTCTGTTCAACTGTATTCTTCAATTCCCTACCGTTTACCATGTATGTCCTATTTTGATTTGTCCTGCCAAGGTGTAGCACCTCACATTTATCAGCATTAAACTCCATCTGCCATCTTTCAGCCCATTTTTCCAACTGGCCTAAATCACTCTGTAGACTTTGGAAATCCTCTTCATTATCCACAACACCCCCTATCTTGGTATCATCTGCATACTTACTAATCCAATTTACCACCCCTTCATCCAGATCATTGATGTGCATGACAAACGACAAAGGACCCAACACAGATCCCTGAGGCACCCCACTAGACACCTGCCTCCAACCCGACAAACAGCCATCCACCATTACCCGCTGGCTTCTCCCATTCAGCCACTGTTGAATCCATCTTGCTATTCCTGCATTTATACCCAACAGTTGAACCTTCTTAACCAACCTTCCATGAGGAACCTTGTCAAAGGCCTTACTGAAGTCCATATAGACAACATCCACTGCTTTACCCTCGTCAATTTCCCTAGTAACCTCTTCAAAAAATTCAAGAAGATTAGTCAAACATGACCTTCCAGGCATAAATCCATGTTGACTGTTCCTAATTAGACCCTCTTTATCCAGATACTTATATATATTATCTCTAAGTATCTTTTCCATTAATTTGCCCACCACTGAAGTCAAACTAACCGGTCTATAATTGCTAGGTTTACTTTTAGAACCCTTTTTAAACAATGGAACAACATGCGCAGTACGCCAATCCTCGGGGACTATTCCAGTTTCTAATGACATTTGAAATATTTCTGTCATAGCTCCGGCTATTTCTACACTAACTTCCCTCAATGTCCTAGGGAATATCCTGTCAGGACCTGGAGACTTATCCACTTTTATATTTTTCAAAAGTGCCAGTACTTCTTTTACTTTGAAACTCATAGTATCCATAGCTACTCTACTAGTTTCCCTTACCTCACATAATTCAATATCCTTCTCCTTGGTGAATACCGAAGAAAAGAAATTGTTCAATATCTCCCCCATCTCTTTTGGCTCTGCAGATAGCTGTCCACTCGGTCTCTCCAATGGACCAATTTTATCCCTTGTTATCCTTTTGCTATTAACATAGCTGTAGAAACCCTTTGGATTTGGACAAAAAACTATTTTTATAGCAAAGAAGTATTATTCAAAAGGATCACCCTTTTCTAAATTTCTGCACCTGTTCACATCTGAATCAATTTTATTCAATAGCTAGTTAAATGGTGGTTTGATCATTTCAGTAGGAAAAAAAAACCATGATTTGAAATTTTGTTGAAAAAATGCCTTCACTATGTTTATATGGAAACCTATAAAGTCTCCCACCATCAACATGTCAGTATTATTTTACCTTGAAACAAAAAGAAAGTTACATACCATTTTTTTAACAGGGAAGTGTGCAATTAATTGGCTGACGTTTCCTTTGATTGGTGAACAAGATAAAAAACATAAGAATCAATGTCATCCAAGTTGATATAGGTGCTGTAAATTTTAAAGTTATTGCATTGTGAAAATGGAAAGAGTAGGATAGATCCCAGGAAAAACCAGTGCTGTAGCAATGCAGTTTGTATGTAGACTTGTGGGTGGCACAAGAAGTTTGCAGAAATTATTTCTGTAACTCACTTGCTTTCATTTTTTTAGCTTAGAGATACAGCGCGGAAGCAGGCCCTTTGGCCCACCTAGTCCGTGCAAACCAGCGATCCCCGCACGCTAACACTATCCGACACACTTGGGACAATTTACAATTTTGACCAAGCCAATTATCCTACAAATCTGTACATCTTTGGAGTGTTGGAGGAAACCGGAGATCAAGGAGAAAACCCATCAGGTCACGGGGAGAATGTACAAACGTCATACCGACAAGCACCCGCAGTCAGGATCGAACCAGGGCCCCTGGCGCTGTAAGGCATTGACTACCGCTGCGCCACCGTGCTGCCCTTTCTGTAATCTGCACCAAGTCATGGTAAAGCTGTAAGTGATCACCACCCAGAGATGTCCACAGGAAATTGCCAATATTGCAGCTAAGAACAGCAGCATGGATTGTGTGGTCAGTTCTGAAATGATACAATTCACCATTCACCTTCTTGAAAAGTGTCTACAGAAGTTTTTGCAGTGCCTGTGACATGAATTTCTCGCTCCCTACCATTAATTTAATCCTACTGTCAGCTTTAGGGGATTTCTGGCATTGAGCAATGCTCAGAGTAAGAAGTTCTGATTGTTAAATTGACTTTATATTCATTTTGTAGAGATCAAAATGAACATTGTTCAAATGAATGGATGACGTTAGATGTCAAACATATTTCCAAGAAATATTTTAAAACCATTTTAAAGGTCAGGAAATTTTGAAACAATTATTCTACAGAAAAGTGCGGCATGGTGGCGCAGCGGTAGAGTTGTTGCCTTACAATGCTTGCAGCTCCGGAGACCCGGGTTCAATCCCGACTATGGGTGCTGTCTGTACGGAGTTTGTTTGTTCTCCCTGTGACCGTATGGGTTTTCTCCGAGATCTTTGGTTTCCTCCCACACTCCAAAGATGTATAGGTGTGTATGTTAATTGGCTTGGTGTATGGGTAAATTGTCCCTAGTGTGTGTCGGATAGTGTTAATATGTGGGGATCGCTGGTCAGTGCGAACTCGGTGAGCCAAAGAGCCTGTTTCTGCGCTGTATCTCTAAACTAAACTAAACAACAATTCACACGTGAATTTAATTTTACAAATAAGTTGTTGAATAATAATTTTTTGTTAAACTCAGCTGCTCCTCATTTAACAAATGATATACTTCTATGAGTTCTCTAATGAGACTAGTGAGTAAAATGATTATATCCTTTTCAATTCAGTGATTTAAATATACTTTCTATTGGCAAGAACATCAGTGAGGATGGAGTGCCTCCAACAACAACATTTGGATTTCTAAGTTAAGCCATGCTGGTGCAAAGCAGAAGTTTTCAATTTCACAGTGTAATGAGAGTGCATATTGAAAGTGTCACCATTATAGAGCCTGAAAATTCAACTCCATTACGCGAATGGTTCACAACACACTTAAGCTTAACTGGAAGTAGTATAATATAAGGGAAGCTGACGTTTGGCTTAAATCTCAAGTATTCCTTTTTTTATCTACAGCACCATCAGCTGCCCTCATGGCAAAAGGAGGTTGGGGGTTTTCATTATGAAGAGGAAAGTTGGAGTGGTCACTGAGCAGTCTTTGCTTTACCAATGCTGCCTTTCAGCATATTGTGCAAAGTCATACCAGGCATCTTGTGCCATGCTGTCTCAGTTTCCTTGCCTTCACACACTACCATTCTTCCTGTTGCTCCATAAAAGGAACATACAGAGATACTTTCAAAGGGAATGCCTTTCCAATTCTCCATGAGTTTTTTTTAAGTTCCCTATGAAGGAAAAAAAAAGAAAACACTTCTTAGAACTCTTCAAAGCTCTGAAACTAGTATGTGGCTGAAGAGACGTACGTGTGAGACTTGAGTAACTACCTGTGCGTGGACTGATCACGATGAATAAACAATGCTCTTCAGATGAATCTCCTTGGTCTGATCAGATACATCCAAGGACACAGTGGGAATCTGGAGAGATTGCAGGAGCCCTGGCTGAGATATAAAAATCATCGATAAACACGGGTGAGTTGCCAGAAGACTGGACGGTGGCTAACATAGTGCCACTATTTAAGTAGTGCTGCAAAGAAAGACCTGGGAAATATAGACTAGCAAGCCTAACATTTATGGTAGAAAGGTTATTAGGGAGAATTCTGAGGAATAATATATATACCGGTAAGTTCACAGGAGATAGGAGCAGAATTAGGCCATCCAGTCTACTCTACCATTCATTCATGGCTGATCTATCTCTCCCTTCTAACCCCATTCTCCTGCCTTCTCCCCGTAACTCCTGACACCTGGAAAGACAAGGGTTGATTAGGGATAGTCAGCGTGGCTTTGTACATGGGGCATCAGGTCTCGCGGATTTTATTTAGGCTTTTTTAAGGAGTTACTGAGAAGGTTGGTGAGGGCAGGGCCAAAGATCTAGTCTACATGGATTTCAGCAAAGCCTTTGATATGGTTCCACCTGCTAAGCCCCTCGGGAAGGTTAGATCATATGGTATCCAGGAAGAGCTAGCTGCCTGTGTGCAGAATTGGCTTCATGGAAGGAAGCAATGGGTGGTGGTGGAAGGTTGGTTTTTGGGGCATGTGACTAGCGGTGTGCCTCAGGGATCAGAACTGGGCCCAATACTGTTTGTCGTCCATTTCAACAATTTGAATGAGAAGTCATGTACAAGGCATGATTTGTACGTTTGCAGATGACACTAAAAGGTGTGATATTGTAAACAGTGAAGATAATTTCAATAATTATACAAGTATCTTGATCAACTGGGCAACTGGGCTGAGGAATGGTGAATGGAGTTTAATTCAGATAAATGTGATGTGTTGCATTTTGGCAATATCAACCTAGGACATAAACTTTACAGTGAACAGAAGGCCCTGGGTTATGTTGGAGAGCAGAAGAATGGAGGAGTAGAAGTATAGTTCCCTGAAAATGGTGCCACTGGTAAATAGGATGGTGAAGAAGGCTTTTGACATTCCAGTCCTCATCAGTCAGGGCATTGAGTATAGAAGTGGGACATTATGTTCCAGTTGTACAAGACATTGGTAAGAATGCACTTGGAGTATTGTGTTCTGCTTTGGTCATCCTGCCATAGGATGGATGTTGTTAAGCTGGAAAGAGTGCGGAGAAAATTTACAAGTATGTTGCCAGGACTCAAGGGCTTGTGCTAAATGGAGAAAGTGGCAGGCGAGCTCATAATTCCTTGGAATGCAGAAGGCTGTTGGGTGATATTATAGAGGAGAATTAAGTAATGAGGAGAATAGACAGAATGCACAGTCTTTTTTTTAAGGGGTAGGAGAATGAAAACTAGAGAGGATAGTTTCAAGATCTTAGGGGAGGGGAAACAAGATCTAGAGGGCTTTGTTTCAAGATGAGAAGGGAAAGATTTAGACAATAGGCAACAGACAATAGGTGCAGTAGGCATTCGGCCCTTCGAGCCAGCACCGCCATTCAATGTGATCATGGCTGATCATCCCCAATCAGTACCCCATTCCTGCCTTTAATAAGAACCTGAAAGCAGCATTTTCATACAGGCTGTTGTGAATACATGGAACACACTGCACACATGGACAGGAAAGGTTTAGAGGGATATGGGCCAAATACAGGCACGATGTGACAACTTGGTTGGCATGGACGGGTTGGACCAATGGGTCTGTTTCCTTGCTTTATGACTATGATTCTATATTGTACAAATGATCGTCTAACCCCTAGAACCCTTATCCAATTTCTTAGCAAAAATGTGTTTATTTCATTTGAAAACCATTAATAATTAAATGGCTCTATAATTATTGAATAATCCTCCCCAGCACATTACAACTCCAGTTTTTAGATGGAGATTGTCCCTGGGGATTATGATATTTTGAAGGTTATGAAATTTGATACATTCCAATGAATCAATTGATGAAGCAAAATAATTAAATCATTAATTTGGATAAGAGTTAAACTGTTGGTTCAGAAATAAGTGTCCATTATTCTGTGTTTCATTATCTCTTCTCCTGCAGCCTTCTGTTAGTAGCAATCATGACAAATGTGTCAGGAGCTCAATTTAAAGAATTTTAAAAAGTGTTTTTTCTTGTAACCATATACTTGCCAGCTCTGTAAAATGCCTATTGGTAATAATAGATTTATTGACCATTTAAATGACACTAATACATTTAATCTACAAATGCAGAAAGAATTTTATCAGGATGCATCTCAGCATGGTTTGGGTACAACTCTATCCAAGATGACAAGAAATTACAGAGAATTGTGGATGTAGTCCAGACACACAAACCAACTTCCCTTCCCTTGACGCCATCTACACTTCATGCTACCTCGGTAAGTCCACTAGCATAATCAAGGATGAGTCTTGCCCCAGACACTCCCTTTTCTCCCCTCCCCCATTAGGCAAGAGATATAGAAATGTAAAAACACATACTTCCAGATTCAGGGACAATTTCTTCCCAGCTTTTACCAGGCAATGGAACCATCCTAACACCAACTAGTGTGGTCCTGACCTATCATCTACCTCATTAGAAACCCTTGGACAAACTTTAATTGACTTTACTGGACCGTATATTGCAGTAAGTGTTACTCCATTTATTCTGTGACAGCTTTATTGTAATCATGTATAGTCATTGCACTGACTGGGTACCACACAACAAAAAGGTTTTCACTGGACCTCAGTACATGTGACAATTAACTAAATTAAACTAAACTAGGCGTCGAACAAGAGCAAAGCTATAATATAATATCATCTCCTATAATGCAAATATAACATCCATTAATTGATAACATGTTGAAAGATAAACAGCTCACAGTATTGCAATATTGGTCAATGGAAATTATGACTATCCATAATGAAGACATAGAACAACAAACATAGAAATGCACAGCATAGGAACTGGCCATTCAGCCTACAATGTCTATACCAAACATAAAGGCAAGCTAAACTAATCTCACCTGCCTGCCCCCATCCATTCCTTGCATAGCCATATGCCTATTCCAAAGCCCCTTAAACGCCATTGTTGTATCTATCTCTTTTGAATTTGTCCTTTTCACCTTAAAGTTATGCCCCTCTAGTCTGAGACATTTTTATGCTTCTCATAATTCTATATACTTCTATCAGGTCTCTCATCAATCTCCAGCATACTAAAGAAAACAATCCGTTTGTGCAACCTCTCCTTGGATCTAATCTCCCCTACTCCGGGCCACCTTTTGGTAAACCTCTTCTGCATCCTCACCAAAGTCTCCACATCCTTCCTGTAATGGGGTAATCAGAACTGTGTATAGTACTTCAAATATGACCCAGCCAAAGATTTATTGAGTTGTATCATGAATCCTGACTCTTAAGGGCCTGTCCTACAAGCATGCAACTCTATGCAATTAGCACGACCTAACGTGGTCGCTTGAGCCGTCCGGCATCGCGGGGCCGGCCCCGCTTCGATCGCCGGAGCCATGTGGAATTGTGCGGAGTTTGTCCCGACATCGCGCGGGGCTCCGAAAAACTGACTATGTTCAAAAATTACGCGCGGCAACGGCTTGTCGGCTCGCAGTCGCCTCGACGCATTACACAGCGCCCCGACATCGTGCCTCCGTGTACCTATCTGTAGGTGCCTCCGTGACCTTCTATGTGTGTGGCTCCGTGGCCCTGTGTGTGTGTGTGCCTCTGTGCCTCTCTCTGTGTGCCCCTCTCTGTCCTGGCGAACTTACCTTAGACTTCGCTCCAAGTTCGCCTCACTTTGCGCCGCGTTGCGCCACTCACCCGACCTCCGCGCGGCCCCTATTGCCGGTTTGGTCTGCTTGCCGCATGCAGGCGCATGCTGGTGGGAATGGCCCTGTACAGGGGATCACCCGACCTCCGCACGGCCCCCGCTTCTAGTTTGATCGCGTTCATCGCATAGAGTTGCATGCTTGTAGGACAGGCCCTTTATACTCAATGACCAGGCCAGTGAAGGTGAGTACACCATATTCCTTCTTTCCCACTGTATCCACTTGTGTTGCCACTTTCGGGGAGCTATGGTCTTGAATCCCTAGATCCCTCTGCACACCAATGCTGTTAAGGGTCCTGCCATCAACTGTATACCTTCCCCTTTTCTTCGACCTCCAAAAGTGCAACACTTCGCACTTGCTCAGATTAAACTCCATCTGCCATTTCTCCACCATTTCTGCAGTGATCTACATCCTGCTCTTTACATTGACAGCTTTCCTTACTATCTGAAACTCCAGCAATCTTGCTGGTCTCTGCAAACTTGTGAACTAATCCAACTATGTTTACGTCCAAATCTTTAATATACATGTGGAAATAATAAACTACAGATGTTGGTTAATATACAAAAAGACGCAAAGTGCTGGAGTAACTCAGCAGATCAGGCTGAAGAAGTGTCTCAACCCAAAACGTCACCTATCCATCCATGCTCATCCATCCGTGATGCTGCCTGTGACATGCTGAATTCCTCCAGCACTTTGTGTCCTTTCATTAATATACATCACAAACAACAGAGGTTTTAGACTGATCACTGTGATATTCTACTAGTCACAAACCTTCACCTGGAATAAAGCCCTTTACTCCAACCTTCTGTCTTCTATGACTAAGCCAGTTCTGAATCCATAGAAATAAGTCACTGTAAATCCCGTGTATCATAATCTCCTGAATCAGCCTACCATTGGGAACTTTATCAATACCTTCTGAAAATCCATGTAGACAACATCCACCTTCCTTCATCACCTCATTGATCACCTTCATTATTTACTCAAAAACTTAGGCTGATTCCCTACCACTGACATGAGCCTCAACAACCTATAATTCCCTGGATTATCTCTACTTACTTTCTTAATCAAAGGAACACCATTGGTACTTTCTGGGGCCCTGCCTGTGGCTCTTCGAGTTGCAAAGATCTTTGTCAAGTGCCCATAGAGTCTCCATTCTATCTTCTCTTAATTACCAAGGATAGATCCAATCAGGCCCTTGTGATTTTTCCACTTTAATGCTCTTCAAGAGTCCTAACACCACCTCCTTCTTGAGCACAACTGCTGTTTAATATTACTAATCTCCACATTGTTCTCACTATCCTCCCTGTCGTTCTCCTTGCTGAATACAAATGCAAAATAATCCACTCACACTATTAATATTTCAAACATTTTTAGAAAGATAAAGATTAGAATAAATTCATTAGAACAAGCTTAAAACTGGAATACATTCAATGGACATTGCAACAATTGTAAATTGTGCTTTAATTTCCATTACTTTAAAATAATAAACCACGAAAATTAACATCTACATATTTAAAACTTTTTTTTTTAACTGAGAAATTTGGCTGATGTAATAAATTTCACTAAATTTCAAAGAACACAGTCTTACTTTTCAGGGCATTTTCCAATGAGAATTGTTGGTAAATTACTAAATCTCATCAGATCACTGAATTCCTTCGGTTACACTAGAAAAGTCTTCAACCGAGCACACTGTTGCAGTGACCTGAATCACTGAGAGCATCTTCGGGGTTTTTGCTGTAAACTATATACGCATGAAAATTTAATGTTGTGAATTTATTGGCATCACGATGGTAAAGGCCAACAGTTTCATTATCACTATAATGACAAAAGAAAGCTATGAAAATGAACAGTTACTGGTGATCGCATTAGATTATGCAATGTTGCCAGTTTGTGTTATCGACCAGGGATTTACTTTTCAAATTTAGGCCCACCCACTGAGTCAATATTGCTACACTGTTGTTGCAGACTATACGGATGAAGAAACTGAGAAGTCAACCAGGTTCATCCCAATTAACACTTCAAATTGCAATTGTGGACGTGGTACCTTTGTGCTAGACCTAGCTGTCAACGCTTACAAAAATATGCTGTCAATAAGAACCCTGCAGAGACTAGGTTGACCTTAGATATCATTGAACATGTAAATGTGCTTCAGTTGATTTCAGAGCCCTGATATAAAGTTACACAGAATGGAAAAGAAATAATATTAATTTCTCTAATACCAGGGAATTTAAAGGGAGTTCGAAAGTTGTGGCTCATAGAGTCATAGAATCATGCAGCATGGGCACAGGCTCTTCAGCCCACTTGTCCATGCCGACTGACATGCCCCATCTACACTAGTCCAACCTGCCTGCATTTGGCCCACATCTCCCTAAACCTATCCTATCCATGTATCTGTCTTATTGTTCCTTGAATGTTGTAATAGTACAATAGGCAATAGGTGCAGGAGTAGGCCATTTGGCCCTTCGAGCCAGCACTGCCATTCAATGTGATCATGGCTGATCATCCCCAATCAATACCCCATTCCTGCCTTCTCCCCATATCCCCTGACTCCGCTATTTTTAAGAGCCCTATCTAGCTCTCTCTTGAAAGCACCAAGAGAACTTGACTCCACCGCCGTCTGAGACAGAGAATTCCACAGACTCACCACTCTCTGTGAGAAAAAGTGTTTCCTCGTCTCCGTTCTAAATGGCTTACTCCTTATTCTTAAACTGTGGCCCCTGGTTCTGGACTCCCCCAACATCGGGAACATGTTTCCTGCCTCTAGTGTGTCCAAGCCCTTAACAACTTCTTACTTGCCTCATCTACCTGCAACTCATTTGAAACACCCACCATCCTTTGTGTAAAAGATTACCTCTCAAGTTCCTATTTAATCTATCCCCCCTCACCTTAAACCTATGTCCTATGGTTCTCGATTCCCCTACTCAGGGCAAAATACACTGTGATTACTATAGCTATTCCTCTGATGATTTTGTACACCTCTATAAGATCACCCCTCAACCTCCTGTACTCCAAGGGATAAAGTCCTAGCCTGCTCAACCTCTCCCAGTGACTCAGGCCCTCGTGTCCTGGCAACATCTTCATAAATCTTCTCATGACGTTTATGCATTTGTTATGAATGGAAAGGCAAGTTTTCTCTACTTGATAAATTGTGAACAGGAGCCAAATTTGCTGAAAGATGTTAGTCAAATAAGAGTGAAAAGTAAGCCTCTCTAACTTCGAACACAATTGTAAAGTAAGAGATATGGCAATCAGTAGGAAAAAGGACTCGGTCTTGTGGAGTGATGGGGTGATATGTTCAATCCTTCTACTTCTTAGACAGTTGGGTTGAACATGAAAGTAACATTGATAAAATCTATCAAAAGCATAAAAAAATAGTTCAAAAAGCAGGCAGTAATTTTCAGTGGCTCTAGCAGTTATAAATCGAAAGACCGATTCACATTCTTAACCCAAAACTTTGACAATCATCTCCACAGATGCTGTCTGACCTGTTGAGTTCCTCCATCAGCTCTCCTTTGTATCCCTTCAGATTCCAACATCTGCAATTTCTTGTACCTCTCGAGACATTTTGTACCAATTTACTATTGACAACATTTCTCCCTCTGAAAATGGAACCACATGAGTCCAAACCAAATCTCTGAGGAGTCACAGATGCCTTTCCTAGCATATTGTGCAATCTTAACATTCCCATCTCTTCACACCATTCAGCACGCAATTGAAAGCCAATGCATCAATTGTACAAGTGACCTGTGGAGATACAACTGGTGCTAACAGCTCTCAGTTATCAAGTTAAGACCCTTGAGGATAATTTCCTACCAATATTCATGTTGTTAAGTACATATTGGCCACACAGTGCCATATCTTGATGTTGACTTAATACATTACAAGCTTTAGTTAACCAAGAAACATTAATTTTCAACCAAAAAAAAGATTCATAGTGATATTCTCAGAACGGGTAGTAATGCTAAAAGGTAATACTTGGAGTGCACAACATAGCTGAGATAAAACTTAGGTTATACTTTGAATAAAGAGGAAATATATGATATTACAAGCAGATGTATTCTTAAAAGGTCTATAAAATTTCATTGGATTATTACGAGTGCATTTAAATCTGATAAAAGTGAACAAAATTGATCAAATCCAACCTTTGAGAGGCTTTGCAAATCAGTTGAAATGAGATACACATATCTTTGTTTTAACACAGTACCTCTTCTTTTTAAATTGGTTTCAAGTGCATCTAGTATAGGAATAAAATATTTTATCCTGAACTTATCTCTTGAAGAGAGTTTATCTAAAGCATCAGGACCAGGTGCACCTCCATCATTTCCTTGCCATTTCCTTACTCATTGTCTCCCTGTAATTAGCAATGTTATAAAATTTTGAGATTAAAAAAATCAAGTCTGCAATTTTTCCCATCAGATAAATCATAAAAAGAAGTTTAATTTGACACCTAATTCACTTTCATATCTTCAGTATTAAAAAAGTTATGGTCATTTTCATACTCGGAAATTAGCATCTTGTTCCCCATTGCCTTTCCATTGACTTAACTCAAAAGCTGTGATCGAGGACAGTCAAAAGCCCATAACTTTCTTAAAAATTAAAAGAACTCAATGACATTTTCAGTTATTATAGATTGAAGCATTCTGAAACAAATATGAAACAATCTTACTTGGATGACCTGAAATTAAAGCATATAATTAGTTAGTTACCCAATTGTAGCTAATTACAAAATTCAATTACTAGATCTAAACATCTATCCATTTCATAAGAAAAAATTAAAAACAATTTATAGCCTAAGTGTCCAATCAACATTCACACAATAATTCACAATATAACATGATTTTTAAATCTATTTGTCATTAATTTATAGGCCAAATTGAAGGAATTTAGTGTTTAATGCCCAGAAATCAATGGGCATTTAAATCATCTTGCGAGTGGGATTTTCTGGAACGCGATGGTTTGGAACATTGCAGTTGCGGTGAATTTAAACCCAATATCGGCAGGAAAAATTGCGTTCGTATGGGGACTAAATCATCATTTTGTAACATTAAATGTTGATTAAGGTCATCTAAAAAAGCAGGTTTATATGTAAAAATAAACAGCTTTCACTTACCTGTCCCCTACGTAAAATCCGTCCCCATTGTCGGCGTTCATGGCATTAGGAGCTACTTTTAATTTTACTCCAGCGCTGAAATAGTCGGGCTTTTTATTTTTATAAATTAACTTACCGGCAGTCGGAACGAACCTCCAGAAATAGATCACACTCCGACAAAAGAAAACTCCGGACGGCAAGGGAAAAAACGCATTTTAACCCCGCCCCATCACCCCCCCCCAAAGCACCAAAGTCGCGCACGCGGCCAGTGACAGAACTGCAGCACCGCTAAAGGTAAGTTTTGTAACATACCTAAATTAAGCTGATATGATGACTAGAGCAGCGGAGGGACAAAAGGAGAGGGGATGCAAGGGTTATTTGAAATTAGAGAAATTAATATTCATACCACTGGGTTGTAAGTTGCCCAAGCTAAATATGGGGTGCTGCTCCTCCAATTTGCCTTTGACCTCACTCTGACAATGGAAGAGGTCCAGGCCCGAAAGGTCAGTATTGGAATGTGAAGGAGAGTTAAAATGTTTGGCAACCGGGAGATCTTGTAGGACAAAGCGGACTGAGCGAAGGTGTTCAGCAAAACGATTTCCCATTCTACGCTTGGTGTCGCCGATATATAGGAGTCAACACCTGGAGCATACCATATCTTTTTGCGTGTTTAATTCATTTGTTCCATGTGCTCTCTATATCTCTTGTTCCTCTTTCCCCTGACTCCCAGTCTGAAGAAGGGTCTTGACTTGAAACGTCACCTATTCCTTTTCACCAGCGATGCTGCCTGACCCGCTGAGTTACTCTAGCATTTTGAGTCCATCTTCAGTTTAAACCAGCATCTGCAGTTCCTTCCTACTCATTGTACTCATCATTTGATTTGACAAAATGTTTTCACCATTACTTGGTACACGTGACAATGATAAACCAAAACCAAAACTAATTTCAGTGTTGTCAGCCAACAATGCTACCTACATTCTCATCTAATTCATTAATATAAATCATGAACAACAAAGGACTCATTCCTGTGCTGTACCGTCCTATGTTCTATATTTAACCAACACCGGACTCAGTACTGATCCATGTGGGAAATCTTTTGTTATAGGCTTTGAGTAATCTTGAGTAACACCCTAGCAGCACCCTCTGTCTTCTGCTTCAAGCCAATTCTGTAACCACTTGGGTAGCTCACCCTGGATCCCATGATCTAACTTTCCGGATCAGCCTACCATGTGTGGTACCTTGTCAAAGACCTTGCCGAACTCCACATAGGCAAAGGCTATCACATTGTCCTAATTAATATTCTCGGTAAGCTCTTCTAAGACATGATTCCCTGTGCATAAAGGTTTAAACATCATAAACATTTCATAAAATACCAAGACGTTGTGAATCAAAATGGTAGAATGGGTTCATGGGAAGCATATCTGTCAGTGTTATTTATCAAAAGATATTCTAGCTTTATCGTGCATCATGAATGCAGGTCTCTGGTATAAATATTACTTCAGAATTACATTCAAAGATAGGAACCATTGTCAACAGAATAAAGTCAAGTCTGAAGATCTATGTTACGTTTTATTGCTTAATTTTCTTTCACAAAGACTGGTGATGCAATATAGGAGAGAGGACCCTTGGGTTCACTACTGTTCTGTTACAAAACCTCAATGCCTTGTGATTGAATTCCATGATATTGCCTTCTTGTATCATGGTGGTGAAAAGAAAAGATGCAGTATAAACTAAAGAGGTCAATTGTAAAAAGGCTGCTGGAAAAGAAAGACAAAGGGATGTGTATGCATCGGTATTTGAAAGTGGCAAGTTGAGAAGACTGTTAAAAAGTTATCAGGGTGTGTTTGTTCTTTATATATAGATTGTGCAAAAACAAGAGAGCTACTTAAAACACCAAACATTTGTGACAACTGATGTATTGTGCACCCCAATTCAGGAATAATGTCAACTGAAAGTCTATTGTGGAGATACATATGAATATCGTTGAAGATATAAAAAAAAAGGCTGCAGATGCCTTTTTTGTTATTTCCCTCAGACCAGAGTCCCTGATTGGACTGTTCCAGGATGGGGAGGAATCTGTCTACAGACAGGAATTGTCACAGCTGGCATCCTGGTGCCGTAGCAACAACCTAGAGCTCAATGCTCTTAAGACAATGGAATTGATTATAGACTTTAGGAGAGATCCCCCTCCCCTCACCCCACTCACCATCAACAACACCACAGTCACATCTGTGGAGTCTTTTAAGTTCCTGGGAACCATCATCTCCAGGGACCTTAAGTGGGGGGCTACCATCGACTCCACAGTCAAAAAGGCACAGCAGAGGATGTAATTCCTGCGGCAGCTGAGGAAGCACAGTCTGCCACAGGCAATGATGGTCCAATTCTACACGCCCATCGTAGAGTCTGTTCTCACCTTCTCCATCATGGTCTGGTTTGGCTCAGCCACCAAGCACGATACCTGGAGGCTGCAGCAAATCTTCCGATCACCAGAGAAGATTATTGGCTGCAACCTTCCATCCATTGATGAACTGTACACTCCAAGGGTCAGGAAGATCCCTCTCACCCTGGCCACAAACTCTTTTGAATCACTTCCCTCTGGAAGGCGACTCCGGACTGTCAAAGCTGCCACAGCCAGACATAAAAACAGTTTTTATCCACGAGTAGTTGCTCTACTGAACAGCCAAAAATCTGTAGCCTCCCTTTGATCTGGTATTTTGTTGGTTCACATGCTTGATCAATGGTGTTTTATCATTAATGTTTTATTATTATTAATGTTTAGTGTTTTCTGAGTTATTCGCGACTATCACTGTATGTCATGTTGTTACTTGTGGACGGAGCACCAAGGCAAATTCCTTGTATGTGAATACATGGCCAATAAACTTACTTACTTACTTACATACTTACTTCTTACTTATTAACTTACTTACTTATCAGGGACATTTGGTAGAATTATGAGTCTACTTGCACCTCCTTCAACACCATCGACTGTATCCATTGTTCATGATGTGGACTGTTATACATCAGCGAGACCAAACGTAGACTGGGTGATTATTTCGCTAAAAACCTTCGTTCAGTCCGCCTGGACCTACCTGATCTCCCGGTTGCTAAACACTTTAATTCCCCTTCCTATTCCCACACTCACCTTTCTGTCCTAGGTCTCCTCCATTGTCAGAGTGAGGCTAAAAGCAAATTGGAGGAACAGCATCTCATATTTCACTTGGGCAGTTTACAACCGAGCGGTATGATAATTGATTTTTCTAACCAAGTAACTCCTGCATTCCCTCTCTCTCCATCCCTCCTCCACCTAGGTTTTTCTTTCTCACCTAGCTATAGCCTTATCATTGTTACTTTTTTGCACATCTTTCATTCATTTGTTCTAGATCTTTCTACATCATCGTCTATATCCTTTCCCGTGACTTTGAGTCTGAAGAAGGGTCTCGACCCGAAAAGTCACCCATTCCTTCTTTTCAGAGATGCTGCCTGCCTCGCTGAGTTATTCCAGCATTTTATGTCTATCTTTGGTATAATTGTGAAATGTTTTGCTGGAGTTGCTGGAGACGATGTTTGCAATGGTACAGTGGATGTAGATTTACATTTGTTGGTCAAGCAAGCAGAGTAAGAATATTGTATGCACTTTATTGTTATCTGGAATGGATTGTTGGCTGTGGTACAAGAGCTGGGCAGTAGGTCGACTAGTGCTGTACTTTTGGAGAACCAGCTCGGGCACATGTGGTGACTGTGGCATTACTCGGTGATGTGTGTATCTATGTATCCAGAATTATGGCTGGGCTTGCATGCTATTAGGGGCTACAAAATGAAGTTGGGCGGAATGGTTGGAAACAACGCATCCCTCTCCATCAAGCTCAATGTATTCTATGCTCATTTGGAAAAGACAGTCAGTGAAATGATAACCTGTGTCCTGACAGCCTCAGGTGCACCTGTACCTACGGTCGATGTCCCACTAGCCGAGAGCAAGGGTGCAGAAAGCAAATGGCCCAGATGAAATCCCGGCCGTGACCTCAGATATTGCACGGAGGAACCAGCAGGGGTATTTGCAGACATCTTTAAACTCCCCTTACTCAGATTGATTGATTGCATTTATTTATCATTAAAAAATAAATTTGAATGAGATGTTGATGCCATGCAGTCATAACAATAAAAAGCAAACAAAACACACAAATACATAATTTGATACATAATAAACATCCATCACAGTAACTCTCCTCCAGGCACCTCCTCACTGATGGAAGGTAAAAACAAGTCTTATCTCTTCCTTGCTCCTTCCACAGTCAGGCAGTCAAACTGCTGCGTCAAGGCGATCGAGGCTCTTGATATTGAAACCCCTGACTGGCGATGGATGACCCTGTGGTTGAGCCCCCTCCTCCCTCCCCCTTCTGAATAAATCTCTTCTTTAATGTCTAACTTGTTGTTATATTTTAAGAGTTATTCACATTTTAAGTATTAATAAATCCTTTTTACACTTGCCGTGCCCGTCAACTGCACCTGCGCAGTAATACCTGCATGTTCTATGTCACAATGGGAACCCAATGGGTGGGAATGGCTGCACTGCCAGAGAGCCGCTAAGAGTGGATGGGGGATTGGGTTGAGGGGGGATGGAGTGCATGGGGGGAGATGGGCAAGGGGCAGACTGGGATGGTTGAGGGTAGGAGGGGGGGGATCAGGGGCGTCATAACGGGAACCCATCAGCCGCGCCTGCACAGTTGGGGGCTATGTGTGAGTGGTGGAATATTGCATTGGGAAACCAGGTCTCCCGTGTGAGAATTCTAGTACACAACTAAAAATAGACTATTACATACATCTAATGCTAACAATAAGACAAAGAAAGAAGAAAGACAGACAGACTGCAGTGAGTAAATGAAGATCTGCAGTTCCCATGAGTTCCAAAGAGACTACTCTCATCTCTGTGCCAAAAGAAGGCAAGGTAGCCTATCTTAATGATTATTGTTTGATGGCTCTAACATCCACCATCAAGAAGAGCTTTGCGAACCTGGTCGGCGCACATCAACTTCAATTATACAGGCAGCCTTGATCCATGACAATTCACCTACCTCCATAATAGGTGTCAATGGTTATGGGAAGAATGGGGTTAGGAGGGAGAGATAGATCAGCCATGATTGAATGGCGGCGTAGACTTGATGGGCTGAATGGCCTTATACTACTCTTATCACTTATGATCTTATGAATAGGTGCACGGCAGACTACACCTCCCTGGCCTTACACTCATTCATGGAACATCTGGATAACAAGAACTCCCATGTCAAACTCATCATTTTACTTCGGAGTCACGTGAGTGATTCCGTGAAGAAGTCCTGCCAGTCTGCATGCACGTCATTACGTCTGACGCATGGCGCACTGATGGGCTGGCAGGCGCGTAGCTCCACCAGCGGTAAGATAAAAACCCTGAGGTAAGTTTTAAACTTAGCTGAGGTCGTTTCAGTTGACAGCCTGGTGCTCAGAAAACAACCTGGCTCTGAACACCAAGAAAACCAAAGAGCTCATTGTCGACTTCAGGAAGCACAGCACCGACTTAGCCCCCTTATACATCAAAGGCGAGTGTGTGGAGAGGGTCCACACCTTCCAGTTTCTCGGTGTCCTCATCTCCGCTGACATCTCCTGGACAGACAACATCACAGCGGTCATCAAGAAGGCTCAGCAGCGGCTGCACTTCCTGAGGGTCCTCAGGAAGCACAACCTAGACTCCAACCTGCTGCTGACCTTCTACCGCTCGTCCATTGAGAGCCTGTTGACATACTGCATTACAGCTTGGTACGGCAGCTGCACCATGGCAGACAGGGAGAGGCTTCAGAGGGTAGTCAGGGCAGCACAGAAGATCATCGGCTGCCCTCTCCCCTCTCTGATGGACATTTACACCTCCCGCTGCCTCAACAGGGCGAAGAACATTATCAAGGACAGCTCCCATCCTGCATTTGGCCTGTTCAACCTGCTACCCTCAGGGAGGTGCTATAGGTGCATCAGCACAAGGACAAAGACTCAAGAACAGCTTCTTTCCAAAATCCATCATCTCCCTGAACTCACACATGCATTGACTTCACAGCCTAACCCCCGGACTTTCATCTATCCACCTACTGTAATTTGTACTGTAACTGTAACCCATACTGGATATCGGAATCCTATTATCCATTCTATTATCCATTGTCTTTTTATAGATATGTATATAGCGCTGCAGAAACTGTGCACCTTTCCCCCCCCCCCCCCTTTTTGTCTTGTTTTTGCACTGAGTAGGAGCAGTATTTAATCTCACTGTACATGTGTATAGTGACAATAAAAGGCATTCTGATTCTGATTCTGATTCTGATTCTGATTCTGCAGTCGGTAAATCTTGTTTGCAGGAACAAGTCGGCTATGGAGAAAACGGTTAAGGGAAGGTCGAGGCGGTCAGCTGGGAAAACAGCTACAGAAGACCGCGGCAGTGCAGGTAGCGGGCGGCCGCCCATCTCGCCTTCAGAGTCGCTGGCGGCACGGCCAGTGGCTTCCGACTTGGTGCCGGTAGAAGGCACCATGGCTAATCCGGTGGGCCGGAAAGTCACCAAAACGTCGGTATGGCCCATAGACTCTGATGAGTCGGGTCAGGGGGATAGTCCTCCCATGATGGATGACGTTTTTGGGCAGCTGTGCAGAGCTCCTCATCGAGAGGATGCTCCATCCCGATATGCTCGAGGACAACGAGCTTTATATCCGCGGGTCTTCTCGGAGGCACGTGGCAGCAGCACCTGTAGAAGGGCTGCATAATGTCTCCCTCTTGGAGGAGGAGAGTACAAGGAGACAGTTTTGTTCTGACTCCGAGATCGGGGGTATGGCTAGTGAGCATACCTCAAGGCAAGGAGGCCAGGAATCTGGGGTGCCAAGCCTGGCATCTAAATTTGCTATCCCAGCTGGAACTGGGGGGCCACTGAATGAGTATATGGCCAGGACCTTAAACTACATGGTCTCACACCAACTTCAAAACCTCACGATGGAGGAAACCTCCAAAAAATACCAGACACCCACAAATTGTGCCTCATTCAGAGTTCCAACTGTGAACCACCCAATCTGGGGTCACATGCGTGCTGGGATCAGAGCCCAAGAACTGAGGCTCCAAAAGATTCTAAATCTGCTTGCTTCAGGAATCACAGCATTCGCTAGGTTGGTTGATGATGGGGCTCTCTCTGAGGAGCAGCAGGATGTGCTTGCTCTAATGTGCAATGCACATTTTGAGATAAACTGTTTGAGGAAGAGTGCAATCCACCCCATGCTGAATCCCAAGTTTGCGGCACTATGCAAGGCAAGCAATGTGCAGCCGCCGAATTTACTGTTCGGTGACGACCTATCGAAACAGGTCAGAGAACTGGATGATGAGACGAAAACGGTCGGCCTCATAAAAGCCCAACTGACCAGCAAAAATCCCCTCTGGCGGCAGCACCCCTACCAACGGTTCGCTGAATTGGCTTCAGGCCAAGGACCAAGCCGGGCCCAGCCAATTATGCGCAATTGGAGCATGCCAACATTCTTCCCCTCCAGGATCTGGTTCTTTTCAGAAATGTATGGGCCAGTCACAAGTCGGTGGGAGGTTACATTTGTTTTTCAATGAGTGGTGTTGTATAACCTCAGATTTGTTTATACTGCACAGTATACTAGGGTTTCGAATTGAATTCATTTTCAAATTCTGCCCACCTACACAGCATACATGGAGACGGACATTCTGTTTTTCACAACACGAGTCTTTAGATGTACAAGCTGAAATTGAAACGCTAGCTCCAAAAGGGGTAATTGAGACATTTTTTCATCAATCTCACCAATTTGTGTCTAATATATTCCCTAGACAAAAGAAGGATGGTGGATGTCACATAATTTTTGATCTAACCCGATTTAACTCCTATGTGGAAAAATGGAAAGTTTTGTTACAGCCAAACAACTGGTTTCCAAAGGATGCTATATGACATGCAGAGACTTCAAAGATGCATACTATTCAGTACCCATTCATTACAATCACCGGTGCTATTTGAAATTTAGCTGGATGAAGCAATTATGGCAGTTTAAAGCATTGCCTAATGGATTAACTTCGGCTCCTAGATTATTTACAAAATTGTTGAAACCGGTGTTGGGTCTACTCCGGGCTCACGATCATATTGTCATGGCCTATTTGGATGATATCCTAATCATAGGCAAGACTCAGCAATCAGCTGAATTATCTGTTTCAGCTACCAAACCCATGTTTGGGAGATTGGGGTTTCTCATCTATCCAGTTAAATCCAAATTGACACCATCTATAGTCATTGGTTATTTGGGGTTCACCATTAATTCAACTCACATGTCTGTGACTCTGCCTCCAGTCAAGAGGTCAGAGTTCATAGAAGCTTGTAACAACCTCGTTGATAAGCAACAATCTTCTATTCGGCATGTGGCTAGTATAATTTGCAAATTAGTGGCTGCTTTTCCAGCCGCACAGTTTGAACATTTACATTATCAAAATTTGTAATGTGCAAAGGAGCAGGCACTCATAAAGCATGCAGGTCATTTCGATAGACCTATGCAGTTACCAGCTGAAGCCGTTGGTGAGTTACAGTGGTGGATAGCAAATATTTGGCATTGCTCCAGTAAAATTCGGATTGATACACCTTCAGTTATTTTACAAACTGATGTTAGTGCTCTAGGATGGGGAGCTACTGATACCACCTCCAGCTGTGGGGGCAGATGGAATATGCATGAAGCATTAATTCTTCAATCACATGGTATGAACTATTTAGAGTTGTTGAGAGCACTCTATGGCTTAAAGGCGTATTGTACTCGTATGCATGATTTGTATGTGCAGCTTCAGATTGACAACACTACAGCAGTAGCATACGTTAATCACATGGGTGGAATCAAGTTGATATCATGTGATAAGCTGGCTAACCTGATCTGGCACTGGTGTATTACAAGAAACATCTGGATTTCAGCTACGTATTTACCAGGTAGATTTAACATGGTGGCAGACACCAGGTCATGGAAATTCAATGACAACACAGAATTGATGTTGAATTGTGAAATATTCAATGATATTGTCCCTCGGTATGGCATACCCGAGATTGATTTGTTTGCATCCGCATTGAATCACCAGTTACCAAAGTATGTTTCATGGGAACTAGCCCCTGGGGCAGTGGCGGTAGATGCATTCTCGTTACATTGGGGTGGAATGTTTTTATATGCATTTCCCCCATTTTGCCTCATCAGCCGGTGCTTGATTAAAATCGAGCAGGATTCCGCCTCAGGCATTTTGGTAGTTCCCAACTGGCCTACACAGCCATCATTTCCACTAGTTCTGAGACTAATAACACAGCCTTTTATGGTTATCCCCAAAAGCAGTAATCTGCTAGTTCATCCTGTAACTGGGGAGAATCATCCACTACATGACTGTATTAATCTATTGATTTTCAGATTCTGGGGAGACCGTTCCTGGTGCTCGGACTATCAGGGCGTACGGTGGATGTGATTACGGCGGCCTGGAGGGATAGTACTGAAAAACAATATATTTCTCATATCAAGAAATGGGAGGTGTTCTGCTTGCAGTCGGACATTTCATATCATACGGCAAGCATACCTGACATGTTGGAATTTCATTCCACGCTATATTTTGATGAGCTACTTAGCTATAGTGCCATCAGTAGTGCCAGGAGTGCCTTATCGTCCTACCTGTGGCAAGGATCGGGACAACACTCTGTTGGGTTTCACCCTTTAATATGTCGGTTCATGAAGGGTATTTTTAACTGTAAACCCCCAGGCCCAGGTACACGGAAATCTGGGATGGGAGCGTGGTTCTCGCGCTGCTTCGCCAATGGGCTCCAGTAACATCTCTGTCATTGCCCAGACTCACTCTTAAAGTGGTTATGCTCATGGCGCTGGTTTCAGCGCAATGTGTCCAGACATTGAAGAAGCTTTGACTGGACAGGATGGTTTCATCTGTCAACAACTTAACCTTTTATGTTTATGATTTACTTAAGCAGAGCAGGCCAGGGACGTAAGGACTTAAACTTGATTTTATGTCATACCCCATAGATCTTCGCCTATGTGTAGTTACTCACTTACAGCGGTATATCAAGGTCACCAAGAGCCTCAGAGGCCCTGAATTAGCGTTATTCACCTGTGTCAACTGAAGCAGTGCGTCGTATGGAGTGAATCTACGGCATGAAAATCACAGAGCTTTAAAGCCTTCACGGAATCACTCACGTGACTCCGAAGTAAAATAGTAAGATTAAACGAGAACTTACCAGTTTGAAGTTTGATCTTTATTTTATGAGGAGTTACGATGAGCGATTACGTGCCCACCACTCCCAACCCTCATATCACAAAGGTCATCTGGTAGTTCTAGGTTTCTAATCTTACTATGTTACTTCAATTACTGGTACCTGTGATTTCACACCGCTGCTTTGAAGATTGACGCGCATGCGGACTGGCGGGATTTCCTCACGTAATCGCTCATCGTAACTCCTCATAAAATAAAGGAGTTCAAACTTCAAACTGGTAAGTTCTCGGACCCCTCCCCCCCTGCAAGTTGTTCCTTGACTTCCTTATCATACACCACAATCATTAAGGATAAAACATCCTCCATGATAACTCTCAACATTGTTTCCTCACAAGGATGTACTCTTTGCCCCTTACTATACTCACTATGTACTTACTTTGACTGTGTGGCCAAATTCTGATCTAACTCCATTTACAAGTTTGCAGATGATATGACAGTGGTGGACTGGATCTAAGACAATGATGAGATGGAGTACAGGTGGAGATAGAGTGCTTAGAAAACTGGTGTCAAGACACAACCTCTCCCTCAATGTCAGCAAATCGAAGGAGCTGATCGTCAACATCAGGGCACGAGGTGATGTACACACCCCAGTTAGCATCAATGGTGCTGATGTGAAGATGGTCGAGGGCTTCTAGTTCTTATGTGTAACTATCACCAACTATTTGTCCTGGAAAAATCACATTGATGCTACAATACGGCCAAGAAAGCCCACCAATGCCTTAACTTCCTCAGAAGACTAAGGAGGTTGTAAGGGGACCTGATAGAAGTATATAAAATTATGAGAGGCATAGACAGGTTAGGCATTCCCAATCTTTTTCCAAGGAATGAAAATATCAAATGCTAGAGGGCATAGCTTTAAGGTGCGAGGGTAAAGTCTAAAGGAGGTGTGCGGTGTAATTCATTTTGTACAGGGTTGTGATTGCCTGGAATGTGCAGCCTGGGGCAGTGGTTGAGGCAGATACAATTGTAGCATTTAAGAAACATTTGGATAGGCACATGGATATGTAGGGAATGGATGGATATGTGGCATGGTAGCACAGCGGTTGAGTTGCTCTTGCAGCGCCAGAGACCCATGTTCAATCTGGCTACGCATGCTTGACTGTATGGAGTTTGTATGATGTCATTTATACGTTCACCCCATGACTGCATGGGTTTTCTCTGAGAATTTTGGTTTTGTCCCACACTCCAAAGATGTACAGGTTTGTAGGTTAATTGGCTTGGAATTTTAAAAAATGTAAATTTTTCCCTAGTATAGAATAGTGTTAATGTGCGGGAATGGCTGGTTGGTGCAGAATCGTTGGGCTGAAGGGCCTGTTTCCGTGCTGTATCTCTAAACTAAACTAAATGTGCGGGCAGATTGTGGGCTGAAGGACTCGTTCATGCGCTGTTCCATTTTATGTTCTATGTTCACACATATTCTCCCGCAAATGCAATAGAAAATAGGAAAAACATATTTAAGCACTTTGGGATCAATAATCACGATTGATAATTGAACTGTATTTTTAGGCTCCCAATTTTACACATTAGGAACAGGTATCTTGGCAAAAATGTATCCACTTATTTTGTAACCTTGATGCAGCATTGAATGCCCTATTTTTAAAAATCAATTGGACTTGAGATTGTTGAGGCATAATTCACTGGTGAATTCGTAAAATAATTCAAATGGTAGTTAGTAATAATGTTCATCAACCTTTTGTGTGACTAGAAATTGATATTTTCATTCAACACAGAGGGGCACTGGGGATTTGCGAGAGGAAAATGTCAGAATCAATAGTAATTTGAGACACACAAGGTATCCTGTGGGATACTCTCTGGTGGTACATCATGTCATTGGTTTGAAAGGAGAACCAAACAAATGTGTTAATTTTTGCTGCCGTGAAAACTCTAAGGAGGTCAGCATACATATGTCTAATTCGAAAGGTAGCCAATCTGTATCCCAGACAATAAATATCACATTGGCAATATTCACAGGTTTTAGAATTGACCTAATTGTGCTTCAAATCAAAAGCTCATCCTCATTTGGATTTTGTATATATACTATGCTTGAAGATTCAAAACATTTACTTTCATATGTTGTGAAATTATGTAACGTTTTAAGTGTATTAATGACCTTTCTTCGATAATATTTTAAGGCTTCTACTTTACATTACTGATAGGTTTTATACTGTATCAATTAAGAGTAAGCGATAGCTGATACTAATGTAATGGTGTTGGCTCAGATTCGGGTGTTGGTAATGAGAATAAAATTACTGAAATTGTGCCAAAACTACTTCAGTACCTGCCAACAACTTCCTGTACTGCTGTCAGCAATTTACTGTGAGCTGTGCTCAAATATTAACTCAACACGAAGGAGCAAATAAGGGTGAGACAACTTGGGCTAATATGCCAACTTTTGGAGAAAGATTTTACATCAGGTCATGATGAAGTGCAGGGATTCTTCAGAAAAAGAGTTGCAAGAATCCTAAGAATAGATTGTTACCTTAAATAGTTCTGCAGTTTATTAATCAAAAAGAGACATTATTATCCTCCCAACTTTAATGTGGATTTATTGTATGTCTTTAAAATATGAGGATTGCCATTTCATATTTCTTTGTTATGTCAAGCACAAAATACTGGAATAACTCAGCAGGTCAGACAGCATCTTAGGGGGCTTGGATAGGTAATGTTCCAGGTCAGAATTCAACGGGTTCACTATCCAAAACATTCTTTTTCATTTTTCTTTTTAAAGTTTTTCACATCTTTATCACTTCTGAAAGTTATACAGTTGGCAGTTTTGTGTGTGTGAATCTATTCTACCTTTAAGATAAAATTGTACATATTCTCCATTTCTAAAGCTGGATCAAAGATGGATGGTTGCTTTTTCTTGGCAAGTTATCCAATGCTCCCTAAAATTTCCGACCATGTAGTGTCACAAAAGTTCCATTTGCAATTCACGGGCACAATATAAGTTTCTGTTTTAAGTAGTGCTCAATGTGCATCAATACAATGAGTGCTTAATATGGAAGAATTTGCCTCTGTAGTAGTGAATCAAGTGAGCCAATGCCCAGGCTCATCAGGATTCCTTTATATTTCTGCCAAGACTATTTGATGAAATAGAAAGGCCAAACAGATTGTTGCTCAAGGACCAAGATTCACAGCCACAAATAGAAGATTAAAAAATAGGATACTGTGTCACTGGCGGGATGCACGGTGGTTGAACCTTACTCCAGTGGCTTTGATATCTCAGAAGATTAATAAGATGCTGCAGTCCTTGCTTAGTGAAGGTCTTCAGGATCAGTATTGCCTTTTTCATAACTTTCACTGTGATGAATAGACTGTTCCTGGACAGACACCAAAAAGGCATGAAGCTGGAGGAGATTCCAGTTTATGTGAATAACAGTTAGTGGTTGGTCTGTTTGAATAATTGCACATGTTGTGCAAGGTTAAGCATGAAGTCTTCTGGCTGTGCCTTACAAAACTAAAAAAAAGTACTAAAGATATAATTGCCTTTCTTATTTCCCAAGAGAATATAAAAAAGTTCAGGCAATTGGACCCATCTATCATTTCTCCTTTAAAAGTGGAGCAGTTCCTTTCCAATTCGTCTTGCTGATAACCCACAACGTTGGATTGTTGTGTCAGCACAGTCAGTCTGTAGTGCTGCTTTACCCCTGTTTTAACATAGAGACCATCTGCAAAGCATTGTTATGGAGAAGGGATTATCTCAAAACCATTATCGTCATAGCTTTAAACTAGTCAGGAAAAAGTATACATTTAACTGTTGTCAAAGAGGCTTCCTTGGGAATTGGAGCAATTAACATCTATTCAGATAATTTCCAAGATCAAATGGCCAAAACTCATTTATTCATTGGCTCCTCACAAGAGAGGAGGAACTTACATCTACTTTACAATCACTTGCATTTATAAAATGTACTGATTTTTAAAAGCCAACCTGGTGTTTCAATTATATGTATATCCACACCTACAAGAATAGCTCTCCTTTTCACTAGAATAGATTAGAATATTAAAAGTAGAATATTTCGAGCTTTTAGGACATTTGAAAAAAGTAAGCGAACCCATCAGATAAACTTGGGATAAAGAAGGAAACAATCTGATGCAACATTTTCCTTCCATTTATTGGAATATCACAGTGATTTTCTTTAAAACAGAAGGTAGAACAGAATTAATGCTGAGAATTAGGCAAGAATGCTAACATGCTGAGAATTAGTCAAGATTGTTCTTTTGTCTCAATGCAAAGTTTTCTAATTAGTATCATGGAGTGTTTAGTATTTATGCCATAAAGGAACCAACCTCCAATGCTCTGTCTTTTTAGTGATGGCATGATTCAAACTGCTAATTCAAATAATTATTTTTTTCATGCACCAAATAAATCACCATCGCACCCTGTCAGTCATCACCTCTCCTATCTGTGGAAGAATCTGCAGCTCCCATATTGGCTTCAATTGCTATCTCGGAGACCACAAACTGAAGGGGAAATAAGTCACCTTCAGTAACAAGAAACTGACATAAAAAAAGAGGAGAGTGTTTAAGAGCTTTAAGGTACCAGAACACTCTGCAAAATGGCCTTCAATTGATTACAAAGGCTGCTGAGATAGTGCATCAGCGGAAAGGGGCATAAATCTACCGAGCTCTATCAGAGTAGCAATCTTCCTGCCGCCTGCTCATGGTTTGACTTATTATCTCTCAGCCAGCAGGTTGTTCCTATAATGGGCAGCACGGTGGCGCAGCGACCGAGTTTCTGCCTTACAGCGCTTGCAGCGCCGGAGACCCGGGTTCTATCCCGACTACAGGTGCTGTCTGTACGGAGTTTGCACATTCTCCCCGTGACCTGCATGAGATTTCTCCAAGATCTTCGGTTTCCTCCCACACTCCAAAGACGTATAGGTATGTAGGTGCAGTAAATTGGCTTGGTAAATGTAAAACTTGTCCCTAGTGCATGTAGGATAATGTTAATATGTGGAGATCACTGGTCGACATGGACTTGGTGAGCCGAATGGCCTGTTTTCGCACCACATCTCTAAACTAAAAAAAACTAAACTCCTGTTGTTCGAATGGAGGCTATCGATAGAAGGATTGAATCCTGACTGCTTCCAGGATAACGGGCATTCACCTGTATGACATGTCACCTGCACGGCAGGCTGTCCTCACTCACTAACTCAACCTATTAGCAGTGGGGAATTCTGTCCCATTGACGAAAATGACTGAATTCATCTGGGTCACACAGGTTTGTTATATACTCTTATTGGTACCTTGTACCACAAGGCAGCCTGCAATTTATCCAATCAAAACCTGAGCCTGCTATACCTCGTTATATTTGGTGGTCTATACCCCTCAACCATTATTACGTAAATAACTTGAACCATGGCCGGCAGCACAAATGGAATTGGTACACTTAGCCATTCAAGCTAATGCCATGGATTTATGTTCACAACTATATCTCTGGGACCTGCTGCCAAGATACAGGGACCAAATCTGCCAGGTTGCCCTACTGTTTGGGACATCAGGAGGTCCAGCAGCAGAGCCCAACCTTGTTGTCTCAGATCTGGCACTAGGTCTGACACTTCATTGATTGCAGTGGGGTTTGTTAGGACAAGTTTTTATAGGATAAGGGGAGGATATGTTATTTTACAAATCATCTCGTGTTGGCCTTGAATTTCAGAGGTGTGAATGAATGAATGTGAATGAATAAATGGATGAATGAATGATACATTATTGCCACATGTGACAAGACATAGTGATATTCTTTATTTTGCAGACCCAAGGTATGCAAAGAGTCACCACACACGGGGCCTTGACAAAGTTACAAAGTATCCTATGCCAGGTCTTCCTTTTTCTACCCACCCAACCCCCTCATGGCAGGACCTCCTTTGTTTCTTCCCCCTCCCCACATCCCCCTCACGGCTGTTTCCCCACACCAGGTCCTCCTTTCTTTCTCCCCCTCCCCCCATGGCAGTAATCCCAATCTGGGTCCTCCTTTGTCCTCGGTGGCATGTCCGTCCTCCAGCACTCAGGTTGTCCATCCTTGACTGCCGGCACCATGCTCAACCTTGACCGCTGGCACCCTCAACAACCTTCATCGTCGACCACCGGCACGGCGCCCTCATCGACTGGCCAACCCGACTACCTGGTTAACCGTCGCCAGGTCCACACCTGACGCCTCCATGGTGTCCACCCAGAGTCCAGGCGTGCAGCTCCGCTGACCCAGCCGCCCAGGTTCTTTGTGACCTCCTGGAAAGTGCCTGCCCCTTTTTTTTAAATGCTTAAAATCATTACCAACTTTAATAGAAGACAAAGCTCTTCTGATAACATTGCCCTTTATCAATGTAGGGATGAGTTTGTGTTCGATCACATAAAGTCTAGGTGCTGCCTCGATGATGTTTCCAGTGTGTGTGTGTGGTTGTGTGAGTGAAAGGTCAACAAAATAGACCTGTTGAATATTGCCCAAGTTGTAGTGTGTTGCGGGGACCATGGGTGGCTGTTCCAACCTGTGGATTTGACGAGTTTGGTTTGGCATCTTATCTTATAACATGGTCAGGTTTCCTTCATTAGTGCAGCAAATTCACTTCACTGCCTTCAAAGCACTTTGAGGAATAATGATAGGAATGTGTTGTGCTATATAAAAGGTGTATTTTTCCCTGACAAGTGGGAATGAGATGAAGCAATCTTTCTGTGTGAAGTAATCTTCAACAGCCTCCTCCAAGTAACAACATTGCAAACTGCAAGATATTTATCATTTCTCCAGGAACTCCTTGAAAGGGGTCAGGCAAATAAAAAAAAACAATAGCCATAGTTACAGAGATAAGCTGAAGCTAGTTTTTTAACCTTGGTCTGCAGCTGCAGTTGTGCCTGTCCCAAAATAGTGGATTTAACTCAAAATGGCCAGGAAATTGATGCCTGTTCGGTAGCACAAAACTCACTAAACTCTACTTTTCTACCCTGCCCCAAAATTAATTCCATAAGAGACAATGGAGACAAAAAGGGCATCAAGGTGGCACAGTGGTAGAGTTGTTGCTTATCAGCGCCAGATCCAAATTCAATCCGGACTAAAGGGGGTTGTCTGTAATTAGTTTGTTAGTTCTTCCCATGATCTGCGTAGGTTTTATACGGGTGATCCGGCTTCCTTCCACACTCCAAAGACATACAAGTTTTTAGGCTAATTGGATTTGTAAAATGGTAAATTGTCCCAGGTGTGTGTATAGGATATTGCTAAAGTGTTGGGATTGCTGACCAGGTGGACTCGGTGGGCCAAAGGGCCTATTTCCACACTCTATCTCTAAATTAAGATAAACTAAAAAGCTAAATTGAAAGCAGATAGTGTAGTGGGAAACATCACCAGCCTAACATCAACCTTATTAATCAGGAATCTCATTTTTTGAGAATGAAACTATTCAAGAGATCAGGATAATGATTGCTTTTAGCAGTGCAGTAAATATCACCACCCTGCTGAACGCAATCAGTGAGTTGATCATAACTTGGTCTGTTGAGGCAGTATCCCCATTGTGTGTCAACAGTCCAGTCTAAGTTGGCACATCAGAAACCAGAAGGGGCTTAATGTTTTGGCAGCTTTCTCAAACCCATTATGGATGGCCCTATGGGATCAATTGCCATTCTGTTACTGTATCAGTTGGATCCACTTTGAGTCCAGAATTGAGAATACCTCGGTGCAAAGCAGGCACCACTTCTGGATGGGCCAGCCATGAGCTTATATAAAGGATATCCCGAAAGTTTCAAAGGCTTCAGATGTACATAGAATATGTACTATGTAGGGTGGCACAGTGCAGTGGTAGAGTTACTACCTTGCAGCACCAGAGACCTGGGTGCTATCGTGACTAATGGGCCTGTCCCACTTAGGCGATTTTTCAGGCGTCTGTCGGCGACTGTCAAGTTGCCGGCATTCGCCTGAAAAAATGGCAAAAGGAACGGCGGCTGTCAGAGTGGAACACACACACAAACACATCGCAAAGATGGGGGACAGGGCAAGCAGCGGGAGCACTGTCTGAAATTCACACGTTGCAAAGCCAAGGTGATACAGGCACACACCGCGATGAACAGAAAGGTTGGCGCTGTAATTAAGACTGCTAAAGCACAGTGTATGGTAAGTCCTTTAAAGGAGGGGGGGTGGGGAGGAGGGGGAGGGAGGAAGGGGAGATGGGGGAAGAAGGAGGGAGAAGGATGGATTACAACCTTTAAGAAGCCAGACAACTTTTAAGAAGCCAGAGATACACGGCTGTGAAGCTTGGCGGACATTTAACATTACCGGTCGGTTATACTTGGTTTCGAAAACTACTGCTTACGTTTTTCTTCCCCAATGAGCCAATGAAATTCACCGGTCAGCACTGGCTACAACCTACAAGAACCTACGAGAACCTTCGGCCTCCTAGCAACCCTCTAGGACCTCCCGGCGACCCACCTACGGCACGAGAATTTTTGTTACTCTCAATGGCGGCTTCATTCTAGTCGCCGCTAATTTTTCAACATGTTGAAAAATTTGCGCCGACCATAATGAGGCTGCAACTAGTTCCCAGAATGCAGGAACTCCTCACGACCATGAAGGTGACTCCCCGGCAACCACCCGCGAACATGTGGCGACCATGAGGCGACGACTGCATAGTCCCCTGCAGTCGCCTAAAAAGTCACGTAAATGGGACAGGCCCATAAGGGTACTGTCTGTACGGAGTTTGTATCTTTTCCCCGTGACTGCATGGGTTTTCTCTCAGATCTTCAGTTCCTCCGACATTCCAAAGATGTACAGGTTTGCAGGTTAATTTTCCTTATTATGTGTAAATTGTCCCCAGTGTGTGTAGGGCAGTGGTAATGTGCGGAGATCGCTGGTCCATGCGAACTCGGTGGGCCAATAGGCCTATTTCCGCACTGTATCTCTAAACTAACCTAAGCATTGAACAACAGGATGACACAAGACAGCTAAATGAGACTCTAACCCTCTGACTTCTCTCTGGATGAAATACATTTCAGGGCATTTTTTCGAAGAGGTAGTTGACTCAAACATTTAGCTGTCACAAACCCTTCGGCCCACAATGTTAGTGCTGAACATGATCCCAAATTAACCTGATCTCACATGATCCATATCATGCTATACATTGCTCTTCCATATGCTATATCTAAAAGCCTCTTAAATGCCACTATTGTATCTGCCTCCACTACCAACCTTGGCAGGAGGTTTTAGGCCCCCACTACTCACAGTGTGAAAGTTTTTCCCGGCATATCCCCATTAAGCTATCCCCCTCTCACCCTCTGCCCTGCCCTCTAGCCCTGCCCTCTAGTGTCAGGCAATACCACCCTTGGAAATGCATGTTTCTGCTAGGACAAACATGGCGGATAGGACTGCTGTCCACTTCTCTTCTTGGAATACCTTAAGCATTTATAGCAACAGCATAACCTTGGCATATCTTAGCTTTCTCTAAACGCCCACCCACACTGTCCCCAACATACTCACCTTATTTTTTAAAGTAATTTCACATTGCTGTCCAGCCTGCAAATGAAAACATACACATTGTTTTACAAAGCTAATAGCATTTTAAGCCCCGGTAACCATTGCTAATGCAATGTTTTATTTAGCTTGAATTGAAGTTTCTTTTTAATATGGATCATCATAACCCATGGACAGGGTCTGAAAGATAATTGGCAGAAATCTGCAGCTTTGAATTGCAAAATTATCTCGCTGCCTGCCTCAGGCAATTTATCTTGCTGTGAGTATTCTTCTAATGTTCCGATTTTGTTAACTGTCAGTATTTTGTGACTGATAAAAAAAGCTTGTGTGAATTTTAAACTAAGGAGAATGTGGACTGCCTGTGAAAGTATTAGGAAGGAAGTATTGAGTGCAACTGTCACCCACTCACCACCCCCCCCCCCCCCCCCCCGCACCATTGCAGCAGTTTGAACCATCTACAGGATATACAGCAGTAAGTTAACATAATTCCTTAGAAAGCATCTTACAAACCCATGAGCAAGAAGGACAAGAACAGCAAAAGCATCAGAACACCACCAGCTAGAAGTTGCCCTCCAAACTAAACATCATCCTGACCTAGAAATATATTGTAATTTCTTCACTAGTGCTTTGTCAGAAACCTGGAACTCTCTCTCCAAAAGCATTTTGCATATACGCACACCTCAAGCACAACAGCGGTTCGAGAAGGAAGCTCACCAGCATCTTCTCAAAGGCGATTTAGGATGGGCAATTAAATGTGGACACAAAGAAATGCAGATGCTGGTTTACAAAAAGAACATAAAGTGCTGACATAACTCAATAGGTCTCACGGCATCTCTGGAGGACATGGAGAGATGACATTTTGCTGCCTGTCAACGTTCTCCAGAGATGCTGCCTGGCCCGTTGAGTTACTCCAGCACTTTGTGTCTTATCCTGGGCAACTAAATATTGGTCAGCCTGTGAAGCTCACATCCCTTTCTTTAATGAGTATATAAAAATTACATTTAAAACATTCGGGTGTACATACTTACAGATATCATCATCAGGACCAGTCCTCATCCACGTTAGGAAAGAGATTGACATTGAAAATAGTAAGATTAAATGAGAACTTACCAGTTTGAAGTTTGATCTTTATTTTATGAGTAGTTACGATGAACGATTACGTGAAGAAGCCCGCCAGTCCGCATGCGCGTTAATCTTCAAAGCAGCGGTGTGAAATCACAGATAACAGTAGTTGAAGTGACATAGTAAGATTAGAGAAGACTAGAAGTACAAGATGACCTTTATGATACGAGGGTTGGGAGCGGTGGGCACATAATCGCTCATCGTAACTCCTCATAAAATAAAGATGAAACGTCAAACTGGTAAGTTCTCGTTTAATCTTACTATTTTACTTCGGAGACACGTGAGTGATTCTGTGAAGATTTCAAAGCTCTGTGATTTCATGCCGTGGATACGAGTCCATGCGTCACACACTGCATCAGTTGACCCAGGATGAGTGAATAATAAATAATGCATTCAAACATGACATAGATTTAAACATGTTGATGCTTTAATTAGCAAAAGAAAACAATAGCGACCCCGCTCTCCCAGGGGGAAGCTATAAAACAGAATCTAAAATGGAGTGGGCAAATACCCCCGACCTGGCAAGAGGTTTATTATAAAACCTTTGAAATGTCAGTTCATTTGACCATCCTGCGGCCACGAGGATATGGTCGAGAGGGAAGTCCAGTACCCTTGCTGCTGACGTTGATGCAGCCCTGGTGGAGTGACATTTAAAAATGTCAGTGTCCACTCCCGCACAAGCCAGAACCTGTTTCAGACACCTTGAAATGGTCTGCACCGACACCTTCTTATGAGGCTTTTTGGGACAGATGAATATCGTTAATTTGGAGCCTCTGAGGCTCTTGATATACAGCTGTAAGTACGTAACTACACACAACCGAAGGTCCATGGGGTATGCCATAAAAATGAATTTGAGCCCTGACGTCCCTGGTCTGCTCTGCTTAATTAAATCATAAACATAAAACGTTATGTTATTTACAGATGAAACCATCCTGTCAAGTCGTAGCTTCTGCAACGCCTGGACCCATTGCGCTGAAACCAGCGCCATGAGCATGACCACTTTGAGAGTGAGTTTGGTCAAAGACAGGGATGTAGCTGGAGCCCACAGGCGAAGCAGCGTGAGTACCATGCTCACATCCCAAATCTCCGAGTACCTGGGCCTGGGGGGATTAAAGTTAAAAATACCTTTCATGAACATAGAAACATAGAAATAGAAAATAGGTGCAGGAGTAGGCCATTCGGCCCTTCGAGCCTGCACCGCAATTCAATATGACGGTGGCTGATCATCCAACTCAGTATCCTGTACCTGCCTTCTCTCCATACCCCCTGATCCCTTTAGCCACAAGGGCCACATCTAACTCCCTCTTAACTATAGCCAATTAACTGGCCTCAACTACCTTCTGTGGCAGAGAATTCCACAGATTCACCACTCTCTGTGTGAAAAATTATTTTCTCATCTTGGTCCTAAAAGACTTCCCCTTTATCCATAAACTGTGACCCCTTGTTCTGGACTTCCCCAACATCGGGAACAATCTTCCTGTATCTAGCCTGTCCAACCCCTTAAGAATTTTGTAAGTCTCTAAAAGATCCCCCCTCAATCTTCTAAATTCCTGCGAGTACAAGCCGAGTCTATCCAGTCTTTCTTCATATGGAAGTCCTGCCATCCCAGGAATCAGTCTGGTGAACCTTCCCTGTACTCCCTCTATGGCAAGAATGTATTTCCTCAGATTAGGAGACCAAAACTGTACGCAATACTCCAGGTGTGGCCTCACCAAGACCCTGTACAACTGCAGTAGACCCTCCCTGCTCTTGTACTCAAATCCTTTTGCTATGAATGCCAACATACCATTCGCTTCTTCAGTTCCTGCTGCACCTGCATGCCTACTTTCAATGACTGGTGTACCATGACACCCAGATCTCGTTGCATCTCCCCTTTTCCTAATCGGCCACCATTCAGATAATAGTCTACTTTCCTGTTTTTCCCTCCAAAGTGGATAACCTCACATTTATCCCAATTATACTGCATCTGCCATGCATTTGCCCACTCACCCAACCTATCCAAGTCACCTTGCAGCCTCCTAGCATCCTCCTCACAGCTAACACTGCCCCCCAGCTTCGTGTCATCCGCAAACTTGGCGACGTTGCATTTAATTCTCTCATCCAGATCATTCATATACATTGTAAATAGCTGGATATTAACCTGGATATTAAAGGGTCAGACATAACAGAGTGTTGTCCCGATCCCAGCCATAAGTATGATGATAAGGCACTCCTGGCACTGTTGATGGCATTATAGCTCAGTCGCTCATCAAAATATAGTGTTGAAAGAAATTCCAACACATCCGATAGCATGCCGTGTGATATGATATGTTCGACTGTAAGCAGAACACCTCCCATTTCTTGATATGAGAGATGTATGTTTTTTGGCACTATCCCTCCAGGCCGCAGTGATTACATCCACCGTAAGATCTCATATTCCGAGCCCCAGGAATGGTTACTGCAGGTTACTGCGTTTGGGGATAGCCATAAGAGGCTGTGTTATCATTCCCAGAATGAGTGGGAACCATGGCAGTGTAGGCCAGTCGGGTACTACCAAAACGCCTGAGGCACTATTAATAAACAAATTGACGATGTGAGAGATGAACTATCGGAGAGAATTGATAAGGGTGAAGAAGACACCATGAAGAGGTTCAGCGCTGTGCTGGACACTCTATCAACCTGTACGTTAACAATGCACGAGATGGAGGATGAGATGGCAAGTATGGTGGAGGAGATGAAGAAGGTGAGGTCAGAACAAGACCTTGCTACACGAGGGATGGTGACTCAGCTGGCTAAAGTTTCAGACAAGTGTCTGGATCTCGAGGCTCATTCGAGATGTCGTAACCTAAGATTAGTTGGTGTACCAGAGGGAGCCGAGAGAGATAACATTGGTGAGTTCGCTGCGGGATTAATTAAAGAAGCTCTTAAACTCCCTAATCTACCAAAAATGGAAGTAGCTCACCGAGTTCCTAGATTCAAACACAAAACTCAGGATGGCTCAGAACATACACAACAGATTATTGTGAAATTCCGGGATATTGCTGACGTGGAAGAGGTTATGAGGAATATCAAATATGGTGTAACTCTGATGCATGGTGTAACTACTTTTAAAATCTTCTGGGATTATCCTTATGAAATCATGCTAAAGTGAAATCAGTTCTCTAAGGCAAAGCAGGCTCTCCAAGGATATAAGGAGGTCAGATGTGGCATCTACTACACAGCTAGAATGCACATTTCCTACAAGGAACAGCAAAAATTGTTCTCAAATCACAAGGAGGCATACAAGTATGCTCTAACCATCGTGGAACAGAAGGACTAGCTGGAAAGGTTGGACATTTTGGACACTCTCTCTCTTTACTATTGCACCCAGAATGGTGGCATACTGCCCAAAGAAGGAACTTTGTTTAGACGTCTTATCGGTGGAATGCAAACTCAAGGACATATTCTGTTCCACGAGAAGCTGGAAAAAGATAACCACCGCAAAGAAGAGCTCATCAACAGACTGGGCTTAGCTATTACTGTTGTATATGAGATCTAATGAATAACCTAAATGGTATAGCATTAACATCCTTAAAAATATTAACATAGAATATTAACATAGAAACAGTAATGAATACTAATCAGAAATGCAGAAATGGGGATTTTCAAATTAACATTTTAATTTAACCTAATAATTCTCAAGTAGATTTATAATCCAGGCGTGATGGGCAGAGGCGACCTACTGGCTTAGTTCCAGGAGCCAGAAATAGGTTAACCCCTTCAACCAATAGTTGATGATCTCTGAGGTTAAAATATACGCTTAACACTCAGTATACAAAAATTACAGTTATATTCGGAAATACCTAGGAAATGGACATATATTCTGTAAATGGGTACTATATATCTTATTTTTTTAAACTGGTCCCGTTCCAATATGTTATGGTTAATTGGGGGAGCGGAGCTATTTGTTTGTTTTATATCGACACAAAGTCAATAAAATGTTTTTTCCCACCTACAGGTGGGTCACTTGTTACAGTGCCAACAAGCTTGGACACTGTATTCTCACTTGTATTAGTTTTTTAAAAATAATTTTCACATTTAATCACGTGTGTTTTTTTTATTCAAGGACTATCGCAAAGGGAATCTACTAACTGAACATTGTAGGGTAAATGATCCCCCTATATCCAAAGACCTGAGGTACGAATGCACCGCAAGACACATAGGTATTAAATCTATTCAAAATACAAGACGAGAACCAAAATAAACTGGGAGGAATCTCATTTTGTAGTTGGAACGTTAGGGGTGTTAATGAATGCATTAAAAGGGGTAAGATTCTAGCTCAGCTGAAAGCATCCAATACAGATATTGCCTTTTTACAAGAGACCCATCTTAAACTTCAAGATCAAGCTAGATTGAGGGCGAACTGGATAGGTCAAACCTTTCACTCATCGTACACGTCGAAATCTAGAGGAACGTCTATTATTATCCGCAAAGGCATTCCATTTAAACCCAAAACTACCTTAACAGATAAGGACGGGAGATATTTGATAGTTACCGGGGAGATCCATGCTGCCCCATTTACCTTGGTAAACATATATGCGCCCAACTTTGACAACCCCCACTTTTTCAATAAAATCTTGAATATAATTGCAGAATATAACTACCAAAATGTCATAATCGGCGGAGATTTTAACTGTGTCTTAGACACTTACTTAGATAAATCCAATCAAAAACAAAGAGGTATTACGAAATCCAAAACTAGCGAACTTCTAAACACATACATAAAAAACACAAACATAACAGATGTCTGGAGGATTGCAAATCCGACCAGCAGGGATTACTCGTTTTATTCTATGGTACACAAGACATATTCACGACTAGATTATATTTTGTTGGATACAAAACTAATACCCCACACTTCTAAACCAAAATACCACACAAATACGATCTCAGATCACTTCCCAATAACATTTTTTTCTAAAAATGGAAGGAATGACTAAGAACAAACCATTTTGGAGGTACAATCCACAAATTTTAAAAGACCCGCAAGGGAGTACATATTTAAAAGAGCAAATGGACCTTTTTTTTAAAATAAACGAGACGCCAGACATATCACCTACACTATTATGGGAATCTTTCAAAGCATTTATTCGAGGCGTGATAATTTCATATCAATCTTTTCAAAATAAGAAAAATAAGAATGAACAAAGACAATTAGAAGAAAAAATTAGACAAATGGACATAGAATACGCTAAAGACCCCACTACGGATAAACATAATAGAATAATAATACTGAAATTCAAATTAAATAAATTATTATCAGAGAAAGTCATAAGTTTATTACAAATTACAAGCCAGGAACACTTTGAATTTGGGGATAAGCCCCACAAACTTCTGGCACGTCAGTTAAAAAAACGAGAAAAGGATCACACAATTTTGAAGATTAAATCGGACAAAGGGGAAATATTGACCTTGCCGAGTGATATTAATAAAAGATTTGCACAATTTTACGAGAATCTGTATACATCTAAAACGATAATGGACACCAACAAAGTTACAGAGTTCTTGGATAATTGTAACCTACCTAAATTAGAGTTGCAGGAACAAGAGGAATTGGGAGCACAAATCTCAAATAAGGAAATAGAAGAAACAATAATCTCATTAAAAAATGGAAAAACACCAGGTCACGACGGATTTAGTAATGAATTCTATAAAAGTTTTTATGACATATTTACTCCTCGCCTACAGAAAATGTATACTTATGCCTTCAAAGAACAAATACTACCTGAAACACTAGCAGAATCCACAATCACACTAATACTTAAGAAAGATAAATATGTGGAAGAACCTGGATCATACAGAGCTATTGCAATGTTAAACACAGATCAAAAAATATTAGCAAAAATACTAGCTAGAAGACTAAGTAAATATGCTAGTAAATTAATACATCCGGATCAAACGGGGTTTATCCCTAAGAGACAATCATTTAGTAAGTTGAGATGTCTGCTCAATATATTGCATTCACACCAAACGGAAGATCAAAAACTATCAATCATATCGTTGGACGCAGAGAAAGCATTTGATCAGGTCGAATGGGAATATATGGTCAGGGTATTGCAAGAATTTCAAATGGAAGAGAATTTTATTCTATGGATTAAATTACAATATAATAAGCCAACGGGCAGAATATTAACTAACAATAATTTATCTACGAAATTTCATTTGTCAAGGGGTAATAGACAAGGATGTTCATAATCACCGTTGTTATTTGCCCTCATAATTAAACCCCTAGCGGAAAGATTTAGAACTCATCCGAATATCCATGGATATAAAACAAAATATTCCAATAATAAAATATCACTATACGCTGATGATGTACTATTGTACATCACAAAACCTCATATTACTATACCAAATATTTTAAAATTAATAGAGGACTTCGGATCATTCTCAGGATATAGAATAAATTGGAATAAAAGTGAAATCATGTCAATAAAACCGAAAGACTTTACGCATCTTTTACAGTTTCCTTTCAAAATAGCTACTGAAAAATTTAAATACTTGGGCATCGGAATTACTAGAAGATATCAAAATAAGTTTGACGAAAATTATAACCCTCTACTTAAGAAACTATATAACTTGAATACATTTTGGAAAATGCTTCCAATGTCCTTAATAGGCCGAATAAATGCCATAAAAAATGTTCTGTCACAAATTTTATACCTGTTCCAATCTATTCCAATATATTTAACCAAATAGTTTTTTATAAAACTGGACTCAGATATCACAAATTTTATTTGGGATTATAAATCCCACAGAATACAAAGAGCTCATCTGAATAAACCCATAATAGTAGGGGGATTAGCACTCCCCAACTTTATGTATTACTACTGGTCTGTAAATATCAGAAACAAGATCCAATTGCTGGATAACTCCCCAGCAACCGGATTGGACGATTATGGAGAAAGAGGATTGCTCTCCTTATAATATTGGAGTAATCCTTTTCTCTCCAATATCGATGAATAATATAAATTACACCAATAATCCAATTATATACAGTACAATTAGAATTTGGAAACAAATAAAACACAATTTTAAATTAAGAAATGTATCTCTCTTATCTCCTATCAGTAAAAACCCCTCATTTAAACCTCAAACTATAGATAAAGCATTTATACAATGGGAAAGAGCTGGAATTAAAATCTTTGGAGATGTGTATGAATTGGGAAAACTATTATCATTTAAACAAATACAACTAAAATACAATTTGGGAAACAATCAGTATATTAAATATTTCCAAATCTTGTGACTATCTGAAAAAATACGCACAAGATTATCACAATATGCCTCCAGACTTACTGGAAGAAGTAATGAATGCAAAGGCAGAATCAGCAAACCTAATATCATATATATACATGATTCTAAATGCAGAAATACCAGCAACAGATGGTATCAGGAGAGACTGGGAAACATAATTAAGTATAAAAATTCACAAAGAAAGGTGGGAAGAATATGTATTAAATGTGCATTTAAGTATGCAGATGATACTAAGATAGGTGGTGTTGTGGATAATGAAGTAGATTTTCAAAGTCTACAGAGGGATTTGGGCCATTTGGAAAAGTGGGCAGAAAGATGGCAGACGGAGTTTAATGCTGATAAGTGTGAAGTGCTACATCTTGGCAGGGCAAATCAAAATAGGACATACATGGTAAATGGTAGGGAATTGAGGAATGCTGTGGAACAGAGGGATCTAGGAATAACTGTGCATAGTTCCCTGAAGGTGGAATCACATGTAGATAGGGTGGTAAAGAAAGCTTTTGGTGTGCTGGCCTTTATAAATCAGAGCATTGAATATAGGAGTAGGGAAGTAATGTTAAAATTATACAAGGCATTGGTAAGACCAATTCTGGAGTATGGTGTACAACTTTGGTCGCCTATTTATAGGAAGGATATCAACAAAATAGAGAGAGTACAGAGGAGATTTACTAGAATGTCGCCTGGGTTCCAGCAACTAAGTTACAGAGAAAGGTTGAGGGGGAACTTCTTTACTCAGAGAGTGGTGGCTGTGTGGAATGAGCTTCCAGCAGAAGTGGTGGAGGCAGGATCGATTTTAACATTTAAAAGTAAAGTGGATAGGTATATGGACGGGAAGGGAATGGAGGGGTATGGTCTGAGTGCAGGTAGATGGGACTAGGTGAAAATAAATGGGTGGTATGGACTGGAAGGGCCGAGAGGGCCTGTTTCTGTGCTGTAATTGTTATATGGTGTTATATGGTTATATGGTGCATAAATGTTCAATTAATGTAAGACACACCTTAATACAATTTAAAATCTTACACAGACTATACTATTCAAAAACTAAAATTAATAAACGTTTTCCCAACATCTCACCTATATGTGATAAATGTCAATGTCAAGAAGCTAACATAGCACACTCATTTTGTAGAAAAATTCAAACATTTTGGACTGAAATTTTTACAAAAATATTTAAAATAAAACTGATTCCGAAAGCAGACTGGATTATCTTCAGGTTATTGGAAGATAGCCCTGAATTAAATGTGTTTCAAAAGACTCTATTTGAATATAGTATAATAACTAGAAAGAAACTAATCTTAAAATTCTGGAAAAATTCTCCTATAACAACAGTTAATATGTGGATTTCAACTATGTTCGAAACACTACATTTGGAAGATATGAGACTCCGACTAGCAGGAAAATCTATGTTTCTATAAGACGTGGTCTGCATTTATAAATCTATTACAAGGATAAGGTGCAAGAATACCTCAGAAAAGTACCGGTGTCGGGTCTTGGTAAAGGGGGAGAAAGTCTGTCGAGTTGGTAGATTCCTTTTGCGAGATGTTTATAATAAAGTAACTGGCTTTTCTTCTTTTTTTCTCTATCTTTCCCTTTTTCTTTTTTTTTTCCTCTCCAGGGTCTATCTCTTAATCTCCGGTCTCTAACTCTTCAAGGGTTTCCTTTCCCTATGTCATGCTTTTGCACTTTCACATCTCTTTTTCACTTTTCTACTTTCTTTGCTGGTATTTCTCTCTCTTTTCTCTCTTTTCTAAAGCCTTAAAAAAAAAATTAACGGGTACAATGACTGTAATACAATATAAGGGATGTCCACTGATGTAATTTATGGTACCTCTAAAAAATAAAGATATAATTTATTTATTTTTTAAACGCCTGAGGCAGAGTTCTGCTTGATCTTGAGCAAGCACTGACTGATGAGGCAAAATGGGGGAAATGCATATAAAAACATTCCACCCCAGTGTAGCGAGACTGCATCTACCACCCCGGGGTCTGGTTCCCATGAAACATACTTTGGAAACTGGTGAATGAGTCTGGATGCAAACAAATTGATATATGGTACGCCATACCGAGCGACAATATTATTAAATATTTCATAATTCAACATCCATTCTGTGTTGTCATTGAATTTTCGTGACCTGCTGTCCGCCACCATGTTGAATCTACCTGGTAAGTAGATAGTTGAAACCCAGATGTTTCTTGTAATACACCAGTGCCAAATAAGGTTAACCAATCTATCACAGGATACTGACTTGATTCCACCCATGTGATTACGTATGCCACTGCTGTAGTGTTGTCAATCTGAAGCCGATAATGCAAGTGATGCATTCTAGTACAATAAGCCTTTAGGCCATAGAGTGCTCCCACAACTCTAAATAGTTACAGTGGCTTGCAAAAGTTTTCATACCCCTTGAACTTTTCCACATTTTGTCACGTTACAACCTCAAACGCAAATGTATTTTATTGTGATAGACCAACACAAAGTGGTGCATAATTGTTAAGTGGAAGGAAAATGATACATGGTAAAAAACTGAAAAGTGTGGCGTGCAAAAGTATTCTGCCCCCCTGAGTCAATACTTTGTATAACCACCTTTCTCTGCAATTGCAGCTGCAAGTCTTTTGGGGGTATGTCTCTACCAGCTTTGCACATCTAGAGACTGACATTTTTGCCCATTCTTCTTTGCAAAAGAGCTCAAGCTCAGTCAGATTGGATGGAGAGCATCTGTGAACACAAATTTTCAAGTCTTGCCAGAGATTCTCAATTGGATTTAGGTCTGGACTTTGACTGGGCCATTCTAACACATGAATATGCGTTGATCTAAACCATTCCATTGTAGCTCTGGCTGTATGTTTAGGGTCGTTGTCGTGCTGGAAGGCGAACCTCCGCCCCAGTCTTAAGTCTTTTACAGACTCTAACAGGTTTTCTTCCAAGATTGCCCTGTATTTGGCTCCATCCATCTTCCCATCAACTCTGACCAGCTTCCCTGTCCCTGCTGAAGAAAAGCATCCCCACAGCATGATGCTGCCACCACCATGTTTCACAGTGGGGATGGTGTGTTCAGGGTGATGTGCAGTGTTAGTTTTCCGCCACACATAGCGTTTTGCATTTAGGCCAAAAACTAATGGTTTAGATCAACGCATCTTCAATTTTGGTCTCATCAGACCAGAGCACCTTCCTCCACATGCTTGCTGTGTCCCCCACATGGCTTGTGGCAAACTGTAAACAGGACTTCTTATAGCTTTGTTTCAACAATGGCTTTCATCTTGCCACTCTTCCATAAAGGCCCAATTTGTGAAGTGCACAACTAATAGTTGTCCTGTGGACAGATTCTCCTACCTGAGCTGTGGTTCTCTGCAGCTCCTCCAGAGTTACCATGGGCCTCTTGGCTGCTTCTCTGATCAATGCTCTCCTTGCCCGGCCTGTCAGTTTAGGTGGACGGCCATGTCTTGGTAGGTTTGCAGTTGTGCCATACTCTTTCCATTTTCGGATGATGGATTGAACAGTGCTCCGTGAGATGTTCAAAGCTTGCGATTTTTTTAATAACCTAACCCTGCTTTAAACTTCTCCATAACTTTATCCCTGACCTGTCTGGTGTGTTCCTTGGGCTTCCTGATGCTGTTTGTTCATTAATGTTCTCTAACAAACCTCTGAGGCCTTCACAGAACAGCTGTATTTATATTGAGATTAGATTACACACAAGTGGACTCTATTTACTAATTAGGTGACTTCTGAAGGCAATTGGTTGCACTGGATTTTATTTAGGGTTATCAGAGTAAAGGGGGCTGAATACTTTTGCACGCCACACCTTTCAGTTTATTATTTGTAAAAAAAATTGAAAATCATGTATCATTTTCCTTCCACTTCACAATTATGTGCCACTTTGTGTTGGTCTATCACATAAAATCCCAATAAAATACATTTACGTTTGTGGTTGTAACATGACAAAATGTGAAAAAGTTCAAGGGGTATGAAAACTTTTGTAAGCCACTGTAATACCATCTGATTGAAGATGTAATGCCTCATGCATATTCCATCTGCCACCGCAGCTAGAGATGGTCTCAGTAGCTCCCCATCCTAGAGCACTAACATCAGTTTGTAAAGTAACTGAAGGTTTCTCAATCTGAATTTTACTGGAGCAATGCCAAGTATTTGCTATCCACCACTGTAAATCAGGAATGGCTTCAACTGGTAACCACATGGGTCTATTGAAGTGACATGCATGTATTATGAGTGCCTGCTCCTTTGAACGGTTGTAAATTTTGATGAAGTAAAGGCCCAAACTGTGCACCTGGAAAAGCAGCCACTAATTTGCTTTTTATACTAGATACATGTTGAATAGAAGGTTGCTGCTCAACAACAAGATAGTTACAGGCTACTATTAATTCTGATCTCTTGCCCCTAGGCAGAGTCACAGACATGTGAGTTGAGTTAATGGTGAATCCCAAATAATCAATAACTCTAGATGGTATCAATTTGGATTTAACTGGATGGATGAGAATCCCCAATCTTTCAAACATAAGTTTAGTAGCTGAAAAAAATAATTCAGCTGATTTCTGAGTATTTCCTATGATTAGGATATCATCCTAATAAGCCATTATAATATGATTCTGAGCCCGGAGTAGCCCCAACACCGGTTATAACAATTTTGGAAATAATCTAGGGGCTGAAGTTAACCCATTAGGCAATGCTTTACACTGTCATAGTTGCCTCATCCAGCTCAACTTCAAATATCTCCGATGATCGCAATGAATGGGTACGGAATAGTATGCAACTTTAAGATCTATGCATGCCATATAACATCCTTTGGAAACCAGTTGTTTGGCAGTTACAAAAGTTTCCATTTTGAAATGTTTATACTGCACAAAGGAGTTAAGTCGAGTCAAATCAAGGATGCTACGGCATCCACCATCCTTCTTTTGCCTAGGAAATATATTAGAAACAAATTGGTGAGATTGATGAAACGACTTCTCAATTACCCCTTTTTTGTATAACGTTTCAATTTCAGCTTGTACATCCAACCACTCTAGTGAAAAAACCAATGTCCGGCTTGGTATATGCTGTGTGGGTGGACGCAAATTGAGAAGGAATTTGATTTGGAACTCTTGTATACTGTGCAGTATAAACAAATCTGGTGTTATCCAACACCATTCATTCAAAAACAAGTTTAATCTCCCACCAATTTGTAACTGATCCATACATGATATGTTCCGAAAAGAACCAGATCCACCTACCTCCATGGTTACCGGTGGGTATTTCTGCCCCCGTGTTTTGGGGTTAAGACTGTTGGAGTGCACCAACTGCGCATGTTTGGCAAGGGCCGGCTTGGGCCTTGGCCTGAACCAGTTTCAGCGAACCCGTTTGTAGGGGTGCTGCCGCCGAAGTGAAGTTTTGCTAGTCGACGGGGCTTTCATGAGTCCGACCATTTTTGCCTCATCATCCAGCTCCCTGACCCGCTTTCAGATCTTCACCGAACAAAATATTCGGTGGTTGTACATTGCTGGATTTGCACAGTGCCGTGAACTTGGGGTTTAGAATAGGATGGATGGCACTTTTTCTTTGGCAGTTTATTTCAAAATGCATTGCACATTAGGGCCAGGGCTTCCTGTTGCACATCAGACAGGGGCCCTCCATCCACCAACCTGGCAAAGCTGTGATGCCTGAGGCAAGCAACTTCAGTATCTTCTGGAGGCTCACCTCCTGGGCTCTGATACCGACACCCATGTGACCCCAGATGGCATGGTTAAAAGTCGGCACTTTCAGCGAGACACAGTTAGCATGTGTTTCATGTTTCTTGGAAGTTTCTTCCATGGTGTGCTCTTGGAGCTGGTGTGAGGCCAGGTAATTTATACTCATGGCCAAGTCTTCATCCAGTGGTTCCCCTGTTTCGGTCGGGATTGCAAATTTTGATCCCATAACTGGCACCTCTGGTTCGCGCCCTTCGTGCCTTGAGGTATGCTCTTTGGCTATACCTCCGAACTCGGAGTCAGAACAAAACTGATCCCGAATGCTCTCCTCCTCCGAGAGGGAGACATTATGCAACCCTGAAACAGGTGCCACTGCCGCGGGCCCCCGAGAAGACCCACGCTGATATAATTCCTCTTGTTGGAGCATATCATGATGGAGCATCCTCGCCATCAAGATCTCCATCCTGGACAAACGTCCGAAGATGCTATCCATTGTAGGAGGGGAACCCTCCTGGCCCAACTCATCTGAGTCAACGGGCCTTACAGACTTCTTTGTGGCTTTCCGTCACAAGGGAGTAGCCAGGGTGCTATCAAGCGGCACCAAGTCTGAAGCCACTGGCTGTGTCGCCAGCGACTTGGAAGCTAAGATAGACGGCTGCCCGCTACCCGCACTCCCGCGGTCTTCCGTAGCTGCTCTCCCGGCGGCCCGCCTGGGCTTCACCTTAGACATTTTCTCCATCGGCTCATACTTGTCCCTGTAACAAGAATTTATCGACCCAAGAAAACGACCTCAGACTAAGTTTTAAACACGTACCTGAGGGTTTTTTAAATTTATCGCTGGAGGAGCAATGCGCCTGCCAGCCGGTCGTTGCGCCATGCATCAGACGTAATGACGTGCATGCGGACTTGTGGGCTTCTTCACGGAATCACTCACATGACTCCGAAGTAAAATACTTTCTAAAGATGCATCTATTCTATGTGACCTTCATTTGTTAACCAAAATAGAACAAATTCTGAGCCACATAAATCCAAGTATTCTGAAAAATAAAAGGATTGAAAGAATAAAATTAAAAAATAAATGTTCTGATAATGTTGTCAGTTTTTGGTTAAATTAAATGATTCTATTTGGTTAATATCACCCAGACTAGGTTAAATGTTCACTTTCAGTTCTTATGGCAGTCAGATGGCTGATCGGACTGCAGAGGAAAATTAAAAGCCAGGTTTCCTTCAGTTTATTTGCAGTGCAAATAAAATATTTCAATTATGTATGCAAGTAATTGTTTTTATCTGAACAACCTTTCAGTTCTGTGCAAGCAAAGTTCAATGTATAAGGGGGAATAAAACACAGCCCCATGCCTTCCCACTTTAACCAAGTCATCTTTAAGGATATTCAAAGATCGTTTATCAATCAAAGTAAAAGTGATAAATGTTTTGGATGAAATTGAGATATTGACCTGGTTTTGGAAATGTCTGTTGGAAGAGGTGTGTTAGGTGACCCTTGTTGATTTCACTTGAGGCCTTAGGTAAGGGATATACTAATGCACAAATCAAGCAAAGTGTTATGACATGATAAAATTGTAATTCTATGGACTTTTCTTCACAGTATTGTGAACAGATGTTAAATCTTTCCACCAAGTATTATGAAATGTGTGACACAGTGGTGCAGCAATAGAGTTGCTGCATTATAGTAACAGAGAATGGGTGCTCCGGTTTCCTCCCAAATTCGAAAGATGCACAGGTTTGTAGTTTAATTAGCTTCAGTAAATTGTCCCTAGTGAGCAGGATAGAACTAGTGTATGGGTGATTGCTGGTCGACGCACTTAGTGAGCCGAAGGATTTGTTTCCATGCTCTATCTCTAAACTAAATTAACACTTCAAGCAAAGGTTTCCATCTGGAAATATAATTTCCATTTGTGAGATGCTTTGATCAGATCTGCCCTTCAATTATAGTTGGTTATTGTAGACCAAGTGCCACTTATCTCTCATACATAGATGATATTTTGGAGATACCTGACCAATGGTTCATAGAGCCAGAGGTGGGAACCTAGGGCAGGGATCTGGCTTATTAGAGTCCTCTACTAGCAAGGAAGTACTTATCAAATGGATGGATAACACTTGGGTCACCCCTAAAGATTCCATAAAGTGATTCTGGTGAAGATGGGTACTTCAACATATGTCAACTTTACCCTCTGATAAATGTTCAAGCTATTTGCAGAGAGGTTATTTGCATTAGATTATTGTTCTGCAATCCAGAGGGCTTCAGTCATATTTGGCCATGTTCAAATATGGTAGGATCTCTCTGAAAAGCCCACAGCTCTGCTTGTCACAGCCATATGTTCCAAACATATCATGTGCACAAACAGTGATAGTAATTCATTCCCCTTTGATCTTTGTTAATATACAGCAGTAGAAAAACATAATCCAAATTTAAGATACAGTAAATGTGTCTAGATTTGTTAAATAGTTTTTTTTTTAAATTCCTTGAATTCTCACATACAAAACCAACCAAGAGGTATTCATTCATGAGATAAAGATAAAACATTTAAAATATCTATATCAGATGAATGTGAGAGGTTGGAAAGTGAGAAATGGCCAGACACGCTCTGCCAGGTAAATATACTGTCCCAAGGTACACATAGAAATATATTTTTATTGTAAACATATTAACTAGATATTAAATTGCTGTGAAATGGACAAAAATATTATAATGTAATAATTCTGCAAAATGTCTATTTTGGCCATGACTTTACTGTACAACAAAATGATTGGGTTCTTCTGGTTCCTGCAAGGGTATGTGTTTTGGAATTATTTATGACTCTGAAAGCTAGCAGGGGGCAGAGTAGGATCTCTCTGCAAAGCTCACCTCTACTTGTCACAGTCAGGAGCTTATGAGTTTTACTATTCATCCAATGGTGGAACATTGCAATGAAAATCCCTTCTGTGCACGTGATGAAGTTTACACAATTTTAAAGACATATTTACAAATGGAATTCTCTTCCATCATCTGGAAGATGTAAAAAAATAAATTCATAAGTTGATAAGTGATATGAGTAGAATTAGGCCATTCGGCCCATCAAGTCTACTGTGTCATTCATTCATGGCTAATCTACAGTATGATTCTCTCTCAACCACATTGTCCTGCCTTCTCCCCATAATCCCTGACACCAGCACTAATCAAGATTCAAGAATCTATCTATCTCTAATGTTATTCAAAAATCATCTCTCAATATGTCTCACTTGTACCAACCTATTACCTGCCAATTACCTCCCCCCCCCACCACGACCTATTCCAGCTTTCACCCCCTCCCGCTACGATTAGTCTGAAGAAGGCTCCCAACCCAAAATGTCAACTATGCGTGCTCTCCAGAGATGCTAGCTGACCCATTCAGTTACTCCAGCATTTGTGTCTTTCTTTTTGTAAATCAGCATATACAGTTCCATGTTTTCAATAGAAATTTTAACAGAGTTCATTCAACCATCATACCAATTCTTTGCTGGAGCAATCCAAATCCAATTCCTGACCTGACCTTCTAGTTATATAATCTTGCTTCATACTCGTTATATAATCTTCCTTCATTAAAAAAAAAAGTATCTTTCGAAACAAATTCAGCAATTCTCTCCTTACAAATTTCAAGGTAACATGTTTTAAAGGTTCTTCGTTGTTGGTTCACAATTGTGCTTTCATATTCACTCCACTTCTATTCCTCCATACCTAAAAATGAAATGATAAAATCTCCTATCGGTTTGTTTTTCTCCTGCAAAAGTTTATCCCTGGCTGCATGTGTTATCTGGCCAATACAGTAGTTAAGGTACAAAATACTGCTCTTCCACAATGCAATTTTAATAATGCCAATAAAAATTCTGAATTGGACTGCAACAAATTGGAATCAACAATACAGAAATAGACCCTTTGGCCTACCTAATCTGCACCAACCATCAAGCAACCATTTACACTAATCTTATTGTGTTCTCTACAAGCTCCCGTTACCTCTCCTGAGATTCTATCACACATCTGCATACTGTGGGCAATTTGTCTATCTCTGCTTTAAAAAGATCCACTGACTTGGCCTCCATGGCCTTCTGTGGCATAGAATTCCATAGACTCACCACCCTCTGACTGAGCACGCAGCGAAACACATCCTGTGATGAGGAGAATATGCCATCTCCACAGACAGTACCAGAGACAGGATTGAACCTTTGTCACGAACTGTGAGGTTGCAGCTCCAGTAGCTTTGCCCCTGTGCAACTGCTACTGTTTTACACATTTAGCACTACCTATTAGGGATGGTTTTTGCAATTCTAGCCTCCAGGGTGTTACATCATTCATTATAGTTTGCAAAACATTTTCTTGCAAATTCTCAAGCCAAACTTTCAGTGTTAAACTTTGTTCAAATGCCTGAATATCTTGCATCAATATTAAGTGGATAAAAGAACCTGGACACTGGCCAATGACATTGTGGCAGTGCTGTCGTCTGGAATTATGTTGCTGAGGCACACTTGTTGGGAACACAAAGAGATGAAAAATAGGTGTTTGAATGGCATCAAAATCAGTGTTGTGAAACACTTGCCCACACACTCTCTGCCGTGAATGCTTGGTCAAAGCCAGGAATCAATAATTGTCTTTTGAAATGGTAATTTTCTCAATGTTTTTCAAATTCATGGTATCATAATAGCCTTGTGTAGTCTCAGACAATAGCTGAATTAGTAGTCTACCCTGGTATGTTGGACAAACTCACATTAACTGGACAACACCATTAAAATATTGATCGCTGAATTTGTGATCCTCATTCAATCTGGAAAGAAATATCTCTGACTCATCAGATAAACCAAAATATTCTTCCCGGTCCTTGACTTCGCATGTTATTTGAAAAAAACTATAATGTTATTGTTGATGTATTCTTTATCAATAAATCATCAGCCAGACCATGGTAAAATTATTCTGTGGCATTCTGATAAACACATGATAGAAGTCCGACAAGTGCAAACAAATATTTCCTTGCAAAACTATTGACATTTACTGTACAAATCAAAAGTGGCATCAGCCAAGACACCACATGGAAGAACAAAATTACATTCTATATGTACAAAACAAGCACACCAAATGTAGTTCTCATGTTGTCTGCCAATTCACTCGTGTGCCATTTTACAGTCTGAATGTACTGCACTCATGGTCTGCAATAGTGCAGTGGTTATTTTTCCTGTCATTTGTACAATAATTTGAAGTGCAAACACTAATTAACATTAAAGGTTTGACAATCAGACCAAAGTACTACCGGCATTACTCTTGTCCCACTAAAGGCCAGAACACCCTCGATCACTGCTGCACATCAATAAAAAACACTTAATGCTCTGTCCCTCGGCCACAATTTGAGAAATCGGATCACCAAGCTGTGCTTCTACTCCCTGCGTACAAACAAAAACTGAAGCAGGAGGATCCGGTATAGAGAGTTGTTCAATGCTGGTTGGCGGACACAGATGACACCCTATGCGACTGTGTTGAGTCAGTGGATATGTCCATGTTCAGGGATTCTGCAGCTGACCTGAATGAGCATGCCACTGCTGTGACTGACTTCATCAGCAAATGTGTAGAGGAGTGCGTGCAGACAAAGACAATCCGAGCGTTCCCCAACTGGAAACCATGGATGAACTGTAAGGTACATGCACAGGTGAAGGCCAGGTGTGCGGCATGCAAATCGAACAATCCTGAGCATTACAAGAAAGCTTGCTATGATCTTTGCAAAGCTATCAAGGATACCAAGAGACAATACCGTGACAAACTTGAGTCCCAGTATAATCACTCAAACATGAGTCCGAGTATAATCACTCCCTGACACGGAGAATGTGGCAAGGTCTGAATACTATAACTGACTGCAAAGTGAAGTCAGGCAACATTACTGGTGATACTATGGCCCTACCTGATTAACTACATCTTTCTATGCTCGCTTTGAGCAGAAGGCCAACAGGGCGATGACATCAGTCCCATCAGACTCAAGTGTGCCTCTTCCCAGGGTCCCTGTTGCCGAAGTTAGATCAGTCTTACAAAGGATGAACACACAGAAAGCAACTGGCCTGGACGGAGTCCCTGGCCATGTCCTTAGGAATGGCATAGACCAAATGGTAGGAGAATTCATGGACATCTTTAATGTCTCCCTGTTCTCTTCTGAGGTACTCACCTGCTTCAAGAAGACCACTCTCATCCCGGTGCCAAAGCAATGCAAGATCTCATGCTTTAACGACTACTGTCCAGTGACAGCCTTGACATCCACCATCATGAAAACATTTGAGACTAGTTATAGAATGCATTAAATCCAAGCAACCTTAACCCACTGCAGTTTACCTACCGCCACAACAGGTCCATGGCTGATGCCATCTCCCTGAAACACCTGGACAAGAGAGAAACTTACTTCAAATTTCTATTCATGGACTACAGCTTTGCTTTTAACACCATTATCCTCTCAAAGTTCATCACCAAACTCATGGAACTTGGAGTCTCTGCAACTGGATCCTTGACTTTCTGATCAACAGACGCCAATCAGTGAAGATAGGGGACAAATCAACACTGTTGCTCCGCAAGGATGGCTTCTTTTCTGCTCGTTATACACTCATGACTGTTTAGCCAAGGACAAATCCAAGCAATCTACAAATTTGCAGACGACACCACTGTTGTGAGCCATATATCAAATAATGATGAGACAAAGTACGGAAAGGAAATTGAGAACCGCATGACCCTATGTCAAGAACGTTCTCTTAATATCAGTAAGGCAAAGAAGATAATCATCGACTTCAGGAGGCGAAGCAGTACATATACCCCAGTATGCATTGCTGGTGCTGAAGTAGACATGGCTAACAATTTTAAGTTCCAAGGAGTAAATATAAATAGCAACTTGTCTTGGACCACCCTTATCAAAGCAATGACCAAGAAAGCACACTAGCATCTCTACCTCCTTAGCAGGCTTGGTGTGGCCCTACCAATGCTCACCAACCTCTATAGATGTGCTGTAGAAAGCATTTAATGCGGATGCATCACTGTATGATTTTTGAATAGCTCTACCCAAGACCGCAAGAAATTGCAGAATATTGTGGACGTAGCCCAGACCATCACGCAAACCAACCTCCCTTCCATGACCATTTACACTTCACGCTGCCTCAACAAGGCCTCCAGCATAATCAAGGATGAGTCGCAACCTGGTCACTTCCTCTTCTCCCCTCTCCCATCAGACAAGAGGTACAGAAGTGTGACACCTGCAGATTCAGGGACAGGTTCTTCCCAGCTGTTATCAGGCAACTGAACCATCCTATCGACCACTAGTGAGAGCGATCCTGAGCTGCTATCTACCACACTGGAGACCCTTGGATCATCTTTAATCGGACCTTACTGGACTTTACCTTGCACTAAACATTATTCCCTCATATAGCTGTAAACTGGATGGCCCGACATGTATAACCGTTGTAATCATGGGTAGACTTGCCATTGACTGGTTAGCATGCAACAAAAGCTTTTCACTGAACCTCGGTAATGTAACAATAAACTAGACTAAAACTAAACTAAAATAGCTTTACATTTCTAATTATATTATTTAAAATATTTCATAAAATAGAAATATAATAATGTTTGTCCAATATCAGGTGCAGAAAAATGCATGAAATATGCAAGAGTGAAGTACAATTGCTCATCTTCTAAACTGCTTTCTAGCTGTACTAATTTGGTGAAAAAAACATCCTCATATGCATGGTTAATATGTCATAGAAAGAGCTCTAAATTAGCCTATAATTGAAATAATAACATAAAATGTTGCAAAATGCTCAGCAGATCAAAAGAAAGATAAATATTCAGGTCAATACCTTTCACTGCCTCCAAAATTCATTTCCATTGATTGTAATGTAGTACATTTAAAGTTACCAACTAGGGATGAATTTATAAGTAAAGATTTGCATGCATTTAATATAGAAAAATCAATTCACAAACAAGGTGGATAACACATCAGTGCTGTAAAAATGCTGCACAAGCTTCCTACAATTTACAATATAAAGAGGTAGCAAAAATAGGCCACGTGGTTATTTTGCTTGTTCCATCATCCATTACGATCAGGGCGGATCTTTTACCTTAATTTCTGCCTTCCACATTACTCCCATGTTATGCAACCTCCATTGTATCTAAAAGTCTATCCATCTCCATTTCAAACAGGCTAAATGACTGACGACGAAGAAAGAAACTAAATGCTGGAGTAACTCAGTGTCTTCAGACTGAAGGAGGGCCTCGACTTGAAACATCACCTATTCCTTTTCACCAGAGATGCTGTCTGAGTTGTTCCAGCAGTTTGTGACGATCTTCAATGTAAACCAGCATCTGCAGCTCATTCCGCCACAAATGACTGACTACATTCATTTCTCATAAACACCATTCCAAAGATTCAAAATCTTCTTGGTGAAGAAATTATTCATATAATAATTGTCAACCAATCAGTGCATCGACAATTTTTGTGCAATATAAATCATGTCTTAAATTCAATTGTTTTAACGCATAGCAAAACACAACTGACTCAACTAGAATCTGGAACTTAAAGAAGTTATCAATTGAAAGAGGGCAGATATTGACCCTATTTGAAATATGACAAGAAGATGGACAGATGACACTAAACCAATTTATTTATACCCCATTTGTTGGAATAAAATCAATAACATCAATTTCGCTTAAAGGAGAATTGAATTATTTATTTCCCTACTGACTAATTTAGGAACCATCTCTGCCCCTGCAAAGTTGTTTTTTTTTAATGAGGATTAAAATTTTCTTATTTTAATCCTCAGAATTATTATTTTCATAACTTTGAAAAATGAAAAATGCTCACCTTTCTTATAACATTAGTAGATTTCAATACTATGTTCATCTGAACCATCAACTATGCTTTTCCCTTTGCACATACGACCTGATTTGTTTGGTGTTTGCAATATTTTCTTTTTTAAGTGTTTCCTGATTTGTCAGAAATCTTCCAGCTTTAGGATCCCACTGTGGTAAATGTCACAGAATACCTACAAGTATTATATCCTGACTTGAACACATACACTACCTATTTGTTTTCTCCAGAGGTGCTGCCTGACCCGCTGATTTACTCCAGCATTTTGTGTCTATCTTCGGTGTAAACCAGCACCTGCAGTTCCTTCCTACATAGCTATTTTTTAACACTAACGTATATCCGGAATGCCGGATGGTAGGTAAACAAAGCATGGATTGAATAGTTCAGGAATGTGTCTGACTACCGTCTTCTCCAAGGCAGTTATGAATATACTTGTAAATATTGGGCATATCTGTGATGCCCTATCTAATAAATGAATAAAAAATGACGTGAATCTGTGAAAGACAATAAAAATGCATGATTCATTCAAAGTTTATTGAAGCTTTGAGAATAACAAAGTAGACCTGATTCTTCCCTGTAATACAACATCCAATATATTTCTCTTTTTAGGTTATGTCCTGTCTGTTCTTAATGATAGTAAAAATATATACTGTACAATGCCCACAACAAATGCTCGCTCTAAGCTAGATATATTTAATTATACCAGATAGCAATGCACCAGCAAAATAATAATGGCAAGCACAAATTCGGGATACCTGCACAAATCTTTCGGCTTCTGCTCACGAATACGAAAGAATTTGCAGCCTAATATGCTTTTTTTTATGCTTCATATTCTTTGATCATCTCAAAGGGCGGAATAAGAAGCAGTTTAGAAAAGATTTACATGATTTATGCCTCGAATGGGCAGATTGTCCAAAGAAGAAAAGTTAGACAGGCAAGGTTTGCATCTACTGGAGCATGGAAGAGTGAGAGGCGACCAGATTAAACAACATGAACTTCACAGAGATGGATGATGAGAGGACGTTTCATCTTGTGGGAAAACTGGTGTCACTGTTTAAAAATAACATATAACCTTTTAATGGTGGTTAAAGTGCTGATGCAGGATTTCCAAAGCATTAATTTGCAAGTTGAATCGGTAGTTTGGAAGGCAAACGCAATGCTTACATATATTTTGAGAGGACTAGAGTGAAAAACAGGAATGTATTGCTGTGGCTTTATAAGGCACTGGTCAGACCACACTTGGAGTATTGTGAGCAGTTTTGGACCCCAGATCTGAGGAAGGATATTCTGGAGAGGGTCCAGAGGAGGTTTACGAGAATTATCCCAGGAATGATCGGGTTAACATATGATGAGCATTTGACAGCACTGGACCCGTACTCGCTGGCGTTTAGAAGGATGAGGGGTAACCCTATTGAAACTTACCGAACAGTGAAAGGCCTGGATAGAGTGAATGCAGGGAGGATGTTTCCACTGGTGGGAGAGTGTAGGATTCAGTGAGTTGTCATTGGAAGTGAGGAATCCTTATCATAGAAAAAGACCCGGAGGCAGAGGCAATGGAAGAAGGGCTCTACATCATGGCAGGCCTGGATTTAATTGTGGTAAAGGAGTAAGGGTACAAAGGTAAGGCCTCTGTTGAGGACTGACTATTCTGCATTGGAAATATGGATGTCAGGGGTTATGGTGAAAACATGTCAGAGGGGTGGAGGAAGGTTTGGGCAAGTTACTCTGGGGGGGATGATAGGGGTTTGTAGAGGAGGGGGGCTGTGAGGATGGGGTGCAGGAGATGTAGCATGGTTAGAATAATGGGGAAGGGCAGCAGGACCCAGTGGTACCATATTAGACATTCCTTGTTGGAAGGGTAAGCAGTAGGACTATGTGGTCTTGGAGCCGGTAGTGTGGAGGCACCAGACCTGGAGCTGGGGTTAGAACCCAAGTAAGATCTTGGGGAGTTCTAACTGGGGATTCGCAATTAACACAAGCTTGCAAACTAGCACTGCTATTATCCTGAGAAAATAATTAAAAGCATTCCACTATATCATTCCTGGGATCCAGGGAAGTGGTACAGCAGGTTATAATTATCTTACTCTAGAGAGTTTGTAGTGATGCATAAAATGCAATTCTCAAGGCCCACTTTTAACATCGTTACCACTTTCCATTGATATTTCCACAAATGCTTTAATCTCAGGGTAATAACATCAGGAGGTTCATATTCTGTGTATTTAAACTCTTTAACTAATTTTTATGCAACTGAGCAGCCTAATTTACTCACCATTAAAAGTGGAGAAGGCCACATGGCATCACTGAAGAGAAAGATTTATCACTTGCTAACTGGTGACCTTTCATCAGAACTGGAGCATTTAACACATTTTAAACACACAGGAATGGGAGAATAGAATCGATGATAGGATGGAAGCATGGCACAGAGGCACAGCTGGTAGAGCTACCTCCTCACAGTTACAGAGATCCGGATTTGATCTCAATTTCAGCTGCTCTCTGTGTGCAATTTGTACGTTCTCCCTGTGACTGTATGGGCTTCCTCTGGATGCTCCAGTTTCCTCCCACATCCCAAAGATGTGCAGGTTTGTTGGTTAATTGGCATCTGTAATTTGCCTCTAGTGTGTAGGGAGTGGATGCGAAAGGGAAAATACATAGAACTGGTAGTAGAGCTGCTGCCTTACAGCGCCAGAGACCCGCGTTCGAATCTGTCTACGGGTACAGTCTGTATGGATATTGTACATTCTCCCTGTGAATGCATGGGTTTTCTCCAGGTGCTCCGGTTTCCTCCAACACTCCAAAGACGTACAGGTTTGTAGACTAATTGGCTTCGGTAAAATTGTTAATTGTCCTGGTGTGTAGGACAATGCTAATGCAATTATGCTCTCTACAGCTTCCCCCCTTAGTCTAGTTCAGTAAAACACTGCACTGGATCAACTCATTCTTTATTCACACTAACACAAGCAAACGTTCTATATGGTACCTAACCAACATCGCGGGTCCGATCCTTGTCTCTACTCGTCTAAGCCCTTCAGCCTCATCAGAGCAGACACCTCCAGCAAGTCACACAGTCCCGAGTGTACTCCCAGAAGATCGATTCCAATCCATGTGGTGTCCCCTCTTTTATAGGGTATTGGACCCGTGGCGCGAAACTATATGGGGGGGGGGAACAATCACAAATATTGATCATATAATACATTTATTGACAGTTCCCTAACCCAATCTAAAAGTTCACCATTACGTTGTTTCCACAGAAAGTTCTAGTTGGAAGACAATACACAAAAGAAACATTTCCCCAGGTAGTATAAACAATTTGAAAAAGGCTTTAGCTAATCACAAGATAACAGCACAAACAGTCTGCAACACAATTAACAATACTTTACAACACCCCATTCTACGATCAATCCTAATCATGCATTTGCAATCCCGCTCAGCTCTTCTGCAAAACCCTCATACATATTAACAATAAGAAGTACCTGCCTCAACTACCTTCTCTGGCAGCTCATTCCATACACCCACCACCCTTTGTATGAAAAAGTTACCCTTCAGATTCCTATTAAATCTTTCCTCCCTCACCATAAACCTATCTAAGACTAAGTTCCTCGATTCCCCTACTCTGGGCAAGAGACTGTGCGTCTACCCAATCTATTCCTCGCATGATTTTATACACCTCTATAAGATCACCCCTCATTCTGTAAATGTGCGGACATTGCTGGTCTGTGCGGACTCGGTCGGCCGAAGGAACTTTGCGCACTGTATCTCTAAAACTAAAAACTAAAACTAAGGTTGGAATAGGAAGGATTTTTCTCTTTTTTCACGAAGCAGTGTTTTACTGCACAGAAAGATACAAATTGCAGGACCCTGCTTCAAAGTGAAGGGTCCCGACCCGAAACGTCACCTATCCATATTCTTCAGTGATGCTGCCTGACCCACTGAGTTAGTCAATCATTTTGTGTCTTTCTTTGGTAAACCAGCATCTACCTCCTTCCCTCTCCTGTGCTCCACCTAGATTCTCACCTATTTCTCACCTCCACACACTCCCCCTACACCCCTCTTCCACTTTCTTCCTTCTGGCTTCACAATCCACAACTCTTCAAACATGCCTCACACCTTCCCTTCATATCTCTGGCCTTTGTTCCAACCATCTGTCCATTAAATCTCCCCCTCTCACCAATGTCGACTAATTACCTGGAACAAAATGTCCTGCCTCTCCCTTTACTTCTCTCCCCCCCTGCCAATCTGTCCGAAGAAGGGTTTCGACCCGAAATGCCACCTATCTAGGATCTCCAGAGATACTGTCTGACCTGCTGAGCTATTCCAGCACTTTGTGTCCTTTTGAGCAGCATTTGCAGTTCCTCGTTACTGCATTTCAACTGCACAGCTTGCTTTACTTCAATTATTCTTAGACCAAACATCTTAATCCAGTATCTCAATGCAAAATGGTTACAAAAAAATCATTTGCACACAAAAATATGATGTATGGTGTTATTGAATTATTTAAAATAGGAGGAAAGAAATTATGAATGGAATATTCAGGATTAGAAATAAATTGAACTTTAGAGATGAAAGGAAGAATTGAAGGGTAGACTATACAAATAAAACTAGAGGAGGATAATTGATCTTACAATATATTTAAATTCTCATATGATTTTCTTAAACAGTAGCTTTTTTTGTAAATAAATATTTTGGAAATTTTGGAAATGGGAGGGAAAGATTTAGGAGAGAGTTGGAAAGAAGATCAGAGTTTAAAAAAAAAAAAAAATCTATTTCTGATTCATTCAATCGTTGACGATATCTATCTGGCTGAAGATCAGTTAGTAATACGCTTCAATCTTCAAATAACAAGTTGAAACCTTCAGTTAGTATGTGCACCCTGACTTTATTAGGGTGCACATTTTATGTAGACTGGCTTCAGAAAAGAAATCCTGTGGAAATTAGCTTGAATTTTATAAGAACTTCTGATTCCGTGCTATTAATTGAGTATGCGTGATCCTTCTATTGTTTCTGATTTTTTTCATATGAAACTTTGAAGACTCCCAGCTTCGATTTCCTGCAAAATTGAAACACACATACGTAAAACTTTGTGAGCAGGAAGAATTTTTGTTGCCATTTTCTTTCAGACTTATCTATGTTGCTGCACACTGCATCTTTGGATTAATTGACTGCATTGTCAACATAGGAGATTTCATTTGTGAAACTGATTCAAGATTCCCACAAACGTACTCCAAAACTGTCAGCGATTGTCTTAAATAAATGTTTTCCTTCTGTCAGTTATTCTCTGTTAACATTGAATTCCTTACATTTTATTTTCATGATCATAACATGATGAACTTCTGCATTTTTACCTTTCATTTAACTCCAAGTCTATTCTTTGTGAGAACACCTCTTTTAAAATCAAAAACTTTAAATAGGTTGAACGGCAGGTATCATTTATGACTCAATTAGAAATATTCTTGCCTCACAGCCAGAGGATATTGGGTTCAAATCTCAGTGCAGAGGCATATTAGCAGCATCGTTGCGCAGTGATATTGTTGCTGCTTTACAGCGCCAGAGACCCAGGTTCGATCCTGACTATAGATGCTGTCTGTACCTAATTTGTACGTTCTTCCTGTAACAGCATGGGTTTTCTCCGGGTATTCCGATTTTCTCCCGCACTCCAAAGACGTGCAGGTTTGTAGGTTAAATGGCTTTGGTAAAATTGTAAATTGTCCCTAGTGTGTGTACTAGGATAATGTTAGTGTATGGGGATCCTGGTTGGCACAGACTCAGTGAGCCGAAGGGCCTGTTTCCGTGCTGTTTCTTGAAACTAAGCTAAACTAGATAGGCAAGAGAAGAGATAAAGAAGTGATTGCTGATTGGTGAAACTTGGTGGGCTGTAGGGCCCACTTCCATGCTGTATCTCTAAAGTCTAAAGTCTAAACGTATAAGCACAAAATACTTTACTGTACAATTGCAGTCCAGTAAGCTGTTAACACATTAAATGAAAGATCTACACAGTCTATCAGAAGATCTCTCACAGTAATGCAAAAAAGGGAATTACTGTATTTTCCTGACGTTTTCTCTCATACATTTATTCATTCAACATTTCAAAAGTGATTACCTTGTTATATGGTGTTTCCAGTGAGTTCAATAATGTCAGTCTGCTTTCAGTCTTTATAAGACAATAAATTGTTTTATACATGGTTTCAACATTTCCATGGTGTAGTATGCTACCTTAAGGAAAATTAGATGCCATGGTTGCCAATCAGCCATGGTATCTACTCATTCTGTGTATGATCACAGAACCCTTCATGGCGATTCACAAATGCAGGAATCTGCTAACCCACCCCATCACTGGGGTAGAACATCCTCTACATGATCAGCTAAACGCATTGGTTTACAGATTCTAAGAAGTCCTTTTCTCGGGATTGGACTAGCTGACCATACAGTGGGTGTGCTAACTACGGCCTGGAGAGACAGCACTAAAAAACAATGTTTCTCCTACATCAAGAAATGGAAGAGTTCTGTTTACAAACTAATATCACGTATGAGACAGCACACATAACCAACATTTTGGAATTTCTTTCAAAGCTTAATTTTGACATGAAGTTGAGCTACAGTGCTCTGAATTCTGCCAGAAGTGCGTTGTCATCATACTTGTTGTCAAGCTCAGGTCAACACTGCGTTGGGTCTCATCCGTTAATATCCTGATTCATGAGCAGTATTTTTAACTTAAACCCTCCTAGGCCCAGATATATCGAAATATGGGATGGAGTCGTGGTTCTAACACTACTTCTCCAATGGGCTCCAGCTACATCCCTGTCCCTTCTCCCGCTCACTTACAAAGCAGTGATGCTCGTGGCACAAGTATAAGCTCAACGGGTCCAGTCATTACAGAAGCTGCGTCTGGATAGGATGGTCACTTCTGCTAGTGATATAACATTTTTTGTATATGATCCAATTAAACAGAGCAGACTTGGTGTTTCCGGTCTCATGCTACAATTTATGGCATACCCCTTGGACCCCCGATTATATGTGGTCACACACCTCCAGCAATATATTAAGGTCACCAAGGGTCTTAGGGGGTCAGAACTAACATTATTTATCAGTCACAAGAAACCGCATAAAAAGGTTTCAGCTCAGACCATCTCTAGGTGGTTGAAGCATGTTCTGGCTGATGCTGGTATAGACACTGAAATATTTAAATCTCATTCCACCAGGGTTGCAGCTATGTCCGCAGCAAGGGTCCTGGATGTCCTGTTGGACCAAATCCTAGCGGCCGCAGGATGGTCCTCAGAACGCACGTTCCAGATGTTTTATAATAAACCTGTAACCAGATCAAGTAATTTTGCAAACTCTATTTTAAATTCTGTTTTGTAATCTCCTCTCAGGTGAGAGAGTTTCTATTATTATTTTGTCCATTAAAATATTTTTCAGCATGTTCAAAATTTATGTCATGTCTGAATACTGGATTCCACTCCTCCTTGGTCAACTATGCAGTGTGTGACGCATGGACTCGTTCCACGACATGAAGTCACAGACCTTCAAAATCTTCACGTAGTCACTCACGTGAGATGAAATGAGAATTTACCAGTTTGAAGTTTGATCTTTATTTTATGAGGAGTTACGACGAGGGATTACATGCCCTACGCTCCCAACCCTCCTCATAAAATACAGCTGGTAGTTCCAGTTCTCGAATCTTACTATTATCAGTTCAACAACTGTTATCTTTGACTTCACACTGCTGCTTTGAAGATTGACGTGCATGCGGGCTGGCGGGCTCTTCACATAATCCCTCATCGTAACTCCTCATAAAATAAAGATCAAAATTCAAACTGGTAAGTTCTCATTTAATCTTACTATTAGGTTAGGTGGGGGATTTTGGTCAGCATAAATAAGTTGGGCCAAATGGCCTGGTTCTGTGCTGTATGTCTATTAATCTTGGATTGGATCATCCTGGATTATCCCATCATCCTAAACTCCTCCCCGATGGTATCTGGCCGCTCCCTGCACTAATGTGTTCTGCAAAAGTACATGTTCTGCAAAAGTGAGCAGGCAACAAGTTGCAAGAACACCTTTTGCAGTGCACCCTGAAACCCCACTTCTGGTCACTTAATTATTAGTTTAATTTAGTTTAGAGCTAGTGCGGAAACAGTTTTTTCGGTGCACCGAGTCCTTGCTGACCAATGATTCCTGTACACTAGCACGATCCCAGACACTTGAGGACAATTTTCAATTTAAGTAATCCTTAATAGGGTTAGGGTTAGGGTCTATTTTATATTTTGAACAAAACTTTAAATATAACTAGCTTGATTAATTAGTGTTTTGAAGGTTTCTGTCAAAGGCATAAAGTTTTTAAAAAATATTTTTATTTATTAGAAGCAAATGTACAGTAGAACAAACAGCATAGAAAATTATAGTGATTGTACAGCTTCAATTTTGACTTTTTAGCTTTGAATTAGAAGCAAAGAAAAGAGAAAGAGCAAGAGAGAGAAAAAGTGAAATGTGCAAAGATAGGACCCCTAGACTACCAAAGTAGTGTAGCCAAGGAGTGGGTAAAAGAAAGAAAGAAGAGAGGAATAGAAAAAAAGGACAAAAAGAAAAAGAGAGAGAAAAGTGGTGATATACCTGCCTCTCGTCCCTCCCCACCCACCTCACCCAACCCATAGTTAGATTTAACTATCTAAGTTGTGCAAAGTTGTGTTGCGCCATACTATCCTTGTAAGAAATCTGTGAAGGATGTCCATGTCTTGGAAAAGTGATCTGGTTTTTCTCCCAAGACAAGTCTAATATTTTCAAGACGTAGTGTCTCGGACATGTTTGTAATCCACATCTTAAGAGTAGGGACTGATGTGTGTTTCCAAAATTTAAGTATTCATTTTTTCGCCATTATCAGGCCATAATTAAGCAAACGTCTTTGAAATTGTGATAGCTCAGAACAGGCTTCTGAAGTACCTAGAGTGATCAGTTCCGTGTCAGGATCCAATTTTATTTTTAGTGTTTTAGAAATAATTTCAAAAATTCCTCTCCAGAAATTATGTAACTTTATACAAGAGGCAAAGGAATGGGTTATAGGAGAAGGAGACATTTATCACAAATAAGAGAATCTGTCCATTTAAATTTTTACGCCAAGTTCATCTTCCCAAGTTCTTCTAATTAATTCTGACGATGGGGTTTGTATATTTAAAAGGGTATTATACAGGCATGATATTAACTTGTTTGAATCAGAGTTTCTATTCATACATTTATCTCGTGTGTCTGGAAACATATATTGATAGTCTTGGATATATGATTTTAGATAATCTCGTATTTGAAGGTATCTAAAGTATTGGCTACCTTTCAGATGATATTTTGACTGTAATTCTTGAAATGTGAGAAGAGTTCCCATCTCATAAAGATCTCAAAGTTTTTAAATTCCTAATCTTTCCCAATGTGTGAACGTTTTGAGTAAAAAAGATGGCTTGAACCAAGGGTTGTTGGCAATTGGTGAGAGAAGAGATACATTTCTCATTTTAAGGGTTGACTTCATTTGTTTCCAGTTTCGTAGAGTACTGTGGATAATCGGATTTTTCTCATATAGTGTTTTCTTCAAATTTATTGGAGAGAAGAATCACGCCTATATTAAAAGGCGAACAACCCTCTCTCTCTATTATTAACCATTTTACCTGTTGGCATGTGTTGTCCATCCTCAAAGGCATAGAGTTTATGACAGATTTGACAGCTGGCTTAGATAAGGGTGTGATTTTTCCAACAGTTAAATTTGTTCAGTATTCTCAGGGATAAATGCATTCTGGCTGAAGCAATGTATGTGGCAAACACATCCAGAAGAGCTGAGATGGTGAGGCTTGGGACTCCAAGGAGGTTTTTTGCCAATGATCAGATCAAATTAAGTGCAGGCATTCATGACAGATAGCAAGAATGGACAGCAACCTCAGTACAAAATTTGAGGTGGTTATATTAAATAAAGGCTTCAGAAGAATTTACCTGAGGAGATGATATTAATTGTTTTGGATTCCTATTAATTTTGTTAAAACAAATTTGAACTTATCAATAAATATGCTGTCATTAGCATGAAATGTAACGTAATTTGTTTGGTAATTCTTATGCATTTTTATTATGAAGAGCTAGGTCTTTTTAATATTTTAAGTTTTTGTATATAGACTTTCAGATTTTTGTAACAAGATAGACAGGGTCTGAAGAAGAGTCTCAAAACAAAACTTTACCCATTCAATCTCTCCAGAGATGCTGCCCGTTGCACTGAGTTACTCCAGCATTTTGTGTCTACCTTTGGTGTAAATCAGCACCTGCAGTTCTTTCCTACACATTCTGTATCAAGGTGTTATGTATACATAAATTTCAAAATAAATTTGGAATGTGTCACAGAGTTGCCTGATGTTGTGGGAGTTACTATATAAATATAAGTCGTACAATTACAACATAATTAATAGCAAATGTTTAGATAATTTAAGAGCCAATCAACTTGTATTAATCTTCTCGATACTTCAAAGACATGGTATATTAGAAGACCCAATAAGCAAACATTAATACATCTATATGCAAATAATTTCTCATATCAATTTTCACAGTATATAGGCTGAATCTTACTTTCAAATAAATTGCATGTTTAAGTTAAAAATCAAGTCACTGCTCAAAATGCAATACAGAAGGATAAATCATCAAGGCCTACTCTGGTGTGATATAACATTAAAGGTTACTCCAGGGAGAAATATTAAAAGATTTCCAGATCTCGAACCAAAGCTTCAGGCACCATTGAAATCAAATTAGAAGTATATGCCACTGTTAATCATTTTTAAGATCAATATAAATTTATTGCCTGGAAATGGTCTTTATGGGACGGTTGTACTTTCTTTTCCTTAAATTAAAATATTAAATATCACTATGATTTGTATTCAATTTAAGAGGTTGTCAGCGAAAGAAGAGATTTATTATTAAATAATTTTGAGCGTTCTGAGGTGAATTTTCCAGATATTAGTATGTTTGTAGCATCTTTTTGATACAGTGGGAATCAGTAAAATGAACACATTGATAAAGGTTATAACTTTCCAGCGTTATTATCTTTGAACCTTGCCCTTAAAATTCCTTTCAGGTTCTATCAGTGTGTTGGGCAAGAGATTACACAATTAAAGGAGGTAATTCCGTACTGATCACTCAGAAAGGCAACAGTTATGGTTCGCAAGCCATGACAGGTCTAATTTGCTACTTTTGTTCAATGTGGGTATTGCCATTTGAAACTGGGATCAATGGGCATGACAGTGGTGTAGCAGTGGTCGAGGGTGTTTGGTCCTCTGGTGTAACAGGAGACATGTTGGTGGAAGTTGGGGAGTGATTTCTTTAGGTTTGCCTTATTTAAGTCCCCAGCAATGGTTGTAAAAGCCTCGGGGTAAGATGTCTGGTGTTTGTTGACCACGGCGTGCAGCTCCTCCAGTGCCAGACGGACGTCTGCCTGGGGTGGGATGTAGACCGTGGTCAGGATGATGGAGGTGAATTCCCTCGGAAGGTAGAAGGGACGGCACTTCACTGCCAGATGTTTGAGGTGTGGAGAGCAGGAGTTGGACAGAACTGCCACATCTGAGCACCACGCAGAGTTGACCATAAGGCAGACGCCCCCTCCTCTCCCTTTCCCCAATGCCAGTGTACGGTCCATGCGGTGGATGGAGAACCCTGCAGGCTGGACCGCTGAGTCTGGGGAGCTGGGGTGAGTCATGTCTCTGTGAAACAGAACACAGAACATTCCCTCAGCTCCCTTTGAAAAAGCAGCCTTACCCTTAAGTCCTCCACTTTGTTTTCAAGGGACTGTTCATTGGCCAGTAAGATAGTAGGGAGAGGGGGTTGAAGTCCCCTGCGCTTCAGTCTGACCTGAAGTCCTGCCCGCCGGCCACATTTCCAGACACAATGAAGGCTTCCCCTTTGTTTCCAGGTACTGTACCTGCTGCTTCTGCGGACCTGCGCTGGAACGGGAATTCCCTCACAGACGGCAGCTCCAGCTACGTAACAAACGGGGATTCCCTCAGTATGTCCAGCATCATTTTTTCTGAGATATCCAGCCCGTCGGCTCTGGAGGTCATCCCGGGGTTTCCAGGTGCCGTACCTGGGTTCCTCTGTCGGGTGTGGAGTTTCACAGCCAGCGTGGGAAAGTTTAAAGACCGGGGCTCCCAAAGCTGGGGGAGATTGCGAAATTGCGAGCGCTTTCAGCTGCCCAAGCAGCCTGTCTGAAACGGCACCGATTACTGCCGTTTCCCTGATGCAGGTAAGTTGGTGTGAGTTGTAGTTGAGCCTTTTATGTTCCGGAGCTCCGCAAAGGTTGCCGCAGGCAGGCGCCATCTTGGAAGTAGATTAACATCCAAAAACATGTGAGATGTTTTTAAACAACTGAAAATTCAATGCACACCCTTTGGTTTTGTACATAGTAATCATTTTCATCACAAATTAAAAGGTTTAAAACTTAGCACTTGCTGTTTTCGCGATTAAAAGAACTAGTTCCAGATTTTGCACAGAAATGTTGTACACTTGACATTTCAGCGCACACCATCATGGCCTAGAATAATGGAAATGTATTGTATTATTGCTGATTGTATCTTTATTTGTTGTGCTGTTGTGTTAATGTACCTGCAACACTGTAACAAGTTAAAATTTAATTGTTGTTCCTAACTAAACATTCTTGACATTCCTGGGTATCTTGACTCTTGATCATACCAGTAAAATAATGACATGGCTATTCCAGTTGTAAAGTTTGGTTCGTTTCCCACTGACCAAAGAATAATAGCGTTAGTACAAACTCATTTCAATTACTTTGCTTTTACAATTGTCTGCAGGCAAACCATTTGACAAATGGATTTCCATGGCAACCATGGCAAGTGAAATTCCTGTCACTATAGGGATCTATAGTATTTATTCTGATTGCAAAAGGTACCTGACTACCTTTAAGAATTTGGGGCACATGAATAGAGAGCTTGGTATCACACTTCTCGCTTGTCATTTGGAATGTAGGCCATTCATAAATGCATGACATTCATAAATATTAAAAACTTTCTCATAGTTTAATCCAAACTAATATGAGGTGTTGGACTTTGGGAGGTTTAGGGGAAGTATACAGTTAATGGCAAGACACTTAACAGGATTGATGTCCAAGCCTATAGATCCCTGAAAGAAGTATGGAGAAGCATATGGAGTTTACATTTTTTCCCCTTGAGGTGCTGGCTTCCTCTGCGTGCTCTTGTGTTCTCCCGTATTCTAAAGATTTGTAGGTTTTATGGTTAATTGGCCTCTGTAAATTGCCCTTAATGTATATGGAGTAATGAGAAAGTAGGATAACATACAACAGATGGTCGGTGTGGACACAGTGGGCCAAATGGCTTGTTTTCATCTTGTAGCTCTCAACTAAACAAATAGAAAGAATGGTTAAGAAGGCATATGGTATGCTTGCTTTCATTGGTCAGGGCATTGAGTATAAGATTAGTAAGATTGAACGAGAACTTACCAGTTCGAAGGTTGATCTTTATTTTATGAGGAGTCGAAGTGAGGGATTTCGTGAAGAGCCCGCCGACGCGCATGCTCGACATACTTCAAAGTAGCGGCGTGGAATCACAGAACCAACAATAGAAATGACTTCGCATAGTATGATTGAATTGACTAAGATTACCAGATGAAGGTGATTGAGGGTTGGGCGAGGAGGGCACGAAATCCCTCACTTCGACTCCTCATAAAATAAAGATCAACCTTCGAACTGGTAAGTTCTCGTTCAATCTTACTATTTCATTTCGGAGTCACGTGAGTGACTTCGTGAAGACTTCAAAGCTTCTGTGATTACACGCCCTGGACCACGTCCATGCTGACACACCACTACCAGGGATGGATGGGAGGAACAAACTTGCTCAATAGTTCATACTGCAAAAAAGAGCATATTTATTAATAACAAATCAAAAACCCCTCATGCGGGGACATCTCCACGTTCTTGACCTGCATTCAGCACGGCTTCTGCGAACTGTAGAGGAGCAGCAACAGGCTTGTTATAAAAACGCTGGAACACAGCTTCATTAGCCCATCCTGCTGTGGCGAGAATTTGGTCCATGGGCACCTCCATGACCCTCGCCGCTGACGTCGATGCAGCCCTGGTGGAATCAGACTTGAACACATTAGTGTCGATACCTGACTTAGCCAAGACGACTCGAAGCCACCTGGATATCGTCTGGACTGTCACTCGATGATGAGGTCTCTTATGAGTGACAAGCAGGTATCTCTCCATTCCTCTGATGCGTGCCATCACCTTGACATAGTGGCGGATATGTGAGGCTAAACATAGCCTAGCATCTGCGGGGTATGCCGGGAACTTCAGCTGCAGCCCTGTGCACCCAGGTCTATGCTGCTTTAGTAGCTCGTCAATGAAGAAGACTACTTCTGTAGGGGTAGAAGTCATTCTGTCGACACGAAGTTTGTGTAGTGTCTGTACCCTCTGAGCTGAAGTCAGCGCTAGTAACATCACCAGCTTCATGGTGAGTTGGTCCAGTTGGAGCCCTTCCATGGGAGACCATGTCCTGAGCAAGGTTAATACGTCCCTGACATCCCAGGTGATATTATAGCGTGGTGTAGGCGGATTCATATTGAATATACCCCGCATGAGTCTGGACACTAGCCTGTTGGATCCTACCCCAATCTTGAGGTAGAATGATAGCGCACTTCTGGTGCTGTTGATGGCACTGTAACTTAAGTGTTCATCATGGTGCAACCCCGCGAGGAATTCCAGGACGTCGGTTATTGTCACGTCATCGTACGTGATGCGAGAGCGGCTGCAGTAGGCTACCCACTTCTTAATATGCGAGCGGTATCTTCGCCTTGTGGACTCTCGACACGACGCCCCAATGGTATCCATGGTCCGAGCCGAGAGGCCGTATTGGACTAACGGCCTGTTCAGAACCTGCAAGCCAACAAATTTAAATAGCCATGGCAGGGATGTGGCTCCCCTGAGACAGGGTGAGTAACCAATTGTGGGCAACCCTTCAAAAGGACCCAAGGTTCATTGAGCATGTCAAAGACCACCGGATACCAAGGCTATGTGGGCCAGTCGTGTATAATAAGGATGCCCTTGGCAGCATCTGCCTGAATCTTTCGCAATACCCGACTGATGAGGCAAAACGGAGGGAAGGCATAGAAAACCCAATTCCCCCAGTCCAGCGAGAATGCATCTAGCGCTATTGCCCCAGGATCTGGTTCCCATGAAACGTAGGCTGGTACCTGATGGTTTAACCGTGACGCAAAAAGGTCAATGTCCGGTTTACCAAATTTGGCTGTGACTTTAGAAAAAATCTCAGGATGCAACATCCATTCAATGTTGTCATTAAATTTGCGTGACCTGGTGTCCGCCACAGTATTAAGCTCACCTGGCAAATAGGTAGCTGAAATCCAAATGTCTCTTTGAACACACCAGAACCAAATTGAGTTAGCCAATTTGTCACACGAAACTGACCTGGTACCACCCATATGGTTTAAATATGCCACAGCTGTGGTGTTGTCTATTTGGAGACGGACGTGTGCTCCAACAAGCTTGGAACAATATGCACGAAGTCCGTGGAATGCTGCCAGCAACTCCAAATAGTTAATCCCTTGAGTCAACAACATCGATGACTCAAGGGTGTCCCATCTGCCCCCACAACTAGAGCAATTATCAGTAGCTCCCCAGCCATTGGAGCTTGCATCAGTCTGTAAATATACCACCGGAATAGCCTCCCTAACAGGCTTAAATGAGTTGCTAATGTGACACCCCCACCATTGCAACTCAGTTATCGCTTCGGACGGCAGCTGCATGGATCAATCGTAATGACCAGCGTTCCGTTTTAACGCAATAATTTTAGCTCTTTGCAAATTCTGATAATGCAAAGGTCCATATCGTGCTGCCGGAAACAAAGCCACTAGCTTGCCAATTACTGTGGCTGTATGCCGAATCGATGGTATATTGGTGCCAATTAAATCTGCACACCTGAGTGACTTCCTCAATTTTGTTAATTGGTATAGTTATCCTCATGCTCATTGAGTTCACCGTGAACCCTAGGTAATTAATTACCTGGGCAGGGCAGAACTTCGATTTCTCTGGATGGACAATGAATCCTAATTGTTGAAATATATTGACAGCAGCTGCAACACCCTGTTCAGCCAATTGCAGGGTGTGGCCCACAATAAAGACATCATCTAAATAGGCCATAACTATATGATGTCGTGTCTCAAATAAGCCATGATTGGCTTCACCAATTTAGTGAACAATCTAGGGGCTGTAGTGAGCCCATTAGGCAAAGCCTTATACTGCCAAAGTTGCCCCATCCAGATAAATTTCAAAAACCTTCTATCATATTTCTGGATGGATACTGAATAATATGCATCCCTGAAATCAATGCATGCCATAAAGCAGCCATGAGAAATCAATGATTTGGCTGTTTCAAACGTATCCATTTTAAAATGAGTATATGTTACAAACATATTCAAACGGGTTAGATCAATAATGACACGACAGCCTCCATCCTTCTTAGGTCTAGTAAATATGTTCGAAACAAATTCAATTGGCTCATGCACCGTTTTCTCAATCACACCCTTCTGTTCCAGACTTAAAATTTCCTTATAACCTGCTGCCTGTTCTGCAGCAGACAATTTGAACGTACGACCAGGCATGTGCTGGGATGGAGGAATGTCGCCATTAATAAACTCAATTTTATGCCCCTGAATATTCCGCAACACATACTCATCACCAGTAAAATTACCCCATGCACCCAAAAACAACCAACATGGGACCACCAACATGGGAAGTTAAACAGAGAGAAAAAAGAGAACCAGACCCCCTCACCTCCGTGGTTACCGGCGGTCCTTGACACGTGTGGGTGGCCGTGGAGGTGCTGGGTTGGCTTGAGGGCGCGGCGTCTTCGATTTCCACAAAGGTCTCTGCCGACCCTGTCCTAAAAAAGACCCTTGGTGCTGGTTCTGGTGCTGTTGTCATTGTGGAGCTAGAGGGTGAGTCCTCGTCGAGGCACTGGCCGACCCTCGTGAGCGAATGTATGGAGCTTTTGAGCCTGACGGTGTGGGGGCACTCTGAGAGCGCATGATCCCCACCGTTTTGGCTTGTTCGTCAAGCTCTTTGACTCTCTTCGAGAGGTCCTCACCAAAGAGCTGACGGGGCGGCGGCGGCGGCGGCGGTGGTTTGCACAATCCTGCAAACTTCGGGTTGAGTGCTGGGCGGATGCTGTTTTTGCGAAACCCGTTGATTTCGTGCTGGGTCGCGCACAATAAGGCCAGAGCATCTTCCTGGTCCAAATTCAGTTCGTCCCCGTCCACCGACCGCGCAAAGGCGGTAATACCGGCCGTGAGGAGTTTCAGGATCCGCTGCAATTTTAGCTCCTGTTGACGGATAGCCGCACTGATGTTGCCCCATATTGGCGTATTGACCACAGGCACGTTGAGGGAGTTGCAGTTTGATGGAGCCTTGTGACGGCTCATAGCCTGGATGAGGACTTCTTCCTGCAGCACCTGATTATTAAGAAAGTCCACTGTGGCTGCCAGCTTTGTATTTAGAGGAAGACCAGCCGTATGTGGGGCCGCGAATTTGGTCGCCACATCCAAGCGTTCCTCCGCTGGCACCTCCAACGGGGGTGGTACGGGATCCACCAGAACCTCCTCCTCCTGCTGCTCCAGGCTGATAGTAGATGTTGGTGAAGACGCCCTGTGCCTGTTGCTGCCCTGCTGTTGTTGACGTTGAAGCAGGAGCTCCAGCAGCCGCTCCATATGGTCAATACGCCCTTCACCCTGAACACTCAGGTGGTCGGAGTCCTCCGGCTCTGAAAGGAAAACCGGGCTCCTGTCATCAGCCCGCACCTCGTTGAGGCCCTGACGGTGCCGGTAGTTGTCGCTAACAGCCGCCGAGGCGAAACTGCGCGATTCCTGCGCGGGCGTGTTCAACCGCCTCCGTTTAGCGGGAGCTGAAGCCGCTGCCACTAAGGGCACTTGCGGCGTGGTGTCGGCACCAGCTGAAGCATGGCTGCCTGGGGCCCGCGCAGTCTTGCCGGCTGCCCACATCGTGGACGTTGCCGACGCATGGTCTCGCCCACCCATCCATGGGGGGCTCGGCGACCGTGATGAGACCCGTCTCGACCGACCCGTCCCGGCGTCGAGAGTCGGGGTGTGCCGGCTGGACCTCACAGCCGCCCCGGGTCTCGCCCTGGAACCTGACCGCTCCTCCGCGACAGGCAATGCCTTAGCCCTAACAGGGTTAGGCTTCTGGGCTCCTGCCCTCCCCCTTCTCGGAGGGCTGAGTGGAACAGGCCGTGCAACGGCACGTGCCCTGCTCGAGGTCGCCAGCGAGCCCGCTGACGACCTGACTGCCATGGCAGGGTCCCCCTGCTCTGGCGGCACACCACACTCCTCCTCGTCGAACTCCTCCGAGCTGTGGTGTGCTGGCGGATCTGGACCTGTGAACACAGGGCTTACCCACATCTCCACCTGAGTCCCGGCCTGCGCTGCAGGTACTGCCGATGGTAAAGGCCCCGGAACTGTTGACCGGCTAACTCGTTCTGACGTCCTCCGGCCCTTCGAACTCCCATCCATGTCCTTGCTGCAAGACATAATCAGACAACAAGGACCACCAACTAAAGGTAGAATACTTACCTCCGTGGCCCCTTATGAAGGGCTGGCGAGGAGCGCGCTCCACCGCCAGCCGTCGCAGCAACGCGTTACGACGATATGTCGAGCATGCGCGCCGGCGGGCTCTTCACGAAGTCACTCACGTGACTCCGAAATGAAATCTGGGAGTCATGCTGCAACTTCACAGGATCAATTGTGTATTGTGCATTGTGTGCAGTCTGGGCATCCCATTGCAGGAAACTTGGCATCAAAGGGCCTGTTCCTGGATTGTTCCGTTCTATGTAATTGGTATTATAATTTGAAAAAATGATAGGTAGAACATCCCCTTACTAACATTATCTGATGAACTCATATCACAAACAATTCATAGATTGACATGTAGCACAAATTGTGCAACTAATTCTTCACCCCATTGTGTACTATGAGAATTACTTATTCAAAACGCTCAAAAGATAACTTAATGTATTGTTGCATCCAACTAATTGGGTAAAGCAACTTATGTGAAGGCTTTGCAAAGTTTTTGAGTGATTGATAAAATAGCGGAAAATAACACATCTTTTCATTCATCGACTTTACGACGATAAACTTTACTCGCAACTTCACAGGCCAGCCAAGGGCAAGCAATGAATACATTTTGGCAGTTTTACCACATCCAGAAAGGGAAGAGAATGGATGGAATGCAACTTTAAAACTGGAATAAGCAACTTCTTACAGCTGTGTGAATTTTACTTTGTGCAAGGTGGAGAGGCATAAGAAAGTGTTCTGTATTATGTTCTACAACTGTTGTATCATATCAATAGATACTGGACTGGAATTGGGTTGAAATGTGATTCATTCATGTTGTGTCAATTCAAAACCTCTTAGGACCCTAAAGTTATGGTGAATGTCTTAGGTTTACTAGCTGAGCTTCACCACAATTACCTCAGTGTGCTCCAGTCATGACTGCATTTATTTGAACAGAGGAATATTTGTAAAACAATTGTAACTGCTGTAGATTTTGTGCTTACTTGCTTTAAAGGTTTTAATTATTAATAAGTCATTCGAGATGTTTGAATTAATTTAATTTGTCTATTTCTTTACAATACATTTAAAATGTTAATGGCCTTTTCAATAAATTAATACTTCTGGATGCCAGGCACGTCAAGAAGCATTCCCGGTGCTTGACATTTTGTCAGTTGACAAATTTAAGCTTTAACTGAGCCAGTTCTCTATTTGCTCTGAAGAAGGGTTTCAACCCGAAACGTCACCTATTCCGTTTCTCCAGAGATGCTATCTGACCCACTGAGTTACTCCAGCTTTTTGTGTCCATTTCATAAGCCAGTTCTTTGCTGTTGATTCTTCAAGCTCTCCCTCGAGCTGGCATTATAATGCATTACTTCATGCCACTGCAAAGTGCCTTGGCATTTGGGGCCCACCACACTGAAACCTGATGGTTCAATAAAAGAGCATCTATTCTTACTTGTCAGCTGCAAGTGCAAATAGTTCATTGATGGCAATGTGTTCTGGCCCATTAACTCCAGTTAAAGATTAAAGCAAAGAAAAACAATATTCTGCAGGAATAAACCTTCAGTGGGATTTTTTAAAAGTTAGTCAGAAATATTACCATTTTATAACAATCAACCCCTCCTCCTCACACTAACTTTATCTGCCATTTACATAACATAGCTACCAAATTAAGTATATGAAATATTGACTACCTGATTTCAAGTATTGAACAATTAAATGTGTTTTGGGGCTAAGGATATCATGTTGCCTCAGTGCCTATTGTCTACAGAGGTCAGCTTTCATAGTAGAGTTGCTACTATGTTTATTCTGATTGACCTTTCCTGAGGTATTTTCTTCAAAAACACTTCATTCATATTTATAGAGCAGTATTCCATTAACTATTCCCCAGTTCCTGACTATGCTGAGATCTTAAAGGACACTATCAAAAATCCTTCAAACTATCCCTGGATGACCAATCAAGTCTTGACTACAGTACGACTCGGTCCTTTAAGATATCCCTTGCTATGGATTGCAAACATGACTAAATAATATGGAACTTATATTAGTTTTCTATTCTAAATTCTCAAAGTTTTTCACCATAATGAATTTTCCTACAGATCGACTCCATATGTGTGTGCAGAACGTGTCCTCTGAACACTTAACCATTCAACCACACAGCAACATTTGTGCATCCAGGCTCAAACCAACAAAGAACACAAGAAATAAGAACAGAACCTTTTTTCTCTGGATGGAAATGTCAAAGACCAGAGGGCATAACTTTGAAGTGAGAGGAGCAAAGCTTAAAAGGGATACCCAGACAAGTTGTTTTACACAGAGCGTTATGGTGCCTGTTTTGTGGTGCCTGGTTCATGCTACCAGGGAGCAGGCATATAAGATTGTGGCACTTAAGAGGCTCTTAGACTGGTACATGGATAGGCAAGGAAGGGAGAGATATGGATCACATGCATACAGAGAAGATTAGTTTTATTTAACACGGACGTTGTGGACCGAAGGGCCTGTTCCTGTGTTGTATGTTATATGTTCTCCAAACAGCAGCAGGCAACTAGGACCCTTTAAGCTTGTCCCACCATTCACTATGATCATGGCTGATCTATACTGGCCTCAACTCCTTGCGTGCCATTTCCGCATAAATCCCAATCTTTCAAATATTTATCCATCTCCATCTTAAATACCTTCATTAATTTGACCCACATCTATTTGAGCGGATAGAAAACTTTAGAGTTTCAATATGTTTCTGAGGAAAATAAGTCTACATACCTTGGATTTTAATGGCTGAAATGCTGGGAAGTGTATGGATCCTTTTTCAATCTACACTTGTGATTGAACAATAGCACACTTCTTGAACAAGGCAGTAAACGTTAATCAGGCAGTATCACCTAATCCAGCGTTACACAAAAAGCTGGAGAAACTCAGCGGGTGCAGCAGCATCTAAGGAGCGAAGGAGATAGGCGACGTTTCGGGTCGAGACCCTTCTTCAGACTCCTCCAGTCTGAAGAAGGGTCTCGACCCGAAACGTCGCCTATCTCCTTCGCTCCTTAGATGCTGCTGCACCCGCTGAGTTTCTCCAGCTTTTTGTGTAACCCTCGATTCTCCAGCATCTGCAGTTCCTTCTTTATCACCTAATCCAGCATTAGTTAAGGGCTGGGTCCCTTGGCAGTGAAGATATTTTGGATATGTGTCAGCCTTTCTTATGGTCAGCTCATAGTGTCTTCATTTGAGGAATAATCACCTCCTCACCATCTCTGCTCTATCCAGCCCACTTTAATTGGTCTCTAAATTTTCAAACCAACATCCTACAAATCTTTCACCTGCCCTGGCACCTCGTACCATCCATCCCCATCTGATTGTATCATTGTTACGATTGGTCATCAATCTGACCTCTGACTCCCTGCCTGACCATCTCTTTGAACCCCAATCTTCTCTCTGACCACCTCCATAAAATAACCCCAATCCTTTTCACTGAAGCAAACCAACCTTCATGCGCCCACCTCGGTCTTCTCCTCACCCCAAGCAATCTCCTCCCCTGTAATCCATTCTCCACACAATGGGGAAAAGGGAAGACCCTTTGTACGTGATTGAGCGTGTAAGGTTGAGATTCAGCTGTTTGGGCATAAAGCAAAACATAAAGAATATGGCAAACTCTTAGCCCTAGGGAGAAGGACCCAAAAGCACAAAGAGTGGATAACACCAGAAACCCTCAACACAATCCAACAGAGGAGAAAGTTAAAAGAGAAAGTGAACAACTCAAGAACAAAAGCTGGAAAGGCTTTGACCCAAAAGTAGTACAACAGATGCCACTAAGAAGTGCTAAAGAACATCAGGAAGGACAAGAGAACACAGGTGGAGAGGCTAGCCAAAGGGGCAGAAATTGCGTGACTCAAAGGAACATGAGGGAGCTATATACCATCACAAGGAAATTGTCTGGGACATATCTGCATAGTAAAAAAACAATTACAGAAAAGAATGGTCAGCTGCTTTCAACCCAGGAGGCGCAGCTCGACAAATGGGTAGAACATTTCGAAGAAGTCCTAAACAGGCCACCACCGGCTGTTCAGACACACATTCCCAAAGCCAAGATACCATTGCAAATTAAGTGTGACAGACCAACAAAATCAGAAATAAAGGCTGCAATCAAGCAACAGAAAACAAGCCCTGACAATATTCCACCTGAAGCCCTGAAGCCCTGAAAGTAGATATAATCAACAGACTTGCTCTGTGACTTTTTTGGAAGAATTTGGGAAGGGAAAAAGACACCCACAGAATGGGCAGAGGGATACATCGTGAAACTGCCAAAAAAAGGTGACCTGTCTAAGCGTTTGACAGCTTAGACAGGACAACACTATGGCGCCTAATGGACTATGAAATTCTCATCAAGATCATAGACTTAATCAAGAACTCGTATGATGGAACTTCATAGAAATTTATGAGTGCAAGCCAGCTCTCTCAGAGTTTTAATGTCAGGGCGGGCGTCAAGCAGGGATGTCTATTGTCACCATTCCTGTTACTCCTGGCAATTGACTGGATCATGATGGAAGCAACTGAAGGGAAGATAAATGGAATTCAGTGGACAATGTGGGAGCAGCTAGATGATCTTGACTTTGCAGATGACATAGCTATCCTTTCACACACACAGATTCAAATGCAGGAGCAACAAAGCTGCAACAAAACTTGGTCTTATACCTAATACAGCAAAAACACAGGTCATGAGGATCCACTTCAAAACCAGCAGCCCTATCCTTATGCACAACACTGCTCTAGAGGAGGTAGAAACATTCACATACCTAGGCAGTGTTGTGGACATCACCGGAGGGGCAGAGGCAGACATAAAAAGTAGAATCAATAAGGCTAGGGTGGTGTTTAACATGCTCAGGAAGATCTGGAGCTTAAAACACATCTCGATCAACACCAAAATACACATCTCAATCAACAACCAACATCTTTAACGTAAATGTAAACAGGTGATGCTGTATGGATCAGAGACATGGAAAACAACAAAACACACTACAAACAGGCTGCAAACCTTCATTAACACCTGCTGTAGGAGAATACTTAACATCTGGTGAAGAGACAAAGTAAGCAATGTGTGGACCTGTGGAAAGAACAAGCCAGGAGCCCGTTGACTTACAAATTCGAAGGAGAAAATGGAGTTGGATTGGACACACCCTCAGGAAACCTGCCACAAACATCACCCAGCAAGCCCTGAAGCTGGAACCCCCAAGGAAAAGGGAAAAGAGGTTGCCCCAGGAACAGCTGGAGAAGAGGTGTCCAGACAGAAATATCTGAGAGTGGGCTAAACTGGGGAGATCTCGAAAGAACTGCCAACAACCGAGTGAGGTGGAAGACATTTGTCAATGGCCTATGGTCCCTAGAGAAGCAAAGGACTTAAGAAGAAGTAAGAAGAAGAAACTCTCAGCCTCACACTGCACACTCCTTGTGCTACATCTCATCAACAATGAAGCACACTCTGAGGAATTTCTAAGATAGAGAATCAATACTGGGTAATACATTTATTTTATAATAATGGCATTTGGCTCCAGCGGTAGCAACATAAATGATGATCCCAGGCCTCCGTCTCCCTTTAACAGAATTGGTGCTTGTACTATGATAGTATTTGTTAAGATATAAGCAATCATAGTTTATCCAATTGCAAGATTAATAATATCAGGCCATCCATCCCTAGCCTTTCCTTGCCAACGTCCGTTCCCTGGCAAACAAGATGGATGACCTCCGTCTTCTGATTGCCTCCTACAACTGGATTAAGGATTGCAGCATCCTGATCCTCACCGAAACCTGGCTGAACACTGATGTTCCCGCCAGCGCCATTGAGCTAGCGGGTCAACACATACTCCGAGCGGACAGAACATCTGACTCAGGTAAGACCAGAGGTGGGGGTCTGTGCATGTATGTAAACAAAGCATGGTGCACAGACACCACCATCATTGAGAGTCACTGCTCAGCCAACCTTGAGTTCCTCTTGGTTAAGTCCAGACCGTTCTATCTGCCCAGAGAGTTTACCTCCACTGTTGTGACTGCAGCCTACATCCCTCCTGATGCTAATGCCAAGCTTGCAATGAAAGAACTGCATATTGCAATTAGCAAACAACTGACCCTCAGACGCAGCCTTCATTGTTGCGGGTGACTTCAATCACTCCAACCTGAAGACTGTACTCCCCAAATTCCACCAAATTCTCCTTCGCCACTAGAGAAGACAAGACACTGGACAAAGTCTACACCAACATGGCTGAAGCGTACAAAGCCATCCCCCTCCCCCACCTTGATCAGTCTGATCACTTATCATTGTTCCTGCTCCCTAAGTACTCCCCACTCATCAGACGCGTTAAACCCACAGTGAGGACAGTCAAGATTTGGTCAGATGAAGCGGACTCCACACTCCAGCAGTGTTTTGGTAACACTGACTGGGATGCATTTGCAGCTCGTGCCACCCTTGACTCCCACACTGACATTGACGCCTGTACTTTCTCTGTTCTGGACTTCATCAACTCCTCCATCAACAGTGTCATCACTCTCAAACAAATCACCACATACCCGAATCAGAAGCCATGGATGAACAGCGAGGTCAGGCTACTGCTGAAAGCACGGGACTCGGCTTTCAGGTCAGGCGATGCCCGTGCCTATAGTTCATCGAGGGCCAATCTGAAGAGGGGCATCAAGAACGCCAAACATAGATACAGGCTGCGGATCGAGGAGCACTTCGACAGCAACTCCGACCCCTGACGCATGTGGCATGGCATCCAGGCCATCACTGACTACAGAGCCCCCAACTCCACCCCCACTTCCAGCGACGCATCCTTCCTCGAGGAACTCAATCACTTTTATGGCCGCTTTGAAAGGGACAACCAAGAGTTGGCCATCAAGACTGGGCTCCCCGATGACCACCAGCCCCTCACACTCAACCCCTACAACGTGCACATGGCACTGAGTAGGATCAATATACGCAAAGCTGCCGGCCTTGACGACATCCCCGGGCGCGTCCTCAGGACCTGTGCTGCACAGCTGACAGACGTCTGGACTGACATCTTCAACCTGTCACTTGCCCAGGCAGTTGTCCCCACGTGCCTTAACACTACCTCGATCGTGCCAGTGCCAAAACACTCCACTGCGGCGAGTCTCAATGACTTCCGCCCAGTTGCACTCACCTCTATCATTGCCAAGTGCTTTGAAAGGCTGGTCATGGCACACCTCAAATGCTGCCTACCGCCCACTCTGGACCCCTACCAGTTTGCATACCGTAAGAACAGGAGCACGGAGTATGCCACCTCAACGGCACTCCAATCCGGCCTCTCCCACCTCGACAACAGAAACACTTATGTGAGAATGCTGTTCATCAATTACAGCTCAGCATTCAACACCATTATCCCCTCTAAATTGATCGCCAAACTCGATGACCTGGGCATCAACCCCTCCCTCTGCAATTGGTTACTGGACTTTCTAACCAACAGACCACAGTCTGTGAGGCTGGATAACCACTCCTCTTCTACCCTCACCCTGAACACTGGCGTACCTCAGGGCTGCGTGCTGAGCCCCCTCTTCTACTCCCTCTTCACCTACGACTGCATACCTGTACATGGTACCAACACCATCATCAAGTATGCAGATGACACGACGGTGATTGGCCTCATCAGCGACAACGATGAGTCGGCCTACAGGGAGGAGGTTCAGCTCCTAACAGCATGGTGTGCCGACAATAACCTGGCCCTCAACTCCAAGAAGACCAAGGAGCTCATTGTGGACTTCAGGAGATCGAGAGGCTGCACGCACTCCCCCATCCATATCAATGAGACGAAGGTGGAATGTGTCTCCAGCTTCAGGTACCTGGGGGTCAACATCTCCGATGACCTCTCCTGGACCCACAACACATCCTCGCTGATCAAGAAGGCTCACCAGCGTCTCTTCTTCCTGAGGAGACTTAAGAATGTCCACCTGTCTCCCCAGATTCTGGTGAACTTCTACCGCTGCACCATCGAGAGCATCCTTACCAACTGCATCACAGTATGGTATGGTAACTGCTCTGTCGCCGACCGGAAAGCTCTGCTGAGGGTGGTGAAAATCGCACAATGGATCACAGGCTCCTCACTCTCCTCCATTGAGTCTGTCCATAGTAAACAATGTAGCATCTCCCATCCGGGAGACGCTACAGGTCCCTCCGCTGCCATACCAGCAGGCTCAAGAACAGCCTCTTCCCTGCGGCTGTCACACATCTCAACGCTGCACCTCAATGACTGCCTGACACCAACCCTCCCTCCCCCCCCCCCCGGACACTGTATATGTATAGATGTATATTAACTCATACTACTGCGCAATACTCGTACTACTGCGCAATTACTTGTTTATTCGTAAGTTCGCCCTTCGGAGATACCAACTGCATTTCGTTGTCTCTGTATTGTACACTGCACAATGACAATTAAAGATTGAATTGAATCATTACATCTTGATAAGAAAAAAGGAACATAAGAAATAGGCCACATGACCCCTCAAATCTGATATGCCATTCAATTAGACCACAGTAGGTCAAGTCTGCTGCCCACCTTTCCATCGGTTTCGATATCTTCTGATTTCCTTAGAAGTAAATCATTTAAAGGCGAAGATTTGATGGATGCAGCCAACACCAACACTTCTCTGTGTGGTGATGGTTTATCATCAGAGAAAATTATTTGATGACAAGGAAGTTCAAAATCCTAGCTGGCTCCTTCTTTATTCTTATCCACATTGGCTTGTTTCGCATTTGGGAGCACTGAGAAGAAATTTAACTATTGAATTTAAGTGAATTTATTGAAGAAGTGAATTTAACTACTTTTGCTTCTTCTTTGGCTGTTAATGTTTGCAAACATGTTGATTGAACCTTACCTGAACTGTACCTTATCCTTATTTGACTATGAGAAAACATATTTGTAACATTGCACCATTTTCTGCCTTACAGTAGTGGTTAGGTTGTGAAGCACTTTTGGACGGCCTGAGTTGGTGAAAAGTGCTATATAATGGCAAATCTCTCAAGACTTTAGAGATAGAGCACAGAAACAGGCCCTTCTGCCCACGAAGTCCTTGCCGACCAGCAATCACCCCACAAGCTAACGCTATCTTACACATTAGAGACAATTTACAATTTTACTGAAACCAAATAACCTACAAACCTGTACGTCTTTGGAGTGTAGGAGGAAACCTGAGCACCCGGAGAAAACCCATGTGGTCACAGGGAGAATGTACATACTCCATATAGACAGCAGCCGCAAACAGGATTGAACCCGGTTCCCTGGCGCTGTCCACTGTGCCAACATGCTGACCTTTGTGCCATTGTGCCACCATCTACCTCAGTATCATCAAGGGAGTAATGTTTAAAATGCTTAATGGAAGGATAGACAGACAGAACACAAAATTTCTCCAACACTATTATGTGAATACACTGGGATGTGAAATACAGAAACACAGCTGAATGATAAAAACAACACCCAGAATCATCGCATTCACCTTCTAGCAGAATGAAATGAAGGACGTGATTTTTAAATTTACTAGTTGAAATGCTACAAATGATTAGTTTTGGGCTTCATAAAGTGGAAGTGGAAACTATGGGGTAGAGTTCTAAGGGAACATAATTTTTCAGCTTTTTCAGTCTTTTGCTTAAACAAAACAAATCTAATTATACCCAGTTCTAGGTTTATGTATGAAGCTTAAGTTACTAATAAAAATGCAAGGACATAAACATGGTTTATGTGACTCTTCAAATCACTGAATCCACATCTACCATCAAGCACCCATTTCATCAATGCCACATAAATCCCATTTTATCCATCCTACATTCCCATCAATTCCCCCTCAGAAGCCAACACTTACCTCGATGGTATGGAGAATGTACAGTGGCCATTTAACCTACTGTTCCAAGCTACTCATCTTTGAGATGTAGGAGGAAACTGAAGCACCTGAGCAAAATCCACACTGTCAGATGGAGAAAATTAAAGTTCTAGATAGATGGCAACAGAGATCAGGATTGAACCTGGATCATTGGAGCTGTGAGTAATCAGGTCTACCATCAAGTTCCCTCACAACTTATGATCTGAATCATATTTAGTTTTTGTCGATGGTTATGAAGAGAATTGCTACTGATTTCTCCTTATATTCCTTGGACTATCTTTGATCAGACTTTACTGGCTTTATCTAGCACTAAACGAGATTCCCTTATCGTGTATCTGTACACTGTGAATGGCACGATTGTAATTATGTATTGTCTTTCTGCAACAGAACCATTTCACTGTACCTTGGTACACGTGACAATAAACTAAATTGAACTGAACTGAACTCATGGGTCAGCACATTCTTGACCTCTATCCTGATACATTGTAGTGTGGAGTTCAGAAACACACTGAAGGTCAGATAAGAGTCCACAAGGCATCCTGAGGTGTGAAAGCAATTTACTTCTGGCCTCTCAGGCGGCATATTCCATGCAATCCCATTTGTTGGAATATGCTTACCGACCTGGATAAAATAAAATGATTTTTCAAAAATATTTTTTAAATTAGATTTAATTAATTTACAAGCTGTTAAAATACCCCAAAGACAGTTTACGGGCAGGAGCACAGCTTCCACTGTCCAAAACTTACTTATGTCTGCAAGGCTCTAAGTTTGATTAAATCAATGGGGCCATAAGTGGTGGGAAGTGTGGGGAAGTGTCAATGATACATGTTTCAATGTTTGGCACTTGTACTTGGTAAAGTCCACAGAGTATAAACCCGATCTACGCAACATATCTTCATAATAAGACCACATTATACCAGAAATCATGTCAGTTGCAAACAAACTATGGTTGGGAATATAGCAACAGGCACACAGGGATGTTGTAATCACAAATGACCATTTACTGTCAGGTTTCTGAATAGCTGGTTTAAGGAATTTGTTAGTGGCTTTCCTCTGGCTTTCTAATTATACACCAATTAGAGTAAAACAAAACAAACCAAAGGAAGTCAAATTAAAGCAATGCAAATAGTTCCTAAACCATTGCGAAATTGTCATTAGGATGACTTAAATTGATGTAAATTAATCTTCATATTCCACAGCAATACATAGGCCTAAAGCTTTCTTCTTAATACAATATTAAAATTATAATGTGATACCACTGAGCAATAGTGTACTTATCTGAAGTTCCTCTCCAGTTTACTCTGTGTAATGCAAATACTATGTCAGATGGCAATGCGGAGCTAATATATACAGTTATTATAAAAATGCCGAGTGTAAAATTATTTTTACATAATCTTTGCAAGAATGACGAATGTCTCAAATCATTATACGGTCACGATCAATGAGATGGTCACTAATGTTAAAAATGTTACTATTGCAAATCGCATCTCATTACAATAAGGTACCACTATTTGTCTAATCAGTGATCAGTTAACTGCATGTCTGCTTATAATAGCATTTGATTAGCTATTTGGAAATGAGTAAAAGTAAACAATAGAATGCAGTAATTTGTGGCAGGAAATAATTATCTAACAGCAATTCAATTTTGGTTACAGTAGGATTGCCAGTTAAGAAACTCTGCTCAATCCCATTATGAGGTGTTGGCATGGACGAAAGATGAAGATATTTCTGCCCATCTCGTATTCAATCCTACTGTCAGTTTTTCAGCCTGGTTCTGGAGATAAGGCAAAATTAATCTGACAATCCTAATTGCCACAATGTCTATGCAAATGTTATGGGTTGCTTATCAAACCACATACAGGGCAATGTGCCGCTGTATTTTATAGAATGTGTATCACTGTCAGTGTGGTATTCCTATTGTGGTATTACAACACCATTCCCAATGGGGTGGGAGATTGCAACCTTCACGTGGTCCGCCCTGTTTCAACGAATGCAATCAACCTGACATGCACGATCAAATAAGATAAAATATAACAAGTTGTCCTGTGCACGCCATACGCAAGAAGAAGAAGATCATTCCTAACCAAACTCGCAATTCTTGGATCCGGCCACACACTGATCCACATTCCTGGCCCCTCATTTTGGCCACAGGCACAACCAGGGTCCTGGTCACAACTGGCTGTATAGAGTCATAAATTCAGAGTACAGTGTGGAAACAGGCCCTTCAGCCCAATGTTCCCACACTGGCCAACATGTCCCAGCTACACTAGTCCCACCTGCTCGTGTTTGGTCCATATCCCTCCATACCTGTCTTATCCATGCACTTGTCTAACTGTTTCTTAAACATTGGGATAGTCCCAGCCTCAACTACCTCCTCTGGTAGTTTGTTCCATACAGCCACCACCCTTTGTGTGAAAAAGGGTGGTGCCACATTCCTCTCCCTGGTTCCAACTACACACATAATAATGTGCAGGAAAGAACTGAAGATACTGGTTTAAATCGAAGAATAACATAAAATGCTGGAGTAACTCAGTGGGACAGGCAGCATGTCTGGAGAGAAGGAATGGGTGACATTTCGGGTCGAGACCCTTCTTCAGACTGATTCACACTCAATCATGTTCCTGACCTCCTAGTTCCGGCCTGCTCTTCATATTCTATTACCAGAATGATCCTTGTGAAACTTTTATAAAATTTGTCTTTTTAATAGGCTTTTGTCAATGACAACTGTGTGTCCCCAGTTAACACAGCCTTGTTCTGTTTGCAGCTCATACTGCTGATGATGGGATATTTTCTGTGTTTATCTGGAAAGTTATCTGATTCAATTCACTCAAGATTTTATTGGGTTCATTTTACTACAATAGCTTTTATATCTTCCTACCCATCTCAACTGTTGTCACCAGAAAATCAATTTCCACTGTTATCAATGTGAAGATCATCTTTCATTCCTTGTACGTGAATTATCATAGAAATAACCTGTACAATGTATCTGCCATTATGTTTATTTCAATGTTTTATGTTTGCCATGTAATTGTATTGAGATTAGAGAATGTCACCGCCCCTGGCCACACCGACACATGTGTACACACAAACACACACATAGGTGTACACACACTCACACTTTACTTTCTTGAAGCAGGCAATATCAGCATTGCTGAGTTACGACAAAGAAATGCAAAAAGGACATATTGTTTGTGAACAAAGTAAGGTACTGATGACACTTCATCACTCAAGAATGAATTGCTAATGTTCCTTGCTCAGCTGAGCATAGATTTCTTCTCACATTTCATGACCACACTTGAATTTCTTTGATCACCGTTCACTTCGGAGGCTCAGCCGCGGGCCTGGTGGATGGCAACATCGGAGGCCTGGATCTCCTCAGTGCAGAGGGAGAGCAAGGAGGGAAAAAGACAGAGACTCTAAGACTTTTGCCTTCCACCACAGTGAGGATGTGTTTGGTGAACTCACTGTGGTGGATGTTAAATTTGTGTTTATTGTGTGTTTTTGTTACTTTTAATATATATATGACTGCAGGCACGGAACATTAATTTAAATGTTAGATTATAGCTCCCTGTCCATAAATCAAAGCATGACGAGGCAAGTTTCAATGCAGTGGATGGGCCATACTGAGCTAACAAAGACTCACTCCCTAGACTCCTCTTGGATAAATCATGTACAATATACTTACCCCTTCTCCAATTGCAGTTATATTTTATTCAGAAACTGAGGTTCTGGTATCAGTCAGGTTAAACTAATCTTTTCGGCCTGCTTGTGATCCCTATGCCTCCATTCTCTGCATATTTATGTCTTCATTCAAAAGCCTCTAAAATGCCACTCATGTCTCTCCACCACCACCCATGGCAGTGCATTCCAGGCACCCACTACTCTCTGTGTAAAAACCTTACCTCACACATTTCCTTTACATTTTGCAACTCTCATATGAAAGCTATGCCCTCTACTTTTTGACATTTCTACCCTGGGGAAAAGGCTCTGACTGTCTATGCTATCTTTGCCTGTCATAATTCAATCTACTTGAAAAAGTCCCTCCTCAACCTCCGATACTTCAGCAGAAACAATCCAAGTCTGTCAAATCTCTCCTTATTGTTAATTCCCTCTAATCCAGGCTGCCTTCTGGTAAACATCTTCTGCAACCTCTTCTAAGCCTCCATATCCTTCCTGTAATGGGGCAACTGGAACGACACATAATACTCCAAATGTGGCCCACCAAATCATATAAAACTGCATTATAACATTGACTTATGCTCAATCCCCAACTGATGAAAACAACATGTATGCCTTCTTTACCATTCTATCTGTAGGAAGGAACTGGAGATGTTGGTTGACATCGAAGATAGACACAAAATGCTGGAGTAACTCAACGGGACAGACAGCATCTCTGGATAGAAGGGTTGAAGTCTGAAGAAGGGTCTCCCATTTTTTCTACCCAGAGACGTTGCCTGGCCCGCTGAGTTACTACACCATTTTGTGCCTTAAGAGCTTGTCCCACTGTACGAGGTAATTCAAGAGCTCTCCCGAGTTTCCCCTGATTCGAACTGGGAGAATTATGGTAATAGCCATTCGTAGGTACTCGGAACTCTCGTGGACATTTTTCACAGTGCTGAAAAAACTTCACGAGTTACCATGTTTCCCGAGTGCCCGCCGTTAGCATTACGAGCCGCTACGGGACATCCACGAGCTCCGACGTAGCTGCTACGTACATTCTACGTACTTACCACGAGTTTTGATATTTTTTTTAACTCGGGAGAGCTCTTGAATTACCTCGTACAGTGGGACAGGCCCTTTACCATTCTATCTACTTATTTTGCCACTTTCAGGAAGCTATGGACTTGGATCAGAAGATCCCTCTGCACATCAATCATCCTTTTTTTACCCGACCCATTAATGGTACGATTGGAACTAAGCATTTTTTGTGGACTTTATTAATTTTATTTATTTACATGCTGTCACACGGAATTTATTTTCAGGCATGGGAGCTGGCACAACTTTGCTTTGAAATATTCCCTTCAATGTTTTGTTTGGCTATGTCTTTAAATTAATACCTGCCCACAGATAATTCCTGCTCATAATTATGTTTTTTAACCATCCTTCCCTAATATTTTTTTCCATTGTATAAATATGAAGTGTGGAATGCTAAATATATGCCAATATATGCACTGTTCTCAATTCACAAAATATCAAATGATACCAAACTTCAATGTCATAAAGCCTATACAATTCTAACCTTGCACACTTTATCCAAGCACATTTTTAAAAAAGCTGAAGGGAAGACTTTTTCTCTCCTTATTGTCCTGCAGTGTAATATGCCAAGATAATGTTTACTGAATGTGAATTAGATATCAATGCTCCAATCCCCAGGAGAGACAGAATCCAAATTCCAATACATAGAATCTGATTAGGTTTCCTACAAAAATTGACCTTGATATTCCATAGGAGCCCTACACCCATGACGACAGGAAGCTATCTTTCTTTGCAATGCACATTACCACTGAACACTTGGCAAGATTAATCGCAGGTGCTAAAAATATTTTTGGTATGCAGTACAATGTAAGGGAGCAGGAAAGTTAAAAAAATCTAATTAAGAACAAATAAGGATGGAAATATTCAGCTGGTTAGCCAGAAACTATGAAGAAAAAAATCAGAACTTATGTTTCAGTTCAATAGCCTTTCATCGGTTGGAAAGACACTTTACGGGTGTTGCTTCAGACTTTAGATTTACAGCACCTAAACAGGCCCTTCAGCCCACCAATTTCAGTTCAGCATTCAACACCATTATCCCACAGCACCTGATAAGCAAACTGGTTCCATTGGGCCTCGGCACCCCCATGTGTAACTGGCTACTGGACTTCCTCACTGACAGACCCCAGTCTGTGAGGGTTGGAAATAACACCTCCAATACCATCTCTCTAAGCACCGGCTCCCCTCAGGGCTGTGTCCTGAGTCCACTGCTGTTCACCCTGATGACTCACGACTGTTGTGCCAGGTTTAGTACAAACCACATCATGAAGTACGCAGATGACACAACAGTGGTGGGCCTCATCAGGGACGACAATGAGCTGGCTTACAGGGAGGAGGTGAAACAACTGGTGGACCGGTGCAATACGAACAACCTGATCCTGAATGTCGAGAAAACAAAGGAGATTATCGTCAACTTCAGGAAAACCCGGCACAGTCCCACACCACTTCACATCAATGACAGCGATGTGGAGGTGGTCAGTAGCACAAAGTTCCTGGGGGTGCAGATCACTAACAGTCTGACCTGGTCGACTAACATCTCATCAACTGTTAAGAGAGCGCAGCAGCGGTTGCACTTTCTGCGCCGGATGAGAAGAGCTCATCTCCCCCATCCCATCCTCACTACTTTCTACAGGGGCACCATAGAGAGTATTCTGACCAGCTGTATCTCTGTCTGGTTTGGGGACTGTAGAGCCTCCGACTGGAAGTCTGTGCAGAGAGTGGTGAGGACAGCGGAAAAAATCATCGGGACCTATCTCCCCTCAATCGGGGATATTGCGACCAAACGCTGTGTGTCTAAGGCCAGCAGTATCATAAAGGACCCCACACATCTCCATCACGGACTGTTCACTCTGCTGCCCTCGGGAAAAAGATACCGCAGCATAAGGAGCAGAACATCAAGGTTCCGCAACAGCTTCTTCCCACGAGCCATCAGACTCCTGAATGCCATGTAAATGGGCTGCCACTATTGTCTATTTATCCTTTTCATACATACCTATCCTTCGGTTAATTTATTGTGTTGCACAGGGAGCCAAATGCAACGTAATTTCGTTTGGAACTGCATATATCAATGTATTTCTAAATGACAATAAAGTTTGTTTGACTTGACTTTTTTTGTTTTTTTTGACCAAGTTCCTGCCAACCAGCGATCACCCCGTACACTAACACCTTCCTACACACGAGGGACAATTCACAATTTTACCAAAGTCAAGTAACCTACAAACCTGTACACCTTTTGGAGTGTGGGAGGAAGCCAGAAAAACCCATGCGGTCACATGGAGAACATACAAACACCGTACAGACAGCACCCATAGTCAGGATCAAACTCGCGTCTGTGCTGCTGTAAGGCAGCAACTCTGCTGCTGCGTCACTGTGAAACCAGTGTTGCTCTGGAAGCTATGAGTTAATAATTGTACATTGCATTCATGCTGATTTCAGTGCTTGGAGGTGTGAAGAAACTTCCACAAAAGAGGATGATTCAGCCGACTGTATTGATGTCCACTATTCTTTAGACCTATTTATCAGTATTTCTAAAATGCTACTCTCAAACCGCCCACTCACCCCTCCCTTCCCACCCACCCATCCCTCAGAGCCCTATGTTCTTTTCATTCAATCACTATGTTGTGAATCTGTTATGTCTGCTTGAATATTACAATTGGCAGATCATTGCAAGTGCCATTATCACTCAGAATAAAGATATTTCTCAAAAAACCTCTTCACTCTGAACAATAACTTAAAATGATCATCCCTAATCATTAACTCTCAACCAGAGGAAACAATCTCTATTAATATTATCACAGTATTCGCTGCTCATGGAAATAATCTCCTTAACTCCCATTCCTCTTAAATATTGCATCCCATTCTGGGAATCAGGCCAGAAAATCTGAACATTGTTCTAGGGAGATCTCCCTTTGAATCATTCTAAGAAACATTCATTACCTGTTCATCATGGTTATATTTTCTCCTGTATTATAAACCTTTTTCAGCAGTCATCCAATTAATAAGCATTATGTTCTGAAATATGTTCTGAAAATCTATCCCCACAAGTGGATTGCATTCTTTTTATCACTGTTATTTTCTTCATCTACAGCAAAAAAAAAATCCAAATTTGATGTATCTTCAACAGTTTTGTGCAGAGGTGGCACAGTGGCACAGCGGTAGAGTTACTGCCATACAACGCCAGAGATTAGGGCTTGATCCTGACTATGTGCACTGTCTGTACGGAGTTTGCACGTCTGGCATTGGCATCTGTAAATTGTCTATAGTGTGTAGGATAGAACTACTTGTATGGGTAATTGCTGGTTGGTGCAGACTCCATTGCCTGAAGGGCCTGTTTCTACGCTCATGATTTGCCTAAGAATGCCTAAATATATGATTATTTCAGCTTTAACAATAGAAACGCAGAGTATCCCAAAAGTTGATTTGTATGTTTTTCCTTCCATCAGACATGGCTGTTATATTAACCAAGCTTCAGAATCCCCTGGACAATAGTTACATCTGCCACAGTGAAAGAGCTACAAAACCTTATTGATGCATTTCCTTATATGCTCACAGAAATCAGTTGATTGTTATATCATATTCGAAAGATGGCTTCCATCAGAAATATGGAAATAATAGCTACCTGCCGGCATTTAAGTCAGCATCAGTTTTATATCATCACATTATATTTGAGTTTGTGCAGCACGCTCAGTGAATCTGCTACAGAGGCACTTGTGAGAGGGAGGCTACGTAAAGCAGGGTGTAATCATGAACTTTAGTTTAGAGATACAGCATGGAAACAGGCCCTTTGGCCCACCGAGTCCAAACCGACCAGCAATTCCCACACATTAACACTATCCTACATACTAGTGTATCACTATCATACTTCTAAAGATGCACTGAAAATATATTGTGACTGCTTGCACCATGACTTGGTGGCTGCTGAAAATGGTGTATTCATCCTAATTCATCATGGGCACAGCCCTTCCCACCAAGAAAAGCATTGATATGTGGCACTGCTTCAAGAAGGTGGCACCTATCATTAAGGATCCCCACCCCTCTCTTCCCACTGCTATCATTGGGAAGAAGGTAGAGAAGCCTGAAGTTGCATATCACCAGCTCAGAAAAGCTACTTTACTATCGTATCAAGTTCTTGAACTGACCTGCACTACATTATTACTACCTTAGCAAAGGGACACTATGGCCCATTTCTTGCACTACCATGATTTTATTTTCTTTGTCAAGAGTCAAGAGTGTTTTATTGAAATTCTTACTTGCTGCAGCACAACAGAATAGGTGAATATGTAAACATAGTACATAACAGGGGAAAAAATGAAAAAGGTCAATAAATAACAAATATAGTGCAGTAATAATGTAGTCTTTTACAGTTCAGAGCTCAGAGCTTATTCGTTGTTGTGTTTAATAGCCTGATGGCTGTAGGGAAGAAGCTGTACCTGAACCTGGATGTTAAAGATTTCAGTCTCCTGTACTTTCTTCCCGATGGCAATGGTGAAATGAGTGTGTGGCCAGGATGGTGTGGGTCTTTGAAGATTTTGGCTGCCTTTTTGAGGCAGCGACTATGATAGTTCCCTTCGACGGTGGGGAGGTCAAAGTCGTTGATGGACTGGGCAGTGGTCACAACTTTTTGCAGTTTTTTCCGCTCCTGGACGTTCAAGTTGCCGAACCAGGCCACGTTGCAATCAGTCAGAATGCTCTCTACCGTGCACCTGTAGAAGTTTAGGGGAATCCTCTTTGACATGCCGAATCTCCGTAAGACATTGTGTTTTCCACAGATGCCTTATTTTGCACAGTCTTTTTCTTTTTCTAGTCTGGTACCATTTATGTATAATAGTAAGATTAAATGAGAACTTACCAGTTTGAAGTTTGATCTTTATTTTATGAGGAGTTACGATGAGGGATTACATGAAGAAGCCCCGCCAGAGCGCCTGCACATCATACTTCAAAGCAGCAGTATGAAATCATAGTAAGACTCAGAAGACTAGAACTACCAGATGATCTTTGCAATTATGAAGGTCGGGAGCGGAGGGCACATAATCCCTCATCGTAACTCCTCATAACATAAAGATCAAACTTCAAACTGGTAAGTTCTCATTTAATCTTACTATCTTACTTAGGAGTTACATGAGTGACTACATGAAGATTTCAAAGCTCTGTGATTTCATGCCGTAGATACAGTTCCATACGACACACTGCCTTAGTTGACACAGGATAAACAAATAATGTATTGAACATTGTTTAAATTATACAATGAACGTTTTAAACAATAAAAGAACAGTAATAACCCCTCTTTCGCAGGGGAAATTACAAAGGAGAACTCAAACAGAGCCCAAAACAGCATGCCCGAATCTTTGCATTGCGAGGACAGATTTATCATAAATCGTGAAAAAGGTTCCTTCACTGGATTATCCTGGGGTGAGGATTTGGTCTATGGCGCATCCTGTGCCTTTGCTGTTTACGTTGACGCCACCCTGGTGGAGTGATTTAAACACATCAGTGTCTACTCAAGCATAATGCAAACCTGTTTCGGCCATCTAGAAATAGTTTGTACTGACACCTTAGTATGAGGTTTTATGTGGCTGATGAGCATCGCTGTTTCAGAGCCTCTGAGATTCTTGATGACCTTGATATATTGGCTCAGGTGCGTAACTACGCATAGTCTTAGGTCAATGGGTATATTTTAAGCTTATTTTGGTTCCAGCCGTCCCTGGCCTGCTCTGTTTGATTGGATCATATAAATAAAACATAATATTATCTACAGAAGGATGCATGCTGTACAGTCGTAACTTTTGCAATATCTGGACACATTGCGCTACCACTAGCACCATGAACATGACCACTTTGAGCGTTAACTTCTGGAAAGGCAGAAATGTGATTGGAGCCCATTGCCAAAGCAGCGTGAGAAATATACCGACATCCCAGACTTCCAAATATCTAGGTCTGAGAGAGTTTTGTTAAATTACCTCTAATGAATCGGGCCACCAATTGATGAGATCGGACAGAGTGTTGTCCGGACTCTTGCCCTAAATAGGAGGACAAAGCGCTATAAATGGCACTATAGGTTAACTGCTTGTCAAAAAATGCAATGTAGCAAGGAACTCCAATACATCCGGTATGCCTGCAACATGATAAGATATATTTGACTATGAACAGAACATCTCCCATTTCTTAATATGAAATATATATCGTTTTTTTTTAGTACTATCTCTCCAGGCCATCATAATCACATCGATGGTCCTACTCGATAGTTCGAGTCCCTGGAACAGCCTGGTCAGAAGATACAGATCAACAGATTAATACGCTCATGTAAAGGGGGACTTTCCTCCTGTCCCAGTGTGAACCAACAAGTTTACTGTAATTGGGGATAATCATGAATGGCTGAGTCATCAGTCTCAGACCCAATGGGAACCATGGCTGTGTGGACCAGTTAGGAACTACCAAACGCCTAAGCATAGTCGTGCTCTATTTTGGTGAGACATTGATTAATGAGGCAGAATGGGGAAAAAGCATAAGAACGTACGTCCCCAATGTAGCGAGAATGTATCCTCCGCTACTGCCCCTGGATCTGGTTCCCATGCCGTATTTAGGTAACTGGTGATTGAACCTAGATGCAACAGGTCTATGTCTGGCAATCCATACCGGCTGACAATCATTTTGAAACTTTTGGATTAATCATCCATTCTGTGTTTGTCATTGAATTTACGTGACCTGGTGTCTGCCACTATCACATTATCACTACCTGATAGGTAGATATCTGAGACCCAGATGTTTCTCGTAATGCACCAGTGCCAGATGAGGTTAGCCAGATTGTCACAGAATAATGACCTAATTCCACCCATGTGATTGATATGCAACAGCTGTTGTATTATCAATCTGAAGCTGCACATGCAAATCATGCATTGTTGAGCAGAATGCTTTAGGCCATAGAATGCACCCAGCAATTCTATGTAGTTTACCCCATGCCTCTGCAGGATTAATGCTTCTTTCACATTCTATCTGCCGCCACAGCCAGACTCGATATCAGTGGCTCCCCATCCCGAAGCACTCATATCAGTTTGTAAACTAAAGGTTATTGAGTCAGAATGTCTCTAGTACATCGCGAGACATTAGTTACAGTTTTGGCCACAGGGAAAGTACTGACATGTTAATTAAATCAATGATGAACCCCAAATAGCCAATCATTCTAAATGGTACTAATCTGGATTTAATTAGATGGGTGAGGAACCTAACCTCTCAACAGGTGTTTGGTAGCTGAATATTATGCATCTTTCAGATCTATGCCATATAACACCCTTTTGATACCAGTTGCAATACTGAATGTTTTTATTTTAACTGTTTATACTGGACCTTAAGAGTTAAGTCTGATTAGACTCAGAATGACTCGACAACCACCATCGTTCTTTTGGCTGGGAAATATTGGACACAAATTGCTAAGGCTGATATGCTGTCCTTTCAATTATCCCTTTTTTGGAATAAAAATGCCAATTTCACCTGTGTTAGTGGTATTGAAAACCCCAATACCCGACTAGGTGTATTTTGTATGGGTGGATGTACTTTCGAGATACCTTATTCGAGACCCCGGTATACAGTCCAATATGAATAGATCTGATGTTTATGCAGCATCATGTAACATAGAACAATTGCTACCTACCCCCGATCGGTGACTGATCTCCAGAGGATAAATCCTGGATTTTCAATTATCCCTTCCTGTTCTGAATGGGTATGGTTTTTGAGGTGGCATCCTGGTCTCAGGATGAGTTTTGATGAGGCCGATTGTTTTTGTCACATCGTCCAGGTCTTTCCCTGGATATCAGAGGATCTGCGCAAGGCTGTGAACCGTGGGTTGAGCGTAGGCTGGATGGTTATTCATGAATAATGAATTCTAAAAAATGGGCATTACACAGCAGGGTCCATATCCTGCTGTGTTTAGATAGTGGTGCCCTTGTACCATTTGCCCAAATACATTGTTCCTGCTCCAACCAGTTTTTTAGAACTTCTGCAGCCTTAACTCATGCACCCTCATGATGCGCTCCTTTAGAGCGATGCACAGTTAACAGGTGTTTGATATGTCTTACGAAGTTTCTTCCATTATGGAGTCCTGGAACTGGTGAGAGGCCATTAAATTGCTGGCCAGATTGTCATCCCTGGCTTCACCAGTTCCCGCCAGTACGGCAAATTGCTGGCCACATCCGGCACACCCAGAGCATAGCTCATGTGCTTTGCTGTATGCACATAAGCAGGGACACCAAACTTCAGGTCAGATTCATACTGCCCTGGCTCTCCCGGCTCATGCTCACGGGAGGTCCCCAAACTTCAGGGTCAGATTCATACTGCCTTGGCTCTCCCGGCTCATGCTCACGCAGACACACAGCCCTAAACAAGATGCTGTTGTGTTGGGTCCCCATGCAGACTCGTAGGCATATATTCCTTCATATGTGTACAGCTCTTTTGCTTAATGGACCTCTGCTAGAGGTTGCTGCTGAAAGCTGCTGGCGACCCTGGGGTATAAAACCCGGATGGAACACCTCCTGGTTGTATCATTTCGCTAAGAGGTGTTCCACGTTGTCCAGACATCCCCAATGTTTTTTTTTGGAGGAAAAGGTCTTTCTGGCCTCACTCATCAGAGTTAACAGACCAGGACAATTTACTCTTGGCCTGCCTCCCGACAGGAGTGGCCACAGTGCTTTAAAGCACCGGAGTTGCTGCTGCTGGCTGAACTGCCGGTGGTTCTAAAGTCAGCGTCTCCACTGACCGCAGCTACGAGTTCATCATGAGGAATTTCCCCTACTTTTGAGAACAAGCAAGGCTGGCAGAACTCCATCCACCACAACCTCAGCCTTAATAAGCTGTTGTTTCGTCAAATGCCTCGACATTACGATGACCCTGGCAAGGGTAATTACTGGATGCTGGACCTGTCCAGCGACAACGTGAATTTTTCAAGAGGGGACTTTTGATGTCTGGACTGGACTCCTTGCACCATCTGCACACCCTCTCAATTACTCCAGTGCCGCCTCCAGTTTTTGAACCAGGCTCCCAGTTATAGCTCGGGAGTTTGGAATAACTCTGCATAGAATGTCATTCTCTTACATTTGTACAGCACTCTAAGTGAAGTAAAAATCCCTTGGTGAGCATAGAATAATGCTCAGTGTTTGTGGATCCGGGGTGGAGCAGATGCTAGCGGGGATATCTCTCACCCGTTGTTGAGGGGACACAGTGAACCCTTGGTCCGTCAGCTTGCTTCACATCCTTGAATCACACGCAGGCTGTGTAGCAGCAGAACGGACCCGGGATGCATTCTCTCCGACCCCTATCCACCTCCCCATGCGGACTGACCGCAGGTAGGTTTTACTCTATAGGCGACATACTCGCCTTATTTTCATTATTTATTTTTTTCCCCTTAGGAAAATGTCCCTGCTGGCTCCTGTAACCAACCTTACGGTACCTAGTAAACCGCAGCAAGTTTAAAACACTTACCTGCGGGTGTTTTACTTACCACTGGTGGAGCTGCATCTCCAGCCTGTCGGTGCGCTTAACGCGTCGGACGTAATGACGCGCAGGCGCTCTGGCACGGCTTCTTCACGTAGTCACTCACGTGACTCCGAAGTAAAATTTACATCTTTGCATGTTGTCTGAGTTAATGTGTCTGTGATGCTGCTGCAAGCAAGAATTTCACCTGAACCACACCCTACTTATGCATAAGCCAATACGCTGAATTGACTTGACTTGAGATATGGCAGTTCTGCTTTAAGGTTGGGCTCTTCAGTGTCATATCTCTGTCAGAGAATGCAGAAGGAATCTCCTGAAAGTATAAGAAAAATTGGGAATGTTTGCAATATGGTTGACCTAAGTGCCATAGAAACTGGAAAAAAGATTGAGAAATTAGGCCAGATTAGTGCAGGTATCTTAAGAGTCATGTTAGAAGAGGCGGTAATTAGTTTAGAGAATTGTTTATATTGGAAGGCATAGTTACTGGAGCAGTGATAATCATATCGATGCTACTATGTAGACCCAGTGCAAAAGATAAAATGAGTCATGACAGAAAGACATTACCATAATTTATAGCGCCCATTCACAGAGAGAATGGGTAAATTGTTTTCAGGCAAGAGAAAGACAAATCTCGGCTGTCAGGAAGATAGAGGCAACCCCCACAGAGATAAACAAAGATCAAATACTACAAAGAAAAATGGGTATCTGATGAATTATTGTAAAAATCTAAAATCCGCTTGTAACCATTGTAGCGTGAATACTATAAATAGTTTGAAGTCTTTGGAGTCAGTGGAGTACCGATGAGCCATCACTCAAAGTGCACTCCCAGTATACACTGTTACAAGGCCGGAATAAACCAACTTGTTCAAGAAACTCACCACCACTGTATGAGATATTCTTTGAGTGCCGCCCCAATCTGAGCCATGATTAAGAGGGCGATTGAACCCCACGTGAAAGCCAAATTTGCGATGGAGGTCAGACACACGAATCCCACTAACTGAGATATGAGGCCTAAGAGGCATGAAACACAAAACAGGGTGCTTTTTTCAACTAGTCCCACTGTTCAATTACAGTGTCAAATTTTGCCATCAAATTCAAGCTGCATTTATGCTCCACATGGAAATGTTTATTTTTGGTTTCTGAGGGACCCAATTATCTTTAGTTACTCTTTTTCCCTTAATATACTTATAAAACCTCTTGGGATTCTCCTTAATCTTAGAGCTATCTCATGCTCCCTTTTTGCTTCCCTGATTTCCATTTTAATGCCTGTTTCACCTTAATCCTGTAAAAAAAATTGCGTGTTATCCAATTTAGCTTTTCAATCTATCCCATTAATTGGTAAATCTAATCATTTAGAACATTAGCATTCTCACTTTGAATTCAATTTACCGTGATTTGGGTTCAGTGGAGAGAATAATTGAATGCTCTCATCATTGTTCTGTTCTTACTCGTGGCAGTCTGCATGCTGCATTACACTGGAAACGACTTTGAAGCAGATATTGATTAAGACATGCCAATTGTCAACAGCCCTTTGTGTATTCTCAAAGGTAGCGTTTTAAAATATCATCCTCACAGATATATGTTCCTCAACTCTGAACTTTTTTGTTTCCTGGCAATGAGATTATTAACTCATAAGTGATAGGAGAAGAATTAGGCCAATCGGCCCATCATGCCTACTCTGCCATTCAATCATGGCTCATCTATCTTTCCATCCTAACCTCATTCTCCTGCCTTCTCCCCATAACCCTTGACACCTGTACTAATCAATAATCTAGTTATCTCTGTCTTAAAAATAGCCATTGATTTGGTCTCCACAGCCTTCTGTGGAAAATAATTTAACAGATTCACTACCCTCTGACTAAATTCCTCCTCAACTCCTTCCTCAAGTAAAGTCCTTCCTAAAGGAACGTCCTATATTGTCATTGCGCAGTGCTATAATTTACTTTCAAATGAAAAACAAAACAATCTATATAATTAAAAGTCTCATCTTGACCACTTCCTGTCTGCACTGTATATTGAAAATGCTATGATATATGGCTGTGATTTTTGGCCAGCTTACACACAGTCCTCCTCCGCTGCATAGGCCCTATGAATTTTTCCGATCGATGAAAAATAAAAGAGTTATGAGTGTATAAAAACCTTGAGATCCTCTCTCCTGTCAATCACCACGATGAAGGTAATTCCCCTTCCCGAGGGGGGGGGAGGGGGGCAGGACTACAAAACCCCGGACTACAAAACCCTGGACGTGACAGTCTCTCTGCAAGATCGCGAGGGAGAGGCCACGACTCTCATTCTGTTGTGAATCAACTGAAATAAGTCTGCAATGTACTTAAATAAATGGAATGTTAGCCCTTGATTAAAATGAAATTAGTTGTTTGGCCTGCGCTGTGCTTTAAAACTGCATTGGCAATGGAAATGAAATGAAAATGCAATGAGCTGTTTGGCCTGCCCTGTGCTTTGAAACTGCAATGGCAATGGAAATGAAATGAAAATGCAATGAGCTGTTTGGCCTGCCCTGTGCTTTGAAATTGCAATGGCAATGGAAATGAAATGAAAATGCAATTAGCTGTATGGCCTGCCCTGTGCTTTGAAACTGCAAAGGCAATGGAAATGAAACATAAATGGAATGAGCTGTTTGGCCTGCCCTGGTCTTTGAAACTGCAATGGCATTGGAAATGAAATGAAAATGCAATGAGCTGTTTGGACTGCCCAGTGCTTTGTGACTGAGCTGCCAGGCCACCAAGCCTGAGTGACTGAGCTGCCAGGCCACCAGGCCTGAGTGACTGAGCTGCCAGGCCACCAGGCCTGAGTGACTGAGCTGCCAGCCCAAGAATCCATTCGGCCCACAATGTCCATCGTAGCCCTCTGGAAAACAGTCCCTTCAGCCCACAACACCCATACTAGCGCTTCAGAAAGTCCCCCCCCCCACTGACCAGCAATATTGGAATTGGTGGAGAGGTGGAATATTGCGTTGGGGAGCCAGCCCTCCCGTGCGAACATGGGACCCAACGGGTCCCACTTAGTCTTGTATTTAAATAAATCTGAAATTTTGAGCTTGTATTTCCCTGCATTTGCTGGAAGTTCAGAATCATTTACATTCCATGTTTAATGTTAATACAAAATTATCCTTGTTTTATATCAGAATTAACACTTGCAGTTGAAATGTAACATTACAATATCATTCTGAAACACCACCTCGTGAGTTTAAAAAAAAACTTATTTGCTGATGCAGTACCCTCCAATTCAGATGTCTTAGCACATGGGTTAAGTCCAAATTGGCAGAGTTAAAATATAGTGATCAGGAATTATTAGTAGTTCCTGGTGTGAAGAAAACTGCAATGCCACATCTATATCTATTTAAGGGTCAAACCTCACTATCCACACACTAATATCTGATGAGGTGAGCTGACACACTCTTTTTTAATTATCGAGAAATGTTTAAAATACAACTTAGCAAGGCTCTACACAATGTTGATGGGATCTATCACTTGACTAATATGTAGTGGGCAACTTTTTTACTCCATCTGCTCCTTCCTACCTAAACGCACCTCCTTTTACAGAACGTGCCATCTTTTGCAGAACTTCAGTTGTTCTCTTCAAGGAAAAGGAAATCAAGGAGACTATATATTTGTGAGTGGTATACAGTATCTATCATATGCCATCAACCATTCATGGAAATGTAGTCACTGGAGGAACTTCCTAACCAACTAGTGACGTTCTGCCCCAGCAACATTGAAGCATAAATCACCTCCTGTTTATGTGATTTTGGATTAGTACAGTGTATCTTGCTAATTGATCTTTAAGTCCCTGGTGCCTTCTTTTATATTACTTCCCAGAGCAGCAGCCCCCTGTTTCATTTGCTGCTAGTTTTCGCTCACAGCTGGCTTCGGCTGTGTGACTGCAATTTGTCAGGCAGGGAAGGTGAGCCATCACATATTACAGCACTGGATGATCCTCTACAGGATGTTCCCATTCTGTCTCGGGTGTAAAAAGATGGATCCAGCGGTCGTCAGACCTTTCAAATCAATGGTTCTTTGTTGTCACATATGCACAGCAGAGTGAAATTCCTTCACACATCTACAAAATGCAGTCACCACAATTGTGGTGCCCTTTACAAAACCCCTACAGAAAACACAACAGTCCAAAGTGCAAAGTCCTGTCCACGGTTAGCCCGGCCCAATGTTCCTCTTGTCTGCCGAACACCTCTGTGTTTCGGGGGAGCCTCCTGCAGCCGGCCTTGAAGGTGCTGGAGCCAATACCCCTCTGCTACTGACCAACTCCTCACATCCGTCACTGCCGGCAGCTCACTCATCGACTCTCCAGCCTTCAGGGCTCCGAGCTTACCCTGCACATGGCCGTTGGGTCTTTGTTCTCGGCGGCCGACAGGTCTTTGTTCTTGTGGGTCACAGGCCCTGTTCTTGTTCCCTTCAGTCCTTATCTGTCCTTGTCCGGCTTGTCCTCCTTCTGGAATGGAATGGAATGAAATGGAATTCTTTATTGTCACATATGACAAGTCACGGTGAAATTCTTTGCTTGCGTACCCAAGGAATGCAAATAGTTGTCACATAAACAGCACTCGCAAAGTTACAAAGTACCCTGTCAGCTCCTCCTTTGTTCTCCCCCTCCTCCTGGTGGTTCCCCAACTCTGGATCCTGCATTGTTCATTGTTGTTCCCCCTCCCTCATGGAGGTCCCCCTCCACGCCGGTTCCTCCATTTGTTGTTCCCCCTCCCACACGGTGGACCCCCACATGCCGCGTCCTCCATCATTCTTTCCCCCCTCGCTCATGGAGGTCCCCCCCCCACACCGTTTCCTCTATTGTTCTTCCCCCTGCCCCCCTCACGGTGGTTCTCATTTTGGCCGTTCTCATTTGCGGTCACTTTGGCCGCCGGGCTAGAACTTGTTCGTGGTGGTTGCCGGTCGAGTCCGGACTTGACTGGCTCCATATTGGCCTCCACTTCCTCTCCAGCACCTCTCCTCGCTGGCGGCCATGTTTGCTTTGGCACGGCTGCCCAGTGGTTGCCGGGAGCTCCCCTTCTGCACAATCTTTCAGTTTGTGAAGTCAAAATCAGGAGCAATTTTGCAATTACCCAGATACCTTTGCTTTCTTAGTGCTATTTCAGCTGCTTAATTTTAGCATTTAATACCATTCAACTTATCACTGGTTATGTCTGATATAAAATAGTCGTGGTAGTCTTGATAGTTGTTTCCACTGGTACTTGTCCAGGATTAGCACATCAATAGAAGCTTCCCAGCTAAGATTTTTAATTATTGCAGCTAATTATAAATACTGAGAAATAATACTATAACTACATTGTGCTGAGGACATTAACTACCTAGTAGTAGATAAGATCCTGTTGCGTGAGTGTACATTTGTCATGATTGGAATAATGGAAGAGGCCAAAGACAGGGAGATCAGGGTGCAAGTGGAGAATTAAAATGACAGGCAACTGGAGGCTCAGTATGCATTTGGATGGTATTTTAAGATGTTCTGTACACCGTCCATACATCTCTGTGGAAGAGGTAGGCTGTGAGGGTTGTTTCTGCATGCCCTAAGAAGTACACTCTAAGTGCTGGGAGTCTGACTCAGGTGGATCCCTTTATGTTATTTATCTATGGTTCTCCTATAGGCTTCTCGGCATTGAGGTGTTACCACCAGCCCTTAAGCTTGTGCCACTTGCCACAGTAAAACCCCTACCTCCTTATCCAGTATCAAATCGCTACCTTTTCCATTTGGTGAATTCAGGCTTCCTTGCACCTCAACACAAATCTCAGGCAACTGAACCTCACACAGAGCTCCCCTTCTGAACTATAATCCTTCCCAGAACTCTCTCCCTTCTAATACAGGCACAGACAAGCAGTGCATTATTGCAAATATAGACACAAAAAGCGGGAGTAACCCAGCGGGTCAGGCAACATCTCTGAAGATGGACACAAAAAGCTGGGGTAACTCTGCAGGACAGGCAGCATTTCTGGAGAGAAGTAATGGGTGACAATAGACAACAGATAATACACAATAGGTGCAGGAGTAGGCCATTCGGCCCTTCGAGCCAGCACCGCCATTCAATGTGATCATGGCTGATCATCCACAATTAGTGCCCCGTTCCTGCTCGTTTCGAGACTATTCTTCAAATTCCTTTTCTCCGGTGATGCTGCCTGACCCGCTGAGTTACTCTCGCTTTTTGTGTCTATCTTCTGTGTAAATCAACATCTGGAGTTCTGGAATGGAATGGAGTGAAATGGAATTCTTTATTGTCACATATGACAAGTCATGGTGAAATTCTTTGCTTGCATACCCAAGGAATGCAAATAGTTGTCACATAAACAGCGCTCGCAAAGTTACAAAGTACCCCGTCAGCTCCTCCTTTGTTCTCCCCCTCCTCCTGGCGGTTCCCCAACTCTGGATCCTGCATTGTTCATTGTTGTTCCCCCTCCCTCATGGAGGTCCCCCTCCACGCCGGCTCCTCCATTGTTGTTCCCCCTCCCTCATGGAGGTTCCCCCCCACGCTGCATCCTCCATTTGTTGTTCCCCCTCCCTCATGGTGGACCCCCACACGCCGCGTCCTCCATCATTCTTCCCCCCCACACCAGTTCCTCCATTGTTCTTCCCCCCTCACGGTGGTTGTCATTTTGGCCGTTCTCATTTGAGAATTAAAATGACAGGCAACTGGAGGCTCAGTATGCATTTGGATGGTATTTTAAGATGTTCTGTACACCATCCATACATCTCTGTGGAAGAGGTAGGCTGTGGGGGTTGTTTCTGCATGCCCTAAGAAGTACACTGTAAGTGCTGGGAACTATTCTGACTATTCTTCAAATTCTTTTTCTCCAGTGATGCTGCCTGACCCGCTGAGTTACTCTCGCTTTTTGTGTCTATCTTCTGTGTAAATCAGCATCTGGAGTTCCTTTCTACACATAGTGCATTATGACAGTTGCAGGATCAAGTACCTCCAAGATCAGGACCTTGTACTGCCTCTTGAACCAGGACTAACAAAGAAGTTTGTTAGTCCTGGTTCAAGAGGTAGTACAAGGTTAGGCGTACTATTAAGCAATCCAAAGTTGGAGGGTTTAGCAAGTGTTATGAGGACAATATGTATGAGGATTTAAGTCATTTTCTTGCATAATACCTCTGTTTATCACATGATTACAAGTAAAATTCAAAAATGCTCCCTCTGATTCATTTCAGGAAAACAATTGGGCTGCCAGAATTCTTCACTGGCAGCTTGCCTGATGTGAGAATGTTAGTGATGTACGTTCCAGAAAGCATTTAAACGCAAACCACCTCCTAATGTGTCGGTGCACGTTGGCTTCAAGTAATTGATTGTAAAGCTTATAACAATGATAGAAGTAAAGGATTACATATTGTTTCTATCTAGCCAATACTGCACTGAAGTGATTGCTGGAAGATGATGACTGAAGGAAGGGCACCTTCCATCCACCAGGTGGCAGGACGTTATCAGGCCAAGGCATTTCAGCACAAGTGACCAGTGTAAGAAAGAGTGCCCTAAAGACCTGCTTCAATGCCTTTAGGGCACTAATAAATAACAAATGTCCTCATAATTCCACCTAAGGTAAGGTTTTTAAAAAAAATTTAGACATACAGCGTGGAAACAGGCTCTTCGGCCCACCGTCCGCACCGCCCAGTGACCCTCACACATTAACACTACCCTACACACAGGGACAATTTACAATTATACCATGATAACTAATCTACAAACCTGTATGTCTTTGGAGTGTGGGAGGAAACTGGATATCATGGAGAAAACCCACGCAGGTCATGGGGAGAATGTACAAACTCCGTAGAGACAAGCACCCGCAGTCAGGATCAAATCCGGGTGTTTGCCGCTGTAAGGCAGCAACTCTACCGCTGCGCCACCAGGTCTCCAACTTCAAATCACTTATTAGTCTGCATAGCTGCTGTCACAACACAAATAACCCCTTCCTCTCTAGATTGTCAGTATTATCCTGTAATTATTGTAACACACCATCTCCTGGAATGGAATGGGTAGATTGCCCATGAGGGTGAATGCGGGAAGTATTTTCACCTGCTAGAAATTTAGAAATTGGGGTCATTGTTATAAATAAGGGGTCACCCATTTAAGGCAGAGATGAGGCTTTTTTTATTGGTCAGAAAAAATGAGGAATGGTTTCCCTCAAATGATGGTGGAATTGTAAGATAGATGGAATTTGGACAAAGGGGTGAAAAGTTACCATGGATAAGTAAAGTTGCATAGTCAAAGTTACAATTAAAATCAACCTTGATCTTATATGAATGGTAAAGCAAGCTTGAATGAGTATATGAGCCACTCCTGCTCCTAAATTGTATGGCCTTCGGTTCCTATAACTACATTTTAAATGTTATAATTGGGATATACACCAGTAAATTAATAAGAAAAGGTTCAGAGGGTTATGAACCAAATGCAAGTAAATGGGACTTGCTCAGGTAGGCAGCTTGGTCAGCATGGATGAGTTGGGCTGAAGGGCCTTTTTCCATGCTGTTAAATTCTATGTCTCTGTGTCTACCATAAAATACGTTTAGTTTTAGTTCAAACATTAAAGAAAATTAATAGAAATAGCATTTAAAGCAAAGACTTCTTTGAATGGATCTGAAATTAAAGAGGATATTAATTTCCTTGTGCAAACAATATCTCCATACTGGTATAGTTTCCCATCAGCAATGCAAGATATTTCATTTCAAATTTAGCCTCAACTTGAAATCAGTCTATTTTGAGCCACAGAGTTGTCTTAATAGTTAAAGAAAACAAAGGAAGTATGTGGGAGATGTTCACATTATTCTGCAAATTATCTTATTTCATAATATTTTGGCGGGGTTCAAGGTTATCAATGCATGTTTGCAGAAAGTAAGACTGTTGGTTGCAGTTATTATATAGGGTTGCGGGAATCAGGGGGTAACTTAATGAAAGTATATCTGTTGCTTAACAGCTAGAATAACATTTTCTCTCTAAACGTTTGCATTCCTATGTGAAAGGTTCTGAAGTGTTAAAATAACTTTTTGCCCGATTCACATAATTTGTCTAGTTAAGGTTCTGGTAATGATGACTCTTGAAATGTTTGCAATAGAACATTTTGGTGTGAAAAGCATCATTAAATATCACGATGGGGTGAGTACAATTCCACTTGCTGGACATTGCCATATGCCGCCATCTTGTTTGATGCAAAAGGCATTTGCGACTAACCAGACCATGACTGAAAGTTACAAAGGTCATGAGCTGGCATGAGCTGTTTCATTAACTAAAGAGTTTCCAATGGAACTGAGCATTGTACAATAATCCATATCTTTACTTCTGTTCATGGAAGAGGGAAGACTATTTACAGAGCAACTGAAGTAAGTCAATCCCTTGAGGAACCTAAAATGGCAAATAAAAACTAAGCAAGTGCATTCCTCAACTGTTACCCTGCGGGTGAAATGATTTACCACCTAAACTACATTTATTTTATTTTGTGCAATGATTGACTAGAGCTAGTGGCGTATTTTCCCCAGGTGTTCTTTATATCTCATTCAGCCAAAAGCTGCCTTGATGTCAAGAGCCATACTCCTACCTCACCTTAGGAATTCAGCATCTCTTGAGTGGCACGGTGGCACAGCAGTAGAGTTGCTGCCTTACAGCACAAGAATCCCGCGTTCAGTCCTGATTATGGGTGTTGTCTGTACGGAGTTTGTATGTTCTTCCTGTGACTGCGTTGGTTTTCTCCAGATGCTCCAGTTTCCTCTCTCACTCCAAAGATGTACAGATTTGTAGGTTAATTTGATAGTGTTAGTGCACAGGGTGCTCGGCGCACACTTGGTGGGCTGAAGGGCCTGTTTCCGCACAGTAGCTCTGAAGTCTAAGGTCCAAAGATTGTATTTGGACCAAGGATGTATTGAGATCTAAAGCAAATGACACAAACAGAATCTCATCATTTTATACACTTCTGTCAGGTTGCCCCTCGGCCTCTAACTCCAGAGAAAACAATCCAAGTTTGTCCAACCTCTCATTATAGCTCTTATAATATCCCAAAGCTAATTAACAACAAAAATCAACAAAGCAATAATAGTCTGGGTCTACCACTTTAAAACATTCATTCTCATCTTGACAGATATATTCCTTTTGTTCTGCCCATCTCTCCCTCATCTCCTCTGCAAATGAAAACTAACTTCTTTTCTCTCTTTCCCAGTTCTGATGAGAGGTCCCAGTCCTGAAACATAAATTCTGTTTCATTCTCCACAGAGGTTGACTGGCCTCAGGATTCCAATATTCAGGAGGACATTGGAATGGGCAGTAAATGTTGTCCTGGCAAACATTCAGTGAGTAAAGAAGACCAAGTCATGTATTTGTTTTTATGTTCGAAGAGACGCAATCCTTTTGTGCACAGCAATGTTTTTCCATCTTTTGGTGCAGCCTCCATGGAGATGAATTGAATTCTTCAAGGTGCTAACATTGTACCCTTCACACATTGGCCCAGGGGAAAATGGGTTATAACCTGTAGCCAAGGGAGTCACCTAATGCAATAAATAATTAGGATTTTGCTGCATGAGTATTGTGTGAATATTTTTGGTTAATTCCTTACAATCAGTGAATCCTGCCAATATAGGTCCCAATTGTGTTACTGAAGAGACACTGAGTCAGGTTTTATAGCAAGAGTCAAGAGCAAGGCGGACTTGAGATGGAACAAGGATCGACTCTGAGAGTATGTGGCACATTTCCAGTGAGTGCAGGATTTCCAGGGTCATGGTTGATGGAACATGGTAAGAAGCCAGAGTTTATGGGACTGGACACAGGATCAGACGGCCGCAGACCGGCATGGGAATTGGTGCGGAGGAGTGGATGGAAGAGTAGCTGTTGGGAAAGTTGCCAATTTAGAGAGGAGGGTATCAGAGGAGGGATACATGGATGGAGGACAACGGTGGTCTTGAGTGAATTAAGCTATGTGTTTGAGGAAGTTACTGAGTATTGGTTCTACTGATTATAGTGAGAGATTGAGAAAGGTAGCCTATCTTCAAAGCCTATGCAAGGCTATATTATTCTAAAATCCAGTTACTATCAAATATATTTCAATAACTGTATTTGCCCTATTTCAGTCCTAACACTTTCAATATTTGTCTGTTAAAGTACTATTTTTCTGGGCTTAAGATCCCTGATTACCAGCTTCTCCTGAGTGGAGCATTAGACTGCTACAACAGAGTCATAACTTGTCCATGCCAACCTATCTACGTTAGTCCCATTTCCCACATTAGACCTATATCCATCTGAATGTTTCCTATCCATGTACCTGTGCAAATGTACTTTAAATATGGTAATTGTATCTGCCCAGCTATTTCCTCTGACAAAAAAAGACACAAAGTGCAGGAGTAACTTAGTGGGTCAGGCAGCATCTCAGGCAAATATGGATACATATCAGGTCTTCAGGTCAGGACCCCTCTTCAGACTTCTGAGCGAAAATATCACCTATCCATAGATAGACTCAAAATGTTGGAGTAACTCAGCGGGTCAGACAGCATCTGTGAATAAAAGGAATCGGTGACGTTTCGGGTGTGCAGAAGGGTTCTGACCCGAAAGTTCACCTATTCTTTTTCTCCATGAATGCTGTCTGACCTGCTGAAATACTCCAGCATTTTGTGTCTATCCTTGGTATAAACCAGCATCTGCAATTCCTTCCTACATATATCACCTATCCATGTTCTCTCACTGGAGATGCTGCCTGACCTGCTAAGTTATTTCAGCACTTTGTATCTTTTTTTGTAAAACAGCAACTGTGCTTCCTTGTTTCTTCTTCCTTTGACAGCTCATTCTGTAAATTGCTCATTCTAAGCTTTGCCCCAGACTAGTTTCAGTAAAAACACTCAATCAAACACTTGAACAACTAATCTTTATTTTAACAAAGCGCAATTACAGTTCAACTGCAGTACCTATCCCATCGCGGGTTCGATCCGCATATCTACCTAATCAAACCCTCTAGGCCTCGCTCAAACAAAGATACTCCAGAAGGTCACGCAGTCCCAAGCGCTCTCCCAGAAGATTGACACTGGTCCTCGTGGTAGCGGACTTTAATAAGTCCCGGGACCTTGAGTGGCCGAACCACATGGGAGAGGTCTCTGAACAATCCAATTACAGATATTGATTAACCCCATACATAACAGAAGTTTCCCTAACCCAATAATACAGCAGCTCAATACACTGTATTCAAACAGGACCTCTCAAGGAAGCCAACTTAGAAACATTTACCCTGATCTGCAAGAAACCCAGAAAAGGCTCAATACCTCGTCCAATCAACACTCGGCAAAGTAGAACTCTGCAATATCATTTACAATTATTTACAAGGTGTATGTCTGGTTTGCAGCCATCCAATCCATTCTCTGCATTTTGCACCTAATTGACAGGGTCTGCAGATAGAAACATAGAAACATAGAAAATAGGTGCAGGAGTAGGCCATTCGGCCCTTCGAGCCTGCACCGCCATTCAATGTGATCATGGCTGATCATCCAACTCAGTATCCCATACCTGCCTTCTCTCCATACCCCCTGATCCCTTTAGCCACAAGTGCCACATCTAACGCCCTCTTAAATATAGCCAATGAACTGGCCTCAACTACCTTCTGTGGCAGAGAATTCCAGAGACTCACCACTCTCTGTGTAAAGATCTTATTCTTTTCTTACAACTTGTATCTAGGCTCTAGACATACTGGCACCACTCCGCAGCTTGTCCTAGCTCTGCAGAGAGCAATTCCCAATTGACCAAATCTCCCAGCAGCCCTGAAGCTTTTACCCCATTTTAAAATCCTAGCCTCTCCAATTTGGCCAGGATTAATAATTTCAAATGCTTTACCTACCACCCTATGGATGAAAAAGGTGCCTTATCTATTAAATCTTTCCCCTCTCATCTCAAAACTAGAAGTAGCCCTCTAGTTCTTGATTCCCCTATGGGAAAAATACTGTATCTATTTTCCTCATGATTTTATACATCTCTATAAAATCATCCCCCCAAACTATGCTATATAAAATCCTACCTTGCCTAGCCTCTTCCCACAGCTCAAGCCCCTGAGTCCTGGCCATGTCCTCATACATTGCCTCTGCTCTCTTTCTGGATTAGTAGCATTTTCTTATTACAGAGTGACCAAACCAGAACACAAGTCTCCAAGTGCAGCCTCACCAGTTTCCTGTACACCTGTAACATAAAATAGTAAGATTAAATGAGAACTTACCAGTTCGAAGTTTGATCCTTATTTTATGAGGAGTTACGTTGAGGGATTACGTGAAGAAGTCCCGCCAGGCACATGCACGTCATACTTCAAAGCAGCGGCGTGAAAATACAGAAACATATATAGCCAAAGTAATATAGTAAGGCTTTAAGAAGACTAGAACTACCAGATGATCTCTTAGATTATGAGGGTGGGAGCAGAGAGCACGTAATCCCTCAATGTAACTCCTCATAAAATAAGGATCAAACTTTGAACTGGTAAGTTCTCATTTAATCTTACTATTTTACTTCGGAGTCACGTGAGTGACTACGTGAAGATTTCAAAGCTCTGTGTTTACATGCCGTAGATGCACTCCATACGACAATCTGCTTCGGTTGAAACAGTAGTAAGTAAATAATATATTGAACATTGCTTCAATTATTCAATAACTATTTTTAATAACAATAATAACAAAAATCAGTAATAACCTCTCTATCCCAGGAGGAAATTACATACAATGATATAAACAAAGCAAATGAATTAAACGGAACCCAAAACAGCATGCCCAAACCATGGCACTGTCTGTACAGGTTTATTATAAAACTGTGAGAAAGTTGATTCTGTAGACCATCCTGCGGCCGCGAGGATTTGGTCTAGCGGCACGTCCTGAGCCTTTGCCGCGGATGTGGAAGCCGCCCTGGTGGAGTGAGATTTAAACACATGAGTGTCGACTCCAGCACAATTGAGAACCTGTTTCAACCATCTAGAAATAGTTTGTACTGACACTCTTTTATATGGCTTTTTGTGACTAATGAGCAGTCCTGTCTCAGAACCCCTGAGACTCCTTGTTAACTCAAGATATTGCCTTAAGTGTTTAACTACACATAACATTTGGTCAAAAGGATATGCTTTAAATGTCACCTTGGTTCCTGCCATACCTGGCCTGCTTTGTTTGATTAAATCATAGACATAAAATGTAATGTTGATTCTGTAGACCATCCTGCGGCCGCGAGGATTTGGTCTAGCGGCACGTCCTGAGCCTTTGCCGCGGATGTGGAAGCCACAAACAAATGTAAAGACACAAACTTAAAGCACACGGTATTGGGGGTTCAGTATTGATGTGGATAGAGAACTGGCTAGCAGACAGGAGGCAAAGGGTAGGAGTAAACGGGTCCTTTTCAGAATGGCAGGCAGTGACTAGTGGGGTGCCGCAAGGCTCAGTGCTGGGACCCCAGCTATTTACAATATATATTAATGATTTGGACGAGGGAATTCAATGCAACATCTCCAAATTTGCAGATGATACCAAGCTGGGGGGTATAGTTAGGTGTGAGGAGGATGCTTGGAGGCTGCAGGGTGATTTGGATAGGCTGAGTGAATGGGCAGATGCATGGCAGATGCAGTACAATGTGGATAAATGTGAGGTTATCCACTTTGGTGGCAAAAACATGAGGGTAGACTATTATCTGAATGGTGGCAGATTAGGTAAGGGGGAGATGCAACGAGACCTGGGTGTCATGGTACACCAGTCATTGAAAGTAGGCATGCAGGTGCAGCAGGCAGTGAAGAAAGCAAATGGTATGTTAGCATTCATAGCGAAAGGATTTGAGTATAGGAGCAGGGAGGTTCTACTGCAGTTGTACAGGGTTTTGGTGAGGCCACACCTGGAGTACTGCGTACAGTTTTGGTCTCCAAATCTGAGGAAAGACATCCTTGCCATAGAGGGGGTACAGAGAAGATTCACCAGACTGATTCCTGGGATGTCAGGACTTTCATATGAGGAAAGATTGGATAGACTCGGTTTGTACTCGATGGAATTTAGAAGATTGAGGGGGGATCTTATAGAAACCTACAAAATTCTTAAGGGGTTGGACAAGCTAGATGCTGGAAGATTGTTCCCGATGTTGGGGGAGTCCAGAACAAGGGGTCACAGTCTAAGGATAAGGGGGAATTCCTTTAGGACCGAAATGAGGAAAACATTCTTTACACAGAGAGTGGTGAGTCTCTGGAATTCTCTGCCACAGAAGGTAGTTGAGGCCAGTTCATTGGCTATATTTAAGAGGGCGTTAGATGTGGCACTTGTGGCTAAAGGGATCAGGGGGTATGGAGAGAAGGCAGGTACGGGATACTGAGTTGGATGATCAGCCATGATCACATTGAATGGCGGTGCAGGCTCGAAGGGCCGAATGGCCTACTCCTGCACCTAGTTTCTATGTTTCTATGTTTCTATGTTTCTAATGTAATCTACAGACAAATGCATACAATCTATTCATAACAATTGTAATGTTTGTACACGTTGTGCTGAAACCAGCGCCATAAGCATAACCACTTTCAGAGTTAATCTCTGGATAGACAACAACGTAATTGGAGCCCATTGCCGAAGCAGTGTGAGAACTATACCAATATCCCAGATTTCTGTATATCTGGGTTTAGGAGGGTTTTTGTTAAAAATTCCTCTCATAAATCAGGATACTAACGGATGAGCCCCGATAGGCTGGTGTCCTGAGGACTGCCCTAAATAAGAGGACAAAGCACTCCGAGCACTGTTAATAGGACTATAACTCAAGTGCTCATCAAAATGCAACTTAGCAAGGAACTCCAACACATTACTTATGCTTGCAGTATGATAAGATAAATTTGATTCTACACAAAACATCTCCCATTTCTTTATATGAACCACATATTGTTTTTTAGTACTATTCCTCCAGGCAGCAGTGATAACCTCCATGGTCCTGTTCAACAATCCAAGGCCTTGGAATGGTCTGTTCAGAACCTGCAGACCAACAAATTGATACGATCATGTATTGGGTGACTTTCTCCTGTAACCGGACGCACCAACAAATTACTGCAGCTGGGAATCATCATGAATGGCTGAACCATCATTCTGAGTACCAATGGGAACCATGGTTGAGTTGGCCAATCTGGGACCACGAAAACGCCTGTGGCGGAGTCATGTTCTATTTTGGTTAGACATTTCGTAATCAGACAAAATGGAGGGAAAGCATAAAAGAATGATTGCCCCCAATGTAACAAAAATGCATCCACAGCTACTGCTCCTGGATCTGGCTCCCATGAAACATATTTAGGCAACTGGTGATTCAGTCTGGATGCAAACAGATCAGTATCTGGCAATCCAAATCGAGTGACAATTGTTTGAAAAACTTTTGAATTCAACATCCATTCTATATTGTCATTGAATTTTCGTGACCTTTGGTCTGCCACCACATTGTCTACCCCTGGCAGATAGATGGCTGAAACCCAAATGTTTCTTGAAATACACCAATGCCATATGAGATTAGCCATGCTATCACATGAAACTGATCTCGCTCCTCCCAAATGATTGATATATGCCACTGCCGTAGTGTTATTAATCTGGAGTTGAATGTGTAAATTATTCATTGTGGAGCAATATGCCTTTAACCCATAAAATGCCCCCAGTAATTCCAAATAATTTATCCCTTGTGTGTGAAGAATCAAACTTTCTTGTTCATTCCATCTACCACCACAGCTGGACTCAATGTCCGTAGCCCCCCATCCGAGAGCACTCACATCAGTCTGTAAAATCATTGAAGGTTCCTGCACCAAAAAGTTATTGGTAGCTTGACTGACATTAACAATCCACCACTGCAATTCTGCTAGAGCTGTGGCTGGTAATTGCATAACCCGATCAAAATGGCCTGCATGCTCTTTTAGTGCTTGTTCTCTTGCTCTTTGCAAATGTTGATAATGCAAAGCACCGAACTTTACTGCAGGGAAAGCTGCTACCAATTTCCCATTGACCTCACCAACTTCTCGGATGGAGGGATAAAGTTTTTGCAGACCTCAGCAATATCCACAACCTTGGCTGCTGGTAATGTTACTGTCATATCAACTGAATCAATAAGAAATCCCAAATACTGAATATTTTGGGTTTGCTGTAATTTGGACTTAGTTGGATGGACCAAAAACCCTGATGATTCAAACACATTTTTGGTTACTGCAACCGACTCCTCAGATGACTCTTTAGTGTTGCTGATAATTAAGACATCATCTAAGTAAGCCATGACAATGTGATTATGGCCCTTAACAGGTTTACGGGCCCAGGCACAGGTTTTAACAATTTAGTAAATAGCCTAGGTGCTGAGCTTAATCCATTAGGCAATGCTTTGTATTGCCACAGCTGTCCCATCCAATTAAATTTCAAATACCTGCGATGATGAGCATGAATTGGCACTGAATAATACGCATCTTGCAAATCAATAGTTGCCATATAACAACCTTGTGAGACCAGCTGTTTTGCAGTAACGAAGGTGTCCATTTTCAAATGTCTATAGAGTACTGAAGAATTTAAGTGAGTGAGTGAGGTCCAGAATTACTCTACAACCCCCATCTTTCTTAGGTCTGGGGAATATATTAGACACAAATTGTTGAGAATGAGTAATGGCTTTTTCAATCACTCCTTTTTTACACAAATTCTTAATCTCTTCGTTAACCTGTTCAGTGTCTGGAGCAGAAAACACCAACATTTTATTTGGCTTGTGCTGCTGAGGTGGATCTATCCCTGAGATAAACTCAAAGGTAGAACCTGACACAGTATTTAGTATAAACATATCACATGTAATACAGGACCATTCATTGTAAAACAATTGTAATCTACCTCCAATAGGAGGTTGTGCATCAGAACCTTTAACAAAAGTTCCCTGTACCTCTGCAGTTGGCCTGAAAGCCTGCTGTCTGCTCACATTGGGGTAGAAGCCACTTTGTCTTGGTGGGTAACCTCGTTGCCCCACTGGCCTCCCCCTGCTCGGTCCAGCACCTGCATCCGATCTTCGATACACAAACCCAGGTTTGCGAAAAGGTGGCCGTGATGTATTTGGCTTCATCAAACCAATTGTTTTTGCCTCATCATCAATATCTCGTATCTGTTTGACAGGGTCCGTTCCAAACAGGAACTCAGGCATTTGAATATTCGTCGCCTACACAATGCAGCAAATTTTTGATTAAGAGTTGGTCTGATGGCGATTTTTCTAATGCAGTTTACTTCAAAAAATGCATTGCATAACAGAGCCAACATGTCTTTTTGTGTCTGATTTATCATGGTCCCTTTGACCATAGTGCCAAATGCAGTAATTGCTGCAGCCACCAGTTGGAGGACGTGTTGATGTCGAACCTCCTGTCCTCTCATAGAAGGACTCATGGGTGCCCAAATAGCTGGGTTCACCGTAGGCACTTTCAATGCTGAACAATTGACAGGTGTTTTGTACTTGTTGGTAGTCTCTTGCATTATAGCTTGCTGGAGCTGGTGAGACACTAAATAACTAACGTTGTTTGCAAAGTACTCGTCCATTGTCTCACCAGTCCCCTCCGGAATAGCAAAACTCATTGCAATATCCGGGACACCCGGAGCGTGGCTCTTGTGATCCGGTGTTTGCACATAAGCAGGGACACTAGACATGGGGTCAGCTGCATCCTGCCCCACTTCTCCCAAGTCATATATTAGGGAGGCATCCTCCAGTCCTAAACAAGGCGCTGGAAGGAAATCCCCTTGCTGACATTCCATATATTCCTCTTGATATGGGCCTTGTTGAACAGCTGCCTGGGGAATCACTGGGTCCTTAGACCCTTGTTTTATCAGAGTTTGAAGCATCTTCTCCATATTCTGCAACCTCCCCCACATTCTTTTATTATCTGGAGGGGAGTCACTTTCTTCTTCAGACTCGTCTGATAACACGGGTCTATTAGATTTTCTTTTAGCCTTTCTATGGCTGTCGGTGGCCTCAGCCTCCTGAGTAACTGGAACTGGTGTGGAAAGTTCACTTTCTAATGAAACTGCTGTCAGTAAAACGGCACCCGGTATCCGAACCGGCGTTGCCGCACTAATCTCCCGACCCAATCGATTTAGTGAATCCGTGGACCCACGCTTACAACGAACTCTCCTTCCTGACCGCTCCATACCACCAACTCCTATTGACTTCTCGAGCCAGCTTTACGGAGTTAAATACTCTCAGGCAAAGTTTTCAAAACCACTTACCTGCGAGTTTTCTACTTATCGCTAGTGGAGCTGTGCCCTCAGTTCAGTGCAACATGCGCATACGCCTGGCGGGACTTCTTCACGTAGTCACTCACGTGACTCCGAAGTAAAATTCCAACTTCTTATCCCATGACTGATTAAAGCCAATGTGCCCAAAGCCTTCTTCACTACCCTATCTAACTGTGACACCACTTTCAGGGAACTATGTACTTGTGCTCCTAGATCCCTCTGTTCCATAACACACCCTAGGGCACAACCACTCACTGTGAATGGCCTGCCCTGGTTTGACTTTCCAAAATGCAACACTTTTCTACGTTAAATTCCATTTGCCGTTCCTTGGCCTACTTACCCAGTTAAACAAGATCATGCTGTTATTCTTGATAAACATCTTCATTGCCTATCTATGATATCACGTATGTTAGCATCATCTGCAAAGTTACTAATCATGACGTGAGATCATTACTAATCATCTCATCTAAATTGTTGATGTAGATGACAGGCAGCAATATGCACAGCACTGATCCTTGAAGCTCATCACTAGTCATGGGCCTCCAGTCCAAAAAATAATCTTCCACCATCGCCCTTTCCTTCCTTTTGTGACGTCAATTCTGTATGCAGTTATTTAGCATTCCTTGGATCTCAAAAGCCTTACTGAGGTCTACTTAGATTATGTCTAATACCCTACCTTCATTAATCATCTTGTTCCTTCTTCAAAAAGCAATCAAATTCATGAGACACAATCTACACACTAAATTATGCTGGCTCTCCAGTTTTTCAAAATATGCATATAGCTTGTCTTCAGAAACCTCTCCAGTAACTTTTCTATCACAGATGTTAGCCTTATTATTCTACAGTTCCCAGGCTTTGCTTTGCAACCCTCCATAAGTCCAGGCCTAGAATTAATCACAGGCCCCCAGTCCAACTGAATCCTACTTCACATTATAGACATAAAATGCTGGAGTAACTCAGCAGGACAGGCAGCATCTTTGGAGAGAAGGAATGGGTAACGTTTTGGGTCGAAACATCACCCATTCCTCTCTCCGGAGATGCTGCCTGTCCCGCTGAGTTACTCCAGCAATTTGTGTCTATGTTCGGTTTAAACCAGCAACTTCAGTTCCTTCCTACACACTTCTTCACATTATTTCTCATATAATTTGGGAATGGAGGTAATTGATAATTCTGACCAGACATGTAGAAGTCAAATGAGTCTTCAGAGCCTGTGTTGCAAGAGATATTGGACTCAAATGCCACAGGACTCCATTCAGTCTTTTTTCTCTGAACTCTCCAGGATGCCGGCATGTTGGAGTTAAGCATCTCCTGAAGGTGTTGGTATGGAAACAACCATTGGCAAAGGTCCAGCTGAAAGCCAACATCTGTGAACAGGAAGCCGCCCAAGGTGACGAGGTAACAACATGAACACTCGCGCGTTGGGATGCGTTTGATGGTTCTGTGGTTGACAGCTTCCTATGGATACGATGGCAGAGCAATCAGGATGTGCAAGCCTTTGACATGGGACATGAAAGTTGCAGCTAAAACATAACACAGTAGGTGAAAATGATATAAATATAAAGCTAAGGAAGAGAGACCTCAAAATTCGAAAGGGCAATTATTTTTCTATTAACGTGTGGGACGTACATGGTAAAAAATACCGTGAGAGCTAGTGTTGAAGTATGCATAATAATTATCACCGATGCCTGTTATTATATGCTTAATAAATCTGAAGAGTTTCAGCTAGACTGGGCTCTACCTTTGGAGTTCAGCAACAGGACAGCATGACAGATGTATCAGCATCTGCCACTCAGCAAGTCCTGGGCTAAAGCGAGCCTGTATAAATCTGGGACTAACTATACAGGCAAAATGCTGGCAGTTCCCTTCAGAACCATTGCCCATAGCCAACAGATTCTGCTGCTTAGCCCTTTGAATTACTTTAGTTTTAGTTTTAGAGATACAGCGTGGAAACAGGCACTTCGGCCCACCGAGTACGCACCGACCAGGGATCCCCGCATGTTAACACTACCCTACACACACCAGGGAAAATTTTACATTTATACCAAGCCAATTAACCTACAAACCTGCATGCCTTTGGAATATGGGAGGAAACCGAAGATCTCAGAGAAAACCCACGCAGGTCACAGGAGGAAAATACAAACTCCGTTCAGACAGCACCCGTAGTCAGCATAGAACCTGGTTCTCTGGTGCTGTAAGGCTGTAGCTCAACCGCTACACCATCGTGCTGCCCTTAATGTGCTTGTCCACTTACATCTGTGCATTTATTTATCTGGATATAAAAAGCACATTTTTTTCCACCTCCACCTCCAGTAATAAAATAGTCTGATTTATTATTGGAGGCATTATCATACACTGCTGTACAAATTTCCATGCACTTTGTCATTCCCACTTACTCACTTTATGCCTCTTTCTAGTTTTTTTGTTCCCACCCTCCCAACCTATTGCTTTGGTCACCTTTGTCATCTGAAAACTATGATGCCCAACCTTTTACCTAGGATGGAGCGTTTTCTTCTGTTATGAAGAGAGAGTGGATACACAGAGTTTGTTTTCCCTTGGAATGGAGGAGTCTGAGGTGGAATTAAATAGGTATACAAAATTATGAGGCATAATTAGGTAGATATTGCAACGTTAAAGCATCAACTACACTGGCTGATGAAGACTACATTGTAAAAACAGATCAACATTTTTAATTAGCATTTTTTAATTACAAAATTACCTTGTTACATAATTTTTCAGATTGCTCACAGGTAATGTGTGTATGAACATAAGACCAGAGTGATACAACAGTCTGAATCTTTTTAGTTAAAAGCAGAGCTAACAAATGAACAGAAGATAGACAGAAAATGCTGGAGTAACTCAGAGGGTCATGGGGCATCTCTGGAGAAAAGGAATCGGTGACGTTTCAGGTCAAGACCCTTCTTCAGACTGAGGGTCAGGGGAGAGGGAATGTAGAGGTATGAAAAGGTACAAAGAACAAATGAATGAAATAAATGAAAAGAGCAAATCATTGCTGGCTCGATGTCAAATGTAGTCAATAGGGTAGAGGTGAATCAAATAATATCCAAGCCTATGGAAGCACTAGTCAGAAGCCTGAACACAGAGCGGAAGAAGCTGTCCATGAGTCTGCTTGTGCATGCTTTCTAACTTCTCTACCTCCTGCCAGATGGGAGCAGGGAGAAGAAAGGATGATCAGGGTGGGACAAGTCATTGATTATGCTGGCTGCTTTTCCGAGGTAGCATAAAGTGTAGATGGAGTCAATGGTGGAAAGACTGGTCTGTGTAATGGACTGGGCTACATTTACAACTCCCTGCAATTTCTTGCACTTATGCACAGCTGTTTGCAAACCAGACTGTGTATACCTGATGGTGATACCTGTGTATACCTGATTTCTATGGTGCATCTGTAGAAGTTTATAACAGTCACTCCAGACATGCCAAATGTCCTCAGTTTCCTCAGGAAGTATAGGTGTCTTCTTAGTTGTCTCATTAATGTGTTTAGCCCACAACAGATTGTTGGTAATATGTACTCCAAGGAACTTGAAGCTCTCAGCCACATATACCTCTGCACCATTGATGCTGAATGGGGCATGTGCAGGTGAGCGCTACAATCTGAGTGGAGTTGGTGTGAGTGTGAATTAATTGTAGGGTTAGTATAAATGGTGGTCGGCATGGACTTAATGGATCAAAGGGCCCGTTTCCATGCCATATCTCTCTCTGGGAATCAATGACAAATTTGCAATACATGACCACTTGTTGACAGTTATGGGTTGAATGAAGGAATGAAGGAAGTGAGATTCTTAGTTTTGCATATGCAAGGTATGCAAAGAGTTGCCACATATAGGACACCAACGAAGTTACAAGGTATTTTATTTAGACCCCAACAGTCCCCCTTTGTTCATGGCAGACCCCCCACACCGGGTCCCCCTTTGTTCTCTCGGTGGCCCCTCCATGCCGGGTCCCTCTTTGTTCTCGGTGACGCCTCCGACCTCTGGCGCCAATACTGGACCTCAACCATCGGCACCCATGACCTCGACCCCTGACCCCTTCCTCGACCCTGAGTCTGGCTGTGGGGACCCAACGCCCGGCTTCTCCGCGGCCCCAGCAGAGCATCTGCCCCCTGCAGCCCCCTTGGGAGCTTCTTGGCACCTGGGTTGATGGTGCCATTACTTTAGCTACATCAATAATCTGCTTTACTTTGGGAAATGTAGTCGCATTGTGGCCTTGGACAATTGTGTCATACTCCTGTTGCTTTTAATTGGAAAATAAATGGAAATGCTGAACACATATCCATAATCATCTTGCTGGACAGAAATTGCACTGCATCTAGCAGCCACAGAATAAGCCACAAATTAATGCAAAGCTAAGTGAGTACACGACAGCTAAAACTGCCATACTCCCATTCGGGAAATTATTTTGATTATCATTAAATGTCCTGCTCTGTTCAAAGTTTTGATCAGACTGTTTTGTTGTCCATTCCTGTTGAATAACAATATGACAAACTGTTCCCTGCGTTATCTTTCTGGACATTTTATTTAAAAAAAATATGATGTTGCTATTCCAAGTAGCTCTTACAAAGCTGGACTAGATATTTAGTTCTCTCTCATAAAGAAGGCTGGAGTAAAGGGCGGCATGGTGGCACAGTGGTAAATTTACTGTCTTGCAGTGCTTGCTGCGCCCGAGACCCAGATTCGATCCCAACTATAGGTGGTGTCTGCTTGTAGTTTGCGTTTGCATGTTCCCCCCGTGACTACGTGGGTTTTCTCTGAGATCTTCGGTTTCCTCCCACACTCCAAAGACGTACAGGTTTGTAATTGGCTTAGTATAAGTGTAAATTGTCCCTAGTGTGTGTAAGTAAGATAGTGTTCATGTGTGGGGATCGCTGGTCGATGCGGACTCTGTGGGCCAAAGGCCTGTTTCTGTGCTGTATCTCTAAACTAAACTAAACTGCGCTGTTAAAATTAAAATGATTCACGCACTAAAAGCCACTAAGATGGACTGTTTGCTTTTTGAATCTAATTTTATAGTGGTGGCCCCCACGGAGCCTCTGCAGGCAGACCTGTGTTTCAGCTTCAGGCACCGTGCAGAATAGAAAATAAGCCTGAGTGATGCTACCGACATGAATGTCTTTTTTTCCTTCCTAGGGTCAGGGACGGTGCAGGCTTGCAATAAAAATCCCTGCTCCTACTGGGCTTTTAAACCATTAGCAGGTCAATGAAGATAAATAGGACGTCATTTTAAATTATCATCCCTGTATTCTTTCTCCCTGACTGCAAAGGTTTAATTGAGTGGCCATTTTTTTTACACAAGCAAATAAATGTCAAATAAAGAATATTAATGAGCAGCAGTGCGTGGGTGTGGACCTGGGTTTGAGGTGGTGTTGCTGAAACTCACGGCACTTTCAGGAGCAAACTCTTACCCTTCAAATTTTTTGCTTCATATCTGTTCATTATGTTATGTGGGAGTAACCTCGTCAGGAGAAAGGGGTTGCCATTTAAGGCATGCTAATCACTCAATTAGAGCATTATTGAACTGAGAATTTAAATTTAACTTTGGGTTCGTGACCGGGATCCTTGGAACTTGCAAGGTCAAAGCAAGGCGAGAATATAACAGCAATTCTGAAAGGAACTGAATGCATGTCAGGGAACTATGCCAAGAAGTGACTCACAGCTGTATGCTTTCGTACTTGTGGGAACAGGTTTGTTCACTGTACTGGAGCTGAGAGGCTGTCTTGCGATCAAGGTCATTTGGAGATGGCTTTAAACACTCTCCGGAGATTTTGAGGTGTGATCCTCATTTAAATCTCTCATCTGCCAGATCAATACAGGTGCCGTGCTTGCTGTATTCTGAATCGGGCTGGTTGCATCATAGCCTGAAACAGCAATTCCAACGCACAGCAAGATGACGCCCAACCCAGGCGACTATCTGCGTGCTGGCCACAGAAGCAGATCAACAATCACATATTACAATGTTACATATTAATATTACATATTACTCCACACTTTTAAACCACTACTCCTACAACAACACTTCTTCACTAAATGCTATTCCCTTAGCATGTATCTGTACACTGTGAATGGCTCGATTGTAATCACGTATTGTCTTTCCACAAGAAAAGCTTTTCACTATACCTCGGTAAGACGTGACAACAAACAAAACTGAATTGAGAACATGGTGGACACGGGCCACACCATCACAGGCACACCGGCCCCCACCATCGAAAGCACCTACAAGGAGATGTCTCCAGAAGGCAGCAACTATCATCAAGGATCACTGTGGGTGCATGCATTTCATCTCACTGCCACTGCAAGTCCCATACCACTAGCTTCAGGAACAGCTACTTTCCTACAACCAGCAGATCCTTGAACCGATTTGCACAATACTCATCCTGTCACAGCAATGGAACACAATTGATCACCCCTTGCACACCACGGACTTGTTTTCTAATCGTGTTTTGCCTTTGTATAATTTTTATTTTCACTGTCTTCCTAATTAAAACATTATTTACATTTTTGTGTGATGACTGAGTCTATGAGTGAATGGAGAGATATGGATTATGTGTAGTCAGCTAAGAGTGGATCTTGGCAATATGTTCTGCACAGATATTGTGGGCATGTTCCTGTGCTGTACTGTTCTATGTCCCATGTGCCTATGATGCTGCAGCAAGTAAGATTTTCATTGTACTGTATCTCACCATATGACAAACTCAGCTTGACTTGACAGAAGCCTAGAACATAGATGAGCAACAACATTTATCTGCCCACTCATCTACATCAGTACAGTAGAGAGGGGTGAAGATTTGTGGATGACTCCATTGCAATGTGCATCCTATGTGCAACCACAAAAACAAAACTGGATAAAGATTAATGCAGGATTCCTGGGCTTTCAGTCTGCAATAATCCATCTTCCCTTGTTATAGTTGGACATTGAGTTAACAGTGGGCTGCTTGGAGAGAAGGGATGCCCAGATAAAACTTGGCTGAAGCCTTTTCTCATAATCCTAGTTGACATTATACAGCTACAAGATTTGGGGACTTACAAGGGTGAGGGGGGGAAGGAGTGTGTGGAAGCTGCTGAGCCCTGAGCTCATTCAGAGGGTTCTAAACTTTTAGACATTCGACGTTCGAGATACACCGAGTCTGCACCAACCGGCGATCATCCCGTACACTAACACAACCCTACACACTAGGGACAATTTACAATCTTTACTGAAGCAAGTAAACTACAAGCCCTTATGTCTTTGGAATGTGGGAGGAAATCGAACCCAGAAAAATCCCACGCAGTCACAAGAAGAACGTACAGAGAGCACTCGTAGTCAGAATTGAACCTGGGTCTCTGGCGCTATAAGGCAGCAGCTCTACAGACATAATACCAGGTTGCATCAACAGACTGCAAAGAAGAGGTGAAAGACAAGCAAGCAAATGGAAATATGAACTATGCACCACCAATGTTGGTATTGTGCTGCTTGTTTCATGTTTCATCATATTTTATCATTAATCATGTTTATGATTAGAAACAGCCTTCTCACCATCTCTATCACCGCACTCACCCTCCTCCTCCCCACACTGACCAAAGTTCACTCATCTCCCTTCAGCACCCAAATCCCATGCACTCATATATCACCAAACCATTGACAATGTGATATACGATACAAACCATCAGATTATATTTGGGGACTAAATGAAAATAGATGTGCTGGTGACATATTTAGGTGTCAAGGCATTCTGCCATTGATCCTACCCGCGTGTACGGCATGTTTCTCTTGCCACAAGTCAGGAGACTGAAGAAATGCTTTGGACTTGGCTGGATATTACAACAGCACTCAGGAAACTCAATATCAAACAGGACAAATGATTAACACCTCAGTTACCATCCTTAAGCTTCACTCGTTCCTCCACCAGTGTGCTCTGGCTGCAGTGTGCACTATTTTGAAAATACATTGCAGCTGATTACAAGGCATCATTGGCTCTTTGGTGGCACATAGCAACCTACTGGCCTCCACCCCAAGGTGAGGCAGAACAGGGCAGCACAGTAGCGCAATGGTGGAGTTGTTGCCTTACAGAGACAGAGACCTGGGTTTGAACCTGACTACAGGTGCTGTCTGTATGGCATTTGTACGTTTTCCCCGTGACCTGCGTGGGTTTTCTCCGGGATCTCAGGTTTCCTCCCACACTCCAAAGATGTACAGGTTTGTAGGTTGATTGGCTTGGTACAATTGTACATTATCCCGAGTGTATGAAGGATAGAGTTAGTGTGTGGGGAATGCTGGGAGCACAGACTCAGTGGGCTAAAGAGCCAAAGTTTCCACGCTGTATCTCTGAATTAAACTAAACCAGTACAGACCATCCAGGTGGACATACTGAGTCCTTTCTTCATTGTTTCTGAGTTTTCAATCTCCTCCCTAACAGTGCACCCCCACCTAAAAACACTGCAGCAGTCCTGGAAGGTGATTTAGCACCACCTTTTCAAAAGCAATTAAATGTGGGCATTAAATGCTGACCTTGTCAATGATGCCCACAGCTCATGAGAACATAAAACAGTTGCCTCAACAGACTGCAAATTATTGCTGAGTTATACAGCCCTGCCATCAGCACAAGGACATCATTCACTATTCATCAAATATCTGTTGCAGCCAAGAACACCAATATCCTCAATACATTTGCCTCGTCCTCAGTATGAAATAATAATCCATTCAAATGAATGAACTGATGGTGCTGCTCCACTTGATTAACATTGCATCTGCTTTCCCTCTCAATGGTAACAGAAGAATGTGCCAAACACAAAGTGCTGGAGTAACTCAGTGGGTCAAGCAGCATTTCTGGAGGACATCAACAGGTGACATTTCACATCGGGACTCTTCGGGTGGTGCTGTAAATAACTCATTCTAAGCTCCCCCCAGTCTAGTTTCAGTCAGTAAAATACTGAATCAAGCACTTGAGCAACTAAACTTTATTTTGGATAACTCAACGCAAATTCCCCTATACAATACTTAACCATCGCGGGTTCAATCCTTGCATTTGCTTCGCCCAGCCCTTCTAGCCTCGTGCAAGCAGAGACACTCCAAAAGGTCACGCAGTCCCAAGCGCTCTTCCAGAAGATCGACAAAGGACCTCATGGGGGCTGCCTTTTATAGGTCTCCGAACCCTGAGGGGTCAAACCACATGGGGGTGGTCTCTTCATAATCCAATTAAACACATTAATTATAACAGTACATAATTGACAGTTCTCCAACCCAATAATACAATCTTGAATACATTGTATTTGAAAGAAGCTTCTAGAAGGAAGCAAACGCAAATGAATAGTGCAACATGTGCCATGGGATTCAAACAACCCAGACAAGGCTTAACATTTCAATCAATCAACAACTAACAAAGTAAGGCTTTGCAACATTATTTACAATATGTATATCTGGTTTGCATTAATCTAATTAGTTCTATGCATTTCACCATTCATTGTAAGACTTCTGCAGATGTCCCATTCTTTCAATGCAGTACTTATCTGGGTCACAGACATGCTGGCATCATTCAGCAGCTTGTCTCAGTTCTGCAGAGGCACATTTAACTTGACCGAAATGGCCTGGCAGCACGTAAGCCCTTATTCAATTTTAATGCCATGGCTGCTCCAATTTCACCAGGATTAACAGTGCTGACTCAAGATGCTGTCTATCCATGACCTTCCGAGATGCCACGTGAACCACTGAGTTACTCCAGCACTTTGTATTTTGCACATTACGCTGAGGTTCCTTGTTTCTCCATTACAATGGTGCTGCTATCCAACATCACTCTCTGTTGTTTCAGGTCCAAAAGCAAGTTTCACCTCTGATACCACCAATGCACCCTACCTATGATTTTACTCAGTGACCTCCTTAATATCCCTCGCTGCATTGTTTGTAGTTATATTGATGTTTGAAAGTTACATTGAGTGGAAGGCAGAGTAATTTGTGAATGAATCTACTTATGGTACGTTAGCTGTACATTATGAATCTAGTTATGGTAAGTTAGGTGTACGTTATGAATCTAGTTATAGGTATGTTACAAAACTTATCTTTAGCGGTGCTGCAGTTCTGTCACTGGCCGTGTGCGCGACTTTGGCGCCTTTAAGGGGGGGGGGCGGGGTTAAAATGCAGTTTTCCCCATGCAATCCGGAGCTTTCTGTTGTCGGAGTGCGATCTATTTCTGGAGATGCGTTTCGACTGCCGGTAAGTCCGTTTTTTTAAAATAAATAGCCCGACTACTTCATCACTGCAGTAAAATAAAAATTAGCTCCTAATGCCGTGAACGCCGACAACGGGGACCGATTTTACGTAGGGGACAGGCAAGTGAAAGTTGTTTATTTTTACATATAAACTTGCTTTTTTAGATGACTTTAATCAATATTTCATGTTGCGAAACGGTGATTTAGCCCCCATACGAACCGGCAGAAAATTTCCTGCCGATATTGTGTTTAAATTCACCGCAACCGCAACGTTCCAATACATCGCGTTCCAGAAAATCCCACTTGCAAGCTGTTAAAAATGCTCATTAATTTACAGGCATTAAACACTGAATTCCTTCAATTTGTCCTATAAATCAATGACAATTAGATTTTAAAATCATGTTATATTGTGAATTATTGTATGACTGTTAATTGGACACTTAGGCTTTAATTTTTTTAATTTTTTTCTTAAGAAATGGATAGATGTTTAGTAATTGAATTTTGAAATTGGCTACAATTGGGTAACTCACTAATTATATGCTTTAATTTCAGGTCATCCAAGTAAGATTGTTTCATATTTGTTTCAGAATATTCAATCTATAATAACTAAACATTTCTTTAAGTTCTCTTAATTTTTAAGGAAGTTATGGGCTTTGTCCTCGATCACAACTATTGTGTTAAGTCAATAGAAAAGCAACAGGAAGCAAGTTGTTAATTTCCGAGTATGAAAATGGCCCTAACTTTTTTAATACGGAAGATATGAAAGTGAATTAGGTGTCAAATTAAACTTATTTTTATGCTTTATCTGATGGGATAAATTGCAGACTTGATTTTTATAATCTCAAAATTTTGTAACATTGCTACTAGTTATGGTACATTATCTGTGATTTCAAGCCACTCTTGTGGGCTAACGCCAAAAAGATTGCTGATATGCAGAAGTTCCTTTAATGCCCATTATAAGTAATATTTGTTTATGAGTTTATGAGAATGAAGGATATGGGAACAACGTACATTTGTGAGACCATGGCAGCTCTGGGCATCGAGCAGTGAGAAGCGGCACCATTACCTACTTCTGCCAATGCCCTTACCTCCAAGCCTGACCAAAACTTCTATCAATAGAGTAAATGGTAACACAGTTCACATATGCAAATACCAGACCGAGTTTGATCCCTGTAATTTGAAGGTAGACAAAAATGCTGGAGAAACTCAGTGGGTGAGGCAACATCTATGGAACGAAGGAATAGGTGACGTTTCCGGTCGAGACCCTTCCTGTAATTTGACATCACTGTTTCTGATGTAAACTTATACTCATAAATTGGAATAACCAGAGAGCCATTGGACTGTATAATGCTAACCTCCAGCTGGCAGTACCTTGAGTTTTATCACTGATCTTGCCATTGAGCCTTGTAATGGCGTGATGATGAACTGCAGAGAGGAGCCAAATGTACTTCAAATTCGACCCTCTCACTATGCTAGGGATGGCTGGTGTATATGAGGTGAATCCATTAAGTTACAAGTCTGAAGAAGGGTCTCAACCCGAAACTCCACCCATTCCTTCTCTCCAAAGATGCTGACTGTCCCGCTGAGTTACTCCAGCATTTTGAACACTATAAAACTATATTCTGCACTCTTTGAACTATTGTTGCACATGTATGTCTTGATTATATTCATTTATACCTGTGGTATGATTTAACTGCATGGCACACAAACAAAGTTCTTCAATGTACCTTCGTAGAATAATAAACCAATAACAATGCCAATATCAAAAGCTATCTATAGGGTTCTTCAGTGGTGCACTGAGTGAAGCCATGCAGACTCTGAGACCTCACAGTATATTTTGGACAGTTTAGACCCACATATCCATGACAAGTTATTGCAGGCATGTGATAAGAGTATGGACCGAGGGGGTGATTTCAGGGCTGGTAGGCAGAATCAAATACTATTTGGACGTGACATTTTTATGTATTTTTCTCTGCAGTGATGGGATGTGATACAAAACAAAAAGGAAAGTGTCTGATAATGGGAACGTCATGACAGTACAAATAGTCAGACCATCCCTTCCTCTTAGTTTCGCAGTCTCCATCGCATCTGCTCCCATGATGAGGATTTCCACCACTAGGACATCCAAATTGTCCTATTTCTTCAGTAACCGTGGTTTCTCCCTGCCATTGAGGATGAAGCCCTCACTCACGTCTCCTCTGCGCCCTACATTTCTGCTCACACTCCCGCTCTCCCAAGGTGGAACAAGGATAACATTCCCCTGATCTTATCAGCCCATCAACCTAAGCATCAAACACACCATTGTCTGACATTTCCGCCACCTTCAATATGATTCCTACACAAATACTGCCTATCCCGCTGAGTTCCTCCAGCCCTTTCTTGAAATGCATTTGAACAATCTTGTCAGTAGTCTTCCTTATAAAACCAAATTATTTATTTATATTGTGCTTTCACCATATATTTCTCTTAAATTACATATAAGATTATATATTAATATTTATTAATTTATTAATATTAAATTAATTAAATTAAATTACATTACATTTCTCAAAATTTATGAATTTTGAATAGTGTTTATTTGGCCTCCTTGGTGTTAATCATGTTTCAAAAATGTGTCACTTCACCACAGTGAAATTATGTCCTATCTCCTCATACCCATGCTGACAGGTCAGATCATGCATGTCCTGGTTCAATGCTTGGACTCACCCTCCCAGATATATCTCTCCTGGATCAATCAAGCCCCTCAAGCTGACCTGCCTCATGTACGGGGGTGGGGGGAAGACAAGCACTGCCTCTAAGAACAGGTGACTATATGGCCCGACTGTAGAATTGCTGCCTTACAGCACCATAGACCAGAGCGGGTTTGATCCCAACTACGGGTGATGTCTGTCAGGAGCTTGTACGTTCTTGCTGTGAATATGTGGGTTTTCTCTGGGTGCTCCGCTTTCCTCCCACATTCCAAAAATGTACAGGTTTGTAGGTTAATTGGTTTCAATAAAATTGTATATTGTCCCTAGTGGGTAGGATAGATCTAGTGTATGGGGTGATCGTTGGTCAGCATGGACTCGGTGGGCCGAAGGGCTTGTTCCCATGCTGTATCTCTAAACTTAAAAACAATTTTCTTTGCGTTTAAACTACCAGAATGTATCAATATACTATCATAGATCAATGTTGTCCAAGGCTTTTGAATTATTTTAAAGTTTCTCTGTTAAACAGATATATTCAAAATTACTCAGATAGATTTAACTAATTAGAAATGAGTTACTAATTTTTCTAACACAATTAAATGTACCTTATGACATTAAACTTGATTAAACCATTAAAATGAACTCAAAATTAATATATGTTAACTCAGTCACCAATCTTGTTATCTTTCTCCATTCACTTATTGACCCAATTCAAATGGATGGTCCGTGCCTCTGAGGCTGAGAGGACTGATGTGAAGTGCATCTGACCCCTCTCCTTGATCGATCAATGGTTGAATGGTGAATCCAGCGGCAGATCAGAAGGTCAGATGCAAAATATTCACAGAGGACGGTTAGGCCTCTGGTGGTCTGCCACTCTGACCCTTTGATACATATCAAAGGAACCTCTGCCTTCACTCGCTTCACTCCCTCAGAGATCAGGAATGCTTAATGATCTCTGAAGCCGGTAAAATAACCATGAATTTTTCATCTACTTTCTATATCCTCGCCAATTTTGATTCCAAACAACTACTGCTTTAATTTATATAGATTAGCTTTAATTTTGCTGATAGTTTAGTTTAATTCAGTTTAGTTTAGAGATACAGCAGGGAAACAGGCCCTTCGGCCCACTGAGTCCACGCCGACCATTCATCACCTGCACACTTGTTCCATGTTATCCCATTTTTGTATCCTACACACAAGGGGCAATTTACAGAGGCCAATTAACCTACAAGCCTGCATGTCTTTGGAATGTGGGAAGAAACCAGTGCACCAGGAAGAAACCCATGCGGTCAGAGAGGGAGCATACTGTAAAGGATTGACACTCACACGGCAAATCATTACTACTACTTTATTAATTAAACACACTCATCACTGCCCTAGCTGTACGTGGTCTGTCACGGATACTAGAGAGAGAGCTAAGGGTGGGAAGGTCACAGTTATACTGAATGAAAAGGGGAGTGGTTATAAATGGCTACGCCACTATATTTAAAGGTGTACGCACATTTCATCTACACATACAAACCGCACAGACAGCATCCAGAGTCAGGACTGAAACTGGGTCTCCAGCACTGTGAGGCAGCAACTCTACCACTGCACCACTGTGCCATGCCGACATATCTTACTGAATGCATTTTGTAAACTTATATACATATCTCCAACTATATTATGTTGATCAGAAATAAAGCAGATAAAGATTCAAAATACTCAGCAGGTATTAGGGTGGCACAGTGGCACAGTGGCAGAGTTGTTGTCTTACAGAGCCAGAGACCCGGGTTCAATCCTGACTACGGGTGCTGTCTTTGTGGAATTTGCATGTTCTTCGTGAGACCACATGGGTTCTCTCTGGGTTTCTCCCTCATTCCAAAGCAGGTTTGTAGGTTGTTTGGCTTCTGTAAATTGTCCCTAGTGTAGGATGTGAAATTGGGATAACATTGAACTAGTGTACGGGTGATCGCTGGTCGGCATGGATTTGGTAGGGAGAAGGGCTTGTTTTCACACATGTATCTCTAAACTAACCTAACAAAACTCTCCGGTGACTGTCACTTGCAAAAATAGGGACTGTGTGATGGGATTGTTGCTGAGCCCTTGCAAAAGAGTATACATGGGCTGGAAGATAGGCATTATCTTCTGATTATGCATAACCTTAGATAAGATCATGGAAAATAATTCTTGTCACTCTTTATCATGCAAGTTGGATAATACACTTTAAATTTTGTTGTAAACCATCTCCAGACGTGAGGATAGCAACCAATATGTGGTCCTCATTAGTACTGGTCACAGGATTCAGACAAATGGATCATCCCTCTTGCAAGCTGTTGCATCAGATTCTTTACACTTTAGACATTAGAAATACAGTGTGGAAACAGGCTCTTTGGCTCACCGAGTCCACGACGACCAGCAATTACTTTTGTTCCCTAACGCTATCCTACACACACCAGGGACAATTTACAATTATTACCAAAGCCAATTAACCTACAAACCTGAATGTCTTTGGAATGTGGGAGGAAACCGGAGCACCTGGAGAGAACCCACACGGTCACAGGGAGAATGTGCAAACCCCGTAGAGGCAGCACCCAAGGTCAGGATAGAACCCAGGTCTCTGGTGCTCTACCACTGTGCTGCCTGATGTTTTCATTTAACACATTTTGTATAATTAAATATACAAATATAAAAGGGGTAATGTTACTGCATAAGTGTGAAGAAATATTTAGCATTGTGTTTGTAAAGAACTGATATGCGAACAGTCCAGATTTTGCTGTGCAGTTGACTGCAAGTTTTTTTTCTGCACTGCGAAGGAATGTACTTTCTGAATGTGATGCGATTGCAAAGTAGAAGATAAGGCTTCCAAGTCCTCACATTTATCACAGATTGATTTACAAAATCGACACCTAAAACTCTCCTGACAACCATGGCAACCGGTAATTGTTATTTTAATGTGTAATCTGCAGCTCCAGGCTTGCTACACTTTACTCTCAGTGCAAAGTCTTGCTTATTGGAACCCAGCTTGAAGAATTCTGCAGAAAGGTCACTGTATCCAATTTGCAGCTCCCCAGACTGTCCAGGAGATGCATGTTCAAATCCCAGTATGATAGCAGACCAATTTAATTAAAAGTTAATTAAATAAATCTGGAATAAAAAAGCAAATATCATTTTTCATTGATATGTGACTATTAGTTTATTTTAAAATCCCATTTTGTTCATAAATCCCTTAAAGGGGGGGAGAAAAAAAATCTGCCATCCTTATCTAACTTGCCTTTCTGTGACTCTCGAGCCTCAGCAGTGCAAGTGGAATGGCTTACAAATCACTCAGCTCAACGGCTGATGCCAGCAAACATGAAAGGCTGGACTTTCCAGTAAAACCGATACCCAATGAAAGAAAGTGAGAATATTAGTACATAATATGCAGGAACAGGATTAGGCTGATCTAGCATTTCAAGCCGCCTCTGCCACTCAATACGATCATGGCTGATTGGAGTATGTTTTATCTCAGCGCCATTTTTCAGCATTGTCCCTATAAAGCTTTGGTTCCCTTAATGTTCAGAAACCTTTCTTTGATCTGTTCTTTGATCAAAACCACCCACTGTCAGCTGGGGAATGAATTCCAAAGGTTCATCATGGTTCTGAGTGAAGAAGGCGATCCTCACTTCAGTCCTAAAGAGCTCGTTCCAAATATCTTTTGAGAGCCATTTTGGAAGCAACGTTTTGAAAGTGGAACATTTATCTACAAGGTTGAGGAACGATGCAGCTGTGAGTGGACTTTTGAGAAGGTTTTACAAGCTAATATTGGGCAGCACAGTGGCGTACTTACAGCAGTTTCAGCACTGGAGAGCCAGTTTCGATCCCGACTACAGGTGCAGTCTGTACTGAGTTTGTATGTTCTCCTTGTGACCACGTGGGTTTTCCCCATGATCTTCGGTTTCCTCCATACTCCAAAGACATGCAGGTTTGTAGGTTAATTGGCTTGGTATAAATGTAAATTGTCCCTTGTATGTGTTGGATAGTGTTAATGTGCGGGGATCGTTGGTCAGTGCAGACTAGGTGGGCTGAAGGGCCTGTTTCCGCGCTGTATCTCTATACTCAACAAAACGTAAGGAACCGTAGACAATGGATCCTGTTTTGCACTTCATTACTGAAATAAAACTGGAAATACATTAAAATAACCCTCAAACTTGTGCCAAAAAAACCCCACATTTTTCTCACAAGGAAATCTGTCCAGTTACCTCAGCTTAGAATTGTTTTATTTTCAAGTACCACCTGTGGAGTTCTACTTCCTTACTGCCAAACGCAATGGTTGTTTCAATCAGTTTGTTTAATATAACTTACACCAAGCTCCATCTGTGGTATATGGTTAAACATCTCAAAATATCACATTATACTTCAGCCACTGCTTGCAAACATTGAAAAACTAATCAATAATTTACATTCATACATAATTTCTTTTTGCCTGCGTGCATAATGTTCTGCATTGGTTCATTATTCAAAATATTGGAACATGGGGCAGGTCAGTTTTTACACATTTAAACCATTAGTGGATATAAATTTTGAAATTCTCCTTTCTGGCTGTGTGTAAAGTGTATGTGAATTTTAGTCAATTACTTGCAATTATTCAACACAATTAGCAAATTAAAGTTGAACATCTAATTAGATCCTCCACTTTCCACACATGCTCATCCTATTTATCAAGCAAAATACATTACATCCCAAAAGGTTGCAAGGTAAATCCAAACTAATCTCCCATCAGATTATGTGGAATCTTCAGGTCAAATTCATTTTGCAGTCCAGCTCGTTTAGCAATGCAGTGGCTAACATGAATCAGACCAGATGTGAATCAGATGACAAGGCCCCATTCATTATTTCTCTCTTCTACCCAGAAGATACAGGAGCTTGATAGCTACACAGCGCCCCCCCCCCCCCCCCCCCCCCCCCCCCCCACTCCTATAAGGCTCTTGAACCAATAATCTCTTTCAGATGCAATTCCTGGAGGTACTGTGAAGTTCTGCCTCATTTAGATAAGGGGCGGCACAGTGATAGAGTTGCTGCCTCACAGTGCCAGAGACTCCGTTTCGATTCTGAGGGTGCTGTCTGAACTGAGTTTGTACGTTGTCCCTGTGACCACGTGGGTTTTTTCTGGGTGCATCGGTTTCCTCCCACACTCCAAACGCGTTCAGGTTTGTAGGTTACTTGGCTTCGGTAAAAATTGTAAATTATCCCTAGTGTTTAGGATAGTTAGTGTATAAGGATCGCTGGTCGGCACAAACTCGGTGGGCTGAAGGGCCTGTTTCCATGATGCATCTCTAAAGGAAACCAAAATAGAATTTCCATTATTGCAGTTATGGTGGGATGGTCTTTCACCAAAGGTGCAAGCAGGAAGTAAATGAGTGACCACCAGAAAAGGGAGTAAGCATAGAATACAGGAATCTCTTGTATACACTTTTAGATACTATTAGACAAAATGAACATTCAGGAGAGTCCAGCAGCAGCATTCCTGTATGTAGCACAGAAGGTCTGGCTCTAAGACAGACAGAGGGTGAAGACAGAGGATGGGAATATGATCGGAGACTGATTAGTTAGGGTGGCTGACAGGAAATTCTGTGGCCGCCAACAGGACTTTAGCTTAACATATTGCTTCCCTGGTGCCAGGATCAGGACATCTTGGAGCAGCTGCAGAACGTTCTCGAGAGGAAGGATGAGCAGCTGGAAATGAAAGTAATTGTTTCGTTTGGCGTAAATGACATTGGTAGGAAAAGGAACGAGCACCTGCAGAGTGAATAGAGGGAGTTGGGCAAAGGATTCAAAAGTAGGACCTCGAGAGTACTAATCTCTGGATTACTTCTAGTACTATGTACAAGTGAGGGGAGGAATAGTAAGATTGAACGAGAACTTACCAGTTCGAAGGTTGATCTTTATTTCATGAGGAGTCGAAGTGAGGGATTTCGTGAAGAGCCCGCCGGCGCGCATGCTCGACATACTTCAAAGTAGCGGCGTGGAATCACAGAACCAACAATAGAAATGACTTTGCATAGTATGATTGAATTGACTAAGATTACCAGATGAAGGTGATTGAGGGTTGGGCGAGGAGGGCACGAAATCCCTCACTTCGACTCCTCATGAAATAAAGATCAACCTTCGAACTGGTAAGTTCTCGTTCAATCTTACTATTTCATTTCGGAGTCACGTGAGTGACTTCGTGAAGACTTCAAAGCTTCTGTGATTACACGCCCTGGACCACGTCCATGCTGACACACCACTACCAGGGATGGATGGGAGGAACAAACTTGCTCAATAGTTCATACTGCAAAACAAGAGCAGAGTTATTAACAACAAAACAAAACCCCTCATGCGGGGACATCTCCACGTTCGTGACCTGCATTCAGCACGGCTTCTGCGAACCGTAGAGGAGCAGCAACAGGCTTGTTATAAAAACGCTGGAACACAGCTTCATTAGCCCATCCTGCTGTGGCGAGAATTTGGTCCATGGGCACCTCCATGACCCTCGCCCTTGACGTCGATGCAGCCCTGGTGGAAAGAGACTTAAACACATTAGTGTCGATACCTGACTTACCCAAGACGACTGGAAGCCACATGGATATCGTCTGGACTGTCACTCGATGATGAGGTCTCTTGTGAGTGACAAGCAGGTATCTCTCCATTCCTCTGATGCGTGCCGTCACTTTGACATAGTGGCGGATATGTGAGACTAAACATAGCCTAGCATCTGCGGGGTATGCCGGGAACTTCAGCTGCAGCCCTGTGCACCCAGGTCTATGCTGCTTTAGTAGCTCGTCAACGAAAAAGACTACTTCTGTAGGGGTAGCTGTCATTTTGTCGACACGCAGTTTGTGTAGTGTCTGTACCCTCTGAGCTGAAGTCAGCGCTAGTAACATCACCAGCTTCATGGTGAGTTGGTCCAGTTGGAGCCCTTCCATGGGAGACCACGTCCTGAGCAGGGTTAATACGTCCCTGACATCCCAGGTGATATTATAGCGTGGTATAGGCGGATTCATATTGAATATACCCCGCATGAGTCTGGACACTAGCCTGTTGGATCCTACCTCCAACTGAGGTAGAACGATAGCGCACTTCTGGCGCTGTTGATGGCACTGTAACTTAAGTGTTCATCATGGTGCAACCCCGCGAGGAATTCCAGGACGTCGGTTGTTGTCACGTCATGGTACGTGATGCGAGAGCGGCTGCAGTAGGCTTCCCACTTCTTAATATGCGAGCGGTATCTTCGCCTTGTGGACTCTCGACACGACGCCCCGATGGTATCCATGGTCCGAGCCGAGAGGCCGTATTGGACTAACGGCCTGTTCAGAACCTTCAAGCCAGCAGATTTAAATAGCCATGGCAGGGATGTGGCTCCCCTGACACAGGGTGAGTAACCAATTGTGGGCAACCCTTCAAAAGGACCCAAGGTTCGTTGAGCATGTCAAAGACCACCGGATACCAAGGCTGTGTGGGCCAGTCGGGTATAATAAGGATGCCCTTGGCAGCATCTGCCTGAATCTTTCCCAATACCCGACTGATGAGGCAAAACGGAGGGAAGGCATAGAAAACCCAATTCCCCCAGTCCAGCGAGAATGCATCTAGCGCTATTGCCCCAGGATCTGGTTCCCATGAAACGTAGGCTGGTACCTGATGGTTCAACCGTGACGCAAAAAGGTCAATGTCCGGTTTACCAAATTTGGCTGTGACTTTAGCAAAAGTCTCAGGATGCAACATCCATTCAATGTTGTCATTAAATTTGCATGACCTGGTGTCCGCCACAGTATTAAGCTCACCTGGCAAATAGGTAGCTGAAATCCAAATGTCTCTTTGAATACACCAGAGCCAAATTGAGTTAGCCAATTTGTCACACGAAACTGACCTGGTACCACCCATATGGTTTAAATATGCCACAGCTGTGGTGTTGTCTATTTGGAGACGGACGTGTGCTCCAACAAGCTTGGAACAATATGCACGAAGTCCGTGGAATGCTGCCAGCAACTCCAAATAGTTAATCCCTTGAGTCAACAACATCGATGCCTCAAGGGTGTCCCATCTACCCCCACAACTAGAGCAATTATCAGTAGCTCCCCAGCCATTGGAGCTTGCATCAGTCTGTAAATATACCACCGGATTAGCCTCCCTGACAGGCTTAAATGAGTTGCTAATGTGACACACCCACCATTGCAACTCAGTTATCGCTTCGGACGGCAGCTGCATAGATCGATCGTAATGACCAGCGTTCCATTTTAACGCAGTAATTTTAGCTCTTTGCAAATTCTGATAATGCAAAGGTCCATATCGTGCTGCCGGAAACAAAGCCACTAACTTGCCAATTACTGTGGCTGTATGCCGAATCGATGGTATATTGGTGCCAATTAAATCTCTGCACACCTTAGTGACTTCCTCAATTTTGTTAATTGGTATAGTTATCCTCATGCTCATTGAGTTCACCGTGAACCCTAGGTAATTAATTACCTGGGCAGGGCAGAACTTTGATTTCTCTGGATGGACAATGAATCCTAATTGTTGAAATATATTGACAGCAGCTGCAACACCCTGTTCAGCCAATTGCAGGGTGTGGCCCACAATAAAGACATCATCTAAATAGGCCATAACTATATGATGTCGTTGTCTCAAATAAGCCATGATTGGCTTCACCAATTTAGTGAACAATCTAGGGGCTGTAGTAAGCCCATTAGGCAAAGCCTTATACTGCCAAAGTTGCCCCATCCAGATAAATTTCAAAAACCTTCTATCATCTTTCTGGATGGATACTGAATAATATGCATCCCTCAAATCAATGCATGCCATAAAGCAGCCATGAGAAATCAATGATTTGGCTGTTTCAAACGTATCCATTTTAAAATGAGTATATGTTACAAACGTATTCAAACGGGTTAGATCAATAATGACACGACAGCCTCCATCCTTCTTAGGTCTAGTAAATATGTTCGAAACAAATTCAATTGGCTCATGCACTGTTTTCTCAATCACACCCTTCTGTTCCAAACTTAAAATTTCCTTGTAACCTGCTGCCTGTTCTGCAGCAGACAATTTGAACGTACGACCAGGCATGTGCTGGGATGGAGGAATGTCGCCATTAATAAACTCAATTTTATGCCCCTGAATATTCCGCAACACATACTCATCACCAGTAAAATTACCCCATGCATCCAAAAACAACCGTAAACGACCACCAACATGGGAAGTTAAACAGAGAGAAAAGAGAGAACCAGACCCCCTCACCTCCGTGGTTACCGGCGGTCCTTGACACGTGTGGGTGGCCGTGGAGGTGCTGGGTTGGCTTGAGGGCGCGGCGTCTTCGATTTCCAAAAAGGTCTCTGCCGACCCTGTCCTAAAAAAGACCCTTGGTGCTGGTTCTGGTGTTGTTGTCGTTGTGGAGCTAGAGGGTGAGTCCTCGTCGAGGCACTGGCCGATCCTCGTGAGCGAATGTATGGAGCTTTTGAGCCGGACGGTGTGGGGGCACTCTTAGAGCGCATGATCCCCACCGTTTTGGCTTGTTCGTCAAGCTCTTTGACTCTCTTCGAGAGGTCCTCACCAAAGAGCTGACGGGGCGGCGGCGGCGGCGGTGGTTTGCACAATCCTGCAAACTTCGGGTTGAGTGCTGGGCGGATGCTGTTTTTGCGAAACCCGTTGATTTCGTGCTGGGTCGCGCACAATAAGGCCAGAGCATCTTCCTGGTCCAAATTCAGCTCGTCCTCGTCCACCGACCGCGCAAAGGCGGTAATACCGGCCGTGAGGAGTTTCAGGATCCGCTGCAATTGTAGCTCTTGTTGACGGATAGCCGCACTGATGTTGCCCCATATTGGCGTATTGACCACAGGCACGTTGAGGGAGTTGCAGTTTGATGGAGCCTTGTGACGGCTCATAGCCTGGATGAGGACTTCTTCCTGCAGCACCTGATTATTAAGAAAGTCCACTGTGGCTGCCAGCTTTGAATTGAGAGGAAGACCAGCCGTATGTGGGGCCGCGAATTTGGTCGCCACATCCAAATGTTCCTCCGCCGGCACCTCCACCGGAGGTGGTACGGGATCCACCAGAACCTCCTCCTCGTGCTGCTCCAGGCTGATAGTAGATGTTGGTGAAGACGCCCTGTGCCTGTTGCTGCCCTGCTGTTGTTGACGCTTTAATAGCTCGTCATTGAAGCAGGAGCTCCAGCAGCCGCTCCATACGGTCAATACGCCCTTCACCCTGAACACTCAGGTGGTCGGAGTCCTCCGGCTCTGAAAGAAAACCGGGCTCCTGTCATCGGCCCGCACCTCGTCGAGGCCCTGCCGGTGCCGGTAGTTGTCGCTAACAGCCGCCGAGGCGAAACTGCGCGATTCCTGCGCGGGCGTGTTCAATCGCCTCCGTTTAGCGAGAGCTGAAGCCGCTGCCACTAAGGGCACATGCGGCGAGGTGTCGGCACCAGCCGAAGCATGGCTGCCTGGGGCCCGCGCAGTCTTGCCGGCTGCCCACATCGTGGACGTTGCCGACGCATGGTGCCGCCCACCCATCCATGGGGGGCTCGGCGACCGCGACGAGACCCGACTCAACCGACCCGTCCCGGCGTCGAGAGTCGGGGTGTGCCGGCTGGACCTCACAGCCGCCCCGGGTCTCGCCCTGGAACCTGACCGCTCCTCCGCGACAGGCAATGCCTTAGCCCTAACAGGGTTAGGCTTCTGGGCTCCTCCCCTCCCCCTTCTCGGAGGGCTGAGTGGAACAGGCCGTGCAACGGCACATGCCCTGCTCGAGGTCGCCAGCGGGCCCGCTGACAACCTGACTGCCATGGCAGGGTCCCCCTGCTCTGGCGGCACACCACACTCCTCCTCACCGAACTCCTCCGAGCTGTGGTGTGCTGGCGGATCTGGACCTGTGAACACAGGGCTTACCCACATCTCCGCCTGAGTCCCGGCCTGCGCTGCAGGTACTGCCGATGGAAAAGGCCCCGGAACTGTTGACCGGCGAACTTGTCCTGACGTCCTCCGGCCCTTCGAACTCCCATCCATGTCCTTGCTGCAAGACATAATCAGGCAACAAGGACCACCAACTAAAGGCGGAATACTCACCTCCGTGGCCCCTTCTGAAGGGCTGGCGAGGAGCGCGCTCCACCGCCAGCCGTCGCAGCAACGCGTTACGACGATATGTCGAGCATGCGCGCCGGCGGGCTCTTCACGAAGTCACTCACGTGACTCCGAAATGAAATATTTGGATAGAAAGGATAAATAAGTTGCTGATGAATTGGGATGCAGAAATTCGGATTTTGGACCATTACTGTACAATAGGAAAGGATTGTACCTGACTTGGAAGGGAACCATATCCTTGCAGGGATCTTTGCTAGTGCTAGTCATGAGGGTTTAAACTATAGTGGCTCGGGCAGGAACCAGAGTGGAGGCTCAGCAAGTAGAAGAGTCGATGGCAAGGTAGAGGTTATGACCAGAAATATCAAAAGAGGATAGACACAAAATCCTGGAGGATCTCAGTGGGACAGGCAGCATCTCAATGGAAAGAAGGAATGGTTGATGTTAAGGGTCTAGACCCTACTTCAGACTGAGAGTTAAGGGAGAAGGAGTCTAGAGATATAGAAAGGTGAGGTGTGAAAACAACAGATCAAAGACATTTGATGATAAGGAAATGTAGAATTGTTACATGGACGATACAACTACTCAGGCAACTAAGATGGGGGAGGGACGGAGAGAGAGGGTTACTTGAAGTTAGAGAAATCAATATTCATACCGCTGGGTGTAAGCATCAAATGAGTCTCAGGCATGGAGAGATTAAAGAATATTGTGAAACTGAAGAGCTGAAGTGTATAATCAGTGAAGCAGAAGAACTAAGTTTGGACCAGTGCTTGGAACTGTGTTATATGGCCATTACGAAGACTTAGTTGTGAGAATTACATGACTGGCAGCTCAAAGTTACAAGGTTTTGACATTTCAGATGTGATAGAGAGGGAGGTAAGGGAGGTGGAGGAGTTGCAATACTAATCAAGGAGAATGACTCAGCAGCACTCAGAAAGGACATATTGGAAGGTCTGTCCACAGGCAATATAAAATGTGCTCAAAAATAAGAAAGATTGCAATCACTCTAATGGAATTGTACTATAGGCTTCCCATTAACTGGCACGAGATAAAGGCACAGATATAGATACAGATTAGTGGGTGACTTTAACTTCCCCAACATTGAATGGGACTTAGTCACTGTCAAAGGCTTAGATAAGGCAAAATGTGTTAAAGGATTCAAGAGGATTACCTGAAACACCCTGCGGAGTGGTAAATTCTGGAAATTTGGTCAAAAGATAACGGAAGTGTATGCAATGTTTAGAAAGAAGAAATCAGGCGAGGCCTTTGAGGAATATAAAATAAGCAGGAAATAACTCACGCGGCCAATTATAAGGGGCCATGAAATAAAAGGGGCCATGAAATGTCTTTGGCAGGGATGATTAAACAAGAATCCAAAGGCTTTTCATATGTACTTGAAAATCAAAAGGTGAAGGAAGGAAGAGCTGGTTTAAACTGAAGATCAACACAAAATGCTGGAGTAACTCAGCGGGACAGGCAGCATCTCTGGAGAGAAGGAATGGGTGATGTTTCTGGTCAAAACTCTTCTTCAGACTGATCTATCTGACTTCATCAGCCTGAAGAAGGGTCTCGACCCGAAACATCACCCATTTCTTCTCTCTACAGATTCTGCCTGTCTTATTTTGTTTCAAATCAAAAGGGTTAGCAAGGAGAAGGCAGGAAGCTTCACGGAAAAGAGGGAATTTATGCTTGGAGTCAGAGGATGTAGGCATGATATTAAATGTCATTTGTATTCATCAAGGAGAAGGACATGGAAGACAGTGAGATCAGTGTGGTGAATACTAGGGCTCAGAGGGCAGTTTGATATCAAAAAGGAGGTGGTGCTAGGCTTCTTGAAGAGCATTCAGGTGAATAAATCCCCAGGGCCTAATGACACCCATCCCAGATTATTGAGACGGAAGAGAGGAGATTGCAGGAGTCTTGAAGAACATCTTTGTATCTTCTCTGGCCACAGGTGATGTCCAAGAGGACTGGAGTTGTTATTTTGTTTAAGAAGGGAGTAGAGATAATCTAGGAAATTATAGGCTGGTGAACCTCACACCAACAGTTGTGGGGCTATTGAAGTGGATTCTTCAGGATAGTATTACTTGCATTTGGAAGAGAATGTTCAAATTAGGGACAGTCAGCAAGGCTTTGTCTGTGGCTGGTCATGTCTTACGTATTTGACTAGGTTTTTTGAAGAGATGACAAAGATGATCATTGACAGTGGGGCAATGGGTGTTGTCTGCATGGAATCTAGTAAGACATTTGATAAAGTTCCTCATGGGTGGCTGATCCAGAAGATTAAGATACATGGGATCCATGGTGATGATCATTTGGACTCGGAACTACCTGACTTACAAAAGACAGGGTTATGGTTGAAGGGTATTGTTCTGGCTGGAGGTCTGTGACCAGTGGAGTTCCAAGGGGAACTGTGTCAGGACCACTGTTGTTTATTATATACATGACGGATATAAATGTAGTGGGTCAGTTAGTAAGTTTGCAGACATTAATGGAGTTGCAGACAATGAGGACAGCTGTCAAATTACACAGCAGGATGCAGATCAGCTACAGAAATGGGCAGTGAAATGGCAGATGGAGTTTGATCCAAGCAAGTATGAGGAGTTGCACTTGGGATGTTGAACATAAGGGGAAAGAATGCAATTATTGGCCATACCATTAACAGCACAGAGAGATCTTGGGGACCAAATCTATAGCTCCCACATAGTAGCAACACAAGTAGAATGAGTGTAAAGAAGGTGTATGATATGCTCGCCTTCATCGGTTGAGGCATTGACTATAAGAGTCAGAAATCATGTTGCCAAGGCAGTGTGAAGTATAGATGGAGTCAAGGGAAGGGAGGTTGGTTTGTGTGATGGTGTGGGCTATGTCCACAACTCTGCAATTTTGCAGTCTTGGATGGCTCTGTTCCCAAACCATAGTGTGATGCATCCCGATAAAACAGCTTCTATGGCGCATCTGGTGAGATTTGTTGGGAACATGCTGACCTTCCTAAGCCTTTTAAGGAAGTAAAGGCATTGGTGTGCTTTCTTGGCCTTTGCTTCAATGTGGCTGGTCTGAGAATTTGCCATTCCTTTTATTGTTGTATCCATCATGTCTATGGTGTACTCCATGAGTTTAATGCAAACAAGGAACATCATTGCACCCTGATGAATGTGACAATAAACTAATCAGAATCTGAGGAAACTTTCCTTTCTGCTAGTGATGCAAATTACTGAGGGAGCTTATCATATGGCAAGTCAGGTTCTAAAACTGCCGAATAGTCAAAATTATGTTCATGAGGCATAACATAAATCAATGACTAGGTGCACACGGAATGTTTTTTATAGTGCCAATGTTATGGCCAGTGCATTTCTGTTGCCTAATGAACATATGTGCTCCGTTCATCATCTATCCATTTTGAGTATTATAAAAAACAATTTTTATGATATAATTTTAGAAAATTTAAAATTTTTCGAAAGAGCAAGTAACAGGAGAGGAATACATAATCAGATTTTGCCGGAACATTGTAAGTAAATTGGCAATTAACATTCTACAAGAGATAAATTAGCGGTGATTCACAGCAACACTACGACAAACAAATCTGATGTTCTTTATAGTGAGGCTTCAGAAACTAAATACATGGCACTCATCATTGTATTAGCTGCAGAGCCTGAGCCAGCATGAGTCATGTAATTAAAGTGCTCTATCTATGGAACATATAAAGAACCCAAGAGTCACCACAGGAAGAACAGCAGAAATTATCTTTAATTTTAATATTCCTGTTATGAAAGAACAAGCTCATAGTTTTCTTACAGGTTGGCGAACAGATCTGAATGTATGAGATGAATCATACAGAAACAGAGGTTGGCTGATTATTTCACTGTGTTTGTGCTTGCACTTTGGTAGAGCTGTCCAATTACTCCCTTACTCTCTGCTCATATGTCTGTTTATTTCTATTCTTTTACCCAATATCCACTTGAAAGTCTTATTGAATCTACTTTAACTATCCTTTGAGATCTCTATCGCACACTGTCTAAAATGACATTTTCTTATATCACCTCTGGTGCATTTGCTGATTATAGTAAATCCACAATCATTAGTTAATGACCATTCTACTGTGGGAAACTAGTTGCTGTTAAATTTTGACCCCGCTATCAATCTCCTAAATGTGTCTGTGAAGAATCAAATCAAGTAAACATTTTTATTTTCCCCAAAATTTGGCATTACCTCAGTAAATCACTTTGTGCCTTTTCTATGGTTTCAATCTTTCTCCTACAAAGATTTGAATACAAATGCAGATGAAAAATTAATGGATTTGTTCAGGTAATGCAAAACACTTCAGTTTTTATCCAATCGATCATTATACACTGAGCTTTTCTTCTGCTATTCAGTGAGGTAATTTCGTGGAGTGCCTGAGAGAGTTTAGGTTTTTCTCTATATTAAAGTCAGCTTGAACTGATTTAGTTCAGTTTATTTTGAGGATACAGTGTGGAAACAGGCCCTTCGGCCCACCGAGTCCATGCCAACCAATGATCTACACACATTAACACTAATCTACACACACTAGGGATAATTTACAATTATTCCAAGTCAATTAGCCTATGTCTTTGGAATGTGGGCGGAAACCGGAGATCCTGGAGAAAACCCACGCAGGTCACACAGAGAATGTACAAACTCCATACTGGCAAGCACCCGCAGTCGGGATCAAACCCAAATCCCTGACGCTGTAAGGCAGCAACTCTACCATTCTTGCGTCCTTTTTACATCTGATTGTTTTCCTGGGTCCATATTTCAACACATGTATTTTTGTTTAGATGCATTGTCAACAAATATAATCTCAAGAAAAGAAACAGTCTTGGGGGATGATTTGACATAACTTACTCCACCAAACTCCAATTGTGGCAGATGGTTAAGAATCTCAAAATGTCACATTATACTCCAGCCACTTCAGACTGCTTGCAAACCTTGAATATGTAATCAATAATTTACATTCATACAGCATGCATAATGTTCTGCAGTGGTTCATTATTCAAAATATTGCAACATGGGGCAGGTCAAATTCTACACATTTAAACCATTAGTGGACATCGATTGTGAAACTCTCCTTTCTGGCTGTGTGTAAAATGTATTTAAGCACATGTATTTTGGCCAATTACTTGCAATTATTGAACTCAATTAGCAAATTAAAGTTGAACTAATTAGATCCTCCACTTTTACACATACTCATCCTATTTACCCAGTAAAATGCATTACACCCCAAAAGAATGCAAGTAAATTTAAACTAATCTACCATAGATTATGTGGCCCCTCAGGTCAAACTCTCATTTTGCAGTCCAGCTAATTTAATATCGCATTGGGAAGTATTAATCAGACCAGACATGAAACCGATGATATGCCCCATTCCCTGTTTCTCTCTTCTACCCTCTGGGAGATATAGGAGCTTGGAAGACTTAAGGTGTAGGAAAGAACTGCAGATGCTGGTTTATATCGAAGGTAGACACAAAATGATGGAGTAACTCAGCAGGACAGGCAGCACCCCTGAAGAGGGTAATGTTTCTGAAGAAGGGTCTCGACCCGAAACGTCACCCATTCCTTCTCCCCAGAGATGCTGCCTGTCCCGCTGGATTTCTCCAGCATTTTGTGCCTACCTTGGAAAATGTAAGGCCAGCTTCTTCCCCACTGCTATCAGACTCTTGAACCAATCATCTCGTTCACACAAAAGAAGATAGACACAAAATGCTGGAGTAACTTAACGGGACAGGCAGCATCTCTAGATACACATCTCTTTCACACAATCTTGGAAGTACTGACAAGTACTCTTATTCTTAAATCGACCTCATTTAGATATTGCTCAATTGCAGTAATAGTGAGGTTGTCACACCTCAGGTACAGGCAGGAAGTAGATGGGTGACCACCGGAAAAGGGAGTAGGCAGAGAATGTGGGATTCCCCTGTATACTCTTCTGGATACTGTTAAGTGGGATTAATTTTCAGGAGAGAGCAGCAGCACTAGCAGTCCTGCCTGTAGCACCAGATTGCAACAAATGGAGATGATAAATTAATGGATTTGTTCAGGTAATAAAACAGACTTCAATTTATATTCTTTTGGTCATTTATATATACTTTTTTCTCATGGTCATGGCAGTTTCCAAACCTTATCTCTTGAGTATTCCTTCTATCTAGAGATGCTTCCTGACCCGCTGAGTTACTTCAGCATTTTTAATCTATTTTTGGTGTAAACCAATATCTGTAATTCTTTCCTACAATTATCTCTTGAGCATGTTCCTGGTGTGGGCCAGTCACCTCTTCCATGTAGACAACATTGTTTGCTTACCAAGCTATTCTTTAATTTTTTTCAAAAAAACGATTTCAAACCTTTCGCTGCTTGTCGTTCCCATTTTGAAACCATCCACGATGACGGGACCTCATTTAGAAACATAGAAACATAGAAATTAGGTGCAGGAGTAGGCCATTCGGCCCTTCGAGCCTGCACCGCCATTCAATATGATCATGGCTGATCATCCAACTCAGTATCCCGTACCTGCCTTCTCTCCATACCCTCTGATCCCCTTAGCCACAAGGGCCACATCTAACTCCCTCTTAAATATAGCCAATGAACTGGCCTCAACTACCCTCTGTGGCAGAAAACCCTTTGTTTTAATGATTGCCATTTCCTTAACTCCTGAAGGATTTCCCATGAATAACACTCCCTAAGAGGAAGAAGATTGGATGTTTTTGCTATCCATCACATTGAGGAATGTGGGAAATCCACTGTGGTGGATGTTTATGCTAACTTTTATGTAGTTGTGTGTCTTGTTGCTTTTTTGTTCATATGGCTGTATGGTAATTTGCATATCACTGTACATTAATTGGTACACATGATAATAAAATACCTTTGAAACCTTTAATAGTCTTCACTTTATCACAGACCTTTTGTTCAACTCACACCATCCTTTCTGCCGTTCACTGATTTTATTTTTATTTCTACCTTTTCCCAGACCTGACAAAATATTGTCAACCTAAAATATTGAGCCTCTCCAGAGGCCACCAGATCCTTTTTAATTTTCTATTAATATTTTAGATTTCCAACATCTGTAATATTATCCTTCGTGTTTACTGTTAAATTATAAAAATAGGCATCATGGTTGTGAGTAGATGGTAAGATCATTTCTGTGATATAACTGTCGTCACAATTCTGTTTCTTCTGCAGATGAAAGTAGTAATGTTTTCCTCATTGAGGGGAGACTTAATTTTTTATCTTGGTTGGCCATTTAATTGTGTTTGAATGAAGCCCTCTGGACAAAGCATCGATTCTACTAAATGAAAAGTGAACTCTGTGCAATTAAATATGCATTAAAGTCTCCAAAGTAAGTTATGAATTTAAATTAAATTCTGCTTGCTCTTTATTAATGCATATAATACCATTTTAGCCTATGTTAAACTCCATTTTTAAATATATTTTGCATATTTAGGAAGACATACAAACACCCCCAGCCACCAGCTCACTCTGAACATGTTTGGACTTGACATCATGGCAACAGGCAACCATTTCTTCTGGGTGAAAGAGTGATTCACTTGCACGTTGTCCAACTTAACCATTATATTTGGTGATCTCTACTACGCTAAAGAAATCAACCACAGAATGTTAATTGTCTTGCAGGATTAATTCAGAGCACAGGATGAGCTAGTTTCAAGTTGTCTGTCACTTTAATTCTCCATCCCCCTCTAATTCTGTGGGGTTGGCTTCTTACATTTTTCTTAGGAGGCCCAAATTATGTTAAGACGATAGTGTTTTATCTTCCAGGCAAGACATCATTACAACTCTCAGAGTTCAACAATTTGAGATAACCAACCTTTCCAGTTGGTATCAGAAATGTCCAGTTCCAAGAAAGGTCATCAACGTATAACGTTAAAATCGTTTTTTCTCATTTCAGAGATGCTGACTGATTGCTGAGTCCAACATTCTCTGTTAGTTTAGATTTCCAACAATTGCATTGCTTTGTTTCTCATACTTCACTGTTGCTTTTTCTTCTCTTTCTCCTTTGTCCTCATTAATCTTGATTTACATCTCCTCCAGAAAGATCAGCAATGATTAACAAGCCTTCACCACCCCCTCTCAGCTGGCACCATCATCTAAGATATAATTAAATCCCACTCCATTACTAACTTCCCTTTTATTTCTACTATCGCGAAACACGTGTTGTGAAACAATGGTCTTTATTGCATTTAACAGAGAACAGCTCACACGCAACTGGGGATGGTTCTCCCAGAGTTATATATATATATATCAGTGCACAACCCTAAGCCACGTGACGACTTCTTCCCGCCAAACACAGTCACGTGACCCTGCCGGTCATAGGGCCGAGGGTTCGCCGAGTAAGTGGCCTAACCTCCAGATGGTGCCACACTACAACTCTCTCCCTTCTCTGCAAATTAAAATGTTCGATTTCTACCTTTTCATAGCTCTGATGCAAAATCCTTGATCTAAACCAGACCTAACCTATTCTTCTATCTCCACAGAGAATAGGTATATAGGTGGATAGGTGTAAGGACGGGAAGGAAATTGAGGGGTATGGTCTGAGTGCAGGTAGATGGGACTAGGGGAAAATAAATGGTCGGTACAAACTGGAAGGGCCGAGAAGGCCTGTTTCCGTGCTGTAATTTCTATATGCTTATATGGTTATAACTTTCCCAATATTTCCAAAATGTTCTCTTTTTATTTCTTATAATGTGCACACATTTATTTTGTTCCCTGCTATTAGCTTTTGCATGTGAACTGGTGCTTTATATTTCATTCCGCATAAATTCCCACTGACATGTCCTTTATTCTGAGAACTCTCTGTATACTGTAAATTAATTCAATATCAGAAACAGCAGTAAGGTCTTTGTTTCATTGGGTGGACAACAATAACATTTGCCCAGAACTTAAAGGGGGCATTTTGTTTTATGTATCTGTATCATTTTAAGGGTTGGTCTCCATATTACCTCGTGGTGCCCACCAGTTGGAGATAAAAAAGTTTAATGTGACCACACAACAGAGCTCATATCTCTGGAGGGGTTTAAAAAAAACACCTTGCTGATATTTCCTGGAAATGGCATTAAATCACCAGCAGACGCTTGTTTTGAATACCCGCACATTTGATTTACATGAGTATTTAGATTAAAGTGTGAAATATTTAATGTCGACCTAATTGTGCGGCACGGTGGTGAAGCGGTAAATTTGCTGCCTTATAGCACTGAAAGTGCTATAAGGCAGCAAATTTCAGTGCCAGAGACCCGGGTTCGATCCCAAACTACAGGTGCTGTCTGTACAGTTTGTACATTCTCCCCATGACCATGTGGGTTTTCTACGAGATGTTCGGTTTCCTCACACACTACAAAGACATACAGGTTTGCTGGTTAATTGGCTTGGTATATGTGTAAATTGTCCCTAGTGTGTGTAGGATAGTGTTAATGTGCGGGGATCACTGGTCGGTGTGGACTCAGTGGGCCGTAGGGCCTGTTTCCACGCTGTATCCCTAAACTAAAAGACTAAACTAAAACCATATCTGTCTGTACAAACATAATATTCTGAACTTCACTCTGCTGTGATAGAACTGAAACTCCCATGCAATCATCAACTAATAGCTCTTCACCTAACTGAAACAAAAAAATATGCACAACCAACATACATTCTTTGTGTATATATAAATGATTATTTTGTTCTAGTCAGATAACTATCATTGATTTGGAAGTGTAAGTGGTTGGTGGAGCTAATAAAGGCAATGTTGGATCAGTGGTTTGATTAAGAAGCTAATGCCAACCCAAAGCAAATAAGTAATTTATGTCAGTAACAATGATTATTCTATCTGATAACATAAAGCAACCTTAGAGATAAATAAAGTTGCACCCTTCAGTTAGATACATTCTAGATTAGATTCATACCAATATGTGTGGATTATTGGCTTTTAACTAGATTTCAAAAATGCAGGTGATATTTAGGGACTAGAAATAAAATTAAATATTTAAGCTGCGAAGCAGGCTCATACATGGTGAATAAAGGTGAGATGTCAGGCCAGTTCAAAGTGTTGTTTATTCAATGGTGGCACGTTAAGTTGGTGCGCTAACCATATTACAATGATGCTGTAGGTGAGCGAGGTTGTACTCTCGAGCTCAGCTACCTGTTGACTCCACTAGGTCTCAAGGTGAGAGACCTTAAGTACCAGGACACTCTCTCTAGCCCATGACGTCACGTGCCCGCCCTCATATCTCCTGACGAGGGTTCGAGCATAAGTGGCCCATGTTTAGGCTGACGCCACAGGACCCCCCCAGAACCGGAGGAAGGAATAGCGCGGTCGAGGGCGGCTCCTGCATGTGGGTCTGGGACACCCCGGGCGTGGGTCGGGATGGAGGGCTCCACGGGCGCGGTGACCCTCTGCGTGAGCGATCCCGAGGTACCGAGGGGTGCGAGGAGACTGATGCAGAAGCCGCTGGACGGAAGGGGTCTGGGACACCCATGGCGTGGGTCGAGACGGAGCTCTCCACGGATGCAGTGACGCTCTGCGTGGGAGATCCCGAGGTATAGAGGGGTGCGAGGAGACCTATGCAAAAGCCGCCAGACGGAAGAGACATGGTCGCATCTCCTCGACCAGCTAAGGGAGAGTGTCCTGTGAAATACGGCCCCCAGCAACGATGAGGGGAAAAAAACCGAAATAAAATAAACAAAATAAACAAACTAATTTCTGAACCGAGCTGGAAATGCAGTGAACACAAAAATGAACAGTAAAAAGTAATTACAGTGCAATCAGTGTCCAAATTTTCAAATTGTCCAGTGTTCATAGTGCAGGATAGGAAAGCTGTGTTGCAGTGACAGCCTCCGGCCTGAATGAGGCGCTGTTGCTGGTAGTCAGGCTGCAGCAACTGCATCCGGCTGGGAGGTGGTGCTGTAGACGGCAGTGAGCCTGCAGTGACGGCATCCGGCCAGGTGAGTCCAAATTTCAATTCGGACAGTCGGGGTCACCAATGTAGCGGCACCATATGTGGTGAATAAAGGTGAGACGTCAGGCTGGTCAAAGTGTTGTTTATTCAGTGGTGACACGTTAAGTTGGTGCGCTAACCATATTATAATGATGCTGTAGCTGAGCGAGGTTGTACTCTCGGGCTCAGCGACCTGTTGACTCCCCTAGGTCTCAAGGTGAGAGACCTTAAGTACCAGGACACTCCCTCTAGCCCATGACATCACGTGCCCGCCCTCGTATCTCCTGATGAGGGTTCGAGCATAAGTGGCCCGTGTTTAGGCTGACGCCACAGTACAGTATTTGCAAATAAAAGTAGTCTTTAACTTGTGTAGGGAAAGATTCATCCCTACAAAATGCAAGAAATATCGTTGAACATGTCCAGAACAATTTAGGTATAAAAATATGTTTGTCTTCTTCAGGAGGTGGAGATTACTGATTAGTGTTTTGCATGCATAATTAATGAGCTGGTATAATATTTCCAAGTTTGGACCTTGCAAAAGAATGTTAATTTGTTTAATATAATGCCTGGGGAATTTGCTACCATTTTCTATTCATAGAAGATGGGACAAGGCATAACATCAGGCAACAAAGAGGAGTCAAAAACATTTAGGATTATGCAAAGTTTGTTTCGCGCGGTTGGTAGCTAACCTCGAGTTGGTAGCTAACCCCAAGTTGGCAGCTAAACCCAAGGGTCAAATAAAGATATTTCAAAAGTGAACAGGCAAGATGGAGATGAATGACATGAAAGTAAGAATAAGATGGAAGTTGGCAAAAAGCATTTGAGTTTTGTAGAAGTGCAAGCCGTAGCAATACAGTAGAACTGAAACAAGTGCTGTTCTACGTATTGCCATAAGAATTGGCATAAGAATAGAATTTCATTCTTCCATCCTTTTAACCTCCACATTCAACAGATCTTTTTCTGTAATTTCTACTATCTTCAATCATAGGCCACTATTAGACACCATCTTCCTGTCCCATCCATTATCAGCTTTCTAAAGGGACTTTCATCTTAACCTACATGATCTCCCGGTTGCTCAGCACTTTAACTCCCCTTCCCATTCCCGATCTGACCTTTCTGTCCTGGGCCTCCTCCATTGTCAGAGTGAGGCTCAGCACAAATTGGAGGAACAGCATCTCATATTTCGCCTGGGTAGCTTACACCCCAGCGGTATGAACATCGGATTCTTTAACTTTAAATAGACCTTGCTTTCCCTCTCACTCCATCCCCTCCCCCTTCCCAGTTCTCCCACCAGTCTTACTTTCTCCGATCCCTGTCCCGCCCACTCCCATGACATCAGTCTGAAGAAGGTTTTCGACAGAAATGTCACCCATTACTTCTCTCCAGAAGTCACCCGTCATAGGTCACCAAATTTTTCAACATGTTGAAAATTCAGTGGTGACCAGAAAGACTCTACGACTCTTTGGAGACCTCTCATGACCATAGGAGACCTCTCACGACCATACAGGCAATCCCTGGTGACATGTTGTGGGTGACCTCTCACGACCATGGGAGACCTCTCACGACCATAGAGCCTCTGGTTGTGAGAGGTCTCCAAAGAGTCGTAGCGTCTTTCTGGTCACCGCTGACTTTTCAACATGTTGAAAATTTCGGCGACCTATGACGTGTGCCGGCAGTCGCCTGTAAATGTCGAGTAAGTGGGACAGGCCCTTTACTGAGCATGGTTACAACCTTCAAGACAGTATTGAACTAACAGTTTTAGATAATAAGCCTTTCCAGTTTGTATCAGACAAGCCAGTTCCCATTAGCATAGAAGAGTTTAAAGATACAGAGTGGAAACATGCCCTTCAACCCATGAAGTCCACGCCAACCTACATTCACTTGCACATTAGTTATCTCTGTTTCACACCCTGCACACTTGGGGCAGTTTACAGAAGCCAATTATCTGACAAACCTGCACATCTTCAGAATGTGGGAGGAAATCGGAGCATCCAGTGAAAACCCACGCAGACACAGGGAGAACTTACAATCTCTGTGCAGACAGCACCCATAGTTAAGATCAAACTAGGGTCTCTGGTACTGTAAGGCAGCAAATCTACCACTGCGCCACTATGCCACCCAAGGTTAAGCCAATTTTCACTTGTCACTAACATATGATTAAATTCACCATTTTATTTTAAATTAGTTTTAAATAGTCCTTTATAGTTCAATCGTTCACTAGTCCTTTATTGTCATGTGTACCCTGAGGTACAGTGAAATTTGATTTTACCATACAGTCATACCAAAAAAAAGCAACAAAGTACAAAATGACATAAAAATTAAACATAAACAGTCACCATAGGAGCGTGTGAGAATCCCTGGGCACACAGCAAAAGTGGAGACCTACAGCCATCAGTCCAATGTCCGGGCCACACACACACTCTTCACCGTGATGTGACCACAGTTGCACCAAGCGCTTGTCGCTCTCTCTGCAGTCCCTGTCCGCATGAACACTCAGAAAGCCATCCGCACTCGCATCAGACTCCAGGACGCTGCCATGGCGCAAAGTCCCCGCAAACACCGAGACCACCGCGCTCACGGTAATCCCTCCGAGTCTCCACCAGGGCAGGCAGTGTCCTTCTAGCTTTCGGAGACTTCGCAATCCTCACTGTGATGTAAGGCGAATAACTTTTACCTACTTCCTCATTTTTCAGCATCTCCTGCCAGTTGCTGTGTCCACATGCATCTATTTCAGTTGACATCCCCTACAATTAACAAGTCTCCACCATCCTCTTACAACTGGCACACCACCATTTGCAAGACAGTCTCCCTTGGTCTCCACCTATTCCCAGAACCATAAAGCATCTCAAAGATACTGTCATCTCTGAGACTCCATGTTGCACTCTTTTAATCTTTTAACACCCATGCCCCTTACCTTAGATCCTTCCACAGTTTTCCTTAATTTCTATTAAAAATTAGTTTGATATCAATCTTTTCCTCGATCTGATGTAAAATAATTTTCCTGCAACATTTCTATTCCTTTCTTGTAAAACACTATCTGACGTGATGGCAACACTTTTTGTATTAATGTGTATTCAGCATATTTGCTGAAGTTCTCAAATAACTGCAGTGGTTAAATATCAAAGCCCAGGAGCTGTTATTTGTTTGCCAATCATAGGTAGGTACCAGCAATATTTAATTTGTATGGACAACTAATTATTCCCCTGTAGAAGGAGCATGTGGGATGAGCCTGAGAACTAGCCGTGTTTAACAGCACTCTGCAGAAACACAGTCAAATGGTGAGAGGACGACAGCTCCTCCAAAACTACCACTCTTCACGTACCTCTTGCGGAAAAGTTTACGGGTCCCATACTGGCCTCAACTGCCACCTTAGAAACCCACAAGTGGTGGAGAAACTGATCCTTCTTGACCCCCGAGGGACTAGATAGTTTCCTCAGGAGAAATGTATTTAGAAAGAGGTTGTAAGAATAATTTAGAGTAATAGAGGTGTCATAGACCTATTCAGCATGCCGAACAATGTAATTAATCAAGGCGGTTCGCCTTGTCTGCAAGAGGTCCACTTATCTCCTTCCTTTCAAATGTCCAAGTGACTTTTAAATGTTACTGGACCAAGTGGGACCCATTGGGGGGTGGGGGGGGGGGGATTGGCGGTCTGAGGGTGTCACACACATACTAACCACCTCCCCTTGATATCATATTAATATTATTCATTCGCTCCTTTTACCCCATCCACGCCCTATCCACTCACGCATAGGTCCCAACTCGCAGGCGCATCTAGAGAGGGAGAGGTAGGGGGGTAGAGAGAGAGTGAGGACGGAGAGAGAAGGGGCAGAGACAGAGATATATGGGGGGGGGGCAGAGAGAAAGGGGCAGAGAGAGAGGGGTGGAGAGAGAGAGAGAGAGGGGCAGAGAGACAGAAGGGCGGGGAGAGAGGGGGGAGAGAAGGGGGGGGAAAGGGGGAGGGCAGAGAGGGCGGGGAGATGCAGGGTTGAAGAGAGGCCCTGGGGGTGATGGAAGGGAGGCCGGGGTGGAGAGAGCCCGGGGGGGAAGAGAGGCCAGGGGGGAGAGAGAGGAGGCGGCTGAGGAGCCAAGAGAAAGCCCCGAGAGACTGCGATGCCCAAGCGTCTTTTGAATAACGCGGGGGGGGGGGGTGGGGGTAGGTAGGGGGGTGACGCCACTCGCAGCGCAAGCAAGACACTCACAGCCCGAGCAAGATACTCACAGCAAGAGCAAGACGGCAGCAAGCAGATCCATTTGGACGTCATCAGTGAAAGAGCTGGCTTATTTTCAACGTTTTTTCAGATTTGTGAACATTTTCATAAATAACTCGAGAAATAAAGCACAACATTTTCAGATAAGACAATTTTGGACTTCAGGAGATAAATCTATCGGAATATGTGAAAATGTTACCGTTAGCGCGTCGTTTTTTCGAGAAGATGTGATTACACACAGACACAGACACATACTAGATCAGAGTTTTAAGTATATCAGATAATTGTACAAATCCTTACCGTTGCCTCTGGCACCATGGTCCATGTATGCCCCACACTGTAGGTGAAAAGGTTGCCCCTCGGGTCAATTTTAAAGCTTTCCTGCCTCACCTTAAATCCAGGCACTATACTTTTATTCTCCCCTATTTGGCTGTCAACAAGAGGCTATTTATTTTTATGGTTCAATACTACATGGGACATTTTGGGAAATATCTCTGTTAAAGGAATATTATTCCTATCAAAGTTGCCACTTAAATGACATGGAACTTTTTGATTGTAGTTTTGTAGTTTTCTTGCAGCTCGTTCCATATATCTACCACCCTTTATGTAAAAAATGTTGCCCCTCAGGTTCCTATTCCATTTTCCTCCCTCACCTTAAACCTATGTCCTCTGGTTCTCGATCTCCACTGCTCTGGCATGAGACTCTGTGGTAAAGAATAGTAAGATTGAACGAGAACTTACCAGTTCGAAGGTTGATCTTTATTTTATGAGGAGTCGAAGTGAGGGATTTCGTGAAGAGCCCGCCGGCGCGCATGCTCGACATACTTCAAAGTAGCGGCGTGGAATCACAGAAACCAACAATAGAAATGCCTTTGCATAGTAAGATTGAAGTGACTAAGATTACCAGATGAAGGTGACTGAGGGTTGGGCGAGGAGGGCACGAAATCCCTCACTTCGACTCCTCATAAAATAAAGATCAACCTTCGAACTGGTAAGTTCTCGTTCAATCTTACTATTTCATTTCGGAGTCACGTGAGTGACTTCGTGAAGACTTCAAAGCTTCTGTGATTACACGCCCTGGACCTCGTCCATGCTGACACACCACTACCAGGGATGGATGGGAGGAACAAACTTGCTCAATAGTTCATACTGCAAAACAAGAGCATATTTATTAATAACAAATCAAAACCCCTCATGCGGGGACATCTCCACGTTCTGAACCTGCATTCAGCACGGCTTCTGCGAACTGTAGAGGAGCAGCAACAGGCTTGTTATAAAAACGCTGGAACACAGCTTCATTAGCCCATCCTGCTGTGGCGAGAATTCGGTCCATGGCCACCTCCATGACCCTCGCCGCTGACGTCGATGCAGCCCTGGTGGAATGAGATTTGAACACATTAGTGTCGATACCTGACTTACCCAAGATGACTCGAAGCCACCTGGATATCGTCTGGACTGTCACTCGATGATGAGGTCTCTTATGAGTGACAAGCAGGTATCTCTCCATTCCTCTGATGCGTGCCGTCACCTTGACATAGTGGCGGATATGTGAGGCTAAACATAGCCTAGCATCTGCGGGGTATGCCGGGAACTTCAGCTGCAGCCCTGTGCACCCAGGTCTATGCTGCTTTAGTAGCTCGTCAATGAAAAAGACTACTTCTGTAGGGGTAGAAGTCATTCTGTCGACACGAAGTTTGTGTAGTGTCTGTACCCTCTGAGCTGAAGTCAGCGCTAGAAACATCACCAACTTCATGGTGAGTTGGTCCAGTTGGAGCCCTTCCATGGGAGACCACGTCCTGAGCAGGGTTAATACGTCCCTGACATCCCAGGTGATATTATAGCGTGGTGTAGGCGGATTCATATTGAATATACCCCGCATGAGTCTGGACACTAGCCTGTTGGATCCTACCCCAATATTGAGGTAGAATGATAGCGCACTTCTGGCGCTGTTGATGGCACTGTTACTTAAGTGTTCATCATGGTGCAACCCCGCGAGGAATTCCAGGACGTCGGTTATTGTCACGTCATCGTACGTGATGCGAGAGCGGCTGCAGTAGGCTTCCCACTTCTTAATATGCGAGCGGTATCTTCGCCTTGTGGACTCTCAACACGACGCCCCGATGGTATCCATGGTCCGAGCCGAGAGGCTGTATTGGACTAACGGCCTGTTCAGAACCTGCAAGCCAACAGATTTAAATAGCCGTGGCAGGGATGTGGCTCCCCTGAGACAGGGTGAGTAACCAATTGTGGGCAACCCTTCAAAAGGACCCAAGGTTCGTTGAGCATGTCAAAGACCACCGGATACCAAGGCTGTGTGGGCCAGTCGGGTATAATAAGGATGCCCTTGGCAGCATCTGCCTGAATCTTTCGCAAAACCCGACTGATGAGGCAAAACGGGGGGAAGGCATAGAAAAACCAATTCCCCCAGTCGAGCGAGAATGCATCTAGCGCTATTGCCCCAGGATCTGGTTCCCATGAAACGTAGGTTGGTACCTGATGGTTCAACCGTGACGCAAAAAGGTCAATATCCGGTTTACCAAATTTGGCTGTGACTTTAGAAAAAGTCTCAGGATGCAACATCCATTCAATATTGTCATTAAATTTGCGTGACCTGGTGTCCGCCACAGTATTAAGCTCACCTGGCAAATAGGTAGCTGAAATCCAAATGTCTCTTTGAACACACCAGAGCCAAATTGAGTTAGCCAATTTGTCACACAAAACTGACCTGGTACCACCCATATGGTTTAAGTATGCCACTGCTATTTGGAGACGGACATGTGCTCCAACAAGCTTGGAACAATACGCACGAAGTCCGTGGAATGCTGCCAGCAACTCCAAATAGTTAATCCCTTGAGTCAACAACATCGTCGATTCAAGGGTGTCCCATCTGCCCCCACAACTAGAGCAATTATCCGTGGCTCCCCAGCCATTGGAGCTTGCATCAGTCTGCAAATATACCACCGGATTAGCCTCCCTGATAGGCTTGAATGAGCTGCTAATGTGACACACCCACCATTGCAACTCATTTATCGCTTCGGGCGGCAGCTGCATGGACCGATCATAATGACCAGCGTCCTGTTTTAACGCAGCAATTTTAGCTCTTTGCAAATTCTGATAATGCAAAGGTCCATATCGCGCTGCCGGAAACAAAGCTACAAGCTTCCCAATTATTGTAGCTGAATGCCGAATCGATGGTATATTGGTGCGGATTAAATCTAGACACACCTGGGTAACCTCCTCAATCTTGTTAATTGGAATGGTAACCCTCATGCTCATAGAGTTCACCGTGAACCCTAGGTAATTAATCACCTGGGCAGGGCAGAACTTTTGATTTCTCTGGATGGACAATAAACCCTAATTGTTGAAATATATTGACAGCAGCTGCAACACCCTGTTCAGCCAATTCTAGGGTGTGGCCCACAATTAAGATATCATCTAAGTAGGCCATAACTATATGGTGTCGTTGTCTCAAATAAGCCATAATTGGTTTCACTAATTTAGTGAACAATCTAGCAGCTGTGGTGAGCCCATTAGGCAAAGCCTTGTACTGCCAGAGTTGCCCCATCCAGATGAATTTCAAAAACCTTCTGTCGTATTTCTGGATGGATACTGAATAATATGCGTCTTTCAAATCGATGCATGCCATAAAGCAACCATGAGAAATCAATTATTTGGCTGTTTCAAACTTATTCATTTTAAAATGAGTATATGTTACAAAAGTATTCAAACGGGTTAGATCAATAATGACACGACAACCTCCATCCTTCTTAGGTCTGGTGAATATATTCGAAACAAATTCAACTGGCTCATGCACCGCTCTCTCAATCGCTCCCTTCTGCTCAAGACTTAAAAGTTCCTTGTAGCCTGCTGCCTGTTCTGCAGCAGATAATTTAAATGTTCGAGCGGCATGTGCTGGGATGGAGGAATGTCGCCATTAATAAACTCAATTTTATGCCCCTGAATATTCTGCAACACATACTCGTCACCAGTAAAATTACCCCATGCACCCAAAAACAACCGAAGGCGACCACCAACATGTGAAGTTAAACAAAGAGAAAAGAGAGAACCAGACCCCCTCACCTCCGTGGTTACCGGCGGTCCTTGACACGCATGGGTGGACGTGGAGGTGCTGGGTTGGCTTGAGGGCGCGGCGTCTTCGTTTTCCACCAGGGTCTCTGCCGACCCTGTCCTAAAAAAGACCCCTGGTGCTGGGTCTGATGTTGCTGTCATTGTGGAGCTTGAGGGTGGGTCCTCGTCGAGGTACTAGCAGACCCTCGTGATCGAATGTATGGAGACTTTGAGCCTGACGGTGCGGGGGCACTCTGAGAGCGCATGATCCCCACCGTTTTGGCTTGTTCGTCAAGCTCTTTGACTCTCTTCGAGAGGTCCTCCCCAAAGAGCTGACGGGGCGGGGGCGGCGGCGGTGGCTTGCACAATCCTGCAAACTTCGGATTGAGCGCTGGGCGGATGCTGGTTTTGCGAAACCCGTTGATTTCGTGCTGGGTCGCGCACAGGAGGGCCAGAGCATCTTCCTGGTCCAAATTCAGTTCGTCCCCGTCCACCAACCGCGCAAAGGCGGTAATACCGGCCGTGAGGAGCTTCAGGATCCGCTGCAATTTTACCTCTTGTTGACGGATAGCCGCACTGATGTTGCCCCATATCGGCGTATTGACCACAGGCACGTTGAGGGAGTTGCAATTGGATGGAGCCTTGTGACGGCTCATTGCCTGAATGAGGACTTCTTCCTGTAGTTGCTGGTTGTTAAGAAAGTCCACAGTGGCTGCCAGCTTTGCGTTTAAAGGAAGTCCAGATGAATGTGGGGCCGCAAATTTGGTCGCCACATCCAGAAGATCCTCCGCTGGCACCTCCAACGGAGATGGTATGGGATCCACCAAAACCTCCTCCTCCTGCTGCTCCAGGCTGATGGTAGAGGCTGGTGACGACGCCCTGTGCCTGTTGCTGCCCTGCTGTTGTTGACTTTGAAGCAGGAGCTCCAGCAGCCGCTCCATACGGTCAATACGCCCTTCACCCTGAACACTCAGGTGGTCGGAGTCCTCCGGCTCTGAAAAGAAAACCGGGCTCCTATCATTGGCCCGCACCTCATCGAGGCCCTGCCGGTGCCGGTAGTTGTCGCTAACAGCCGCCGAGGCAAAACTGCGTGATTCCCGCGCGGGCGTGTTCAACCGCCTCCGTTTAGCGGGAGCTGAAGCCGCTGCCACTAAGGGCACTTGCGGCGTGGTGTCGGCACCAGCCGAAGCATGGCTGCCTGAAGCCCGCGCAGGCTTGCCGGCTGCCCACATCGTGGACTTTGCCGACGTATGGTCTCGCCCACCCATCCATGGGGGGCTCGGCGACCGTGACGAGACCCGACTCAACCGACCCGTCCCGGCGTCGAGAGTCGGGGTGTGCCGCATGGACCTCACAGCCGCCCCGGGTCTTGCCCTGGAACCTGACCGCTCCTCCGTGTCAGGCAATGCCTTAGCCCTGGTAGGGTTAGGCTTCTGGGCTCCTGCCCTTCCCCTACTCGGGGGGTTGAGTGGAACAGGCCGTGCAGCCGCACGCACCCTGCTCGAGGTCGCCAGCGAGCCCGCTGACGACCTGACTGCTTTGGCAGGGTCCTCCTGCTCTGGCGGCACACCACACTCCTCCTCGTCGAACTCCTCCGAGCTGTGGTGTGCTGGCCGATCTGGACCTGTAACCACAGGGCTTACCCACATCTCCGCCTGAGTCCCGGCCTGCGTTGCAGGTACTGCCGATGGTAAAGGCCCCGGAACTGTTGACCGGCGAACTCGTCCTGACGTCCTCCGGCCCTTGGAACTCCCATCCATGTCCTTGCTGCAAGACATAACCAACAACAAGGACCACCAACTAAAGGTAGAATACTCACCTCCGTGGCCCCTTATGAAGGGCTGGCGAGGAGTGCGCTCCACCGCCAGCCGTCGCAGCAACGCGGTACGACGATATGTCGAGCATGCACGCCGGCGGGCTCTTCACAAAGTCACTCACGTGACTCCGAAATGAAATCATCTCATCTTCTCTCTCTTGATATTCTGTCTGGATTCATGCCCTCCTTCCAATCCAGCTGTTGGCCAAAGGGGAGTGTTACCAGGATGCTAATCACTGCTGTTCGCTTAATATTCTTGTACTACATGTGGCCTGGAGATTTCCTCATCCATTTATTAAACTAGGAGCCGTGGACAACACTTTAACAGTCACTGCAGGACCCAATATTTATATAGGCCAATCAAACACACACAGGCATGTCAGATTGGTGACTAAAGGTTTGAATGAATGAATGAATCAATTAATTAATTAATAAATGAATAAGTTTATTGGGCAAGTATTCACATACAAGGAATTTGCCTTGGTGCTCCGCCCGCAAGTGACAACATGACATACAGTGACAGTTAGGAATGACACATAAAACATTAAACATTAATAATAAAACATTATTGATTAAACATGTGAATTAAATAAAATACCAGAGCAAAAGGAGGCTACAGATTTTTGGTTATTGAGTAGAGCTACTACTCGTTTTATGTCTGACTGTGGCGGCTTTGGCAGTCTTGAGTCACCTACCAGAGGGAAGTGATTCAAAGAGATTGTGGCCAGGGTGAGAGGGGTCAGAGATGATCTTACCCACTCACTTCCTGGTCCTTGCAGTGTGCATTTCATCAATGGAGGGAAGGTTGCAGCCAATAACCTTCTCAGCTGATTGGACAGTTCGCTGCAGCCTCCGGATATTGCTGAGCCACATCAGACCATGATGGAGAAGGTGAGGACAGACTCTACGATGGACGTATAGAATTGGACCATCGTTGCCTGTGGCAGATTGTGCTTCCTCAGCTGCCGCACAAAGTACATCCTCTGTTGTGCCATTTTGACTGTTGAGTCAATGGTAGCCTCCCATAAAAGGTCCTTGGAGATTACGGTACCCAGGATCTTAAAAGACTCCACAGATGTGACTGTGGTGTTGTCGATTGTGAGGGGAGGGGGAGCTCTCCCAAAGTCTACTATCAATTCCATTGTCTTAAGAGCATTGAGCTCCAGGTTGTTGCGATGGCACCAGGATGCCAGCTGAGCCACTTCCTGTCTGTAGGCAGATTCCTCCTGTCTGTAGGCAGTTTATGTGTTAAAAGTGCCTTTCCTTTCAGCAGTGCCAATTGTTGATTTTACTCTCACAGAAATTGATTGGCTGAAACAGTCCCAATAAAAAAGAACACTGTTCAAACACTGCACCGTTCATGTAGCAGGAATCTGCGTTGCTGAGGAAACATTTATGCCCCTGGGTCTGCAGCTACCTCATCACTCTCTTTTAATCCCCAGCCAGAAATTAAACCGATGTTTAAGCCTTGTTTTCCCCGAGCTCGTCCTTTCCTAGTTCCCAAACAGGAACATTGTTAACTCTACAAAAATTATAATTTCATTCAGCTTTTTTAGTTTCCTGGCAGGAATTCATCCTTTACAGAATGTCAACTGATAATCTGAAGATGTCATGAGACAGAAACATTAGAAATTCAGTCGTCAGTGATTTAAACTAATTATAGGACCACAATGCAGGAAAATGACAGCTACTGAATAACTTGTCGGAATAATGTTGAATAGCTCATCTCGCAAACACAATAAGGAAGAGGATAATAAAAAAAACCTAATTAGTCTCTTCATTTGCAGAAGCCATTTCTGCCACGTTACAAATCATACGATTTGGACACTGACCATTCATCACTATCTGACCTGCTTGAATGTGAACATTAACAACATTCTTATTATGTTTTGTATCACTTGAATGACCTGCTTTGACATTTATTTTGTATCATTTCCATTACGTGTGAACTATTCTGTGAAAATCAGGTTGGGTTCTCAGTATGCAAGTCATGAAAGCAAATTAGCTAGTTACTGTCAGAAATTATTAAACCAGCATTTTTAATTGAACTTTAAACATAGACTTGACTTCATCTTACCATAAGCAAGCCATAACTAGTAACACAATTTGCTTCCCTTCTACATTAATTAGAAGAGACAAGCAAACAGGAGAAAAAAAGATTAAGGCATGGATATGATGTACTGGACTGCAAAACTAACTATTTACATTTATGAGTGTGTTTCATGTAGTAAAGCACTTCATGGGAAGGATATTTCATCTGTGACACAAGAAGATAGCTGGATAACTATCCAAACATTTGGTTAAGTGGCAGAGGAGAATGGGTAGAATGTGGAAAAGTTTTGGGAGGTAATTCCAGTGCTTAGAGGCTCACCGCCACTTCTCTTCATGGTGGGGTAGTGAGTAGTGCTCAAGGTGAAAAATAAAGCAATCAGAAAAGGAGATTTCCTGAAGAGGCAGCACAATCTGAATTTAGCAAGCATAAGGATTAGGACCAGCACTGAGTTTAATTTACAGGGTACATTGAAGGAGGAATCGAGTGGTCAGTCACCAGAAAATGGAATAGGAGCAGCTGACAGAAGAAGGCATTAACACTTGTAAATCTGGAGCTCAATGAGTGCATTGCAATGTGAATCCTATTCTCAGTGGAACTGTAAGCTATTCCATAGTCTCAATATGAACATGGGAATCAGTCTACCGATTAGATGGAACTACATAAAATGAACAGGAAAGAGAATTGGCACAAAGGGTAGAAGTCAGAGCAGTGTTGTAGCAGGCGGTGAAGTAGACACAGGGAAATAGTTTGTAATGATAATTTGCATAATTATACTATAAAAGCATAGTGGAAGACAACAGTGCATTTAAACCCCACCGATTAGGTTAGACCTGATTTGTGTAGCACTACGGGATATGAGGAAGCAGTTCATTGATATGTCATCCTTTAGATAAGTTCATTATCATCCCAAAACTGGAGTAGTTTTCATGTCAATGCATGTAAAGGTAGTCATAGTTGCTCTAAGATTGTCTTCAATTACAATAGGGGTAGCTCCAGAGTGGCCACCAAGGAAGTCTACATGGAAATTAAGTACCTGAGTTAGAACAATAATCTAAACAACATAGAGTTATGGCTATGAGCGTGTTGTTACCATACACTGTGAGGTAGTGATGGATACCTCAAGTTTCAACTGAATGTAGATGATGGGGATAGTCAATTAACAGGACACAAGCAGGTCCTTGGAGGAATGTGGCAGGAGAGGCAAACATTGTGGCGCAACGGTAGTGTTGCTGGCTTATAGCTCTTGCAGCACTGGAGACCCAGGTTCGATCCCAACTACGGCCGCTGTCTGTACGGAGTTTGTACGTTCTCCCTGTGACCGCGTGACTTTTCTCCGATACCTTCGGTTTCCTCCCACACCCCAAAGACGTACAGGTTTGTAGGTAAATTGGCTTGGTAAATGTAAAAAAAGAGTCCCTAGTGTGTGTAGGATAGTGTTAATGTGCGGGGATCGCTGGTTGGCATGGACCCGGTAGGCCGAAGGGCCTGTTTCTGCACATTATCTCTAAACTGATGATGACATTTAAGTCTCTAATCATAACATGAATCATGCTAACAAGTTGAATTGTTAAAGTAGGGCTGACCAGGTCTTCAATTGTTCCACAATCTTGCAGCATTTTGTCAGCTTTATAAATTCAGTCATGAAGGCGCCAACTTGTAAAAGATTCAACACATTTTCCAAGTCACTGCATTGGAGATTTAAATATCATTCTCCAGTGCTTTATGTAAAATGGCTCTTTCATCCGGGAGACGTCTTTAAGAACATTTCCCCAAAATGGAAACATAAGCAGGACAGCTAGCTGACTAAGTAAACAAAATAGATGGGGATAAAGAAGTTTGGAAAGGCTGATGCTCTTAAACCAATAAAAGAAAGAAGCAAAAAATGAATATATATGAATGCATAATGTAAGTACCATGAGTGGACAGCGATAAGCCAGCAAACACGTGTGTAAGCAAGAAATCCTAAATCTTAACAGAAGCTATTTGTAACAGAAATAACATTTGGGTAAAGCTCTCATCCTCACCATGGCAACTATTTTAAAATCATTCCGAAAATAATTCCAAATCATGAAAGTAAAGTCAGAGACTTGCAAAATATAATTATTTGCTCCATCAGTCATTAGCATTACACATGGAACTCCCAGACAAAATAATTCCTTCTCTTGGTATGTCGCCATGAGTAACACAATTTTTTCCATGCTTTCGAAAGCTGTCATCTTTTTAATTTTACTGCACTTTAATTTCTCCTTGCATTTTTATCGCATAATTTTTTAATGTGAAGATGCCTGCTTATGAAGGCATGAATTATTAACACAAATATTTTACAGAATGCCAGATAATTTGTTGCTTTATGCCTCATGTTACTGCTGGGAGCTGATCATTTGTTGTTTTTCATGTTTACTGATGAAACATTTGTGTCATTCTCTGTACCATTACTCAATTACAGGCAGCCACTTTGCACTCTGCAACTTAAGATGTGTTTACATCATATGTTGTTAACTGTGTAAAAAAAACAACATTTTTTTCCTGAAAAAGGTTATTGCTATTACCCTGTGTTTGAATTAGAGGCACAAAGATTGCAATTGCATGATACCTAATAGTGCCTGCAGCTAGTTAGCCTTTCCTACTGCCTCCTCCTCTAACCTACATTTAGTTTTTTAAATGTGTCCCTATGTTAGTAACAGAAGGCATAATCTGAAAACTCCATCTAAAAACTTCATCATTTCAGCCCTGTTCCCTCCATTCTCATGAATTTCTTTACCACTTAGATTGGGACATTCTAGTCCATTGCCTCTGCTATTTCCCTTCCATTCACTGGCTGACTGGACAAACATTGTCCACTACCTCTGAACACGTACAAGGCATTTTCTCCTATTTTTGGTCATGTCTTCTGCAATCCATTTTATCCATGACTCTGACTTGGCTTCCTTGGTGCTGGGCTACTCTCCACTGAGCTATTCTTCCCAAACTGGTATTACAGCTCTACCACCTATTTTCTGGCAACTGGTGGAACCTTTAAATGCACAACATTATGAGAGCACATTTAAAAATCACCGCAGAAGTCCCCCTGTAAGTGTAGAACCTAAGCCGGATGAGGCAGCCAATCTCAACCTCATCGAGATTTCTGTGATAAGCGGCAGGTCGAATTTGCCCCCTGCGGCTGGGCTTTGGAACTCCGGCCCAGCTGGAGCTCTGTAGGTCCAGCAAAATGGATAATCCAGAAAGGCTCTGGAACCAAGGATGCCAGAAAATCAGTGGTGGACCTGTATTAAGAAGTATTTTGCTTTTGGAATAGAAACATAGAAGCATAGAAAGTAGGTGCAGGAGTGGGCCATTCGACCCTTTGAGCCAGCACCACCATTCAATATGATCATGGCTGATCATCCAGAATCAGTGCTCCGTTCCTTCTTTTCCCTCATATCCCTTGATTCCATTAGCTCTTAGAGCTAAATCTAACTCCCTCTTGAATACTATTCTTAACTCTTGAATGATCAACGAATCTCTGTCTTTATCACCTTCCTCTTAAAAATAAATCACATCCATCCATTCTTGCAAACTATTGCCCACTTTCAATCTTTTGTTTCCATCTTCTAAGCTCTTAAAAATTGTGATCTCACAAGTAATTTCCATATTACTCAGTACAACATAGTCCTGAGTCATCCAGTCACTTTTTTGCTTCTTCTACACTGTGCCTAGTTACAGCCTATGTGATTATAGCAAATGTTATCTATTCTTTCTATTGTACTTGACCTATTGTACTTGTATTGTGTGTGGCCTTTGATATGGTTGACTGCACCATTCTACCATCTTTCAATTCCTGTTCGCTGTCTCCATATTGGGTGGAATTGCATTTACTCTTTACTTTTTTAAGCTTTTAGACTTTTTAGATACACCGTGGAAACAGGCCTTTGGCCTACTGAGTCCGCACCCACCAGCGATCGCTCTGTGCACTAGCACTGTCCTACACCACAGGGACAATTTATAATTTACAGAAGCCAACTAAACCACAAACCTATATGTCTTTGGACTGTGGGAAGAAACTGGAGCACCCGGAGAAAACCAACGCAGACACGGGGGGAATGTACAAACTCCGTACAGATAGCACCCAGAGTCAGAATCGAACCCGGGTCTCTGGCATCGTGAGGCAGAAACCCTAGGGTAGGGTTTCTGCACCACTGTACCACCCCTAAACAAAATTCTATTCAATTTGTAGGCAGAGAATCACAACTAATGGCCTCTCTTCTCTTCCTTACATGCTGCCTGACAGCAGTATCTTCTGAATGTATGGAGTAAGTCTCCACATGTGCAGGGCTGATACTGTTATTAAATCAACTGCCACCTCTCTTGATTGCCCCTCAATTATCATAATCTCCGAAATCAGATATTAATGAGCTGAAATGTAATCCTATTAAATAAGGACTAGGAAGATGATAAATGCCATTTCATAGCCACTGACTCCAATCCGTTTTCCATTGTCTGTCTGAAATTGAATCAGCGTATTCAAAGTCTTGTTATACTATTAGATCCCAAATTAATTTTCGTACCCCATAACCATGCCATCACCACAACTGTCTATTTCATCCTCAGTGACATTTCTTGGCACTGTCTCTACCTCACCTCATCTCCTGCTGAACAACACATCTATCACTTACTTTCCTCTCGACCTGATTATTGAAGCACTCATGCCAAGCATCCCTATTTAATTAAAGATCATTTAAATCTCTGCTGTTCTTGTCTTAACTTGCAAAATACTGTTCACCTGTCATCTCTGTGGCTGCTGACTTAATCTGCTTCCCAGTTAATCAAATTCAGGATTCAAAAATCAGAAAATAGACATAAAATTCTGGAGTAACTCAGCGGGACAGGCAGCATCTCCGGAGAGATGGAACTGTTGACGTTTCGGTTCGAGACCCTCCTCAGACTCGATGGGTGACATTTCAGGTCGACATCCCTTTAAAACCCCCCCGATGCATGTTTTCAAATCCTTAAACTCCTTCTCAGTTTAATGTCTGCACTTGTCCACTTTGGCATCAATGAATCACTTCTCCATTATTGGAGAATGGAGCAGCGTTAAGCACATGAATCCCTCTCATAAAAGCTGACCAAAGAAATGGGTGGCGCAGCAGAGTTGCTGCCTTATCTGCTCAGTTATTGCCTGATCTGCTCAGTTACTCCAGCAATTTGTTTTTAAACTATCGTGGAGCTATCTAGAATATGATCTTTTTTATATGCCTAATTTGTCCATTTGCTTTGAATGGTAATGACTTTGATTATCATAGGCCACATTTCAGAGCTGCATATCCACTTGTTGAAACACTGATGCACTCTTTTACCTTATCACTTACAAATATTGTCAGCCAGAAGAGTCCCCTGAAAATATCCTTGGGGAATTAAATTAGCTCATATGAACAGCTATTTCATTATCTTCCAGTTCCTTTGCCTGCGCAGTTTTTGATCCAACAAGCCGATTTGCCATTAGTCTTGAACATCTATAATCTCCAAACTGCATCAGTAATGCAGGCAAATACCTGAAGCTGGGTTTAGTGCCCAGTCCTGGACTGAGGTTATGCTATTTATTTACATGAGAAGCAACCTGTGCTGAGTTTGCAGGAGCCTGCAATGCTCACTATGGCAGAGTTCACTGAAGGTAGAAAAAATGGGATAGGATTGTCCTGGATTCCACCCACAGTCTGAACTTGTCTCACACAGTGCTCTCTAACCTACTCTGGATCCAAATGACCAACTGAGGTGACCCTCTATACTGATAGTGGGCTGGACCATGCACTGGGACTAACTCTCAAGCAGTGCCCCTGGTTCACTGATAGACTTACAGCAGCCGACATCTTGGAAGTTTGTGCAACTATTTTAAACTGATATCACTGTCAGATGCAATCCGAAAATGTTTAAATGGTCAAATAATTGAAATAAATAAATCATACGCAAACAAATAAATAAATATATAATAAATAAATAAACAAATAAATAATAGGGAACATTACTGGTCCTATCTTAAATGGATGCTTTTGCAAAATCACTAAAAGTGAAGTTCAACATTAACATGAGTTTAAGGAGGTCATAAGTGCTTCAGTTATCCATTATGTTGCCACCCAAATTTGCTCCGGTCAATTAAAAAATACACCCAAAAGGGCGATTTTAATCTCTGATTAAAGACATTTTACTCTCCCAGTGTTGTTGAATTGTTACCCTTCCAACAATATATTAAAGGTTTATCTTTTTCACACCCCACAGTAAGCAAAATAATTAACAAGTGCACAGAAGCAGATTTGTTTTTCTACTGAAGGAGACAGAAGGCTGTGGAGGCCAAAATCGTGGATATTTTTAAGGAAGAGATACACAGATTCTTGGTTAGTACAAGTCAGAGGTTATGGGGGGAAGGCAGGAGAATGGGGTTAGGAGGGGGAGATAGATCAGCCATGATTTAATGGCGGAGTAGACTTGATTAATGGCCTAATTCTACTCCTATGACCTTATGAATATACATCATGTGCAAGTGAAATGGACACATCTAAAATAATGTGTGCCCATTGTTTAAAGTTCAGCAAAGTGTAGGCTAAGAACCTTGCCAGTTCTTGCTGACCTGTAAACTTTGGTGAAAACAAATAGCTTTGTCTATGACTTTGAAAGCCATCATCTTTTTAAATGTTGAATTATTTGTTTTTAATCACCTCATTTTACATCAGACAATTCAGCCGTTACTGATGCCACACGGACACCTGGCAAAATTTTAACCCAGTTGCCTTACAACCAATTTTATTGACATTAGAACCACATTGTGAATTACCATGACCTTGCTTGTGGAGTTCACATAAAGATAATCCTCCATTAAGTGCTTCATAAAGTGTTGGGGTTTAGTTTAAATTTACCTACGTTTATTATCGTCACATGTACTGAGATATAATGAAAAGCTTTTCTGGTGTGTGCTATCCAGTCAGTGAAAAGATTATACAGTACATGATTACAATCAAGCCATCTCCAGTGAACATACAGGAAAGTGGGAATAATGTTTTGTGTAAGGTAAAGTCCAGTAAAGTCTGATTAAAGATAGTTTGAAGGTTTCCAATGAAGAAAATGGTGGTGGTAGGAGTAGGTAGCTTCTGACATTTTAAGTTACCCAACACGCAAAATAATATATCACAATGCAAGCAAAGGTTCAAAGGTATTTTATTGTCACGTGTACCAATTAAGGTCCAGTGAAACTCGATGTACCATACAGCCTTACTAGAAAAAGAAACAAGACACACAACTACATAACAGTTAACATAAGCATTCACCACAGCGGATTCCCCGCATTCCTCACCGTGATGGAAGGCAATAAAGTCTAATCTTCTTTCCTCTTTATTCTCCCATGGTCGGGGCTGTCAAACCATCCGCAGTCGATGGTTCCGCAAGCAGGGGGTCAGAACCTGTAAAAGTCTGTGAAGAACAGTGCCCACAACTTGCAGTTTCTCTGTACAAGAGGATCATGGAGACTCTCTTCAGGAAACAGACTGGCATTTCTGGCAGGATGTTACAAGGGTGTTCTCTTTCAAAACTAGCACTGCATAATGACTGACCAGTCTGAAGAGGGTCTTGACCCAAAACGTCACCTCATCCTTTTCTCCAGAGATGCTGCCTGCCCCGCTGAGTTACTCTAGCTTTGTGCACTATATAATTATTAATATCTATACTTTGGGGAAGTCTGCAATTCAGGCAAAAACTTGTACCACCTTACGTGTTCTTGTGACTAATGAAAAACTAGATGTAATCTCCTTTGGGTGTGGTGTTAGGATGACCTCCCCAATGCATTAATGGGCAACAACTGTGTTGGAGATATCAGTAGGAAACATAGAAACATAGAAAAATAGGTACAGGAGTATGCCATTTGGCCCTTCGAGCCAGCACTGCCATTCAATATGATTGTGGCAGATCATCGAAAATTAGTACCCCGTTCCTGCCTTTTCCCCATAGCCCTTGATTCTTTTAGCCCTAAAGCTAAATTGAACTCTCTCTTGAAAACATCCAGTGAATTGGCCTCCACTGCATTCCATGGCAGATAATTCCACAGAATCACAACTTACTGGGTGAAAAGGTTTTTCCTCATCTCAGTCCTAAATGGCCTACTCCTTTTCTTAAACTGTGACCCCTGGTTCTGGATTCACCCAACATCGCGAACATTTTTCCTGCATCTAGCCTATCCAATCCTTCAAGAATTGTATATGTTTCTATAAGATCCCCTCTCATCCTTTTAAATTTCAGTGAATACAAGCCCAGTTGACCCATTCTTTCATCATATATCAGTCCCGCCCGGGGAGGGGGGGGGAACACACGTCCACTTCATGTTTTGAGAGGCGGGGGACAATCCCCCCATTTTTTGTAATCTGGATTTTGAAATTCGGTGAAAAGAAATCTATTAAAAATCTCCGCTTTCTGCAAGACAGTGGGGGTGGGACTGATGACCGATTGGACGAGTACGATGTCGGTCAGCAGGCAGCGGCGGGGGTTCAGCGGGAGTAGGGGGGTGGGACATAGGATAGAGCACGGTGATTGGAGGAGGGAGATGCCCTGGTGGAGCAAAGATCATAGAGCAGAGCTTGAATTGGCCCATGCGACTTAAAATCGGCCGCGGGATCTTCCACCGCCCCGCGGTCAAAATGCTGCATTGAGGCAATCGAGGATCCCGATGTTGAAGCCCCCGCCGGGGAATGGAAGATCCCGTGGCCGTTTTAAGGCACCGTGAACCGGCCGATTCAAGCCAATTCGGGGAGGATAAAGCTGCTGTTGCTGGAGTTCTGAGTCGGTCACCAACCAGGTCAGCTCCTTATGTTACCATCCATAGGGCCCACGGCTGAAGCCTCCGAAGCCCTGTGTGTGTGTGTGTGTGCGCGTGCGGCCACCAAGAAATTGTGTTGCACCCATGTTTTTATATCGATTTCCGCCCCTGGTCCCGCCATCCCAGGAATTAACTTGGTGAACTTATGCTGCACTCCCTCAACAGCAATAATGCCCTTCTTCAAATTAGGAGACAAAAATTGCACACAATACTCCAGGTGCGGTTTCACCAGGGCCCTGTTCAACTGCAGTAGAACCTCCTTGCTCCTAAACTGAAATCCTCTCACAATGAAGGCCAACATGCCATTAGCTTTCTTCACTGCCTGCTGTACCTGCATGCTTACTTGCATGCTGTACCAGCATGGAATAATCGTGGCTGAGAAGATGAGAGTGAAAACAAACTTGATTTTCACCGTTAAGTAGTCGGGGCAAAAGTGCCAGGCTGTATTTAAGATTGCAGAAGATAATAGGTCTCAGTCTGGACAAAAATCAATTATAGTGTCTCCACAAAGTGGGATGCTAATGTTTTAGATCTGTATTGTGGCTGATCAAAAGATCACTGATGTTTCTATGCACAAGATCTGTTCTGTGCGCCTGCCTGCCTGCCTGCCTGCCTGCCTGCCTGCCTGCCTGCCTGCCTGCCTACCGCAACCTTTTGCTGCAGAGAACATTGTTCTGATCTTTGCCTGCAATTTACTTCTTTGCCTCACAAAGGCTTAGGGTCATTTAGCGAAGAGCAGTGAATGCGTGGGCTAGTTGGCAGGGAGTAGGGGAGGATGTGGCTCAGCACAGTCAAGATCCATGTTCTCTCCCCACAATTACCCTTCTCTTCATTTTCATTCCTCTGTACAGCTGCAGTGGCTTTTACGGAGAGAGCAATTTACAGACGATTAATTTTTCATCATCCCCAACAGCAACAAATGTGCAGCTCCTCTACAAGCTCCTGCGATCTTGAATTGCACAGGTTGCACCTTAATGCACTGACTAGGGGGGAGGGGGGGGAAGCAGACTGATAAGGTTTTTATATAAATATATGGTCTAAATATATCATCTTAGACTTTCGTCTAAGCCCTAAAATCGTTATACTTTATATTTTATACTTTTTCACTTCAGATCCCCTGAATGAATATTAGGGATAAATGCAGCTTCTATTTATTACATCAAAACTGAGCAAAATCTAATGCCAGGCAGTTTTTTATTAGACCAATCAGTCTGAAAGTCTGGAGATAAATTTTACCATTGTTTTACAGTTCAAAGGATCCAGATTCAATCTGACATTAGGTTTTGGTTTGTGGCGTTTGCAGGTTCTGTCTGTGACCAGTTTCAGTTTCAGTTTGGTTTATTGGCACGTGTACCGATGTAAAATGAAAAGCTTTTGTTGCGTGCTATCCAGCCAGCAGAAAGACAATACATGATGACAATCAAGCCAGTTACAATGTATAGATACATGATAAGGTAATATTGTTTAGTGCAAGATAAAGCCAGCAAAGTCCGATCAAGGATAATCCGAGGGTCACAAAAGAGGTAGATAATAGTTCAGCACTGCTCCCTGGTTGTGTTAGGATGATTCAGTTGCCTGATAACAGCTGGGAATAAACTGTCCCTGAATCTAGATGTGTGCGTTTTCACACTTCTATACCTTTGGCCTGATGGGAGAGGGGAGAAGAGGGAGTGGCCAGGGTGCGATTCGCCTTTGATTATGCTGCTGGGCTTGCCGAGGCAGCGTTCCCACATGGGTTTGGCCAGTGAGTACAAGATTGGGTTCCCTTTTAGGTGCCTAGGACAACTGAATTGGTAGGATTAGTTGGCTACTTTGGATTACCTATGGGTAAAGCAGTTATTTTTTTAAAGACTAAAATGTGCCGGTAAGCATATAACAATTCACGCAAGTCAATATATTGGCTGCTACACTCCAATCTAGTGTTTAACTTTATAAAGGCGCCAGTACACCTTTCTGGCATGTACTAGCACAATAAATGCACTGAAGCACTGATGTAAAAGATTCCTACTAACTCCTTATCCCAATCAACTCCTTAATCTGAAACTCTGCCCCTTAGTTTTAGGTACCTGCGCATAGGACTCAATAATATGGATCTTCTTGGAATCTTATATATTTTAATGAGGTCACTTCTTACTCTTCTAAACTCCATTAAGTATAGATTCAATCTCCTTGCGCAGGCCAACCCTCTATTTTTGGAATTTTATAAATTTACTCTTTATTGCTTTACTCAGCTTTAAGCGTAAGTATGTATGTTCTTAAACGTTGAAACCAAACTATATACAATACTCCAGATGAGGTATCTCACCAGTGTCCTGTAAACATGCACCAAAGCTTCTTGAGTATTATACTCCATAACCTTCTTGATATATGGGCCTGTCCCACTTAGGCGACTTTTTAGGCGACTGCAGGAGACTATGCAGTCGCCACATGGTCACCACATGTTCGCGACTGGTTGTCAGGGAGTGACCTTCATGGTGGTGAAGAGTTCCCGGATTCTGGGAACTAGTCGCAGCCTCATTATGGTCACCGCAAATTTTTCAACATGTTGAAACATTGGTGGCAATTCGAATGAAGCTGCCATGGAGAGAAGCGAGAATTCTCATGCTGTAGATGGATCGGCAGGAAGTCCTAGTGGGTTGCCAGAAGATCGAAGGTTCTTGTAGGTTCTTGTAGGTTGTAGCTGGTGCTGACCGGTGAATTTCTTTGGCTCATTGGGGGAAAAAAACGTAAGCAGTAGTTTTCACCGTGTGAATTTCAGACAGCGTTCCCCCCGCTTGCCCTGTCCCCAGCCTGCGATGTGTTTGTGTGTGTGTGTGTGCTTCACTCTGACAGTCACCAAACCAGTTGCCAGTTTTTCAGGCGACTTGACAATCGCCGGCAGTCGCCTGAAAAATCGCCTAAGTGAGACAGGCCCATAAGGCTACATTTCATTAACATTCCTGATTAGTTGTTGCAACTGCATGGTGACACTTGGTGTGTTTTGGTCACCAGTCCCCATTCCTTTGTACTTCTACATTTTGTATTGTTGTTCCATTTAAATAAATTGTTTTTCCTTTCTAACCAAAAAAGTAGATAATCTTGCATCTTGAAGAGTCAACGGTCAAAAGTGTTTTATTGTCATATGTAGTGAAGCAGACCAATGACATCCCTATTTGTAGCATCACAGCAGGTTTGTAAACATAGTGCTCCATAGATAGCATAATGAACAAACAAAACAAAGTAAAGAAAAAAATATATATATTGCAATGCAAAACATAGGCCAAAGCCATTAGTGCAACCAAGGCAGTTCATAGGTTAGTTCAGTGTTCAATAGCTTGATGATTGTTGGGAAGAAGCTGGGCCTGAACCTGGATGTTACAGTTTTCAGACACATACCTTCTTCCTGGTCGCAGGAGTGAAATGTGAGTGTGGCCAAGTAGATGTGGGTCCTTGATGACGCTGGCTGCCTTTTAGAGATCGTACCTCCAATAGATCCCTTCGAAGGTGAGGAGGTCAGTACCCTTGATGGACCGGGCAGTGTTCACTTTTCATAATCTCCATTCCTGGGCGCCCGAGTTGCCAAACCAGGCCATGATACAACCAGTCAATATGCTCTCTACCGTATACCTGTGGAAGTTTACGATAGTATTCATTGATATACTGAATCTCCTTAATTCTCTTAGGAAGTAGAGGCATTGATGGACTTTCTTTATGATTGCATCAATGTGCTGGGTCCAGGACAGATCTTCAGAGATATGCACGCCCAGGTACTTGAATTTGTTGCCTCTCTCAACTACCAACTCGTCAATGAAGACAGGTTTGTTGATCCTCGACCTTCCTCTTCTAAAGTCAGCATTCAGCTCCTTAATTTTACTGACAATTAAAGCAAAGTTGTTGTTGTTCTGGCAACATCATTCAGATGATTGATATCCCTCCAATACGCTGACTCATCATTCCCTGTAATAATTATCATCTTTATTATTATTTTCACACATTATACTACATCGGCCAATTTTTTGCTCACTCACTTAATCCTTTGCAAATCTGTGTGCCCTCCTCACACTAACCTTTGAGTCATCAGCAATTGAAGTTACTGTGTACTTACTCCCTTCATCCAAGTTATTAACATAAATTGTAAATTGCTGAGACCCTAGCGCTGATTCTCTGCAGCCATTAATTATTCATTGCCAACCCACTTATTCTGACTTTCTGCTTTCTGTTAGTGAATATAGTTGATAAAACTGGCCAGGATTCCATATAAATTAATGGCACTTGGATGAAGTACCATAAGACAGTTCATGCCTTAAGACCCATGCCCCAGCCAGGAGATGGAACTCTTGGGGTTAGTAGAGAGAATGAATAAAGGAAGCATCCAGAAATATGTAATATATCTACAGAAATAGATTTGTGAATCTATATGTGTAAAATTACATTGTGGAGTATCTGCACACATAAGTACTTGCATCAAATTATGCTGACATTTCATATCAACATGGTACAGTGGCGCAGCAGTAGAGTTGCTGCCTTACAGCACCAGATACCTGAGTTTGATCCTGACTGCGGGTGCTATCTGTATAGAGTTTGTATGTTCTACCCATGACCCCATGGGTTTTCTCTTGGTGCTCTGTTTTCTTCCCACATTCCAAAGATGTGCAGGTTTGCAGATTTATTGGCTTGTAAATTTGTAAATTGTCCCTAGTGTGTAGAATAGTGTTAGCAGGTGCAGACTCAGTGGGCCAAATGGCCTGTTTCTGCACTGTATCTCTAAACTAAACTAAACTAAACTGAGAGGCCAAAGCCAATTGGAGGAACAGCATCTCATATTTTACTTGGGGCATCTTGCAACGCAGCAGTATGAGTATTGATTTCTCTAACTTCTTGTATTCCCTCTCTCTCCATCCCTCCCCCACCGTCGTTGTACTAGTTTTACCTTCGTCCTGTCTGAATATTTGTTGTCACATATTCCGCAGCCAACAATGGCCTATTGTGTGCCCCACATTTCCTTAATTATTGTTGCTTTTTGCATATCTTCCATTCATGTCTTCGAAGTACCATCTATATCTCTCGTTCCCCTTTCCCCTGGCTCTCAGTCTGAAGAAGGGTCATCCCGAAACATCACCTATTCCTTTTCTCCAGGGATGCTGCCTGACCCGTTGAGTTACTCCAGATTTTTGTGCCTGTCTTAAGGTAAACTAAACTCTATTGTTCTGAAGAGAAATGTAAAGGGCCTGTCCCACCAGCATGCAACTCCATGCGATGAGCGCGACCTAACGTGGTCGCTTGAGCCGTCCGGCGTCGCGTGGCCGGTCCCACTTCGATCACCGGAGCTGTGCGGAATTGTGCGGAGTTCGTCCCGACATCGCGCGGGGCTCCGAAAAACTGACTATGTTCAAAAATTCCGCGCGGCAACGGCTTGTCGGCTCGTAGTCGCCTCGATGCATTACACACCGCCTCGACGTCGTGCCTCCATGAACCTATCTGTAGGTGCCCCCGTGACCCTCTATGTGTGTGGCTCCATGGCCCTCTATGTGTGCGCCTCTGTGCCCCTCTCTGTGTGCCCCTCTCTGTCCTGGCGAACTTACCTTAAGACTTCACTCCAAGTTCGCCTCACTTTGCGCCGCGTTGCGCCACTCACCTGACCTCCGCGCGGCCCTCGCTGTCGGTTTGGTCACGCTTGCCGCATGCAGGCGCATGCTGGTGGGAACAGCCCTGTACAGGGGATCACCTGACCTCCGCACGGCCCCCGCTTCTAGTTTGATCGCGCTCATCGCATGGAGTCGGATGCTGGTAGGACAGGCCCTTAAGGTCAATGATGGCAGAGTGTTTTTTGCTTTCACTGTGCACGTAGCAATGAAGGGATGGTATCATGACTAAGTCCAGGTTTTGCAGGGATGCTAGATAATGCGGAATGTGTCTTCACTTTCTGCTTTATGTTGTGAAGTGCATCAATGGGAACTCATTTGAAAGTCATCCTCTGGTGTGGATAAAGTGTGAGGAAGTGGAAACATGAGAAGGAGCATCAGTGTGAATCCTTGCATAGCAAACACTGCAAAACAGCTAAACATTAAAGACCACCAATAATTTAATATATTTATGACAACACTGAGGACAACCAACATCTGATTTGAATATTTATGCCGTCGCCCAAGCAGACTACTTGCGTTTTTTGCATGTAAGTAAATTATGTGTTTAAATTCATCACCTGGGTATTTAAGCAATTGAGGACAGACTAAAGAAAGCAGGGGGGGGGGGTGGGGGGTGGAATCACAATAACTGTATGGAACCAAAGGTCATACGGGTAGCATAATTGCACAGGACTGCAAAGAACAAGTATAATTATTTTGTGTTTTGCTGCCTTATCTGTTCAACTTGAGGTTTCTGATGTCATCTTTCACCAGGTTAGGGGAGTTGTGCTGAATGCTATTAGTCAGTTAGTCACTTTTCCCTGAAAGAAGCTACTGGTGGTGCAGCTAACACTGTGGTGTAACAATTGAGAACAGCGGTCATATTGTGAAAAATGTTTTCTAGTGATAATTGAAAGGTGGGTTAGTCAATGCGAGTTCAGTCTCAGATCAGAAAAATATGGCTAATTTCAGGTTTACACTTCCATTTATTCGTTACTGTGTTAAGTTAAGCATGGTAATGGTTATATTAGTAGACTAAATGGTTATATTAATAATGAACAAAGGAATAAAAGTGCTATTGATAGTAAAGCAAAATTTGGATGAGGACCATCATAACGATTGCAATCTTCTTACTATTTACTTGAAGGACTTTTTTTTTATACTAGTACTGCTTCCTGGGCCAATAGTCTGAAGAGTTGGAGAAGTGATAAGCAGAAGGGAGAGTGAGTTGAACACAACCCAATCGGGCTTCACCTGGGTCCAACTAGATTTGGTGATGTAAAACTAAATATTTCTCCACTATATCCATTCATGCTGATGAATGTTGGACTTAAGGAAATGAGGAGAAGGACCATGCAGTTAGAAGAGTAAGTAAGATGAAAGAAAACAATAGCTTCAATGGCGATTAGATCAACCGGAGTGAAGCCAAAATAATGTTTGCATTGTTGGAAAAGAGAGATTTTTTATAATTAGTGAAGGGCCTCAGGGCCAATAGTTGGGATATTGAAACACAGTGAACATGAAGTAGGAGGGAACATTATTGCTGCGCTGGGAGAAAATGTAGCAGGAAGGTGGAAAGTAATATAAATGGTGAGACACTCATCCATATTTGGAAATTAATACTGAACTGGTAGATGTCAATGTGATCACCCACTATACCCACATGGACATTACAGCCAGATGGTCATTTTGTAGGTAAATATGAAAAGGGGCAACAATATCTGATTCACTGACAGAGCCCACATAACTCTACAAGGTTATCATGGTAGTCTTATAAGAAATTTCAAAGTGGTTGAATCTGGCAGGACCAAATACTTATGCGAAAAGTTTATGTACACCTGTTCAAGAGCAGGTAAATCCGATTAAAGTTTAAAAAACAAACTATTATCATAAGCACTTATAGTAAATAATACGAAGAGTGGGAAGGTTATATAAGACCCTTTACTCAATGAACTCTGCACTTATATCAAAGTTATTGACAAGGAGAATGTTTCTCACACTGTCAGCTGGGCCAGAATTGAACAGACATATTTAATGTCAGAGCGAGGTCCAAGAAAAGCAGTGACATTTAGTAACTGCTACAGTTCTTGGCAATTTTGGCAGAAGTCAAAGCCCTGCTTCAGTTGTGCCTTCGATCAAAGCCTGTCTGATGTGTTTACGGGAAGGTGCTGCGTTACTCCAAACTGCCAATGGCCTACTTAATGATAAGACCTTTGCAATTGACTGCAGGGTGTAAAGAACCAGTGAAATGGGTACAAAATGCTGGAGTAACTCAGCGGGACAGGCAGCATCTGGGTGACGTTTCGGGTCGATACCCTTCTTCAGTGAGATGGGTGTTCTGCAATGATCACAAGTGGTAATGCCAGATGATGGCTTAGATTTATCAAGCTCTGGTGTACAGTGTTAGAACCTGAATTTATAATGTTCCATATTTTATGGGGAAATTGGGGCACTTATCTTGGAACATTTAAACAATGGATAAGGCAGGTTTGGAGGGATATGGACCAAGCGCAGGCAAGTGGGACTAGTGTACCTGGGACATTGTTGGCCGGTGTGGGCAAGTTTTGCCGATGGGCCTGTTTCCATACTGTATCACTCTATGACTACTTACATGTGTAGTAATGGCAACAGGAAAGAATACACCGGAAAAGTAGGAGCCTATGGGCAAATTTGGGTCCACTGTTCAAATATGGATGTTTTGAAGTCTGGTCAGCATTTTGCTGGTGTTTGCTTGGATGTGCCCTCACTTTGGACTTGTCATGGGATTTAGCAAGAAGATGTGAAGTTTCAGCAATTTATAGCACCCACCCTGAAATCAACAACCCACAGACAGTCTGAAGAAGGGTCTCGACCCGAAACGTCACCCATTCCTTCTCTCCAGAAATGCTGCCTGTCCCGTTGAGTTACTCCAGCTTTTTGTGTCTACCAACTGACAGACATTCCCTGTTCTTTTCAGAAGATTTGGTTCATGGCACAGATTAGTTTAAAAACATCATATGAAAACTTTTTTATCCAGTTTTTTTATTGTTAAACTTTTAACAATATAAGCAAGGGAAAGGTCCTACATACCTGTGTAGTAATGGCAACGGGAAAGAAGATAGTGGAAAAGTAGGAGTGATCTTACGCAGATCAAAAATAACAGATCTTCCAGTCGTTATTTCCAGTTTATTTGGTTATTTATTGAAGTAGTTGTACAGACAAAGAGATGAACGTACCGGGTTCTTCTTATTCCCACACAAGTTAGAGCTATCTGTCTCCCCGATCTGGTGAGAACTGTGAACTCTCCACCTCCTGTGCTTGGTCTGAATCACTCCCTGTCTCCTAAGCCCATATGTTACGCCCCTCTATACATCAAATGACCGCCCCAATTGTCCAAAATAATACTGCTAAAAATATCTTGACAATATAATATAATATGCTAACAGTAGCTAGCGTAAACATAAATGGTTCCTACAGAGATGTTGGGCAGGCTAGCACAGGAGCAAAAATACACAGAATATTTTACCCAGACTAGGGGAATCCAGAACCAGCAGACAGAGGTGAAAAATTTAATAGGAACACGAGAGACGGTGGTGAATGTTTGAAACAAGATGGCAGAGAATGTAGTTGAGGCAGGCACTATCACAATGTTTAAAAGGCATTTGGTTAGATACATGGAAAAGAATGGTTTAGAGGGATATGGGTCAAGGTGGGACTAGTGTATTTTGGGGCTTGGTCAGTATAGGCAAGTCAGGCCAAAGGGCCTGTTTCCATGCTGTACGTCTGGATGCTCAAGATATATGAACATTATTGAGGCTAGGACTTATTCTGCACCCACCCCTCGCTAAACCTTCCATTCATAATTCCACTGTGGTGTGGAAGGCCGTGTTGTCATACAGGGCCTTGTCATGAGGGAAAACGCGACTTCTAGACTGCAAGTCCCTGCTGAGCATTATGTATCAGCATTCACATTAATCAAGTTTGTTCAAAGGCCATCAGTGAGCTTGGGCAGCTTTCCATTGACCAGAAATTTTGCACCATTAACTTTTATAACAGGAGTGGATATATATATATATATATCCACAAGTGAAATAAAATAAAATGGAAAGGAATGGGAGCATGTGCTTTCTTTACTGCCACAAAATTCTATGAATTCATATAATGCATATTGGATAAAAATATTGTTTACTAGACTAAGTGGGGCCCTTTGGGTCCCAGTCACACGGGAGGCCTGGTCCCCCAACGCAACCCATTCCCCAACGCAATATTCCACCAATCACCCATTCCCCATTAGCTTGATTAATTGACTCCACATCCATGATCCACCTATCAATAATATTCTGTACACCTCATCTCTGCTTACGTGGTTTATTTTTCTCTTGCATACAGATATAAAAATATGCAAACCCCACCACAGTTCCACCAACAGCTATTCATCCAAGCCAGCAACATCATCCAAGTTGCTACAGTAAACATTTGCTTTTCTCTCTATATTCTGTCCACAGTCCACCTGGAAGGATTCTTCATCAACTTCATGATTTGGATCATGAGGAGACATCCTTGTTGCATTCTCGCCGGCCTTTAACTTGTACATGTGCATTGAATACATTCGGCACAAAGTCTGGCACAGAATGTAGCAGTCACAACTCTCACAAGGATATGGGTAATAATCTGTGATGCACTGCCTAAAATTTCACACAAGTTTCACCGAGGAGCAGAATCCCTTTGTTAATATGGATGGTTCCATCTGTGGATGATTACTGTCATCCTGCAGAGGGCTGTGTTCTTTTTATCTTGCCTGTCATGCTGACCTTCATGCTCGCTGTAGAGTGAGGGGAAACATTTATTTAAAGGTAGTAACACAGGAGGAATCCTTCCTCTTCTTTGGGGCTAAGGTTGCAGCTGAATTAATTGGTTGATTACACTCAATCATCTTGCTAAAGCAAGATGCCTGAAGCATTAGCATTGCTGAGGGTGCGGCAAAATAATTGTTGATAAATCTCTGCCATGGGCACAGTATCTTGTTGAGAGTCTGCCTTTGCCCCCCTCTCCTTCCTTTCATATTTCCTGCTTCTTCATACTCTCTCATCGTTCTTTCAAAAGTGTGCAACTCTCGGAGAAAGCCCAACAAGCACATGTGATGGAACTGATTTTAGCAGGAGATTTTAATAGAGAGAGAAAATAAAACATTTTCACTCCCTGCACAGAAACATCAACAAAATTTAGGAATATTGCAAAAGCACTTGCATCAATCGCACCGACTTCTAAAATACATCATCTAAACACTGAAATTAATTCTTCATGAGCTTTTAAAGGCAGCCTCAAAAATGCCTCAAAAAGACAGCCAGCATAATCAGAGACTCACACTACCTTGGCCACACACTAATTTCACCCCTGCCATCAGGAAGAAGGTGCAGGAGCCTGAAAACTGTAACGTCCAGGTTCAGGAACAGCTTCTTCCCTACAGCCATTCGGCTATTAAACATGACAACATCATATACTGTAAGCTCTGAACTACATAAACTAGTATTGTTATTACACTATAATTGTGTTTTTTGTGTGTCCGTTTGTGCACGTGTGTATACTATATACTGTATAATCTATATATAATGTGTGTATTTGTGAGTATGTGTATATATACACACACTGAACTTTTTCTTTCTCACTCGTTCACAGTGTACCATGTTTCACAGTGTATTATGTTTATCCGAGGTCATCCTACTCGGCCCCTCCAACTCCATCAAAACAATAACAGGCAGCCTTGGAAGCCTAACCTCCTTAGTCAAACCGCACGTCAAAAACCTTGCCGTGATATTTGACTCTGCATTAAAGTTTGACAAGCAAGTCAACTCTGTGGTAAAAGCTAGTTTCTTCCAACTTCATACCATAGCTAAAATCAAACCATTCCTCCAATTCGATGACCTTGAAAAAAATCATCCACGCATTCATCTCATCCCCCTTGAATACTGCAACTCCCTATACACTGGCATCATCCCTGTCCTGTCTGCAATTGGTTCAACACGCCGCAGCGAGACTTCTGACGGGTACCCGTAAAAGGGACCACATCACCCCGATTCTGGCCTCTCTCCACTGGCTCCCAGTACAGTACAGTATCAACTTCAAGCTCCTCTTATTCATATACAAAGAACTTAATGGGCTTGCCCCCTCCCCCCCCATATCAAATATCTTCTAACCCACCATTCTACCTCCAGGTCCCTCAGGTCGGCCGACTTGGGGCTACTGACTATCCCGCGGTCTAGGTTTAAGCTCAGGGGTGACCACGCTTTTGCAGTTGCAGCACCTAGACTATGGAACAGCATCCGTCTCCTCATCAGAACTGCCCCCTTTAAGTCGAGGCTCAAAACCTATTTCTACTCTCTAGCGTTTTTGAAGCCCTCTGACAGGGCGCTGTAAACAGTTTATGTATGTATTGTTAGCTCTGTGTATCATTGTATGTAGCACATTAGTACCTGCACTGATGTACAGCACTTTGGTCATCGTGAGTTGTTTTTAAATGTGCTATACAAATAAAATTGACTGATTGACTGACTAAATATTCTGCTGTGCTGCTGCAAGTAAGAATTTTATTGTTCTATCTGGAACATATGACAATAAAACACTCTTGACTCTCTCTCTTGACTTGATTAAGATATCATATCCTTTTTATTACTATATTAGGTTATGTGTGGTTGGGACAGGCCATTAGCTGGTGGGTGGATTTCAAAATCGACATAAATTGCTCCTAAATAGCACTATGTATGGATTTTCCTCATTATTTCAAAGTTTTGCATGTTGCTGTTGACTGGTAGATATGTGCATCCAAACGATTTTGCTTGGTTTAGCTCTGCAATTATATACGCTTGTGAAAGTCAGGCAGTTTCCTGCTTGAAATCGAATGCAGTGCATGAAGAACATGGAGCAATTCTGCATCGTATTGCACTTTGTCAGATCAATCACCGAATTGCGGAAGCCTTACTTTTGTCATTCTGTGAATTGAAAGTGTATTCCATTTCACAGCATTGCTTGTCCTTACTTTCACAGAATGCATACTCAAAATAAATGAGAATGATTCCTGTCCTTCAATATAAAAAGTATTATTACTTCACTCAAAATAAAATGAATGGTTGTAAAATAATTACACATCCTAGCAAGTTTATTACCCAGCTAATGCATATGACAGTAACACAATATTACCAACTTTGATTCAACATCCATTTGTTTTCTATCTCTACAATGTGCAAAAAGGCTGATACATCACTGCTCTGGTTGAATTCTTGATGATGGTATTAGATGCTTATGGGATGATTTAACCCGATTTAATGTTGTAGACGTTAAATGAATGCTGTCATAGTCACAGACACATCTTCTGTGACACATCACAGGATTTTGTTCAGTTTTCCATGTATCAGATGAATTTCTGGGTGCAACATAAATCAGATACAAAATTTCTAAAAAGAATAAACTATATTTTTATTCTGTACGCTTACATTTTTGGATAGATTTGAGTGCTTGTCACACTTTAACGTTAAATGAAATTAGATTGGTATAGCTGATAATGCCACTTATCATAATTAAATAGATGATGTTACAGGCAATACAACAACATCAGTGAGATAGATATTACATGGAGAAGGCAATATTATTTATAGAAGATTTGGACTATCCTTTGTATGAATATTTGTTTTTAACTTAGTATTGCTTTGACAAGACCTTACTAAGTAGACATATTTTTGTTTGGGTGTGAGGACAAAGATGTCTCTATGGAAATCCCTTTGTGTGTGTGTGTGTGTGTGTGTGTGTGTGTGTGTGTGTGTGTGTGTGTGTGTGTGTGTGTGTGTGTGTGTGTGTGTGTGTGTGTGTGTGTGTGTGTGTGTGTGTGTGTGTGTGTGTGTGTGTGTGTGTGTGTGTGTGTGTGTGTGTGTGTGTGTGTGTGTGTGTGTGTGTGTGTGTGTGTGTGTGTGTGTGTTATGCTGTCAGCAGACAGATTGTATAATCAAGTGTACACATGTATAGGACACCTTGCTGTTCGAGTATACACTATTATTCAAAGCTCTTGTGTCTAACTCTTACTGGCAGTAGAAATTACCAGCTCGTTCAGCAACATCTAAGTTTCACCACAGGATAATCTCAATCATGATTCGCAAAATAAAAAAGTGCATGATCCTAGGTCACAGCTGGGCACAAAGAGCGAGTTATTACAAGTGTAAGTCCTTATGTGTGCGCTCAATTTAAATAGGATTTTAGATAAAGTTTGTGAGACTAATCTGCCACAGAGATCCCCGCGAGTAGGCATGGAGTAGGCACAGAGGTGCAGCAGTAGAGTTGCTGCCTTGCAGTGTTTACATCATCAGAGCCCCGGGTTCCATCACGACTATGGGTGCTGTCTGTATGGAGTTTGTACGTTCTCCCAGTGACTGCGTGTGTATTCTCCGAGATCTTCGGTTTCTTCCCACACTCCAAAGACCTACAGGTTTGCAAGTTCATTGGCTTGGTTTAAATGTAAATTGTCCCAAGTGTGTGTAGGATAGTGTTAATGTGCGGGGATCAATGATCGATGCAGGCTCGGTGGGCTGAAGGGCCTGTTTCCGCGCTGTATCTCTAAACTAAACTAAACTAAAATTAATGGACATCTCTGGCCTGAAGTCTATAAAGGAGCTGTCCCATTTGGGCGACCTAATCCGCGGGTTCTGGCAAATTTTCCCTCAACTCATACTCACGGCATGGTCGACACAAAGTCGTAGCAGGTCTTTGTAACTCTCCTTCATGCTCGAAAGTAGTCCCTGTGTACTCGAGGCCTCAGCTGGGCCACGGCGTATTTTTCAACATGTTGAAAAATGCCTGCGAGTAAAAAAAGGTTGCCATGGAAATAATCAATACTTTTTTTACTCGTAGGTTTAGTCGTAGTAGGTCCTAGTATGTTGGCATGTTAGTCGTAGGTAATCGAGGGTAGTCGAAGGTTTAGTAGGTCGTCGATAGTCATCATCATAGTTGGAGGGAGGTCGAAGGAGATCGAAGGAGGTCATCTTCACTCTCCACTATTCGGTGTCCAATATAGTCGAAGGAGGTCTTCTACGTAGTCGAAGGAGGTCTTCAACATGACATTTTTTCAAACTCTTCTAAACTCGCCAATTAGGTCGCCCAAGTGGGACAGCCCCTTAACTCAGCCTTCCATTCAGCACAGCACAAGCCCACAGAAATGCTGCCTCCACTGGTGAACTCCTCATGAAGAATAAAAAGGCAGTGCATACTTTCAGGCTGGTAAATCTACCCACTGAACCCTTGGTTAATTTGGGGGAAAGGCCAATAGGACCATTGAAATAAATGGGAGAAATCAACTAGCAAGAGCAAAAAAGTCTTATTTGATTTAAGTAATAGCACTAAAATAGTTTAATCATCCTTTTGCTCTTTTTTATGTTTAATTTATCATTTCAATGGCTTGACAATATTTTATCATTTTTGACAATTAAATAATTTTCAAAATTTGTGACTGTCCGTCAAAATAAATAGTAAGATTAAATGAGAACTTACCAGTTCGAAGTTTGATCCTTATTTTATGAGGAGTTACGTTGAGGGATTACATGAAGAAGCCCCGCCAGGCGCATGCGCGCCATACTTCAAAGTAGCGGCGTGAAAACACAGAAACATATATAGCCGAAGTAACATAGTAAGACTAGAACTACCAGATGATCTCTTAGATTATGAGGGTGGGAGCGGAGGGCACGTAATCCCTCAACGTAACTCCTCATAAAATAAGGATTAAACTTCAAACTGGTAAAGTCTAGTTTAATCTTACTATTTTACTTCGGAGTCACGTGAGTGACTACGTGAAGATTTCAAAGCTCTGTGTTTACATGCCGTAGATGCACTCCATACGACAATCTGCTTCGGTTGACACAGTAGTGAATAAATAATATATTGAACATTGCTTCAAATTATTCAATAACTATTTTTAATAATAATAATAACAAAAATCAGTAATAACCCATCTATCCCAGAAGGAAATTACAAACAATGATATAAACAAAGCAAATGAATTAAATGAATTAAATGAATACAGAGTCTTTTCAAGATGGCGGCGCACACAGTTGCAGCGGCTTTATGATCTCCTGGTCAGTGCTTTGTGTTTTTTGTGTATGTGTGTGTGTTGTTTTGTGCTCTGTGTACTTACTGTCGGGCGGACAGGATCTACGGCTGTCAGGATCTTCTTAGGATTGGAGCCGGTCGTGAACGGGGGGTTACCGCCGAGTTTGTCCGCTCACACAAGATCCCGGCGGACATAGCGAGGAGCCCCGACTCTCCGTGGATTACCATCCCCGCAGGGAGGATGCGAAGACGGCGCAGAGAGAAAAGAAAAAAGCGAGGCTGCAGGGTCGGCGTGTTGGCCAGGCTACGGAGGCAGCCACTGAAACCACCACTTCCAGCCTGCTTCTCACGAACGCCAGATCCCTGGCTAACAAGATGGACCAACTGAGGCGACAGACTGCAGCTATTAACGCCGTGAAGGACAGCTGTATCCTGTTGATCACGGTGACCTGGCTTCATTCATCCATTCCGGACTCTGCTATCGAGCTAGCAGGCTACACAGCACAGCGTCATGACAAGACAAGAGACTCTGGTAAGAGCAGAGGTGGAGGGCTCTGTGTGTACGTGAACAACCTGGTGTACAAACACAGTGATTGCAGACAGTCACTGCTCCCCAGACCTGGAGTATGTGACTGTTAAATGCAGGCTCATTTATCTCCCTAGAGAGTTTACTGTTGTCATGATAACTGCTGTGTACATACCACCGGAACTCGGCTATCGGACATTTGTACGGTAGCACCAGCAGTCAACAGAGCATATATCCGGACGGTGTTCACATCAGTGCAGGGGACTTTAATCACGCGGAATTGAAGAAAATGCTCCCCAAATTCTACCAGCATGTTAAATGTGCTACAAGAGGAGCTAACACACTAGACAAGGTCTACTCCGACATCAAGCTGGGCTACAGGGCTAGACCACTACCACACCTGGTCAGTCGGACCATATGCTTTTAATTCCTGCATATGCCCCCCTCAGGAAAACCGCTCATCCCATCCCAAAGACCATCACAACCTGGCCTGATGGTGCATCTCAGCAGCTGCAGGACTGCCACGACAGGACCAACTGGGATGTGTTTGAACACCGGGACCTGGAGTTGTTCACAGACAGTGTACTGTGTTATATAAAAAATTGCATGGACACGGTCACAGTGGACAAACAAATCTGGGTCTACCCCAACCAGAAGCCCTGGATGACCCGGGATGTCCAGCAGCTGTTAAAAGAGAGGAACACTGCTTTAGGTCTGGCGATAGGGCTTTATACAGCACGGCCTGAGCTAACCTGAAGAGAGGCATCAGAGATGCCAAGTCAGACTACAGGAGGAAGATAGAGGATCACCTGGACAGTAACAACAGTAGGCAGGTGTGGCAGGGGATCCAGTATCTCACCAATTATAAGACAAACCTTGGAGCTGCTGAGGGTGACGCCTCGTTGGCAGAGGAGCTGAACCTCTTCTTTGCTCGCTTTGATGTGGAGCCACCCGAGACAGCCACAACACACCATATGGTCCACAGTAGCCTAACCCTCAAAATAAAAGAGCATGAGGTGAGGCGCACGCTGCGGGCCATCAATCCAAGGAAGGCTACTGGACCCGACGGCGTCTCTGGACGCGTGCTGAAGGACTGCGCAGACCAGCTGGCTGGAGTCTTCACGAGGATTTTTAACCAGGCTCTGGCCCAGTCCACTGTCCCACCCTGTCTGAAGTCTGCAACCATAGTCCCCTTGCCCAAAATACCCCACATTTCCAGCCTCAACGACTACCGGCCAGTCGCACTCACACAAGTGGTGATGAAGTGCTTTGAAAAACTGGTCCGGGGTCATATCACATCACTCCTGCCCCGAAGCTTTGACCCCCACCAGTTTGCATACAGAGCAAATAGATCTACAGAGGACACTGTAGCCACAGCTCTCCATGCTGCACTGTCCCACCGGGAGCAGCGGGGAAGCTAAGTGCGAATGCTCTTTGTGGACTACAGCTCTGCTTTTAATACTATCCTTCCCCACAAACTGGTGGACAAACTGGGGGACTTGAGACTTCCACACTCCACCTGCATGTGGATAAATAGCTTCCTATCGGGCCGCAGCCAGAGAGTCAGAATGGGCCATCACACATCCACGGCCCTCAGCCTCAGTACCGGCTCTCCACAGGGTTGCGTGCTGAGCCCCCTGCTCTACACCATCTACACACATGACTGCACCTCCGCCCACCACAGCAACACCTTTGTCAAATTTGCGGATGACACTACGGTGATGGGGCTCATCTCTGGGGGGGGACGAGTACGCCTATCGGAATGAGGTGGAGCAGCTGACAGTGTGGTGTGGAGAAAATAACCTGCTCCTGAACACCTTAAAGACCAAGGAGATAATAATAGACTTCAGGAAGAACAAAACGTACCACTAATCATCAGAGGGGACTGTGTGGAGAAGGTGGCGGATTTCCGCTTCCTGGGAATCCATATTGAGGAGGACCTGACGTGGAGCGTGCACACCTCTATGCTGCTGAAAAAGGTCCAGCAGAGACTGCACTTCCTGAGGGTGCTCAGGAAGAATAACATCACACAGAGACTGCTGCTGTCCTTTTAACGGTGCTCCATTGAGAGCATCCTAACATACTGTGTATGCGTGTGGTACACCAGCTGCACAGCGGCTCAGAGGAAAACGCTCCAGAGGGCCATTGACAACGCCCAGAGGATTGTCGGCTGCCCTCTCCTTACCTTGGAGGACTTACACAGTTCCCACTGCATCAAAAAATCCTAGAATATTATAAAGGACATTTCCCAACCCGGACACTCCCTGTTTGAACTGTTGCCGTCAGGCAGACGGTACAGATCTACAAGGACAAGGACAAACAGACTTAAAAACAGTTTTTACCCCACTGCTATAAAGGCACTAAATGTAGCCGCCAAGGAACGCGGGGACTAAGAGACTGTGGTTGGTACACTGTGAAATCGACAGAAGGATGTAAGGTTGGGTGTTTATGCGTGCTATTTTCATATTTCATATTTATTTTAGTTGTTTATCTTTTTAATATTTTACCTTGTATGTATCGTTAGCTTTTATGGTTTGAATGGTGCACTGACTCACACTTTTAAATTTTGTTGTACATGGTTCATGTTACAATGACAATAAAGAAACTATTCTATTCTATATTCTATAAATGGAACCCAAAACAGCATGCCCAAACCGTGGCACTGTCTGTACAGGTTTATCATAGAACTGTGAGAAAGTTGATTCTCTAGACCATCCTGCGGCTGCGAGGATTTGGTCTAGCGACATGTCCTGAGCCTTCGCCGCGGATGTGGAAGCCGCCCTGGTGGAGTGAGATTTAAACACATGAGTGTCGACTCCAGCACAATTGAGAACCTGACCAAAAATCCTAATGTTTCAAACACATTTTTGGTTTCTGCAACCGACTCCTCAGCTGACTCTTTAGTGTTGCTGATAATTAAGATATCATCTACATAAGCCATGACAATGTGATTACGGGCCATCAATAGCCTCAGCACAGGTTTTAACAATTTAGTAGCCTAGGTGCTGAACTTAATCCATTAGGAAATGCTTTGTATTGCCACAGCTGTCCCATCCAATTAAATTTCAAATACCTGCGATGATGAGCATGAATTGGCACTGAATAATACGCATCTTGCAAATCAATAGTTGCCATATAACAACCTTGTGAGACCAGCTGTTTTGCAGTAACGAAGGTGTCCGTTTTAAAATGTCTATAGAGAACTGAAGAATTTAAGTGAGTGAGGTCCAGAATTACTCTACAACCCCCATGTTTCTTAGGTCTGGGGAATATATTAGACACAAATTGTTGAGGGTGAGTAATGGTTTTCTCAATCACTCCTTTTTGGCATAAATTCTTAATCTCATCGTTAACCTGTTCAGTCTTTGGAGCAGAAAACACCAACATTTTATTTGGCTTGTGCTGCTGAGGTTGATCTATCCCTGAGATAAACTCAATGGTAGAACCTGACACAGTATTTAGTATAAACATATCACATGTTATACTGCACCATTAGTTGTAAAACAATTGTAATCTATCTCCAATAGGAGGTTGTGCATCAGAACCTTTAACAAAAGTTTGCAGTACCTCTGCAGTTGGCCTGTAAGCCTGCTGTCTGCTCATATTGGGGTTGAAGATGCCCTGTCTTGGTGGGTAACCTCGTTGTCCCAGTAGCCTCCCCCTGCTCAGTCCAACACCTGGATCCGACCTTTGGTACACAAACCCAGGTTTGCGAATAGGTGGCCGTGATATGCTTGGCTTCATCAAACCAATTGTTTTTGCGTCATCATCACTATCACGTATTTGTTTGACAAGGTCCGTTCCAAACAGGAACTCAGGCGTTTGTAATATTTGTCGCCTTACATAGAGCAGCAAACTTTTGATTGAGAGTTGACCTGATAGCGATTTTTCTAATGCAATTTACTTCAAAGAATGCATTGCATAATAGAGCCAACATATCTTTTTGAGTTTGAGTAAGCATGGTCCCTTTGACCATAGTGCCAAATGCAGTAATTGCTGCAGCCACCAGTTGGAGGACATGTTGATGCCGAACCTCCTGTCCTCTCATAGAATGACTCATGGGTGCCCAAATAGCTGGGTTCACCGTAGGCACTTTCAATGACGCACAATTGACAGGTGTTTTGTACTTGTTGGTAGTCTCTTGCATCATAACTTGCTGGAGCTGGTGAGACACTAAATAATTAATATTGTTGGCAAGGTACTCTTCCATTGCCTCACCAGTCCCCTCCGGAATAGCAAAACTCGTTGCAATATCCGGGACACCCGGAGCGTGGCTCTTGTGCTCTGGTGTTTGCACATAAGCAGGGACACCAGACCCAGGGTCGGCTGCATCCGGCCCCGCTTCTCCCAAGTCATATATTAGGGAGGCATCCTCCAGTCCTAAACAAGGCGCTGGAAGGAAATCCCCTTGCTGATAGTCCACATATTCCTCTTTATATGGGCCTTGTTGAACAGCTGTCTGGGGAATCACTGGGCCCTTAGACCCTTGATTTATCAAAGTTTGGAGCATCTTCTCCATATTTTGCATCCTCCCCCACATTCTTTTATTATCTGGAGGGGAGTCACATTCTTCTTCAGACTCGTCTGACAACACGGGTCTGATAGACTTTCTTTTTGCCTTTCAATGGCTATCGGTGGCCTCAGCCCCTTGAGTAACTGGAACTGGTGTGGGACGTTTTCTAATAAAACGGCTGTCGGTAAAACGGCACCTGGTATCAGAACCAGTGTTGCCGCGCTAATCTCCCGACCCGATGGAATTAGTAAATCCGCATCACTGGACCCACGCTTAAAACGAACTCTCCTATCTTACCGCTCCATACCACCAACTCCTACTGACTTCTCGAGCCAGCTTTACGGAGTTAAATACTCCCAGGCAACGTTTTCAAAACCACTTACGTGCGAGTTTACTACTTATCGCTGGTGTAGCTGCGCCCTCCAGTCCGTTCAGTGCGACATGCATGGACGTAATGATGTGCATGCGCCTGGCAGGGCTTCTTCACATAGTAACTCCGAAGTAAAATGGCAGATTTGACTGCAAACAAATTTCCCCCTGCCTTCCTGACTCTCAGTCTGATTGAAGGGTCTCGACTAGAAACATCACCCACGATAACGCCTGACCAGCATCTGCAGTTCCTTCTTATACATAAGCAGAATCTCACCACTGTCAACAATATCCTTGCCACTGCAGATAACGCCTTGCCTTATGAAAGCCCCTGGGGACTCTTGCAGAGGTACCATCAGAAGAAAGCATTTGGACTATGATAGAAGACAGAACATACACCCCAAAGTGCAGATGACTAGTGATCTCAGGCTGTTGGAAATCTGTTCCAGTAATACTTAAATGTGACTATATGTCATTACCTCAGAAGCATCTGCTTCCACTAGAAGTTATTGGGATATACATCATCTAGGCCAAAGATTTGCAGTCTAGTTAAACCAGGTGAATTATATGTTCCCATATTGAGCAAACTGCCTATCAGCCTGAAGATGGACGTTGACCCCAAATGTCACCTTTCAATTTTCTCCAGAGATGCGGCCTGACCCGCTGAATTTAATTTGAGTTTAGCGATACTGCTCAGAAACAGGTTTTTCAGGCGACCCAGTCCGCACTGACCAGCACATAAACACTATCACTTCAGAAACAATTTAGACTTATACCAAGCCAATTAACCTACAAACCTGTATGGCTTTGGAGTGTGGGAGGAAACCAAAGATCTCAGAGAAAACCCACGCAACTCACAGAGAGAATGTACAAACTCTGTGTTACTCCAGCATTTTGTCTCTATCTTTGGTATAAACCAGCATCTGCAGTTTATTTTTATTACTCATTGTATTATCTTCTTTAGTCTTCGGGCAACACCATGGCGCAGCTGGTAGAGCTGCTGCCTCAAAGCGCCATAGACCCTGATTCAATCCTAAACTCAGGTAGTTTGTGTGTAGAGTTTGTACGTTCTCCCTGTGATGGTCTAGGTTTCCTCTGGGTCCTCCGGTTTCCTTCCACATCCCAAAGCCATGTGGTTTTGTAGGTGAATTGGTCTCTGTAAGATTGCACCTAGTGTGTTGGAAATGGATGAGAAAATGTGTGAAAATAGAACTAATGTGCACGGGTGATAGAACGTTGGCATGGACTCATCGGACCCAAGGGCCTATTTCCACGTTGCATCTTTCAATCAATACTGGGTTCTCCCAGGCACTATTCAAGAGATCTTTACTCAAACAGCAGCTTTCTACGATAAAAAGCGAAACCTGTTTTTAAAACAAATCCCTTACTTCAAATAGGGATCAAATCAATTTCCTTCCATTTTGTACTAAAAGAACAAAAAAAAGATTTAGCTAAATAGACTGACAAAGTTCCCAGGTTGGTCTGAATGACTGGATGGAATTTATGCAGCATTGAAAACTTGGCACAAAACTTCCCTCAACTTTAGGAAATCAAAACACTTTCATTCCATGGACTACAGCACATATAAAATGACAAGTTTTATTTTCCCTACCAAGTAATATTGCTTCCAAGGAGGCCAATCATGGCACATTGTACATAACAACCCATTGTTTTGTTCAATGTTCCCAGCATTTTCAGATTTTGTTTCAGATTTCCAGCATCTGCAGTTTATTCAACATTTATCAAAAATTGTCAGAATACATGATGAACTGATGACTATGGACAGCTTCAAAGTAATTACAAGCTCTCATTTTAATCAGGAATTGTAACACATGACTTCCGGTGGCGCCATGTTCTAGGGGAGAACAGCGCCAGATCAGCTCCGTAAAAATCTGCAAAAAAAACGGGGCTAAAGGAGGGTGCTAACGCTACTTACCGCAGGAGATCGATTAAAAACGGCTCCGGTGCGATTGAAGGCTGCGTGACGTCATCAGGCGCGCGACTTTGGTAAGAAATTTAAAATGCAGCCCTCCTCCCCTCCCCCGAAGAAAACGGGCCTAAGAAGAGAGGCTGGTGCCACCAAAGCCTCGGGCTTGAGTCTGACTGCCTCCCAGGAAGAAATCTCACAGAGAAAAGTGGAAATGGAAGAGTTTAAAAATTCCATGATAGGTGAGATGAAGAAACTGGTGAAAGAAATAAAAGATCTGAAGAAGGAATATAAAGATGAATTTAAAGACATGAAGAAAGAATATAAAGATGAAATAAAAAATCTAAAAGCGGAGATTCTGGTGTCTCAGGAGAGAATTAAAGTGGAATTAACAAAAGAAGTTACCGAGACAGTAAAGATTATGATGAGCGAATGGAAAAGTAAGACGGAGGCTGAATTTCAAAACCGATTCTCTGAGATAAACGCCAAGGTTGCTGGGTTGGAACAAATGCTGAATGATAAGATAGATCCTATTACCATTACAATTGACCAACACAATGATACACTTAAAGATTTGGCTGATTTTGCTGTAAAAAGTGCCAAGGAAACTGAGAAGTTACTTGCCGAGAATAAACGCCTCTCAGAACTACTTCGCAAAATAAATGAGAAATGTATTGATTTGGAGGGCCGACAAAGACGTAAGAATTTGCGAATTGTAGGATTGACTGAAGGTTGTGAAGGAAATCAAGATCCACGAAAATTTGTTGCAAAACTCCTAAAAGACATTTTGGAATTGGATGAAGAACCACTGTTGGGCCGTGCCCACAGGGCTTTAAGACGGGTCCCTGGGAGAGGTGCACCACCCAGACAAATGATTGTAAAGGTGGTGTATGATCACGTCTTTGAAGATATGATGAAGATAATAATGAGAAAGAGAAATTTGAAATACGAAGGAAATAACATTAGTATCTTCAGAGATTACCCAGCGGAAGTTGCTAAGAGAAGATCCTTATTCACTGAAACAAGAGGCATTCTACGGAATTTAAAGAATACAGTGGATCTCAGATATGGCTTGATGTACCCAGCAACACTGAGAGTGACCTATGACAACGAGGAACACCGCTTCATTAAGCATACTGATACATTGAAGTTCGCAAAAGGCATACAGAAGAAGGCAGAAGAGGAGGAAACAGACGATGAATCACGGGAGGAAGAAGATGACGACTGAACATTTTGGACTTTTATCATTAACCTGCGGTTATGAATTATTCATTGAGAAAGAGGGAAAATAATGGGAATGTAGTAGTGGTTTGGTATCAATTTGTAGAATTTCAATAATTCCCCTAACATAGTGTTATTTATTATAATACTAATTACAATAGAATAGTAATTAATAAATAGTTTCATGAATAATAGAAATAATTACTAAACCCTTAAAGTTAGTACCCCACCACAATATACACAGTATTCTAGTTGGGAGCTGGAATATTTAACATCTTTTTTAAACACGGAAGTCATTAGATTAATCGCCACGTTAGTGTGGCGTTCACTAGCACACACTACACAATCTATCAGTGTAGTCTTTTTTTTCTTTGGGCACCCTTTTAACACTCTTTTTTCTTTTTTCGCTTATATTTTCTATTTTTTTTAATATATTAAGTATTTGAATTTATGTTATATATTATATGAATGTAATTATGAACAATACCGTATTGTTATTTTAGATAGACATGGATATGGATTATTGAGATTGGTAATTTTCGTCGGATTGACGTTTGGGTGCCTTGTTGAGCTGGAGGGGCCGAGAGGGCTACTCCAAAAAAAACCACCCTAATACTAAAATGCAAGATATGAATTTGAAGACTGGGGATGATGGAATCACTTTTTGTAGTTGGAATGTTAAGGGAATTAATGAACCAATTAAAAGGGGTAAGGTGTTAGCGCAGCTGAATAGATTGAAATCAGACGTTATTTTCCTCCAAGAGACACATCTCAAAAGAGATGATCAATATAGATTAACAGCTAAATGGATTTCAAAGGTATATCACTCTTCATTTATACATAAATCTAGGGGAGTCGCAATAATTATTCGTAAAGGTATACCTTTTAAACAAAGTTCTATAATAGAAGATAAAGAGGGCAGATATGTAATAATTACAAGGGAATTATACTAAAAAAAAAGTAATTCTTATGAATATATATGCTCCTAATTTCGATAACCCATTATTTTTCAAGAAAATATTCAATAATATTCCTATATCCACTCAACATAATTTAATAATTGGGGGCGATTTAAATTGCACTTTGGATAACTACTTAGACAGATCCTCAACAAAAAGGAAAGCTATTTCTAATTCAAGTAAACTTATAAATTCTTTCATTAACTCAACTAACGTTAAGGATATTTGGAGATTAGAGAACCCATCCGGACGAGAATATTCTTTTTTCTCGCCCGTATTCGGAACCTACTCGAGGATAGATTACTTTTTAATAGACTCAAAACTGCTTCCCTATGCATACAATGCAAAATATCACAATATTATTATTTCAGATCATGCACCATTAACATTTAAGATAAAACTAAAAGATATATCTAATAAAACTATGACTTGGAGATTTAATCCTCAGATACTGAAGGACAAGGATTGTTGTAATCATGTGACAGAACAGATTAAATTATTCTTTGAGACAAACGACACACCTGAAATTTCACCATTGTTACTTTGGGATACATTTAAGGCATTCATGCGTGGTGCAATAATATCGGCACAAGCATATTTTAATAAAGAAAACCGAAAGAGGGAACAGAAGTTAGAAATGGAGATAAAACAACTAGACAATGAGAATATAAAACACCCCTCTAAGGAGTTAAGTAATAAAATTGCAATAGCAAAGTATAGACTAAACGAAATATACTCTAATCAAGTCATCAAACTTTATCAACAAACCAAACAAGTGCATTTTGAATTTGGAGATAAACCGCATAAATTGCTAGCACGACAATTAAGAAAATTAGACGATGAAAAAACGATACATGGAATCAGATCAATGCAAGGAAATATACTGACCATACCAAAAGATATTAATGATAGATTTTTACAATATTACCAAAATCTTTACTCATCAAAATTAACAGGACAAACAGATGGAATGGAAACATTTCTAAAAGAATGTCAAATTAAGAGTTTAGATCAGGAAGGGAGACATTTGTTAAATGCTGAAATATCAGTGAAAGATATCGCAGAATCAATTGGTTCGTTAAAGAATGGAAAAGCTGCTGGGCCTGACGGACTGAGTGCAGAATTTTATAAAAAATTTCAAGATCTGATCTCTCCAAGACTACATACAGTGTATAGACATGCATATGAACAAGGAAAATTACCAGACTCTTTAAATGAATCCACAATTACACTTATACCTAAGGTAGATAAAGATCTGGAAGATCCTGGTTCATATAGAGCGATTGCCCTTCTAAATACAGACCAAAAAATATTAGCTAAAGTTTTATCTAGGAGACTAAGTTTGGTGATCTCTAAATTAATACATTATGATCAAACAGGTTTTATTCCAAAACGCTATTCGTCTCATAATTTAAGACGCCTGTTTAATATTATATATTCTAAAAGAATACGAGATACGGAATTAGCAGTCATATCGTTAGACGCAGAAAAAGCATTTGACCAGGTGGAATGGTTATATCTATTTAATATAATGGAAAAGTTTCAATTGGGGGATCAATTTTGTAAATGGGTAAGAATCCTATACTCAGATCCTACTGCAAGAATTCTAACTAATCAAATACTATCAGTTAAATTTAAACTCTTTAGGGGATGTAGACAAGGATGTCCGTTATCGCCTTTATTATTTGCCTTGGCGATAGAGCCTTTGGCGGAAAGAATTAGGTCAGAACCTGAAATATACGGTTATAATACTGACAGAACAACTAATAAAATATCCTTATATGCAGATGATGTTTTGATTTACATCACAAAACCTGAAATTAGTATTCCAATGTTGTTTGATGTTATAAATAAATTTAGTACATTTTCTGGATATAGGATTAATTGGAATAAAAGTGATATTATGCCAATAACTAATATAAATTTAAACATAGTACAACAATATCCATTATCAATAGTTACTGACAAAATTAAATATTTAGGAATTAATGTATCTAAATCTCATAACTCATTAATTAGATCGAATTATCCTCAATTATTAGATAAACTTAAAAAAAATATTTTATATTGGAAAACACTGCCTATATCTTTGATTGGTAGAATAAATGCTATAAAGATGGTTTTTCTACCACAATTATTATATCTGTTTCAAGCTATCCCTTTTTTCCTTCCGAAAACCTTTTTAAAAAAAATTGATAATATTGTTAATAGTTTTATCTGGGATTATAAAAATCATAGAATAAGTAAAAAACATTTATGTAAGTCAAAGATAAATGGAGGATTAGCACTTCCAAATTTTTTATACTACTTCTGGGCAGTACAGATTAAGAATATGAATTTTTGGTGGGTAAATACGGACCTGGAACCAACGTGGCTAAAGATAGAAAAGGAAGATTGTTTGCCTTTCAACATAGATTCAATTATTTTTGCCCCAAAGGAAGTTCAAAAAAAAACTTATAGGGACAATCCAATCATTTATAATAATAGACGTATTTGGAAACAAATAGTCAAGACTTTACATTTAGACAACCTTTCATTTAGATTACCAATTATGAATAACCCATTGTTTAAGCCCTCCACATTGGATGGAGGGTTCAGACATTGGGATAATTTAGGAATTACAAGGGTAGAGCACCTTTATAGAAATGGAAAATTTCTTTCATTTCAGGAATTACAAGATATCTACGGATTGTCTTCACAGCATTTGTTTAGGTATTTCCAAATTAGAGATTATATTAAATCTAATACACAGGATTTTAAAAATAAGGAACCAGGATTATTAGATGAATCGTTTAACTGGCATCCAACCACAGAAAAATTAATAGCTTATATATATAACATCATTATGGATAATGAGAATCCAATAACTGAAACATATCGTCAAGCATGGGAAAATGAAATTGGATCACCTATAACCAAAGAAAATTGGGGAGAAAGTCTACAACGAATACACCGGTGCTCGTTAAATGCTAGACATATATTAATACAATTTAAAGTATTATATAGATTACATTATTCAAAAGCCAAATTAAATAGTATATTTCCTAATCTCTCCTCTATTTGTGATAAATGTAAGAATTTAGAAGCAAATTTAACACACAGTTTTGTTACATGTCCTAAATTGAATTATTATTGGACAGAAATTTTTAAAGTAATTTCTGAAGTTCTTAAGGTTAAATTAGAACCCGACCCAAAGCTAATAATACTGGGAATTCCAGAGGCTAATTTGATATTTACACCAGACCAAAGAAATTTCCTTGATTATTGTTTGATATTAGGGAAAAAAATAATATTGAAATTTTGGAAGGGAACATTATCCCCAACAATTAAAATGTGGGCATCAGAGATGTTGGAGACGTTGCAGTTGGAACGAATCAGATTTGTCCTTTTGGACGAGTATAATTCTTTTCAACAGATATGGTCTCCATATATACAGTATTTAGAGAAGTAGCTGTTCTTGGCATCACGGCTCGACTGACACCCTGCGGGATTTGATGAAAATAATGTATTGGTATACCAGGATATATGCATGTCTTTACTGATATTATTATTTGTAGTTGTTTCATTTATAATATATTTTGTGGCTTTTAATTGATATATATACATAATATGTCTTTTTTCTTTTTCTTCATTTTTTCTTTTTCTTTTATACCAAATAATTATTAAGGAATTATAATTTTATTGATTAATAATGGTATTTCTCTTTACCCACTTTTATTTTCAAAAAAAAAAAAGATAATAATCATTAGAGTACAAATATTGATTTAAGTGGATGTTTATAACTCAGTTTTAAACATTGAGAATTGTTTATTGCTAATAAAAAAATTATTCAAAAAAAAAAAGGAATTGTAACACATGTGCACTCAATAGATTTTGATCTTTACAAAGTCTGTTGCAAAAGATTAAAAAAATGTTTTATGTAAATAGTTTATTCAAGGGGTTCTTCTAGACTCAAACTTTCAAGAAAATATCCAAAGAGCAGTCAATTGCACGATGCATTTCTTAAAAGGATATAATTCTTCAAGTATCAATTACTGCCAATATTAAATACAATTAAAGAATGTTTACAAGTGGGCGGCCACAGTGGCGCTGCGGTAGAGTTGCAGCCTTACAGCGCTTGCAGCGCCGAAGACCCGGGTTCGATTCCGACTACGGGTGCTGTCTGTATTGAGTTTGTACATTCTCCCCATGACCGTGTGGGTTTCCTCCCACACTCCAAAGACGTACAGGTATGTAGGTTAATTAGCTTGGTGTCTGTGTAAATTGTCCCTAGTGTGTGTAGGATAGTGGTAATGTGCGGGGATCGCTGGTCGGTGCGGAATCGTTGGGCCCACGGGCCTGCCCCGCGCTGTATCTCTAAACTAAACTAAAACTAAACTAAGATCCCAGTTTGGTTTACTAAGTATTTATTTTATTACTATCTATATTGTGCCATATAAAAAGTAAAGTTGTTTTAATATCTTTCTGGACAAGAGTAGAAATCAACTGTAAAGTGAGTTACTGCTGTGTTATGATTCCACAATCCTGACAAATTCATCTTGTCATAAATTTAAAGCTATTGATGAAAGTATTGCTTGAAAATATGTTGAGTTATTATTAATGCAGATACTAGGTATGTTACAAAACTTACCTTTAGCAGCGCTGCAATTCTGCCACTGTCCCTGTGCGCGACTTTGGCGCCTTTGAGTGGGAGGCGGGTTTAAAATGCGATTTTTCTTCAGATTATTCAAATCAATTTTGAACAGGCTATTTAGCTGCTGAAGAAAAATCGCTTTGACTGCCGTTTTATTAAGTTTATTAAATTAGCGCTGGAAAAATGAAAAGCATGAGTAAATGAAAAATCATCTTTTAATGCCGTCAACGCCGACAACAGGATGGATCTTACGTAGGGGACAAAATAAGGTACACAGTTTATTTTTACATAAAAACGTGCTTCTTAGGAAGCCTTTAATCAAAATTTCATGTTGCAAAAAGGTGACAAAAAAAATATACGAGCCGGCAGTATTTTTCCTGTCGACTGGGGGTTAAATTCACCACAAACCGCAACGTTCCAATCCATCGCATTCCACAAAATCCCACTCGCAAGTTGATTTAAATGGACATTAATTTACAAGAATTAAACACTAAATTCCTTCAATTTGGCCTATAAATTCATGACAATGAGATTTAAAAATCATGTTATATTGTGAATTCTTGTGTGAATGTTATTTGGACACTTAGGCTTTTTAAAAATGTTAACATTTTCTTAAGAAATGGATTAATGTTTATATCTAGTAACTGCATTTTGTAATTAGCTACAATTAGGTAACTAACTAATTATATGCTTTAATTTCAGGTTCATCCAAGTAAGATTGTTTCATATTTGTTTCAGAATGCTTCAATCTATGATAACTGAAAATGTCATTAAGTTCTCTTAATTTTTAAGAAAGTTATGGACTTTTGACTGTCGTTGATCACAGCTTTTGTGTTAAGTCAATGAAAAAGCAGGAGGGAACAAGATGATAATTTCTGAGTATGAAAATGGCCATAATGTTTTGAATACTGAAGATATGAAAGTGAATTAGGTGTTAAATTAAACTTCTTTTTATCCTGTATCTGATGGGATAAATTGCAGACTTGATTTTTTAAATCTCACAATTTTGTAACATTGCTACAGATACTGCAGTTTACTTCTTGCCATCAATGTCAAACAGCATTGAAGGTACCCGATAGTGTACGTTAGCAGTGTTATAAATAAAAACATTCAATGGATGAAAGGAAATCATTTGCCTTGATTAGGAAGTCACGTGAAATAAATCAGGATCCTCCTGGACCTCTAGTTACAGTTGTGCTCCATGATTAATTGACAGCAGGAAACATGCTTGTTACTGGAAGACACAGCCATTGCAACTCTTTAAATTTAACATTCAAATGTTAAAATAAATTACGGCAATTACTCCACTCAGGTCACTAATAGAGGAAGTCAACAGAATATAGCAAAACAGAAAACTCAACATTATTTAAGTGTAAATGTTTGAAAAGTGACTTGTACAGAATGAACACAATTTATTAAAGACTGTACTCTCCCAGACCTGTGATGCCTGAATGGCCTCCATTTTCAGTTCTTCAAGAGGCTGAAGAAGGGTCCCAACCTAAAATGTTGCCTATCCATTCTCTCCACAGATGCTGCCTGACCTGTTGTCCTCCAGCATTTGGTGTTTTGGTCAAGAATCCAGCATCTGCAGTTCCTTATATGCTCAAGATCCATTGGCCTGGAGGGCTGCAGTATACATCCCTTGCCCCTGGTAAGGGGTGACAAAGCGAGATATGACCACCTTCTGTGACCCAGTCATTCTTGTACAGCTCGTTCTTCTAAAGACATATTTCACTATTTTCCAATGCTTTAAAGGATTTGAAAAATTAAAAGAATAAAACGTTTTTAAAAGTTGAAGATACAGAAAACATTTTGAAAGCCAAAGACTGACTGAACTTGATGGATGAGCTACAGTTTGGGATCTTGACTTGGCTCACGACACAAGCCAAAACAACTGCATGGAGATGCTGGCTGTCCCGCTGTGTTGCTTTCTTTGAGTTAATCCTTAATTAATTTTTAGTTTATTCGTTTATTGTCACATGTACTGAGGTACAGTGAAAAGCTTTTGTTGTGTGCTAACCTGTCAGTGGAAAGACAATACATGATAGCAATCGTACCATCCCCATGTTGAAGGCAATAAAGTAAATAACGTTTAGTGCAAGATGAAGCCAGTAAAGCCAGTAAAGATAGTCAGAGGGTCTCCAATGAGGTAGATAGTAGTTCTGGACAGCTCTCTAGTTCTCTGGGATGGCTGATAACAGTGGGAAGAAACTGTCCCTGAATCTGGAGGCCCACATTTTCATACTAAATTTGGCGTTGGTCTGCAGTGGTAGTGGAAGGCAGGCATATTGTGACTCTGACACGGCACACGGTGGACATTAGGAGGCACCAAACACAGGACATAAGAAAATGGTACTGGCAAATTCCTCCAGAAAATCCGCAATTCCTGTAATACCCATCAGTGCGAAAGGCCTCGGCCCTAAATGTCACACATTCCTTCTACCCAGAGATGCTGCCTGTCCCGCTGAGTTATTCCAGCACTTTGTGTCTAACTTTAAGGTTTGCTAGTCCTTCCCTGCACTTTAAAGAAGCTCTGCCCTAACTCACATATCACCACTGTGCAAATGCTGATACGAACCCTGCCGCTGTTTGTGGCACTGAAGTGGCCTGTTTGTTTGCTGAAAAGTCAGTGTTAACTTGCTTTCATCTGACTTTATAACTGTTTGATATTTTAACAATTCAGCTGCAGTATTTCTCCTCTGCATTGTCAGTGGAATGCACTGATAGGCTAGAGGGCACTGATATTCCTGTGGGAACTTTAGGCAAAATGGGAGGGTCAGGGTGGTTTGCTGAAGCTTTACTGGCTTTCCTTCAGTGAATGTAGTTCAGCTGATTCGGCTTCCCAAAGCCTTTCTTTACTGGTGCCGAGAGATGGCAGGCCAGTATAAAAATCATTCACTGAAATTGTTCATTTCACTAAGGTAAAACACATTCATTCAATATCCCTGAAGAGATAATGATACGTGACCACTTCTTGCAGTTCACTGATGCAGGTCACAGATAATGCAATTTCATCAGTTGTCGTCATTCCAGACCAAATTTTTCCTGATCAGGTATTGAATACACTTTGAATATGCTATGTTAAGGCTCCTGTTTATTCCTCTAATTAGCAGCCAGCCTGAAAACCAACAGTAACATTAGAATCTCTATCTGGCACCTTATTGCCACAGAACGTCCCGGTGGCACAGCGGTAGAGTTGCTGTTGACTCTTATGCGGCAGAGTCCCGGGTTTGATCCTGACCACGTGTGCTGTCTGTATGGAGTTTGTATGTTATCCTCGTAAACATGTGGGTTTTCTCTAGTTGCTCCGGTTTCCTCCCACATTTCAAAGATGTACAGGTTTATAGGTCGTGGAGGAAGGAACTGCAGATGCTGGTTTAAACCAAGGATAGACACTAAATGCTGGAGTAACTCAGGAGGACAGGCAGCAACTCTGGAGTGAAGGAATGGGTAATGCTTTGGGTCAAGACCCTTCTTCAGACTGAGAGCCAAGGGAGGGGGAGATATAGAGATAAGGAAATGTAAGTTGTGAGAACGAGACATCAAAGGAGGTGGTGATCAAGGAATATCTAGAATGGATCATTGTTAGCTAGGAGGAGGTAACAGCAAAGCAAACAGATACAATGTGACAGACTGGTCAGAGAACTGGGAACGGGTAGGGATGGAGAGAGAGGGAAAGCAAGGGTTACTTGAAGTTGGATAAGTCAATATTCATACCATACCGCTGGGGTGTAAGCTACCCAAGCAAAATACGTGGTGCTGTTCCTCCAATTTGCACTGGGCCTCACTCTGACAATGGAGGAGGCCCAGGACAGAATGGTCAATGTGGGAATGGGCGGGGGAGATCAAGTGTTTAGCAACCGGGAGATCAGGTAGGCAGACTGAGCGGAGGTCGCCGAGCCTGCATAATTGGCTTCAGTAAGAATTGTAAATTGTCCCTAGTGTGTAGGATTGTGCTAATGAGTGGGGATTGCTCGTCAGCATGGACATGGTGGCCTGACTCTGTGCTGTATCACTAAACTAAACTAAACTTCCTTGGACTCCCATCTTCTTTAGGGTGCTCTGCAGAACTTAGAGAACTTGAAAATCTCTTCAATATTTTGTAGGTCTGAATTGTGGGCTCCTGCAACACACTCACCATTGGGAACACATGATACAAGACTGTCTGCACTACTGAAATGCAAGACTGATGTTCCTTAAACATTTAAAGATCACGAGTCTGGACTCCTCAGCAGGGGATAATCTTCTCTTCACTTTCTGTGAAGGAACTACAATCTTTGCTTTTGATCTTCTTGGATCTCTCTCTCTCACCAGTTACGAGAAAATATAAGAGTTATATATGTATTTCAACATTACAATTCCTTTTGGGGTGTTATCATCTTTCACGACGATGAACATTAAATTTAGAACAGAAAATGACATGAACATGGGCACAGATGGACTATAATAATGGAATTAAAGAACTCCCTTTTCCCAAATTTGAATGCACTGAAATGTATTTTTTAATCATTTCCATCTAATCATTGGAATGGATTCAAATGTTATCAAGTAAATCCCAAATGATATTTCATTTAATTACCAATGAATCTCTAGACTATCCAGGCCTCTGAAAAATATTTTTCTCCAGTCTTTGAGCTGAATAATATGACACTGACTTGCTCTTTCACGCAGCCAGTCAGAATCGTCTGCTAAGGCATCTCTTCCCACTCCTGCCCTATGTCCCTCCCCTACCCTTTCCTCCTTCGATTTCCCATCTACTTCCTGCTTCGCATTGAGTTGATCCGAACATGCTGATGACATCCATGTTGTATCGCAGCACCAATATTCCCAACTCTCCAAGTATCTCTAAACCATTGAACTATTCACCCTACATCCAGTATGATTTCCACTTCAACAAACTTATCATTTCTTGGCCACTGTTTCCTTCTCTCACTCTGGCAACAGAGCATGAGCCAGGCTGTTAAAAAGAAACCTGGCGTAATCTTTGAACACAAATGTATGTGATCACTAATATCACCTATTTCTCCCTGCCTAATATTTCTCTCTTCTCCTGCCCTTAAAAACCTTGCTGACTATCCTCTTGATTTTGTCGTCCAAGTCAGCCATCATCCCAATGGTTATTGGTGTGTATAGATTCCTCAATTTTAAAAGTGCATTCTTATTTTCAAGTCTATATCTACATTTTAACATATTAAAACACCTGAGATCAGAAGGGAATGAACGGATCTCATCTTATTAGTGTATTTAATGGATACAAGTGGATTTAGATCTCACCAAGGATCTCATGTAAATTTTAGGCGATTTGCTGTAACTGCGCAAGTGTATACTTATCACTGAAAAAAAAAACAACTTTGAAATCATTATTTAAGAATTCTCATATTATATTTACAAACTAGATTTATCCTTGATCTAAGCAATTACATAATGCCCAAAATTATTTTACACCAATTGCAGAATTGTTTCTGTGACACATTTGTTGATAATTTGTCCAGAAACGGTATGACTATTAACCATTATACATTTGGTTCAATTTTTCAATCAGATGGTAATGTATTACATTTTATCTGCATATAATACATTGAATCAAATGACAATGCTTAATCTCCCTGAGTGTGCTGCATAATGTGGCAACAATGGACACATTTGAAAGAAGGTACAGTGGCTTGCAAAAGATTTCATACCCCTTGAACTTTTCCACATTTTGTCACGTTACAACCACAAAGGTAAATATATTTTATTGGGATTATATGTGATGAACCAACACAAAGTGGTGCATAATTGTGAAGTGGAAGGAAAATTATACATGGTTTTCAAATTTTATTACAAATAAAAAACTGAAAAGTGTGGCATGCAAAAGTATTCTGCCCCCCTGAGTAAATACTTTGTAGAACCACCTTTCACTGCAATTACAGCTGCAAGTCTTTTGGGGTATGTCTCCACCAGCTTTGCACATCTAGAGACTGAAATGTTTGCCCATTCTTCTTTGCAAAATAGCTCAAGCTCAGTCAGATTGGATGGAGAGCGTCTGTGAACAGCAATTTTCAAGTCTTGCCAGAGATTCTCAATTGGATTTAGGTCTGGACTTTGACTGGGCCATTCTAACACATGAATAGGCTTTGATCTAAACCATTCCATTGCAGCTCTGGCTGTATGTTTAGGGTCGTTGTCCTGTTGGAAGGTGAACCTCCACTCAAGTTTCAAGTCTTTTGCAGACTCTAACAGGTTTTCTTCCCAGCTGCCTCCACCATGTTTCACAGTGGGGATGGTGTGTTCAGGGTGATGAGCAGTGCAGTGTTAGCACATAGCGTTTTGCATTTAGGCCAAGATCTTTAATTTTGGTCTCATCAGACCAGAGCACCTTCCTCCACATGTTTGCTGTGTCCCCCCTATGGCTTGTGGCAAACTGCAAACTGGACTTCTTATGGCTTTGTTTCAACAATGGCTTTCTTCTTGCCACTCTTCCATAAAGGCCCGATTTGTGGAGGGCACGACTAATACTTGTCCTGTGGACAGATTCTCCCACCTGAGCTGTGAATCTCTGCAGCTCCTCCAGAGCAGCCTCTTGGCTGCTTCTCTGATCAATGCTCTCCTTGCCCAGCCTGTCAGTTTAGGTGGAAGGCCATGTCTTGGTAGGTTTGCAGTTGTGCCATACTCTTTCCATTTTCGGATGATGGATTGAACAGTGCTCCGTGAGATGTTCAAAGCTTGGGATATTTTTTTATAACCTAACCCTGCTTTAAACTCCTCCACAACTTTATCCCTGACCTGTCTGGTGTGTTCCTTGGGCTTCATGATGCTGTTTGTTCACTAATGTTCTCTAACAAACCTCTGAGGCCTTCACAGAACAGCTGTATTTATACTGAGATTAGATTACACACAAGTGGACTCTATTTACTAATTAGGTGACTTCTGAAGGCAATTGGTTGCACTGGATTTTATTTAGGGGTATCAGAATAAAGGGGGCTGAATACTTTTGCACGCCACACTTTTCAGTTTTTTTATTTGTAAAAAAATTTGAAAACCATGTATCATTTTCCTTCCACTTCACAGTTATGCGCCACTCTGTGTTGGTCTATCACATAAAATCCCAATAAAATACATTTACGTTTGTGGTTGTAACGTGACAAAATGTGGAAAAGTTCAAGGGGTATGAAAACTTTTGCAAGCCACTGTATTATTCACAAGTTAGTCCAGAAAATCTTGTATGTCTTTCTAGTGTTAGTAATTTTTTCAACTGGATAAAAGGGCAACACAGTGGCGCAGCGATAGAGTTGCTACCTTATACGTCCAGAGACCCGGGTTCAGTCCTGACTACGGGTACTTGTTTGTACAGAATTTGTACGTTCTCCCCGTAACCTGCGTGGGTATTCTTTGGATACGCCGATTTCCTCCCAAGCTCCAAAGACATGCAGGTTCGTAGGTTAATTGGCTTCTGTAAACTCATAAATTGTGTGTGTAGGATAGTGTTATTGTGTGGGGATCGCTGGTTTGCACAGACTCGGTGGGCCAAAGGGCCTGTTTCCGAGCTGTATCTCTAAACTAAACTGAATACTGTGTTTTAACAGGAAAAACATAAAATTGTCTCTTTAAAGGTAATTTTTGTGAGTAGATTGAGTGGGTAGATAGCTACAGGCAATGTTTTACTCCCAGCCTCAACTGCATCCTAAGAACAGGCTGGAGGTTTAGTAGGTTCAGTACATTGCCTTATGCCAGTGCTTTGTGCATTGGAGTGAAATCACTAAGCGTCCAGTACTTTGGAGGTCCTCAAGGTTTATCAACAGAGAATTGTTTGTCTTACCTTTTCATTTTAGGGATAGAGGGAATATGATAGTATGTTGAGAGTGGAAAAGCTGGAGATCCTATCCACAGTGAAATGGATGCGTGGGCTAGTAATCAGCAGAGCAGCACAAATACACACAACCACCATGCAGATTTGATGGCCTCTTCAGGATCCTAAAAATGCTGGCAGAATTCAGATGGTAAGACTTCCAGCGTCATGGTTCAAAATGCATTTTATCAAGACTCTGACTGCTGCAAGACATGGTCTCATGCTACTGAACCAATTGTAGGAAGATCCTAGGTAGACACAATATGCTGGAGTAACTCAACAGGACAGGCAGCATCTCTGGACCTGAAATGCTGGAGTAAATCAGCGGGACAGGCAGCATCTTTGGAGAGAAGGAATGGGTGACACTTCAGACTGATGTCAGGGGAGTGGGCGGGACAAAGATAGAATGTAGTCGGAGACAGTAAGACTGGTGGGAGAAGTGGGAAGGGGGAGGGGTTAGAGAGGGAAAGCAAGGGCTATTTGAAGTTAGAGAAGTCAATGTTCATACCGCTGGGGCTAAACTACTCAAGCGAAATATGAGGAGCTGAGTAAGAAAATCTTCCTACAACAGACCTATGATATATGTTACTACTTATCTTTTGCCATTCATCAGTCAAATAAATCTGATCTTCTTAGTGATTTAAGATATAAAATTAAAAATATATATATTTTCAAGAACTTACTGAGGGCATAATTGCAGTCAGCCATGAGCACAATTCAAAAATATTAGAATAAAGTAATAAGATAGGGTAGATGTTTTAACACCTTGATTAATATCAACACGATTCTACAAATTGAATACCTTTAGGAATATTTTCATCAACATTAGAAGAACAAGTGAAAGCCCACTGTAAATAAATTATACCTCCGGGGTCTAGAAATCCTGCCATGCCATCCAACACATACTGTCTCCGACTACATTCTATCTTTGTCCCGCCCACTCCCCTGACATCAGTCTGAAGTGTCACCCATTCCTTCTCTCCAAAGATGCTGCCTGTCCCGCTGATTTTTGGAGAGGCATAGGGCATCCTAAGCCATTGTTCATACACCTGAATGAGATATTTGATAGTAAGGGACACAATACTTAATTATGGCCCCTGCGGTAGAGTCGGCTTGCCCTGAATCTAGTGACATCCTCTTCAACCACACTGCTTCCTCCACACATGGATACCATAGAAGCTCCCTGTTTGCTGCTTCTCCTGCATACTCACCCATCAGTTGCCATCACACCTCGGTCCTGTTTAGTTAACCTGCGGGTCACTGTGCTGCCTTGCACCAGTGAACTGCATGTGGCTTTCTGCATGCCCCACACTTGATGATAATGATGCCTGTGAGCCAGTTTTGGCTACATCTTTGAACCTCACAAAACAGTCACAGATCCCCGTCACTTATCCCAACACATCCAAGTCTCTAGGATGGTGACTAAGTGGATTATTAAGACGATTCCTTGAGAAATGAATAAAACAAATGTATTCTTAATTGAAAAGGCATATTTTTTATCTGGCTGGAAAAAACACTGCAACCTACTTGAGGCCACGAGTATGCGGAGACCACTCACGAGCATGAGGAAGAGTGACCTACAACCTCCTACGACCTCGTGGCGACCATGCTGTGAGTATGAGTCAAGGGCAAACTCGGCAGAGGTCGCCAATTAGGTTGTGAAAGTGGGACAGAGGCTTCAGTGAAAACTATTTGTTTTAGGTACTGCTAATTCAAATGGTATCTTGTTACAGAGGGTTCAAAAATCACTGGCAACTTGTACTGGTTGATACCTAAGGTTCCCGCCCACTACCTATGTTTACCTTAAGGAGACATGGAAAGAGTGAGCTCGATCTCCCCATACCTAGGGGTAGTATCGAGACCTCAAACACCATTTTGTTAAAGCATGCCTTTCCAATAAAGTGCTAATGTCCAAATCATGGACGCAAAAAATCTTTAATAATCAATATGTAGACGTACATTCATAACAATTACCGGTATGCCACTGACTTAATTTGTTTGTTATTATCCTCAATGTAATCTCGATGTTATCTACAATTCCAATCCTTTTAGTTTAAGTTTAGAGATACAGCATGGAAACAGGCCCTTCTACCCACCTTGTCCGCGCCAACCAGCGATCCCTGCACATTAACACTATTGTACACACACTTGGTACAATTAACATTTATACCAAGCTAATTAACCTACAAACCTGTATATCTTTGGAGTGTGGGAGGAAACCGAAAATTTCGGAGAAACCCGCGCAGGTCACCAGGAGAAGGTACAAACTCCGTACAAACAGCACCCGTAGTCAGGATCGAATCCGGGTCTCTGGTGCTATGAGGAAGTAGCTCTACCGGTACGCCACCATACTCTTGTACTTATATATATGATTGTGCCTATGTATTGTTAGAGAACATTTTGTATTTTACACGTACTCTATATCTGACTTTACTCAGATACGCACAATCACAAAAGAAACAACTCATAGATCAGTGAGTGAGTCTATCGAACAAGTCGATTTACTGTTAAAGAAGGAACTGCAGATGCTGGAGAATCGAGGGTTACACAAAAAGCTGGAGAAACTCAGCGGGTGCAGCAGCATCTAAGGAGCGAAGGAGATAGGCGACGTTTTGGGTCGAGACCCTTCTTCAGACTGAGTCGATTTACTGATGGCCTTTGCGATGTACATTGGAAAGCAGTGTGATCAAGCTCACACTACTTCCTGATGTACATTGCTAATGTCACACTACTTCAAAATCCCACAGTAACTCTAGGATTCTTATACCCTCATGACATAATGGTTACTTGTGTATTTGAAATAAACAATCATTAATCAATGCCTCTGTAACCGTTCATCTTTGTGTTTCCCCAAAGTTAACTTTAATCTTGAGTTTCTTGTTGTTTAGAAATCTTCCTCCCTTCTATCTAACATGTAGATACCATAAATGTACAGATTCTCCTTGCCAAATGGAATAAAATAGGTCACTTGTTAACCTTTTGGAGACTTGCCTGCTAAACACAGTGACAAAGTGCAGCTGTAATGCAAGATTGCAACAGATAAGAACCTTGACAGAACTGTGGAGGACTCTCCTATGAAAAGGCCATTTTCCTATCATGCTCCCCAGTATATGAACTCTAGGATTAACCATACTATAACCTACTCATCTTCCTTACAATTAGAACCTGAACTTGAACTTGAGATAAGAATCTTGACAGAACTGTGAAGGACTATCCTCCCCACTACTGATAAGGAAGCCTGCTTCTCAGCAGAATATTTCAGCTTTGCTATTCAGACTACATTCTTGGCCATTTTCCTATCATGCTCCTCAGTATGTGAATTCTGGGGTTAACCATACTATAACCTACTCATCTTCCTTACAATTTTCACAATTCCCTGCAACAATATAGTAACAATAAGTGAGTTCGGTATTCCAATAAATGCAAGGAATCATGGGATTTGTCAAAGGTCATTCTGAAAAAAAATCGAACACAGCGCTGTATAAACTATGCAAGCATTGTTAACTATTCTACCAATTAATTAATCTATAATTCTGTCAACTCAATAGTTTCCTTTCTTGTTCGGCTGATCACACACTACTTACACAGCCCTAGTTCCTGTTCAGTTCATTATTGTATTCAATTTATTCTCATTATCTCATTTTAGGGACAACAAAATGGATTTTCCTTACAGTCAGTAACATAAAAGTAAATAATAAATAAATAAACATATTTTTAAAAAAAGCACAAACACAGAAGTCCACACACAACATAACCCCACAGCGGCACCAGACTTAAGGAAGGTACTATAGTCCAGTTAGCCTCCCTGCCGATCTTCCCAGATGTTTACCCGTGGTCGGGGCCTCCCGAGCACCCGCAGTCGCCGAGAACGTGGAACCCCGACGGAGAACATCCTCAGTGGCCCGGACCTCCAGATCAGCCACCTCCCACCGGAGTCCGCGGCTCCCAAAGTCCACAGGCCGAGCCGGGTGGAGTCGCAGGACTCCGCGATGTTGGTCAGCGCCGCCCGCATTGGGAGCTCCGCGAACCACAGCTCCGTGATGTCGGTGCAGCAGGCCCAGCACTCCGGAGGTCCAAACGGCGATCCCTGGTGAGGCATCGCCTGCCCCTCGATGTTTCCAACGCTGCGCCGCTGCTGCTGGAGCTCTGGTCGGTCCCGGCAGGAAAGGCCACGCCAATCCAATAGGTAGGCCGCGGGGGGGGGGGGGGGGGGGGGCGAGGGGGGCGAGGACGCGACTCAAATAATAGTCACATCCTCTCCAGGAAGCGACTGGAGGACGGTATCCCCCTTACCGTACCCTCTTCCCCTCACATAAAGACATTAAAAAAAACACAATAAACGTTCTTCAAACATAACAAAAAAACAAAAAGATATCGGACTGAAGGCAGAGGCAGCTAGCAACAGTGCCACCAGATGTGCAACTTAATCTGCAATTATGAGATATTCAAAACGTTAAAGAATTTATTATTTTCATTTAATCCTTAATGTATTTGCTACTGGAATAAGAAAATATTGCTTGTGTTGGAAACATTTTCCTATCTTTATTCATCATTTTTGTGTAAAAATGTATTTAATCTGAGGCAGGCAGCGACTGTATTAGTGTGATGTGGGCTGATGCTTTACCTACAGGCGGTGTGAATGTACCATTAAGGCAAAGATTCATCTCTGAGGAAAACTGACTACAGGGTTGGCCCTGTGTAGGAGGCGCCAATCCGATATAAGACATCTAACTACGAAATGCCTGCCCTTTAGCATTGGATAGATTGAGTGGAGGGTCTGGGCTGTTCCAGGTTTGCGGTGGTTGTGGTGCGTTTATCCCAGCCATCTCGCCCAGTGCACGGTGACCAGCACAGTTCACCAGCTCTTGCTAGCAGGGCTCTTTGTGCAGGTGTTAGCCAAAGCCCTAAGGTTTAGTGGAGGTTCTGCATCAGGATCGGGCACGCAACCAGCTAGCAAGGGGGTAGTGTGATCAGATCAGCCCAGGTTGCCGAGTGGCCGAAGGGCGAATTTTAATTATGAAACTGTTCCGTGTGTGCGGTATCGCCAGCTCTCTCTCTCCCAGCTCCCCCACCCTGACTGAGAAAATGCTCCCACTCATCGTATGGGTTGGCTCCTTGTTTGCCCACTCGCTGGGGCGGGCGACGCCTCCTAAGAGAGTGAGTACAGGTCCCGTCAGCTGGGGAGCTGCGACCCACTCCTGAGTGAAGCCTCTAGTCCGGTTGTGGTTCAAATGGCTGCAAATTCTCATAATTGGTTGACCACACAACTTGTAATTTGTGTAAATCAATATCGAATTTGAATGGCTGTGACTCAGTCTAATGCCAGGGATTTGATAATTGACAGGTTTGTTCCAGGCATTCTTGCGTTTTCAAGGTTGGTGCTGTATTGAGTAAATAATTTACATAGATAACATTCTGGATTTGTGCAACCTGCAGTACGCTGTGGCCTACTGCCGACATATTTGACGCATACATTTATTTATAATTCTCATTGAAATGAATACGCAGGTCCGTACACACGCAGCAGCTCAGCTGGCGAGAATGTTTTTCCCGAGTGACCAATGACCTGGGCATGCACAGTTGACATACCCAACTTGCTTATTTTACTGAACTGTATGGATAAAAGGATGCGTATGCATCTGCATGCATAACGTTGTAGTTAGGCACATAGGAGAATAATGTGCCATTGTATTTTTATTTTTTAAAGTGATATTGAGCAAAATAGCTGAGTTTATTTGTAATTAGTTAATTACTGAACAAATCAGTTGAACAACCTATACAGATAATGATTGAAAAAGATTTATGATTGCATATATTGTATTGCAAAGAGAGAGAGTGAGAGAAAGAAAATTACCATTGTTCACCTTCAAGCTCTTTAGGGGCAAGGTCCATGTGAAAGGAAGTAAGCCCCAGAAGACCAGATTAAGGAAAATAAAATAACAAATGCTTGAATATGCAACCTTTATGACCACAAGGTTGCTTCGGGAACTTTACAGCTAATGGGATCGATTAAATTGGATTTACGTTACTTAACTACAATAAATGACTGGCAATGAGTTTAGGTGTTGATTTCATTGTAATGCACATGTCTGCTTGTCTAAATAACCAATATTAGTTCCAAATTGCAAAGTGCGTGTTAAATAGAAAGCCTTTACTTTTAACTTGTGCTTTATTTTAAACAACAACTTAATTGTCAATAAATTTCAAATCCTGCCTCATGAAGACTACATGAAGATCAATCCAAAGGCTCCAGTCAGTAGATAAGTCATGATAGTGCCAGACTGTAAACACTGCTCCTCAGTAATTTATTGTTAAAATGGGAAATTACTGCAAATAGTAATATAGGACTACGCCTAATAGTAATGTTGGTATTGTTTCACAATGGTTATTACTTTTCTGATGGACATCCATGATGCGTTAGTGGCTTTTAAGAAGCTTTTAGACAACACCCATACTAGTGCTCCAGAAAGCCCCTCCCCATTGGCCACCAATATTGGAATTGGTGGAGTGGTGGAACAATGCATTGGAGGACCAGCCCTCCCGTGTGAACATGGGACCCAACGGGTCCCACTTAGTCTCGTATTTATCTAAAAGCTTCTTAAAAGCCACTAACGCATCTCCTTCTACCACAATTCCTGGCAGCATGTTCCAGACCCCACCACCCTCTGTGCGAAAAACCTGCCTGGCGCTTCTGAAGAAGGGTCTCCACCCAAAATATCACCTATTCCTGCTCTGCAGAGATGATGCCTATCCTGCTGAGTTAATCCAACAATTTGTACTGGTACTGGTTTCCAGACGGCTAGTATGGACGTTGTGGCCCAAATGGATTCTTGGGCTGGCAGCTCTGTCACTCAGCCTGGTGTGCTGGCAACTCACTCACAGCTGGTGGGCTGGCAGTTGAGTCACAGGTATTTATTGAAATTCCATTTCAAACAGGGTGCGAGGCCACCATTTCAAATGCAGTTTCATACCATTTCAAGCAGGGTGCAAGGCCACCAAATTCAAGTGTAGTTTCATATCATTTTAAGCACGGTGCAAGGCCACCAAATTCAAATGCAGTTTCATACCATTTCAAGCAGGGTACAAGGCCACCAAATTCAAATGCAGTTTCATACCATTTCAAGCAGGGTGCAAGGCCACCAAATTCAAGTGCAGTTTCATACCATTTCAAGCAGGGTGCAAGGCCACCAAATTCAAGTGCAGTTTCATACCATTTCAAGCAGGGTGCAAGGGCAGCAAATTCAGGTGCAGATGCATACCATTTCAAGCAGGGTGCAAGACCATCAAATTCAAATGCAGTTTCATACCATTTTAAGCACGGTGCAAGGCCACCAAATTCAAATGCAGTTTCATACCATTTCAAGCAGGGTGCAAGGCCACCAAATTCAAATGCAGTTTCATACTATTTCAAGCAGTGTGCAAGGCCACCAAATTCAAATGCAGTTTCATACCATTTGAAGCAGGGTAAAACCACCATAAAAACCACATAAAAACCACACTCACAATTCAGTAGACATTCAGTGTGTTCTGTTGATTCACAGCTCAGCCTGAGAGTCGTGACCTCTCCCTCTCCCATCTTGCAGAGACTGAGCCACGTCCACACTTCCGGGTTTTATAGTCCTTCTATCCCCCCCCCACACACCAAAAGGGGCATGGCCTTCATGGCGTGATTGACAGGAGAGAATTTCAACATTTTTAAAACATTAATAAGTGTTTTATTTTTCATCATTGGGGGAGAAGGGGGAGAAGGTGGACATTCAATTTTAGACATTTTAATCTTTTTTTACAGTTGCCAAAGGCACACAGTTGCAAAAGGCACACAATTCAATTCAATTCAATTCAATTCAATAAACGTTATTTATCCGTTAGGAACATCATTTGTGCAGAACATCAGTGCGTGTACAGGTCACATACCCAGCAACACAACACAATATGCCAAACACATCACACACTAGCAGTCCAACAGTGGTCAGTAGGTAAAACGTGCAAAGCACAATACATGAGGAATAGGCAATAAAAACATTAAAAGAATGTTAAAAATGTATATATAAATACATGAATAAATAAATAGATCAACTATTCATGAGTCTAATGGATGTAGGCACGGAACTCGACATGGCTCTCTTAGTCCTGAATGTGAGTGACCTGTATCTCTGGCCTGAGGGTAGAAGACTGTATTGGCTGTGCAGTGAGTGAGTGGTGTCTGAGGCTATTTTTGTTCCTTTTAGTTTAGTCCTTCTATAGGCAATACTGATCTGTGGTTCCTGCTCCAGTCCAATTATTTTACTGCTCAATGATATAATTTTGTTTAGTGGGTTGCGATGGATGTTGGATAGCGACCCAAACCAGGCTGACATATTGACGGTTATTACTGATTCAATGAAACATTTGTAAAAAGCTGTCAGTACTGACTAGTGAAATTAAAGTCTGCGGAGTTTCCTCAGGAAAAAGAGGCACTGCTGACACTTAGAAAAGATAGTTTCACTGTTTAGTTGGAAGGTGAGTTTGTTATCAATTATTGTCCCACGATGTCTGTATGACTCGACCCTTTCTATTGGCTGGTTGTTGACCAACAGAGTGGGGGTGATGGAAGGACCTTTACGGAAGTCAACAACCAACTCCTTTGTTTTGGAGGTATTGGGGTCAAGGCAGTTCCGCCTACACCACTCTGCAAAAATGTCCATCTCAGTCTGTAACTGTCCCTGTGAGTTGGTGGTGTCCATGTTCACATTGTCATCAGAGTATTTAATGTATGTTATACCTGGGTTGGTGCTCCACAGTTGCAAAAGGCACACAGTTGCAAAAGGCACAGTTTAAAAACACATAAAGGGCATTCACAGGTCAGTATTCTCAGTGTTCTGTAGATTTCCAACTCATACTGAGACTCGTCACCCTCTCCCTCCCCCATCTTGCAGAGACTGAGCCACTCCCACACTTCCTGGGTTTTTTAGCTCCTCCCCCTCCCACCAGAAGGGGCGTGGGCTCCTTGGTGTGATTGACAGGAGAGAGAATCTCCACATTTTTTAAACATTAATAAGTCTTTTATTTTTCATCGATGGGAAAAATCCTCTAGCCCTAACAGCTGGAGGGGTCTCTGAGTAAGGAGGCCAAAAATCACAGCCGTAAGTGGTCCCACTATTTCTAAAACCAATATACAGCGCGAACAGGAAGTGGTCAAGATTAGAGTATTAATTATATAGACATGGATATGTAGGGAATGGAAGGATATTGATCATGTGTAAACAGAGCAAATTAGTTGAACTTTTTTGACAAACTTTTTTGTCAAACATTTTTGACATCATTTTTGACACAGCCATTTTTGACACAGTCAAAAGGTTGTTCCCGTAGTTTTTTGTTCTATGCTCTGTGTACCTGCTTTTACCCTCTACCCTGGCAATACATTCCAGGCACCTAACACTCTTTGTGTAAAACATCAGCTTCACCATTCTCCTTTAAACCTTTCCCCTTTCACCTTAATTTATGCCCTCCAGTATCTGGCATTTCCACCCTGGGAAAAACCCTCTGACTATGTCCTTTCTTTGCCTCTCATAATTTTATATATTTCTGTTGGGTCAAGTCAAGTCAAGAGTCAAGAGAGTTTATTGTCATGTGTTCCATATAGGACAATGACATTCTTGCTCCTTGCAGCCCAACAGAATATTGTAGGCATAAATACAGAACAGATCAACGTGTCTATATACCATAGACCATATATATACACATAAATAAACAGATAAAGTGCAATAGGCTGTTATAGTACAGAGTTTGTTTGAAGTTGTGTTTAATAGTCTAATGGCTGTGGGGAAGAAGCTGTTCCTGAACGTGGATATTGCAGATTTCAGGCTCCTGTACCTTCTACCTGATGGCAGCGGAGAGATGAGTGTGTGGCCACGATGGTGTGGGTCCTTGATGATGTTGGCAGCAACTGCGATAGATCCCCTCGATGTTCAGGAGGTCAGAGCCGGTGATAGCCTGGGCAGTGTTTACAACTTTTTTCAGCCTTTTCTGCTTCTGGTTGCATGATGCAACCGGTTAGCATGCTCTCTACTGTGCACCTGTGGAAGTTCGAGAGGGTCCTCCTTGACAAACCGACTCTCCGTAATCTTCTCAGGAAGTAGAGGCGCTGATGCGCTTTCTTTATAATTGCATCAGTGTGCTGGGACCAGGAGAGATATTCGGAAATATGCGTGCTTAGGAATTTGAAGTTTTTGACCCTTATCCACCATCGACCCGTTGATATAAACAGGATTGTGGGTCCCTATCCTACCTCTTCCAAAGTCCACAATCAGTTCCTTGGTTTCGTTGATGTTGAGAGCCAGGTTATTGTGCTGGCACCATTTGGTCAATTGGTCACGCCTCAGCCTTTGATGATCCAGAGAAACATTGCAAGTTGAGTTACTCCATCTTTTTGTGTCTATCTCTAGTTTGTCTAACCTTTCTAGCTAATGCACTCAATTTCAAGCAACACCATGACGGACCTCTTCTCCACTCTTTGCAAAGCCTCCACATCCTTCCTAGGGCATGGCAACCAGAACTGCTCTCGCAATGGCCTAATGTGTCCTAATCAACGTTTTGTACAGCAGTAACATAATTTCCTAAATGTAACACTCCATTTAGGTTGTATATCACCCAAGATCTCACCAAATAGTGAAACGAACTAAAAGATGAATGTCTGTACTCCTAGGTTCTTATGTTCCAGGTTGAGATGGGAAACAACAAAGTAGTAAATATTGTTTGCTGTTGATGGTTAACCAGCAATTATCTTCTAAATGTGTGGACTATGATTTGGTAGACAATTAAATCTGGCTCCGTTGATTTCCTGCATCCAAGTAGTTATCTCTTACGACTTCACACATTAAAAATAACTGGATGAGAGCGACAACTTATTGAAGAGACCAAAATGAAAAGGCTTGGAATTTATAGGGAAAAATATTGGTAGCCATTCATCCAACAGCCAACATTTCTCCAAGTCATTAACCACAACTTTTACTTTTACTTTTGCTCTTTTGCCTGCAGTTTGTCTCATATCAAGAATGTAGGTTTGTTCCACAGCAATGTTCTCTCTACAGGTTTCTGTCAAGGAAACGGCAAGAAGTTAATGGGATTTTCTATCGGAACTCAGCGGCAAATGCAAAGAACTCAATATCTGCTGCAAATTCTGTCCTAACTTTACTTTTAATTTCACGTTGAGCTACTGGCCTGCCTCTGAATAGGTCACATTCCATTCGCTATTATAACGTTCAAACTCCAATCAGAACAAAATGTGGAAAGAAGTAAACAAAATATGAAAATACCCAAAATAGTCAGCAGATCAGGTCCTGTCTGTGGAAAGATAACACCTTCATCAAACCTTAATTTCAGAATGCTAGTACACTGGATATGTACCATGAAGCTACAGATACAAAGAAAAAATGCAGTGCATTCACCACTCGAAACTCTTAGATTTGAGTGTAGATGATGAAAGATATAATTAAAAGAAGGAATTATTATTTTCCCAGAGGCATGATAACACCAGTTACTAGCTATCAGAGGAACTCATCCCAGCAATTCCCCTCCATTATGTGTAACTGTCAAGTGGCAATCATTGTTAAAGATGATTTATTGCTGTCATGTTACATTGATCTTTCTAACATACAGATGCCATACCTTGGAAAGGTAAATTAAAACATTTTCACCCATTGATTTTTGAAAACACAACAAAGAGATGGACTGCAATTAAAAATCTAATTAATTTTGTTTTAATATTATTTCCCTCACTAACTGCGAGTGTGTAAATATATATGAAGAACAGGCTTGTGTCACAAGTTATGAACTTTGAAATGTTCGAAATTTGAAATTGTTAGCCAGCCAACAGTTACTGTCATCAACAAGGGTTGTTTCCTTGGAAGCTATTTTTGTTCATTTGAAATGCATTGATTTTTGAACTTTGCTGCTTGAAGGAATAGCATGTCAGCTCATGTGAGGTAAATTGCAGAAGTATCTCTGAGGATAACTATGTCGTCAAGAAACCAATCTTCAAAGCAAAATATCAGCTGGCCAGACTGTAAATCCTGACTAAAACAGAGCAGTAATAGCACCAAAATTTAGTAAAGGACTCATGTATTGTTAGGCCATTTTGGTCAAGTCTGAAGTGCTCTGCAGAAATAAGACAAACTTCTGAATGGTGCCAGTAAGTTTACGGCCCAGATCAATGTTGCAGATAAGAAATGTATGAGTATCTCTTCAATTGACAGAATTAATGGGATTTCTGCATAGGACCTCCAAGGAAGTGTAAAATGCATGAATTTGATTGGACTATTGCAAACTAATTGTACATATGCAAGTAATGTTGCTGGACAGTTACCCTGCTATTCGTTGATTGGCCAAACCTGGCTGGTTCTTTGGATTCCAAGGTAAATGTTGCATTATTCAAGTTAAGTTAGCTTCTTCCTGAAGCTTCTCCTGCAACAATGTATGGGAGGCCTTGTTATTGGTCTGGGGAACTGTCTATAATGTACTGATGTAATGAATATGTTTGATTGGATTGTAAAGAGACCACCCCTCTGTAGTTCAGCCCCGCAGGTTTCGGGAACCTATGAAAGACAGCCCCCACGAGGTCCTTTGTCAATCTTAGAAACATAGTAACATAGAAAATAGGTGCAGGAGTAGGCCATTCGGCCCTTCGAGCCTGCACCGCCATTCAATATGATCATGGCTGACCATCCAACTCAGTATCCTGTACCTGCCTTCTCTCCATACCCCCTGATCCCATTAGCCACAAGGGCCACATCTAACTCCCTCTTAAATATAGCCAACAAACTGGACTCAATTACCTTCTGTGGCAGAGAATTCCACAGATTCACCACTCTCTGTGTGAAAAATGATTTTCTCATCTCGGTCGTAAAAGACTTCCCCCTTATCCTTAAGCTGTGACCCCTTGTCCTGGACTTCCCCAACATCGGGAACAATCTTCCTGCATCTAGCCTGTCCAACCCCTTAAGAATTTTGTAAGTCTCTATGAGATCCCCCCTCAATCTTCTAAATTCCAGCGAGTACAAGTCGAGTCTATCCAGTCTTTCTTCATAAGGAAGTCCTGCCATCCCAGGAATCAGTCTTGTGAACCTTCTCTGTACTCCCTCCCTCTTCTGGATGAGCGCTTGGGACTGCGTGACATTTTGGAGTGTTTCTGCTTGCACGAGGCTGAAGGGCTTGGCCAGGCAATTACAAGGATCGAACCCGCGGAGCTTTAGGTATCCTATAAGGGAATTTGTTGTGCAATCCAAAAATAAAGATTAGTTAGTTGTTCCAGTGCTTGACTCAGTGGTTTTTGACAAAACTAGACTGGGGGGTAAGCTTGAGAAGAGTGTATTTACAAGACCATTAGATAAAACTCAGGTGCTCCAGAGGACAAGATGTGCTGAGCTTAGGTAGGATCAGTCAGATCTCAGCATCAATAACATCAGTTGGGCAATGACTTGGCCATCTCAGTGCAATAGTCTATTCTCAAACTTCAACATAAGTTAGCAACTTAACTCACTTTTTTATGTTTATTGATTTTCTTTCCACATGCTGCTCGACAGGCTGATTTCTTCCAGCATTTTCTGTTTACGTTTTTACTCACAGACCTCTGTGGCAGGAAACTCAGAGGAAGAATTCTTAATCTATTTGAGCAGAATGAGAGAAACTGTTGACAATGTTTCACAACAATGGCTTTGTCACTTCAGGAGTTCATTGTCAATATGAAAGCAGAGGTTTTAGTTTGCAGTGTTGAGGAGAAGTGACGTCCATTGATTCTGGCATTGGCAACACCAACAGTAAGTCTATGAGATAAGTCTACTAGAGTTCTGGCAAAGACAGTTGGGAAGAAACTGTCACTGAATCTGGAGTTGTGCATTTTAACACTTTATACCTTTTCGTGATACCTTTTTCACTTCTATGCCTCCTGAATACAAATAAGGTAACCACCAATATTAGGGCCCACTGCAAGATTGGCTTGTACGGCAAAGATTGGCTTGCAATAGTGCTAATGAAACTCAAGAATAATGTGCTGATACCAATCAGTGTTTTGTTTCAATATATCTATATTACTAAAAGTCTGATCTTGTCATATGCTGAGAGAATGGAGCGGCTGGGCTTGTACACTCTTGAGTTTAGAAGGATGAGAGGGGATCTTATTGAAACATATAAGATTATTAGGGGTTTGGACACGCTAGAGGCAGGAAACTTGTTCCCGATTTTGGGGAAGTCCAGAACCAGGGGCCCCAATTTAAGAATAAGGGGTAAGCCATTTAGAACAGAATGAGGAAACACTTTATCTCACAGAGAGTTGTGAGTCAGTTGAATTCTTCGCCTCAGAGGGAGGTGGAGTCCGGTTCTCTGGATACCGGTGGAGGCCGGTTCTCTGGATACTTTCAAGAGAGGGCTAGATAGAGCTCTTAACGATGGCGGAGTCAGGGGATATGGGGAGAACGCAGGAACGGGGTACAGATTGGGGATGATCAGCCATGATTACATTCAATGGCGGTGCTGGCTCGAAGGGCCGAATGACCTACTCCTGCACCTATTGTCTATTGTCTATTGTCTATTACCTGGACACTCTGAGAGATAAATCCATCACATTGTGTATTTTTGGCAGATATTGAAAGATGTAGAAGGTTCAATCTGATCAAAGAATGCAGTGAAGAGAGGCAGCTTCAAAGTACTGAAGGTACTTATAGTAAACATGAATTTAATAATCTCAGCCCAGCATAGTGTAGCCACAGTGTGACAAGACAGATTGAAAACTGTCACATTGGAGCTGAGAGCCTTGGGGACTTTCCAGAAAGGGAAGAGCAGAGGAGGTGACTGCACAACATCACAATCCTATTATAGATAATGAACAAAGGGAAATTTAAACCATTAAGCAAGGCAGAGACTAGGACTCAGGATTTAGTTTTGAGTTAAAGAAAGGCTCTCTAGTCACACATGCTAATGATTCCCTGCATCACAATGGATGCAAAAATCCTGTCTTTCTTGACTGTACCTGAAATAGGTGTCAGGACTTTCCAGCTCAGTTCAGTTTAAAGTATTGTCACGTGTACCGAGGTACAGTGCAAATATTTTGTTGCATGCTATCCAGCAAGCAGAAAGACAAAACATGATTACATTTATCTATACATTTACAGTGTATAGATACATGATAAGGGAATAATGTTTAATGCAAGGTAAAGCCAGCAAAGTCCAATCAAGGATGGTCTGAGGGTCATCAATGGGGTAGATAGCAGTTCAGCACTGCTCCCTGGTTGTGGTAGGATGATTCTGTTGCCTGATAACAGCTGGGAAGAAACTGTCACTGAATCTGGAGTTGTGCATTTTAACACTTTATACCTTTTTGTGATACCTTTTTCACTTCTATGCCTCCTGAATACAAATAAGGTAACCACCAATATTAGGGCCCACTGCAAGATTGGCTTGTACGGCAAAGATTGGCTTGCAGAGCAATAGTGCAAATGAAACTCAAGAATAATGTGCTGATACCAATCAGTGTTTTGTTTCAATATATCTATATTACTAAAAGTCTGATCTTGTCTGCTTTTGGCTCGCTGTACTGTGATTTCCGAGAAAACGCCACCACATACAGCCGTCATTTTTGGCCAGCTCGCTCAGAGTCCCCCCCCCCCCCCCCCCCCCCACCTTCCTGGACCAGAGGATTTTTGCCATCGATGATAAATCAGAGATATATTAATGTTTTAAAAAAAATCCCCATTCTCTCTGCTGCCCCTGCTGGAGGGAGGCGGAGGGACTATAAAACCAGGAAGTGGTGTGCCTCACTCAGTCTCTGCAAGATGGAGCAAGCCAGAGGGTCATGTCTCTCTGAGCTCTGAATAGCACTGAACACATGTCTACTCAACTGTGAGTGCCCTTAATGTGGTTTGAAAATAAAAATATGGTTGGTTTGAAGTAAAAAGGCACTGCTTGGAAATGTTTGCTTGCGGGGTTTTGAGTGAAGTTAAAAGGCACTACTGCAAATGGTGGCTTAGCTGCTTTGGGCTGAAGTTAAAAGGCACTACTGCAAAATGTGGCTTAGGTGCTTTGGGCTGAAGTTAAAAGGCACTACTGCAAATGGTGGCTTGGGTGCTTTGGACTGAAGTTAAAAGGCACCACTGCAAATGGTGACTTGGGTGCTTTGGGCTGAAGTTAAAAGGCACTACTGCAACTGGTGGTTTGGCTGCTTTGGCTTGAGTAAAAAGGCACTACTTACTGCAAATGGCGGTTTGGCTTCTTTGGGTTGAAATAAAAAGGCACTACTTACTGCAAGTGGTGGTTTTCCTGCTTTGGGCTGTCGTAATAGGGGTAGGCGTTTTTTTTTGAGGAAGCTGCTGATTGGTGGGAAGTGGATTAGAGAAAGCAGCTGATTGGCAGTCAGATTCCAGCAGTTTGTAGTGTACAGTATTGTGTATTGTATCCAGGGTAAATGGGGAATTGTACTTTGTATTGTGTTGATATTGTATCCTGTGTAACGGGGGAGTATGAAGGCCAGTGCAGTGTACTGTTGAGGATGTCAGATGTGAGAGATCAGGGAATCTGATAGCCCTCCAGACGTCCACATCTGCACCAGGTGCGTCAAGATTGGGGTCCTAAGGGGCTGTGTTAGGAATCTGGAGCAGCAGCTCGAGGACCTCCATCTGGTCAGGGAGAGTGAGGAGGTCATAGACAGGAGTTACAGGGAGGTGGTCACTCCCAGACCACGGGAGGCAGACAAGTGGGTCATTGTTAGGAAGGGCAAGGGGCAGAGGCAGGGACTAGTGAGTACCCCGGTGGCTGTACACCTGGAAAATAGGTACTCATGTTTGAGTACGATTGGAGGGGACAGCCTACCTGCGCGCAGCAACAGTGGCCGGGCCTCCGGCACAGAGACCGGCCCTGATGCTCAGAAGGGTAGCAAAAAGAGGAGGGCAATTGTAATAGGGGACTCCATAGTTAGGGGGTCAGATTGGCGATTCTGTGGACGCAGTCGGGAGAGCCGGATGGTAGTTTGCCTCCCTGGTGCCAGGGTCTCGGATGTGTCCAAAAGATTCTGAAAAGGGAGGGAGAGGAGCCTGATGTTGTGGTACACATAGGTACCAATGACATAGGCAGAAAAAGGGAGGAGGTCCTGAAAGGAGAATTTAGGGAGTTGGGGGGAAAGTTAAGGAGAAGGACCAAAAGAGTACCAATTTCAGGATTGCTGCCTGTGCCACGTGACAGTGAGAGTAGGAATGGAATGAGGTGGAGGATAAATGCGTGGCTCAGGGACTGGTGAAGTGGGCAGGGATTCAAGTTTCTTGATCACTGGGACCTCTTTTGGGGAAGGTATGATCTGTATAAAAAGAACGGGTTGCACTTGAACCCGAGGGGGACCAATATCCTGGCGGGGAGATTTGCAAAGGAGATTTTAAACTAGAAAGGCTGGGGGGAGGGACTCGGGTAGAGGGGGCTAGGGGACAGGGTGTGGGGCAAGAGGCAGAGAAGGGAAGCACTCGGACCCAAAATGTACGCGAGAAAGAGGAAAAAGATAATAAACAGAGAATAAGGGATGGTGGGTTTCTAAAATGTGTATATTTTAATGCTAGGAGCATTGTAAGAAAGGTGGATGAACTTAGAGCCTGGATTGACAACTGGAAATATTATGTTGTGGCAATCAGTGAAACATGGTTGCAGGAGGGCTGTGGTTGGAAACTAAATATTCCAGGATTTTGTTGCTTCAGGTGTGATATAATTGGAGGGGCCAGAGGTGGAGGTGTTGCATTGCTTGTCAGAGAAGATATTACAGCAGTGCTTTGGCAGGATAGATTAGAGGGCTCGTCTAGGGAGGCTATTTGGGTGGAACTTAGAAGTGGGAACGGCGTAGCAACAGTTTTAGGGGTGTATTATAGACTGCCAAATGGGGAGCGAGAATTGGAAGAGCAAATATGTAAGGAGATAGCAGATATTAGTAGTAAGCACAAGGTAGTGATTGTGGGAGATTTCAATTTTCCAAAAATAGACTGGGAAACACATTCTGTAAATGGGCTGGATGGTTTGGAGTTTGTAAAATGTGTGCAGGATAGTTTTTTGCAGCAATACATAGAGGTATCGACCAGAGAAGGGGCAGTGCTAGACCTCCTGTTAGGAAATCAGGCAGGTCAGGTGACGGAGGTATGCGTTGGTGTGCACTTCGGGACCAGTGATCACAATACCATTAGTTTCAATATAATTATGGAGAGAGTCAGAACTGGATCTAGGGTTGAGATTTTTGATTGGAGAAAGGATAACTTTGAGGGAATGCGTAAGGATTTAAAAGGAGTGAATTGGGACATTTTGTTTTATGGGAAGGCTGTAGAAGGGAAATGGAGGACATTTAAAGGGGAAATTGTAAGAGTACAGAATCTTTATGTCCCTGTTCGGTTGAAAGGAAATAGTAAAAATTGGAAAGAGCCATGGTTGTCAAGGAAAATTGGACACTTGTTCGAAAAAAGAGAGATATCTACAATAATTATAGGAGGCATGGAGTAAATGAGGTGCTAGAGGAGTATAAAGAGTGTAAAAATAATCTTATGAAAGAAATTAGAAAAGCTAAAAGAAGATATGAGGTTGCTTTGGCAAGAAAGGTGAAAGGGTTTCCAAAGGGTTTCTACAGCTATATTAATAGCAAAAGGACAACAAGGGATAAAATTGGACCATTAGAGAGCCAGAATGGATAGCTATCTGCAGAGCCAAAAGAGATGGGAGAGATATTGAACAATTTATTTTCTTCGGTATTCACCAAGGAGAAGGATATTGAACTCTGTGAGGTAAGGGAAAAAAGTAGAGTAGCTATGGAAACTATGAGATTCAAAGAGGAAGAAGTACTGACACTTTTGAAAAATATAAAAGTGGATAAGTCTCCAGGTCCTGACAGGATATTCCCTAGGACATTGAGGGAAGTTAGTGTTGAAATAGCAGGGGCTATGACAGAAATATTTCAAATGTCATTAGAAACGGGAATAGTGCCGGAGGATTGGCGTACTGCGCATGTTGTTCCATTGTATAAAAAGGGTTCAAAGAATAAACCTAGCAATTATAGACCTGTTAGTTTGACATCAGTGGTGGGCAAATTAATGGACAGGATACTTAAAGATAATATATATAAGCATCTGGATAAACAGGGTCTGATCAGTAACAGTCAACACGGATTTGTGCCTGGAAGATCATGTTTGATAAACCTTCTTGAATTTTTTGAAGAGGTTACTAGGGAAATTGATGAGGGTATAGCAGTGGATGTTGTCTATATGGATTTCAGTATGGCCTTTGACAAGGTTCCCCATGGAAGGTTGGTTAAGAAGGTTCAATCTTTGGGTGTTAATGGCGGAGTAGCAAGGTGGATTCAACAGTGGCTGAATGGGAGATGCCAGAGAGTAATGGTGGATGGCTGCTTGTCAGGTTGGAAGCCGGTGACCAGTGGGGTGGCTCAGGGATCTGTGTTGGGTCCACTGTTGTTTGTCATGTACATCAATTATCTAGATGATGGGGTGGAAAATTGTATAAGTAAGTATGCAGATGATACTAAAATAGGTGGTGTTGTGGATAATGAAGTAGATTTTCAAAGTCTACAGAGAGATTTGGGCCATTTGGAAGAGTGGGCTGAAAGATGGCTGATGGAGTTTAATGCTGATAAGTGTGAGGTGCTACATTTTGGCAGGCCAAATCAAAATAGGACGTACATGGTAAATGGTAGGGAATTGAGGAATGCTGTGGAACAGAGGAATAGGAATAACTGCATAGTTCCTTGAAGGTGGAATCGCATGTAGATAGGGTGGTAAAGAAAGCTTTTGGTGTGCTGGCCTTTATAAATCAGAGCATTGAATATAGGAGTAGGGAAGTAATGTTAAAATTGTACAAGGCATTGGTGAGACCAATTCTGGAGTATGGTGTACAATTTTGGTCGCCTAATTATAGGAAGGATGTCAACAAAATAGAGAGAGTACAGAGGAGATTTACTAGAATGTTGCCTGGGTTCCAGCAACTAAGTTACAGAGAATGGTTGAACAAGTTAGGTCTTTATTCTTTGGAGCACAGAAGGTTATGGGGGGACTTGATTGAGGTCTTTAAAACGATGAAAGGGATAGACACAGTTGACGTAGATAAGCTTTTCCCATTGAGGGTAGGGAAGATACAAACAAGAGGGCATGACATGAGAATTAAGGGACAGAAGTTTAGGGGTAACATGAGGGGGAACGTCTTTACTCAGAGAGTGGTGGCTGTGTGGAATGATCTTCCAGCAGAAGTGGTGGAGGCAGGATCGATTTTAACATTTAAAAGTAAAGTGGATAGGTGTATGGATGGGAAGGGAATGGAGGGGTATGGTCTAAGTGCAGGTAGGGGAAAATAAATGTTCGGCACGGACTGAGAGGGCCTGTTTCCGTGCTGTAATTGTTATATGGATAAAAGGCACTACTTACTGCAAATGGTGGTTTGGCTGCTTTGGGTTGAAGTAAAAAGGCACTACTTACTGCAAATGGTGGTTTGGCTGGTTTGTGTTGAAGTTAAAAGGCACTACTTACTGCAAATGGTGGTTTGGCTGCTTTGGGTTGAAGTTAAAAGACACTATGTACTGCAAATGGTGGGTTGGGTGCTTTGATAACTTTTGGTAACTTTGGTAACTTCCTGTTTGCACTGTATGTTGATTTTAGATAAAACGCTACCACTTACGGCTGTGATTTTTGGCCATCTTACTCAGTCCCCCTCTGCTCAGCAGGTGCAGAGGGTTCTTCCCATCAATGAAAAATAAAAGTGTTAGTGTTTTAAAAATGTTGAGAATCTCTGTCCTGTCAATCACGCCATGAAGGCCACACCTTTTCCATTGGGAGGGGGAGGGGTTATAAAACCCGGCAGTGTGGGTGTGGCTCAGTCTCTGCATGATGGGGGAAGGAGAGGTTACGACTCAGTCTGAGCTGTGAATCAACTGAACACACTGAATGTCTACTGAACTGTGAGTTTGGTGTTTTGTGTGGTTTTATGATGGTTTTATGGTGGTTTCACTCTGCTTGAAACGGAATTTCAAGGAATAGCCACGAGTCAACTGCCAGCCCGCCAGCCGTGAGTGAGCTGCCAGCACATCAGGCTTGAGGGTCTGTGCTGCCACCCCAAGAACCCATACCAGCGCTCCAGAAAGCCCCCCCACTGGTCACCAATATTGGAATTGGTGGAGAGGTGGAATATTGCGTTGGGGGACCAGCCCGCCAGTGTGAACATGGGACCCAACGGGTTCCACATAGTCTAGTTTTTTAATAGATTGTTCCTCACAATGAACCATGAGAAAGAAGCAAGTTAATCTTGGTCCTCCCTAAGCTTGTAATGACCTTTACTCTAACACCCCTCATCCTTTTCAGGCAAGGCACATAGTTCATTGAAAATGGCATCACAAGTAGATAAGGTGGTCAAAAAGGCTTTTGGCACATTGGCATTCATCAGTCAGAGCATTGCATATGGAAGTTGGGAGGTCATGTTGGTTGTATAAGACGTTGGTGAGGCCGTGTTTAGACTATCATGGTTAGTTTTGGGCACTATGATATAGGAAAGATGTTGTCTAGCTGGAAAGGGTGCAGAGAATATTTACAAACAATGTTGCCAGGACTCGAGAGCCTGAATTATGGGGAGAGGTTGAGCAAGCAAGCAATCTCTGCCTTTGAGTACAGGAAGATGAGGGATGATCTTACAGAGGTGTATTAAATCATGAGAGGAATATATTGGGTAGATGCAGTCTCTTGCCCAGAGGTGGGGAATTGAGTACCAGAAGCATAGGTTTAAGGTGAGAGAGGAAAGATTTAATAAGAATCTGAGTGGTAAATTTTTCACACAAAGAATGGTAGGTATATGGAATGAGCTGCCAGAGGCAGGTGCTATTGCAATGTTTAAGAAACATTTAGACAGGTACATGGATAGGAAAGTTTTGGAGGGATATGGGCCAAACTCAGTTAGGTGGGACTAGTGTAGAAGAGACATGTTGGTCGGTGTGGGCAAGTTGGGCTGAAGGGCCTGTTTCCATGCTGTCAGCCTCAATTACTCTTACCTGCCAATCACCAGTTTCCTCCAATGTTGGATCCTTGAGTTTTTCTGATTTTGAATCAGACTATACCCTCAATAGCTCGGCCTCAAGCTTTGATATCCTTTACCCAAATCCTCCTAACTCCACCTCTATCTCATTCTATTAAAACACTTCTCATCTCTCGTAACATGGCTCAGTCGCAAATTGCATGTGACAGTACTTATGTGAAGTGTCTGGGGAAGTTTTATTATATTAACATATAAATAGTTGTTGTTCTTGTCAGCAAGTTAAGCACATGCTGTTATCTATACAAAACACCAAAGTATAGTTCACCCATTTCATAATAAATGACTCATGTCAACAATGTAATAAGCCTAATACACAAAATATTCATGGTCCATATATACAGAAGACAATATTGTGAAAATCATAATATTAGAGAAATGTCTTTAATAAAAAATGCATAAATTATTAACATCTTTGCACCACACAACCCAGCTTTAATACTGTGCAGTATGTGAAACCTTTACACCAAGTTTTCTTATGATCAGCCAATGTGTTTGCATGATTTAATTTAAAGTCAGATTCATTATAATACATTGATTTCCACTCAGCTGATTGAAGCAGCATAAACATTGTAACAATGGCACACTCACTGAGTGCAAACCTTGCATTTCCTTCAATGTTGTCCATGAGAAAGAATACACACTACCTAAAATAATTATTCAAATCACTTTAAAATTGTCCATTATTCGTTAAATGTGTTGCTATCCACAAGAGTATAGTCCAAAGATGCTAAACTGAGTTAATCTGCCTCTTGTAAGAAAATGGCCTTTTGAACTTTGTTGTCTTCTGGATTCTGTTATTCTGGACACATGGCTAATGTCCATTCAGTAATACTAAATCTTTCAAGGAATGGAAAACGTTGTTTCAGTAAGCATCACATTTTAATTTAATTTAGTTTAGTTCAGAACCACAGCATGGAAACAAGCCCTTCAGCCCACCAAATCCATGCTGGCCATCGATCACCCATTCTCACTGATTCTAAGTTATCTTACTTTCTCATACACTCTTCATACATTTACGATACGATACAATAGAACTTTATTTATCCCAGAAAGGAAATTGACTTGCCAACAGTCATAAAACACAAAATACATGAAACATGAAATTAAAGTGACGAGTGGAAAGGATTGTGGATGTGCAAAGATTGGGGGTGGAAGGGCGAGGGGTCAGTCTACCCCACGACAGAATGGGGAGGAGTTGTAAAGTTTGATAGCCACAGGGAAGAAGGATCCCCTTCTTGGACAATTTGCAGAAGTCAATTCATGTACAAACCTGCACATCTTTGGAATGTGGGAGAAAACTGGAGCACCCGGTGGAAACCCATGTTGTCACAGGGAGAACATGCCAACTCTACACAGACAGTACCTGAGATCAGGATTGTATGCAAATCTCTAGTGCTGTGAGGAAGCGGCTGTACCATTTCATGTACAACAAAAATTAATAGATTAATTTTACCAGAAAAGTGTTGACTGACTAATTGTGCTTTGCATTTAGTCTCATCAATAAGTTGAACAACTGTTCATGTTTCCAACCAGTTTTATGGTGAGATACATTCATTCTTGGCAATCAATGGGGGTTTCAGCCAACAGCTAATCTACAAAGAAAGCTTGTACATTCTATAGTCTTCAAAATCAAAAATTTAAATTCTGTAAACTTGTTTTGAGCAATTCAGAAGATTTATTTGTATACATAAATAAACATCTCTGTTTGTTAATGACAAACATGCATTCTAGTTCTAATCAAGCAAAAGTATTTGAAGATAACTCAGCAGGTCAGACAGTATCTCAGGAGAAAAGGAATGGGTAATGTTTTGGGTCGAGACCCTTCTTCAGTGAGAGTCAGGGGAAAGAGAAACAAGAGAAATAGACAGTGATATAGAGAGATAAAGAACAAATGAATGAAATATGCAAAAAAGGTAACAATGATAAAGGAAACGGGCCATTGATAGCTAATGTCTAGGTGAAAATTAGTTACAGATAATGAGACTCAACAAGACGACTTTGACTTGGGTGGGAGAGAGATGGGGAGAGGGGATTAAATCAATATTCACACTGCTGAGTTACCTGCCCAAGCGAAAAATGAGGTGCTGTTCCTCCAATTTGCATTTGGCCTCACCCTGACAATGGAGGAGGCCCAGGACAGAAAGGTCAGTGTGGGAATAGAAAGGAGGATTGAAGTATTTGAAGTTGCTATAGAAAAAACAAATGGTTTAATTATCTCATCCATTCCTGAGCAGAAGTGAAATTAGGTTATAGATTAAAATGCAAACCAGACACTTCAATTAGAGTAGAATAACAAAGATTTTGGTAGCAATGTTACAAAATTTTGAGATAAAAAAAAATCAAGTAAAGCATAAAAAGTTTAATTTGACACCTAATTCACTTTCATATCTTCAGTATTAAAAACGTTATGGCCATTTTCATACTCAGAAATTAGCATCTTGTTCCCTATTGCTTTTCCATTGAAGCAAAAGCTGTGATAGTCAAAAGCCCATAACTTCCTTAAAAATTAAGAGAACTGAATGAAATATTCAGTTATTATAGATTGAAGCATTCTGAAACAAATATGAAACAATCTTACTTGGATGACCTGAAATTAAAGCATATAATTAGTTAGTTACATAATTGTAGCTAATTGTAAAATTCAATTACTAGATCTAAACATCTATCCAATTCTTAAGAAAAGGTTAACATTTAAAAAAAACCTGTGTCCAAATAACATTCACAAAATAATTCACACTATAACCTGATTTTTAAATCTCATTGTCATTAATTTATAGGCCAAATTGAGGGAATTTAGTGTTTAATTCCCGTAAATTAATGGCCATTTAAATCAACTTGCGAGTGGGTTTTTGTGGAATGCGATTGTTTGGAACGTCGTGGTTTGCGCTGAATTTAATCCCCATAACAGCTGGAAAAATACTGCTAGTTCGTATATTTTTTAAGTCACCTTTTTGCAACATGAAAATTTGATTAAAGGCTTCCTAAGAAGCACGTTTTATGTAAAAATAAACTGTGTACCTTCTTTTGTCCCCTACATAAGATCCGTCCCGTTGTCGGCATTCATGGCTATAGAAGATGATTTTTAAATTACTCATGCTAATACATTATTCAGCGTAGTTTAAAAATGACTTCATAAAACAAATGTCAGAGCGATTTCTCTTTAGCAACTAAATCCCCTGAGATTAATCGATTTGAATGGTCTGGAGAAAAACGGCATTTTAAACCCACCCCCCTTTCAAGGGCGCCAATTGTCGCGTACACGGGCAGTGGCAGAACTGCAGCGCCGCTAAAGGTAAGTTTTGTAATATACCTAGTTTTGGTCTCCATTAACAAGTTTAAAAATAGGATCTATAGGTTACCTTATTTTTTTATTGAATAAGGTTTTCTATGTGCTCATTTTTCCATTCCATTCGATAATGATTTCGAAAGAGATCCCAAAGAGAGTATACCAGACATGGAAAAAATATATAGAAAATGAATGTTTGTTCACACAGCACTGCTGCTGGATTTAACTCACATTTTATGCCAGAAAGTTTCTATCTTGATGAAGGTCAGATTCATCTGTAGTCTACTTCTAATATCTTTCTGAGACTACTTATTACTTTCAGAGAGTGAGTATGGTGAGAGGTGTTTGCTTACAAAAATGTACCATGCAGTTACTGCATAAATTGTTGGTGTATTGAATTGCCTCTCCTCCACCACTTCATTTTCTTTATACCAAAGAAAACGCCCATCTTTAACATTACACTTTAACACTTTGAGTGCTGAAAGCCCTTCAGAATATTTTAATTGTCTCTCCAATCATCCAATGAACAACAAAATATCTTTCAAGTTAAAATTGGCAACCATTTTTCTTCTTAGGCCCCCTTCGGTCATATCTGACCATGTGTGTCTCCAGGGCACTATTCCCTATATGGAGGACGCCTGTGCATGACTTAGTTTAACGTGGGGAGACTGGTGCACAGACAGCCACTCCATGGTCCTTGACAGATCGGGGTCAGGATGCAGTGGCATGGAGACCCTTTTCTGCTGCAGTCTTAATCCGCCTTCCCAGCCGTTGTGATGCTCCTAGGTCAGCCATTGTCCTCCGCCTGTTCCATCGTTGAGGTCTTGGTTGGGTTGCTCTTTGTTAGAGACCTCCCCCTCAACCTTACCGCTATAGGTAGCCCTACCAGGAGCATAGCTCCAGACAGCATCACTCTGAGGATCTCAGGTCCACACAAGCTTCTCTACCACAACAAGACAATCCATGTAGAAGCAACCATGTTTAGACAATTTATTATTGACATTCTATCGTTGCTTGTGTTCTCTGGTTTCCGTTCCAATCATATATTTATAACAGCAGTCCATAGTAGAAACATAGAAACATAGAAAATAGGTGCAGGAGTAGGCCATTCGGCCCTTCGAGCCTGCACCGCCATTCAATATGATCATGGCTGATCATCCAACTCAGTATCCCGTACCTGCCTTCTCTCCATACCCCCTGATCCCTTTAGCCACAAGTGCCACATCTAACGCCCTCTTAAATATAGCCAATGAACTGGCCTCAACTACCTTCTGTGGCAGAGAATTCCAGAGACTCACCACTCTCTGTGTAAAGAATGTTTTCCTCATTTCGGTCCTAAAGGAATTCCCCCTTATCCTTAGACTGTGACCCCTTGTTCTGGACTCCCCCAACATCGGGAACAATCTTCCAGCATCTAGCTTGTCCAACCCCTTAAGAATTTTGTAGGTTTCTATAAGATCCCCCCTCAATCTTCTAAATTCCATCGAGTACAAACCGAGTTTATCCAATCTTTCCTCATATGAAAGTCCTGACATCCCAGGAATCAGTCTGGTGAATCTTCTCTGTACCCCCTCTATAGTAGGGGGAAGATTTAATAAGACCCTGAGGGGCAACTTTTTCACACAAAGGGTGGTCAGTATATGGAATGGGCTGCCAGAGAAGGTAGTGCGGAAGGTACATTTAAATGACATTTGCATGGATGTGTAAGGTTTAGAAGGATATGTGGCAAATGTAGGCAGATGGGACTAGTTTAATTTAGTTTAGTTTAGTGATAAACCATGGAAACACGCTCTTCGGCCTACTGAGTCCACACCGACCAGCGATCCCCGCACACTAGCAAATTTACCAAAGCTAATTAACCTACAAACCAGTGCGTCTTTGGAATGTGAAGGAAACTGGAGCTCCTGGGTAAAACACACAAGGTCATGGGGGAAAATATGAACTCTATCCTCGTAGTCAGGGGCGTACCTGGCAATGTAAGGCAGCAACTCTTCCGCTGCACCACCGTGCCACCCACTAGTGTAGAGGCAAGATGTCCATCTACTCTATGACTCAATTGGAATATGAGTAATTGGCAGCTTTGGTACTTGGGTTTGATTTATGAAACTACTGCTGAGTTTCAGATCAGAGAAGCAAAATAGTGTGAAAGATGGATTTTGTAAGCAAGTGCTCAGTCATTTCATTCAAAATTGTTTCCTGCCACTGTAAATCTAGCCATTTTTCTTTTATGATTCAATTTTGGGTTGCTTATTGTAATATTATAAGAAAACTATGCTGTAAGAACTATATGAAGTCCATTCAGAAGTTCATCGCCTGTCAATTAAAATGATACACAAAGTAATCTGGGAAACAATCACGGTCAAAGTATTCGGGGAAACTCAAATGAATCTGGCAAATATTTTATATTTCCAGCATCTGCAGTTTTATTTTCATTTTCATTTTCAGACTAATATTCTTCAGGGGTGTAAGTCTGCCATCCTTACCTAGTCTAACCTGTAAGTTTCCCTAACGCATAGAACCGCTCTTTGAAAGACTTAGAAAACACAAAAGATAGACACAAAATGCTGGAGTAATGGGCCTATCCCACTATACGGGTTTACCCAAGAGCACTCCTGAGTTTAAAAAAAAAATCAAACGATTGTAGAATGTACGTTGCGGGTACGTTGGAGCTCGGGACGTCCCTTAGTGGCTCGTAACTCTTACGGCAGGTACTCTGGAAACGCTGTAAGCTCGTGAAGACTTGTGAAGATTTTTCATCATATTGAAAGATGTCCATGAGAGCCCAGAGTACCCACGAGCGGCTATTACCGTAATTCTCCGTGTTCGAATCATGGGAAACATGGGAGAATTAGTTTGTACTAATCTTGAATTAGCTCGTACAGTGGGACAGCTCCATAACTCAGTGGGACAGACAGCATCTCTGAGTGCAAGGTAGGATAGAAACACCACATCCATTTAGTTTAGGTGAAAGGAGTCTATGAAATAAATGCATCCCATTAATGTCCATGCAAGGTGAATGTTTAAAGAGAAAAAAAGCAGTCAGGGCCTGTCCCACTTGGGCGACCTAATCGGCGAGTTAAAAAGAGTGTCTTTGACCTTCCAGCTCAAGGGCACTCGCCTGGAAAGCCTCGAGCTGGATCGACCGTCCACGTTGAAACCGCGAGCTGGATTGACCAGTCCGTGTTGAAACTGCGAGCTGCATCAATCGACGGCACGCACACGCACACGCACACACAAACACATCGCGAAGGCGGGGGCCAAGTAAAGCGGGGGAGTGCTGTTTGCGCAATGAAGATGAGGTAAAATGGCGGCACAGTAACGGTAAGTCCTTTAGAGAGCGCTGAGAGGGGGGGGGAGAGAAGGGGAGAGAGAAGGGGGGAGAATGAGGGAAAAGGGGGGGAGAATGAGGGAAAAGGGGGGGAGAAGGGGGGAGAATGAGGGAAAAGGGGGGGAGAAGGAGAGAGAAGGGGAGATAAGGGGGAGAAAATGGGAGAGAAGGCGGGAGGGAGAAGGAGTGGAGACACTTTTAAGAAGTATAATAAAGTTTAGCGGGCATTTTACCTACCGGTAGGTCTTCCTGGGTCCTAAAACTCCAATAAGCCAATCAAAATGCCCGGTCAGCAAAAGAGATTGCCTACGGCTACCCTCAACTGCCTGTAAGTAAATAGCGACCCCACTCCACTGCACTATGAGTTAAAAAGGCCCATGCCGACCAAATTTTACTTGCTGAAAATCTTTCAATATACTGAAAATTATTCCGCGACCTAGCTGAGGCCACGACTATTCGGGAACTTCCCTTGAGTGTGAGGGAGAGTTCCAGCGACCTCATAGGACCTCCTAGAACCACGTGTCGACCATGCTGCAAGTCTGAGTCAAGGGCAAACTCTTCTAAACTCGCAGATTAGGTCACCCAAGTCGGACGGACCCTAAATACACTCTTATAAACTCGCAGATTAGGTAGCCCAAGTGGACAGGCCCTTAAAAGCAAAGTAAAACTCTCAAGGCTGAAAATCGGAGATTAAAATAGAAAATGGTGGAAACACTCGCTCAGTCAGGCAACATCAGTAGAAAGTGAGACAGTATAACCATATAACCATATAACAATTACAGCACGGAAACAGGCCATCTCGGCCCTTCAAGTCCGTGCCGAACAACTTTTTTTCCTTAGTCCCACCTGCCTGCACTCGTACCATAACCCTCCATACCCTTCTCATCCATATGCCTATCCAATTTATTTTTAAATGATACCAACGAAACTGCCGCCACCACTTCCACTGGAAGCTCATTCCACACCGCTACCACTCTCTGAGTAAAGAAGTTCCCCCTCATGTTACCCCTAAACCTCTGTCCCTTAATTCTAAAGTCATGTCCTCTTGTTTGAATCTTCCCTATTCTCAAAGGGAAAAGCTTGTCCACATTAACTCTGTCTATCCCTCTCATCATTTTAAAGACCTCTATCAAGTCACCCCTTAACCTTCTGCGCTCCAGAGAATAAAGACCTAACTTATTCAACCTATCTCTGTAACTTAGCTGTTGAAACCCAGGCAACATTCTAGTAAATCTCCTCTGTACCCTCTCTATTTTGTTGACATCCTTCCTATAATTGGGCGACCAAAATTGTACACCATACTCCAGATTTGGTCTCACCAACGTCTTGTACAATTTTAACATTACATCCCAGCTTCTATACTCAATGCTCTGATTTATAAAGGCTAGCATACCAAAAGCTTTCTTTACCACCCTATCTATATGAGATTCTACCTTCAAGGAACTATGCACGGTTATTCCCAGATCCCTCTGTTCAACAGTATTCTTCAATTCCCTACCGTTTACCATGTACGTCCTATTTTGATTTGTCCTGCCAAGGTGTAGCACCTCACATTTATCAGCATTAAACTCCATCTGCCATCTTTCAGCCCATTTTTCCAACTGGCCTAAATCACTCTGTAGACTTTGGAAATCCTCTTCATTATCCACAACACCCCCTATCTTGGTATCATCTGCATACTTACTAATCCAATTTACCACCCCTTCATCCAGATCATTGATGTACATGACAAACAACAAAGGACCCAACACAGATCCCTGAGGCACCCCACTAGTCACCTGCCTCCAACCCGACAAACAGCCATCCACCATTACCCTCTGGCTTCTCCCATTCAGCCACAGCTAAGTCAATAGCCCTTATTAGAAGCAAGAAATGATATCAGATATGATTTAAATTGCAGAGAAGTGGGATGAACAGATAGAACAAAGGGAATATCAATGTTGGGATGGAGATCATGGAAGATTAATGACACAATGGGTGATCGGGCTGCCTGGAGAAGATGTTAAGTTCATGTTCATAAGTTATAGGAGCAGAATTAGGCCATTCGGCCCATCAAGTCTACCCGGCCATTCAATCATAACTGATCTATCTTTCCCTTTCAATCCCATTCTTCTGCCTCCTCACCATAACCCCTGCTACCCTTACCAATCAAGAATCTGTCAATCTCCACCTTAAAAATATCCATTGTTGGCCTCCACAGCCTTCTGTGGCAATGGATTCCACAGACCCACCACCCTCTGACTAAAGAAATACCTCCTCAGTTCCTTTCTAAAGGTATGTCCCTTTATTCTGAGATGATGGCCTCTGGTCCTGGTCTCTCCAACTAGTGGAAACAGCCTCTCCACATTAACTCAATGAAGAGAAGGAAATTAATGAAGACAGGGTGAATCTTTGAGATGCAGAACGTTGTTGTTACTGGAACTTTGACATTAAAACAGAACGCTGGAAATAGGCAGCAAGTCTGGCGCTGGTTATGGAGAGGGAAAACTGAGCTAATGTAAAAGATTTATGGCCCTTCCACAGTAGATTATCATTTTTTTCCAGTTTGTTGAAACCAGATTGGCTGGTTATCTGAAATCATTGAATTCAAAGTTGAGACAACACTGAATATATCAACGTCTCCCAACTCAAAACAAAGTTATTTCCCCAGACTCTCTAATAAGTGGTGGTTAGTAATACATAAAATGATGAAGGCAAAATCAATCTTAATCTTAGTCACTGAGAGCAGTATCTTCACCAAGCTTGATTGATTCAAGAACTACCAATCAATACAACTTTTGAAATACAATTGATGACATTAGAGAAGAATAGGAATTCAAAATATAATTATATAATGATAAAGCAGGGAGTTGCCTATTCTAGTGGGACTGTATATGCTTATTTGAATGTTAACCAAATTTTGAAATCATTATATGCCCACCAGCTATTTCACAGCTATTCCACTGTGAAATGTTAAGTGATAATAAGTACCTTTGCACATCACTGCTACAGGATAGAAACCTAGATCTGCATATTGGAACCATTTCTCACCAGGTCCTCACAAATTCAATGTTCAGATGTGGCTAATTTATTGATCGAGAGTCAAGAGTGTCTTACTGCCATCTGTCCCAAAACAGAACAATGAAATTCTTACTTGCAGCAGCACAACAGATATGTAAACATGGTACTCAGTAGGCACCATATGAAACATCAAAAATAAGTTCAATGTCTAAAAACAAATTAAAAAAATAGTACAAAGACAAAAACACTGCCCCCAACTTCCCAGTGCAATCAATGCAGTTTGTAATTTGGAGTTTAGTTGGAGTTTCCAGGTATTAGAGATCTTCATCAGCATGGAGAGTTTGCAAATATCCTTTCCATGTATTCTGAACTTTCCCATGTGAATTTCTCATCTATACAATTAAAAGTCTCATCTTGACCACTTCCTGTTTGCACTGTGCTTTGATTTTAGAAATAATACTACCACATATGGCTGCGATTATTTTGCCATCTTACTCAGAGTCCTCCTCTGCTGCGCAGGCCCTGAGGATTTTTCCCATAGATGGAAAATAAAAGACTTATTACTGCTTAAAAAATCTTGAGATTCTCTCTCCAGTCAATCACCCCCATGAAGACCACGCCCCTTCCAGTGGGAGTGGGGAGGGATTATAAAACCCGGACGTGTGGGCATGGCTCAGTCTGTCTGCAAGATGGCGAGGGAGAGGTCACGACATTCTGTCTGAGCTGGGAAACTACAGAACACTGAGTATGCAATGTACTTGAATAAATAATGTGTTAGCCCTTAATGAAAACAAAATGAGTTGTTTGGCCTGCCCTGTGCTTGAAACTGCGATGGCAATGGAAATGAAGTGAAAATGCAACGAGCTGTTTGGCTTGGGCCTGCCCTGTGCTTGAAACTGCAATGGCAATGGAAATGAAGTGAAAATGCAATGACCTGTTTGGCTTGAGCCTGCCCTATGCTTGAAAGTGTAATGGCAATGGAAATGAAGTGAAAATGCAATCAGCTGTTTGGCATGAGCCTGCCCTGTGCTTGAAAGTGCAATTGAAATGGAAATCAAGTGAAAATGCAATCAGCTCTTTGGCTTGAGCCTGCCCTGTGCTTGAAAGTGTAATGGCAATGGAAATGAAGTGAAAATGCAATGAGCCGTTTGGCTTGGGCCTGCCCTGTGCTTGAAACTGCAATGACAATGGAAATGAAGTGGAAATACAATCAGCTATTTGGCTTGAGCCTGCCATGTGCTTCAAACTGCAATGGCAATGGAAATGAAGTGAACATGCAATCAGCTGTTTGGCTTGAGCCTGCCCTGTGCTTGAAAGTGCAATGGAAATCAAGTGAAAATGCAATCAGCTCTTTGGCTTGAGCCTGCCCTGTGTTTGAAAGTGTAATGGCAATGGAAATGAAGTGAAAATGCAACGAGCTGTTTGGCTTGGGCCTGCCCTGTGCTTGAAACTACAATGACAATGGAAATGAAGTGAAAATGCAATGACCTGTTTGGTTTGAGCCTGCCATGTGCTTCAAACTGCAATGGCAATGGAAATGAAGTGAACATGCAATCAGCTGTTTGGCTTGAGCCTGCCCTGTGCTTGAAAGTGCAATGACAATGGAAATGAAGTGAACATGCAATTAGCTGTTTGGCTTGAGCCTGCCCCTTGCTTGAAAGTGCAATGGCAATGGAAATGAAGTGAAAATACAATCAGCTGTTTGGCTTGAGCCTGCCCTGTGCTTGAAAGTGCAATGACAATGGAAATGAAGTGAAAATGCAATCAGCTGTTTGGCTTGAGCCTGCCCCATGCTTGAAAGTGCAATGGCAATGGAAATGAAGTGAAAATACAATCAGCTGTTTGGCTTGAGTCTACCCTGTGCTTGAAAGTGCAGTGGCAATAGAAATGAAGTGAAAATGCAATCAGCTGTTTGGCTTGGCCTGCCCTGCGCTTGAAACTCCAATGGCAATGAAAGTGAAATGAAAATGCAATGAGCTATTCAGTCTACCCTGTGCTTGAAACTGTAATGCAATTGGAAATGAAATGAAATTAGTAGTTTGGCCTGGCTGAAACTACTAATTTCAGCCCACAAGGACCCTATTAGCCGAGAAACCAGTCCCTTTTGCCCAAAATGCCCGTATTAGCCGAGGAGGAGCATTTTGGCCCAAAAGGCCCGTGCCAGGCCAGGAAAATTCCAAAAAAAGTGCCTTTCACTGAGATTTCACTCAGATTTATTTTTAAGAGCCCCTTCGGCCTATCAGTAAGTATTCCCCATGCAAGTATCCCCCTCAACCCAGTATTTTTCTCTCTCCCTTCATTTGCTCCCTGTGAGATCCAGGCCAGGATAGACTTTCCTCCTTCATTACTGTGATCTGCAGAAAAAGTTGAAAAATGGCTTAAATTGATTCTCCACCCTCTCCCCTTTCTCTCTCACAGTGTCTCTCACCTGTTTTGGGCATAATATCTGTAGTTTCTGAGCTGCCAGCCCACCAGGCCTGAGTGTCTGAGCTGGCCAGCCCACCATGCCTGAGTGACTGATCTGGCCAGCCCACCAGGTTTGAGTGACTGAGCTGCCAGCCCAAGAATCCATTTGTCCCACAATGTCCATACTAGCCCTCTGGAAACCAGTTCCTTCGGCCCACAACACCCATACTAGCGCTCCAGAAAGCCACATCCCCCCCCACTGCCCAGCAATTTGGAATTGGTGGAGAGGTGGAATATTGCGTCGGGGGAGCAGCCCTCCCGTGTGAACATGGGTCCAACTGGTCCCACTTAGTCTGGTGCTTCTTTACAAATAAGACTGACATAATGCATTGGAAAAAAGAAAACTAAGAAGTGTCATCTGGTCTAAATCAGAATAAATTATGACTTTTACTTATGGCCTGGGATGCTTGGAGCATTAAGATTCCGCCAGTGAAAACCTAATGTGATTTTTGTTTGTGTGGGTGGTATAACATAGAACTAGCGTGAACGGGCGATTGATGGTTGGCGTGAACTCTGTGGGCTGAAGGGGCTGTTTCCACGCAGTATGGCTAAACCGGAGAACTGACGAGAAGCAAACATGACAGTTGCAGAGGAAATATAAAGCCAGATAAAAACCTGAGAGGAACTTGTTAAAGCTGAAAACAGGATTTATTTAACATCAGTGGCAGATTTGAAGTGGAATAGGCAGAATAGCCCATTTTTTATTGAATATCTGAAGAACCATCTGAATTTGAGCCACATTCTTATTTTCTCCTGGGTCCCCTAAATTGTTACTTGCAGTAATGAGTTCTAACTCAGCTAGTTTGTGTGAATTATACAACAAACCATCTCACAGAACTATATGTATGACTGGAAATCTATTATAATCTCTGCACAAAATGTTGGCAAGATCAAAATGTTTTGATCTTGAGTAGTGTTTGCTGTAATGAGTGCCTGAGAAACTTTGACATTTTGGGGTTAAAAATGTCTGTCCTTGTACATTAGGTTTCACAAAAATGACCAGCATCTCCCTCAATTCTTATTCTATTACAGTTTGATCTAGAGTGGAGAAATTGTACAGTCTTTAATCATTTAAAGCCTCATATATTTCAGGTCTGTGTTTTTCAGTTTGTGTAAATACGAGTTTGTTTGGCCTTGAATTATCAACTTAAAATATTAGTCATAAATGAAACAATAAAATTAAACATTATAATCCCAGTTCTAATTTCAGCATCCGATTAGCACTTTCAATGTGAAAAGTTATGGGAATTTCAACAATTAGGACATGTGGGGAATTGTATGTATACAATTATCAATTTTGCTTCAGAATAATAGATCAGAGCATTTTATAAATATTAAGCATAATTAAGACTTCAGTGAGTTTGTATTCCTTGTGTTGCATTCATCTGCTTAGTGGGCAATGCCTTAATTATAAGGTTTAATTAAAGCTAATAATTAATTACAACTAAGGTATTTTAACTATTTTCTTTGACTGTAATATTAAAGAACTTTTCAGAAATCGGACAAGCCAGTCAAAAATAGACAAAGAAAGTCAGACAAACCATTCTATTTCTAAATTAACGATGCCCTGAAATTCCAATCCCAATGGAGTGGAATAACGTCAGGAAAGCTAGGAGTGAGGTTAGTGGGAAAGATTATATAATGATTAGAATCAGTCAGTGGTTTATATACTCCAGGTGTTGCAGCACCAATCCACAAGATCTTTCATATGCACCGACATATTCTGACCTAAAGTTCATCATTTAATGTTGCAAGACAGTGATGCAGGCAGCATCTCTGGAGAGAAGGAATGGGTGATGTTTCGGGTCAAGACCCTTCTTCAGACTGTCGCATGGTCTCGACCTGAAACGTCACCCATTCCTTCTCTCCAGATATGCTGCCTGTCCCACTGAGTTACTCCAGCTTTTTTGCGTCTATCTTCGGTTTAAACCAGCGTCTGGAGTTTATTCCTACACATTTAATGTTGCAATGTTGATATGGAACTTTGTGAGGCCTGGACGTGTTTACGCTCGGTGCACAGAGAGAATAGTCTGCATCCAGATTTATTGATACATCCCAGGAATTTCTGCTGGATGAAGCCAGGAGCAGGCTGTGGGGTGTTTTTTTCCCAGAATTGGGGAAACATAACCAATGTCCCTCTCGAAGAAGCTGAACCTAGCGGTGGCTAGTGCAGGAACAATTTCATGCCCTAATGTCAAGAAAAAGTGAGCACGCCACCAGTTTTAAACCACAGTGTCCCATCCATGGCTTTCTTCACCACCACTATATATTTAAATGCATTATTGTACGTGCCAACATGAAATCGACAGCAGCCATCCTACACCTCTTCTATCTACCAGTTGGATTAGCTTACCTGTGCCCATATTAATCCACATTCACCCATTCTAAATAAGAATGACTAATTGAGATAACCCTGTCTTAGAAATCAGCGAAAGATCAGTAATGACAGGCATTTCATATAGATTCACAACCAGTGGTCCTATAATCATAATTTATTAGCCAAGTATGTTTTGCAACATGCGAGGAATTTGATTTGCCATACAGTCATACCAATGCAAAGCAACAAAACTCACAAAATATATGTTAGCATAAACATCCACCACAGTGAGTCCTCATTTGATGGAAGACGAAAGTTAAATATCTTCCCTTCTTTGTCCTCCTTTGTCGGGGCCTCGAGCCTTCCGTGGATGGAACGATAATGACTCCCCTAGCCAGCGGTCGGGGCATCTGCATCGGGACGATCAAGCTCCCGCATTGGGAGGGTCTCCGCTCCCCCACGCCTGGCGATCGGACCCCGGGTTGGGGCTAGTCGAACCTCTTGCAACTTTGGAACATCCCAACAAAACGATCTCTATTCAAGACTGCGAGCTCCTCAATGGTGAAATCCGCAGCCCACGGTTGGAGAATCGATCCCAGGCAAGGGATTGCAGGCTCCGATAGCAAGTCCATGGCCCCGCAGTGGGGCTCAAAGTCAGTCGCGAGCAAGGCCTCCAGCTCCATGATGTTAGGCCGCAGAGAGACCAGAGATACGATCCGGAAAACATTGCATCTCCGGCAAGGTAAGAGATTGAAAAAAGTTTCCCCCGACGTCCCCTCACTCTCCAAATAAAATAAACCAGAACATTAACACATGTTTTTCTTAAAACACACTAAAAATAACAAAAAAGACGAAAAGGCAGACAGACCGTTGGCAAGGCTGCCATCGCTGATGGTACCGCCCGGTGGCACCAGAGACCCAGGTTCGATCCCGACTATGGGAGCTGTCTGTATGGAATTTGTACGTTTTCCCCATGACCGCGTGGAATTTCTCTGAGATCTTCAGTTTCCTCCCACACTTCAAAGACATACAGGTTTGTAGGTTAATTGGCTTGGTATAAGTGTAAAATGTCCTTAATGTGTGTAGGGTAGTGTTAATGTGCGGGTATCGCTGGTCGGCGCGGACTCGGTGGGCCGAAGGGCCTGATTCCACGCTGTATCTCTAAAACTAAAACGAAAAACTAATGCAGCACAGGCAGAGTGTGGAGGCATTTATAACAGTCGTGTAGTGCCTCAGATCTTGAAATGCATTTTTAAACTATTTGGATTTAATAGATATAAAGTAGAATCAAAGATGCACTTGTAGTTAATGTAGTTTAGTTTTAGTTTAGTTCAGTAAAGAGCTACAGTGTGGGAAAAGGCCCTTCGGCCCACTGCGTCCACACTGACCCGCGATCCTTGCACATTAACATTATCCTACACACATTAGGGACAATTTTTACATTTACCAAGCCAATTAACCTACATACCTGTACGTCTGTGGGAGGAAACCGAAGATCTCAGAGAAAACCCATGCAGGTCACGGGGAGAATGTACAACCTCCGGACAGACGGCACCCGTAGTCAGGATCGAAACCGGGTCTTCGGTGCTGCATTCGCTGTAAGGCAGCAACTCTACTGCTGCGCCACCGTTGGCCATTATAAATTACTCTTCAGTTTAGCTAAGTGAGAAATGATTCAAAGGAGAATTGATGGTTCATGTGACAGGGAATAAATTGCAGGATGACAGGGAAATAAGCCAGAATAATGCCAGCAGTTAAAATAATAGCAAGGAATTTGGATGAATTGGATGAGAATGTACAAAGCATGATTGGTATGTTTGCAGATGACAGTAAAGTGGGTGATATTGTAGACAGCAAAGATAGTTATCAGTAATTACAGCATGCTCTTGATGAGCTGGGCAAGTGGGCTAAGGAATGGTTAATGGAGCTTAACATAAAGAAGAGCAACGTTCTGTATTTTGGGAAGTCATACCAGGGTAGGGCCTTCACAATGAATAGCAGGGGAATATTGCAGAGCAGAGGGAAAAGGAGTGCAGGCACACAGTTCCCTGAAAGTGACATTACAGGTAGATAGGATGGTCAAGAAGGCTCTCAGCACACCAGCCTTCATCAGTCAGGGTAATGATTAGATCGGATGAGATAATATGTGACAGTTGTAGAAGACATTGGCGAGGCCATTTTCTGAGAATTGTGTTCAGTTTTGGTCACCCTGTTATAGAAGGGATGTTGTTAAACTGGAACAAGTGCAGAGAAGATTTACAAGGATGTTGCCAGAACTTGAGTGCCTGCTATATATGGAGATGTTGGACAGGCTGGGACTGAGGAGTGATCTTATAGAGGTGTATAAAATCATGAGGAGGAATAGATAGGGTGCACTTTACTGGTTAGATTAGGCCGTATTTGGAGTACTGCAAACAGTTCTGGTCACTCAATTACTTGAAGGGTGTGGAGGCTCCCAGGGGAAAATAAAGAGAAAAAGAAGAGAAATAAACCATAAACAAGCTGTGCCAATATCACAGATGGGTAACTCATGCAGTCAGAAATTGAGTTCTAAGAACATCGAACATTGAAAAGTACAGCACGGGAACAGGCCTTCTGCTCATAATGTGCATGCTGAACATGATGCCAAGACAAACCAATCTCATCTATTTGCACAAGATCCATATCCTTCCGTGAGGGGAAGCACACCCACCAGCGTGACAGACGATCGGGCGGGGGAGAGAGAGAGAGGTCGTTCGCCGTGATGGCCAGAGATCGCCAGGTGGGATCGGGATCATCAGTGAGGAAAAGGCGTCATGATTGCCCGAGTCCCTGCGATCGACGGAGGAATCGCAGTCTCCATAGACGGCCCCTCCCAGAGGGCTGCCACGGTCACCTTCCCATCACGTTGCCCCGCGCCCGTGCGCCAATAACGACCACCGCCGTCGAACTTCGAGGTGCCCAGCAGAGCGCGCAGCACGACCTGAGCAGCAGTTTAAAAACGCTAAGTGACAAATTTAAAGAAGTGAAAGTTAAGAAGTCAAGAAGTACAGAAGACATAACAGGGGTGAAGTCACTCGCAGCGGCAGGCAGTCGGGTCCATTGTGACGTCAGTGAGACCATCTAGTTTATTTTCTAAGTTATTTGAGATATGTGAACATTTTCATAAATAACTCAAGAAATAATACATGACATTTTCAGATAAGGCGATTTTTGACATCATGGCGTAAATCTCTATTGGAATATGTAAAAATGTCACCGTTAGCACCTCGTGTTTTCGAGGCGATGTGTAACGCTGATGAACATCGCACAATATACACACATCTAAGATCAGAGTTTAATAAGTATAGAGATGTAATCACTATGCCAACATACAGTACCCTGATATAAATGCTGAGCACCACATTTTTTCAAACTGTTGCTTCCATCTGAACTTGTTGCAGCTTAATGCTCTCTTGAGGGACAACTTTGGACTATTTCATTAAATTTTTGTAATCTGCACATTTGGCAAAAGAATATTCTAAAAAATACTCAATTAAAACAAATATAAGGAATGTAAGGATTAAATATATGACTTCCAAATGAGTAAGCAGATGGACATATGGACAGCACAAAAAGATGCTGCGAAGTCAGTTAACTGCTAAATGAGTGCATTTGTATGTATAAATAATTTAAAAGGAGCAATTGCAAATCAGTTGAATACATTTTCCAGCGGTCACCCTCACGCTAATTATTCAATTAACACAGCACACAATTAGCTAATATAGACAACCATGCTGGCACCTCTTCAATGTGCACTCATTAGTAGAGATCGGCTGGGCCAGATCATGATCGAGCAGACTTGTGCCTCACATTGCCTCCACCAGCAATTCTCTGCAAATTCCCGTGGCTGTTCTGATATTGTGAGTGATTCATTGTACTGGCCTTCACTCCATGGCTCTCAGGTGGCAGAACCTGACGTCCTGCCCTCAGAAAAGCGCTATGAGATGCATTCTACAGAGTTTTCCTGTATACATTTCGATCTATGTGTGTGTGTGTGTGTAGATCTATATATATCTATCTATATATATAAAATTTGCTGTTTAATGTTATTCTATTTCATAATTATGACTATATTATTATATAATATATACATAAAACAATGATATAATATAATGATATATAAATAATCTAGTCATAATTATGAAATTGAGCTATATATATAGTTCAATTTCATAATTATGGCTAGATTATTATATCGACCATATATATAAATTGCAAATCATATATTATATGTATATATTTTATGTATAGTCCAATTTCATGATTACAACACACACATACACACGTATACTGTATATATATATATATATATACACACACATATACAACGTGTGTGTGTGTTCTATCTATAATAATTTAAAATCAGAATTCTGAAATGGAACATTGAACAGTACATTTAATCTTGGGGAACCACATAGAAATAAGTGGGTATGTTGTTTGTAAGCAGGATGTGGCTGGGTTAAATCTTACATGTGGGTCAGATATGAAATGTATTCTGCCTCTCAGTGTATAACAATCTCAGATCTCTAGTGGATTCTAGTGGACCTCTAGTCCAAAATGTTTTCAATTTCCATGTTGCCATGTGTTGGCACATTTAACACCATAGGACAGACGGGCTGGTCCAATGGTGAATCTAGCAGCAAAGCAGGAACTTAAACTGCCAGGAATGTGGACCTCCATGTTTTTGACTGAAACACCGACACAGAAATTGAAGATGTGCTGGAGCTCGACCCACCAAATACAGGAAAAAAAATTGCAAACCATGAGAGTCAAATGTTAGTTAATATTCATTGGAATTGCAAATCACTGTCAGTTACCACAGTGAATTAATTAATTAATCAACCAATTAATTAATTACGTAATTGGTTTATTGGCCAAGTATGTACACATACAAGGAATTTGCCTTGGTGTTCCTCTCTCAAGTAACAACACGACATACAGTAAACCATTAAGAATAAAACATAAAACATTAAGAATAAAAAAATAGTTTAAACATTATAGTATCTCTACACTTCAAAAAGAACATATATATCCAGCCACATTTATATGGGATATTGAGTAGAATATTGATCTCATACTCAATGTTATATATAGTTGGGTCCCAGTCACATGGGAGGCCTGGTCTCCCAACGCAACCCATTCCCCAATGCATTATTCCACCACTCACCTGTTCCCCCAACACAATGGCGGGAGTGATCTGCAGCAGTGGGATGGGGATGGCTTCAGGCAGGAAGATTCCTGCAGCCAGGAGAGGGTGACAGCTTCAGGCAGGGCCTGTCGGGGGCTGCTGGGGGTTTGTGTGGGGTAGGGGGGGTGTGTGGGGAGGGGCGGGGGTGCGGAGGGTGTGTGTGTGTGTGGGGTGTGTGTGGGGGAGTGTGTGGGAGAGGGGGGTTGTGAGGGAGGGGGGAGTGTGTGGGGGATGGGGGTCTGTGTGTGGGGGTGTGTGTGTGTGGGGTGTGTGTGGGGGAGGGGGAGTGTGTGGGAGAGGGGGGTTGTGAGGGAGGGGGGAGTGTGTGGGGGATGGGGGTCTGTGTGTGGGGGTGGGGGTGTGTGGGGGGGGTGGGGAGATGTGGGGGAGGGGGGTGTGGTGGAGGGGGGTGTGGGGGGAGGGGGAGGGGGGAGGATGGAGGGGGAGATGTGGGGGAGGGGTGTGCGGGGTAAGGGTAGGGGGGCTGTGGGGGTAGGTGAGGGGTGTATGTGGGAGGGGGGAGGGGTTTGGGTGGTAGGGGGGAGTGTGGGGGAGTGAGGGGGTGTGTGGGGAAGGGGTGTGGGTGGGTGTGTGCGACTCTAATAAATCCACCTTGTGGCATTCTCGGTCAATGGAACAATCCCTCTCCTGACACAGCGATCGAAAGAATACGAACCCTGAACGAACCACCACGAATGGGACTCTAACAATACTAACAATTCCGATTTAACCAAATCCCATATATTCAATTTAATGAACCCTGAACGAACCACCACGAATGGGACGCTAACAATACTAACAATTCCGATTTAACCAAATCCCATATATTCAATTTAAACACACTCTTACCCCAATTATCCAACACCCAAAATCCTTAAGCGCACACAGTCAGCACAAATAGCAGTTCGCGATCTTAACACACTCCCAACAACGCAACAAAATATTTATATAGTTCGGATCCGAAAAAGATATACACTGTAAATTTACAATACACTGTAGGCACAACACGCTAGCGCACTATTCACAAACACTTGATTTCAATTCCGTGTCGCACTGTTACCAGAGACCTCTCCCTCCGATACCGGAGAAAAGGTAAGTACATAGCATTCACCAGGGGGGTGGGAAAGCGCCTAACATTCAACAAAAAATCTCAGTTACTCTTCGCAGGTACTATTCAACAATCGATCAGAGGGGTACTGCTCACATTGGATCAGCCGCTATTCAGAATCGATCTCAAACACGCAATACAAACTTTGAAGTTCTAAATACACAGAATAGTAAGATTGAACGAGAACTTACCAGTTCGAAGGTTGATCGTTATTTCATGAGGAGTCGCGGTGAGGGATTTCGTGAAGAGCCCGCCGGCGCGCATGCTCGACATTCTTCAAAGTAGCGGTGTGGAATCACAGAAACCAACAACAGAAATGACTTAGCATAGTAAGAATGAAGAGACTCAAATTACCAGGTGAAGGCGATTGAGGGTTGGGCGTGGAGGGCACGAAATCCCTCACCGCGACTCCTCATGAAATAACGATCAACCTTCGAACTGGTAAGTTCTCGTTCAATCTTACTATTTCATTTCGGAGTCACGTGAGTGACTTTGTGAAGACTTCAAAGCTTCTGTGATTACACGCCCTGGACCACGTCCATGCTGACACACCACTAGCAGGGATGGATGGGAGGAACAAACTTGCTCAAATAGTCCATACTGCAAAACAAGAGCATATTTATTAACAACAAATCAAAACCCCTCATGCGGGGACACCTCCACGTTCTCGACCTGCATTCAGCACGGCTTCCGCGAACTGTAGAGGAGCAGCAACAGGCTTGTTATAAAATCGCTGAAACACAGCTTCATTAGCCCATCCTGCTGTGGCGAGAATATGGTCCATGGGCACCTCCATGACCCTCGCCGCCGACGTCGATGCAGCCCTGGTGGAATGAGACGTGAACACATTAGTGTCGATACCTGACTTACCCAAGACGACCCGGAGCCACCTGGATATCGTCTGGACTGTCACTCGATGATGAGGTCTTTTATGAGTGACAAGCAGGTATCTCTCCATTCCTCTGATGCCTGCCGTCACCTTGACGTAGTGACGGATATGGGAGGCTAAACACAGCCTAGCATCTGCGGGGTATGCCGGGAACTTCAGCTGCAGCCCTGTGCACCCAGGTCTATGCTGCTTTAGTAGCTCATCAACGAAGAAGACTACTTCTGTAGGGGTAGACATCATTCTGTCGACACGTAGTTTGTGGAGTGTCTGTACCCTCTGTGCTGAAGTCAGCGCTAGCAACATCACCAGCTTCATGGTGAGTTTGTCCAGCTGGAGCCCTTCCATGGGGGACCACGTCCTGAGCAGGGTTAAAACGTCCCTGACATCCCAGGTGATATTGTAGCGTGGTGTAGGCGGATTCATATTGAATATACCCCGCATGAGCCTGGACGCTAGCCTGTTGGATCCCACCTCAATCTTGAGGTAGAATGACAGCGCGCTCCTGGCGCTGTTGATGGCACTGTAACTTAAGTGTTCATCATGGTGCAACCCCGCGAGGAATTCCAGGACGTCGGTTATAGTCACGGCATCGTACGTGATGCGAGAGCGGCTGCAGAAGGCTTCCCACTTCTTGATATGTGAGCGGTATCTTCGCCTTTTTGACTCTCGACACGACGCCGCAATGGTATCCATGGTCCGAGTTGAGAGGCCGTATTGGGCTAACGGCCTGTTCAAAACCTGCAAGCCAACAAATGCAAATAGCCATGGCAGGGATGTGGCTCCCCTGAGACAGGGTGAGTAACTAATTCTGGGCAACCCTTCAAAAGGACCCAAGGCTCACTGAGCATGTCAAAGACCACCGGATACCACGGCTGTGTAGGCCAGTCGGGTATAATAAGGATGCCCTTAGCTGCATCCATCTGAATCTTGCGTAATACCTGACTGATGAGGCAAAACGGGGGGAATGCATAGAAAAACCAATTCCCCCAGTCCAGCGAGAATGCATCTAGCGCCATAGCCCCAGGATCTGGTTCCCACGAAACGTAGGTTGGTACCTGATGGTTCAACCGCGACGCAAAAAGGTCAATATCCGGTTTCCCAAATTTGGCTGTGATTTTGGCAAAAATTTCAGGATGCAACATCCATTCAATATTGTCATTGAACTTGCGTGACCTGGTGTCCGCCACAGTATTAAGCTCACCTGGCAAATACGTAGCTGAAATGCAAATGTCTCTCTGAACACACCAGAGCCAAATTGAGTTAGCCAATTTATCACACGAAACTGACCTGGTACCGCCCATATGGTTTAAATATGCCACCGCTGTGGTGTTGTCTATTTGGAGACGGACATGTGCCCCAAAATACTTGGAACAATAAGCACGAAGTCCGTGGAATGCTGCAAGTAGCTCCAAATAGTTGATCCCGTGTGACAACAACATAGTAGCCTCAAGGGTATTCCATCTGCCTCCGCAACTAGAGGAATGATCCGTAGCTCCCCAGCCATAAGAGCTCGCATCAGTTTGCAAGTATACCACCGGATTAGCCTCAATAATAGGCTTAAACGAGTTACTAATGTGGCGCACCCACCATCGTAACTCATCCGTCGCTTCAGGCGGCAGCTGCATTGGTCGATCATAATGACCAGCGTGCTGTCTTAACGCAGCGATCTTGGCCCTTTGCAAATTCTGATAATGCAAAGGCCCATATCGGGCTGCCGGAAACAAAGCTACAAGTTTGCCAATTACTGTAGCTGTATGACGAATCGATGGTATACCAGCGGTGATTAAACTTTGACACACCTGGGTGACCTCCTCAACCTTATTAGGTGGTATGGTGACCCTCATGCGAATAGAGTCCACCGTAAACCCCAGATAATGAATTACCTGGGAGGGGCAGAACTTTGATTTGGCTGGATGGACAATGAACCCCAGCTGCTGAAATAAATTGACTGCAGCTGCAACACCCTGTTGAGCCAATTCCAGGGTGTGGCCCACAATTAAGATATCATCTAAATAGGCCATTACTATATGATGTCGTTGTCGTAAATAGGCCATAATTGGCTTCACCAATTTAGTGAATAATCGAGGGGCTGTGGTAAGCCCATTGGGCAAAGCCCTATATTGCCAGAGTTGACCCATCCAGATAAATTTCAGAAACCTCCTATAATATTTTTGAATGGATACAGTATAGTACGCATCTTGTAAATCAATGCATGCCATAAAGCAACCATGGGAAATCAATGATTTGGCTGTTTCAAAAGTGTCCATTTTGAAATGAGTATATGTTACAAAAGTATTTAAACTAGTCAGGTCAATGATGACTCGACAGCCTCCATCCTTCTTTGGTCGAGTGAATATATTGGAAACAAATTCCACGGGCTCATGAACCGTTTTCTCTATCACTCCCTTCTGTTCTAGCCTCAAAATTTCCCTATAGCCTGCTGCCTGTTCTGCAGCAGATAATTTAAATGTTCGACCAGGCCTGTGCTGGGATGGAGGAATGTCCCCATTAAGAAACTCAATGCTATGACCCTGAACATTTCGTAACACATACTCATCACCAGTAATATCACCCCATGCACCCAAAAAGAACCGAAGGCGCCCACCAACATGTGAGGTTAGACAAAGAGAAAAGAGAGAACCAGACCACCTCACCTCCGTGGTTACCGGCGGTCCTTGACACGTGTGGGTGGACGCGGAGGTGCTGGGTTGGCTTGAGGGCGCGGCGTCCTCATCTTCCACCAGGGTTTCTGCCGACCTTGTCCTAAAAAAGCCCCCTGGTGCTGGGGCGGTTGGTAACAGGGTGGAGCTGGAGGGTAGGTCCTCTGGCAGACCCTCGTGGTCGAACAAGTGGAGCTTTCGAGCTCGACGGTGTGGGGGCACCGTGAGGGCGCATGAGTCCCACCGTCTTGGCTTGTTCGTCAAGCTCTTTGACCCTCTTAGAGAGATCCTCGCCAAAGAGCTGACGGGGCGGCGGCGGTGGTTTGCACAACCCTGCAAATTTAGGGTTGAGCGCCGGGCGGATGCTGCTTTTGCGGAACCCATTGATTTCATGTTGAGTTGCGCACAATAGAGCCAGAGCATCCTCCTGGTCCAAATTTAAGTCATCCCCATCAACCGACCGCACAAAGGCGGTAATACCGGCCGTGAGGAGCTTCAGGATCCGCTGAATTTTCAGCTCCTGTTGACGGATAGCCGCACTGATGTTGCCCCATATCGGCGTATTGACCACAGGCACGTTGAGGGAGTTGCAGTTGGATGGAGCCTTGTGACGGCTCATGGCCTGAATGAGAACCTCCTCTTGGAGCTGATGGTTGTTGAGGAAGTCCACTGTGGCTGCCAATTTCGAGTTGAGGGGAAGCCCAGACGAGTGTGGGGCCGCGAACTTAGTGGCCACATCGAGAAGGCCCTCCTCTGGTAAATCTGACGGAGGTGGGATGGGATCGACCAAAACCTCCTCTTCCTGCTGCTCCAGGCTGATGGTGGAAGTTGGTGAAACAGCCCTGTGCCTGTCGCTGCTGGACGCTTGCTGCTGTTGACCGTGAAGCAGGAGCTCCAGCAGCCGCTCCATCCGGTCAATACGCCCTTCACCCTGAACACTCAGGTGGTCGGAGTCCTCCGGCTCTGAAAAATGGCCGGGGCCCCTATCATCGGCCCGCACCTCATCGAGGCCCACCCGGTGCCGGTAGTCGTCGCTAGCAGCCGCCGAAGCGAAACTGCGCGATTCCTGCGCGGGCGTGTTCAACCGCCTCCGTTTAGCGGGAGCGGACGCCGCTGCCACTAAGGACACTTGCGGCGTGATGTCGGCACCAGCCGCAGCCTGGATACCCGATGCCCGCGCAGGCTTGCCGGCAGCCCACGTCGTGGACCTCGCCGACGCATGGTCTCGCCCACCCATCCATGGGGGGCTCGGCGACCGCGACGAGACCCGACCCAACCGACCCATCCCAGCGTCGAGAGTTGGGGGGCGTCGACTGGACCTCACAGCCGCCCTGGGTCTCGCCCTGGAACCTGACCGCTCCTCGGCGGCAGGTAAAGCCTTAGCCCCAACAGGGTTAGGCTTCCGGGCTCCTGCCCTTCCCCTCCTCGGAGGGCTGGGTGAAAAGGGCTGTGCAGCCGCACGCACCCTTCTGCTCGAGGCCGCCAGCAAGCCTGCTGACGACCTGACTGCCATGGCAGGATCCTCCTGCTCTGGCGGCACACCACACTCCTCCTCGTCGAACTCCTCCGAGCTGTGGTGTGCTGGCGGAACAGGACCTGTAAACACAGGACTCACCGACATTTCCGCCCCTGTCCCGGCCTGCGCTGCAGGTACCGCCGATATCACTGGCTCCGGGACTGTTGACCGGCGACCTCGTCCAGACGTTCTCCGGCCTTTAACGCTCCCATCCATGTCCTTGCTGTGAAAACAAAACACAACAAGAAGGTAGGATACTTACCTCAGTGGTTCCCTTATGAAGGGCTGGCGAGGAGCGCGCTCCACCGCCAGCCGTCGCAGCAACGCGATACGACGATATGTCGAGCATGCGCGCCGGCGGGCTCTTCACGAAGTCACTCACGTGACTCCGAAATGAAATTCAAATTCTGCCCTACAGGTCAGGATTTCAATATGAAATTTGGTATTTAGGTACTTTAATTCTACAAGTTGTTCGCTCTGATTGGACCAATTAGCTTAACAATGGGTTCAAATTCAAATTTGAACCCACTGTTAAGCTAACTCAACCTACATGGGTTCAAATTCAAATTTACTCGAAAAATGAAATCTCGAATGGACTAGAGTATTCCCAGCCAATCTCTACTCTAGCCATCGAGCCTGGTGCCTTTACGAGAGTCCTCCCCCGTCTTTTCAGAGATTTGAATATCTCACACAGGCGTGGCCTCTAACCAACCTAGGCTCACCCTGTCAAAAGGGCCTGTTACCTAATCACCTGCTTGGCACCAGGTGTCAGTGCCTAGCCTCTTCACTCTGGCAGTCCATGCCGATTTTCGGAATGCAACTTTTCAATCAGCGCTCCAGCAACGACAGGTAAAATGCTTCACTGCTTAGCACTTTTACCAGACTTGTTTTTCAATATTCCGTCAATCGCATACCAATTCTGGTTAGGGCTTTAAACCCAAATCTGACAAGGAATTAGTCGCTTTTGCCAGCAGCTGCAGCTACCAACTATGACCAAGTTTTGGGCTTCTAACTCAGGAAAGGGCCTCTAACCCAACCCCAGCAGGACGTCTCACCCCACCCTGGTTTTAAGGGCCTCTAACCCAAAGGAGCACTATCAGCCCCCTGTGCTTGCTAGACTCTGTTCTACAATCTTGTTAGGACCCTTTCCCAAGCCCGCGAAAAATTGATCTGCTCCGACTAATGAAGTGCCGAAAATTAATGCAAAAACCGCAGCATGGTGCCGTTTTCTGCACTCCCGATCAGGAATAGCTCAACACCCTTAATCGCAAACTTGTGTTTGGGGGTCCGTTAAGATCCCTGATGCGCCCCCAATGTAAGTAGCTCATTCTAAGCACCCCCCAGTCTAGTTTCAGTCAATAAAATACTGTATCAAGCACTTGAGCAACTAAACTTTATTTTGGATAACACAACACAAATTTCCCTAACGATCCCTAACCACTGCAGGCTCGATCCTTGTATCTGCTTGGCCAAGCCCTGCTAGCCTTGTGTAAGCAGAGACACTCAAAAAGATCAAGCAGTCCCAAGCGCTCTACCAGAAGATTGACAAAGGACCTCCTGGGAGCTGCCTTTTATAGGTCCTCGAACCTTAAGGAGCCGAACAACATGGGGGTGGTCTCTTTATAAACCAATCAAACATATTGATAATAACAGTACATAATTGACAGTTCCCCAACCAAATAATATAATCTTATGTACATTGCATTCAAAAGAAGCTTCTAGAAGGAAGGCAACACAGATGAATAGTGCAACATGTGCCTTGGGATTCAGACAACCCAGACAAGGCTTAACATTTCAACCAACCAACAACTAACAAAGCAAGGCTTCGCAACATTATTTACACTATGTATATCTGATTTGCATTGATCCAATTAGCTATATGCATTTCACACTTCATTGTAAGACTCCTGCAGATGTCCCATTCTTTCTCTGCAGCACTTATCTGGGGCGCAGACATGCTGGCACCATTCAGCATCTTGGGTTACACAAAAAGCTGGAGAAACTCAGCGGGTGCAGCAGCATCTAAGGAGTGAAGGAGATAGGCGACGTTTCGGGTCGAGACCCTTCTTCAGACTGAAGAAGGGTCTCGACCCGAAACGTCGCCTATCTCCTTCACTCCTTAGATGCTGCTGCACCCGCTGAGTTTCTCCATCTTTTTGTGTAACCCTCGATTCTCCAGCATCTGCAGTTCCTTCTTTAACATTCAGCATCTTGTCTCAGTTCTGCAGAGGCACATTTAACTTGACCAAAATGGCCTAGCAGTAAAGAGGCCCTTACTTAATTTTAATGCCATGGCTGCTCCAAATTAGCCGTTATATAGAAATAACTGTATATCTCAGAATGATCGGAAACAAAACTAATCCCATTGTTTCACACTAGCCCCATTGCACACTTTCTTCCATCAGTTACAAATATTAGCTTCCCTTCCTACCATTGCTTCTTTGTGCATTTTATCTGCTCAAGTATTAAAAACAAAACAAAATGCTGAATATCCAAAATAGAAACTTATGAAAACACACAGCAGGTTATTTAACATCTGTGGTAAGATTAAAAGCCTGATCACTCCACAGTGGCCAAGTGGCTCGCTGTGTGTTTCCAGCTGTGTATATGTTTGTTTCATAAGCATCAGATGTCAGCTCAAATAAAGTGCAGGAAGTAGTCAGCAGCATATGTGGAGAAGGAAACAGAATGATAGTTCCACTGCTGCTCTGACCTGCTGCAGTTTCTTATCTTATATTAGATTGTAATTGCTCATAGTATTTTGTGTCGGCATTGTAGTAGTTGTCAATTTAATATCTGTATAATTAAAATTCAAATCTTGAACACTTCCTGTTTGCATTGCATATTGATTTTAGAAAAAAACACTACCACTTACTGCTGTGACTTTTGGCATTCTTACTCAGAGTCCCCCTCCGCTGAGCAGGACAAGAGGAATTTTCCCATCGATGAAAAGTAAAAGACTTATTAATGTTTTAAAAATGTTGAGATTCTCTCTCCTGTCAATCATGCTATGAAGGCCACGCCCCTTCCGGTGGGAGGGGGAGGGACTATAAAACCCGGAAGTGTGGACTGCCTAAGTCTCTGCAAGATGAGGGAGTGAGAGGTCACAACTCTCAGTCTGAACTGTGAATAACACGGAGCACATGTCCACTAAATTATGAGTCATTTTACTGACCAGTGAGTGCCCTTACTGTGGTTTGAAAATGTAGTTTGAAATATAGTTTGAAAATGTGGTTTGAAAATGCAAAAGTGGTTTGGTTTGAAAATGCAAAAGTGGTGTTGCCTTGAAAATGCAAAAGTGGTGTTGCCTTTGCCTTATTGAAAAGTGGTGTTGCCTTTGCCTTATTGAAAAGTGGTGTCGCCTTTGCCTTATTGAAAAGTGGTGTTGCCTTTGCCTTATTGAAAAGTGGTGTTGCCTTCCATATAATTAAAAGTCTTACCTTGACCACTCCCTGTTTGCGCTCTATATTGATTTTAGAAAAAACGCTACCACATAGGGCTGTGATTTTTGGCCATCTTACTCAGAGTCCCCATCCGCTCATCAAGTACTGCTCATTTTTCGCATTGATGAAAAATAAAGGAGTTATTAATCTTTTAAAAATGTTGAGGTTCTCTCTCCTCTCAATCACACCATGAATGCCACGCCCCTTCCGGTGGGAGAGACTCTAAAACCCAGAAGTGTGGGCGTGGCTCAGTCTGTGCAAGATAGGGGAGGGAGAGGTCACGACTCTGTGTCTTTGGTAGCCTTGCACCCTGCTTGAAAGTATGAAATTACACTTGAATTTGCTGGCCTTGCAACCTGCTTGAAATGGTAGGAAACTGCACTTGAATTTGGTGGCCTTGCACCCTGCTTGAAATGGTATGAAACTGCACTTGAATTTGCTGGCCTTGCACCCTGCTTGAAATGGTATGAAACTGCACTTGAATTTGGTGGCCTTGCACCCTGCTTGAAGTGGTTGGAATCTGCAATTGAATTTGGTGGCCTTGCACCCTGCTTGAAATGGAATTTCAGGGAATAGCCGTGAGTCAACTGACAGCCCACCCAGCTGTGAATGAGTGAGCTGCCAGCACAACAGGCTAGAGTGACTGAGCCACCAGCCCAAGAGTACATTTGGCCCACAATATCCATACTAGCCCTCTGGAAAACAGTCCCTTCAGCCCCCAACACCCATACTAGCGCTCCAGAAAGCCCCCCCCCCCACTTGACACCAATGTTGGAATTGGTGGAGAGGTGGAATATTGCATTGGGAAACCAGCCCTCCCATGTGAAGCTGAGACCCAATGGTCCCACTTAGTCTAGTTTATTTTATAAGCAGACATGAGAGCATCTTAATTAAATGAGCAACAGGCAGCAAGCATTGCTCTTGCACTACAACTTTCAGGTTGCCTTTCAACTAATTTAAAGGGATTGAATATCATATGAGTTGTATTTAAATCATGAGGGGAACAGATAGGGAGAATGCATAAATATTTTACCCAGGGATGGGGAGTCAAAAGCAAGATGATATATGTTTAGGTGAGAGGGGTAAGGGTTAAAACGAACATGAAGGGCATTTATTTCACTCGGACGGTGGTGGGAACAATCTGTCAGAGGAGGTAGTTGAGACAGGATCTATAACAGCATTTGAAAGACACTTCAACAGGTACATGTGTGGAAAAGGTTTGGAGGGGAAATTGAAGTAGCTTAGATACAGCAACTTGGTCGGCATGGACAAGCTGGGCTGAAGAGCCTGTTTCAATAGACAATAGGTGAAGGAGTAGGCAATTTGGCCCTTCGAGCCAGCACTGCCATTCACTGTGATTATGGCTGATCATCCACTATCAGTGACCCGTTGCTGCCTTCTACCCATATCCCTTGACTCTGCTATGTTTGAGAGCTCTATTTAACTCTCTCTTGAAAGCATCCAGAGAATCGGCCTCCACTGCCTTCTCAGGCAGAGAATTACACAGATTCACAACTCTCTGGGTGAAAAGGTTTTCTTCATCTACGTACTTACTGGCCTACCCCTTATACTTAAACTGGGGCCCCTGGTTTCAATAAGACCCCCTCTCGTCCTTCTAAACTCCATAGTATACAAGCCCTGCTGCTCCATTCTATCAACATATGACAGTCCCGCCATCCCGGGAATTAACCTGTTGAACCTACACTGCACTCCCTCAATAGCAAGAATGTCCTTCCTCAAATTTGGATACCAAAACTGCACACAATACTCCAGCTGTGGTCACACTAGTGCCCTGTACAACTGCAGAAGGACCTCTTTGCTCCTCTACTCAACTTCTCTTGTTATGAAGGCCAACATGCCAACAAACCTGCACGAATGTGGGTGAAAAACAGATCACCCGGAGAAAACGCATGCGGTCACATGGAGAACGTACAAACTCCATACAGACAGCACCTGTGGTCGGGATCCAACCCGGATTTCTGGTGCAGTAAGGCAACAACGCTACCTGTGTACCACTGTGCCGCCCCAACTAAATAAAAATCTGGTTATTTATATGTACTTATTCTCTTATTTATATGTACCTTAAATGCATCATAAAGTTATATAATAAAGACCAAATGAGTATAATTTGGTTGCTATCTGAACACAATTCATTTTTGGGGGCTAACTGGAAGTCAGAAATCATGTGCAAAATACAGAGTTGATTTCTCCCTCCTTAGAAATTTGTCGAGAACATTTTTACGGCAGGAACTGACTGTAAGTTAGTCACCAAGATGCAGGTTGAAGAATAATGCTTGGACACTTTATCTGTGGACACTACTGAATATTTTCACTATTGAAAATAAGTGAAGATAGTAGATATAAATGTATTTCAGATGTGGAATTAAGGGAAATCCAAAGCAGGAGAAGCACAATAAGTCAATTGGAGCAAACACATCCAACCTATAAGATCTAAAGAAGATCCTAACTGGCTTTCCTCTGGACAGAATGCTGATTCCAACTGAAGGAGAGGGGTTCAAAGAATAAAAACCTTATCTATCAGGACACACATGTGAATTGAGGTTGCGTGAAGAAAGAGTTACAAGGAAGTAGAAAAAGGTATGAGTTACAATTCAGCTGAATTCTGTGTTATCAATACCAGACATGTGGACAGCCTTAGGATGCAATCTGTTCAAAAGCATAGCTTTAACTTAGTGCTGAAACCACACTCGTAGCATTAGAAGGAAAAATTTACCCCTTGCAAATCTCAGAATAGCTTGTCAATTGTTGTGAACATCAAAAGGACACTCAAAAAACATTATCTATCATCCCTAGTATTTGCATTTAATGTAAAAGGCTGTTCTAAACATTTTTAGTAACTTAGAAGACGGCACCATGGTTATTTAATTTATGAACCATGTTCTCAACATATTTTATTATTTTAAATGGTTTTAAATTTATATAAACGCTATGCTGCTCTTGTTGATTAGCATGGAATAAAAGTTTTTCACTGTACTGAGGTACACGTGACATTAAACTAAACTATACCGCTGAATTATCTTGTTCAGACAGAATAAATTCAGTTTGGATTTGCAGTACATGCTTTTCTCGGAAAAAGAGCATAATCCAGTCTGAAATTTCCAGTTTTCCCATGAGAATCAAGCTCATAAACAATGCCACTGTGGTATTCAGTCTTGCACAGAATGAGTTTGGCACTGTTAGAGAAGCCTGTTTTTGGATGTGATATTAAACCATAGGCCGATCATGGATATAAATGTTCCATGTCCATATTTTATCCAGAGCAAGGGAGATCTGCCATTATCTGTGCCACGAGTCAGCTTTTAATTTACACCACTAAAAACATGCGCATTTGCAGAACATCAACTTTATTGTTGGATGCAGGAATTTGCTGTATGCAAAGTACCTGCTCTATTTCTCTACATTGCGACATTGACTGCCAATTTATTGTGAAGCGTTTTTGAAATATCCTTAAGCTGTCAAATAGTGATATAAAGTGAAATTCTTTCTTCCCTGTGATTTCTCAATATTCAGCCAGGAGTCATGCTGACTAACCCTGAAGCAAAGGCTCAGCCTGTTCACATTGCACAATCAGCATGAGCAATTGAAACAGTCTGTTGAGATTTAACACAGCCATTAATGTCCCAGGCTCCACAGGGCAGAAAGCAGATTATCCAACATCTGACAATGTTCATGTTGCTGTAACAAAGCTACAACAAACACGATATTTTGCTGCTGATATTTTCTTAACTATTTAGCTTGCCATTTAATCAATAACCACAGAAGTATATTTTGTGAAATCAGTGTCAATAAAAATAATGAGGTGTGGACAGTTTTCATGTGGGAAAGATTACTGCTGGCTCAACAAATATCTGACCTTCACATTCTGGTAAGATAGTGGAAGCTAAATTAACTGGATGCACAAAAAGTGTGCAAGTGTGCACGATGCACCATTAGAAAGATTTAGAAAGATGAGGGAGACTTACTGAATAGTGAAAGGCATGGATAGAGGATGTTTGCACTCGTGGTAGAGTCTAGGACCAGAGGTATTTGCCTAAGAATAAAAGGATGTTCCTTTAGGAAGGAGATGAGGATAAATTTCTTTAGTCAGTGGGTGGTGAATCTTTGGAATTCATTGGCACAGAAGGCTGTGGAGGCCAAGCCAATGGATATTTTTAAGGCAGAGATAGATAGATTCTTGATTAGTACAAGTGTCAGGGGTTATGGGGAGAAGGCAGGAGATTGCGGTTAAGAGGGAAAGATGGATCAGCCATGATTGAATGTCAGAGTAGACTAGATGAGCCAAATGGCCTAACTTTTCTCCTTTCACTTATGACTTTACCATGGCCAACCAAGTGAGTCAAGTCATCGGCAGATATCCCTTGATATCCATGTGATCAGCCATGATATTACTAAATACAAGAGCAATCTTGAGAGGCTTGAGAGGCCTCCTTCCACTCCCATCTCTAATGTTAGACATTCTTTAAAAAATTCAGTTTTGTTTAGTTTCTTGTCAAATATACCAAGATACAGTGCAAAGCTTTTATTGCATGCTAACCAGTCAGCGGAAAGATAATGCATGATTACAATCGAGCCATCCTCAGTGTAGGGATATATGATAAAGGGAATAACGTGAATAATGTTTAGTGCAAGATAAAGTCCAGTAAGGTCCGATTAAATATAGTCTGAGGGTCTCCAATTAGGCAAATAGTAAATCAGGACTGCTGTCTCGTTGTTGGTAGGATGGTTCAGTTGCCTTGCCTCAAATGCAGCAAGAGGAGCAGGTGGATACAGAATGAAGCCTTCATTATGCAGTCAATTCCATATTCTACAAAGAGAAATCCTTCAACCCCAGGAAACTGACTGGTTGCTCCATCTTCTGCATTAGGGTGAGTGAGGTTGAAATGATGTCAGCTCTTTTGGAGGAGGATGTGCTGGTTTCCTTTCCTTCAGTGGTAATGGATGGGATGGAAAACTGCAAGATTTAAAAAAAAATCAAAATAGACTTTATTCAGGTAATAAATATATGCAATACATGAACCGTGTAAAAAATTAATCCGGCATTTTTGGAGGCTATACAAAACATTCTATACAGTTTACATACATTGCTCAATTTTCACAAATTTGTTCCCCGCCCTTGCCACTCATGTGGCCCACTAGCAGGGAATCGCTTCCCTTATTTTGAGGAGCATCTCCACCACATCCTGCCCCCGATGTCCAGCAGCGGAAGGACCCTAGACTGTGGTCCTCCCCTACCGAGCCTTGGCGTTGGCTGCACCGAGCCAAGTACGTGTGTCCCTCAGCACGTACTCCTGCAGTCTGCAGCGGGCCAGTCGGCAACCTTCCCCAATGGGCATCACGCTCCGCTGGGTGGTCAATAACGCTCGGGCAGACCAAAGAGCATCTTTCACCGAAAGATGCTGCAACGATTTTCAGCTCAGAAGGTGCCTGCTGCAGAGCAGAATACTTTGATGGCTACCTGCAATGTGGTCTTCACTTTGGTCGAAGGTTACAGTTGTAGTGGGTGCAGATGGCAATTTTTAACAAAGGCATCCATTTTTCTAGTGCAGATGTCTCACATGCTCTTCCTCTGCAAAGACAATTGCTGCATGCTCAGGCTGCGTGCTCAGCCCCCTGCTGTACTCACTCTATACTCATGACTGCGTAGCCGGTCACAGTGCGAACTCCATCATCAAGTTCGCTGACGACACCACTGTTGTGAGACATATCAGTGATGGGGTTGAGTCAGAGTATAGAAGAGAGATCGAGCAACTGTCCATATGTGTCCAATAACTGTCCAATAACTTGGCCCTCAACACCAGCAAAACCAAAGAATTGATTGTGGACTTTGGAAGGAGTAGGATGGGAACCCACAGTCCCGTTTATATCAACTGGTCGATGGTTGAAAGGGTCAAGAGCTTCAAATTCCTGGGTGTGCACATCTCTGAATATCATTCCTGGTCCGAGAACATTAATGCAATCATCAAGAAAGCACATCAGTGCCTCTACTTCTTGCGAAGATAACGGAGAGTCGGTTTGTCAAGGAGGACTCTCTCTAACTTCTACAGGTGCACAGTAGAGAGCATGCTGACCGGTTGGATCGTGGCGTGGTTCAGCAACTTGAGCGCCCTGGAGAGGCAAAGACTACAAAATGTAGTAAACACTTCCCAGTCCATCATTTGCTCTGACCTTCCTTCCATCGAGAGGATTTACCGCAGTCGCTGCCTCAAAAAGGCTGGCAGTATCATCAAAGACCCACACCATCCTGGCCACACACTCATCTCCCTGCTACCTTCAGGTAGAAGGTACAGGAGCCTGAAGACTGTAACAACCAGGTTCAGAAATAGCTACTTCCCCACAGCCATCAGGCTATTAAACCTGCCTCAGGCAAAACTCTGATTAGTAATAATCTGTTATTTGCACTTTATCAGTTTATTTATTCATGTGCGTATATATTTCTATTATGATATATGGACACACTGATCTGTTCTGTAGTCAATGGCTACTATGTTCTGTGTGCTGCCGCAAAGCAAGAATTTCATTGTCCTATCAGGGACACATGACAATAAACTCACTTGAACTTGCTCCATAGAAACCCACCCACTGTCACCATCCCTATCCCACTCCACTGATCCCTCCTAGCCCACAACCTCTCCAGTACCCCTCCTTCCCCCCCACCCCCCCGCCCTCACCCCGCACCATTTCTAGCAGCTTCCATTCTCCAACTTATGGTTTATTCCAAGGAGAATGACAACAATGGCAGCCAAGTCTGGCAGTTGATGGTTTACGCGGATGACTTTCAGTCGTCAGAGTCTTTCTGCACCTGACCTTGCATTCCCTGGAGCTTTATAAATATTGAATATTATATTGAAGTATTAAAAATTATAATGGCAGCAACTGTCAGAAGTAATCAATCACCAGCAAACAATTCAACAGTGCTTTAAAAATTGCTGAGTGGGCTTGTTTCCTGTTGCTGAATGAACATTTTTTTATTAGATTAAGAACCTTGGGTCAACTGGAGTATCAGCTCCAAATGGAAAAAAAAATCAGCATGCCAATTCAAGGCAATGTTCATCCTCTAGATGCTATTTGTCCAAATGCTAGTGTCAATGCCAGTATGGTATCTAGTGCAACAAACCACAAATTTGACAAATTATGGAACAAAACCATCTTCTGTAGTACTGAGGTTGATTTTTGCATCCTGTTTTCTCATTCATGCTTGTATCAACAGTCTAGAAAGGATCTATTTTAAACTCTGGTGCACAGCAAAGAGCCTAGATGGACACTCGCCCATTGTACGGGTTAATCAGGACTGATTTGATGTTCCCTTTATTCCTGGAACATAAGGAATCGAAGCAGGAATCAGTCTTTGACCCCATGAGCAAGCTCCATCATTCAAAAAGCTCTACAAATTCTCTAGCTATCTGGATGGAAACCAAATCCTGACCTCTATACCAATAGTGCAAGTCTCTAGAGCTTAGACTTGTTGCCTAACTGCCATGCTCCCAAAACAATATAGGTGAACAATTATTGTGCTACTATACAACAAAGGTCATAGAAGAAGAAATATTGTTAATGAAAGTCTTCTTATCGAGTCCACGTCACAAGATTAGAAATTGTTCAGCCACAGCTGAACACACTTCTCGGCATCTGCATACAATTGCATCTTGCGCTTCTTATGCTTCTTGTGCTTCCTATGCATGGTGGAAGTATGCTTTTGAAATATTTTCAAAACTATAATAATAACTAAAGGATTTATCAAGGTTACATGATTATGCCTTCGAGTGAGACTTCAACCTAAAATGTTTCAACACAGTGATAAGGCTGCCATCAGTTAAGCCAATGTGGCAGTCCACAGGCAGAATATGAACTAGGACTGTTATCAGGTCTAATATGATCAATTTAATAATGTATTAATTTTATGAGGGAAAAGTTTGAAAGAAGAATATATGGAAGAAAACAAACAGGAAAGGGTCAAGGATCAAGTGTGGCCACAGAAGAGCAGCAGTAGAGTTCCTGCCTTACTGCACTTGCAGCACCAGAGACCCGGGTTCAATCCTAACTATGGATGCTGTCTGTATGGAGTTTGTACATTCTCCCCGTGACCGCGTGAGTTTTCTCCGAGATCTTTGGTTTCTTCCCACATTTCAAAGATGTACAGGTTTGTAGGTTAATTGGCTTTGTGTAAGTGTAAATTGTCCCTCGTGTTAATTGTTAATGTGCGGGGATCGCTGGGTGGTGCGGACTCGGTGGGCAGAAGGGCCTGTTTCCACCCTATATCTCTAAACTAAACTAAACTAACACTGTGTGTTCACACTCCCAGCATTGCCATGTTGATAAATTTATCAGGTTCAAGGCCGATCTGGAATATAAGGAACGGAAGCAGAAAAGCCAAAACGATCAAAAATGGTCAGAATATGAACTATTTTTCTTGCACATGCTCCTCAACAAACTAAGAAATGAAAATATGAATTTGTAGAGTTTAAATTTTATTGATACTAAAGATAAAACATTTTTCTGTTGAATTTCAGGATCTTCATAGAACTTAATTCCATTAAAATTAATTTAATGTACCAATTATCACACAAAATGTTTTTAGACCAGGTAAGATATTTTTAAAAATCTTAATGTGTAGGAAAGAACTGCAGATGCTGGTTTAAATCGAAGGTGCTGGGTAACTCAGCAGTACAGGAAGCATCTCTGGAAAGAAGGAATTGGTGACATTTCGGGTTGAGACCCTTCTTCAGGTGGATTAAAAAAAATCTTGCTAGTTGCATTTTATAATTAAAACAATTTTGTGTAAATGCAAAAAAAAATGCTGCCATTCCAATTATTATACAGGTATACAGGATTTGAAATCTCCAATTGCCAGATTGTAGAGTGAAATGCAATTTAACAGATGTAACATTGATGGCCACAGATTGTGTTTTTTTTTCTGTTGTTAACTTGGTAATAAACACAGGCGATACAATGGTGTTAACACATCATGCAACTACTACATAGACAGTGGGTGTATGGAATGAGCTGGGTGTATGGTAGTTGAGGCAGGGGCTACTGCAACGTTTAAAACACATTTAGACGTGTATCTGGGTAGAACAGTTTTGTAGGGATATGGGCCAAATGCCCCATGGGGCAAATGCAGGCAGGTGGGTCTAGTGTAGATGGGACATGTTGGTCAGTGTGGACAAGCTGGGCCAGAGGGCCTGTTTTTACCCACTATATGTCTCTAATATGATGATTTCTTCCACAAACAATGTAGCTGAGCTTTTCGTATTAGTGTTAATTTATTGTTATTTGTACATTTAGTAGAAATATGGAAATTGCTTCAATCAGAAAACCTTAGTGTTATGGTTTTAAGTAGAAACATAGAACTATATAGCTGTCAGTTTACAAAAAAAGACACAAAGTGCAGGAGTAACTCAACGCGTCAGGCAGCATCTCTGCAGAATAGGGATAGGTTTCATGGTACACAAAAAGCTGGAGAAACTCAGCGGGTTTCATGGTTCTTGCTTGATAGTTTTTACCTTGGCCAACAGGTGGAGCACACTCCAATGGAGGAGTATTCTACCTTAGAAGACAGAGATAATTTTTTTAAATATCTCATTCAACATTAGTTGAGTGATTACATACTCACTTATGGGCCATTATATCATATGCTCTATCCAAGGCATGAGATCGTAAAGAACAAGTTAAGGAAATAGTTTAATGCAATAGTTTAATGCAATATTGAGTGAAGATTCACCAACAGCTCCTGATAGCTTTAAAGCAATGGGAATATGACCAATGTCCTGGTCTGCCTTTACCTCTCGATTTATAATACCAAAACAACCTGTTCATTTATTAACATGATGGCTGTTTGTGGGCCCTCACTAGCGACAGGTTGATGCTACATATTTCTGCATTTACAATCAGTAGCTTTAATGGCTGTATAATTGTGAAGTCCAAAATTGTAAAGAGCATGTGACAAGTTTCAACTTCATTCTTTTCTGTTGACTTTTTCTGTTTAAAAAATAAACTTTGAGGTGATAACCCTTCCCTTGTTTGAGAAGAATAAAAAATGTATGCAAAAGAAAAACTGTGAATATACTCTTCATGCATTCTCTGTACATTCAGTATCACCAGACACAGCAGCATTTGCATCTATCTTGAAACAGACCTCCTGTTTCAAACAGGCCACTCATGAGACACCCCCCCCCCCCCCCCCCCTTTGCTATTTGTTTGCGGGGTGATAGTTTGAGGGGCGTCTTCACTGGACTCTGCCCCTCCATGTCCAACAGCAGAAGGACCCTGGATTGTGGTTCACTCGCAGAGAGCCCTCACATTGGTTGCACCAAGATTCAATGCAAACGTCTGCACATATTCCTGCAGTCTGGAATAGGGCAGTGCACGTGGCAGAAGATTAACATGTTTTAGACAGACCAATGAGCATCTTTCATTGAGATGATGATCTTCCAGAAGCCATTGATGCTCATCTCCAAATGGGTCCATGGATATTCCCCCTATCACTGCAAAGTTTGATTGGTGCCCTAGAATTTTCCATAGCCATGTCATTCATCATAACTTCACAGTAAGGTTATAGCCAGATGAACAACTGGAACAATCTGGGAGAAAGATATAAAATATGAAAATATTTGAAAACTTTTCACTCTTCTAATCACTACTAATACATTCCTAATCATAATAATTTAAAGCCTTTCTTGTTCTTTGCAATAAGGGAATCATAAAAAAGTATTCACATTTTTTTCCATTAAAAGTAAAATATTCACAGGAACCATTTCATTCCTGGATTTTGGGAGAGTGCGCATATAAGAATGCTGAATGTGCAATGGCTTTAAAAGCAGCATCTCAAATCAATATCAACAGAAAGGAAGGGAATGACAATTAAAAAAATCTTTTCAATTCCATCTGAAAACAGAACTGACAAATGACTTTAATTGGAAAAAAAATCTATAAAATAAGAAACAAAACTAAACCAAATTCTATTTCAGATTATGCCTGGAACCAACTAATCGTGTATTCAGCAATCACAGGAAATTAATGGAACATTCTAATTTGACAAACTATCCAACATTGTGCTTTTTCAATTTTGCACACATTGGCATTACATGTAATAAAATTATAGCACTGTTAGCAATTTTCTTGGAGAGGTTTTAGGCTTTAATGAAAGCTTAATAACCCGGTACCAACACTAAATTATGGGATTAAGCGATGAACCTTAAAAAAAGATCTCTATAAGTTCAAAGGTTATCCACCTTAAATTAGACAAACTACAGAAGACTTGAGCGATGGTCCAAATACAATGGAAAATTAAACCCTGCTTTTGTTTGTAAATCTTTAAGGTAATATTAGAAAAGGAGAGATGCATCTTGAATGAATAAGGAACAATAATAAGGTAAATGAAATAATTTTAAAACATTTTCCAAAAAAGACATGGAAATGGATAAAGCTTTGAAAATGGCTGAACCGGTTAACAAAACTTAAGGGATCCTGGATAGACACAAAATGCTGGAGTAACTCAGTGGGTCAAACAGCATCTCTACATGTTTCATGTATCTTGTGGTGTTTTATGACTGTTGGCAGACCAATTTCCATCTGTGGATAAATATAATTCTATCCTATTATCCTAGATGGTTCCACTGACTTCCACTGGTCTCGCCATCTCGTCTTGACCCAGGCGGCCTGAGAAGCGTCAGCCGGTGTTGTGCAGAGCAGCTCTTGGGCTTGCGTGGCAAAGGGGTGCTGTGACTTGAGGCGCAGTCGTCGTGGTGTCTCTGTGACGATCTGATGGAGGAGGTGGGATTCACTAGTCTGTGCCTTTCGAGAGAGGGCCGGCGTGGCTGCTTCTCATCTGATGTTGGCTGGGGCAATGCCAACGAGGACGGGTAGTTAGTTTACTGGGGTGGCTCATAGGCATCCTGAGACAGTCCATAGGGCGCTGTTGAGGGCAGCATTTAGCTTCTTGGCGTGAGGGCTGCGGCACCAGACCGGGATGCAGTACTCGGTGGCTGAGAACACCAGGGCCACAGTGGACATGCGCAGTTTCTTCGTCGTGGCTCCCCATGTGGTGCCGACTACACGGCGAATCAGTGCGGCACGGACGCTTGTCTTTGCCTTGGCACCTTCCAGATGTTGTTTGAATGACGACGTTCTGTCGAGCTTCACACCGACGTACGTGGGGATGGGCTGGGACTGTAACGGGGCGTTATCCACCATGACGTTCATCTCACGGGTCACTTCCCTGTTGTTGAGGTGGAACATTGAAGATGTTGTCTTACCCATGCTGAGTTTAAGGCGCCAGTTCCTCAGGTATAAAGACAGGATGTCCATGTCTTTAGAGAGGCCCTCTTCTGCTGCTTCCCAGGATGGCTTACTGAGTAGGATGGCCAGGTCATCAGCATAGCCATACTTCTTTGACTGGGTTGCAGGCAGGTCATGGATGTAGATGTTGAACAGCATTGGTGCCAGCACTGAGCCCTGTGGGACACCGTTCTTACATTTCCTCACCCTGCTGCATTGCCCGTTGCTGGTGTGTAGCCTGAAGCTGTGGTTGCTCAGCATCTCCATGATGAAGCTCACCATGTGCTTGTCTGGGATGGTTTCCAGAAGCTTCATGTGTAGTCCACGCAGCCAGACAGTATCATGTGCAGCTGTGAGGTCCAAGAAGCCAGCGCCAGCCTTCTCCCCTGCCTGGAAGCTGTCCTCTATGTCTTGGCACAGGAGGGTCACCTGGTCCGCCGTTGACCTACTGCTTCGGAAGCCAACCTGTTCTTTAGGCAGCTGGGGGTCAATCACTCCATTGAGACGTGTGTGGAGGAGACGTTCCAGGAGATTGTATGGAACACACAGCAGGGAAATGGGTCGGTATCCCTTGGGGTCATCACTAGGCTTGTTTGGCTTTGGCAGAGCGATCGCCTTGGCACGGTGCCAGATCTTTGGCTGCTTCAGGCGGCGGAAACACGTGGAGAGGAAGGAGCACAGCCAGTCATTTGCCTTCTTGCCTTGGTGTTTTATGTATTCCGGGTGGTGCCGTCGGTGCCTGGTGCCTTGCCGGTTTTCAGCCGTTGGATGGCCTGCTCGATTTCTTGTGTTGTGAAATCGTGGGACAGGTTGGAGTTGCAGCTCGGGGCCCTGTGCAGCTCATGGACTCTCGCCAATGTTGTTCTGGTGAAGTCCTTGTCTGCGTTGGGGAAGCGGCCATTGCTCAGCAGTAGTGACGCGATGGAATTTGCAGTGATGGGACACTGTGCTGGGGTTGTCAACCTATCCATCAGCTTGTTCATGGTCTGCCACGACTGACGGCTGGAGTGTGTGAAATCAATTGATTCCACTGTCTCCGTCCATCTTTGCCTGTGTTTCTCATTTAGTCTGCAGAATAAGCTTGGATAATGCATGCTGTTTTTGGGTCTGGCTATCAATACAGTTTGGATATAGTTGAGGAAGTCCAATGATTAGGTGACATGTCACTGGCAACAACATGCCAGTCTGAAAAATTACAGTTATGTCCAGTCTTAATTTCTGCCCTTTAACCAATGCAATATGCATGTTGATATCATACCCCTAAGTTCTTACTTCATGCAACAACTGATCAAACTCAATATTTTACTCAATGAATTTGGCATTGGAATTTGAATTTTATTAGGAAATACATGAAGGCATTGAAAGGATTTACTGGAGTGCTCCTCGGATTGAGGGATTAGTTTGGTACACACACCGCAAAAGCTGACGTTTGAGGAGATTTGAGAAAGCTATTTTTAAATCAAGATGGGTTTAGACATGGCTAGTAAATGGGAACTGCCTCCAGTTGTCGATGTCTTGATGTTCAAAGGAACAGTTTTAAAGTAATAGGGAAAGAGCAAACAACAATGTGAAGGATATCATTTTCTTCACAAGATCAACAATTAAGATTTGGAATTCTTTGACTGATAACAGGTGGAAATATTCAATTAGAGACTTTAAAAAAGAGTTGCCAAATACAGCAAACTTGATAATAGAGAGAGTTGAGAACAATGTTTTGGTGCAAAATCTCACAATCCAATTTTACTTCAATTCCCCCCAGCCTGAGATCTACAATTAAATAGCCTCCATGAATGAATCTTTTAAAGTTCAATTATTTAATGTAAATGTCTCCTGGATCTAGTGGTGCAAATCAATTTCATGCAGGGAGCTGAGAGACATATGCCTTTCGGCAAATATATACACAATACTAATGCATTCAGAGCACCGCATGTATCACAGAGTGCTTTTTATCAGAGATTAAAAGCTGGACAGAATGAAATGCTAACATTTCATAAAGGCTGGTCTATTAGGGTTTTCTGTTTTATGGACCCTATTGTAGCAAACATTGCATGCAGATGGAGGCTGGCGGAACTGATTACATCTGCTTTCAACATTACCTATTGTGCTTGAGCAATTAGAATGCAGGAAACTAAAATTAAACAAAATCAGTTGCATTACGCAAACCCAGAATAATGGAGGCCACATGCTCGTAATCAGACTTTACTAACTAGGACATTGCAGTAAAGGAAAGGAGGTTGAAGTGTTGTGAACTCATCTTTCATTCAATACAGGGTATATATATTCAACCCCTGCATTATTGCCTTTGTTGTGTAGAACGTTGCTTTGCTAAAGAATGTGCAAATATTTCTTTTGGGCTGATTTAATCTGTCGCCCCAGACGCAGGCAGATAAAATTTCCATTTGCTTTGCAGCACTTTCGCCTGTCTTTGTGACCTGTAATTTTAAAATGTTCGTTTGTGAAGTACTCAGCAGAAATTGAAGCCTTTTTTAAAAAGATATGAATCCATGTCCAATGATAATGCTATGTGTCTTCCACATAAAGCTAATATATTGCCAATAAAATGTTGATACCAGGATGTCCCTATGTGTCAGAAAGGAGCAGCTGCTCTTCTCCAGCTTTATAAGGAAGCCAAATGAAATTTCCTCCAACATCATGACATCATCATTAGTCCAACATACTTGAATTCCAGGGACCGGTTTATCCCATCTCCAACCCAATATATCTCACATATCCATCAAAATGCGCTGTGAGGATGCTGGTTTAAATCAAAGATAGACAAATGCTGCAGTGACTCAGCGGGACAGGCCAGCATCTCTGGAAAGAAAGAATGGTGACGGTTTGGGTCGAGACCCTTTTTCAGACCCGAAACATCACCCATTCCTTCTCTCCAAAGATGTTGCCTGTCCCGCAGAGTTACTCCAACCTTTTGTGTCTATCAAATATCTATCATCCAGCTGAACTGGTCTTGCAGTGCTTACATCACCAGAGACCTGGGGTTGATCCTGGCTACGGGTGCTTGTTTGTATAGAGTTTGTACATTCTCCCCGTGACCTGTGTGGGTCTTCTCTGCGAACTTTGCTTTTCTCTCATACTCCAAATACGTACGGGATTGGTTATTTGGCTTGGTATAAATGTAAAAATGGTCTCTAATGTGGGATGGTGTTAATGTGTGGGGATCGCTGGTCAGTGCAGACTTGATGGACCAAAGGGCCTGTTTCCGACCTGTATCTCAAAACTAAACAGAAACTAAATTTGGAGGAGGCTAATCTGAATGGGGTTGTCTTGATCCAAAGCAAAAATTAACCTTTGGGTATCTTCTCAACCAGGCCTGCCACAGAAGGCAATATACTTTTCCTCAAAATTATTCCCATCTTCTATCAGATGCCAGATTTGATGAAAATGGCAAAGATGTTGAGTTAGGATTAACAATGCAAATCAAGTTACCTCTGAGATTACCAGCCTTATTAAAATATCCAAATTGTCAATCATCTCTTGACAGTAGGTTAGCCTCCAATCTCTTTGCCCAACCTGATTCAATCGACAAAAAATTCTAATGGAGATGCGTGTGGAATTATTAACATTTAATTCATCCACAATCTATTTGATTTTGGCCTTTAATTTCACCCTTGAGAGATCCTTCTCTTTTAAACACAGTTATTGTTCCTTCCGGGCCTAGGATATGGAGATCAATATTATAGTTATCTTCCTCTGCTTCACTCCTCATAATAAGCTGCTGAATGCAAGCCTTGGGCATGATCCAATTAATTTGATGTACGTGTTGATAAACTGCTAAGAAATACCTTTCAACCAGTGTATTAAAAATTTTAAACACATATTCTATTCCATGTTGGTGAGCTGAAAAGCATTAATAGGAACCTGAGGAGGAACTATTTCAGACGGAGGGTGGTGGGTACATGGAAAGAGCTTCCAGCGAAAATGGTTGAGGTCGGCATAATTGCAGCATTTAAAATGCACTTGGACAGGTACATGATATGAAAGTTAAAAGAGATATGGAGCAAACGCTGCAAATGGGATTATCTTAAATGGGCATCTCAATCAGCATACATGTGTTGGGGCCTGTTTCTGTGCTTATATTACCCTATGACTTGATGACTTTATGGCACTGTGCACTTCTCCATCAAACATCACGGTACCGAAGTATGACAGGGTACTGTTGGAAACATGGTTCTGAATCATTGAGTCAGAGACCCCATCATGGCAACTGGTGGATTTAACTTGAGTATAAGAAATAAGAGGAGTAATTTGTCCTTAAAATAATTAAATAACCTGGGATTTTGTCTTTAAACAAAGAAACCATGAACTTTTGCGTTGTGATTAAAATACATTTACTTCATTAATGTCTTTCAGGGGAAGGACATGTGCTACCTAATCTCACTGGAAAATAATAACTCCTGAGCTATGAATGTGGTCAGCTCAAGAGCAACTGGGAATAGATGCCAAATACCAACACTGACACTATTCTCTGCACCCTGTGAACAGAAAAATCGAGGGAAAATATTGGGTGTAAAATGCATATGCCACAAGATCCTGCTATCATCTAAATAGCGCAACACGGTGAGAATTGTTGTTTTCCTCTTACATTACAGCATGATGATATAATTATTTCAAACTCAATAATAAAATTCAATTATCTAACAGTTATGAGATTTCCTTTTTCAGAACCAACAGGAAGAAGGTGAAATGGAGATAATATTATGAATGTCATGGGTAGTTTACTGAACAGTTACCAGAAGGAAATCTTTTGTGAGACAAGTTTGAGCCTGTCAAAACATCTCAGTGATTTTGTTTAAATCAGTCCACTGCATTTCAAAATTGCATTTCATAAATAAAAAATGCTTATGTCCACAACTTGGTTCAAGGTTTCATTAAATTATGTAGCAATCTAAAGAATATTATTACATTACTTTTTTTGGTCTGGGCAAAAAAAAACTCAAAGTGTTTGTAACCTCGTCAGAATGACATTGTAGGGATGTATGTCTTTATTTTAAATCCTCTTCCACTTCATTTTTACATTTTACACTTTACATCTATCCAAGATGTGCATAAATCGGATTGTAATTCATTAAGCTGGAGATATATGTTTAAGGAAGAACTGCAGATGCTGGAAAAATCGAAGGTAGACAAAAATGGTGGAGAAACGCAGCGGGTGAGGCAGCATCTATGGAGCAAAGTAATAGGTGATGTTTTGGGTCATGACCCTTCTTCAAGCTGGTGATATAGTTCAACATAGGCAATTGGCTCAAATGGTAGAGTGCTCACTTGGCCTGCGAGACGAAGCAGGATCGATGCCCGCATTCTCCACTAGACCTTTTGGGTGGCGATGTAGTAGAGTTGCTGCCTTACAGCGCCAGCAATCCGGATTCGATCTTGACTATGGATGCTGTGTGTATGGTGTTTGTATGTTCTCAACGTGACCGTGTAGGTTTTTTCCGGGTGCTCTGGTTTCCTCCCACACTCCAAAGAGGTAGAGGTTTGTAGGTTAATTGGCTTTGGTAAAAATGGTTAATTATCCCTAGTGTGTAGGATAGTGTGGGATGATTGGTGGTTGGCGCGAACATGGTGGGACAAAGGGCCTGTTTCCGTACTGAATCTCTGAACTAAAACTAAACTAAATATTAGTTTTGTAATTTAATTGGTTTGGAATATTCTACTGAAAGCATCAGAATAAATTGTGTTCATCTTGGCACGCCCTTTGCACTCATCTTGTGCAATCCTTATGGTCATACTATATTCTAGCAACCCTACGGATCTAACTAGGGTGTGGGCATATTATAAATATAAGGGATTATTACAAAGAGGATGGCAGAGCCCTGGAGATTGTTGCATAACAGAGTGATTAGAGATTACAGGTGTATGGGTCTCGTGTCAGATGGACAGAATGGTGAATAACTCAGTTAGCACACTTGCCTTAATTGGGAAGATACTGAGTACAAACGTTGGGACATCAATGCACAGCTAATGTGTACAAGTCGTCGGGAAGACCACATTTGGAGTACTGTGTGCAGTTCTGTTCACCCACCCATAGGAAATATGTCATTAAGTTGGAAAGGATGCAGAAGTGATTAATTTGGATATTACCGGGACCTGCAGGTCTGAGTTGTATAGGAAGATGTTGTATAGGTTAGGTCTTTTCCTTTGGACAAAAGGAGACAGAGGCATGAGGTGTATAAGACCATTAAAGGAATAGATAAAGTAAATGCTTAGAGTCTTGTTCCCAATGTAGTGGATTATAAAATTAGGTATAGTCTTAAGGTAAGAGGGGATTGATTAAAGATGAGCCTCGGGGGGGGGGAAATCATGCTTCTTAGGCCCCCTATGATCATGGCTGACCATGGGTATCTCCAGTGTGCTATTCCCTATATGGAGGACGCTTGTGTGTTGCTTTTTTTAACGTGGGGAGACCGGTGCAGAGATAACCACCCCACGGTCCTTAACAGATCTGGGTCAGGATCCAGTGGCATGGAGTCCAAGACGACCGGAGACCTTTTTCTGCTGCAGCCTTCATCCGCCTTCCCAGCCGTTGTGACGCTCCACTAAGGTCAACCATCGTCCTCTGCCTATTCCACCATTCAGGATTGGTTGGATTGCTCTTTGTCAGAGACCTCCCCCTCGATTTTACCGCTGTGGGGGCCCTACCAGGAGCATAGCTTCAGACGGCATTGCTCTCAGGATCTCAGGTCCACACAAGCCTCTCCACAACGACAAGGTGAAAATCCACGGAGCGGTATTATGCTAATACGAAGGGAATAGTTACAGTTAAGCTAAACCCCTCAGCCTAACATGACTGAGGTGGACTCAGTGAACCAGAATCCCAGCTATCCAGGTCTCAATCCCCCATCACACTTAACACCCCAATGCATTTGACTTTCAGCATATTCCTGATTCCCAATTGACCTATGAGGAGGTTCTTGTAAGTAGTTTTCATCCAAACAACCAATAAAAGATAGGTACAATTCAGTCCCAAGACTTGACTTCTTCGAAGCTGCCACTTTAATGAATGGGGACAATAATTTTATATCAAGACAATAGAGTATATGGAGGGATGTGGAGAGGATAAGCAGGATAAAGTAGGATTAGAGGTCATATGCTTAGAATTTAAGGAAGTCCTTTTAGGAAGGAGATGAGGAGTACAGAGACAACAAAATGCTTTTTTCACCATACAGCCATATGAATAAAAAATATATAAGAATACAGAACACGACAGTCTATAACATAAACATCCCCACACAGCAGTACCAAAGTTTCCAACTGTGAGGGGAGGCACCAAAGTTCAGTCAACCTCCTCTTTGATGTTCACCCCCGGTCGGGGCCTCCCAGGCCCCCCGCAGTCGCTGCTATGGGCGGCCCAATGTTCATGCCCTCTCGCCGGGAGGATGGAACTCAGACGTCGGAATGGAAGAACATCCTCAGCGGCTTGGACTCTGAATCGGCCGCTGCCTACTGGAGTCCGCGGCTCCCGAAGTCCACAGGCTGAGCTGGGCAGAGATTCAACGCTCGCGGCCCTCGGCAAAGGGTCCTAGGACTCCGCGATGTTGGTCAGCGCCACCCACGCTGGGAGCTCTGCAAACCACAGCTCCGCGATGTTGATACAGCAGGCTTAACACTCCGGAGCTTCAAACGGCGATCCCAGTTAAGGCATCGCCCGCCCCGCGATGTATCCAGTGCTGCACTGCCGCTGCTGAAGCTCTGGTCCGGTCCCCAGCAGGAAAGGCTGCACCAATCCAGTTGGTAGGCCGCGAGGAGGGGGGCGAGGGTGCGACTCGGCGAATAGTCACATCCTCGCCAGGAAGTGACCGGGAAACGGTTCCCCCCTTAACCTAGGGGAGAAAGCGGGAGAATTGGGTTAGGATGGAGAGATAGATCAGCCATGATTGAATGGTGGAGTAGACTTGATGAGCCGAATGGCATAATTCTACTCCTATCAATGATTCAAGGTTTCAAGGTCAGTTTATTATCACATGCACCAATTAAGGTACAGTGAAATTCAAATTACCATACAGTTATACTAAAAAAAACAAGACACACAACTACATAAATGTTAACATAAACATCCACCACAGTGGATTTTCCATGTTCCTTATTGTGATGGAAGGCAATAAAGTCCAATCTCCTTTCTCTTTATTCTCCCATGGTCTGGGCAGTTGTACCATCCGCAGTCGGGGGGATCGATGCCCCGCAGCTGGCGGTCGAAGCCCCCGCGTCGGGGCAATCGAAACTCCCGCTCCCTAGTGGTCGAAACCAAAGATTATAGAAGAGCAAGATACGCCACTTAGCGAAAAAAGCGTAGTATCGCATGTGTGATAGTCGCCGCCATATTAGCGGACCAAGATGGCGTCGACTATGGCGTCTACATCTAAATCTGCAGCGACGGCTGGTAATCTTTCTTTAGGTTCCCCCCAAAAAAACGAAAGGTGACAAAAATATTATTATTCTGAACTGAAATGTTATTTTGTGTTCTCCCATCAACGGTCATGGAAATCTAGGCTCCTCTATAATCTTTGGTCGGTACATTAGAAAGTTATTAGAATTATTTTGAATAGATCTTTACTTACCACAGTAATAAAGATTACTTACCACAGTAATAAAGATTACTTACCACAGTAATAAAGATTACTTACCACAGTAATAAAGTCAATAATTTTAACACTTCTGAACGTGTTGGGTTTTGTTCTTGTAAGGCAGGGGTCTCCAAAATAAGGCCCAGTGACCAGGAGATTTTTCCAGCTCGGATTCGAGTCCGGGAACGCGACGGCTGTTACCGGTTATGACCCTCGAATTGTCGAGACTTCACAAGCAAAGATCCCAAGCCGGTCGTGAAGAAGGGTGCAATCAAAGATTATAGAACTCCGCTCTATAATCTTTGGGTGCAAATGTGGGGCGGGGAGTTCGGCGGCGGCGGTCGGAATCAAAGATGCCAGAGGAGCTGTATATAATATCTTTGGTCGGAATGGGAAGGGTGCGCGTTATAACGTGCCCTTGTTCCACTCTCCCTGTCCTTCTCCCTCTCCCCCTTCTCCCTCTCCCCCTTCTCCCTCTCCCCGTTCTCCCTCTCCCCGTTATCCCTCTCTCCCTTCTCCCTCTCCCCCTTCTCTCCCTACTCCCTCTCCCTCCTCCTCCTCCCTCTCCCCTTTTCACTCTTTCCCCTTCTCTTGATCTCCCCCCCATCTCGATCTGTCTCTCCCCTTCTCTCGATCTCTCTCTTTCCCATCTCTCGATCTCTCTCTCCCCCTTCTCTCGATCGCTCTCTCCCCCTCTCTCCCTTCCCTCTCTCTCTCCCTCCTTACCTCTCTCTCTCCCTCCTTCCCTCTCTCTCTCCCTCCCTTCCCTTCTCCCTTCCCTCTCTCTCCCTCCCTTCCCTCCCCTCTCCTTCCCTACCCCCTCTCTCCTTCCCTCCCCCCTCTCTCCTTCCCTTCCCTCTCTCTCCTTCCCTTCCCTCTCTCTCCTTCCCTTCCCTCTCTCTGCTTCCCTTCCCTCTCTCCTTCCCTTCCCTCTCCTTCCCTTCCCTCTCTCACGTTCCCTTCCCCCTCTCTCTTCCCCTTCCCTCTCTCCCTTTCCCTCTCTCCCCTTCCCCTTCCCTCTCTCCCCTTCCCCCTCTCTCTCCCCTTCCCCCTCTCTCTCCCCTTCCCCCTCTCTCTCCCCTTCCCCCTCTCTCTCCCTCCCTTCCCCCTCTCTCTCCCTCCTTTATGTAAATCTTACCATGTATGTCAGAAATAAAGTTTTAACCATGTTAATAGATCTCTATTATTATTTATTTAAAATTGAGTGAGTTGGTGCAATATCGGTTCCAGCTGTCAGAGAATTCCACAGACTCACCACTCGCTGTGTGAAAAAAAGATCTTCTCATCTCGGTCCTAAAAGACTTCCCCCTTATCCTTAACTGTGACCCCATGTTCTGGAGTTCCCCAACATTGGGAACAATCTTCCTGCTTCTAGCCTGTCCAACTCCTTAAGAATTTTGTAAGTCTCTATAAGATCCCCCCTTAATCTGCTAAATTCCAGCGAGTACAAGCCAAGTTTATCCAGTCTTTCTTCACATGGAATCCTGCCATCCCAGGAATCAGCCTGGTCCTATTTACCTCTTCAAAATCATTAATATACAGTTGCGGACCCAACACCGAGCCTTGTGGCAAAAAATTCCAGAAGATTAGTCAAACGTGATTTTCCTTTCATAAAAGCTGACTTGGACTAATCCTTTTACTGCTATCCAAATGCCCCATTATTACACCTTTAATAATTGACTCCAGCATCTTTCTCACCACCAAAGCCAGGCTAACTGGCCTGTAATTCCATGTTTTCTCTCTCACTCCTTTCATGAAAAGTGGGATAACATTAGCTATCCTCCAATCCACAAGAACTGATCCTAAATCTATTGAACATTGGAAAATGATCATATGTATATATGTATGTGTATATATGCATGTATATGTATGTATATATATGTATGCATATGTATGTATGTATGTATGCATATATGGTTTATGTACACCATCTGACAAATAAGATAGAGAGTTATAGTGATGCTTTAAATCAGTTGCTTCTGATCCATGAGAAGGAAATGTATTTATCTCTCAAGGGCCTGTCCCACCACATATTTATATGAATGTGTGTTTGTGTGTGCCTGTAATTTTGTGCACAGTGTGTTAAAGCAATACAAGGAAAGCTGCACAATGCAAGGGAAAATACGCAAAAGTGGGGGCTGGGGAGGAAAGATGCGAGGGAAATGGGGGAAAGGGAGGGAGAGAGGGTGGGAGGGAGAGTGAGGGAAGGAGAGAGGGAGAGAGAGGGAAGGAGGGAGGGAGGGAGGGAGAGAGGGAGGGAGATCGAGAGGGGAGAGAGAGATCGAGAGGGGAGAGAGAGAGATCGAGAGGGGAGAGAGTGAGATCAAGAGAGGGGAGAGAGAGAGGTCGAGAGGGGAGAGATCGAGAGAAGAGAGGGGAGAGAGAGATCGAGAGAGGAGAGAGAGATCGAGAGAGGAGAGAGAGAGATAGGGAGAAGAGAGGGGAGAGAGGGAGGTTGAGAGGTAAGTAAATATCTATTACATATAAATCCAATAACTTTCTAATGCATCTTGCTCCTCTATAATCTTTGTTTACAACTGCTCTGTAGCTCTGTAGCGGATTACACAGGGGGGGACAGTTCGCAAAGATGGCGGCCGTGACGCTCCGTTACGTACTACACGCCAGTCCATTGGATTTCCACGGAGTGGCGTATCTTGCTCTTCTATAATCTTTGGTCGAAACTCCCGTGGCTTGGAGTCCCCAATGTCAGTCTCTAACCAGAGACTACGAGCTCTGTGAGATTAAAGTCCACTGGCACCCACAGTTGGAGCCCCAAAGACAATCGTTAACTCCATGATGGTAAAGTCCCGCAGGCTTGCGCGATGGAGCTCCCGATCGATCTCCAGCAAAGGCCGCCAACTCCTTGATGTTAGGCCGCAGTGCAGACGGAGATACGATACGGAAAAAATTGCATCTCCATCAAGGTAAGAGATTAGAACAAGTTTCCCCGAACTACCCCCATGCCCACATAAAACATGCTAAAGAACACTAAAAAACAAACATTTAACACATACAGAGCAGACACAAAGAAGGAAAGGACAGACAGACTGTTGGCGAGGCAGCCACTTATAACTTATGATCTTAAGATCTTAATACAAATTATTCAATTCAAGCATGCACATGGCTAAGTGTCTGCTAGACAGAGTATTCTGTTGTTCCAACATATTACTTCAACACAGCAAATTTCATGGTTCAATATGATTAAAAACTAATTGTGGTAAACATTCTTCCATCCCAAATGTTCCACATAGGCGTATAGTGAGGCAGATTTTGAATCAGAATTCATATTGCTTCTTCATCACTTTGTAAGATTTAGAATAGTTTTGATTTACTCACACACAGCATATTAGGTTTTCACAGTCAAGATCTGTCCAATTTAAAAGAAATGAGCAATTTATAATTAATTTTATTCATCTAACTCACACCAAAGATGTGTCCTTTTATTGATACTTGTTTTAATTTAAGCAGTTCGTTAAATAGAAAGAAAGTGTGACAATAAATAAATAATGCATGTTGGATTGCCAGCCTGTGGAATTAACAATGCTTTCTTGTCCTTGGCAGTTTGAATGCAAATAATCAAGGTCTATCTGAGATTGATGCCGCAGAGTAGTAAGATTAAACGAGAATTTACCAGTTTGAAGTTTGATCGTTATTTTATTAGGAGTTACGATGAGCGATTACGTGAAGAAGGCCGTCCCCACGCATGCGCGTCAATCTTCAAAGCAGCGGTGTGAAATCACAGAAAAGAGTTGAACTAAAATAGTAAGATTAGAGTTGACTAGAACTTACAGAAAGATCGTTATGTTACGAGAGTAGGGAGCGGAGGGCACGTAATCACACATCGTAACTCCTCCTAAAATAACAATCAAACTTCAAACTGGTAAGTTATTGTTTAATCTTACTATTTTACTTCGGAGTCACGTGAGTGACTACGTGAAAATTTTGAAGCTCTGTGATTTCATGCCGAGGATCGAGTCCACGCGTCACAACTGCATCAATTGACCAGGACGAGTGAGAAAATATTAATGCATTCAACCATGACATGGTTAAACAATACTGATGCTTTAATAACAAAATAAATTAACAGTGACCCCTCTCACCCAGGGGGAAACTGTGAAACAGAACTTAAAACAAAATCAGCAAAAATCCCCGATCTGGCGATGGGCTTATTATAAAACCTTTGGTACGTCCGCTCATTCGACCATCCCGCAGCCGCTAGAATGTGGTCAAGAGGGACGTCATATCCCTTGCTGCTGATGTCGATGCAGCCCTGGTGGAATGAGGTTTAAAAGTGTCAGGGGGTTACACAAAAAGCTGGAGAAACTCAGCGGGTGCAGCAGCATCTAAGGAGCGAAGGAGATAGGCGACGTTTCAGGTCGAGACCCTTCTTCAGACTGGTCAGGGATCAGGGAAACGAGAGATATAAACAGTGATGTGGAGAGATAAAGAACTGACACATTTAAAAGTGTCAGTGTCTACTCCTGCACACGCCAGAACCTGTTTAATCCATCCAACGATGGTCTGCACCATAACCTTTTTGTGAGGTTTGGTATAACGAACAAAGAAGGAGAGTTCCAAGCCTCTCAGGCTCTTTGTGACCTTTATGTATTGAATTATGTGTGACACTACACACACTCATTGATCAGAGGGGTATGCCATAAAAATCAATTTGAACCCCTGTATCCCTGGCCTGCTCTGCTTAACAAGGTAATGAACAAAAAAGATGATGTTATTACAAGATGTACCCATACTGTCCAGTCTGAGTTTTTGTAAAGTCTGGACTCATTGTGCTGAGGCCAGCACCATGAGCATGACTACTTTGAGTGTAAGATGGTGCAGAGACAGAGATGAAGCTGGTGCCCACTGATGGAGCAGTGTGAGAACCACGCTCACATCCCATATGTGTGTGTACCTGGGCCTAGGGGGAGTGGAGTAAAAAATGCCCTTCATAAACTTGGTTATTAAAGGGTGAGACCCTACTGTGGTTCGCTGACCCCAGCCATAAATAATTTGACAAGGCATTCCGGGCACTGTTAATGGCGCTGTAACTGAGCTTGTTATCGTGAAAAAGTGACAAAAGAAATTCCAAAACGTCCGTGATAGAAGCTGTGTCATATGAAATATTAGAGCGGGAACAGTATATCTCCCATTTCCTTATGTGAGTGATGTACTGTTTCTGTGTGCTCTTCCTCCAGGCTGCAGTGATGACATCTATAGTACGCTCTGAAAGCCCAAGCCCCAGGAACAGTCTCCTCAGAATCTGCAAACCAATACATTTATACGGTCATGAAGAGGGTGGCTTTCCCCTGTCACCGGGTGTACCAGCAGATTTCTGCTCTTGGGCACTGCCATAAAAGGCTGTGTGATTAAAGCTTGAACCAGAGGGAACCAATGCTGTGTAGGCCAGTCTGGTACTACCAATATGCCAGAGGTGGAGTCTTGCTCAATTTTGGCCATACATCGACTAATGAGGCAGAATTTGGGAAAAACATACACAAATTTCCCACCCCAGTGTAGCGAAAATACATCTACTTCTACTGCCCCTGGGTCTGGCTCCCATGACACGTAAATTGGTAACTGATGATTAAGCCTGGAAGCAAACAGATCAATGTCCGGTACACTATAACGAAGGACAATGTCATTAAATACTTCGTGATTTAACATCGATTTGTTTTTGTCATTGAACTCTCGTGACCAGGTGTCTGCGACCGTGTTATATCTACCTGGTAAATAGATAATTGAAACCAGATGTTTCTTGCAATACACCAGTGCCAGATGAGATTAGACAATTTATCACAGGTTACAGATTTACTTCCACCCATGTGATTAATGTATGCTACTGCTGTAGTGTTGTCAATCTGAATTTGGACATGCACAAGATGCATGTTAGTACAAAAAGCTTTTAACCCACAGAGTGCTCCCAACAACTCTAAGTAGTTAATACCGTGTGACTGAAGCATCGATGATTCCTGCAGATCCCATCTGCCACCGCAGCTCGAGACGATATTGGTAGCACCCCATCCTAGCGCACTGGCATCAGTCTGCAGGATAACTGATGGTGTATCGACTAAAATAATACTAGAATAATACTGAATATTGGTAACCCACCATTGTAACTCAGCCAGTGCTTCAGCTGGCAATTGCATGGGTCTAGCGAAACGACCTCTATGATACTTGAGTGCCTGTTCCTTTGCACACTGTAAGTTTTGGTAGTGCAAAGGCCCAAACTGAGCAGCTGGGAAAGCCACCACTAATTTTCCAATTATATTAGCCACATATCGAATAGAAGGTTGATTATTAACAATGAGTTTCCTGCAGGCTTCAATTAAGTCTAATTGCTTGCCCCGAGGCAAAGTCACTGACATGTGTACTGAGTAAATGGTGAATCCCAAATAGTCAATTATCGTAGATGGCACCAATTTAGACTTAACTGGATGGATTAAGAACCCCAGTTACTCAAAAACGAGTTTTGTAGCTGACGCAAATAATTCAGCTAATTGCAGGCCTCCCAATGACTAAGATGTCATCCAAATATGCCATGACTATATGATTCTGTGCCCTGAGTAGCTCCAGGACTGGTTTTAGCAATTTAGTGAATAGTCTGTGGGCTGAAGTTAATCCATTGGGCAATGCTTTAAACCACCACAACTGCTACATCCAGTTAAACTTCAAAAATCTCCTGTGATCGTCATGAATGGCCACTGAATAGTAAGCATCTTTGAGGTCAATGCTCGCCATGCAGCATCCCTTGGAAAGCAGTTGTTTGGCAGTGACAAAGGTTTCCATTTTGAAGTGTTTATATTGCACAAAGGTGTTAAGCTCTGTCATATCAAGGATAATTTGACATCCTCCATCCTTCTTTTGCCTAGTAAATATGTTGGACACAAACTGGTGAGGCTCATGACTCGACCTCTCAATTGCCCCTTTCTTGAATAAAGACTCAAATTCTCCTTGTGCACTCATATTCTCCTGTTGTGAAAACACAAAGGTGCAGCTAGGGGTATGCTGAGTGGGTGGAGGTGAGTCAGAAATGAACTCAATTTGGAAACCTTGTATACTGTGCAGTATGAACGGGTCAGATGTTAGCCAATGTAATTCATGCAAGAAAAATTGCAGTCTCCCCCCAACTTGTAATTCATCCATCGTAGTCTCAGTTACCTTAGTGGTTACCGGCGGTATGGTCTCTGCTTCTGCCTCCGAGGCCTGGGGAGTAGGGCTGTTGGAGGATGCCATCCCCGCATCTTGAACATTTATTTTTTTTAATTTCAAAATAAACTTTATTCAAGTAATAAATATATACAATACATGAACTGTGCAAAAGCAAAAAAAAAAATTCATCCGACATTTTCGGAGGCTATACAAATGTTTCAAGTCTATACATTTCTCAAATCAGTCCCCTACCCGTGCCACTTATGTGGCCCCCCTGGCGTGGGATCCCTTCCCTTATTTTGAGGGGCGTCTCCACCATACCGTGCCCCCCCATGTCCAGCAGCGGAAGGACCCTAAACTGTGGCCCTCCACCACTGAGCCTTAGTGTTGGATGCACCGAGCTTCAGTGGGTCCCTCAGCACGTACTCCGGAAGCCTGCAGTGGACAGTCGGGCCAGTCGGCAACATTCCCTGACAGACATCTTGCTCTGCTGGGTGGTGAACAACGCTCGGGCAGACCCAAGAGCATCTTTCACCGAGTTGATGACCCCCCTCCCCCCGCATCTTGAATATAGCCCGGCTTGGGCCCTGCCCGAAAAAAGGCTTCTGTGCCTGTGGATCGGAACCACGTCCACCATATCCAGCAAACCGTCTGGTATGGAGAGGAGGGCAGGGGTACAGTCACCGAAAAGACGATACCTTAGGAGGTACCTTCATAAGGCCTCCTCATCCAGCTCTTTTACCTATTTAGACAGGTCTTCTCCGAACAGGAGGTTTGGTGGTTGCACATACCCTGGCTTGCACAGCCCATTCAAATTTAGGGTTTAAAGCAGGACGGATGGCATTCTTCCTGAGAATTGATTTCAAAATGTGCATTGCACATTAATGCCATCGCGTCCTGCTGAGTATCAGAGAGGGGCGCCCCATCCACTGACCTGGCAAAGGCCGTGATGTCTGAAGCAAGTAGCCGGAGGTTTCTTTCAATTTTTGTGTCCCCTGATAGATTGGTTTACAACCGGGACACTAAGTGAGGCACAGTTTAGTATGATATTTGGCAGTAGTATCCTCCATCGTTTGGTCTTGGCGTTGATGGGAGGACAGATAATTTATGCTCATGGCGAGCTCTTCTTCCAATGGTTCCCCTGTTAGGGCAGGGATAGCAAATCTGGATGCCACAGGGGGTACATCCGATGTTTGCCCTTCATGCCATGAAGCATGCTGTCCAACTGTGTGTCCATACTGTGGGTCAGTATACCACTGACCTCGCACGCTCCCCTCATCAGAGAAGGAGATGTTCTGCAGCCCAGACACAGGTGCTGCTGCCTCGGGTTCTCTATAATCCCCGGGCTCCAATAGCGCCGTCCTTTGGAGCATATTGTTCTGGAGTAACCTCTCCACCAGGTTCTCCATGTGGGCCAGACTGCCAATAACGCTGCCCATAAAAGGAGGGGAATTTTTTCACCTTCTGGCCCGACTCATCTGAGTCCAGGGCCCTCACAGACATTTTCATGGCTTTCCTCCCCCATGGAGTAGCTAAGGTGCTCTCTGGCAGCACCAAGTCTGTAGGCACTGGCTGCTCTGCCAGTGGCCCTGAAGGCAAATTCGTCGGCCCCCCGCTGCCCGCGGTCCGCAGCCGGTTTCGTCGTGGCATGCCTCTTTACTTTGGACACGTTCCCCCGAAGTCTGATGCTGAAAAGGTAAGCAAAACACCCCGAACCGGGAGCAACGACCTCAGCTAAGTTATGAACACTTACCTGAGCATTTAAACTTACCGCTTGAAGGAGCCACGCGCCCGCCAGTCAGTCATTGCGCAATGCATCAGACATAATGATGCGCATGCTTGGGCACGGCCTTCTTCACATTGAGGGATTACGTGAAGAAATCCCGCCAGGCGCATGCGCATCATACTTCAAAGCAGCGGCGTGAAAACACAGAAAACAAATAGCCGAAGTAACATAGTAAGGCTTTAAAAAGACTAGAACTACCAGATGATCTCTTCGATTATGAGGGTGGGAGCAGAGGGCACGTAATCCCTCAACGTAACTCCTCATAAAATAATTATCAAACTTCGAACTGGTAAGTTCTCGTTTAATCTTACTACTTTACTTCGGAGTCACGTGAGTGACTACGTGAAGATTTTAAAGCTCTGTGTTTACTTGCCGTAGATGCACTCCATACAACAACTGCTTCGGTTGACACAGTAGTGAATAAATAATATATTGAACATTGCTTCAAATATTCAATAACTATTTTAAATAATAATAACAAAAATCAGTAATAACCCCTCTATCCCATGGGGAAATTACAAACAATTATATAAAACAAAGCAAATTAAGTAAATGGAACCCAAAACCAGCATGCCCAAACCGTGGCACTGTCTGTACAGGTTTGTCATAAAATTGTGAGAATGTCGACTCTCTAGACCATCCTGCGGCCGCGAGGATTTGGTCTAGCGGCACATCCTGAGCCTTCGCCATGGATGTTGAAGCCGCCCTGATGGAGTGAGATCTAAATACATGAGTGTTGACTCCAGCATAATTGAGAACCTGTTTCAACCATCTAGAAATAGTTTGTACTGACACTCTTTATATGGCTTTTTGTGACTAATGAGCAGTGTGGTCTCAGAACCTCTGAGACTCCTTGTTAACGTCAAGATATTGGCCTAAGTGTTTAACTACACATAACATTTGGTCAACAGGATATGCTTTAAACGTCACCTTGGTTCCTGCCATACCTGGCCTGCTTTGTTTGATTAAATCATAGACATAAAATGTAATGTCATCTACAGACAAATGTATACAATCTATTCGTAACAATTGTACTCAGAACATCTCAATAGCCCCATTCTAATGCAATTTACTTCAAAGAATGCATTGCATAATAGAGCCAACATACCTTTTTGAGTTTGAGTAATCACGGCCACTTTGACCATAGTGCCAAATGCAGTAATTGCTGCAGCCACCAGTTGGAGGAGGCATTGATGTCGAACCTCCTGTCCTCTCATAGATCCTCTCCTGTCCTCTCTTGGGTGCCCAGATTACTGGGTTCACCGTGAGTACTTTCAGTGATGCACAGTAAACAGGTGCCTTATATTTATAGATAGTCTCTTGCATCATAAATTGCTGGAGCTGGTGAGACACTAAATAATTGATATTGTTGGCAAGGTATACCTCCATTGCCTCACCAGTCCCCTCCGGAATAGCAATATCCGGGACACCCGGAGCGTGGCTCTTGTGCGCTGGTGTTTGCACATAAGCAGGGACACCAGACATGGGGTCAGCTGCATCCTGCCCCGCTTCTCCCAAGTCATCTATTAGGGAGGCATCCTCCAGTCCTAAACCACGCGCTGGAAGGAAATCCCCTTGCTGATAGTCCACATATTCCTTTTGATATGGGCCTTGTTGAACAGCTGCCTAGGGAATCACTGGGCCCTTAGACCCTTGTTTTTTCAGAGTTTGGAGCATCTTCTCCATATTCTGCATTCTCCCCCACATTCTTTTATTATCTGGAGGGGAGTCACATTCTTCTTCAGACTCGTCTAACAACACGGTTCTAATTGATTTTCTTTTTGCCTTTCTAAGGCTGTCGGTGGCCTCAGCCTCCTGAGTAACTGGAACTGGTGTGGAACGTTCACTTTCTAATGAAACTGCTGTCGGTACAACGGCACCTGGTATTGGAACCGGCGTTGCCGCGCTAATCTCCCGACCCGATCGATTTAGTGAATCTGTGGACTCACATTAGAGCGAACTTTCCTACCTGACCATACCACCAACTCCTACTGACTTCCCGAGCCAGCTTTACGGAGTTAAATACTCTCAGGTAAAATTTTTAAAACCACTTACCTGCGAGTTTCTACTTACCGCTGGTGGAGCTGTGTCTTCCAGCCCATTCAGTGCGACATGCACAAACGTAATGACGCGCATGCGCCTGGCGGAACTTCTTCACGTAGTCACTCACGTGACTCCGAAGTAAAATCAAAGATTTGTAGTGTGTCTGCATCTATGCTGAGGAAACTACTGTGTCCAATAATTACTGGAACATGTTCCATATCACCATATGGAACATGCTCAGTATCAACATATCACCCCTGAGACCTATCGTAAACCATCCAGGGTCTGAAGAAGGGTCTCACCCAAAATGTTACCTATTTCTTTTCTCATAGACGCTGTTTGACCCACTGAGTAACTCCAGTTTGTTATGTCTATCTTCGGTTTAAACCAGCATCTGCAGTTCCTTCCTACACACTCAGTCTGTTCACTTGTTTGCCAAAACTGATTTCTATTTCTCAATCTATTTCTAGGTCATCTTATTGTGCACAGATAGCACACATCTTATTTCCTCTTACATGTTATGCTTGTTTCACCTGTCTCCTTTACAATTACATTGAACAATCATCGCAAGCAATCTTCATGGTCAAGACTAAAACCTTTCAGTCAACCTCTTCCACTTCTGTCCCTTATTTTCATTCACAGAATTTCTATGATTCTGTTGTTCCACAGCTATATCCCTGCAGCTTTCGCTTGTTTCTCTCTGCTTTCACCACATGCCATCACTAACCCCTCCATAGCTCCATCATACTCTGCCCCTGCCTTGAGCTATGTCCTTTTGAAACCCACAGCCATGCCTTTCCTACAAGAGGAATGACTATTACAATGGTTGCCTGGCTAGGTCTCTCTCTCTACTTTCTGTCAACTTGAATCATCCAAGTATCATTATGAAAAGTGCTAACTATACATGTTGCATTCACCTATCGCACACGGTGGCTCCAACATGAAGTGCTTTGAGAGACTGGCGTCAATAACTTTAACCTCCTAGACAGCATTGGTCCAGTGTAGTTTGCCCACTGTTACAACAGGTCCACAGCAGACACCAACTCCCTGGGTTTCAATTAATCTCTAGAACACTTGGACAATAAGGACATCTACAATTAGGTATGTCACAAAACATACCTTTAGCGGCGCTGCAGTTCTGTCACTGGCCGTGTGCGCGACTTTGGCGCCTTTGAAGGGGGGGGGGGGGGGGGGGGATGGGGATAAAATGAAATTTCTCCCTGCCTTCCGGAGTTATATTTTCTCGGGGTGCGAGCTTTTGCTGGAGATTCTTTCCGACTGCCGGTATGTGAATTTGTTTTTTTTAATCTCCCGACTATTTCAGCGCTGGAGTAAAATAAAAATTAGCTTCTAATGCCGTGAACGCCAATAATGGGGGCGGATTTCACGTAGGGGACAGGTAAAGGAAAGCCGTTTATTTTTTCATATAAACTTGCTTGTTAAGATGACCTTAATCAACATTTCATGTTGCAAAATCATTTAATGGAATCATGGAAAACTTTATTGTCATTCAGACCTTGCGGTCTGAACAAAATGTCGTTGCCTGCAGCCATACATATAGTAAATAACAAAACACACGATAAACACATATTTAACATCCACCACAGTGAGTTCACTAGACACCTCCTCACTGTGATGGAAGGCAAAAATCTTGTCTTTGTCTCTTCCCTTCTTGTTATTCCTCATACAAACCGGCAGTATTTTTCCTGCCGATATGGGGTTTAAATTCACCGCAACCGCAACATTCCAATCCATCGCGTTCCATAAAATCCCACTCGCAAGCTGATTTAAATGGCCATTAATTTATGGGCATTAAACACTAAATTCCTTCAATTTGGCCTATAAATTCATAACAATGAGATTTAAATATCATGTTATATTGTGAATTCTTGTGTGAATGTTATTTGGACACTTAGGCTTTTTTTTTAAATGTTAATATTTTCTTAAGAAATGGATAGATGTTTAGATCTAGTAATTGAATATTGTAATTAGCGACAATTGGTTAACTAACTAATTATATGCTTTAATTTCAGGTCATCCAAGTAAGATTGTTTCCCTGAAGAAGGGTCTCGACCTGAAACGATCCTTCGCTCCTTAGATGCTGCTGCACCCGCTGAGTTTCTCCAGCCTTTTGTGTACCCTAGGATTGTTTCATATTTGTTTCAGAATGCTTAAATCTATAATAACTGCACATTTCTTTCAGTTCTCTTAATTTTTAAGAATGTTATGGGCTTTGACTGTCCTCGATCACAACTTTTGTGTTAAGTCAATGGAAAAGCAATAGGGAACAAGATGCTAATTTCCGAGTATGAAAATGGCCATAACATTTTTAATACTGAAGATATGAAAGTGAATTAGGTGTCAAATTAAACTTCTTTTTATGCTTTTTCTGATGGGATAAATTGCAGACTTGATTTTTTAAATCTCAACATTTTGTAACATTGCTGCTACAATAGAAACATATTTATCAACTGTAGCTCCCCTACTATACACCCTATAAGCTGCCAATTGTGCAGCCAAATTTGTCCTCTGGTGTCAGGCTTCTGAATAGTCCTTCGTTAAGCTGGGTTCATATTTGGTTCACATCTAACCAATTGTGGACGTTGTATTATCTTTACAGAACTGGTGCAGAGAACTATAATCTGCCCTCTGTATCTTCCCCTTTGTTCTGTTTATTGTACTTGAGGTTGGCTTGTTTGTATTTATGTATATTATTATCTGATTTGATTGGACAGCATGCAAAACACAAATGTTTACTGTACTTTGGACATGTGACATAATAAACTTAAAGTCAACCATGCATATCACACCAATTCATATTAACCTACATTAAGTCTAGTAGGTGGAGAGGTCTTATACTCACTTCACTTTTAAAGTTGTTAGCCTCATCTTCCATTCCATCCATGGTCTTTCTTTCCTTATAGTAATAAATCTCTCCAGTACTACAATCTTGCAAACATTTCTTCAATTCTGAACTGATGGGCATCTGGAAATGTAACCACATGAGTTACTTACATCATTACCCAGCAACCAAAGTCCTAACCTCTTCCTAAATCTCCCCGACTCCACCTGTCCTTCCTCTTTCAAGGCACACATAACATCTTCCTCATCAGCTTAATAGCTCCTCATGCAGCTCAATGCAAAGTTTAGCATAACAGCATTCCTTGATTCACCTATGGATGTTTTACCATGCTGAAGGTGCTGTAAATATGTAGAGTCTGTTGATATTGCTCCCATTCTTATAAAACAATAATGAATTTTCCATGTGTAATATGAATGAATAAATTCTCACATTATTGATTTTTTTAAATGGATCTAACAGATCCAATAACACAATATATTAGGGGCTATATTTTGCACAATCATATAAAGTATATTGTTTACCATTGAAAAATCAAATATGTATTTCACAAACAAAACTATTTTTAGTTGAGTGATACAGTGTGGAAACAGGTCCTTCAGCCCAACTTGCCCACGCTGGCCAACATGTCCCATCTACATTAGCCCCACCTGCCCACATTTGGTCCAAATCCCTTCAAACCTTTCCAATCCATTTATATGTCTAACTGTTTCTTAAATGTTGGGACGGTCCCTGCCTCAACTACATACTCTGACAGCTTGTTCCATACACCCACTGCCTTTTGTGTGAAGAATATACCCCTCAGATTCGTATTAAATCTTTTCCCCTTCACTTTAAACCTGTGTCCTCTGGTCCTTGATTCACCTACTTTGGGTAAGAGACTTTGTGCATTTACCTGATCTATTCCTTTCATGATTTCATACACCTCTATAATATCACCCCTCATCCTCCTGCTCTCCAAGGAATATAGTGCCAGCCAACTCAAGCTCTCCCTATAGCTCAAACCCTTTAGTTCTGGCAACATCCTCGTAAATCTTCTCCATACCCTTTCTAGCTTGACAACATATTTCCAATAACATGGCGCTCAGATCTAAACACAATATTCTAAATGCAACCTCATCAACATCTTCTACAACTGCAACATGAACTCTCAACTTCTATCCTTAATACTCTAACTGATGAAGATCAATGTGCCAAAAGCCTTTTTGACCACCATATCTACCTGCAACTCCACCTTCAAAGAACCACGCACCTGCATTTTGAGATCCCTCTGCTCTACAAACTCCCAAAAGCCCTACCATTCACTGTGTAGGTCCTGCCCATGTCAGACTTCCCTAAATGCGATACCTCAGTAAATGACTGGAAATAATTAAATAAAACATATTGGACATTAAGTGCTGAATTGATATTATTAAATAGTATTCACCATTTGCCTTCACAAATAATGTTGTTTGTAAATGTACAATAGAGCATTTTATCTGATTTATTTTCCTTTTTTAAAACTTTTCCGATTCTCATCAGTAATTATAACATATCTTCGGAAGGATCTTGGATATAATCAGAGTGCTGGTAAGTTATGATTACAATGACATTTAGAGGACTCAGGAGCTGCAAACCACAGTGCTTATTTTAACAGCAAGGAGCTTATTTAAATATGGTTCTTACATCATGACGTGACTACAACCTCTTACTTATTTACATAACTATAGAGTAGTGTGCCACGCCATTGTCTACTTTCCTCCAGCTTGACCAATGATTCCTAAGTTGATGCAGCCACACAAGTGCACTTTACTAATCCTGGCTGTTATCTTTATTAATATTATGTTGGTGGGAACATTTGGTGAGAAGGGGCTGGTTTGGGATTCCTAGTCAGTGAGCATTCTGGAAATAATTGAATAATATTAATTGTACATGACCACCATATTACTTTACCATCTCATTTCCACTCGATCTCTCTGCCTGTGACCTGTTACAATGAGACCCGCCTCAAGCTTGAGGAATGATACTTTATATTCAATCCAGCCATTTTGCAGCCTTCTGGAATTAAAATGGAATTCTCTGACATGAGATAACACACTCTTTCTTCTTGTTTATATGAGAAAGATTTTTCTGTCAGCCATCTTTATTTTCTTTTGCTCTCTGTGTATTATCTAGCCTACCCATTCAAAAATTCCAGAGGCAGAATTATTTCTGTTGTCTGTTAGTCATGAAGGGAAGGGAATCAGGGAGAATAAAGGGAAGTAAGAGGCCAAAGGAAAGATGCATGACAGCAATCTCAATACCACTGTCATTCAAGGAACTGAGGTTGCAAATCAAATAAACCAACACAAACCTATAAAGAGACGTCTTTAACACCAAAGAGGTTTTATAGAAAGGACATCGGTTCATCAAAAGAAGTTCAAATATCAGGATAGGAAACTTCTTTGATCTCTGCATTATTGTTCCTGTCTCTTTTCACACAACCCCTGCTGATGTTCCCGCTATACTAACTTCACTTTGTCCCCTGCTTTGATAACATTTGTGTTGTTACAAATACTAAAGACTTTGGTCTTGGTTGTCAACAAGGCATATCAAAGGAAACACATATAAACTACAAACTCCATTATTAGTATTACGTAGAACACAAAGTGCTGGAGTAACTCAGTGGGTCAGACAGCATCCTGGAGAACACAGAGTGGCAATATTTTGGATTGGGACTTTTCTACAGACTGATAATAGCAGAAGTGGGAGTGAATGCTGGAAAATAGGTGGGGGCGGAACAAGTTCAAGTTCAATTTCGAGTTCAAGTTCAATTTCTATGTTTGTTGTCACTTAACTAATTAAGGTACAGTGAAATTTGAGTTACCATACAGCCATATTAAGTGAAAATAACACAATACACTGGAAAAAAGTTTCCCCCTATACACCCCCTCCCCTCCCACACACATAAACTAACCAAGAAACATTGAATCACACATTTAAAACATACTTAAAATAATAAAAACAGAGAAGGGACCTGACATACTGCTGGCGAGGCAGCCATTGCTGGCGCTACCCGATAGTTATGCTTGGCAAGTGCAAGTGGATACAGGTGAGGGGTATTTTGATTGGCAGATGGGTGGACAAAGGCAAGAGATGAAATTGAATCAAAAGGGTTGACCAAAGAGGATAAAAGTAGACTAAAAATGAGATGTTAGATCATAAGATCATAAGGAATAGGGGAAGAATTAGGCCATTCAGCCCATCGTCTGCTCTGCCATTCAATCATGACTGACCTATCTCTCCCTCCTAACCCCATTCTCCTGCCTTCTCCCCATATCCTCTTACACCTGTACTAATCAAGAATCTATTTATCTCTGCCTTAAACTTGGAGACTTGGAGATAAAAGGGTGAGAGATAGGGCGAGAAGAGGGGTAAAAGAGTCGTGAAATGTGGAACTAGAGGGGGGAGGATATGGGTAGAAGGGGACAAGAGGATAGGGAAAGATGGAGCAGATTAGTAGGAGAAATGGGTGAGCATCAGGGTGGTTCAGGGCACAGGGCGTAAAATAATGGGGGGGAAGGGGGGGGGGGGAGGAGGGGAGTGATGATACCCAAAATTAAATAATTCAATATTCACAGCTTTGTGTTGTAAGCTAGCCAAGTGGAATATAAGTTGTTCCTCAAGTTTGTGTGTGGAATTTCCTCACTTTGGCAATGGAGGAGGCCCAGGAAAGAAACGTCAGCATGGGAATCAGAAGGAGAGTTTTAAATGGTTAGCAACTAGAAGATCCAGCAGGCCTTGGCAGACAGAGCACAAAAGGTTTGGTGAAATGGTTGCCTAGTCCAAGCTTGGTCTTAGGCGATGTCGCGGCAACAACATTGGGAGTACCAAAAGCAGTTTATGAGGTTAGAGGAGATGGCTGGGAACTTCTGTCTCAGCTGGAAAGGCTGCTGAAGTTCCTGGATAGAGGCACGGGAGGAGGTGTAGGGACAGGTGTTCCATCTGCTGTAGTTGTAGGGTAAAGTAACGAGAGGGGGCAGTATGGGTGAGAAGGGATGAGTGAACTTCTTGTCTTCTTTTTGTCTCCATTTGTTTAGTTTAGTTTAGTTTATTGTCACGTGTACTGAGATACAGTGAAAACCTGTGTGCCATTCAGTCAGCGGAATGACTATACATGATTATAATCAAGCTGTCCACAATGTGCAGATACAGGATATAGGGAATAATGTTTAATGCAAGATAATGTCCAGTAAAGACCAATTAAAGATTGGTCTCCTGTGAGATGGATGGTAGGTCAAGAACACTCTCTTTTTGTCACCCTTTTGGCTCCTTCTGAAATCCAGCCTTTGTCCAACAGCATGCTAATCAAAATCCCGGTATGTACCTAGCATTTCTCAGGGATTGTCCCATTTCCATCTCTTTCCCAGCTTCTTCCGTGCTACTACAATCAGTCTGCAGAAGGGTTTCGACCCAAAACATCACCTGGTCATGTCCTCCAGAGAAGCCGACTGACCCGCTGGGTTATTCCAGCAATTTGTGTTCCACACATGATTCCAGCATCTGCAGCTCCAGTATCATGTCAGAGTCTGGTCTGGTTTCCAGCCTAACATTTGCACAAAGAACTGTGAGTCGTCACCGGAGGGCAGTTTGGTCGCTGCTTGCCAGCCAGTATCTCTGCAATCCCGAGTCCTCAAAGTCCTGTGAACAACTTTGTCAGTGAAATGGGAAGCTGGCCATTGTCACCTGCTGGTTAAACACACAAACATGAAAAATAATACCCGTGAGTCTTTTATATTCTCAAATGTATATTTTCACATTTCAACACATTCATTTGCAGCCTGTCTGTCCTCATGTAGTTGGGTTTGCTGCTATTAAATAACACTCAGCCCTGTCAATCACATTGCTATTAAAGTGGACTCAGCCTGGTCCTTCGCAGGCCGAGTCCTCCCCATTTGTAGAGAGGGTTGTACCTGTGGTAGACCTGGCTGAGTCCACCACTCTCTGCAGCATCTTGTTTTCCTGTTGGAAATGCTGTATCAGGCCAAGATGCAACCAGTCAAGATATTTTCTACAGTGCATCTGTATGTTAGTTAGAGTATTTGGTGATACTTCTAAATAATTCAACGTTCTGGCATGCATTTTTTGGGAATAGCTGCTAGATTGCTAGATTACAGTCTGAAATACAAGATAAAATGCTGAACATTGGTTCGATTTGTCCTATAGAAATATATATATATATAGAGAGAGAGAGCAACAGAATCAATGATTCAGATTATTTTCCCTCAATAGGGCATGCCTAACATGCTGAGAATTTTCAGCATATCCTGGTTCATCTATTTTTAACATGGTTTTATTTTATTTGTGTGGCAGGAAAAGATGCATTGCTTCTCCAAGGCCATGGATAAGGTTAGATTCTCACTATATGGACTCAATACCCTTCTTAGTTGCCAAAATCCTGTGGTCCAACCTATTCCCTTAGTGAATATTGAGTCCAGAATATTTGTGGTCAGAATCCACAAATGAAATGGGAATACCCATTCCCACACTGACCTTTCTGACCTGGGCCTCTCCATTTGCAAAGTGAGACCACACACAAACTGGAGGAGCAGCACCTCATATTCCACTTGGATAACCTACAACCCGACAATATGAACATTGGTTTTGCCAATTTTTGGTAACTACATAAATTAGTTTACCACTCCCCCTCTCCATCTGCCCCTCTCTTTTCTTCCCCCATATAACCTCCAAAACTTTCTTCGAGACAATTCATAATGATGTTTGCTCACCTTGACTGATGGAATGATTAAATAGAACAAGTTGTCCAACAACTTTAGGCTGTGCATGCCACACAAAAGAAGAAGAAGAAGAGGAAGAAGAAGAGGAAGAAGAAGAGGAAGAAGAAGAAGAAGAAGAAGAAGAAGAAGAAGAGGAAGAAGAGGAAGAGGAGGAAGAAGAGGAGGAAGAAGAGGAGGAAGAAGAAGAGGAGGAGGAGGAAGAAGAGGAGGAGGAGGAAGAAGAAGAGGAGGAGGAGGAAGAAGAGGAGGAGGAGGAAGAAGAGGAGGAGGAGGAAGAAGAGGAGGAGGAAGAAGAGGAGGAGGAAGAAGAGGAGGAGGAAGAAGAGGAAGAGGAGGAAGAAGAGGAAGAGGAAGAAGAAGAGGAAGAGGAAGAAGAAGAGGAAGAGGAAGAAGAAGAGGAAGAGGAAGAAGAAGAGGAAGAGGAAGAAGAAGAGGAAGAGGAAGAAGAAGAGGAAGAGGAAGAGGAAGAGGAAGAGGAGGAAGAGGAAGAGGAAGAGGAAGAGGAAGAAGAAGAGGAAGAAGAAGAGGAAGAAGAAGAGGAAGAAGAAGAGGAAGAAGAAGAGGAAGAAGAAGAGGAAGAAGAAGAGGAAGAAGAAGAGGAAGAGGAAGAAGAAGAGGAAGAAGAAGAGGAAGAAGAAGAGGAAGAAGAAGAGGAAGAAGAAGAGGAAGAAGAAGAGGAAGAAGAAGAGGAAGAAGAAGAGGAAGAAGAAGAGGAAGAAGAAGAGGAAGAAGAAGAGGAAGAAGAAGAGGAAGAAGAAGAGGAAGAAGAAGAGGAAGAAGAAGAGGAAGAAGAAGAGGAAGAAGAAGAAGAAGAAGAAGAAGAAGAAGAAGAAGAAGAAGAAGAAGAAGAAGAAGAAGAAGAAGAAGACGACGACTGATGGAATTAAAACAAAAAAATGTCTCACACTATCACAGAGGACCTGATAATATTCACACATAATGTGCAGCACTGCTGTTGAAGCAGAAATCTCTGGGAATGATAACAAAATTCAAAAGTTTATAATATGCTCAACCTAGTCAAGGAGGAAATGAATTATGGAAAGTTAGGCCAACTTACTTAAGGCAACTTGAACATCACATTAGAAGAGAAAGTAATTAAATAATTTAGCCCTTAAGGGGTTGGACAGGCTAGATGCAGGAAGATTGTTCCCGATGTTGGGGAGGTCCAGGACAAGGGGTCACAGCTTAAGGATAAGGGGGAAATCCTTTAGGACCGAGATGGGAAGGACTTTTTTCACACAGAGAGTGGTGGGTCTCTGGAACTCTCTGCCACAGAGGGTAGTTGAGGCCAGTTCATTGGCTATATTTAAGAGGAAGTAAGATGTGGCCCTTGTGGCTAAGGGGATCAGAGGGTATGGAGAGAAGGCAGGTACGGGATACTGAGTTGGATGATTAGCCATGATCATATTGAATGGTGGTGCAGGCTCGAAGGGCCGAATGGCCTACTCCTGCACCTAATTTCTATGTTTCTATGTTTCTAGATAAGCCAAGGGTTTTGATTGCAATGCCCAGGTACCTAAAACAAAGATGTTGCCAGTGTTAGAGGGTCTGAGCGATAGGGAGAGGTTGTGTAGGCTGGGACTCTATTCTCAGAGTGCAGGAGGATGAGGGGTGATTTTATTGAGGTGTACAAAATCATGAGAGGAATAGATCGGGTAGATGTGCAGAGCCTCTTGTCCAGAGTAGGTGAATCGCGGATCAGAGAAAACATAGTTTACGAGTAAAAGGTTTAATAAGAATATGAGGGGTAACTTTTTCACACAAAGTGTGGTGAGTGTATGGAACAAGCTGTCAGAGAAGGTAGTTGAGGTAGGGACAATCTCAACATTTCAGAAATAGTTAGACAAGTACATGCACAGGACAGGCTTGGAGGGATATTGGCCAAATGCAGGCAGGTGGGACTGGTGTGGATGGGACATGTTGGTCGGTGTGGAAGTGTTGGGCTACAGGGCCTGGTTCCTCAATGTATCACTCTATGAATCTCTCAATGCCTCTGTAAAGATGTACAGAGTCTCTGTAAAGCAAGCGGAGTGCAACAGAACTGATCATAAGATAAGGCACGTCAACAAGGCATGGCCATAATTTATAGCACTTATTTCCAGAGGAACGGTGAAAATAGCTGCCAGGCAGGTAGAGTGAATTGATGCAATAATAAAACAAGGTAAAAGAATACCAAAAAAAGTAGGTTACTGATAAATTAGTGTGAGAATATAAAATCTGTACACAACTATTATAACATGAATATCAAAAATTGCTGGAGTTCTTTTGAGGTTGTTGAATATCTTTGATCCCTCCCTCAAAATGTTTCCCCAGTATATATATTAACAAGGCTTGAATAAACTGACTGTATTTAGAACCTCACCACTGCTGCATTAAATTTTCGTTTGATTGGTGTCCGGATTGGAGCTATACTTGAGAGGGCAACAGGGCCCCATGTGAAATATAGATTCAGGGTGCTGGTCAAACATATAAATGCCTCTAGCGGTCCCATTTATTTACTTGTGTTTTAGTTTAGTTTAGTTTTGTTTAGCACGGAAGCAGGCCCTTCGACCCATCGAGTCCACGCCGACCAGAGACGTCCCCACACATTAGCACTACTCTAGACATACTAGGGACAATTTTACACATACTAAAGATAAAAACCCAAGCCAATTAATCTACAAACCTGTACATCTGTGGATTGTGGGAAGAAACCAAAGATCTTGGAGAAAACCCACGCGTCATGGGGAGAATGTACAAAGTCCGTACAGACAGCACCCGTAGTCGGGATCGAACCCGGGTCTCTGGCATTTCAAGCGCTGTAAGGCCACAAATCTACCACAGCGCCACCGTGCCGCCCTGTTTTGTTGAATGCATATCCTTGCAGTAAAAATACCATCAGAATATTGTACGGTTTAAAGCAAAGCTGGATAGTTTTGAAACTATAAAAAACTTCAACTGCTTTATCACCAAATGTCCATTCCATTGTTTAATGCATTTCTCAGCCATCGATTTGCAATGTTCAGTGCAGTGAAAACTTTTAGTGAGCTAGATAATAAAGAATGGTTCTTATCATGCCATCAGTTATTAAACGAAGGATCAGATTGAGTTGAATTGCAAAAGCAGGCAAATTTATGAACATGATAAAAATTCAACATTCACCAACAATTAAATGTTATCTATAGCTGTTAATATTGTAGATATGGCATTCTGTTAATCCCAAATGAACATTTCTAATTACCATTCAATGATAATGCCCGATTTAGTTAATAAAGCTAAAACTGAGTTATCTTTTCAACTTCTTCTGGGGACAAGGAGAGTATATTTGCTCAACAAATATTCAAAAGTAATGGGAGAGGAAATGAATAGCTCTGCACTGGAAGCTTTTTCCCCAGTTATCAGCCTTCTGGACGTTTGTTCACTGAACTCAAGTGCTGTCTAATGCACCTCTACCACATGGTGGACATTGGACTTTGTCTAACTACAATGCTGAGAATGATATTCTGCACTTAAATCTTCCCCTTTGTTGAGTATGTACTTGAGTATATTTATTTATTATATTATCTGAATTGTACACAGCATCTACCAGCAGCAGCATGTGTGGATCAAGTCTACATCAACCACTTTCGAGGCCTGCAGGGGGATGAGGCACCTAATGTAAGATGGCTCATGGAGCGACTGCTTCAGTGTATAAGCGGCGCCAAGCAGAGATCACTGAAGGTAATTGTATGACCAAACCTAATTAGAGTGGACCCTCATTATAATGGAGCATGGGGGGTGGGGTACTGCCCATTATTGCTGACTGTCCACTGTAACTGAGGAAGGGGGATTTCCCCCATTGACATCACTGCCCGTGCAATGGGGGAGAATCCTGGAGCAGTGTCATTGAGTGTTCCGCAATAAGTCCATTCAGAAATATCGGATGGACATGCTTCCTTAAATAGGCCAATGGGAAGATAAATAATTTTAGTGCAAAGATCTACATAAAAACAGAAGCTACTGTCATATTCCATAAACTTTGGGCCCGATACCTCAAAGGAAGCAGTTGACAATGAAGTGGATCTTTTGGAGAAGCTTGGCAGTATGTCACACATGGTGTTGAGTGACTGGGTACCTCCTGTTATTGATGTAACAACGCAATTAAACATTATGAGGCTACGTGTGAGCCTTAAGTCTGTGATGAATTATCGAGCCAGCACCGCCATGCATTGTGATCATGGCTGATCGTCCGCTATTAATAACCCGTGCCTGCCTTCTCCCCACATCCCTTGACTCCACTAGCCCCTAGAGCTCTATCCAACTCTCTCTTAAATCCTTGGAAGATTCTTCATGCTAGCATTCTATGAACCAGATCTTGGCTGGTCTGCACAGGGTGGAGAGATTATTCAGTAACACCAGCACAGACGTTTGAATAGCAAGTGGATCACACACTATGATTCATTGATGTCTTTGAGAATTGTTTGTGATGCATCCCCATATGGACTCCATGCAGCCATTTCACATATAATCCTTTCAGTTGCAGAATGCCCAGTCGTTATTTGCTTCGAGAACCCTGACACCATGTGAGTGAAAAAATACTCAAATTGAGAAGGAAGTACCGAGTATGATTTTTAAGGTCTTTCTGAGCTGTTGTGTGGCCATATTTGCAAATGTCATGGCCATATGGTGGATATTTGTATGGTCATAAATTCACCTTGCTGACAGACCACAAGCTTATTTTTAACTGTACCTGGGCTGAAGTCAGCAATATTAACCTTTGCACTATTCAGAATGCAGCACTGGGCCTTGAACAAGTTGGTTTATGGTTCCAAAATCAAGTACAGACATTCTCATGAACATGTGTTATCACGTATTTCATGCATTTGCACACTGTGAATAGCTCGATTGTAATCATGTATTGTCTTTCCACTGTACCTCGGTACACGTGACAATAAACTAAACTCGTGAATTCATAAATATGCAAGCTATGAGATGCTGTCAAAAACAAGGGGCATTAAAGATGGATAATATTTCAATTCTTACATATTCGGAATATACCTATGTCATCAAATGTTTTTCAAACAGACCCCAGACAGGAACTCATCCTTTGAAAAGTCTTGGATTAACACTAGCAGGATGGTCCAACATCCCAAAAGATATGAAACTGTTTCCTTTCTTTAAGTAAAAGGAAAAAATAACCATAGTTCAAGGCTATATCCTGCAGGATTCCAGAATCAGAGTGTCACCACAATTCAGGAAAAAATGACTGAGTGACCTGCATGGGTGTTAAGGGCCTGTCCAACCAGCATCCGACTCCATGCGGTGAGCGTGATCAAACTAGAAGCGGGGGCTGCGCGGAGGTCGGGTGATCCCTGTACAGGGCCATTCCCAACAGCATGCGCCTACATGCGAAGAGCGCGACCAAACCGGCAGCGAGGGCCGCGCGGAGGTCGGGTGTGTGGCGCAACGCGGCGCAAAGTGAGGCGAACTTGGAGCGAAGTCTTAAAGGTAAGTTCGCCAGGACAGAGAGGGACACACAGAGAGGGGCACAAAGGCACACACAGAGAGTGCCACGGTGCCACACACAGAGAGGGTCACGGAGGCACCTACAGAGAGGGTCACGGAGGCATGACGTTGAGGTGGTGTGTAATGCGTCGAGGCGACTGCGAGCCGACAAGCCGTTGCCGCGCGGAATTTTTGAACATGGTCAATTTTTCGGAGCCCCGCGCGATGTCGGGACGAACTCCACACAATTCCGCACGGCTCCACCGATCGAAGTGGGACCGGCCCCGCGACACCGGACGGCTCAAGCGACCACATTAGGTCGCGCTCATCGCACGGAGTTGCATGCTGGTGGGACAGGCCCTTTAGGAACAGCTATATTCCTAGAATGAACAAATTCTTAAATCAACCTGCATATCAATCCTAATCCTTCCTTGTCAGTAAAACACTGTGGACCACGTCTTGCACTATCTTGGACTTGTTCATTATTTTACAATTACTTTCTGCACTAATAGTTTGTTCTTTTTCTGCACAGTCTTTTTTGTTTCTACTGTCTTACAGATATACCTGTAATTAATGTATAATTCATGTTTTTGTAGGTTTGTCTGACTCTATATGCCTGTGATGCTGATACAAGCAAGAATTTAATTACACTTGTACTAAGATAATAAACACAACATCTGATCAGACTCCTTGTTCGGCACAGACATTGTGGACCGACGGGCTTGTTCTTTTCCTGTAGTGTTCAATGTTCCATGTGCTATGACCTCCAAAGATGTTGCCTGACCAGCTGAGTCAAACAGGACTTTGAGTTTTCGAGACCATATATGGTCTTTCTCCAGTCTAGGTGATCATGGGCTAGGGCTTTCCATGATTGGACAGAATGCAACATTTGTTTTCAAGGAGATGGTGCAAACATGCTTGTAGCATTTTTGTTTGTCCTGCTGAAAGTCTCTTCCTTTAGTGGAGCTCAAAGCAAAGTGCCAGTAACAGGAATCTGGTTTTGGGCATCAGGACAAAGTGGCCCATGGACCAGAGTTGGTTAAATGTGATTAGAGCCTTGAAGCTGGGGATGATGTACTGGGTGAGAACACTGGCATTGGTTTTCCTGGCCTATTATGTCGAGCCAAAATCAGTAGTAGCAGTGCTTTGAGGAGGCTACTGTATTTTGCCCCAACTCCAAAACATAATTACACCATTAAAGTCCACTGCTACGTGTCATATGTTCAATCTAGCAGTGATGCAGTGATATGAGTTTATATTGGCAAAGAAAATGACATCAAAAAGTTAGAATATCAAAGTTAATTGGAAAATAACACTTTAATTTAACAAAAAACATATGTTAAATTAATTTGAGGGAGAGAGACAAAGGAATAATTTAGGTTAAAAAAATCAGTGCATGACTGAATAGACCAATTTATCTTTCAACAGGCAATAATTAATAGAACTGCACTGCCCTACAATTTTTTTCCACAAGCAAAGCAGAGGTAGAATTACTCCCTTGATGATAACATTTTTTTAACTGAAACATAATAAATTATTGCTAACAGAAATTATTTATTCTTTGGGCATGGTTTATATATATACTATACAGCACAGTAATTAATTGACTTCAGTGCAAGACAAAATTAATGCACCCAAGTGAATGACGACAGGTACCCATTTTGTTTAAATTTTTTGTCAGCATTGTGAATGTTTGTACATCATTCATAATCTAATATTTCCAATCTACAGCTTTAGTTTAGTTTAGTTTAGCAACAAGGAAGATACGTGCAGGAGTAGGCCATTCGGCCCTTCAAGCCAGCACCGCTATACAATATGAGCATGCCTGATCATCCAGAATCAGTACCCCGTTCCTGCTTTCTCCCCATATCCCTTGATCCCATTAGCCCTAAAAGCTATATCCAACTCTCTCTAGAATACATCCAATGAATTGGCCTCCACGGCGTTCTGTGGCAATGAATTCCACAGCTTCACAAGCCCAAGTTGAATGCCCTAATGTGAAGTACTTTAATCATATCTTGCGTAAATTTAAATGACGCATTTTGCCTACTATCCACACTATCCACAGTGTGCTATCCACACTGATCGAGTCCAGACCTTTAAATTGGGACAGGCATGTTATCACTTTATGTTTAGTACCAGCAGAATATGGATGACATGAGGGTAGACACTGACTATGCTGATACAGTAGTAAAACTATTTTTATCTCTTTAAAAGCATTTAACTTGCCTTTGTGCCAATAGTTATCAATGTAATGTAAAAACAATCTCAGGCAGCGGCATATGACAGAGAGATGGGAGTCAACTCTCAGCGTGGTCTATATCTTGTGGTAATTACAGATAGCTTAGAAAAAATGAATTTAACTTCTATCATGATAATTTAGTAAATAGGAAATGTGGTCCTGCATCAATAAAGCCTATAATTTTGTGTGCTGGCAGCAGTGAAAAGTGCTTAATTATTAAAAAAACAAATCAGTTCAATAATATTCTTCAAGGAAGAAACCCAGTGCTTCAAATTAATCTAATCTAAACCTGATTCCAATCCCACAATTTGCAGCTGTTTAAATAGATAAATAGATTTCATTTTTATTTCCTTGGAGTAAATATTATGTTCATTTAAGAAGACCTTCACTGACACTACAAGACTAATTTCAGTATGAAGTATTCAGGAAGTGTACATTGCATATATTGCATAAAATAGCATATATTTCCTATCTCTGATTGTCCTTGAAAGGTGCCACTTAGTAATACCGTTTAGTTCAGAGATACAGCACGGAAACTATTTCAGAGATACAGCACGGAAACAGGTCCTTCGGCCCACCCAGTCCCAACTGGCCAGCAAGCGATGAACTCCAGCATTATCCTACACACTAAGGATAATTTACAATTTTTACTGAAGCCAATTAACCTACAAACCTATACATCTTTGAAGTGTGGGAGGAAACCAGAGCACCCGGAGAAAACAAACGCAGATCATGGGGAAAATGTGCAAACGCCATACAGACAGCACCCATAGTCAGGATTGAACCTGGGTCTCTGGAGCTGTTAAACAGCAACTCCACCGCTGCGCCACCGTATTTGTAAAGAAACACATCATCAGCACAAAAAGACGTGTAGTTGTTCACTGCTGCAGTACATCATGCGATTCGTACACAGAGAGTAGGTGGATGAAGTAGCAAGAAAATTGGGTTATTTTACTTGGAATGTGGAGCTGCATGAGTGTTGTGGTATTTATCCAAACAAATGAACATTATTCCAGCACATTCCTGATTTCTGTCCTATTGTTGGTCTTTGCTACTACCGGACTTTGCTTTCTCATTCTCTCTCTGATATCCTCTCAAACTTTAACTGCAATTATAAATTTGATATAATCCAAAACTCAGATACCAATGTTTTAATTTTCTCCAGGCCCTATTTTATTAACCCTATGCTTGATAGTCTAGATTGGCTCCAGTTAACTTGTCCATTTATACTCTATACTATTACTAAAGCTTTCATCTTGCCCTCTTCTGGTTTGCGGTTTCTTTAAATTTGCACAAAAACGGTACCTTATATTGCTAATTTTTTTTGCCCCCTTACTCACCGTTCTCTTCTGCTCCAGGTGCACCAAGTTTTGTTCTGATCGGTGGAATATTACAAAAGTTATGAAGGTTTAAAAAATCGTGAGGGCAGCAGATTGGTCTTCTCGCCTGTCGATCACCATGAAGGTAACGCCCCATCCGGCACCCGCTGCCAATCTAGATCATCAAGCATAGGGATAATAAAATAGAACCTGGAGACATTTAAAACATCGGTATCTGGGTTTTGGATTATATCAAATTTATAATTGCAGTTAAAGTTTAAATAACAAGCTGTGCTGATTGAGTCCGTAAGCCATGCTGAGTGAGCCCGCAAGAGTGGAGGCAGGGAAGCCACTGAGTGGAGTCAAGGAAGCTGCTGTGTGCAGTCGGGGAAGCCGCTGTGTTGAGTCAGGGAAGCCGCTGTGTGGAGTTGGGAAGCCGTTGAGTGGAATTGGGGAAATAGCTGAGTGGAGCCGAGAGGTGTTGTGTGGTTCCGCGGCTGGTGGCTGCTGAGTGGTGTCCCTCCCCCCACACACAACCCCTCCCCCTACATAACCACACCCCCTTCCCCCCTCCACCACCCTCCATGCTTCCTCCCCCATACCACCCACCCCTCCCAACACCATCCCCCATCCACCCACCCCTCCCCTACACCACCCCCCATCCCCCACACCACCCACCCCTCCCCCACACCACCCCATCCCCCACACCACCCCGTCCCCCATACCCCTCCCACACCACCCCCTCCCCTTCCTCACACCAACCCCCTCCCCCACACCACCTTCCCTCCCCCACACCACCCGCCCCTCCTACACCATGGTGGAATATTTCATTGGGGAATGGGTTGCGTTGGGGGACCAGGCATCCCGTGTGACAGGGACCCAACGGGTCCCACTTAGCTTTCAAATCTGTCAGTGCCTTTCCCTATTTTAAAAATATCCTCCAACATTAGAACCCTTCAAGATATTCATTCACTTCCACTTTTCCCATCTTCTTTAGATCGGAGCTTATTTATAGCAGAGCTGTCTCTGAGGAATTAAAAGATCTAATAAAAAAATTAGCTGCTCAGTGACATAGCAGTAGAGTTGCTGCCTCACAGCACAAAAATCCAGGTTCGATCGTGACTACGTGCTGTCGGTTCGGAGTTTGTATGTTCTACCTGTGACCACGTGGGTTTATTCTGGGAGCTCATGTTTTCTTCCACATTCCAAAGACGTGCAGGTTTGTAGGTTAATTGATGTCTGTAAATTATCACTAGTGTGTAGGATAAACCTAGTGTACGGGGCGATTGTTGGTCAGCGCAGACTCGGCGGGCCGAAGGGCTTGTTTCCATGCTTGGATCTCTGAATTAAACTAAATTATCATATCTTCAACTGCCCAAGTCCAAAGAATTATGGTGCATCTTAAATTTACTTATTCTTTTTTCCTTTCCTCCTGGATTTAAAAGTTGCTTCTTGAAACTTACTTATTTCGCCATTATAGTAACAATTTGTTCTGATTTTCAAGTTTTGTTTCAACACGTGCCAGTAAAGTGCCTTAGGATGTTTTGCTATGCTAAAGGCAAATAAAAGTTAGTATTGTTGCTATATACAACTTGAGTTCATCCAAAAATGTGTGGACTGTATCTACAGTCCCACCATGCCATTTTGACACATCACCCTTCTGTGCACTGACCTTAATTTTCAATTTCAAAATTCTAATTTTTAATTTTTTTCCACTGCATAGGTTGCTCTGCTCCCCTGCAATGTTCTCCAGCCCTCCAAGACCTCTCTGCTCCATTTCTAGCATATTATACACTCGCAGCAGGTGAATCAGATCCCGGTGTTCCCATTTCCTATCTATACTCTTCTCTCCTCCAAGGCACCTCAAAATCTATCTTCACTACCCATGTATCCACAAATCAATCTTTTCAAGTTTTGAATTCTTGTAGGCCACTTGCATCAGAAAGAGATACGATCTACAGTTTTGGGACGTGGGAGGAAACTACAGCATCCTGAGGAAACCCACCCAATGACATGGAGAATGTGCAAACTCCACACAAACAGCACCTGAGATTGTGGATGAACCTGGAATGCTATAGTGTGTTGCAGGTATTATTTGAAGGTGCTGCTTTGAGGTAATCTTTCCAAATATATGTACATTTTATGTCTTTAACAGCCATAGACGGATTTCAGGAAGTTGGTAAGTTGCAGTTACTAAATTAAATGTACAATCAAACAAAATGGGATCAGACGCAACAGGCTGGTGGGAGAACTGGGAAGGGGGAGCGGATGCAGAGAGAGGGAAAGCAAAGGCTATTTGAAGTTTGAGGTCAATGCTTGTACTGCTAGGGTGTAAGCTAACCAAGCAAAATATGAGGTGCTGTTCCTCCAATTTGCACTGGGCCTTACTCTGACAATGGAGGAGGCCCAAGACAGAAAGGTTGGAATGGGAAAGGGAGGGGGAGTTAAGGTCCTGAACAACTGGGAGAACAGGTAGGTTGAGGCGGACTGAGCAGAGGTGTTCAGCGAAACGATCGCTGAGCCAGCGTTTAGTCTCACCAGAGTACAGAAGTAGTGCTTGCTTTCCCTCTCTCTCCATCCCCTCCCCCTTCCAAGTTCTCCCACCAATCTTACTGTCTCTGACTATATTCTATCTCTGGCCCGCCCACTCCCCTGACATCAGTCTGAAGAAGGGTCTCGACCCGAAATGTCACCCATTCCTTCTCTCCAGAGATGCCACCTGTTCCACTGAGTTACTCCAACATTTTGTGCCTACCTTCGATTTAAACCAGCATCCGCAGTTCTTTCCGACACAATATGGGATCAGAATTTATTTTTCAGTCCCTCTTGCAGTAGCATTGTCATGTCTAGATGGAAGAATGTGCAGCAGTGTGATACTATGCCTGTAATGCTGGGTGTATATGGTTTTGCATGCAACCAATAACATAGTTACCTCAGTACCATTAACCCCGCCTAGTTAACATCAATCATAACGCCTTCCCCTTCCTGGATACGGTTCACTAGAAGAATGTAGCCAGTATTTGAGGATGTATGTAATACCTTGTGCTATCATTAAAATGTGTTGAACACTTTTAGAGTTTGTAAATTGCTTATTTACATGGTGTCAGAAGTGGGATCTGTCTCCTATGCCTCCCGCACCATGACGGACACCGAGCAGCGGTACGCTCAGATCGAGAAGGAGCTGCTTGCGGTGGTGTTTGCCTGCTCCAAGTTCAGAGACTTCCTGTTTGGCAGCAGATTTACAGTCGAAACCGACCACCAGCCACTGGTGACAATCCTGAACAAGCCGATTCATGCTGCCCCTGCCAGGCTGCAGCGTATGATGCTGCAGCTCCAGCGCTTTGATTTCGACATCGTCTACAAGAAAGGCACCGAGATGCACATCGCGGACACGTTATCGCGCGCCCCGCGGGCCTCCTGTGCTCGCCACCCCTACGAAACAGAGGACTTGCTCGTACTGGGCGTCAATTTTATTCCCACCAAGCAGCTGCAGCTTTTGGCCGAGCACACCGCTGCCGATCCAGTTTTGCAACGGCTTGCGTCTGTGATTAAATCAGGGTGGCCAACAAAGCGCGCCGCTGCACCGCCTGAAACACAGCCCTTCTTCCTGGTCCGTGACGAACTGGTGCTCCAGAATGGCGTTATCGTTAAGGGACATAAAGTGGTGGTCCCGTCCTCCCTGTTCGATTCTTACTACTGCGCAGCCCACGGCGGACACCCCGGGGTCGATGCAACACTCGCCCACGCTCAGTGCCAATTCTACTGGCCTGGAATGGCCAAATATATTCGAGACCGTGTTTCTGCCTGCTCCACGTGCAACAGTCTTGCTCCACATCAGCAGCGACAGCCCCTGCTGCAACAGCCCGCTCCTGCCTTGGCCTGGTCCTCGCTGGCTGCCGACATCTTCGAGTGGCGTGGTAACCACTACCTTGTCCTGGTCGACTCGTACTCAAACTGGTTCGAGGTGGATTTGCTGACATCCCTCACGTCGGAGATGGTGATCCGGAAGCTGCGGAAACACTTCTCCACGTTTGGGTCCCCTGTCAGGCTGCAGACTGACAATGGCAGGCAGTTTACCAGCCGTGAGTTCAAAAGTTTTGCTGACAAATGGAATTTTGTGCATTTCACCAGCAGCCCGGAGTACCCACAGAGCAACGGCCTTGCTGAACGGGCCGTCCGCAGCGCCAAGCTTCTGATGGAACAAGCGAGACTGTCTAACTCTGATTTGTATTTGGATCTCCTGAACCTCAGGAATGTTTCCAGAGATCCGGCCATGGGGTCCCCTGCTCAGCGTCTGATGTCCAGAACAACCAGATCTACCATCCCGATTGCCCAGCGCCAGCTGAAACCTCGGGTGCTGCAGCCTGCCTCTGTGCAGAGGCGCATTCAAGAGAAACATGACAGCCAGCGGCGTTCCCACGATCGGTCGTGCAGTCCACTCGATCCTCTGTTGCCTGGACAGGTTGTTCGATTGCAAACCGCCAATGGTCACTCCCGTCTGGCTACTGTGGTTGGGGTGGCCGACTCACCTCATTCGTATCTGGTCGACTATGAGGGAACCATCTACCGTAGAAGCCGACAACACCTGCTTGCGGTTAATGAGCCAAAGCCGCAGGCCCCGGGCCCCTATGCCCCGCCGCTCTCATACCAGCAGCCGGCTCCTGTCCCAGCCAGCGTTCCCTGCATGCCTCGGTCCCCATATCGAGCGCCCGGTTCCCCTCTGCGCGGGTCACCTGTTGGCGGTCGCGGTTCTCCCTCTCCTGTTCCTCCAACCCCACCGCCCTTCCCTGGTTCCCCTGCTGTCTCGGGTCCCCCTGTTTTTTCTGCTCCTCTGGGGGAAGGGGGAGGCATCCGTACGCGCTCGGGCCGGATCAGCAAGCCACCTGTTCGTTATGGCGATTCTGTTTAATTCTGTTTAATTCTGTTGTAGTGACAACGGTCTGTTTCTTTTAAATTTTCTAAGGGGAAGGATGTAGATGGTTTTGCATGCAACCAATAACATAGTTACCTCAGTACCATTAACCCCGCCTAGTTAACATCAATCATAACGCCTTCCCCTTCCTGGATACGGTTCACTAGAAGAATGTAGCCAGTATTTGAGGATGTATGTAATACCTTGTGCTATCATTAAAATGTGTTGAACACTTTTAGAGTTTGTAAATTGCTTATTTACACTGGGTATGTGACAAATTCACAGTATCTTTGGATGCACAAAGCACCATTAGCAAGCCTCAGAAAGCATACACATTTATGCAAACATTTTGAAATAAATGTGCACTACAGTAGTCGGACTCATCTCAAGGGGAGATGAGGCAGCCTACAGAGAGGAAGTCCTGAAGTTGACAGCCTGGTGCTCAGAAAACAACCTGGCTCTGAACACCAAGAAAACCAAAGAGCTCATTGTCGACTTCAGGAAGCACAGCACCGACTTAGCCCCCTTATACATCAACGGCGAGTGTGTGGAGAGGGTCCACACCTTCCGGTTTCTTGGCGTCCTCATCTCCGCTGACATCTCCTGGACAGACAACATCACAGCGGTCATCAAGAAGGCTCAGCAGTGGCTGCATTTCCTGAGGGTCCTCAGGAAGCACAACCTAGACTCCAACCTGCTGCTGACCTTCTACCGCTCGTCCATTGAGAGCCTGTTGACATACTGCATTACAGCATGGTACGGCAGCTGCACCATGGCAGACAGGGAGAGGCTTCAGAGGGCAGTCAGGGCAGCACAGAAGATCATCGGCTGCCCTCTCCCCTCTCTGATGGACATTTACACCTCCCGCTGCCTCAGCAGGGCGAAGAACATTATCAAGGACAGCTCCCATCCTGCATTTGGCCTGTTCAACCTGCTACCCTCAGGGAGGCGCTATAGGTGCATCAGCACAAGGACAAATAGACTCAAGAACAGTTTCTTTCCAAAATCCATCATCTCCCTGAACTCACACATGCATTGACTTCACAGCCTCACCCCCGGACTTTCATCTATCCACCTACTGTAATTTGTACTGTAACTGTAACCCATACTGGATATGGGAATCCTATTATCCATTCTATTTATCCATTGTCTTTTTGTAGATATGTATATAGCGCTGCAGAAACTGTGCACCTTATCCCCCCCCCCCCTTTTTGTCTTGTTTTTGCACTGAGTAGGAGCAGTTTTTAATCTCACTGTACATGTGACAATAAAAGGCATTCTGATTCTGATTCTGATACACACACACACACACACACACACACACACACACACACACACACACACACACACACACACACACACACACACACACACAGAGTTTACATCAGCTAGTGGACGAGCAAATAATATTGAGTCCGGTTAAAGGCTGATTAGGAGCAATCACTGCAGCAGCAACAGCGTTAACATTTGTTAAAGCACCATGAGATTCTTATTTGACAGAACTGCTTACTAGCAGATTACATCCTGAGTAACACTATCAATGCACATTCATCAGGCTCTACAAATTACCTTCCTTGGGACAGGAAAGGCTATTGAGCAAATCCAGTTGATACTAATGTATGATTATCTCTACTTCAAGCTACCATGGAATGGCTGGCAATTCCTGATGGATTTGTACAAGTATACATGGAGGAATATCTCATTCTGAATTATTCCATTCTCAGTCTGACCTCTCGGTCCTGGGCCTCCTCCATTGTCAGAGTGAGGCCCAGCACAAATTGGGAGGAACAGCACCTCATATTTCACTTGGGTAGTTTACACACGAGCAGTATGAACATTGACTTCTATAACTTCAGATAGCCCTTGCTTTCTCTCTCCACCCCCTTCCCCTTGCCAGTTATCCCACACATCTTACTGTCTCCAACTACATTCTATCTTTGTCCCGCCCCCTCCCCTGACATCAGTCTGAAGAAGAGTCTCGACTCAAGACGTCGCCCTATCCTTCTGAGTTACTCCAGCTGAGTTACTCCAGCATTTTGTATCTACATGGAGGAATAGCTATAAGAGTTCTGTGATTGTTAGGGCTAAAGAAAAGTTAACTCAGAAATTTACACTGAAATGAACTATGCAAGTAGATCCAAGACACAAAACTTTAAACAATGAACAGGGCCATTTAAGTAGGTATGTTACAAAACTTACCTTGAGCGGCGCTGCAGTTCTGCCGCTCCCCATGTGTGTGACTTTGGCGCCTTTCAAAGGGGGGCGGGCTTAAAGTGCCGTTTTTCCACAGGCAGGGCAAATCGATCAATGTCGGGCGATTTCATTGCGGAAGAAAAATCGCTCCGACATTTCATGAATGAAGGTATTTTTAAATTACTCTAAATTATTTATTAACTAGAGTAATTTAAAAATCACCTTCAAAAGCCGTGAGCGCTGACAACCGGAAGGATTTTGCGTAGGGGAGAAAAAAAGGTAAATAGTTTATATTTATATTAAAAGTTGGTTTTTCGGGATGCTTTAATAATACTTTCATGTTGCGAAATGGGGTCCAAAAAAAAGTATGAACCAGATGTATTTTTTATAACCGCAACATTCTAATCCACCACATTCCACTAAAACCCACTTGGTAGTTGATTTAAATGGCCATTAATATAGAGGAATCAAACACTAAATTCCTTCCATTTGGCCCAGAAATTCATGAAAATGAGATTTAAAAATTATGTTATATTGTGGATTATTGTGTGACTGTTATTTGGACACTTAGGCAATTTAAAAAAAGTTTATCTTTTCTTAATAAATGGATAGATGTTTAGATCTACTCATTGAAATTTGTAATTAGCTACAATTAGATAACTAACTAATTACATGCTTTAATTTCAGGTCATCTAAGTAAGATTGTTTCATATTTGTTTCAGAATGCTTCAATCTATAATAACTGAAAATTTCATTGAGTTCTCTTAATTTTTAAGACAGTTATGGGCTTTTAACTGTTCCAGATCACAGCTTTTGAGTTAAGTCAATTGAAAAGCAATGGGGAACAAGATGCTAATTTCTGAGTATGAAAATGGCCATAACTTTCTTAATACTGAAGATATGAAAATGAATTAGGTGTCAAATTAAACTTCTTTTTATGCTTTATCTGATGGGATAAATTGCAGACTTGATTTTTTAAATCTCAAAATTTTGTAACATTGCTAACTTAAGAGATATTATTAGGAAATGCTTGTTTGGACAACAAATTATCAATGTATGGAAATAATCTCCAGACAGAGCAGATAGACACAAAATACTGGAGTAACTCAGGCAGCATCTGGACAGAAGGAATGGGTGACGTATCAGGTCGAGACCCTTCTTTAGACTGAAGACAGACCCTTCTTCAGACACAGGGTCTGTTTGAAGAAGGCTCTTCAGACAGCAACACTTCTACAATTATTTTTGGAAACAAATGGCAGTTCTCGTGAATTGAGTGGATTTTGGTAGAAAGGGAACATGAGCTGAAAGGTTTTCCATCCTTAATGATGTTGTGGTGTATGACACGATTAGATTGAAAGGTCCTTGTGAAATGAATTGTCAGGCCTTATTGTTATCTGAATGCACATGAATGGACATAGAGCAATGGAATGCTTGTTGTAATTATAGATGATTGGTGTACCAAGAGCAATGAACAATGTGCCTTTGGCATCATCTGATTCCTTTGACAGGCGTACTATCCTCCTAAACTAAATCAAATGCCAGCAAAACACTGAAAGCAATCCCCACCAGATGGAATTTTGTTTTTTGGTGCAAATCTTCAATGGACGGAAAGTTCACAACAAAACCCTGTCAAGTGGGAATGTGGCTCAGCTCCAGCACCTATGTGATGCATAATGCTAATCACTGGGTATGCGTCAGCATTAATTAGCTCAAAAGTAAAGTACACTGGATGCTGCAAATCTAAAATTAAAGGCAGTAAATTCTGGATCTATTCTGCAAACTAGACAAGTATTTGTGGATTGAGCTAAACAGGGTTTGCTTTTTCACACTGAGCCCACACTATTGAATTCTCATCATGAACCCGAAGGAGTAACCCTCCTCTTCTCACCACAGATGCTGCCTGACCACTTTAATTCACGTAGACACAAAATGCGTAGAGTAACTCAGCGGGTCAAATTGCATTCAAGCGACCCCTGCATTCCCTAGCTCTGCATCTCTCCCCCACTCTAGCCATCTTGCTAATTTCACCATTTGTATCCCTTCATTTCCACCTTGTTCCCAGCCAACAATGGGCTGTTGTGAGCTCCACCTTTCCTGAGTCATTGAACAAGGCTCTGCTTTAGAAAAATAGAAACATAGAAAGTCGGCAGAGTAGTAGGCCATTTGGCCCTTCGAGCCAGCACCGCCATTCAATATGATCATGGTTGATCATCCAGGATCAGTACTCTGTTCCTGCTTTTTCCGCATATCCCCTGATTCAGTTAGTGAATTGGCCTCCACTGCCTTCTGTGGCAGAGAATTCCACAGATTCACAACTCTTTGGGTGAAAAGGATTTTCCTCATCTCAGTCCTAAATGGCCTACCCCTTATTCTTGAACCGTGGCCCCTAGTTCTGGACTCCCCCAATGTCGGGCACATTTTTCCTGCATCTAGCCTGTCCAATCCCTTAAGAATGTTATATGTTTCTATAAGATCCCCTCTCATCCTTTGAAATTCCAGTAAATACAAGCCCAGTCAATCCATTCTTTCATCATATGTCAGTCTCGCCAACCCGGGAATTAACCTGGTGAACCTACACTGCACTTTGTTCTGCACCTTCCCATACCTCCTGTTTCCCCCTCTCTGACTCTCGGTCTGATGAAGGCTCTCGACCCAAAACATCACCTGTTCCTTTTCTCCAGAAATGCTGCCTGACACTTTGAGTTACTCCAGCATTTTGTGTCTATCTTCAGTGTAAACCAGCATCTGCAGTTCCTTCTTAAAACCTTAATGAACACCTGTTCAGCCAACGACAAATCCATTTCAAATTCTCATAATGTTGGCATTAGTGATATTTTCAATATGCATTACTTTGGTAAAACTATCAACGTAAATGAAGAATAAGCAGACAATGTATCAGCTGTGATGTAATTGAATGGTTGGAGTGGCCTTCATTGTAGTGATTGACAGACGAGAGGACCAATCAGCTGATCTCAAGATTTTTAAACGCTCATAACTTTTTTTATTTTTCATCGATCGGAAAAATCCTCGGGGCTCCCTCAGCAGAGGTGGACTGTGAGTAAGATGGCCAACAATCATGGCGATATATGGTTGCGTTTTTTCTAAAATCAATATACAGCACAGACAGGAAGTGGTCAAGATGAGACTTTTAGTTATATAGATGAATCTGTGGCTCTATAAGAGACTGTTGGTGGGACTGAATGGCCTATCATAGTTTCTATATTCTAACATGCACTTACCATTAATGCCTCCAAAGCAATATAAGAACAGATAGAAAATGGCCTGAAATGGTTTGATTGTAATTATATTTTGTCTTTCTGCTGACTGGTTAGCACACAACTAAAGCTTTTTACCGTGCCTTGATTCAATAAATTAAACTAAACTAAACTAAACTAAAATCTTATTAAACTAAACTAAACTAAACTCTTATTAAACTAAACTAAATTAATCTTATTCAACTAAACTAAACTAAACTAAATAAAATAAACTATATTTGTGATTTGTTGTAGAAGACACTTAGATACTTCCTCCTTGAAAAATAGGATGTTGTTTTATTTTCCTCAGAAGAACATAAGGAATATTAAGCTATGATCTCTAGTTCAGAGCTCTATCAACTGACCTTGCAGTTTAATCAGAAAGTTATTCAAAATATGCAAAAACAATTGTTTACATTTTTGACTATTACCAGTCGACACCACAGATATCACAAGGGCCCAGGCTTGTGTATATTCTAAAAGTGAATCAAATTAATTTGGCAGTGCCTCCAGCACAGCATTAATATTGCTCAACAGCAGGATAAATTAAATGTTATGCATCGATGCTAATGGGAGAGAGGAGGAAGATTTTCCCTTCCATAAAATAACCCTTCATAGTTTGTGTTGTGAACACAACTTGCAATTGGTATGAATCTAATAATCGAAATCCTGAATGTATAATTAAGCAAGCCGTTAGCCAAATAGTTTTGTTGAATACAAAACAGGCAAAACCACCATTTTGTTGTTCCCAGCTGACATCTCTCAATCAATTTTGCAGAAATGACTTTAAATTTCATTATGACAGTATTGCATGATTGCCTCAATAAACTTAAATATACAAGTATTTCAATAGACTCTTAACTATAGAATGAAATTAATTATGGACAGGAGAGGTAATGAAGGCAAATCCTGGCGCCAATGGTCAGGCCATGTTGTTGGCGTGCCTGCTGACACATTCTCAAAATGCACTACCCTGTCATGGTAAGATGTTTAAGAAGGAACTGCATATGCTGGAAAATCGAAGGTAGACAAAAATGCTGGAGAAACTCAGCGGGTGAGGCAGCATCTATGGAGCGAAGGAGATAGGCAATGTTTTGGGCCGAAACCCTTCTTCGGACCGATGTGAGGGTGGGGGGGGGGGGGGTGCGGGAAGCAGAAAGGAAGAGTTGGAGCCAGTGGGCTGAGGGAGAGCTGAGAAGGGGAGGAGAAAGTAAGGACTACCTGAAATTAGAGAAGTCAATGTTCATACCGCTGGGGTGCAAACTGCCCAAGTGAAATATGAGGTGCTGCTCCTCCAATTTACAGTGGTCCTCACTTGGGCCATGGAGGAGAGGAGGTTGTTAAACTGTCTTCTGAGGGAGGAGGAGAACGTCTTCAAAGTAGGCATACCTTGAGGAGATTTCGCAGTGGAGTAGACAATTCGTCCCTTCTCACCCGAACCACCCCCCCCTCCGGGCACTTTCCCTTGCAACTGCAAGAAATACTACACTTGTCACGTTCCTCCCCCCTTGACTCCATTCAAGGACCAAAGCAGTCTTTCCAGGTGCGGCAGAGGTTCACCTGCACCTCCTCCAACCTCATCTATTGCATCCGCTGCTCTAGATGTCAGCTACTCTACATCGGTGCGACCAAGCGTAGGCTTGGCGATCGCTTTGCCGAACACCTCCGCTCGGTTCGCAATAACCAACCTGATCTCCCGGTGGCTCAGCACTTCAATTCCCCCTCCCATTCCGAATCCATCCTTTCTGTCCTGGGCCTCCTTCATGGCCAGAGTGAGGACCACCGTAAATTGGAGAAGCAGCACCTCATATTTCGCTTGGGCAGTTTGCACCCCAGCGGTATGAACATTGACCTCTAATTTCAGGTAGTCCTTACTTTCTCCTCCCCTTCTCAGCTCTCCCTCAGCCCACTGGCTCCACCTCTTCCTTTCTTCTTCCCCCCACCCTCACATCAGTCTGAAGAAGGGTTTCGGCCCGAAATATTGCCTATCGCCTTTGCTCCATAGATGCTGCCTCGCCCACTGAGATTCTCCAGCACTTTTGTCTACCTTCTGTCATGGCAAGATCCTGCCAGGCAGTCAGAGTGAATTTCTCAGAGACGCCCTCAAAGCTTTATTTTAAAAGAATAATTCCCACCACAAAGGGAAATTCTAGGCCCGTGAATGCTCAATTTAGAGAATGTCCATTAAGACGGTATTGCATTCATGCACGGGAAGCACAAAAGCTATCAGCTGCTAAACTCCTCAATACTTGCTCTGTCAAGCACCTCTTGTCCTAACAATGGCGGAGTCCGTGCATCCCACATTGGCCCCAGCTTATTCCCCAAAACCACCAAGACATGTGGAAGAAGATCATCCTCAATTCTGAGTGTGGCACAGCAAGAGAATAACAAAAATATTCTGGAGAAACTCAATGGGTCAGGCAGCATCTCTGGAGAAAAGGAACAGGTGACGTTTTGGATCGAGACCCTTCTTCAGACAGAGCGTCGCTTCTTCCTTTCCTCCTGAGATCCTGCCTGATCTGCTGTGTTGCCCCAGCATTTTGTGTTGATCTTCAGTGTAGCCCAGCACCTGCAGTTCCTTCCTACACAAGAATATAGCAAAACAATTTTACACTGTGCTGTGATGCAGAATATCATCCATGGTCATTTAATTGTATTGACAAACTTTAATAAAGCAGATTTGGATCAAGTTTCGAAATGTAGTAGAGGTTTTAAATAGAACCTTTACTTATGTGTTCTCTATTACAGTAACAATGCTGGTTCAAAGAAATCTTGCAAAAATAAGCAAACACAATCTGTCAAAATTAGAAAATAAGCCAGAAATTTTTATTTTTAGAATATGAGCTGCAAAAGCTGACAAAGCTTCTGAACCTAATAGATCGCAACCTAGGATGCTGAAATAAATGCAGGTTGAAATATAGGGATTGTGTATCACATAACATATGTATGAAGTCTGGGTTGTTTCGACTGGATAGAAAAGGATTACTTTGAAATTGAAAAGATAATCTTAGTAATTTGGAATCAGGAACTGTATTCCATTCCCTCAGTTATAACCAAGTTCTTGGAATGTATTAGCATGAAGGTTTTAATAACAAGATCATATACAATCAACTGATGTTCTCAGTAAATACTGGTATTGCTTTATAAAATACACTACCTCTACTACCTTTTTAACCTAGAACTATTTTTCTTTGTAGATGATATAGACATTATTGGCAAGGGTAGCATTTACTGCCTATCCCAAATCTACATTGAAAGGTTATTGGTGTGATATCTCCATGAACTACCATTATCCTTGTGCAGGTACTCCTAGAGTACTATTGTATACAGTAGTTCATGCCAGAACTTAGCCCTAGTAATAAGCATAAGTTCATAAGTTACAGGTGCAGAATTAATCCATTAGGCCCATCAAGTCTACTCTGCCATTCAATCATGGCTAAACTATCTTTCCCTCTCAACCCCATTTTCCTGCCTTCTCCACATAACCCACAAAATCTGCACAAATCAAGAATCTATCAATCTCTGCCTTAATAATATCCATTGACTAGGCATCCACAGCCTTCTTTTGCAGTGAATTCCATAGATTCACCACCCTCTGACAAAATAAATTCCTCCTCATCTCCTTTCTAAAGATATGTCCTTTTATTCTGAGGCTAATAATGAAAGAAAGGCAATAGGTTTCCATGCCAAGATGCTGCATGAAATTGCAGGTTTTGACATTCCTAACCATTTGCTATCCTTACCTTTCTATATAGCAGAATTCACATGTTTAGGTAGATGGCAATAGGAGCCAGGATGAATTTTATTGGACATGAAAGGGATCTTAATTAAATATTCTGCTGATTGGACGAGTTAGTTGAACCATTGTACAATAATATAATTGTATCAACTGTTTAAGAAGTTGGTGAGGCCACTCTTGATTGTTGAAGATATTGTTGAGACTGCACTTGGAGCGTTGCATTCAGTTTAAGTCATCGTGCTATAGGAAAGGTTGGGAAGACTCAAATTTATTCCTTGGACTTTATTCCTTGGATTCAAAGAGGACCTATAGAGTTGTAAAGAATCGTGGGAGGCAGAAGTAAGGGAAGGCATGGTCTTTCCCAGGGTTGGGGAACCACAAACTAGTGGGCATTGATTTATGGTGAAAGGAAAAAGATTTAATAGGAACCTGAGAGGTTACGTTCCACACATAGTGTGGTGAAAATATGGAATGATCTGCTGGAGGGTATGGTTGAGGCTAGTAAATAACATTTTTTTTTAAATGGACAGGTATACGGATAGGAAAGGTTTGGAAGGATATGGGCCACACACAGGAAATAGGACTAGATTTGATGGGGCATCTTGGCAAGCATAAGTTGAGCCTGTTTCATGCTGAGACAAGTTTGAAAGTCTAATAAAAAAATTGCAAAACAGTACAATTAAGTTATAGAGGAATTGCAAAGAAGGCCCAGTGGTGAAAGTGAAACTATTGCCTCCAAAAGAGAATTAAACATTTTTTTGTGACCAGGTGCTTTAGATATAGTCGTTGGCGTATGTGGCATTGGTGATTACACAAGGGAACCACAATGTGCTTTGATGTTCCAATGAACAGTTTTTTTTGTGCTAAAGGTACAATATGAATCCAATAGCAGTTCTTGGAGTTTAAAATATATCATGATGGTGTAATTTTAATGAAGGCATCAGATATATTGAACCTTCCAAAGTCCATTTTTGCATTATTGTAGGTCTGGATTTTATTTACTAACCCTTTCAGGCTATGTTTGTCCCAGATCACCATAAACATGTGATAAATATTTTAATAGCAAAAATCCATTATTCATTTCAAAATAATTTATTATTAATAAAGTGAAATAGTTTTGGTAACTTTTTTGCAAAAGTAATTCAAATGAAGTACATGTTGATAATTAATTGGATTCAAGTGTATGACACACTTGAAATAGCTAAATAATCCAACAATTTATGTTGACCCTGACATAAAAGGCATTGTCCATTCAAAACACTGCAATTTATTTTTAATTACATAAATAGCTTTTGGAACAAGGGGCAATATCTGAAGCAAAGCATTTGTAATCTCTAATTTTAGTTTAGTTTTGTTTGGTGTCAGTTGTTTGAATCTGCGGCATCCAGCGATCCCTGCACACTAACACCATTCTACACACTAGGGACAATTTACAATGTAACTAAACTAATTAACCTGCACATCTTTGGAGTGTGGCAGGAAAACCAGAGCATCCAGAGAAAACCCATGCCCAAACAGACAGCACCCATCATCAAGATCGAACCCAGAGCTCTGGACCTGTAAGGCATTGAATTCTCTTTGTAAAATTATTGAAAATTAACCTGAAATTAGTTGGGGAGAGTGGGTATCATAAGTATCCAGTAAACATTCTATTCTTCAATTCTCAAAGAGCATCTGCATGTTTGATTCTCAATTACCATAAAACCTTAAGCTGTAGGTTCAGCTCAGTCTATCACACAGACAAGACTCCCTACCATTGATTCGATCTACATTTTATGCTGCCTCAGAAAGCAGTCAACATCATTAAAGAATTGTCCCACCCCAGTCATTCCTTTTTCATCCGGCCTCATTTGACAAAATGGTACAAAAGCTAGAGAGCATGCACCACCAGACATAGGAACAGCTTCTTCCCCTCTCTATCAAATGTCCGAATGGTCCTTCCATAATTTAAGATACTATCCAGTTCACCTCTGCCCCATTGCGTGCATTAGTCTATGCAACTGAAGCACTATAATGCTGAGAACTATATTCTGCACTCTGTATCTTCCCCTTTGTCCTATCTATTGTACTTGAGTTTGATTTAATTGTATTTATGTATAGTATTATCTGATCTGATTGGAAAGCATGCAAAACAAAACTTTTCACTGTACATTGGTAAATGTGAGAATATTAAACCTAAACCAGAAATTTCTCCTCCTTTCTTTCCTGGACTGAAGCCAGAAGTGCTTTTCATTTGGAGGTTCTGTTCCAATTAATTTTACTACTACATATTGGTTAGTGGTATTGCATGCTGTAAATCTGTGGGCTGGAGAACACTCCTTGTTCTGACCATGAGATGCTGTGAAATAAAGTAATCTTGTGCACCCTGAGTTAATTTTGAAATGTCTGAATCGTTTTTATCAGTTCAGCAGCAGAATGTACATGTTAAGAATTAATATAGGTCTCAATGGAAATATTTTGCCCGATGGTCTTTCAGCGGCGACAAGAACAAGATACGACTGTTTGGGCGACTGAGGAGACTACTCACGACCATACAGGCGACACCCTGGTGACATGGGTGAAGCCTGTATGGTCGTGAGTAGTCGCCCAAAGAGTCATACCTTGTTCTGATTGCCGCTGGATTTTCATCGTTGAAAATTTTCGCTGACCTGTAACGACCTATGACGGGTGCCGGCAGTTGCCGAAAAAGTTGTGTAAGTAGGACAGGCCCATTGAGGACTTTTGTATGTTAGACTTGCTGTTGCACCCTTTGGCCTGAAAATATTTTACTCAGAGGTTCTTTGAAAATGCTGACTGAAAATAATGCAATGAGGTAACAGAGCATCTGGAACCAATGTGAACAGATACTTAACCAGCGTAATTTCAAGATTTAGGGATTGGGAAATATTCAAAAGAAAGACTGCAACAAATGCAGATTAAAGGGTGACTGGATTGAGAAAGGGAGAAAATGAAGAAAAGGTTAAACATAACATTTAACATTATAAAGCATCCGAGTCTTTATTTCCTCTACATAATTCTAGTTTTCTTCAGATTCATTCCAGCCTTGATATTTTTTTGTACTTGGTTCGCTTCAAATAAATCTTCTTACCTAAGATTATCCATAACTTCCAGTTCCATTATGATCAAATGATTTTCCTTTTATTTTTTGGGGTAATTTTGAGATTTATAGGTTTTCTATTCATGATTATAGAACCAGGGAATATAGGATTAGCATTAGAAAGTGGGGCACAGGTAAAAGATCAGCCACAATTTTAAGGGCCTGTCCCACTTCGCGATTTTTTTGGCGACTGCCAGCGTCATATCAGTGTCGGCAAAAGATTTTGAACATTTCAAAATCCAGCGGCGACAAAAAAAAAGTTGCGACACTTGAAAAATCACCGGGCATCAATACGTCATCACGCCGCATCACGCCGCATTACGCCGCATCATGCCGCGTCAAGCTGCATCACGCCGCAAATATTTCGGTGACTTGATACGTCAGTCAAAGAATCGCCAAGTAGAACAGGCCCTTTATGGAGAGTATCGGGCATATGAACTTTCTGAATGTAAAAACTTATTCCTGACTTCAACAGATTCATAAGGTAAGAGATACATGTTATACAAATCCCATTACAAAGGTTATCAAAGACAATATAATTGTACTATAACAGTAAAGCTTTGTAGTATGGGATAAACTGTTGTTGGTCATTGGGATTTACCTTTAATTATTATTAGTGTTGTCTCCGCCTTGTGGCAAGAGATTGGGATTATAGCAATCTGTTACAAAACTGAGTTATTTTCATTAAGAGTAATTGGCAATATAGCAGCTGTGTTGTAGCTGAGCAAATCAAGGAACTGATATTGTGTAAGTAGCAATTAGATTGTTGCTAACAACCTTGTGCTATTGTTAGCTGAGGCTACTTCAGCCACGATGATGAAGTAACAGTATTCAGCATTGCTGAACATGATAATAACTCCTTGAACTTGAATTTGAAACTCGCTACAGTAGTGTGGTCGGTTGAATTCAGTTATTATGAACTGATGTTTAGAACTCTAAGATGAGAAGTTCCAAATACCATCACCTACTCAAAGGTAGTGGAGATTGCATGAGTTACCAATTCTTCAGTTGTTGATATCAACTAAATATATACACTAAATGCACCATTGAGTAAGGTTTTGAGTGAATATACATATTCTTCATGCACAAAATTAAGTTGCTACTGTACAATGGTGACAGATGTTACCCTCATGGTAATTAGTAAAAATATCGTGTAATTAATCTCCTTGCCACTGGTGTATCATCCAGTTTAGATTGATGATAACACAGAATAAGTGTTGGATCTCAAAGTATGATGAAAGCATGATTCAATACTTCATCAAATGTTCATCATGTTTATGCATGTTTCACTGTTTGCAAAAATATGTGGGGAGAAATACATTCTCGCTTCAATAGGAGGAATTAACTTTATGTCTTCCTCATTAGCTGGGTCTTAAAACAGTCAGCAAGACCTCGTTTGGATTCATACTATCGGACTGGCCAAGTGTCCGTGTTGCCTGCTTCATCAGGCATTATGGCTCAACGGTACAGTTATGCCAAAAAGCAAGAACTTGCTGTTTTAAACTGTGGTTCAGGAGACTGGTCTTTGCACAGTAAAACGATTATTGACTTCCACATTTTCAATGGATTGACTTATGCCTCAGGTTGTCACATTTAGCCATGAGGGTGTTCACTGCAGTATGCATGGATAGCATCCAAAAAAACAGTACATCTCTATTGAGGGGATCAGAAATGTTTGTTAAATATTAATGATACATTTGATACGATACAAATTACTGACATTTCCAGTTCATTTTAAGTGATATTGACAATAGTTCAGTTATAGAGAAATTACAGCTGTAACATAAGGGAACTATATTGTCGGGTCCAACCCGGATATTAAGTTGTTAAAAAGATCTTGATACAAGTATTCACATCACAAGATTATGCAGTTGGTTATTGTAAATGAATAATCATTGCTTCACCAAGGGGTTCCAGCTACCTCCTTAGTCATGACTCTAATATCAGCACAATGACGGCAAAACATTGCAAACGCTGTGGCTGGACAGGATGGAATTGGCTGTTCATGCCATTACATTTTACATTCTGGTCTACACTAGCAGAGCAGACCAGGGCTGGCATGATTTTTAATATCATTTTGAATACCCCACGGTCTTATGTTTATGTTATCAAGGCCACCAGAATCCTTAGAAGTATGGATTCAGCACTGTGTATTAGTTAATAAACAATTACACAAGAGAAGGTTGGTTCAGACTATTTCAAGGTGGCTGCAACAGTTATTAACATTGGCGATTGTATGTCTCTTTCCACCAGGTCAGCATCAACGTCAGTATATCATTTAGATAGTGTGTTTACATCTCATTATACTAGGGTGGCAGCTATGTTGGCAACCAAAGGGAGGGATGTGTCCTTCGACCAAATTTTAGCGGCCGCCGGATGGGCAAATGAGCTGATGTTTCAGAATTTTATTATCGGCCAATTGTCAATCCAGGGCTGTTTGCCAATGACGTTTTAAGTACCTAAATTTTAGGGGTACTGTTGTTTGTTTACATTGTTATATAAACTCTATCATTACATTGAATACAATGTTATTACTAATGCATTTATTTCTCTTTCCAGTCATTCAAATGCAGTGGGATGCCGAGATTGTATTCTGCGGCATGAAATCACAAAGCTTTGAACTCTTCACGGAATCACTCACGTGTCTCCGAAGTAAAATAGTAAGATTAAACAAGAACTTACCAGTTTAAAGTTTGATCTTGATTTTGTGAGCAGTTACGTTGGTGATTACGTGCCCACCACGCCCAACCCTCTCTCATAAAAGATCATCTGGTAGTTCTCGAGTCACTGATCTTACTGTTTACTTCAGTGTTGTTTATTTGTGATTTCATACTGCTGCTTTGAAGTTTGCTGCGCATGCAGCCTGGCGGGCCTTCTTCACGTAATCACCAATGTAACTCCTCACAAAATCAAGATCAAACTTCAAACTGGTAAGTTCTCATTGAATCTTACTATTAGTACAGGTGTCAGAGGTTATGGGGAGAAGGCATCAGAATGAGTTTGGGATGGTGAGATAGATCAGCCATGATTGAATGGCAGAGTTGGCTTGATGGGCCAAATGGCCTAATTCTACTCCTGTCACATGACCTTATGACACCTACCATCCTTTGCAAGAAAAAGTTACCCCCCAGATTCTTATTAAATCTTTCCCCCTTCATCTTAAACTCTAGCACCTTGCGTTTTGCTCAAGATTTCAGCATCTGCAGTTCCTTGTGTCTCCTTCATTCATTTTTCTTTTTCTAGTTTCATCCCCTTGCACATTTATGGATGTAAGGACATACAGCCAGCTATTACATGCACACAATGCATATTCTTCCCTTCCTTTAACTTATTCTGACTGTGCTCAACTGAAATTTGAACCTCAAAGGTGTGGAATGCAATTTACAGGAAATTTATGTGTGCATTTTTCAACATAACATTGGCTTTTTTTGTAAATTACAAAGAAAATAATAAAGTTCAATTATACAGTAATCATCTCTCTAATCAATACTTTTGATATTGTCGATATAACCGTCCCTCTCCTCCATTCACAAGAAAAGAAGACTACCTTGAAGGAGATTTAAAGTAACCATCTATCAGCTTTTGCTTGGGCAGTTTACAACCCAGTGGTATGAATATTGATTTCTCTAACTTAAAGTAATCCATGCAACCCTTATATCTCCATTCCCCCCCCCCCCCCCCCCCCCCCCCCCCCCCACGCAAGTCGTACCAGCTTCTAATTTGGCTTGTTGAGTTTCTTTGTCTGTAGCTTATTTTCACCTAATGGCCTGTTTCCTTTATCATTGTTACATTTTTGCATATCTTTAATTCATTTATATTACTAAAAGTCTGATCTTGACCACTTCCTGTTGTTCTGTATATTGATTTTAGAAAAAAACGCTGCCACTTATGGCTGTGAGTTTTGGCTATCTTACTCTCCCCTGTGCAGGACAAGAGGATTTTTCCCATCGATGAAAAATAAAAGAGTTATTAGTGTTTTAAAAATGTGGTGATTCTCTCTCCTGAACGCCACACCCCTTCCAGAGGGACTATAAAACCCGGAAGTGTTGAGTGCCTCAGTCAGTCTCTACAAGATGGGGGAGCGAGAGGGTCACGTCTCTCAGTCTGAGCTGTGAATAACACTGAACAAATGTCTACTAAATTGTGAGTGGTTTTACTCACCTGTCAGTGCCCTTGATGTGGTTTGAAAATATAGTTTGGAAGTGATTTTTGGCTGTGATTTTTGTCCATCTTGCTCAGAGTCCCACTCCGCTTATTAGGTGTTGAGGATTTTTCCCATTGATGAAAAATAAAAGAGTTACTAGTGTTTAAACAACGTTGAGATTCTCTCTCCTGTCAATCACGCCATGAAGGCCACTTCCCTTCTGGTGGGAGGAGGGAGGGACTATAAAACCCAGAAGTGTGGGCGTGGCTCAGTCTCTGCAAGATGGAGGAGGGAGAGGTCACGGCTCGCTGTCTTTAGTGGCCTTGCACCCTGCTTGAAATGGTATGAAACTGCACTTGAATTTGGTGGCCTTGCACCCTGCTTGAAGTGGTAAGAAACTGCACTTGAATTTGGTGGCCTTGCACCCTGCTTGAAATGGAATTTCAAGGAATAGCCATGAGTCAACTGCCAGCCCACCAGCCGTCAGTGAGTGAGCTGCTAGCACAACAGGCTTGAAAGACTGAACCGCCAGCCCAAGAATTCATTTGGCCCACAATGTCCATAATAGCCCTCTGGAAACCAGTCCCTTCAGCCCACAACACCCACACTAGCGCTCCAGAAAGTCTTACCCCCCACTGGCCACCAATATTGGAATTGGTGGAGAGGTGGAATATTGCACTGGGGGACCAGCCGTCCTGTGTGATGCTTAGTCTAGTTTGTTCTATATCTCTCTACATCACCATCTATATCTCTCCTTTCCCTTTCCCCTGACTCTCAGTCTGAAGAAGCGTCTCGACTCAACACATCACATGTTCCTTTTCTCCAGAGATGCTGTCTGACCCACTGAGTCACTCCAACTTTTTTGTGTCTATTATCGACTTTTATCCATTTCAAATATCAGAAGAAATTATATAAACTATGTGAAAGGAATCAATTAAAATAGCTTAAATGAACTTTTGTAAAATAGAAATCTGAAATTAAATATCTTCTCCATGACCTAGAAATCAATACTTTAGAGATACAGCACTGAAACAGGCACTTCGGCCCCAAGTTCACCCGACCAGCGACCCCCGCACATTAACATTATCCTACACACACTAGGGACAATTTACACATACACCAAGCCAATTAGCCTACAATCTTGTACGTCTTTGGAGTGTGAGGTGACACCGAAGATCTCGGATAAAACCCATGTGGTCAGGGGGGAGAACGTATAAACTGCATACAGACAGCACTTATAGTCGGGATCGAACCAGGGTGTCCGGCACTGCAAGCGCTGTAAGGCAGCAACTCTACTGTTGCGCCACCATGCCACCCACAATAAACCCACAAGGTCAATGAAATCTTGGATCCTTTCATCGGACTGAAGAAAAGAATCAGAAGAAAAGAATCTGAAAAGAATCACTGCAGGATGGAGTTATGCCACTGGGCTCCATGAGTCTTCTTCTTGCATATGGAGTGCACAGCCTAAAGTTGTAGGACGACTTGTTCTGTTTGACCTTATTTGATTGTGCACGCCAGGTTAATTGCATTTGTAGAAACAGGGTGGACCCCATGATGATTGCAATCTCCCACCCCAACTCCATTAGTGAGGAGACCAAGTGTAAAGAGATAAGAATTAAGAAAATAGCCATTAGATTGTGGACTCTGTATTTAGGGAGTCATGGAAGTTCCAGCACTTATATCTAAATATATCAGTAGTTTGTTAAAGATAGTGATTGGGTATAGGAGATCTGTTTGTGAGTTTGGGGATTATCATGTTTATCATGAGTTTACATATTCTGTTGAACTTTTAATTGTTCTATCTGGGACATACAGTATGACAATAAAACACTCTTGAGACTGGGCCAGTTCAGGGCAAAATTGAAGGGTTTTTTTAAGGCGTTATTTGTTTGTTTCACCTGCACCCTGAATCTATCTTTCACAGGACCAAGACCCCTCTTAATTAAGGCATAGCTTGGGATAGCACAGAGAAAAAAATTAGCAGCTGATTTAGCAGCTATTAGATTCTTGATAAGCTGGGTCTTTATACCATACGGCTGTATATGATTTTTTTTTTAATGTCATACTTCTATCAGTATACTGGGCAAGCACTTTGAATGATGGGCTCCACTTTTCCTGATTCATCGACGCAGGCTCTGATTTGTTCTGTAACTTCCGATACCTCTAGTTTCCCTCTCCCTGACTCACAGTCTGTTGAAAGGTCTGGACACGAAACATCGCCTATTCCTCCTCCAGAGATACTGCGTGACCCACTGAGTTACTCCAGTATTTTGTTTCTGTCATCAGAGTTCATTACCCATACTGTTCTGACTCTGTTGAATGTTACTTAGTTGTCTTAAGGATAAGGGGGAAATCCTTTAGGACCGAGATGAGAAGGAATTTTTTCACACAGAGAGTGGTGGGTCTCTGGAACTCTCTGCCACAGAGGGTAGTTGAGGCCAGTTCATTGGCTATATTTAAGAGGGAGTTAGATGTGGCCCTTGTGGCTAAGGGGATCAGAGGGTATGGAGAGAAGGCAGGTACGGGATACTGAGTTGGATGATCAGCCATGATCATATTGAGTGGCGGTGCAGGCCCGAAGGGCCAAATGGCCTACTCTTGCACCTAATTTCTATGTTTCTATGTTTCTATGTATCATGATTGAAGCAACTAATCATGATACAATTATCATTGTTTCATTCACAGATGAAATATGTGATTATTTGTGAATGAAACATAACTACTTAATGTCTACACTGTTAACATAACAATGTTGGCTATATTATGTTTATAATATAATTTTGAACTATGTTTATTGTCAAACATTACTTCATTCGTAGAGCTGCAAAAGTTTCATAGTTATGGAAAACATGTGGAAAAGCTAATAATAGTTTCTAATTCAATGGTAGGTTTCTCATTTGCAACCCAACAGAATACATGAAACCAGAAAGCCAGCAGTACCATTTAGCAGTCATAAACAAGTTGGCATCCAGCAAGCTTAATTCATTTATATCCAGTTTGTTGGTTGTATTCAATTTGGAGTTTGTAAAGAGCCTGCCTTGTTGCTAAACAATCATTCACAAATGTATGGCGAGGAATATCAATCCTTATTTCCAAATAGTTGACTCAAGTGCCAATAATACAAACCACAGCTTACAGGGAAAGATAAATTAATATCACACTGTGGCGGTCCCTGGATATTGGGCCATTCCTTGGGTCATCGCCCTTGGCACTTGAGGGGCAGGGATGAGGGACTGCACACAGGCTTCCAGTTTCTGCCCAGAGGTTTACTGGGAGATTATCATCCCTTCGGTGGAACTCGTTATGAGTGGATGCTCACAACCATCATCACAAGAACCAACATCAAAGAACCATCAGCAAGTATGATGTTGTGGGAATTACTGAGACATGGCTGCAAGAGGGCCAGGGCTGGGAACTGAATATTCAAGGGTATACCTCCTATCGAAAAGACAGACAGGTGGGCAGAGGGGGTGGGGTTGCCCTGTTGGTGAGGAATGAAATTCAGTCCCTTGCAAGGGGTGACATTGAAACAGGAAATGTGGAGTCAGTATGGATAGAACTAAGGAATTGTAAGGGTAAAAATACCCTAATGGGACTAATCTACAGGCCCCCAAACAGTAGCCTGCACATAGGGCGCAAGTTGAATCAGGAGTTAAAATTGGCATGTAGTAAAAGTAATACTGTGGTTGTTATGGGAGATTTCAACATGCAGATTGGGAAAATCAGGTTGGTACTGAACCCCAAGAAAGGGACTTTGTAGAGTACCTTTGTGATGGATTCTTTGAACAGCGAGTATTGGAGCCTACCAGGGTGAAGGCAATTCTGGATTTAGTGTTATGTAATGAACCGGATTTGATAAAGGACCTCGAGGTTAATGAGCCATTAGTAGGCAGTGACCATAACATGGTCAGGTTTAATCTACAATTGGAGAGGGAGAAGAGTAGATCAGAACAAGGAAATGGCAGATGAGTAGAACAGGTACTTTGGATCCATCTTCACTAAGGAGGACACAAACAATCTTCCTGATATAGTAGTGGCTAGAGGATCTGGGGTGACAGAGGAGCTGAAGGAAATCCACATTAGGCAGGAAATGTCCCAATTTATGTGCAGACCAAAAGGAAAACATTTTGTGATGTGGCAATGTAGAACCTTGGCCCTTTGAAACACAGAACACAAAAACAAGCATAGGAATCTCTGGTTTAGACTCACAAATTTTATGCAGACTCCTTCTAATCATCACCTTGCTTTCTTTTTGAAATCCATCATCTAATCCGTGGCTTTTAACAACGTAAATTAATGTGAATGGAGCAAGGAATGCAGCTGTTCTAGCACCAATGCTCTCAGGGTCATTATAATCCAGTCTGTTATATTTTCTGTAACCTATATTGGAATTGCCAGCGAGAATGAAAGAAGGGGGAAGGTTGCATGCTCTTCCAGTAACACCTGATCAGCCATGTATTTCCACTTTTCACTCTTTTTATTAAGAGCAGGAAAGAGCTGCCAGTGATGTTAGATGTCATGATTGACACAAAATGAAGCCTTTACACATCAGGCCCAGTTGCTTGGTAATGGCAACAGAGATGTGTCTAAAGAGACAAAGGCTCGGCAAGGAGGACTGACAAAGCTGTTTCATTTCAATAACGTAGACCCCTGAAGTGCATAAAACAGTTATATAGCATTGCCGATACCCATCTAATTAACCCAGCCTTTAATTTGACGATGATGGGTAGCAGTGCAGTGTCAGGTGATTAAGTATAAAGCAATTTCCTTTATAATATTGTTCTGCAGATATTTCACATTTTTGCAGGAATGAGCCAAACCAAGCCCCGTGAAGCCACCTGGAAGTAGTTGTAAAATATGAGATAGCAGTGGGACGCATTATTCCTCAGGAGTGTCATGAAGGTTAATATGTATCAGGCCGGGGGGAGCTTGGCAGGGAGCATCAGCCTTAGAACCTGGCTGTCAGGGAGGAAGAGTGAATACAAGGGTGAAAACCGTGTTTCATTTTGCCACCTCAATAACCTTCCAGCAACAACCTATATTCATTCTTCAACCCACTGAACAGTACAAAAGAAAAAAACAGCTGAAGTGACACATCAGATGCACCCAGGGACCCAGCCTGGAGGATTAAATTGCATATTACATTATAAAGTAGAGAGAGATACAAATGTGTATTTCTACCGCTCGAAATAAAGCAGACCTGTGTAAATGAAACAGATTCAGAATCGAGCAGCCTACTGAAATGTTCTCCGATGGATAATTTGTCTTTACAGGTGTCGACAGCATCCAAGTAACCCATTTATGATAGCGGGGATAACTGCAGCGTAATCCCCAAGGTTGTCTCCATGGTGACCAGAAGCAAATAAAGCAAGGTTAATAGTAACAATATATTGTGCGGCAATAATGTATCAATTAAATGCAAGTGATAGGATAGGCCATTAACATAGCTTGTGGTAAGAAATATGGAAGCTCTCCAGAGGAAAATTTATATTCAAGTGGCATTATCATGAAATCCAAAACCTTAATTGAACTTTAGGCAAGTGATTGTTCATTATGTGTCGGAAATACAGAGAAGTCGACATCAGAAGCAACTGATGCAATGTCTTCCCATCTTGGGTTGGTTAAGATGTGATATCTACACATCACTACAGTGGTGTAAACACTGCTCCTCATCACTCACACATTGTAAGAATGCCCTACATTATATGATCGGAGAGAAGACAGCCATGGCAAGGTGCAACATTAATCAAATGTATATTGTTCTGTTTATTTGAGAACAAACCTGTATGAGGAATTTCTTGTTCAACAACATAAAAGATACCGTATCTGAATGATCCTATGAGCTAGGGTACTGAACGATTCACCTCTACACATTGTAGACATTGGACATTGTCTATGAAACTGGTATGCTACAATGATTCTTCTTATCGAGTCCACATCAGAAGATTAGAAATTGTTCAGCCAGAGCTGAACACACTTCTCGGCATCTGCATACAATGGTGTCTTGCGCTTCTTGTGTTTCTTGTGCTTCTTGTGCTTCTTGTGCGAAGTGGTGGATAGATTGGTGGAAATAGGGCCGCGACATGAACGCTCTTTCCTTGAACCCGCTGCAATGCTGAGAACCATATTATTCTCGCCGTATCTTCCCCATTGCCCTACATATTGCATGTGAATTTGGTTTGATTGTATTTATGCATAGTATTATCTGATTTGATTGGATAGCATGCAAAACAGTGTTCTTCACTGTACCTCAGTCCATAGGGCAATAATAGACCTACAGCTAAATCTAAAACACAACAGAAAATGCGAGGAAGAGCCAGCATGTCAGGAAATATCAAGGGAAAGTTCAATAGAGTTAATGTTTCAACTCAATTTCCTTTTAATAGAATTAGCAAACTGTAATGTCCTTTCGTTAAAACTAGCAAACAATGGAGATTAAACTGTTTGGAAATTTATACCTGTCCTACCACCAAATTGCAGTGGAAAGGCTGCAATTTTAACTCCACAGATCTTGCTTGAGTTGCTGAATATTCCAGTATTTTTAATTCCAGTGTTTTGCTTTTCTCTCTCCTCAGTTTAAATTTCCTCCACACAGCCCACCTTGAATTAAGTAGTCTTCACCATACTCTCACCTAACCTCTCCACCGTCTACACCCTTTAGTCTTTTGTTTCCACCCTTTCACAGCTATTTATTTCTCTCTCTCCACCCCTTCTCCTCTTCTGCAACTGAAAGTATGTTTATTTTCTTACCTTTTTTACTTCTAAGGAAGGATCATTTAATCAATGTATAAATTCTCTCTTTGCAAATGCTACCCGACCAGCTGAGTGTTTCCAGCATTTTCAGTTTTTTTATCTTCAGATTTTCAGCATCCATAGGTTTTTATTTTACTCTTTGATAACATAGAAACATGGAGAATAGGTGCAGGGGTGGGCCATTTGTCCCTTTGAGCCAGCACCATCATTCAATCTGATCATGGCTGATCATCCAAAATCGGTACCCCGTTCCTGCTTTCTCCCCATATCCCTTGATTCCTTTAGCCCTAAGATCTGTATCTAACTCTCTCCTCTCTCTTGAAAAAAAATCCAGTAAATTGGCCTCCACTGCCTTCTGTGGCAGATTATTTCACAGATGCACAACTTTCTGGTTGAAAAAGTTTATCTTCATCTCAGTCCTAATTGGCCTACCCCTTATTCTTAAACTGGGACCCCTGGTTCTGGATTCCCCCAACAATGGGAATTTTTTTCCTGCATTTAGCCTGTCCAAACCCTTAATAATTTCATGTGTTTCTATAAGATCCCCTCTCAGCCTTCTAAATTCCAGTGAATATAAGCCCAGTTGAAAGAAACGAACTATAAATAACTCCTTGTTTGAGGAAACTTTACTTTTATTATTAAGGACTAACATGCTGCTCCCTATTGTGTAAGTTTTGTTCTAACAGTGAGGTCTGTCAATATTTATATTTAATATAACAATAGTTTGAAACATTTATTTGACAGTAAGGGTAATTCCCTCTATCTTGTATTAGTAATTCGGATGGGAATTAAATCCCTTTTACTTTTCACATATTTATGGGATAATGTGAACAAAGGTTGTAATCTTTAGATCGGATACTGAAAGGGTGAAAATGCTTTCGGGAACCAGAAGCTGCTCTACTCTGGTGAGTTGCAATTCATACATACATAAATGTGCTGTTGAATGATGTCTGAGCAGATATAGAAAGCAAACAGCCATCGAGGTAACTGTACAGCTGGCAGTTTAAGAACTAATGCTCTATTCCTCTTAACAAAGCCTGTTATTATATACATCTGAACCAGAGTGCAATGATCATATTGGAAATGAACACTAAATGATTAATATAATTTAACACTCTGTTAAATAAGAAATTTCAATTTATGCTTTGGCTTTGATAAAATAAATCTCCCACATATATACAGTATAATGGATCATTATTGATGACTTGCAAGACTGATACAGGCATACGGTTAGTAGCTTTGCTTATAGCTCCTTGACACTTTGGAGATGGGACAATTTTCTTTTCTCATGTTATTTAAGTACATTTGGTTCCTACCGTATCAAATTAATTTATATGTTATCTTTTACTGATTCAGGAATAAGTGCTAAACATGCTTAAGGGAATTGCCTGTTGATTGTACTTACTGCTGCCCTTCCAGTTCTATTATCTTCAGCATAACTGAATGTTGGAGAGCGAGTACAATCTAAGTCCTTGCACTTGTTTTACAATGGTGACCAAAGGCATATGTCTCCTTTGTTTCATTATTTAACTAGATAGCTACAGAAATTCCAGGTCTCAGAAAGCAAGTTTCACTTTAATATTTTGCTTATCATTGGTGCTGTTGATAGTCCTTTGGGTGAAGTGAGAAATTGCAATGAAGGACTCTAACTTTGAGAGAAACTAATGGAAGAAAGAGAGAGACACAGAACACGATGCAACCTAGTCAAAATCAACATTGTATGGACTATTCGTTTACAGGAGATTGCTGAAAAAAAAGATATTTCAATTTAAGATTGTCAAACTGATCAATTAGGAAATCAAAGAAATGTTAAACCACAATCTAATTTGTCTTAAGCCTCAGATATGCTACGGAACATTTTGTTGCCTATCGTTCTAGGAGAACAACACATGTAATAAATGGCGATGGTCAGTGAGTTTAACCGTTTCTGTAATGGGTGACTTTATTTCCCCAAGCGTTTTATGGTCCATCAAGAATCCATCATGTATAGAAGACACAACAGCTGAAGAGATTTCTAAATATAAAATTGATAGTTCCTAATTCAATTTATTAGCAAGGAAATCTGAAGTAATTGGTTCTTGTACTCAGCCTTTAATAAACACCAGTATAGGATCAGGCCATATGTGAGACAACAGCCACAATATTATTAGATTCAACTTCTGTTCAAGAAAACCAAAGTACTTGCTAATTTAATGTCATTTCCGGATAGTAAATCATTAGATTTGTCAGAATGGGAGAGAACTATAATCAGGTCATTTGATCAGCCAATAAGCACGGAAGAAAAAATTGTTTGTTTGTTTGTTTATTTATTTGCACCATGTTTTAAAAGAAGACAAGCGATCGATTTATAATACCATACAGTGCTGGGAGGGAAGGGAAGCCCAGAGGGCTTCTACAAAGTCCACTCCCATCTGAAAATGAGCGTTAATGGCAAATCAGGGGTTAGGAGAAATAAAAAAGACAATAATAAACAATAATACAGTTTAAGAATGAAAATTAAAAATATGAAATTAAAAATATGAAAATAGATAAAATAACAAGGTATAGTATGTGATAAGAGTCAACAGAAGTAGTTTGAGCTCATAAATAGCATTACAAGAAGCTGGAGGTCAGAACTCAGGACATGATGAGAAACATTTTAGGCTCAATGTTAAAGGTGGCTAAGGAGGTGTGAGACTTTAATGACGGAGGCAGGGTATACCTTTATAAGCTTTCCCAAAGTTTACATGTTCAGCCAGTTGTTGTTTTTCATTATGTGTAAAGAAACTTCTGAGATTTCTTTCTGAGCAAAACCCAATGTCACAAATTTGCATTTCGACTCAAAATACAGACCTTCATAAAATATTTAAATTTTCAAACTTAAACATTTTCACTCAACCCAAAATGTTATTTCTTTCTTGCATAATTTCCAGACAAATACATTTCGTAATTTACTAGTAGAGTTCTATAAAACACTAGTCTAAGTGGGACCTGTTGGGTCCCAGCTTCACATGGGAGGGCTGGGCCCCCAATGCAATATTCCACCTCTCCACCAATTCCAATATTGCTGGCCAGTGGGGGGGTGGGGGGTGGGGGGGGGGGGGGGGGCTTTCTGGAGCGCTAGTGTGTGTGTTGTGGGTCAAAGGGACTGGTTTCCAGAGGGCTAGCCAAAAGCGGTCAAGATCAGTCTTTTAGTAATATGGATTACATGACCACTGGACGGAATTGATGCTTTAAGTTTCAGCTTTGGTTTTCCAAATGACATGCATTATTAATCTTTGGCAAAATAGATGGGCTTCCAGCTGCATTTCAGGCAGGAAATGCCATAAAGGGGCTGTCCCATTTGGGTGACCTGGCGAGTTCTGGCGGGTTTGCCCTCAACTCGAACTCGCAGCATGGTCGACACGAGGTCGTAGGAGGTCTTCGTAACTCTCCTTCATGCTTGAGTGGTCTCCACGTACTCAAGGCCTCAGCTGGGTCACGGAGTTGTCTTCATCATAGTCAAAGGGAGGTCGAAGGAGATCGAAGGAGGTCGTCTTCACTCTCCACTATTCAGTGTCCAATTTTCCCGAAGTTAGTCGTAGCTAGTCGAAACTGGTCTTCAACATGGTTATAGAAACATAGAAAATAGGTACAGGAGGAGGTCATTCAGCCCTTCAAGCAGCAGGTTGAAGGAGGTCTTCAACATTTCATTTTTTTAAACTCTTCTAAACTTGCCAATTAGTTCGCCCAAGTGGGACAGCCCCTAAACTCGCAGCATGGTCAGCACGTGGTCCTAAGAGGTCAAATGAGGTGGCTGGAACTCTCCTTCATGCTCGAGAGAAGTTCCCGCCTACTCATGGCCTCAGCTACGTCACGAAAACATTTTCAGGATATTTTAAACTTTTCCGCGAGTAAAATTTGGTCGGCATGGATCTTTTTCACTCGTAGTGCAGTGGAGTGGGGTCGCTATTTACTTACAGCCGTAGGCAATCTCCTTAGCTGACCGGCTATTTTGATTGGCTCATTGGAGTTTCATGACCTAGGAGGACCTACCGGTAAGTAAAATGGCCGCTAACTTTATTAAACTTCTTAAAACTGTCTCCACTCCTTCTCCCCCCTTCTCCCCCCTTCTCCCCCCTTCTCCCCCCTTCTCCCCCCTTCTCCCCCCTTCTCCCCCCTTCTCCCCCCTTCTCCCCCCCTTCTCCCCCCCTTCTCCCTCCTTCTCTCCCCACCCCCCCCCCCCCCCTCGGTCTCTCTAAAGGACTTACCATACTCTGAGGCAGCCGTTTACCTTCCTCTTCATCGCGCAGAGAGCGTTCCTCCATTTTCCCTCACCCCCACCTTCGCGATGTGATTGTGTGTGTGTGCGGTCGGTTGATGTAGCTTGCGGTTCGGTCGATCCAGCTCGCGGTTTCAACGCAGCCGGTCGATCCAGCTCGAGGCTTTCCAGGAGAGTGCCCTCGAGCTTGAAGGTTGAAGGCACTCTTCTGGACTCGTGGATTAGGTTGCCAAAGTGGGACAGCCCCTTTATGATGATTCAAACTTCTGTCCCCATGGGCCTTTCTTGGTGGGAGAGACATTCTATTGTTGGAATTATACTGTTGGCATGCTAATGCATAAAGAACAGCATGTGGCAGTTTGATTGGACGCATGAGGATGTAAAGAAGATAGAGGGGTCTCAACCCAAAACGTCACCCATTCCTTCTCTCCAGAAATGTTGCTTGTCCCACTGAGTGACTCCAACATTTTGTGTCTACCTTAGAGTATTGCTGTAGATTTGATAACAGAGGGAGGGCTTAGTGAAAAGAGAACATCAGGATGAAAGAGATACATAGCTCTTTTTCAAATAACATCATGCCCTTCTCCCAAAGATTGCCGAATAAAACCCAATTTCCATTAATCAGTCTTTGCCATTCAGCTCTCTTTTAGATTCTTTGCAGGAACAGTGATGCAAGGACATCAGGGAGAGTCAGAGGGACTTAAGTGGAGCTGTAGACATCTCATTTTAAAACTGATGCTTAAAAGGTGTTGAAGATGAATGGAGTCTCACTGTGTTTGGCCATCAGAAATGGGGAGATTCTCTCGACTGTATGGTAATAAATAATGTAGTTGGATGTTGTTTAATTGTACACTAATTAAACTGTATGGCATAATATCAGAAGAGTGTGAGTATGAAGACAATGATAACTAAAGAATCTTTCCAGCAGTTCATATCATTAATTTTTCCTAAAGGGGCTGTCCCACTTTGGCGACCTAATCCGCGAGTTCTGGCGAGTTTGCCCATAACGCATACTCGCAGCATGGTCGACACGAGGTTGTAGGAGGTCTTTGTAACTCTCCATCATGCTTGAGAGTAGTCACCGTGTACTCGAGGCCTCAGCTAGGTTGCGCCGTATTTTTCAACAAGTTGAAAAATGCCCATGAGTAAAAAAAGGTCGCCATGGAAAAAAATCGATACTTTTTTTACTCATAGGTTTAGTCCTAGTAGGTCATAGTAGGTCGGCATGTTAGACGTAGGTAATCGAGGGTAGTTGAAGGTAGTCGAAGATAACCGTGGATAGTCTTCATCATAGTCGAAGGGAGATCGAAGGAGATCGAAGGAGGTCATCTTCACTCTCCACTATTCGGTGTCTAATTTTCCCGAAGTTAGTCGTAGCTGGTTGTAGCTAGTCGAAGCTAGTCTTCAACATAGTCGTAGGAGGTCGAAGGAGGTCTTCTACATAGTCGAAGGAGGTCTTCAACATGACATTTTTTCCAACTCTCCTAAACTCTTCTAAACTCGCAAATTAGGTCGCCCAAGTGGGACAGCCCCTTAAGGCTTTCAGAAGCCTGATAGGAAGTGGTGCAGTCAGACAATGAGCTTTATAATAATAATATTAATAATAACTTTATTATGGACTCAAGGTCCAGACAAGGGGCAACATTACATTAAAAATGCATTGCACATCAAATATCATAAATATATATAAAATATATATAAAATCAAGGTAAATCACATAAAAACATCATAATTTATATATTTAAAAAACCCACAATACTTAAGTTAAAAATCCAGAGTAAAAGATGATCAATGTCGTACAAGGAGACAACGATACCAGTGTCTCCACAGCTGGGATTTGTAGCGTGTAGTGCTAATCCTTATGTTTGTCAAGGCCACAATAAGCACATTATGTAATTTGTCCTGCAAATGAATTTATACATGTGGTGTCTTAGGATGGCTTCTAAAGTACTGACTCCTGCAGTCACAAACATATTACTGGCACTACACCATCTTGGTTGCCTTAGCAGTGTTCTCATGGCATCGTTATATGCCACCTTTAGTCTCTGCATACTTGTCTTTAAATAGTTCGACCACAGGTGCGCAGTGTAGAGGGGTGTGCAGTATGCTCTAAATAGCGACATCTTCACCACATCTGCACACGCACCAAATTTACGCAAGAGGATATTCGCCTGTATATACAGCATGCGTCGTTGCCTATAAATATCCTCATCATCTGTCATTTGTTCTGTAATAATATGCCCTAGATATTTTATCTTATTACAGACACTAAGATTGTTGTCAGACAATTTAAAATCAGGATATTTTAGGCTTTTATCCTCTTTGGTTCTACAGACCATAACAGCACTCTTACTAGCATTATATTTAATGTCATGTTCCACACGATACACGGAACATGTAGGAAGGAGCTGCTGTAGACCAGCGCTAGATGGACTAAAGACCACAAGATCATCTATATACATAATATGGTTCACTAAAATATTACCAATCATGCACCCAGTGTTAAAGGCTTTCAATTGTTTAGACAGATCATCAATATATAGATTAAAAAGGACTGGGGACAAAATTCCCCCTTGTCTAACACCATTTCTAACCCCAAATGGGGCTGAGACCCTATTGCCCCATTTTATTTGCATAGTCTGGTGGGCATACCAGTAGGCCAGAATTCAAACAATGTATTTAGGCATCCCTCTTTGACTCATTTTACCAAACAGCTTTCTGTGATTAACACGGTCAAAGGCTTTGGAAGCATCAATAAAGCACATAAGGATTGAAGAGTTTTTGCCTCTATATTTGTTCACAATCTCCTTTAGGGCATATATGCATAAGTCAGTGCCATGTTTAGCTTTAAATCCAAACTGGTTATCTGTGGAGTTAACAAACTCATTTATTCTATCCAGCAGAACTCTTTCTAAGACTTTTGACAATATGCTGGCTAAAGCTATGGGCCTGTAATTATTTAGACTGCCTACTTTACCAGCTTTGTCCTTAATAACCGGCACTAACAGGACAGACAACATTGAGTCTGGTAACAAGCCATGAATCATAAAGCCAGTAAAACAAATAGCTAGGAGAGGAGCTATACTCATACTCGCATACTTAAGATGTTCAGCAGAGATATGATCCAAGCCACTTGCTTTGTTGTTGGACAGCTTGTTCATGGCATGATACACCTCATGTGACATAATCACCATCGAGTCATTACTCTCAATATTGTCCACCCTATACAAGTCACCTTGGACACAGTTGAATAAAGTGCTATAATGTTGTCGCCATAACTCCGCGATATTAGCTGTTCCGGAGATTCCATCTACAGTACATGGTAGAGATGTTTTGCAACTGCTAAGAGCTCTCACTTCCTTCCAAAAATCTATAGCATTGTTACTTAGCATTGTTATTTAGACTTTAGTCTTTAGTCTTTAGAGATACAGTGCAGAAACAGGCCCTTTGGCCAACCGAGTCCACATCGAACAGCGATCACCCCGTGCACTAGCACTAACCTACACACTAGGGACAATTTACTATTTAGCTGGACAGAGATATGATATGAAACGGTATGATACGATAGAACTTTATTTATCCGAGGAGGGAAATTGATCTGCAAACAGTCATAAAACACAAGATACATGAACCATGAAATTAAAGTGACGAATGGATAGGATTATGGATGTGCAAAGATTTGGGGAGGGGGAGGAAGATGGGGTCAGTCTACCCCACAAAGGAAGGGGGAGGGGTTGTACAGTTTGATAGCCGCAGGGAAGAAGGATCTCCTGTGGCATTCTGTACTGCATCTTGGTTGAACCAGTCTGTTGCTGAAGGTATTCATCAGGTTGACCGGGGTGTCATGAAGGGGGAAGGTGTATTGTACCAAAATGATGCATTTTTGGGACTGTTCACACACTGTTCACTAGCAGCCTCAAAAATGAAGGATCGGAGGACGATGCATAATATCAGCCAGGGAATTATATTAGGAAGCTATCATAAAATGCTGATAATTCAGCATCTGATTGTTCAGACATTCTGATAATTTGGCATGTGACTCACCCATTACTCCGAATGTGAACCAGGGATCTGGAGTACAAGCAGGGTGTATGGCTGGAACCTGGCGTGCAGATTGAGTCCAGAGCCAAATCCAATTTAGGTATGGACCTGGAAACAGTGTAGAACACCATGGCTCAAGAACATTGTTAGATTTGTGACCAGAGTCAGAACCCTGAGTACTTGACGTTTTCCTGCTTTCTTTAACTTACTCGGGTTCAGCAAAAATATTGTTATGCTACGATTGCTTTATGTAAAAACAGCAGTGAAATAATTGTTTCACTGCAAAATACTACAATATTTGCACCATTCTGCAGTTTGGCATTAGTTGTTGTATTTAATGTATCTATCATTACTACAGGGTATACTTTTTACTCTGAGCTTCATGTAAATACATTTATTCAGATTATCAATATATAGCACATTGCCATGGAAAGTGGCAACATAATTTCAGCAGAGTAAGTGAATTATCTATTTCTTTGTATCCTGATGCATATGACAATAATCTAATCTAATCTATCTAATCAAATCTGATATCATCTAACCTGATCACATAGGCACTCACAAACGCAAGTTTTGAATACATATTCACTGATATCTCTTTCAACTGTCTAACCTCCTTCTGGGCTTTCTCCTTGATATCACTGTCTGTACAATGCACAAAATAAATATCTACAGTTGTGTTCGAGAAGCCATGTTAACGTAGCCCAACTGAGCTATTAGTATTTTGAAATTGTCAAACGATCTCTCTAAGGTAACTATCACATAGCCGACGCTGGTGTGTACTTGGATGGGATTGAAATGACTTTAATTTCACTGGCTTTAACCTTCAGTTACTCTCATCAAATATACTCCTGGGTAAAATCCACCCAACATAGTTCTAAAACAAAAGAAAACCCAGGGAATGTGTCTGCAGCTGAGGTTAAGTGAAGCCTCAAATTATTATTTTTTTAAAAGAAGGCCACTTAAATATTATTAAATGTTAAGCATCTGAATGTACTTGTTCAAATTTCTCACAAATTTATATCAATGTTTACAGCAATGTGTAGGAAGTAACTGCAGGTGCTGGTTTAAATCAAAGATAGACACAAAAAAGCTGGAGTAACTCGGCGAGTAAGACGGCATCTCTGTGGTAAGGAATAGTAAGATTGAACGAGAACTTACCAGTTCGAAGGTTGATCATTATTTCATGAGGAGTCGCGGTGAGGGATTTCGTGAAGAGCCCGCCGGCGCGCATGCTCGACATTCTTCAAAGTAGTGGTGTGGAATCACAGAAACCAGTAACAGAAATGACTTGGCGTAGTAAGATTAAAGAGACTCAAATTACCAGATGAAGGTGAGTGAGGGTTGGGCGTGGAGGGCACGAAATCCCTCACCGCGACTCCTCATGAAATAATGATCAACCTTCGAACTGGTAAGTTCTCGTTCAATCTTACTATTTCATTTCGGAGTCACGTGAGTGACTTCGTGAAGACTTCAAAGCTTCTGTGATTACACGCCCTGGACCACGTCCATGCTGACACACCACTAGCAGGGATGGATGGGAGGAAGAAACTTGCTCAAATAGTTCATACTGCAAAACAAGAGCATATTTATTAATAACAAATCAAAACCCCTCATGCGGGGACACCTCCACGTTCTCGACCTGCATTCAGCACGGCTTCCGCGAACTGTAGAGGAGCAGCAACAGGCTTGTTATAAAATCGTTGAAACACAGCTTCATTAGCCCATCCTGCTGTGGCGAGAATATGGTCCATCGGCACCTCCATAATCCTCGCCGCTGACGTCGATGCAGCCCTGGTGGAATGAGACTTGAACACATTAGTGTCGATACCTGACTTACCCAAGACGACTCGGAGCCACCTGGATATCGTCTGGACTGTCACTCGATGATGAGGTCTCTTATGAGTGACAAGCAGGTATCTCTCCATTCCTCTGATGCATGCCGTCACCTTGACATAGTGACGGATATGAGAGGCTAAACACAGCCTAGCATCTGCGGGGTATGCCGGGAACTTCAGCTGCAGCCCTGTGCACCCAGGTCTATGCTGCTTTAGTAGCTCATCAATGAAGAAGACTACTTCTGTAGGTGTAGATATCATCCTGTCGACACGTAGTTTATGCAGTGTCTGTACCCTCTGTGCTGAAGTCAGCGCTAGTAACATCACCAGCTTCATGGTGAGTTTGTCCAGCTGGAGCCCTTCCATGGGAGACCATGTCCTGAGCAGGTTTAATACGTCCCTGACATCCCAGGTGATATTGTAGCGTGGTGTAGGCGGATTCATATTGAATATACCCCGCATGAGTCTGGACACTAGCCTGTTGGATCCCACCTCAATGTTGAGGTAGAATGATAGCGCGCTCCTGGCGCTGTTGATGGCACTGTAACTTAAGTGTTCATCGTGGTGCAACCCCGCGAGGAATTCCAGGACGTCAGTTATAGTCACGTGATCGTACGTGATGCGAGAGCGGCTGCAGTAGGCTTCCCACTTTTTAATATGTGAGCGGTATCTTCGCCTTGTTGACTCTCGACACGACGCCCCAATGGTATCCATGGTCCGAGTTGAGAGGCCGTATTGGACTAACGGCCTGTTGAAAACCTGCAAGCCAACAAATTTAAATAGCCATGGCAGGGATGTGGCTCCCCTGAGACAGGGTGAGTAACCAATTCTGGGCAACCCTTCAAAAGGACCCAAGGCTCACTGAGCATGTCAAAGACCACCGGATACCACGGCTGTGTAGGCCAGTCGGGTATTATAAGGATGCCCTTGGCTGCATCCATCTGAATCTTTCGTAATACCCGACTGATGAGGCAAAACGGGGGGAATGCATAGAAAAACCAATTCCCCCAGTCCAGCGAGAATGCATCTAGCGCTATAGCCCCAGGATCTGGTTCCCACGAGACGTATGTTGGTACCTGATGGTTCAACCGTGACGCAAAAAGGTCAATGTCCGGTTTCCCAAATTTGGCTGTGACTTTGGCAAAAATTTCAGGATGCAACATCCATTCAATATTGTCATTAAAGTTGCGTGACCTGGTGTCCGCCACAGTATTAAGCTCACCCGGCAAATAGGTAGCTGAAATCCAAATGTCTCTTTGAACACACCAGAGCCAAATTGAGTTAGCCAATTTATCACACGAAACTGACCTGGTATCGCCCATATGGTTTAGATATGCCACCGCTGTGGTGTTGTCTATTTGGAGACGGACATGTGCTCCAATAAGCTTGGAACAATAAGCATGAAGTCCGTGGAATGCTGCAAGTATCTCCAAATAGTTTATCCCTTGTGACAACAACATAGCAGCCTCAAGGGTGTCCCATCTGCCCCCGCAACTAGAGCAATTATCTGTAGCTCCCCAGCCATAAGAGCTCGCATCAGTTTGCAAGTATACCACCGGATTAGCCTCAATAATAGGCTTAAATGAGTTACTAATGTGACACACCCACCATCGTAACTCATCCTTTGCTTCAGGCGGCAGCTGCATTGGTCGATCATAATGACCAGCGTTCTGTTTTAACGCAGCGATCTTGGCTCTTTGCAAATTCTGATAATGCAAAGGCTCATATCTGGCTGCCGGAAACAATGCGACAAGTTTGCCAATTACTTTAGCTGTATGTCGAATCGATGGTATACTAGCGCAGATTAAACCTTGACACACCTGGGTGACCTCCTCAACCTTATTAGTTGGTATGGTGACCCTCATGCGAATAGAGTCCACCGTAAACCCCAGATAATGTATTACCTGGGAAGGGCAGAACTTTGATTTTTCTGGATGGACAATAAACCCCAGCTGCTGGAATATATTGACAGCAGCTGCAACTCCCTGTTCAGCCAATTCCAGGGTGTGGCCGACAATTAAGATATCATCTAAATAGGCCATTACTATATGGTGTCGTTCTCGTAAATAAGCCATAATTGGTTTCACCAATTTAGTGAATAATCTAGGGGCTGTGGTAAGCCCGTTTGGCAAAGCCCTATATTGCCAGAGTTGACCCATCCAGATAAATTTCAAAAGCCTCCTATAGTATTTTTGAATGGATACAGAATAGTACGCATCTTTTAAATCAATGCATGCCATAAAGCAACCATGTGAAATCAATGATTTGGCTGTTTCAAAAGTGTCCATTTTGAAATGAGTATATGTTACAAAAGTATTTAAACGAGTCAGGTCAATAATGACTCGACAGCCTCCATCCTTCTTTGGTCTAGTGAATATATTAGAAACAAATTCAACTGGCTCATGAACCGTTTTCTCTACCACTCCCTTCTGTTCTAACCTTAAAATTTCCTTGTAGCCTGCTGCCTGTTCTGCAGCAGACAGTGTAAATGTTCGACCAGGCATGTGCTGGGATGGAGGAATGTCCCCATTAAGAAACTCAATTTTATGACCCTGAATATTTTGTAACACATACTCGTCACCAGTAATATCACCCCATGCTCCCAAAAAGAACCGAAGGCGCCCACCAACATGTGAGGTTAGACAAAGGGAAAAGAGAGAACCAGACCGCCTCACCTCCGTGGTTACCGGTGGTCTTTGACACGTGTGGGTGGACGTGGAGGTGCTGGGTTGGATTGAGGGCGCGGCGTCCTCATCTTCCACCAGGGTTTCTGCCGGCCCTGTCCTAAAAAAGCCCCCTGCTGCTGGGGCTGTTGGTAACTGGAGCGTGGAGCTGGTAGGTGGAGCTGGAGGGTAGGTCCTTGTAGAGGTGCTGGCAGACCCTCGTGGACGAACAAGCGGAGCTTTCGAGCCCGACGGCGTGGGGGCACTATGAGAGCGCATGAGTCCCACCGTCTTGGCTTGTTCGTCAAGCTCTTTGACTCTCTTCGAGAGATCTTCTCCAAAGAGCTGACGGGGCGGCGGCGGCGGCGGTGGTTTGCACAACCCTGCAAACTTAGGGTTGAGCGCCGGGCGGATGCTGGTTTTGCGGAACCCATTGATCTCATGTTGAGTTGCGCATAATAGAGCCAGAGCATCCTCCTGATCCAAATTTAATTCATCCCCATCAACCGACCGCACAAAGGCGGTAATACCGGCCGTGAGGAGCTTCAGGATCCGCTGAAGTTTCAGCTCTTGTTGACGGATAGCCGCACTGATGTTGCCCCATATCGGCGCATTGACCACAGGCACGTCTTAGTTGCCACATCAAGAAGTTCCTCCGAGGTGGTATGGGATCAACCAAAACCTCCTCATCCTGCTGCTCCAGGCTGATGGTGGAAGTTGGTGAAAAAGCCCCGTGCCTGTCGCTGCTGGACGCTTGCTGCTGTTGACCTTGAAGCAGGAGCTCCAGCAGCCACTCCATACGGTCAATACGCCCCTCACCCTGAACACTCGGGTGGTCGGAGTCCTCCGGCTCTGAGAAAATGCCGGGGCCCCTATCATCGGCCCGCACCTCATCGAGGCCCACCCGGTGCCGGTAGTCGTCGCTAACAGCCGCCGAAGCGAAACTGCGCGATTCCTGCGCGGGTGTGTTCAACCGCCTCCGTTTAGCGGGAGCTGAAGCCGCTGCCACTAAGGGCACTTGCGGTGTGGTGTCGGCACCAGCCGTAGCATGGATACCTGATGCCCGCGCGGGCTTGCCGGCTGCCACGTCGTGGACCTTGCCGACGCATGGTCTCGCCCACCCATCCATGGGGGACTCGGCGACCGTGACGAGACCCGACCCGTCCCGGCGTCGAGAGTTGGGGGGCGTCGACTGGACCTCACAGCCGCCCCGGGTCTCGCCCTGGAACCTGACCGCTCCTCGGCGGCAGGTAATGCCTTAGCCCCGACAGGGTTAGGCTTCCAGGCTCCTGCCCTTCCCCTACTCAGAGGGTTGAGGGAAAAGGGCCGTGCAGCTGCACGTACCCCTCTGCTCGAGGTCGCCAGCAAGCCTGCTGACGACCTGACTGCCATGGCAGGGTCCTCCTGCTCTGGCGGCACACCACACTCCTCCTCGTAGAACTCCTCCGAACTGTGGTGTGCTGGCAGATCCGGACCTGTAAACACAGGGCTTACCGATATTCCCGCCTGTGTCCCGGCCTGCGCTGCAGGTACCGCCGATATCAATGGCTCCGGGGCTGCTGACCGGCGACCTCGTCCAGACGTCCTCCGGCCCTTGGAACTCCCATCCATGTCCTTGCTGCAAGAAACAAATCAATACAACAAGGACCACCAACTTAAGGTAGGATACTTACCTCAGTGGTTCCCTTATGAAGGGCTGGCGAGGAGCGCGCTCCACTGCCAGCCGTCACAGCAACGCGATACGACGATATGTCGAGCATGCGCGCCGGCGGGCTCTTCACGAAGTCACTCACGTGACTCCGAAATGAAATAGGTGACATTTTGGGTTGAGACCCTGCTTCAGACCCGAAGCGTCACCTATTCCTTTTCTCCAGAGATGCTGTCTGACCTGTTGAGTTACTACAAATTTTAGTGCCTATCTTCAGTTTACATCAATGTGTTTTCTTAAATTAGCAAAACTATAGTCCTGGAAGGTCATCCTCAGGTAGAACAAGAGTTGTATGAGGAAGCGTATCCAAGCTATCATTATATCATATATTACCATTGAAAGTGGCAACATAATTTCAGCAGAGTGAGTGAATTATCTGTTTAATTTCAGCTGAATTTGTGTGTCGGCGCAGTTGGCTAGCGGTACAACTGCTGTCTCACCGTGCCAGGGACACGGGTTTGATCCTGACTATGGGTGCTGTCTGTACAGAGTTTGTATGTTCTCCCCTTGACCATGTGGGTTTTCTCCCACACTCCAAAGATGTACAAGTTTGTAGGTTAATTGGCTTTGGTAAAAATTGGAAATTGTCCCTAGTGTGTAGGATAGCATTAGTGTACAGGATGATCGGTCAGCCGAAGGACATGTTTCTGCACTGTATCTCTAAAGCCTAAAGTCTAAAAGCCGATTACGTGTCAGGTCTGTCCATGGAGTATAGAATTGGCCACAATCTTAGTAAATGGGGGAGCAGGATTGGGAGACATTATCAATCATTACTATTTCTAATGTTCCCATGTTTTTATAGTATCTTGATGGATGCATATGAAAGGTTAGGCCAGCATGGTAACTAAGCTTCAAAACTAGAATATAGGGGTTTGGACCATTAATCTAAGTTTTAATAGCAGCTGTTGATTAAATAGATCTGGACTGAAACACTGCTATTTTTTACTGGTGACCATTAAACTGGCTGATTTTTGTAACAAGCCTAGGGTCATTAATGTGTTTTCACAAAAGATATGTGAAATAATTTCTGAATAGTTCAACATGTGGTTGTTCAGGGGCAGTTAGCTATTTGCAATAATCTTCCAAACCTCATGAATAAGAAACAAAGTTAGGAGTGTGTTTAAATCGAAATTAGACACAAAATGCTGGAGTAACTCAGCGGGTCAGGCATAGAAACATAGAAAAATAGGTGCAGGAGTAGGCCATTCGGCCCTTCGAGCCTGCACCGCCATTCAATGTGATCATGGCTGATCATCCAACTCAGTATCCCGTACCTGGCTTCTCTCCATACCCCCTGATCCCTTTAGCCACAAGTGCCACATCTAACGCCCTCTTAAATATAGCCAATGAACTGGCCTCAACTACCTTCGGTGGCAAAGAATTCCAGAGAATTCCAGCATCTCTGGAGAGAAGGAATGCGTGACGTTTCAGATTGAGACCCTTCTTCACTCAAAACAGAGACCTAATTTTCATCTGGATGGGTGAACATCACCTCTGGTGGCTGCAAGGATAGCTATGCCCAGATAGGAACACCAGAGACCATTTTCTGGTAATTTCAATTCACTTCTTTATGGAGTTGGAATAAGTAAGGCAGATAGCAATCACTTTGATTGCAAAATCAGCCTAGGTCGCATTGATGGTTAGGCCCCTGGTAATGCAAACTACACATCAACCTGTGGACTTGCCTTTTACGTTCATGTGATATGAGCATTGCTGGTGGGCCAGCACTTATGGCCCATGACTAAATGTCCTTGAACTAAACAACATGCACATTCGAGAGTATGGATATTGGTCAACAATGGCATCTGATATCGCGTATAGCACACACCTTCCCTATATGACATTATTGGGATTTTAGAGCAATTCGTCATTTTCACAGCCACCATTATGGATATTGAGTTCAATTCTACTTATAATTAATTTACTGAATCTAATGTTCCTTTCTGGATCGACGGTGTCATTTGAACATGTTTTTGAATATTGAGTAGAAGCCTCCAATTTATTATCAACAAACAAGCTACATGCATTAGATTTTACTTTGGAGTCACGTGAGTGACTACGTGAAGAAGCCCCACCAGGCGCATGCGCGCCATTACGTCCAACGAGGGAGCAGGCATCACGGCTTTTAGCAAAATGGTCGGAGGGGACCGATGTCCGGCACACAGCAGGATATGCTGGCCCTGCTGTGTAATGCATTTTCGAAGTGAATTGCATCCTGAAAATAGCCATAAAACCTACACTAAACCCGCGATTTGCAACTTTATGCAGGTCAACCAATATTCAAACACCAAATTAGTTATTTGGGGAGGACCTGCTCAAACAAGTCAAAGACCAAGACAATAGGCCTCATGAAAACTACATCCCTTCTGCCAGGGTGCCACCTCGCAGGTCAGTTTCGACACGAAGGGGGTCAGATCCGGGGGCAGGGCCAAGCAGAGTGGGGCCAGTGGGACGGTGGTATTACCCACCTGTATACGCCAATTACAACCCCAGTATGGCAAATAAGACAAGAACTCCAAGGTCGACTATAGATGATTCATGCAGTTTAGGATAAATCTTCTGGGGAACAACCTCTGGTTGGGGGTCGGTTGCAGTTATTTTATGATGAATGGTGTTGCATAACATCTGATCTGTTTATACTGGACACTGTCTCAGGGTCTCGAATAGAGTTTATGTCAGGAATTCATCCACCTGCACAAAATATGCCTAGTCAGGTATTGGGTTTTCTGCACCAGAAACTCAACAAGTAAATGAAGAAATTGCGGGTTTTGCGGAAATTGGGTAATTAAGAGGACGACATATCATCCTCAAGAATTTGTGGCCAATATATTCCCCAGACAGAAAAAAGATGGTGGATGTCGAGTTATTCTGGATCGAACTCAGTTAAATTCCTATGTGCCGTATAGGCATTTTTTAATGGACACCTTCAATATGGCTAAACAGCTGTTGTCAGAAGGTTGTTATATGGCATCCATTGATCTGAAAGATGCATATTATTCAGTACCAATTCATCATCAGTACCGAAGATACTTGAAATTTAGTTGGGTGGGATAGCTGTGGCAATTAAAGCATTACCCAATGGGTTGACCTCAGCTCCTAAGTTGTTCACAAAATTGTTAAAACCAGTGCTGGAACTACTTCGTGCCCAGAATCACATTGTAATAGCTTATCTAGATGATATCTTAATCATAAGCAACACTCAGGAGACAGCTGAGGAGTCAGTTTCAGCAACCAAACACTTGTTGAAAGGTTAAGGTTTCTGGTCCATCCATCAAAAATATAAGTTAGAACCATCCCAAAAAATTAATTATTTGGGGGTTGTCATTGATTCAGTTGATATGTCAGTGACTTTGCCTACAGCCAAGGCTGTGGAAATCAGGGAGGTCTGTACTAGTCTCGCTGAAAAACAACACCCCTCCATCTGGGAAGTAGCCAGTGTTATTGGCAAATTAGTGGTGGCTTTCCCTGCAGTGGAGTTTGGACAATGATGATGGATTACGTGCCCTCCGCTCCCGGCCCTCATAATAGCAAAGATCATCTGGTAGTTCTAGTCTTCTGAGTCTTACTATATCACTCTCACTATAGTTTCTGTGTTTTCACACCGCTGCTTTGAAGTTTGACGCGCATGCGCCTGGCGGGGCTTCTTCACGTAACCCTCATCGTAACTCCTCATAAAATAAAGATCAAACCTCAAACTGGTGAATTCTCGGTTAATCTTACTATTCTGCTGCAAATCAGCAAGGATAAAGTGGTTGGCGCTTTAAAAGAATATCAGGTGTTTATTTTGTGTTTCCACTCTCACTATTTAAAAAACTAGCTCCTTTGCACATTGCAAATACCAACAGCAAAACCCAAAAATGTATCTGCTGCTTCCAAGATATCTTTATGACTGAGACACCAGATCATTCAGAGTTCATCGCTGCCACAGATGTTGTCAGCAGTGTGAGGTTAGATTGCAGAAGACAGTAACATGCATTTCCCAAGATTTGATGCCATTTAACACTGACAGCAGTGCGGCAACCTGTCAGCAAATGAACACGTTCTGAAAATTTGCAAAACTAAATTGTTAACTGCAGTTTTAAAAAATAAGGAAGGAAAATTGAATGAACATAGAGTCATAGTGATAGCTGTGGAAATAGGCCCTTTGTCCCAATTTGCCCACGCTGGCCAATAAGTCCCAGCTACACCACCTACCCGCTTTTGGTCCATATCTCTCCAAACCTGTCCTATCCATGTACCAGTCTAACTTAAATGTTGGGATAGTCCCTGCCTCAACCGGTGGGCCGAAGGGCCTGTTTCTGTTCTGTATCTCTAAACTAAAACTACCTCCTCTGGCAGCTTGTTCCATACACCCACCACCCTTTGAGTGAAAATAGACTGTGCGTTTACCTGATCTATTCCTCTCATGATTTTGTACATATTTTCTATATGATCATCCCTCATCTTCCTGTGCTCCGAGGAATAGAGGCTTAGCCTAAATTTGGTAGACTAGACTTTCCTTTCCAACAAATTTGATGACAAAGGGGTATCTCCTGAAGACATGAGATTCTTAACAGTATTTTTTGGAAAAATAATAAGGAAGAATGTTTCCCCTGGCTGGGAGTGTTAAACAAAGGAGTTAAGGTATTAGAATAAAAGGTCAAGAAAATTGCGTTTGTCCGCCATAAATGTTTCGTTCTTGAATACATTTCAGCCTGGCAATAGAAATTTCAACATTAGTGGAATCAAGAAGTATGTGGCACTGTGGCACAGTGGTAAAGTTGCTCCCTTACAACACTTACAGTGCCTGAGACCCCAGGTTCGATCCTGGCTATGGGTGCTTGTCTGTATGGAGTTTGTACATTCTCTCTGTGACCTGCGTGGGTTTCCTCCCACACTCTATAGATGCATGGGACGTACAGGTTTGTAGGTTAATTGGCTTGATGTAAATGTAAAAATTGGCCCTAGTGTAGGATAGTGTGTGGGGATTGCTGGTCGGTGAGGACTGGGTGGGCCGAATGGCATGTTACCGCGCAATATCTCTAAACTAAACTAATCAAAACTACAGGACTAATATTGGACAATGCAGATTAAATAAAGGATTTACCCTGGTCTCATTAATTGGCACAGTAGCCACAAATTGCTGGTTGTCTATTCCTCTTTCTATATCTTATTATTTGTATCTTTCTAATAGAATATTTCAGGTCAATATAGCAGATTGTTGTCAAGTGCCCACTGTACTTCCATAGATTCAGGAGAACACCCAGCTTCACTGCAACACAGCATTTTCCTTGCAGGGACCAGGAATGTCAACTGAATGTCCAGAAAAATTAGAGTTTGCTTGATGTTGTTGGCCATGTCAGTGGCAACTGGAATAAGACAAACCACATGAAACTCACTTTATTATAGATTATTTATAACCGCCTAAAAAAAAGTAAGTTTAACAAGACTTTATTGATTCATTTTGAGTTTGATAAAAATCTGTGTCCTAGTCTTACTAGAAACGAGGATACCGAGTTGGATTCCTTGGTCTGAGCTCTGTGGCAAAATCACACCTCAAGTAAAACCATGCGCTGTTTAACACTTTTGGAACTACTTGTTCAAAATCTTTGGAGGAACACCAAGGAATTTCTGCTGAAAAAAGAATTCTTATTCTCTGGAATATGTTGGGCATCTGCCCCTCCTACCAGTAGTATTTTCATGGGATCATTATTTCAAGCAAACAGTTCATGTCACTGCTTTGCAGCAATTTTCTCACCATCATCAATCAATATTTTCTCACATTGATTTTTGCCTTTGATGTCAGGTCTATTATTTTGGGTGGATTAGTCAGGTTTATCCCATGTCATTTTACCTCGAGTAACCAATTGTTCAATCTCTCCAGAATTTCACTGACCTTTCACCATCTTAATAATTGTTAACCATGGCTTGAAGTTTTTCAAACTTCTGTTAATAAATGATGCATACATCTAATGCACATGATTTACTTTATCTAGAATCGAACAACCTAATACTCTAAAAGCACAGTGCTAGAAAAAAAATGTGATAATAGTCAGTTAAAGAAAACAAAAGAGGATTTACATTTTTAATTAAGCGACAATAAGCCAATCCTTGGCTACTTGTTCCACAAATGTCAGGTTAATTTGTTGCATTAACTGTAAAATCTATCTTGCTCCACTGCAAAATTTCCTCATGGTATGTCTACTTTGAAGAAGTTCTCCTCCTCTCCCCGACGAGAGTTCTGCAACATCCTCTCTCGCTGCTGCCTCTCTGTGATTCCTCCTGCTCTCCGACTCTACGACCACGTTTTAACCCAGACTCACTACCACAGCCACGTGTGTTTTCTCGGTGCTAGCCTGCGCCTCCATCTTATACTTCGTGGATTCCAGCCCCGGTTCCAGATATCCCAGTTCAGACCCAACCGAACTGGGACCGAAAGCCGATCTGCCGCTTTTTGCAAAAGAAAGTTCTCCTTGCATTCCCTGCGTTCTACACTGGATGCGATGTGCCGGCACCAGCAGGCCCTCGTTCTGACTCTCCCGCAGCTCCAGGCCTCACTCACCCAGACCTGCAATGGACCCCAACTGTACTTCATTCGACACTTGATCCACACCCTCAAAAAACGCTTCCTCGCCCATCTGGACTCCACCAAGGGTCACAAGCTTGCCCGCCTCCAGACTGGTCCCTCTACCGACACTCTTCGACTCGACCGCCCGCAGGCCCGGGCTTCACCACTGGACTGCGTCGCCTGCCCGAACACCACAAAGCCGAGATTGCCACCACAAGGAGCAGCTCCAGCATCCACCGCATGCACCAACCTTTACTGTGTCCCCTGGACCACTGATGCTGCTGCCGCCGACCCGTATCTCTACTCCAGCCCCCCACGGGCCTCCACTAGTGACTCCACTGACCCTCGCCTCTACTCCACCCACCAACGGGCCGGAGATTTTGCCTCACCTGAGTTCCAGGCCCACAGTCTTCATGATGCAGACTCCCGCACCACGTGGTCTGATTGTGCTGGGTCCTACTGCTGCCCACCCCCCCTCCCACCCAACAGGGAACCTTAGTAGTGATGGGTCTTCCCCTTCCCCCTCTTTTAATCAGATTACCCCGACCACACCCAACTCATACAATAGTCCTCATGCTCCCCTTCTCTCTGAACACCCACCTTCCCCCCACCAGATCTTGCCTCGGCTTAGTCCACTCTCCGGTCCTCCTCTGACTCAACCCCAACCCTTGTCAGTTGTTCACCATCCCACCTGGTCTCCCCCTTTCTCATATGGAATGGTCTGTCCTCAACAGAGACCTCACCTTTGTTCCCCTCTTCCCCACCTCACCATTCTCTCCCGACCTATGTCCAAGATACCTGACATGCCCTTCATCTCTTTAATGACTTCCACTTTCTGAGCCCCCACTCCCTCATCTTTACTATGGACGTTCAGTCACCTCCACCCCCCACCTGGAAGGCCTTAAAGCACTCTGTTTCTTCCTTGACGCAGAGTGTTTCATCTACTAACACTCTGCTTCACCTTGCGGAGCTGGCCCTCACTCTCTACAACTTCTCATTTGTCTCCTCCAACTTTCTCCCAGCTATGCCTACCTCTTTGTAGGGTATGTTGAACAATGCCTGTTCTAGGCATACACTGGCCCTATCCCCAAACTCTATCTCCGTAACATTGATGGTGCTAACTCCTGCACCCATGGAGAACTCATGGACTTCATCAACTTCACCACCAATTTTCATCTATATAACCATATAACAATTACAGCACGGAAACAGGCCCTCTCGGCCCTTCCAGTCCATGCCGACCATTATTTTCCCCTAGTCCCATCTACCTGCACTCAGACCATACCCCTCCATTCCCTTCCCGTCCATATACCTATCCACTTTACTTTTAAATGTTAAAATCGATCCTGCCTCCACCACTTCTGCTGGAAGCTCATTCCACACAGCCACCATTCTCTGAGTAAAGAAGTTCCCCCTCATGTTACCCCTAAACTTCTGTCCCTTAATTCTCATGTCATGCCCTCTTGTTTGAATCTTCCCTACCCTCAATGGGAAAAGCTTATCCACGTCAACTCTGTCTATCCCTTTCATCATTTCAAAGTCCTCAATCAAGTCCCCCCTTAACCTTTTGCGCTCCAAAGAATAAAGACCTAACTTGTTCATCCAGCACTCAAATTTACTTGGATCATCTCTGACACGTCAGTCCTCTTTCTTGATCTCACAGACTCCATCACAGGAAATGGACTGTTGACTGATTACAAACCCACTGGCTCCCACAACTATCTCGACTATACTTCTTCCCACCCTGCTTCCAGAGACTCTATCCCCTACCCCCAATTCCTCCGTCTATGCTGCATCTGTGCCAAATATGAGGTGTTCCGTACCAGAACATCCAAGATGTCCTCATTCTTTTGGGCACAGGGGTTCGCCTCTCCCATCATAGATGAGGCCCTCACTCATGTCTCGTCAGTACCCCTCAGCTCCGCCCATGCTCCCCCTGCAGCTGGTCCAACAGAGTCATAGTCCCCTAGTGTTTACCTTCCACCATGTCTGCCATCGCATATAACACATAATCCTCAGAAATGTCCGCCACCTCCAACGGGATCCCACCACTAGCTACATTTTCCCATCTCCACCCCTTTCCATCTTCCACAGAGGCCATTCCCTCCTCAACTCCCTGGTTAACTCATCCTTCCCCACCTTTCCCACCCGCTCCCCAGGTACCTTCCCCTGCAATCGCAGAAGATGCAACACCTGTCACTGTACCTCCTCCCTCAACTCTGTCCAGTGACCCCAACAGTCCTTTCAGGTTAGGCAGAGGTTCACTTCCACCTCCTCCAACTTCATCAACTGTATCTGTTGTTCAAGAAGTGGACTTTTATACATCGGCGAGAACAAACGCAGACTGGGCGATCGTTTCGCGAAACACCTTCGTTCAGCCCGCCTGAAGCAACCTGATCTCCTGGTTGCTGGACACCTTAAATTCTCCTTTCCCATTCCTACACAGCCCTTTCTGTCCTCGGTGTCCTCCATTGTCAGAGTGAGGCTAAACGCAAATTGGCGGAACAGTATCTCATATTTCGCTTCAGCAGCTTACAGCCCAGTGGCATGAATATTGATTTCTCTCACTTCAGGTAACCTCGGCATTCCCTCTCACTGTATCTCTCCCCCTCCCAAGTCACACTAGCTTCTTATTTTCGCCCCACAAACAGCTTCCAATGGCCTGTTTCCTTTATCATCGTTACATTTTTGCATATCTTTCATTCATTGTTCTTCATCTTTCTACATCACTGTCTATCTCTCTCATTTCCCTTTTCCCTAACCAGGCTGAAGAAGGGTCTCAACGTGAAACATCACCCATTCCTTCTCTCCAGAGATGCTGCCTGTCCTGCTCAGTTCCTCCAGCTTTTTGTGTCTATCTTCAGTTCAAACCAGCATCTGCAGTTCCTTCTTACACAAACCTATCTTTATGTCCAACTGTGACTTTTTCAAAGTCGGGCAGTGGCTTATTTAAGCTCTTAAACAAATATATTTGAAGCCTAATTCTGCTCATCGCATCTTCACCATGCTGAAATTCCACATTGATTTCTCCAGAGAGAAGCAATACATTTTCTCTATGCTTTATGAGGCTCAGAACGCCACTAAAAATCTGTTCTTAATAATGTCATAGTCAATTAACAGCATCTGCAAATTGGCAAATAAGATATTACATACCGCACAGCATGTGGTACCGTCATTTACATGTAGATAATTCTCACTAATCAGCTGTGACATTTGAATACTATAATAGTGCAGCTATGACATAAAAATCATAACCACAGTTCATAATCATAACCATACCGAAACATTATTCAAGTTGAAGATGAGATGCTTATTGAAGACCACCTTAACTTAGAAAGCTCTCTAATGTGTGATTGCCTCAAAGATTATAAATAAGAGGATGTAGGGATGTACGTAATTCTGAGGCACTATAAGGCACCAGTAAGGCCACATTTGGAATATTGTGAGCAATTTTGGGCACCATATCTGAGAAAGGATGTGCTGGCTCTGGAATTAGTAGGTTAATCTATAAGGGTTACACAAAAAGCTGGAGAAACTCAGCGGGTACAGCAGCATCTAAGGAGCGAAGGAGATAGGGGACGTTTTGGGTCGAGACCCTTCTTCAGACTGATCCCTGACCAGTCTGAAGTTTCTCCAGCTTTTTGTGTAACCCTCGATTCTCCAGCAACTGCAGTTCCTTCTTTAACAGGTTAATCTATAATGAGTGTTTATCGGCACTGGGCCTACACTTGGGATTGAGAAGAATGAGCAGGGAATCTCATTGAAACATACAGAATAGTAAAAGGCTTGGATAGAGTGGATATGGAGAGGATAGGGAGAGTCCAGGACGAGAGGTCATAGCCTCAGAATTAAAGGACGCTCTTTTAGGAAGGAGATGAGGAAAAATGTGTTTAGTCAGAGGATGGTGAATCTGTGGAATCTTTTGCCACAGAAGGCTGTGGAGGCCAAGTCAGTGGATACTTTTAAGGCAGAGATAGATTCTTGATTAGTACAGGGTTATGGGGAGAAGGTAGGAGAATGGGGGTTAGGAGGGATAGATAGATCAACCATGAATGAATGGTGGTGTGGACTTGATGGGCCAAATGGCCTAATTCTACTCCTATCACTTAAGATCTTATAATATTTACGCACAATTACAGTAAGTTTTGTTCACAATCTGAAAGAACAGGAGTGTAGATACAATGTCATGTGTGACTTAATCTACCCAATGTACTATTTAATTCCTCCCCCTAATCCCAAATTCATATCAGCTTGCTGAATGTAGCTCACTAGGGACTGGTGGTCCACGATTGAAAAGGTCGGGACCTTGTGTTTCCGCTGAGGACCAATTGAAACGATAATGCCAGCCGGAGAAAGGAAGTCCACCTTTGACTGAAGAGCATGTACATCAAGACAAAACTCTAATTTTAAAATAATATCCTTGTTGGCCAAAATGAGCATTTTCCATCAGATTTGCTATCTGAGTGATGAGTATAATTCCTGACAGTGAGCCGCTGAGGCCTAAATTCTATTTTCACCCAAAGTCTATGAACTAATTTCCTTTAGTTCTGGGAGGAGATGATAGGAACTATTTCCTGACTGTTCATGTGACAAGGTCCACCTTGCCCACTAATCATCACCCTGGAACACACCCCTCTCCCGATACAGCCACCAACATTTATTTTCAATTATACAAATATCAGACAAGTATTTGTATGTGAAAAAAAAGATATTGGGAGAAATGGGTTATTTAATATATTTATCATATTACAAGGCAATTTCAAGCACTATGATCATGCATCAGATTCCTGGCTGTTTGCATTTACTGATGCACAATCAGGAAAAGCCTATATTACATTTGTCCCTCACATGATTAGCACTGGTGAGCTACAGGACTTCCTGCTTGGTCTTTCCCTTATATGGATTCTCGGTATCAAGTTTCTTCTTTATGCCAGCTGTATTTTGCCTCATTGTCTCAAAGATCAAATAACATAGAGCACACAATAGTACAGCACAGCACTAGGATTTATACCCCACTGAGATAGATCACTTTAACCCCTGGGGTTGTATGCATCCTAAAGGGCCTGTCCCACCAGCATGCAACTCCATGGATGAGCGCGACCTAACGTGGTCGCTTGAGCCGTCCGGCGTTGCGGGACCGGTCCCACTTCAATCGCTGGACCCGTGCGGAATTGTGCGGAGTTCGTCCCGACATCGCGCGGGATTCCGAAAAACTGACCGTGTTCAAAAATTCCGCGCGGCAACGGCTTGTTGGCTCGCTGTCGCCTCGACGCATTACGCACTGCCTCGACATCGTGCCTCCGTGAACTATCTGTAGGTGTCTCCGTGACCCTCTCTGTGTGTGGCTCCGTGCCCCTCTCTGTGTGTGCCTCTGTGCCCCTCTCTGTGTGTCCCTCTCTGTCCTGGCGAACTTACCTTTAAGACTTCGCTCCAAGTTCGCCTCACTTTGCGCCACGTTGCGCCACTCACCCGACCTCCGCGCGGCCCTCGCTGCCGGTTTGGTTGCGCTTGCCGCATGCAGGCGCATGCTGGTGGGACGGGCCCTGTACGGGGATCACCCGACCTCCGTGCGGCCCCCGCTGCCGGTTTGGTCGCGCTCACCGCATGGAATCGCATGCTGGTGGGACAGGCCCTTAATGCTCTTTAACAACCTTAGTACCACTTCTTTCTTGATCTCAAACTGTCCTAGCATATTAGTATTACCCACACTAGCTTCCATTTCCTTGTCCTTGGTGAAAACAGCTGCAAAGTACTTGTTTCACTTTTGTTATGTTCTTCTTTCACATATAAAAAGCCTTGGGATTTCCTTTAATCTGACTTGCTTGTGACATTTCAGGGTCCGCTTTGGCCCTTCTAATTGTCCGCTTAAGTTCTTTCTTGTTTGCTTCATATTCGTCAAAGTCCTCAATTGATTCATCTTCCTAAAACTTGCTTGCATTTATAAAATGCTTTCTTTTTTATAAAACTTACAATCTCCAAACAAGGGTCTCGACCCGAAACGTCACCCATTCCTTCTCTCCACAGATACTGATTTACTCCAGCATTTTGTGTCTATTTACAATCTCTTTGCTCATCCAAGGTTCCCTTACCTTGCCATCTTATCCTTTATTGAATGAAATTAATTATTAGTGTGTACAAGTTTTAAACTGTAGCTTTTTTTCTCTTTTCCCTGAAATTCTGCTGCTGCATTTATCTTCTGATCAGGAAATCTAGTTTGTTCATTTTCGTTTCAATTAACAGAGAGACATGACAGTGTTTCACTAATCAAGGCATGGTTCTTTAAAGTGGACAGAATTGGCCTGTTGTCCGACCTCAGATTTTATACCCCAAGTACTAGAGACTACACACGTTGTCAAATAACAATTCAATTAAGCAGACGAGTCTTCCATCATAGTGGACGTTACTTTGATTAAAATGCCTGCTGTTATCATGGATATCATCTATCAATTTTTAGAGCCATACTTCAGAATTATAATGGCACAAATAAAAATAAAAATATGTATTTGATCAACAAAAGAACAATCAATTAAATGGTTGGAAAATGACCCATCACACAGGAAACAGGGATAAACCATGATACATTTGTAAGGTTGTGGATTCTCCACTTTGTGGAATTGTTGCTAACTAATCCACTTGTCCAAAATCTTGATGCTACAGTTTTTTAACTAAAATGATCCTTGACATTTTATTTCCTGTCATGTTCTGGGCATATGTGACATATGAGAATAGAGTGAGCTACTCCTGAATCTCTATTCCTTTTGGTTCCTAGTTGAAACTGCTTGCTGGTCATGTATTCATTTTAACCCAGAACAAGTCGACAATTGAATCTCCAAGGTTATGAAGTTGGCCTTTGTCAGTCGCACTGATTGAATGATAATGAAAGAACAACCCATTTTAATACTTGTACAATTTCCTTGTTCATTGACTTCTGATGCATTGTTACTAATTCTGTAGAACTATTGATGATCAATTTATTCTCTCAATTTATTAATATCTAATGTCTTCCATAAACTTTGTTTTAATTACAAAGTTAGCCTGAAAAGTTCTTCATTTCCGTCTTTGCTGCCAAATAAGAATTCCCCTGTTTGTGACTAAATGTGCAAACTTCATTGGATGTTGTTGCAATCTCCATCTTGTCTACAACACACCACATTCAAAACTCCAATCTAGTGAATAAAGCATTTAGTTAGTGTATGCAATGGGACTGTGAGGTTTCCTTGAGAGAAAGCAAATAAATGAATGGCTTTTTATTTATTTAATATATGGTTAAGTAATGATCTTGACTTCAAAGCAAACAAAATGCACTCAGAGCCAAGATTAATTGGCAGTTATTCGCGATTATAATTTTATATTTCCTCTTTGACAAATACATTGTATTGCTCCATGGTAGAAGTCACCTCTGTTTACAATGCACTCAATTACAATTCGTAAAAAATAATTTGTTTTATGATAAATTGTGTTCTCTGCATAAAGTGGATAATCCCAGGAGCTATTGCACAAATTGGCGCTGCCACTCCACAAAATGGTAGGAGATAATATTTATAATTTTGGGAGATACATTCAAACTGAAAATGAGATATCGAACAAAAAGGCTAAAGTGTGGGTACATTTATGAATGTTTAATTATTTGCATTTCTGTGTTTTTTCTGTTATTCACAAAGGTTCATTATAAAAAAAGATGATATTTTAATGCTAATTTAAAAGCTATCGAAACTACATTTCAAATGTATGGATAAGTAACAATGATAAAATGATTACATGATATAATGATTAATAATGTACATGCAACCCATATATGTATAGTCAATCGTTCTATAAAAGATGTATACAATTGTTTTATAAAAGTAGAAGTGTCTGCTGTAATGGTTCATTGCATTAATTAATTGGGCTTATGGGGAAACTGGATAGTTTGCTTACAAAAATTTGAACTAGCTTGCTAATGTACATCAAGTATCCAAAACTAATTTATTTGATAGGGGTAAAGAATAGTTTTAAATAGTATCCTCATTCATAGATTCAACCCTGAGAGATTTTGAAATAGAAAACTTAAATGATATGTTTTTCAACATTAGTGCTGTTTTTAATTTTGTGATTGTGATTAGGGTAGCATGGTGGCGCAGCGGTAGAGTTGCTGCCTTACAGTGCCAAGGACCCTGGTTTGAACCTGACTACAGGTGATGTTTGTACGGTGTTTGTAAATTCTCCCCTTGACCATGTGGGTTTACTTAGGAAGCTCCTTTTTCCGCCCACATTCCAAATATGTACAGGTTTGTAGGTTAATTGGCTCTGGTAAGCATTGTAAATTGTCCCTAGTGTGCAGGATAGTGCTAGTGTATGTGGACCGCTGGTCAGCGCGGACTTGGTGGACTGAAGGGCTTGTTTCCGCGCTTTATCTCTAATCTAAGCTAAACTGAACTAAAATTCAATCCTCTTTCTCATGTTCTGTTTCCTGTGCTTTATGCTTGAAATATTGCTTATCAAAATACTCAAAAGATGCTTGAGCCTCTGTGAAAGAGAAATGGATAGAAACGTAAACATCTTGGACTTGTTTGAAATGAAGAGCAATGAGATAGCCATCAGGCCAAGGGAACATTGCAAGTAAGCAGCATCTATTTTGTGGTTAAACTGACATCTTGCCAGGCATGCCCCCAAGCATTTCTCGAAACTCATTCAATGGATCGCAATTGAATAAAACAATAATAGATGGTTCTAAATTGTATATTAATATATAGAGAGACAAATTGCCCTGAGGTTTGTGTGTGATTGGAAATCTAGCATTCCTAGCTTGGCAGACATGTTACAGTAATGACTGAGATCAGGGCTTGACATGCTTTCCCCCAATATTCTGGATAGTGATAAGTGTAATGTCACTCGGACAATGTTCTAGGACCTGTGCATTTATATGATCAGATCATCCAATGAATCTGGAGACAAAGAGAAATAAAACATTGGGGATAGAAATTTTATGGGATTATTTTTAATAAGAAAAGATATCCTACAGTAAGATAGTGATGGAAAGATGTGGCAGAAGCATCTAACATAGTTATCAGCATGAATTGACTTGGCCATCATTGTCTTAAATGGATGTTTTTGTAAGATCTAATATCCAAATTGTTAGATTTTGTGTTTGAGCAAACTAAAAATAAATGATGGTAAAGAATTGAATGCAAAAACCTGGATAAATCTTTTATTTTGAACATCATTAACACCAAATCAAAGGGGCGAGGTACCAATTCAAATATTAATCCAGTTTAAACACGATTTTTTGTAACTCACAATCCAGATCTGATTTAATCCTTGACAATATATGATTGCACACAATATTCCAGCTGTGGTCCCACACCTTGCACCGTGATGTCACAACTCCAGTACCCAGTTCTCTGATGATGAAGACAAGTCAAATGCTTTCTTCCAGACGCTGACAACTTGTGTCTGCCATTCCAGTCAACTGTCTACCTGTGTCCCTTGTCTTTCAGTTCCAGACCTCAGCCATCAACTGTAAAAGTCCTGCTCTGGTTTACCTTAAAGTGCAACACCTGACTCTTAGCCAAGTTAAAATACATGTGCCATTCTTTGGCCCACTAGATCTAGACTGTGATGTAATCTTTGATAACCTTCTACACTGTCCACTGTGCCACCAATTTTGGTGTCACCTACAAATTTACTAATCACGTTGATGAAATTGTCATCCCAATTGTTAATATAGATGATAAACAACAGAGGACCTCTTTATGACACACCAATGGTCACAAACCTCTAATCTGAAAAACAACCCTCCACTACCGCTCTCTATCTCCTTCCACCAAACCAAATTTGTATCCGGTTGGCTAACTCCCATTGGATCCCATGGGACCTAATTTTCTCGACCAACCTCCTTGTCAACAGCTTTGACAATGTTAACATATGCGATGTTCACTGACTAACCCTTGTCATTCCTCTTGGTCACTTTAAATAAAATCTTGCGGAGGCCACGCACCAACCTACAGTCCTATTCATGGCCACAGACGTACATTCCTGTGCCCCTGACTATTACTTCCCTAGAGTTTGCTCTACACTTCATTACAGCAGAGCCACTTGTGGAGTCACTGACCTGGCTACTGTTGCTATTTTCTCAAGGAATCACCATCAAAATAAACTAGGGGATCTCACCAAGTACATTGATAGCATCTGGTTGTAATGATATTAAGCAAATAATTTTAGCCCCATTAGACTTCAGTTTAATTTCCAGTTCTAATTGCATCCTAATGTTACATTGTGCTCCAAAACTATTCTCACAAACTATATCATTATATTTTCTGAAGATAGACTCAAAATGCTGGAGTAACTCAGCGGGACAGGCAGCATCTTTGGAGAGATGAAATGGGTGACGTTCTGGGTTGAGACCTTTCTTCAGACTCACAGAGGGGAGCAGCCTGAGAGGATTTTCTATCTTATTTTGTTTAATTTCACATTCCTGAAATTCTTACATTTAGTTTATTTTCAGCAATGGGTGAAAATCAGATGTTTGCAAATGTGATGTTAATTTGGACTCCATTAAGAGTTTTTACCATCCAAATTCCTCAGTTGTATTGGTATTGGTATTGATTTATCATTGCCTTGTGTACCAAGATGGAGTCAAACACTTTGTTTGCTTGCTATCCAGTCAAATCATGTCATATATGGTGACAATCTCGCCATACACAAGTACAACAGGAATGGGGAGACGAGGGCATGCTAGGGTAATAAATAGTCCCTGGTTATGTTGGTTACTTTTCCGAGGTAGAGTAGATGGAGTCGATGGTGGGAGAGGCTGGATTGTGTGATTGTGAGGCTGGGTTACATCTATTACCTTTCACAATATCGTGCAGTCTTGGGCAGGGTTGTTCCCAAATACAATAGTAGGCTTTCTATGGAGCATCTGTAAACATTGGTGAGAATTATTGGAGGCATGCCAAACTTTCTTCTTCTTCCAAGGAAGTAGTGGCATTGGTGTGCTTTATTCGCTGTAGATTCAGTGTGGTTGATCCAGGACACATTGTTGATGGTATTTACACCAAGAAACCTGAAGCTCTCAATCATCTCCACTTTAGCACCACTGTTGCTAACTTGGCAGAATACACAACCTCCTTTCCTGAAGTCAATTACAAGCTCCATTATTTTGCTGACACTAAAGGAGAGCTTGTTGTCTTGACACCATGTTACTACATTATTATCTCTGTCCTGTGCTCCATCTCATTATTATTTGGTGTGGTGTCATCTGCAAACTTGTAAACAGAGTTGCAGCATATTTCATGCCAAGTATTGTAAATGCTTTTTCATGCCAAATATTGTAAATACATTTTCATGCCAAGTATTGTAAAACTTGGCAAGCCTTTTTAAAATGTCTCATCTTGGTTGAGACATTTCCACATGCAATACTGAGCAAGTTACTCAGGGGCATTATCCAACCATGTGAAATGATTCCTCTTTCTCCTGGGTGCATCACAGATGTGACAAGGTAATCTCCCTAACCGCATATCGTGGTATCACCAGTGACATTTGGGCTCTAATTCAGTGCAGGAATATTGCACAGCATTGTCAGTCACTGATGAAATTCTACTGTGAAAACATTAGTACAGATTTGTATTCACATCAGTCTGGTGAAGGAGCATGAAAACTGTGCAACCACTTAGATGCACTTACATTTAGAATGACCTGGTGGTGTTGTGTATTCAAGTATCAATGTAATGTGAAACCAAGGAGCAGAGGATGGCTCATTCTCTTGTTACCTCTTACGTGGTGTACACTTGGCCCCCAGTGGGAAACAGATCCCAATACAGGTAGGAAAGGAATGCCAAAAGATAGTGAAAAATGTAATGTACCTTTGGCGAAGTCTGTGAGAATGTTATTTATTATAACTATTAAACAAGAGGGAGAACAGAAATACAAGCGTGGGGATGGAGACAGAGACTATAGTGGGATTTAAGAGTCGTGTAGATAGGCACATGGAAGTGCAGAGAATAGAGGGATATGGATCATATAAAGCAGATGATATCAATTTAATTACATTCATGTTCAGCACAAAGATTGTTGACCGAAGGGCCCTTTCGTGTATTAGTGTTTCTAGTATGCATAGTGTTACTATGCAAGTGTTTATACTGTTTTTAAACTTTGAATTTAAACTCTTTGCATTAACTTCACACACTGGACTGGACGTTGAGGTAACAACATATCAAGGCCTAAAAAAATGTTCTTGGAGAATTAACTTGCTGTTCCCATCATCTGACTTTCACTGCAATCTCGAAGTGAGGATGTCATGTTTTCAGCATCAATTTTTGAAAACCATGAAAATGCCACCAATCTCAGATCTGCCGCTGAGAATGTGGGGAATCATCAATCTACCCGCCTCCTCCATTGCCAAAAAATCAAATCCAATCTCAAAGCAATTGTGGATATAAATGCCAGGTCATTCACCACGTCAGGAAGCATTGCCCATGTCGGAAGGCTGGTTTCTCCCCCTCCCCCCCCCCCCCCCCCCACCAGCTCAATCGATCACTCCCTGTACACCCATGACTGCGCAACTAATTACACCAACTTTTTATCTTTAAGCTCGCTAATAATACCATTGTTGACAGCCAGATCAATAACAGTGAAGTGGCAAAGTAGAAAGAGGTGGAGAATTTTGTGTCATGGTGTCAGGACAATGACATAGCCCTTAACATCCGCAAGAGAAGCAAAGTTGGTTGTTGACCTCATGAAGCGATTGGGTGAACACAAAGCTTTCTCCGTCAATGATGCTGCCATTGAGGTAGTCGACAACTTTAGGTTACTGGCCAGTCAATATACCGTTGACCTAAACTGGCCTCTTCACACTGATTTGGAGAGCATGAAAGCACATCAATATATTTACTTTGTTAGTCGTCTGAGAAGATTTAGACTACTGAACTTCTACCGTTGCGCAATAGACAGTATTCCTTCAGGATGCATCTCACCTAGTATAGCAACTGTTCTAATCTTGTCCGACTGAGCATGCAGAGAGTGATGAACACAGCCCAATCCACCACTGGCTCATTGCTTCCTTCAGTCAAGTCCTTCTTCATGGTGCCTTGCATTAGGAAGGCTGGATGCATCGTCAAGGATGCCTGACTCCCTTGTCAATACCTTTACTCTCTTCTATCTTCTGGGAGAAGATACTGGAGCTTGAAAGCTCAGATGTCCATATTAAAGAAAAATTTCTGCACCATTACTTTCCCATTCCTTAACCAATCAGCTCTTTTATATCCAATTCCCAGAGGTGCTGCCATGTACCCTTACTCTTAATTTTCCCTCTTTTAGGTAATCCATTATTTAACTTAATCTTTATCTTGCACTCTTCAGATTGCACTATCTTGCATGATTCTGCTGTTTTTCAATCATTAGTAACTTGTTCAATTTTTGCCTGATAGGTCATTAGACCTTAAACTTTAGTAGGGCGGCACTGTGGCGTAGTGGTAGAACTACTGCCGTACAGCATTCGATACTGACTATGGGTGCTTGTCTGTACAGAGTTTATACATTTTCCCTGTGACCTGTGTGGGTTTTCTCTGAGATCTTCTGTTTCCTATCACACTCCAAAGACGTGCAGGTTCGTAGCTTAATTGGCTTGGTATAAAAATGTAAAATTGTTGCTGATATGTGTAGTAGGTATGAGTGTTAATGTATGAGGGGTCGCTGGTCAGTGGAGATCGCTGGACGGTGGAGACTCGGTGGGCTGAAGGGCCTGTTTCTGTACTGTATCTCTAAACTAAACTAAACTAAACTTTAGAGACACAGCATGCATCTGAGTCCTTGGTCGCCAGTGATCACACCATACATTAGTACATCCTACACACTAAGGACAATTTACAATTTAATAGAAGCCAATTAACCGATAAACCTATACGTCTTTGGAGTGTGGGAGGAAACTGAAGAAAACCCATGCAGTCGCACGGAGAACATACTGTACAATCTCTGGATCTCTGGCGTTGTAAGGCAGCTGCTGTATCACTCTGCCACTGTGCCACCCAAGTATAATTCTTCAGATCTAAGATCATTTCTGCAAAGCTGTTTTGGAGCTGTAGTATAAATATTCAATAATGCACTTCTGCAGTTGCAAGCTCTCACAGATATTCCCTACTGTTAACATTTAGTTATGGTTTGTAAAGCTATTATTAAAGTGGTAAAGGGGAATAAAGCCTTCTAGGTAATTCCATTAATTTGCATAATCCTGGGGTTTCTTGCAAGACTCCTAAACTTCACAATATTAATTAGGCTTTCACAAATGATGAACTTGATAAGAAAACATGGTGCGTGGATAAAATGCTGACTATATTCAGAAAATAATTAGGACGCCAACAACATGATAGGTATGATGTGCTGTTGACAAGATGTGACTGCCTTCTGTCCAAGTACTCACCAGCCAGGAACAAACAGAGGTGCATCAACTATTTTCTGAGTGCAAGTTAAATTTTAGCATCAAAAAGTACTAATAAGATTACCAGTTCTTTGACAATCAAGTTTAAACAGATTCCAGAAATTCCGAAATTTTCTACTTTTGTTTAGTTTAGTTTTATTTAGTTTAATTTAGTTCAGGTGTCAGATGTTATGGGGAGAAGGCAGCAGAATGGGGTTAGGAGGGAGAGATAGATCAGTCATGATTGAATGGCGGAGTAGACTTGATGGGGTGAATGGCCTAATTCTACTCCTATCATTTATTAACTTATGACATAAGTTTAGTTTAGAGATGCAGCACGGAAACAGGCCCTTTGATCCACCGGTTCTGCTCTGACCCATGATCCCCATACACTAACACTATCCTACACACTGTGGACAATTTACAATTTTTACCAAAGCCAAATTAACCTACAAACTTGTACGTCTTTCGGATGAAACCGAGGAAACCGAAGTACCCAAAGGAAACCCATGTGGTCACAGGGAGAAACATGCAAACTTCGTAAAGATAGCACCCGTACCCAGGATCAGACCCGGGTCTCTGGTGCTGGAAGGTAGCAACTCGAGCACTGCACCACCGTGCTGCTTCTTTTAAGCTCTGTCCCACAATACGAGTTCATTCCAAGAGCTCTCCCAAGTTTAAAAAAAATCAAACTCATGGTAAGCACGGAGTAATGAATGGAGCGGGTACGTCGGAGCTCGGGGACGTCTCTTAGCGCTAACAGCAGGTTCTCGGGAAGACTCGCTAATGGCAGGTAAGGAGGGGAAGACTCGTGAAGATTTTTCAACATGATGAAAAATGTCCACGAGAGTCCCGAGTACCGACGAGTGGCCATTACCGTAAATCTCCGAGTTCGAATCAGGGCAAACTCGGGAGAACTCTTGGAATTAACTCGTACCGTGGGACAGGGCTTTTTGTGTTTTGAACTAGGATGGAATAGCTTTAACCTAGCATGTATGGATTTCAGTTCTGCACAAAAACACATTTTCTAAGGTTATATTTCAGTGAATTGTCAATTTGACGTGCACTGACTTGTTAAAAAATACCTCGGAAAGTTCAGACTTTTTTCTAGAGAATGGACAGGTTATTATTATTCATGCCACTACAATTTTGCCTGAAAAAAATGCAAACACACTCTGACTTTCAGCTGGAGCTACATCTTATTGTTAGAAATGTCTACTATTCTAATGCATAAATTCAAACAGCTTAATTTCTTTCTGCAGCAATGCCATCAGTTTAACTATAACTCACCAATGGAAAATGACCCTGTGAAGTAATTCAGAAATAGATCCTTGGCTGCAGAGAATTTTGTGACAGTTTTCAGGCATTTGCTTGGAGGATTTCCACCTAAATGAACGTGAAATGATAACTAGTTGTGTCAGCACAAACTGTCCTTATGTTGGTAGCTGCTACTCTGTTATACTTTCTGATGCTGAATACACTGCAGACCCTACATCCTGAAACTGATGCCACAAACTGACATCAAGGTGGCAGAGCATCTAATTTTCTACCTCTGAATTGATGAGCTGTTGATGCAATGTTTTGCTTTAGTAGCTCTGGGAACACACGTAAACAAGGGCCAATGATCAGGATTTGTGTTTGTTGTCATGCCGTTGTCCCTTCTTGGATGCTCCTAGGCAGGAACGGGCTACTGATCGTGGATGATCAGCCATGATCACATTGAATGGCGGTGCCGGTTGGAAGTGCCGAATGGCCTACTCCTGCACCTATTGCCTATTGACTGTACTTACTCTGTGAAAATGTGCAAATGTTTATTGTTTCATTCCTATACTTTCTTTATTGCCTTCCACGTTTATATTTTCCATAAAAAGTTCATTGTATTTCGGCAGTTCAGTTGATGGCTCCCAAAAGCTGGTTTGAAATGTTATTGCATGATTAACCCTTTCAATTCCCTGCAAGTGACACGTTAACTTCATGCTAAGTTCCGTGTTACATGATTATTGCCTGCAGTCTGCACACCACTAGCTGCACACATCAGCAGGAGTTGTGATCTATGTTGACCAATGTTGCATGAAAACAGCCTTCACATTTAAATGGGATGGTGCACTTTGGTTGTGAGAATTTTTAATCTGTGTTGTGTTATATTATACACTCTTTGAGCTTGTATAAACATCCAAAATAGTATCATTTTAATACTGTGTTCAGCTGTGCAACATTAAGCTTGAATGGGAAGTTGAAATGTGGCAGCACTTCTTTGCATCACTGTTGCATACCCATCCTCATCATTCTTTCATCATTTTGCATGTTGGCAGCAGTTATTTGCAAATCCTTTCATCATGATATTTTCTCAAAACTGAACACTTGAAGCTTGCGGTAGGTGAAGGGTAGCACGGTGGCGCAACGGTGGAGTTGCTGCCTTACAGTGCCAGAGATCATAATAATGGGTTTTTGTCTTTACGGAGTTTGTATGTTGTCCCCGTGATCTGTGTGGGTTTTCTCCGGGATCTCCGGTTTCCACCCACACTCCAAAGACGTAAATGTTTGTAGGCTAATTGGCTTGGTAACATTGTAAATTGGGCTTAGTGTGTGTAGGATCGTGTCAGTGCGCGGGGATCGCTAGTGCGTGCGGACTCGGTGGGCCGAAGGGCCTGTTTCCATGCTGTATCTCTAAACTAAACTTACATGTACCACCCTGTTCTGATTTTTTAGTCGCAGCTAAAACATAGATAAACAGTCACAGATGCACATCGTCGACTTCAGGAAGGACCGGCACAGTCCCACACCACTTCACATCAATGACAGCGATGTGGAGGTGGTCAGTAGCACTAAGTTCCTGGGGGTGCAGATCATTAACAGTCTGACCTGGTCAAATAACATCTCATCAACAGTTAAGAGAGTGCAGCAGCGGTTGCACTTTCTGCGCCGGATGAGAATAGCTCACCTTCCCCATCCCATCCTCACTACTTTCTACAGGGGCACCATAGAGAGTATTTTGACCAGCTGTATCTCTGTCTGGTTTGGGGACTGTAAAGCCTCCGACTGGAAGTCCGTGCAGAGAGTGGTGAGGCCAGCGGAAAAAATCATCGGGACTTCTCTCCCCGCAATCGGGGTTATTGCAACCAAACGTTGCGTGTCTAAGGCCAGCAGTATTATAAAGGACCCCACACATCTCCATCATGGACTGTTCACTCTGCTGCCCTCGGGCAAAAGATATCGTAGAGTAAGGAGCAGAACATCAAGGTTCTTCAACAGCTTCTTCCCACGAGCCATCGGACTCCTGAATGCCATGTAATGGGCTGCCACCATTGTCTATTTTATCCTTTTATCCTTTTATCCATTTTTTTCCATTTTACCCTTCTGTTAATTATTGTGTTGCACAGGGAGGCAAATGCAATGGAATTTCGTTTGGAATTGCATATATCGATGTATTTCTAAATGACAATAAAGTTTGTTTGACGTTGACGTTGACATGCACACTTGTAACAAAAGTCTGCCAAATTTAACTCCCAATGATTGTAATATTTCAAAATATTCTGTAGAAGTAGTACCTAAAGGGATTCATACTAAGAACTATTATTGAATAAACAAAGTAGATTTTGCTATCTTACAAAAAACTGGGATTTTTGTTCACATTGAACGGTGTTAGAGATTGAAATAAATAAGCTTTATTTGTTTCTTATAAAACTACTAGTTGTAGTACTGTCAATATTGCGCATCTTTACAACACATTGTGAAGGAGGGATAAAAACAGTAATATCCTTGAAAGCTCCAATACCCGCTTAATTAATTGAAACTTTTAAGTCAGTACAAGCTGCACCAATTATAATACCTGTGCTAAAAGTTGGCCAAAGGAGGCAAAAATTATGAAAACATAACAAGAAATATTATTGTATCAATAATGAAGAGCATCTGTGATGTATTTTATGTGACTGCTCGTGTGCATGCAATGGCTTTTTATAACATTTGCTGTTCTCAATAGGTTTAGTTTAGTTTAGAGATACAGCGAGGAAACAGGCCCTTCGACCCACCGAGTCCATTCCGACCAGCGATCCCTGCATATTTTCACTAACCTACACACTAGGGACAATTTTACATTTATACCAAGCTCATTAACCTACAAATCTGTACAGCTTTGGAGTGTGGGAGGAAAGCGAAGATCTCGGACAAAACTCACGGGGAGAACGGGCAAACTCCATACAGACAGCACCTGTAGTCGGGATTGAACCCGAGTCTCTTGCGCTGTAAGTGCTGTAAGGCAGCAACTCTATCCACTGCGCCACTGTGCCACACACACACACTGAAAAGTGCAATTCCTTTCATGGACGGATATTTGCTATGGTAATGATGAGCAATAATTGAGAAACACTTTATGCATGAGAATATTCCATTTTAGTTTTATACCAGATAAAAACTTAATCTAATCCAACAAAGTAGTAAGACATGGATGCCAATACTTGGTAAATGATTATTTTGAGGACTTCTCTGTAATGCTGAAAGTCATAAATAAATTTAGTCAGCAGTTATGTTCCAGATACCGATCTTAAAGGATATCTTCAAGCTGCAGTGCACAGCCAGCAGATTAATTTCAGTCTGCTTGTCAAAGTTTCAGTTTTATAGCTAACTTTTAATGTTAGATGACTATCAGCATTTTTCTTTTCCTCAATATTAGGGCAATTTCATGAGGGCCAATGGATCACAATGGACTCTTAAAACGTCGCTGTGAACTAAATTGGAAATAGTTCATAGCAGCCTTCTGCAGAGTGAGGCTTCATCTCACTTAGATTAGATCAAAACCTGACACCCTGGCCATGTTATGACTTTTAGAACCGGTGCATGTGAGAAAACGTATTGCATTAACACAACAAACAAAATGCTCTGGCTTTGGAAGTAAATAAAATACTGAATACTAATCCATATTTAACTGCTTTACATGTAATTTCCTTTTCAAGTAATTAAAACTATAACTTTACAATAACTAATCTGTGAATTTACTCTTCATTCAAGCAATACAATAAGATATAATTAATAATCTTGTTTATTTCAAAAGTGAATGATTGAATGTTCCTTCTTTAAGTTTTACAAATTATTTAGAGATTGAAATCACATTGTGTGAAATTAATATTGAATCATTTAATGCACTCACATAAATCTTGGGCCCAGTACCCCAATAAAGTTTATGTAGGAATTTAACTGAAAGCATTTGTTATTAATATGCATCAGTGCTGCCAATCGCAGTGGGCTGTTTGTTTTGCTTTTAATGAGAAGCTCAATCATTTATACTTTCTCGTAGTTAACAAGTCTTGAATGAAATCATGACAACACATAACTAAAAAAAATACAATTATTGTGAATCAGTTTCACTAGTGGGTTTTTAATTAAAATTAAACATATTGCCAATATTGACATAGATCTGTTATCACCAACATGCCATTCCCCATCCCTATCTGTAATCAAGGATTTCTGAAGATTATTTTGATCAAAGTATTATTTTCCTTCTCTAAAAGTTTTTCTTAACCTCAATGGCAATAAAACACAGGGGAGATAAAATGAGTTGCTGAATCATTGTGAACCATTGTGTGATATTAAAGAAATTCAAAACTCACATTTTGTTTAAGGACATTATTGCCATAGAGGGAGTGCAGCGAAAGTTCACCAGACTGATTCCTGGGATGTCAGGACTGTCTTATGAACAAAGACTGCATAGACTCGGTTTATACTCTCTAGAATTTAGGAGATTGAGAGGGGATCTTATAGAAACTTACAAGATTCTTAAGGGGTTGGACAGGCTAGATGCAGGAAGATTGTTCCCGATGTTGGGGAGGTCCAGGACAAGGGGTCACAGCTTAAGGATAAGGGGGAAATCCTTTAGGACCGAGATGAGAAGGAATTTTTTCACACAGAGAGTGGTGGGTCTCTGGAACTCTCTGCCACAGAGGGTAGTTGAGGCCAGTTCATTCGCTATATTTAAGAGGGAGTTGGATGTGGCCCTTGTGGCTAAGGGGATCAGAGGGTATGGAGAGAAGGCAGGCACGGGATACTGAGTTGGATGATCAGCCATGATCATATTGAATGGCGGTGCAGGCTCGAAGGGCCGAATGGCCTACTCCTGCACCTAATTTCTATGTTTCTATGTTTCTATGTTTCTATGTTCTTTATGAAGAATTTGGTGTTGAAACGTTATTCTTAATTCGGGCAAGTGTATCATAAAAAACTAATAAAATTGTGTTTATTATACTAGACACCAAATGCATGAGTAACTCAGCATCTCTGGAGAAAAGAAAAGAAATAGGTGACGATTCGGTTCGAGATCCTTCTTCGGACTGGAGAGGGGTCTCGACCCGAAACATCACCTATTTATTTTCTCCGGAGATGTTGCCTGACCCGCTGAGTTACTCCAGCATTCGGTGTTTATCTTTAGTGTAAATCACCATCTGCAATTCTTTCCGGCACATTTTCTTTTACTAGGATCTGGTGTACCATAGATTAGTTATGCAGTCACTTATCTGATGTTGACACTAAACAATAAACGCATCTGTTACTTTGTCTTCAGAATAAAAAGTCCATCATAGCTTCGACAGCTAATCAAAGATAATATTGAAAAAAATCTTTGTCCTACTCGAGATTTATTTTCTGATTTGCAGTGTCCATTAGTTACACAGCTCACTGTTCAATTAATTTGGTTTACATTCAGTTGCTGTGACACTGCATTGGCAGAAATAATTCCGTTTCATTATTGAGCCATTAATTGAATTGTGTCCCCATAGACACAGCATGCTGACTGTATGCGATGCTTGGTTTACAGACATCTGACCTTTTCAAGTGTGACTAACACTGGATCTTTGAATTCACACAGGCACACTCATTTCAAATTCAGCGTTCTCGCCACAAAACCGATTGCTCCTGGCACAGCTATTGCAAAAATGAGGTGCATCTTGTTGAAATATTTCTCTGCTGTATCTCCTTGACACTAGTACTGCATTAAAATATTATTCTGATGTGACAAATCCTTTGGAAACTTTGTGAGGTGGATATTAGCCCAGGACCTCGGAGTACTGGAAGCTCATTTTGCTTGCCTGCCGAAGCTCTCCTCTATTGACTTATTTCTTACAGCACTCTTTTAGGGGCAATAAATGAAAGTAAATGACACCTAGTATTGGTCAGGATTGTCACATGTGCTTATGTTGTAGCAACTGGTTTTAGTTTGGTAACTGCAGAATATGTTTAATTTAGAGATATCCACTTAACTTTCAGTCTAGTACCTAGAAATTGACTGTGCAATAAAACATTGAAACACATTTTCCATGAGTGAAACTCATAAGGTCATAGGTGATAGGAGCAGAATTAAGCCATTTGGCCCATCAAGTTAACTCCGCCATTCAATCTTGGCTGATCTACATCTCCCTCCAAATGCCATTCTCCTGTCTTCTCCCCGCAACCACTGACATCCATCCTAATCAAGAATCTATCAATTTCTGCCTTAAAAATATAAATTGATGGCCTCCACAGCCTTCTGTGGCAAAGAATTCCACAGATTCACCATCCTCTGACTAAAGAAATTCCTCCTCATCTCCTTCCTAAAGGAACGTCCTTTAATTCTGAGGCAATGAAGCATAATGACAATCTTTTCTTGGTTGTTTTGCACCACATCAAAAACCAAGATTGGGCCTTTTGTCCTCACCGTAAATTCCAAGCCAGGGTCACAGAAGAGGATGTTATTCTTACACCGTGTCCAGAACCTTGGAGTGCATTGTTCGAGGTGTATCAATCATTGGGCACTTCTGGAACAGCAGTTACTGTTCCACTATGTAAACGTTACTCCAGCACAATCCTTAGCATGCAACAGAATTTACCACATGCAGTCAGGCCATTCAGACCAACGAGCCCATTACAGAGTTCACTGTCCAAATATGCAAACAGTTCAAATCACATTCATCCATGCACCCATATTTCCATTATCTTTTTCCTTCATACAGGGTGGCACTACACGGAAAAGGGCAGCACAGTGGCGCAGCGGTAGAGTTACTGCCTTACATCACCAGAAACCCGGTTTCAATTACTATGGGTGCTGTCTGCCCAGAGTTGTACTTTCTCCTGTGGCCGCGTGGATTTTCTCCAGGTGTTCTGATTTCCTCCCACATAACATAGGCGTGCAGCTTTGTAGGTTAATTGGCTTCAATAAAGTGTCGCTAGTGTGTAGGATAGAACAAGTGTATGCGTGATCGTTGGTTGGCGCAGACTCAGTGGGCCGAAGGGCCTGTTTCCACGTTGTATTTCTAAGCCAAACTAAACTAAACTAGACAGCTAAAAATGCAATTTTGAATATAGATTTTGTATCCTCCTAGGAACTGCTTACAATCGTAAATAAAATGTGGCAGTAAATTTGTTTTACTGTACAAATGGGATCCCTACATTGTTACATTGGCAGAACAGGAATGGATCTGTTGATATTCTCAGGCCCAACTTGTCCATGCCAACTAAGATAATTACAGTTGAATAATTTAAGATTTTTTTGTAATTTATTGACCACTATAGTGTCAAAAGCACTCCCTTTATTCAATTTGGGTATTTACATTTGCAAAACAGCAAAAGAATGTGACAATTGCCCTTTTTCTCCATCCTATACACCTGTGGCAGCTCTGGTACTATCTGTGATACCTGGAATAATCTGAGAACATGACTGCATCCAGGGAACTTGAATTCTGTTACTATTTTTGTAATGCAGAATTATTAGCAACAGTGACAATCATTGCAAAAGTATAATTTATTCTGAGGATCAAAGCAAGGAACTTTTTCGGATTCTGAAGACAAGTGCTGACTTCATCCCAGTCCACTGCACAAAAATACGTGTATCCATTCTGATCTCTTAAATTTAACTCTCTTTCTATATTGTTACACTCTAGTGACTCTCGGGCCATAAAACAGTTGCATAATCAATTTAAGCTGTCCTCAGGATTCATGACCTGGAAAATCTTTCATCACTCAACCCAAAATCTGCATTGATCTAACATTGACCTAATTGATTCAGGATGTTCTTCCTTATGAAGTTCTTCCTCTATGCAGTTCTCTGGTGAACTTGATTTGTGCTCTAGTTATCTTTCCTGCAATCAGTTTCTCAACTCGGCATTTTTAGAGAATTGCACATTGGTGTTAATGAGATCATCAATATATTTTGGCTTTTATACTCTATTATTGTAAGGATGCCCAAATTATCGTAGCCCACGGTGTCTCTTGGACTGACCTGCTGAAGGGGCCTTTGATATACTGTTACATGTGTAGACTTAGTGTTCAGTGGAATAAGCCATTTTGCACATTTGTTGTGATAATTAAAAAAACAAAACAGGACATGCTGGAAGTGAAGCTTGGGAAAGACTGAGCAGATCAGGTCACATCTGGAGGAAGATATACAGAGCTAATGTTTCAGGTGGAAGACATGTTCTCATAAAGGGTCTTCAACCTGAAACATTATGTCCGTTTCTCCCCTCTACAATCCTCTGCACTTCTGAGAGAAGAAAGGAGTGAGTGGCAAAGATAGCATTGGGTGCGTGGATGGTCCTTTGGGAGAGAGGGAGAGGGAGAGGGAATAGGAAGACTGACATTATAGAACAATTAGGGAACAGTCTATAAAACTAGAAATTTGTTGAAAGATCTGGCATGTTATAAAGAACTCAGGAGAGCAGAGAACCCTTTGCCCAAATGCCAAAGTAGGCCTCAGCTCTCCTGCCAAGGCATTTAATGCCCGTGCCATCACCAGGCATCATTTGTACAATATAATTTACCCAAGTGTCATCAAACAATTTACTGTCACATTACGCTCACTAGCTGCAAAGCAATAAACACAGGAGAACTGGGAACAATTCTGCTCCAATATTTTCTGATTCAATTTGCCAAAAACTGGACACTCCAGTTCTATGCCTCTCGCAACTGATGATAGAATTCTACAGCATTTCATTGATTGCATCATCAATCCATGACACTGTGCCTTGGAAAGTCTTGTAAACTTGTACTCATCGACCTGTTGTCATTTCATTTGACTACAGTTGCCTGTTCCCAATATGCAATCTTACAATTCCTAAAATGGAATTTCAAATTAATTACCTACATTCTTCCCCACCTCACCCGACCCTCCCCCACTCCCATTTTTATCAAAAAAGTGTACCAGTTTTACCAGGTCCCGAATTATTATTGTTATATCCCATTTTGTTACCATATTTAAATTTCAGCACAATTCTCCTGGGCCCATACCCAAATCATTGACTATCAATAGGTGTACTTAGGTTTATTATTGTCTCATATCTAGAGGTACCGTGAAAAACTTAGTCTTGCATGCTATCCTTACAAATCAGATATACCTAACATAGACACAATTGGTTAATCTTAAATATAATCAATAGAGCAAAGGGGAAGATACTGAGTTTTCAGCATTGGAGCAGGTTGTAGCATCATCAGTTCCTTAGACAAAGTCCATGACCTCAATGGGGTACAGGTAAATTGAACAGTGCCATGGCTTAGAGAAGGACCGTTCAGAAGCCTGATAATGGAGGAGCAGAGGCAATTCTTTGTTTACATGGGCTGTTTCTCCGAGGAAGGATAAAGTGTCGATGGAGTCAATGGTGGGAAGCCTGGTTTGCGCGAATGGGTAAATCCACAAATCTCTGCAATTTCTTGTGGTCATAGGAAAGAGCTATTCCCAAACCAAGCTGCAATGTAGCCCAACAGTATGCTTTCTATGGTGCAGCTGTAGAAGTTTGTAAGAGTCACTGGAGACAGGCTGCATTTCCTCAGTAAACAGCAGTAGTTCCAGGACTGCACTACTAACAATCTGAAATTATACTTAATCTTGTTTTTCACATCTCACCAGTTTTAATCCAGCATGTTATCTTTCATACCTTTTAATAAACTTTGATTATATTTGGTAATCTATCATAATTTCACAGGTTTTACTGAAACCCATGTATATACACTGCATTCAATCAATTTTATCCTTAACCATGTCTGTTACTTTCTTGAAGAATAAAATGTTGCTCATCAAACATAATTATCCATATTAAAATCCCTACTGGCTACTTTTACTTTGGCAGGTGTAATTATGAAATATCTTTTGCAATTTCAGAGCTTCATCTAAAATGGGCAACATGGTGACGCAACGGTATACTTGCTGACTTATAGCACTGGCAGCGCAGGAGACCCAGGTTCGATCCTGACTACGGGTCATGTCTGTACGGTTTGTACGTTCTCTCTGTGACCACGTGGGTTCTCCGAGATCTTCAGTTTCCTCCCACACTCAAAAGATGTACAGATTTGTTGGGCAATTGACTTGGATTGTCGCAAGTGTGTGTAGGGTAGTGTTACCCTGACAACGACTTTGTAAATTTTATCTACACTCTTTCCAGCTGAATTAAAACCTTCCTATAGCAGAGTAACCAAAATTGAACACATGGCCACTCCAAAGTATTATACAACTTTTCTCAGCACATTTCTAAGTCCTGTTGTATGTTTTTAACAGCCTTCCAAACGTTTCACCTCAAACATTCAAAACGTTTTTGATGCCACTATAATTTTCCCCTGCCATCCAAACATAACAAACAAAATAATTCCCTTTATCAATTATGTTCACCAAAATAAAAGACAGGAAAAAAACCCGTTGTTATAAAGCAACGTGATATCCCGGTCTTCCTCCTTGGTAGCTTGAGGAAGAGACTGTAAAAAGATTCCGAAAACGCAGACCACATAAACTTCTATAGAGGTCCTCCCTTATTCTGCTCAAGGACACATTTCCAGAGATTGCTTTGATTAATGGGTATGTCATCTTAACTTCAACCTACCCTTTTTCTGAAATGATAGGTTCTACTTATTGTCGGCCGGGACCCTTATGCCTTTTCATTTACATTTGCATTTTTTTCCCCATTTAATTAGTGGTGGGTTGCACTAATAAGCCAGCAGTGCCAACACTCCTAAATGGAGTTATGAACCATGTCCAGTGAGGACATGTCAGCATGAAGCCATGTGAACTGAGCTGAGCACTGAGCGGCCTGTTGCCATGACACCAAGCACAAATGTCCATGATAATCTGCCTTCAGTTGCAAATTAGTTGTGTGTTAAAGGAGTGGAAATCCCATTCAATTGACAAGGAATTTAGGATTGTTGGCACTATTGGGTTATTAAAAATGTTGTCACCATCACTAATTAATGTGAATGCAAATTAAAGCGTCTCATGGTGGTTATGGGAAATTGCAGTGAACAGAGTAACCATGGAGTCAATTACATAGCCTGGAAGCAGGCCCTTTAGCCTACTAGGTCTGTGCCATATTTAGCAGGCATTATGCCTTTGCAGTAAATCTGGGCACTCTTACCTTCTTCTCTGCAGCATTCTCTGGGTGGCACAGTGGTGCAGCAGTAGAGTTGCTGCCTTATAATGCTAGGGACCCAGGTTCGATCCAGTTTCTTGATTAGTATGGGTGTCAAAGGTTGTGGGGAGAAGAGAGGAGAATGGGGTAGGTGGGAGCAATAGATCACCCATGACTGAATCGCAGAGTAGACTTGATGGGCCGAATGGCCTAATTATACTCCTATTCCTTATGACCTTATGACCCTGACTATGGTAGCTGTCAGTACAGAGTTAGTATGTTCTCCCTGTGACCAAATGGGTTTTCTCTGAGTGCTCCAGTTCCCACCCACATTCCAAAGATTAACAACATTGTAGGTTAATTGGCTTCTGTAAATTGTCCTAAGTGTCAGAAAATAGCAATACGGGGTGATTGATGGATTGTACGGACTCAGAGGGCCGAAGGTCTCTTTCCACACTGTTTCACTAAACTAAACTGAATTTACCCCATCAATGCCATCCTTGTGCATTTTGTGATGTCGGGATTTATGGGGAGTTTAGCTTTAAGAATAGACACCTTTCTCATAAAGATATGCAGCAAATTGCAAAACATTGCATTTAACTGGGTGGGGTCCCATTACTAACTCCACGGGCCCTGTTTTTGTACATGTTTCAGTAAATAACGCATATAACATATTGTCATAGAGTGATACAGTGTTGAATTAGGCCCTTAGATCAAACATGCCCACACTGGCCAACATGACCCAGCTGCACCAGTCCCACCTACCTGCATTTGGTCCATATCCCTCCAAACCTGTCCTATCCATGTACCTTTCTAACTGTTTCTTAAAAGTTGGGATAGTCCCAGCCTCAACTACCCCCTCTGGCAGCTTGCTCCATTCACCCACCACCCTGTGTGTGAAAAAGTTACCCCTCAGATTCCCATTAAATCTTTACCCCTTTACCTTGAACCTATGTTCTCTGGTCCTCGATTAGCCTACTCTGGCTACAAGAGACTCTGTGCATCTAACCAATCTATTCCCCTCATGATTTTATACACCTCTATAAAATCAGCCCTCATCTCCTGCACTTCAGGGAAGCGTGTCAGCCCACACATCCTCTCCCTATAGCTCAGACCCTCTAATCCTTGCAACATCCTTGTAAATCTTCTCTGTATCCTTTCGAGTTTGACAACATCTTTCTTATAACATGGTGCCCAGAACTGAACACCATACTCTAATTGCGGCTCACCTACCTTATACAACTGTAACATGACCTCCCAACTTCTATACTCAATTGACTGATGAAGGCCAATATACCAAAAGCCTTTTTGACCACCTTTATCTACCCGTGATTCGATCTTGAAGGAACCATGCACCTGCACTCCTAGATCCCTCTGCTCTACAACACTCCTCAGAGCTCAACCATTCACTGTGTGGGTCCTGCCTATGTTAGACTTCCCAAAATGCAATACCTCACATTTCTCTGTATTAAATTCGATAAACCATTCCTCTGCCCATCTGGCCAATTTATCAAGATTGCAATTTTTCACAACCATCTTCACTATCTGCAAAACCACCCACTTTTATATCATCATTTTGTATAAATTGACATATTTATGGCAAATTCATAATATCTTTTGTGTTTGAAACACTGCACCAAATTTAACTAACCAAAAATGAATTTAAATCATTTTCTGAGGAAATATGGTCGTGTGCCATGAGAAAACCTTGTGTTTTTTTTATCACCCAAGGCTTCATTCGATCCTTATTAAGAGATTATTCCTCCTCGCTCTCTCCCACCTCACTTGGATTGATTTTGAACAGTTTTGTAAAAATTCTGAAGCAAATGGGGTGACACACAGTTGCAGTGGTAGAGTTACAGTGGTAGAGTTGCTGCCTTATGCCCCTGTCCCACTTAGGAAACCTGAACGGAAACCTCTGGAGACTTTGCGCCCCACCCAAGGTTTCCGTGCAGTTCCCGGAGGTTTATGTCAGTCTCCCTAATGGTCGAAAGTGGTTTCCGTTTTAAAAATCGGTAATTTTTTTGTTGAAGACGGTTGCGATGCTAGTTGAAGGTGGTTGCTGGAGGTTAAAAACCTCCGGGAACCACACAGAAACCTTGGGTGGGGCGCAAAGTCTCCAGAGGTTTCCGTTCAGGTTTCCGAAGTGGAACAGGGGCATTACAACGCCAGAGACCCAGGTTCAATCCTGACCTCGGGTGCTGTCCGTTCCTTTAAGGAGTTTGTACATTCTCCCCATGACCGCGTGGGTTTTGTCCGGGTACTCCGGTTTCCTCCCACAGGTTTGTACAAGTTTGTAGGATAGTGCTAGTGTACGTGTGATCGCTGATCATTGCAGCATCTCTAAACTAAACTGAACTAAACTAAACAAAGCTGTAAATGTGAATGAAACGTGCTTTTGCAGGTTGCTCGCTGAGCTAACAGTGTATTTGAATGATTATTGAGAAGGTCAGTAAGCAAACAATAGTTCAAATAACCATTTGCTCTATTTAATCTTACTCATAGTAATTTTAAATGTACATAATTGTACTAACTATCATCTTAATATATAAATCTGTTAAATTTAATATTTTATTTAATAATTAAAGGAAAGTGTTATTTGCTCAAGATTATGGGCTCAATGTGAGGTCTTTGCTAATAAAATAAATTGCTGGCTGTATCACTGCAGTTAATGGGAAAGAACAAATATTTCACCTTTGCAAAGATAAGCTTTTGAAAATCATTGTCCACCTAGACCTTGCTTTGATTTCATTAAGAATATCATGTTTACGTATGAACATACAAATTGGGAACAGAATTAGGCTAATCAGTACTTGAGCCTGCTCTGCCTAAGATCATAACTGGATTGTAACCTTAACTTCATGTTCCTAACTACCACTGATAACTGTGTAGGAAGGAGCTGCATATGCTAGTTTACACTGAAGATAGACACAAAATGCTGGAGTAATTCAGTGGGACAGGCAACATCGCTGAAAAAAAGGAATGGGTGACGTTTCGGGTCGAGACCCTTCTACAGACTCTGTCGTAGAGTCGGAGAGCAGGAGGAACCAGAGGGGGAGCAGCGAGAGAGGATGTTGCTGAACTCTCGTTGGTGAGAGGAGGAGTACCTCAAAGTAGACATACCTTGAGGAGATTTTGCAGTGGAGCAGCCGAAATGATAAGGAAGGAACTGCAGATGTTGGTATAAACCAAAGATAGACAACCTAATGCTGGAGTAACTCAGCGGGACAGGCAGCATCTCTGGAGAGCAGGAATATGATAACTGTTCATCAGAAATTAATCTATTTCTCCCTTAAAATATTTAACAGCTTCGTCTTTAGCTTCATTTTCTTCTGCTCTTTGGGGGAGAGAGCACCAAAGACTCAGACCCAATTAGTGAAAATTGTCATCTCATGGTTTAAATGGTGGAACCCTTTGAATTAAACAGTGATCCCTTGTTCTAAATTCTCCACACAAGAGAAAACTTAGTCTCCACATGCACCCTGTTAATACTTTGTGGAATATTATATGTTTTGGTCAGGTTGGTACTAGACCCCAAGAAAGGGAGTTTGTGGAGTGCCTCCGAGATGGATTCTTAGAGCAGCTTGTACTGGAGCCTACCAGGGAGAAGGCAATACTGGATTTAGTGTTGTGTAATGAATCATATTTGATAAGGGAACTCAAGGTAAAGGAACCATTAGGAAGTGGTGACCATAATATGATATGTTTTAATCTGCAATTTGAGAAGGAGAAGGTAAAATCAGAAGTGACAGTATTGCAGTTGAACAACGGGGACTATGGAGGCATGAGGGAGGACCTGGCCAAAGTTGACTGGAAAGGGACCCTAGCAGGGATGACGGTGGAACAGCAATGGCTGGAATTTCTGGGAATAATCCAGAGTTGCAGGATCATTTAATTCTTAAAGGGCCTGTTCCACTTGGGCAACCTAATCCGCATGTTCTGGCGAGTTTGCCCTCGACTCATACTTGCAGCATGGTCGACACGAGGTCGTAGGAGTTCTTCGTAACTCTCCTTCATGCTCGAGAGTGGTCTCCGCATATTCGATGTCTCAGCTAGATCACGGTGTTTTTTTTAATATGTTCAAAAATGCCCGCGAGTAAAAAAAGGTCGCCATGAAAAAATCGATACATTTTTTACTCATAGGTTTACTCATAGTAGGTCGTAGTATGTCGGCATGTTAGTCGTAGGTAATCAAGTGTAGTTGAAGGTAGTCATAGATAGTCTTCATCATAGTTGAAGGGAGGTCGAAGGAGATTGGAGGAGGTAGTCTTCACTCTTTACTATTTGGTGTCCAACTTTCCCAAAGTTAGTCGTAGTTAGTCGTAGCTGGTCTTCAACATAGTCGAAGGAGGTTGAAGGAGGTCGAAGGAGGTCTTCTACAGAGTCAAAGGAGTTCTTCAACATGTGATTTTTTCATACTCTTCTAGACTCGCCAATTAGTTTGCCCAAGTGGGATAGCCCCTTAAGATTTCCTAAGGAGAAAGATTTTAAGGAGAGTAAGAGGCGACCTTGGCTGACAAGGGAAGTCAAGGACAGTATAAAGCTAAAAGAGAAGACATTTAACATAGCAAAGGTGAGCGGAAAGCTAGAGGATTGGGTAACATTTAAAGAACAACAGAAGGTAAGTAAAATGGCAACATGTGGAGAAAAGATGATGTACCAAGGTAAACTAGCCAAGAATATAAAGGAGGATAGTAAAAGCTAATTTAGGTATGTGAAGAGGAAAAAAATTAGTTAAGACAAATGTGGATCCCTTGAAGACAGAAACAGTAGAATTTATTATGGGGAACAAGGAAATGGCAGACGAGTTGAACAGGTACTTTGGTTCTGTCTTCACTAAGGAAGACACAAACAATCTCCCGGAAGTACTAAGGGATGGAGAATTTAGGGTGACATAGGAACTGAAGGAAATCCACATTAGTCAAGAAATAGTGTTCGGTAGACTGATGGGACTGAAGACTGATAAATCCCCAGGGCCCGATGGTCTGCATCCTACAGTATTCAAGGCGGTGGCTCTAGAAATCGTAGATGCATTAGTGATCATTTTCCAATGTTCTATAGATTCTGGATCAGTTCATGTGGACTGGAGGGTAGCTAATGTTATCCCATTTTTTAAGAAAGGAGGAAGAGAGAAAACAGGGAATTATAGACCAGTTAGCCTGACACTGGTGATGGGGAAGATGCTGTAGTAAATTATTAAAGATGTAATAGCAGTGCATTTGGATAGCAGTAACAGGATCAGTTCAAGTCAGCATGGATTTATGAAGTGGAAATCTAGCTTGACTACTCTTCTGGAATTTTTTGAGGATGTAACAAGTAAAATGTATAAGGGAGAGCCAGTGGATGTAGTGTATCTGGGCTTTCAGAAAGCCTATGGGCTTTCAGAAAGCCCATACAGGAGATTAGTGGGCAAAATTAGAGCACATGATATTGGGGGTACGGACAAGGATATGACAAGGTATTGACAAGGATAGAAAATTGGTTGGGAGACAGGAAACAACGAGTAGGAATTAATGGGTCCCTTTCAGAATGGCAGGCAGTGACTAGTGGGGTGTCGCGTGGCTCAGTGCTGGGACCGCAGCTACTTACAATATATATTAATGATTTAGATGAAGGAATTAAAAGTAACATTAGCAAATTTGCAGATGACACCAAGCTAGGTGACAGGGTGAACTGTGAAGGGGATGCTATGATGCAGGGTGACATGGATAGGCTGGGTGAGTGGGCAGATGCATGGCAAATGCAGTGCAATATGGATAAATGTGAGGTTATCCACTTTGGTGGCAAGAACAAGAAGGCAGATTATTATCTGAATGGTGTCAGATTAGGAAAAGGGGAAGTGCAATGAGACCTGGGAGTCCTTGTGCATCAGTCACTGAAAGTAAGCATGCAGGAACACCAGGCAGTGAAGAACGCTAATGGTATGTGGGCCTTCATAACGAAAGGATCTGACAATGGGAGAAAAGAGGTCTTTCTGCAGTTGTGCAAGGCCTTGGTGAGTCCGCACCTGGAGTATTGTGTGCAGTTTTGGTTTCCTAATTTGAGGAAGGACATTCTTTCTATTGAGGGAGTGCGGTGTGAGTCCGGGAGTACCAGCCCAGCGCCGTCAAAACCTCATCATATGTTAGCCCAATCTTCCGTGGGATCATTCTCATAAACCTCCTCTGCACCCACTTCAACGCCGGCACATCTTTTCTCAGATATGGGGCCTAAAAATGCTCACAATACTCACAAGATGCATTCAGCTTTTAAATATATAATTTGCACCGGTTACTCAGATTTAAAAAAATATAAGCACTTGAAAACTTGCAGATTGTAGACAGTTCTCACCTTTTAAAAATAACTGATCTCCCTTTGGTCTATTCTTTCCATGTAATTTGTAAATATAATGAAAAGCTTAGGCACTAGTACAAATCCCTAGGGCATATCACAACTTGCACCTAACCTATTTTTTTTCCTCTGCTTAATTTATATACCGTATTCATTCATCTTCACAATTTAATTTAATTGAAATCATTGGTTTCCCTTCAGATTATGTACATCTTTAACCTTTTATTAAAAATGTATTAATCTATCAACATGTTGTTCCCAAGCCACCACAAATCAAGTGCAAACATGTGGCAAAAGCTTAATGAAAAAGCGTAAAACTCATTCTTAGTCAGTCACACTAAACATGTTATGTAGCAAAGACAGTGAAAAGTACTCCAGTACTGCCAATTGCAAATTAATTTATTGTTAATGTTCTTAGTTTAGTTTAGAGATGCAGGGCAGAAACAGGCCCTTCAGCCCACGGTTCACGCCCACCAGCAATCCCCACACATTAACACTATCCTACATACACTATGGACAATTTACAATGTTAGCAACCCAATTAGTCTTCAAACCTATACATCTCTGGAATGTGGGAGGAAACCAGAGCAGCCGGAGAAATCCCACACAGGTCAATTGTTCAATGGATCTTTATTGTCACGTGTACCGAGGTACAGTGAAATTTGATTTGCCATAAAGTCATACTAAAACAGCAACAAGATACATAACTACATAAACATTAAACAAAGACTTAAACAGCCACCACAGCGGTGTGCGAGAATTCCCAGGGCACACAGCATAAGCGGACACCTACACCCATCGGTTCAATGTCCGGGCCACACACACGCTCCTTCACCGTGATGTGACCAGAGTTGTACCGACTGCTGTCACTCTCTCTGCAGTCCCTATCCGCCCAAACAGTCAGAAAGCCGTCCACACTCGTACTAGACTCCGGGATGTCCTCATGGAGCCATGTCCCCGCAAACACTGAGATCACTGCACTCACGGCACTCCCTCTGAGTTCTCACCAGTGCAGGCAGCATGTCCATCTTGTTTTCTCGGCGAGCTCACATTCCCCACTGTGATGGAAGGCAAATAACTGTACAAACTCTGTACAGACAGCACCCGTATTCAGGACCAGGGTCCCTGGCGCTGTGAGGCTTGTGCACAACTTTTAAAAAATGGGAGAATTACATTCCATAGGATCTTCCCAATGGAAATTAGACAGGTACCCAAAGAGGACCAGTTTAAAAGGTGATAGACAAAAACCTGGATGGCGGAACCAAACAATACACTTCTTTCAAAGATCCAGCAAGATCTGGCGGGCTCTACAGCCGACATTTTATCCTGCAAGTTTAAATATTTTTTGTCATTATTTACAATCTAATATTGACCCTTAATTGCATATATTATATCAAAAATAAAATACACAGTGATAAGGCTGTTCTTTACAGATTTATGTTTTGTTGGTGATGGCATTATTGGTCATCAGATAGCTTGAGCATCAGACACAAAATTCTGTCCCATTATATCAGTTCACAACTGCATATAGAGAACATTTCCAAACCACTGACAGAGACATCATTCCATGGTCCCTTCATTAGCTGCAACTCCATAATTCCAAACCCACCAGGGGTGATTACCAACATCCTTTGTCACCACTAGTCATCAGGCATCCACATTGCCCATTTAATAGTATTTAACCACCTGAAGGGATCTATGTCCATGCTGCAAAACCCTATGGAAAGTGACCAATTCCGTATGACCAACTGCTCTAATTACAGTCGAGCCTGAAGAACATGACCACTTCAGAGCACACTAAAAGTTCTGTCCTCAGCCATATCCATTGCTAGAGTGAGGCCACAGGCCAATTGGAGGACCTCATGTTTTGCTTGGGTAGCTTACAATCCAGCAGTATGAACATTGAATTCTCCAGTTTCAGGTAACTTCTACAAACACTGCTCCCCCTCACCATTAAAAGTCTGTTAACCAGTTTCACAGTTCACAACAATGTATCCCTCTTGGACTCACACCGTCTCTAGCCAACTATCAGCCTATCAGGGAACCTCCTTGCTTGAGGTAAGCTCATGCCAGTCCTGATTTTTCCTGCTTTTTTTCCTTACTTCCAGTTTCCCCCCTCTTCCCCCATTACAATCAGTCTGAAGAAGGGTCCCGACCGGAAACACCACTTAACCATTTTCTCCACAGACTCTACCTGACTCCCTGAGTTACTCCATCATTTTGTGTCTATCTTTACTCTAAAGCAGGCTATCTATTGGCCAACTTTCTAAGGTTAGCCTTATTTCCTTCAGCAGTTACTTTGACAGGTTTATGGAGACTTTTAATTCCAATCTAGAGTTGCCAGATCAGTCACCCTTTTTATACTCAGCTCAGTTTTACTTAGCATTAACTATCTGATTGATTGAATTGGGATTTAAGGTGGTTAGAGGTTATACAGCTTTAAAGAGCAATCAAGAAAGCACCGACCTGCTTTGCATATCAAGATTAAAACAATATAAGATAAATCAATTATTACTGGAACACAGGAACGTTGTGTATCTTTTACAACAAGTACCCAATAGCAATGAATGTTAGTACAAATGCTCTTAATCTTGCTACAGTGGTGTCAGAGGTTATGCGGAGAACGCAGGAGAATGAGGTTAGGTGGAAGAGATAGATCAGCCATGATCTGAAGCAGGGTCTCGACCTGAAACGTCACCCATTCCTTCTCTCCAGAGATGCTGCCTGTCCCGCTGAGTTACTACAGCATTTTGTGCCTACCTTTGATTTAAACCAGCATCTGCAGTTCTTTCCTACACAAGCCATGATTGAATGGCAACATAGACTTAATGGGCTGAATAACCTAATTCTCCTCCTATCATTTATGATCTGATGATCTTATATGGAGGATGCATATATCAGACAAGTTGCCACGGTATCAAAATCTTGCCAGTGGTCAATGTTTACATTCCAGGCGCACCAGTTTTGAAAACTGTCTGGATTTATCATCATGTGGGATTTTGCATTTCGCTGTCTGTTAAAAACCTTGTATCAAAATATTACTGGCGCACACATACAGCTCCCTATTGATCATGAAAATCTTAATTAAGATTTGGGTGAATTATAAGTGAGTGTTATTTTACAAAGCATCAGAGAAGCAGAGTCGGATTTTCTGCTTCGGAGGGCAGTGGGGGCCGGTTCTCTGGATACTTTCAAGAGAGAGCTTGATAGGGCTCTTGAAGATAGTGGAGTCAGGGGATATGGCGAGAAGGCAGGAATGGGGTTTTGATTGTGGATGATCAGCCATGATCACATTGAATGGTGGTGCTGGCTTGAAGGGACAAATGGCCTACTCCTGCACCTATTGTCTATTGTCTATTTGGGGACATAAATCTGTTTAGAAAAGCCTATCGTAAGGACAGACAACAAATCCACTTTAAAAGTAAATCTGCTTGGAGATATTTCATGGCTGGTTTAATAACAATTACATCGAGTAAAATTCATGTGATGGAACATGAGGTACTTTAGGTTGTACAATATTTTGAATTAGTGTAACCCTCTGTGAGTTTTGAACCCGTTCTAACATTGTGTCTGAGAAGGTGAAATGTGGTGCTCTGAGCTCTGTAAATAAAGGACTCCATACCGGGGATGAGTTAATTATTGATGCAAACGTTAAGGTATTAATTCTCCTCGTGAGGTCTTTGCAGTAGATTATCCTTTCTGAGTCTGTTTGTAATTTAATTTTGACGGGGTAATTTGATGTTCTGAAGCCACGTGTAGAATGCTTTTCTGTCACAAAGCTGCAACTCAGCTGATTTTTTTTTCCGAGTCAATTATGTTTCTTCATACCAGTATAATTGAGATGTCAAGAATGTATGCTATCGTCACATTGATGTATCACATTCCATTTAGATATAAGACGCATAGATTTGTAGTCAAACCGCAACCATCTGTGATTAAAAACTTTATTTTATTGTGAAATTCTGCCCATTTGGACGCGATTCGTCTTATTAAAGCAAAGAGCAATTAAATAATCAACAAATTTGGATAAAAAAAATTGATACTATAGTTAATAATTTTGTCTGGGATTACAAAAGTCATAGAATAAGTAAAAAACACTTATGTTAGTCTAAGATAAATGGAGGGCTGGCACTTCCAAATTTTCTATATTACTTTTGGGCAGTCCAGATTAAGAATATGAATTTTTGGTGGGTAAATATGGATGTTGAACCAATGTGGTTAAAAATGGAAAAGGAAGACTGTTTACCTTTCAATATAGAGTCGATTATTTTCGCACCAAAGGAAGTACAAAAAAAGACTTATAGGGACAACCCTATAATTCATAATAATAGGCGTATTTGGAAACAGATAGTTAAGACCCTATATCTGGATAATCTTTCTTTTAGGTTACCAATTAGGAATAACCCACTGTTTAAACCCTCAATCTTAGATGCGGGGTTTAGACTGTGGGAGGATTCAGGAATTAAAAGGATAGGACACCTTTATAGAAATGGAAAATTTTTATTATTTGAAGAGTTACAAGATATTTTTGGATTACCTTCACAACACCATTTTAGGTATTTACAAATTAGAGATTTTATTAAATGTAACACACAAGACTATAAAAAAAAAGAACCAGGCTTATTAGATGAGCTGTTTAATTTACATCCAAATACGGATAAGCTTATAGCTTATATATACAATATTATTTTAGATAAAGAGAACCCAACAACTGAAACATATCGTCAAGCATGGGAAAATGAAATTGGATTACCTATAACAAAAGAAACTTGGGAAGAATGCTTACAAAGAATACATTGGTGTTCTTTGAATGCCAGACACACACTGATACAATTTAAAGTTATATATAGATTACACTACTCGAAAACCAAATTAAAAAGTATTTTTCCTAGTCTCTCCTCTATTTGTGATAAATGTAAGAATCTTGAAGCAAATTTAATACATAGTTTGGTAACGTGTCCACGGTTGAATTATTATTGGATTGAAATTTTTTAAGTTATTTCGGAAGTTCTTAAGGTTGAACTCGACCCAGACCCAAAATTAATAATATTCGGAATCCCGGAGCCAAATTTGGTACTCACGGTTAATCAAAGAAATTTTTTTGATTACTGTTTAATAATAGGGAAAAAAATGATACTTAAATTTTGGAAGGGAACATTATCCCCAACAATTAAAATGTGGAAAGCAGAGATGTTGGAGACGTTGAATTTGGAAAGAATTAGATTTGTCCTTTTGGACAGGTATAATTCTTTTGAATCGATATGGTCTCCATATATACAGTATTTAGAGAAGTAGCTATTCTTGGAATCACGGCTCGACGGACACCCTACGGATCCGATGCGAATAACTTACTTATATTTGATATTATTGTGCATTTATTAGAGATATTTCTGAATGAAATAGTATTTCGTATAATGACTTTAGTTTTTGTTTATATATATGTAATATTTTTGTTTTTCAAATTTTCCCTTTTTATTTTCTTTTTATTTACGATTGAAGTATGTGGGAAGAATTTTTTATTCCTTTTTATTTACTCTTTTTTCTTTTCTCTTTTATATATCTTTTTCTTTATTTCCAAAAAATAGAAGATATTAAGTATTGATATGTTATTTGTAGTAATATTGAATTAAGGTGTTAGTTTATAAAGTAAGTTTTACATTGTAAACGGTTTACTTCAAATAAAAAAATATTACATAAAAAAAAAAAATAAATAATCAACAATTAACCATTGTTTTGCTGCCTGTTTATGAGTTCTGCATAACTAGTATTAAAAATATCAATGTAAGTAGTGCAAATTAAGAAGGGTAAACAAGGAGGGAAGTGAATGAATAACTTTAATGCCTGGATCAGGAGTGATAGTCATGCAGCATAGAAATAGGCCCTTCAGCCCAACACATCTATGCCAAGCAAAATGCCTATCTAAGAAATCTAATTTGCCTTTGTTTGACCCATTTCCTTCTAAACCTTTCTATATACCTGTACAAATGTCTTTTAAATATGCTTATTGTACCTGTCTCAACCACTTTGTCTGACAGCTCGTTTCATATACGTACCACCCTCTGTGTGAAATAGTTGCCCCTCGGATTCTATTAAATAAATTTCTCTCTCATCTTAAAATTATGCCCTCTAGTTCTTTAATTCCCAAAGGGGTTGACTTAGGCATTTACCTCACCTATATCCCTTATGCTTTTATACACATCAATAAGATCACCCCCTGTGCTCCATGTCACCTCCTATGCTCCATGGAATAAAATCCAACTTCTCTTTACAACTCAAGTCCCTCAAGTCCTGGCAACATCCTCATAAATCTTTACTGCACAGTTCAATTCAGTGTAGTTTATTGTCGCGTGTACCGAGGTACTGTGAAAAGCTTTTGCTGCGTGCTAACCAGTCAGCAGAAGGACAATAGAGGATTACAATCGAGCCATTTACAGTGTATAGATACATGATAAGGGAATAACGTTTACTACAAGGTAAAGCCAGTAAAGTCTGATCAAAGAGAGTCCGAGGGTCACCAATGAGGTAAACAGCAGTTCAGGAGTGCTTTCTAGTTGTCCCAGTGTAATGGCATATTTTCTATAGCAGTTAGAAAGCTATATCCTATTTATGTATTAACTGTATTTACCAGTGACCAAAGTAAAAACAAGAATGATGACCCCATGTCACAAGGTAATTCAATTGAATATCAGCACTCTTTTATGACAGGTAAATGCACTTTACGTTATAAAAGAAGATAGTAGCCGATACTATCACAAGCTCTGTAAGAGCAAAAATTAATTATTTGTAATTGTTAATTTCTTGATGTGGTTCAAATTCAAATTTAGTTTGATTTTCATTCCAGTGATATGCCATTAAATATGTTAAGATGTGAAAGGAACTAACAAAATGCAGATTATGTTATCAAAAAACACCAATCCACAAAAGATGATTACCATAAAACTACCAGATTATCACTATAAAGTAAAGGTATTTGCAAAACTTCTCGATTGTCAAGATTGTCAAAGGAAAACAAAACATTTTGTTCATTGATGTGCTTCAAAGATTGAAATCTGATATCCTTCTCTGGGTGAACCAAGATGCAACACCTGGCATTAGTGTGCTGTTGACTCTTGAAATGGCCATGGAAGCATGTCACTTCAAAGACATTTAGCGAGGGGAAATAAACATAGGCATTATCAGAGACGACCAGTACCTGAAAGATTGTAAGATCATAAGGAGTAGAATTAGGCCATTCAGCCAATCGAGTCTGCTCCATGGCTGATCTATTTTCCCTCTCAACCCCATTCTCCTGCCTTCTCCTCATAACCTTTGACACCCTTACTAACCAAGAACCTATCAATTGCCACTATAAAAATACATAATAATTTGGCCTGACAGCAATTAGTGGCAAAGAATTGCATGGGTTCACCACCCTCTGACTAAAGAAATTCCTCCTTGTCTCCTTTCTGAAGCTGTGCCCTCTGGACCTAGACTCTCCTTTCCACATCCACTCCATCCAGACCTTTTTTTATTTGGTAAATTTCAATGAGACCCCGATCATATTTCTAAACTCCAGCAAGTACAGGCCCAGAGACATCAAACGCTCGTCATACGTTAACCCAATCATCCCTGGGAATATTCCAGTAAACCTCTTCAGGAGCACTTCCTTTCTCCAATATGGGGCACAAACTGCTCACAATATTCCAAATATAGCCTAACCAGAGCTTTATAAAGCATCAGCTATACATCCTTGCTTTTATATTCTAGTCATTTTCAAATGAATGCTAACATAACATTTGCCTCTTTACTACCAACCTAATCTGCAAATAAACCTTTTGGGAATCCTGCACCAGCACTCACAAATCTCGTTGCACATCCGATTTCTGAATCCTCTCCCCATTTATAAATTAGTCTGCGCCTTTATTCCTTCTATTAAAGTGCATGACTGCACACTTCACTATGCTGTATTCCATTTACCACTTCTTTACCCGCTCTCCCAACCTGTCCAAATCCTCTGCAGACTTCCTGCTACCTCAACGCTACCTGCCCCTCCACCTATCTTAATTTTATCCAAAAACAATGCCACAAAGCCATCAATTCCACCATCCAAAACATTAACATAATGTGAAAAGTAATGGCCCCGACACGAACCCCTACATAACACCACCAGTCACCGGCTGCCAACCAGAAAATGCCACCTTTATTCCCACTCTTTGCCTTCTGCCAGTCAGCCAATCTTCTACCCATGCTAATGCCCTGCCTCTAGTAATGTGGGCCTCCTATCCTGTTGAGCAGCCTCACATGTGCCAACTCATCAAAGGCAGTCTGAAAATCCAAGTAAATAACATCCACTGACTCTCCTTTGTCCATCCTGCTTGTGAGTTCCTCAAAGATATCCAACAGATTTGTCAGTCAAGATCTCCCTTTAACAAACCCATGCTGACTTTGGCCTCTTTTATCATCTGTCTCCAAAAACCTCATCTTTAATAAAGCACTCCAAAATTTTACCAACCACTGATGGCAGGCTAATTTCCATTATTTTTCCTCTCTCCCTTCCTAAACAGTGGTTATATTTTCTATTTTCCAGTCCTCTTGGACCATTCTTGACTCTAGTGATTCTTTAAAGATCACATTGCGCGACTGAGTGATGCATCCGTGGAGTTGATATCCCACAGTGCTAGAGATATGGGTTCAATCCTAAGTATGGGTGCTGTCTATATGGAGTTTGTACGTTCTCCCTGTGACCGAATGAGTTTTCTCCTTGTTTTGTCCAAAATTTCAAATACATGCAGGTTTGTAGGTTAATTGGCTTCTGGTCCAGGTAACTTATCCACCTTCAAACCTTTCATCTTCTGAAGCACCTTCCCCTTAGTAATAGTGAACGCACTCTCTTCCGGGTGGCATCAGCAATGGTTGCCTCACCAATAGTCTGTCTGTCCTTTCCTTCTTTGTGTTTTAATTGTATGTGTTAAATGTATGTTTTTAGTGTTCTTTAGCTTGTTTTATGTGAGGGGTCGGGGGGGGGGGGGCGTCCTTTGATAGCTCCACCGTGGGGAGCCTGCAGAACTTTAACATCGTGCAGCCCGCGATCCCTTTGCCAGCGGCTGACCTTGGTGCACCAACCGTGGGTGCTTGCGGACTTAACATCACGGAGCTCGCCTTCTCTGGTCAGAGACGGACTTTGGGAACTCCAAGCTGCGGGAGTTTCGACAGCCCCGTTGCTGGAGTTTCGAGTCCCCCGGCGTGAGAATTTCAATCGGCGTGACGCGGGGGCTTAGACTGCCCTGACGAATGGTTTGACTGCCTCGACCACAGGCGAATAAAGAGGAAGATTGGACTCTTTTGCCTTCCATCACAATGAGAAATGTGGGGAATCCGCTGTGATGGATGTTTATGTTAACTTTTATGTAGTTGTGTGTCTTGTTGCTTTTGTTTTCATATGGTTGTATGGTAATTCGCATATCACTGTACCTTAATTGGTACACGTGACAATAAAAGACCTTTGAAACCTTTGAAACCTTTGAAATCTTTCTTCCCCACTGACTCTCTTGAATTTCTGACATGCTACTGGTGTTTTCCACCGTTAAGACTGATGCAAAAAAAAAATCCACTTAATTTATGTGCCATTTCTTTGTTCCCTCATTACTGCAGATCCAAGGCATAGCCATGGGCACTCATATGGGCCCCAGCTATGCCTGCCTCTATGTAGGGTACATAGAGCAATCTCTGTTCCAGGTATACACAGGCCCTGTCCCTGAACTCTATCTCTGCTACATTGACAACTGCATCGGGGCTACTTCCTGCACCCATGCAGAACTCACTGACTTTATTAACTTCACTACTAATTTCTATCCTGCACTCAAATTCACTTGGAGCATCTCCGACATTCCCCTGCCGTTTCCTGATCTCCATCACAAGAGATAGACTATCAACTGACATCTATTATAACATCCACTACACTTCTTCCCACTGCAAAGACTCTATCCCCTACTCCCAATTTCTCCATCTACACCGCATCTGCACCCAAGATGAGGTGTTCCATACCAGGACATTTCAGATGTCCTCATTCTTTAGGGAACAGGGGTTCCCCTCTTCCATCATAGATGAGGGCATCAGTAGGGCCTCCTCGATATCCCGCAGCTCTGCTCTTGCTCTCCCTCGCCCCAGTCGCAACAGGAACAGAGTCCCCTTAGTCCTCACCTTTCACCCATCAGCTGTTGTATACAACACATAATCCTCCAACATTTTCACCACCATCAACAGGATCCCACTTCTAGCCACATCTTCCCATCTCCACCCCTTTCTGTGTTCCGCAGAGACAATCCCCTCCACAACTCCCTGGTTAACTCATCCCTTCCCACCCAAACCACCACCTCCCCAGGTACTTTCCCCTGCAATTACAGGAGTTGGGTGCGGGCGGGAATGTTTGGCAGATGGTAAAACAAAGGCCAGAAATGAAAAGACAATAAGTATGAGATAAGGATGTGAATTGTCGAGAAAGAGAAAGGAATATATATGTGGATGGGGATGGGGGGATGGGGAAGAGGAGAAATGGATCAATTTCCATTGCAAATCCAGGAGGGGTACAGAGAAGAGAGAGGGAAGAAGGGGAGGTGAGTCAGCAGATGTTTGGAACTATGAAGTGCCTGAAGAGCCCATAATTATTTATTCGATCAAGAAAGCAACAGTGCCAGGCCTTGACATGCAAATGAGCTTGAAGCTCTGACAATGGGAATTGATCTCTGTTTGAATGTGTTAATTAAGGCTCCGTCTGTTTCTGATAATTAATTGAAGTACATCTAAATCAGGATGAAGCCAAATTATCAGAGCAGGTGGATTTCCAGTGGGCAAATTTATAATATCTGCAAACAAATGTTCATCTCACTGTGCAGGAAGGAATTACAGATGCTGGTTTATACTGAAAATAGACACAAAATGCTGGAGTAACTCAGCGGGACAGGCAGCATCTCTGAAATAAAGACATAGGTACGTTTCAGGTCGTTTCAAGTCTGAAGAAGGGTCTCGACCCAAAACATCACCCGGTCCTTCTCGCCAGAGATGCTGCCAGTCCCGCTGAGTTACACCAACATTTTGTGTCTATCTTTATCTCTCTATAGCTTAATTTAAAGGCATTAATAACGGAGTAGCAACATGAAAACTGGCCTTTTCAGAATGATCACTGCGATGACAAAGAGTGTGCTTGAGCTTACGACTTCCCTCAGGAAATTAAACAGAATAATCATTCTAAAAACAACAATACATTGACCCTTTTGGCATTCAACCAATGAGCCACTGCACTTTCAGAGTGTTAAAGATTACACCATGGGAATCCAAGCCTCGAGATTATTTCAGCGTGTGTAGGCCTGCAATATCTGATTTTCTACATTTCAATTTAAATTTAAATTGAATTAATTTGTTCCTTTTTCCAAGTTCCCCAAAAGAGAATCAGACCTGACACTGATCACAGCCGACCGAATTCAGTGCCTCATAGCACAGCACCTCATATTTTGTTTGGGCAGCTTACAACCCAGTGTTATGAATATTGATTTCTCTAACTTCAAGTAACCCTTGCACCCTCCCTCTCTCCATCCCTCTCCCACCCAGGTTATTGTACTAGCTTTAAAGCCGTCTTGTTGAGTTTCATTGGCTGTAACTTGTTTTCACCTAGTCCACAGCTAACAATGGCCTATGTCGTTTATCAGCGTTACTTTTTCGCAGATCTTTCATTCATTTGTTCTATATCTCCCTATATCACCATCTATATCTTTTGTTTGCCTTTCCCCTGACCCTCAGTCTGAAGAATGGTCTTGACCCGAAACATCACTTATTCCTTTTCTCCAGAGATGCTGTCTGAGCCGCTGACCAGCTTTTTGTGCCTCAATTCAGTGGCATCTCACTTCCAATGGGATACTAGACGAATGGAGTGAGCAATCCAGGAAATTGTGGAGGCATAACTTTTCAACACACATTGTAACTTGATAGGATAATCCGGAGGGTCACAAATCGCCCTGTATGAAGTACACCATACCATAAACTGCAAATCTCTCTTTTATTTTTAATGTTTTGATTGAAAATTTGCAGAGCAACGACTTAAGCAAACTTGTGCAAAATGTAATTTCCTGACGGGAGAAAATGAAGAGAACATGAAAAATTAATTCCACATTTAAAGAAACAACATCATCCACACAAAATATTCCACAATAAAATATTTAGATTTCGTCACCATCTGCCATTTTGATAAAAAAACAGCCAATAGTGGTCTCTGCAAGGACTGAAAAACTTAATTTTAATTCAAAATAGCATTATTGCTTTCAGTAAAACTATTTTAATGTAATTATTCCAATTGAAATATACCCAATTCTATGCATTTTTATAAGATTAGAAGTACTAAATATTTTGACAAAGAAAATAGAAACCACTAAGCGAAGAATTGTCTTTGGCTAAAACAGTGATGCATTTAAATATGTTCTGGGCTACAATGATTAAACATGTTTAAGTTGCTATGTGCTTGAAATTATGTCAAGCAAACTGTTCTCAAAACATATTAATTTAATCTGCGCATGAGGCAAATATTTTGCCAATTATATTGCATTACTGAATTACTAAATATGTAATTATATAGGTCTGTCACTGCATCTACTTTGAAAAATCACTTCATAATTAAAATCTTTCATATGATGCAACTGTTATTACATGACTGGAGATAATGTTATTGTGGCTCTAATTAAATGTTAAATTTGAGAGAAAACGGTTCCAATTTTTCTTTCCATATTTCCTCATGATCATTTTACATGCAAAGATTGTCACTCGACACTTTAATAATCAAAATAAGTAAATTGTTTTAAGTGGCATTTAATGAAGTTTCTTCATTAACATCTCAACTTCTCCTACTTCATTTTAAATAGTCTTTAATAGTTACTTGTGCCAAATGTTTGATTATCTGTCCCAATATCAGCTTGAATGGCTCTGGGGAATTTTGTGTGATAATGCTTTTGCCAAGTATCTATGCTCATTTTATATCTTTGAAAATATATAAATGCAATTTATTGTTCCTAATGCTCTTGGGGTTGTCATGGTGCATCTGTGACAGGAGTAATATATTATTTCAGAAACATGCTGCACTAAACTGAACATTCAAACTCCCTCTTCTCATCTTTGCGAATTTAGCTCATGGTTACCCGCACATCGTTAAGGCTTGAGTTATGAGTCTTATCTCTATACTAATACTTAAATGTATCTACTGTTTTGTTTTTGCTTGGAGAGGAACTACAAGTGCATCCTTGTTTTGTTATTTGGATTAAAGTTAATACTATACAAAATACTGGAAATGGAAGTGCTATACAACTAGAAAAAACACCTAAACAACACGTACATCTTCCATGCCAAATTGATGCCCTAATACTACATAATGTTGAATCCTCTCCCGCGCTCCATCCCACACATCAATAATAATAATAATAATGCATTTTATTTATGGGCGCCTTTCAGGACACTCAAGGACAACTTACAGTTAAAACAAGTTTACAGACAAATTACAAGTTTACAAAAAAATTACAGAATTCGGAGAGAAAGCAGCGGCAGCTGGTCGCGCGAGCGTTCACTCTCACTTCTGGCAGCCATTTTCTCAATTTATCATTTGCAGCACACCAATAAAAATAAGACACAACACCAAAGAAGAATTTAACACCACACATAAAAACATCCCCCAACAATGGTTCCCACTGTGAGGGAAGGTAGCAAAGTCCAGTCCTCATACTCTTGTTCACCCCGTGCTCGGGGCATATTGAATGTTCTCCGACCAGGTAGGGACTGAAAAAAACCAGTCCCCCCCACCCCCCACGTAAAAAAATTAGACCTCCAAAACAAAACTTTTTAACATACTAAAAAAACAAAAAAAGGGCGAAAGGACGACAGCTACAGGCTGCGCAGCCATACTCGACGGCGCCCCCACTCACACCATAACATCATTGAGTAGAATCAAAATTATCACAGGTTCAAAACACTATTCAGTCCTGATCTGAGTATTCCTCTGTTTGTGAAGATAAGTATTGATAAACACAGCATTGCAAAACCTGATTTATATTCCTATTGAGTTGTCCATGAGTGAAAGGGAAAATATAGTGTTTCTTCATGGCACCAGGGAATACAGGTCACTATATTGTAATCAGGGAATGTGATTGTAATCTGATTACACACTTGTGTGTGTACTTCATTGGGAATGACTATTTTGAGCATCGAAAGTAGTCGGTCAGAGTGTGAGAGATTTTATATTGACACCTACCTGCCCAGCAGGAAGTCTCGTTTGATGCAAAATAATTTTTGAAATAAGACTGGCTGATATAATACCAATTATTTTCAAAAACATCCATGTGCTACATCAGACTTCATAATGAGAATGAAAAACTCTTCCTGTGACTTGAAAATATTTTCAAGTCAGGACAGCTAACATGGTAGGAAAAGAACAAACTGCTGGAGGAACACAGCAGGTCAAGCAGCATCTATGGAGGGAAATGGACAGACGACAATTCAGGTTGAGACCCTTCTTCAGACTAATACAATAGAGGGCAGATAACTGGTAGAAAGAGGAGAGGGGAAGGGATGGAACAAGAGATTGCAAGTGATAGGTGGATCAAGGTGAGGGGGTGGTTGATCAGCAGATGAGTCGGGTCAGGTGAAGTTTGTAAACAAGGTGCCGTGGAGAAGACAAGAGGGTGCAAGTGGTGGAATCTGATAAGAATTGAAGGTGGGCAGTGAAATGTAGAACTTGAGTGAGGGATAGTGGTAAGAATGGAGCAAAGTGTGGAGTGGGGAGGTGGGGGAGCCATGGAATAGGGACAGTACAGTGGTGCAGCAGTAGAGTTGCTGCCTAATAGCGCCAGAGACCGGGGTTCGATCCTGGCTATGGGTGCAGTCTGTATGGAGTTTGTACGTTCTCCCTGTAACCGGGTGGATTTTCTCCAGGTGCTCTGTTTTTTCCAAAGACATGCAGGTTTGTAGGTTAATTGGCTTCTGTAAATTGTCCCTGGTGTGTAGAATAGAACTAGTGTACGTGGTGCTCACTTGTCAACGTGAGCTCGGTGAGCCGACGGGCCGGTTTCATGATGTATCTCTAAACTAATCTAAACTAAAGTAGATGGAGCAGATGGAAGAAGAGATGGTGGAGGGGAATGAAATTGTGTGATGGGACAGGGGGGCTGCGGAAAGAAAAATGTGCAGGGGAAAGCTGGATCGAAGCGAAGGAGAGGTTAGGAGATGGGGGATTATCTGATATTATAGAATTGAATGTTTATGTCATTGGGTTTTGGTTTGTATCTAAGTTAAGTATGAGTTGCTGTTCTTTCAGACTGTGTGCGGTCTCATTCCTGCACGTGGAGATTTCATGAATGGTGAGGGATTGGCTTCTTGCCTGCAACAATGCAAATGTCAACTCCGTTTATGTGATACCTCCATGCAAACAGAACCATGCTGATCCGCAGTAACATTATCAAACAACTAAAACTGATCTTAAGTCACATAAGAAGATGTTGGGGCAAGTGACCAAAGTTTGGGGTTCCTAAAACATAGTTGGCAAAGATGAACAGATTTAATTCAGTGATGATTGAAGGTCACTGGGCCTTGCAAAATGACAGAGAGAAGGATTGGAAGGATGGAAATTGTGAGATTGTCATAAAATATTTGCAATTTTTCCAGTTAAACATTTGCAGAAAGTTTTCTCCATTTTTTCCCCCCAAAGTAAAGTATATTTGAAATGAAATAATTGTTCACTTTGGAATAAAAATTGGTTTCCACTGGTTTATTTTTGAGTGGAAAGTTAAAAAAAAGTTTATTACATTTGAAAATAATATTGACACAGCTGAGAAAAAAATAATGAGGTATGAATTATGCCCATTTAAAGAGTGCTGTCCCAAAGTTGAGCCTTGAGCTTCACCTAAATGTATTGAGCACAACTGTGTCTTCAGAGATACAGTATGGAAACAAGCCCTTTGGCCTACCGGGTCCATGCCAACTGGCAATCCCTACATATTAACACTATCCTACACACACTAGGGACAATTTTTACATTTACCATGCCAATTTACCTACATACCTGTCCATCTTTGGAGTGTGGGAGGAAAGATCTCGGAGAAAGCTCAGGTAACGGGGAGAACGTAAAACTCCGTACTGATAGCACCTGTAGTCGAGATCAAACCTGGGTGTCTGGCTGCGGGTAAGGCAGCAACTCTACTGCTGTGCCACCATGCCACCCTGGGTCCTGCAGCCCAAATTGTGTAAAACATGTCTGCTGTGAAATCAACTACAGATCAGTAATCTATCTATATATACTAATACTCTCATCTTGTTTGTTTGTATGTGAGTGTGCGTGTCCATGATGAATGTGATCCTGAAATTATGCCTAAACAGTACATGATAGCGCTACACTGTTTGGATCACCTTATTCACCATGGTCCTGTGGTGTGCTGTATCAAGTTTCATTCAGATTGATGGTATATTTTACAAGTTATTCCCATTTTAAACTATACAAAAAACACCTTGACAAAAGTCACTTCCATCTGCACTGCCCGTTAGCAGCATATGACATCACAATGGGATCCCAAATCTCATTTACATAAAAAATAGCGATTTAAAAAAAAAACTCAGTTTTAATCAAATTCTTGGGATGAGGTTTCATTTACAAACAAAAATACAATTTTCATTGGTGGGTGATTTTCATTGCAGAAACCTAAGCATGCTCAGTTCAGGACTTACTAACATCAATGCACTCCTGCCAGAGACTATCACCTGAAAGCTGAGGATAAACATGCATTTTTTACATTTTAATGTGTATCCAAAAATATAAAGGTTGCTCGTATGACTATAACTGCCAGGGGAAATCACCAACACTTCCCATTTACCCCTCTGTGCCCTCCACACCATCTTCCAGTTTTCTTTCCAGGTCTTCCCTGAGAGCATTGCCAGTAAGGTCTTTGTACTTAAGATAAATCATCTTGAAGTATAAGTTACTTAGTGTGCCCAGCACATTTTGATGAAGCTCAAGGCTCACTTTAGGGACAACATCAGACTTCTTTCAAAGGATGCATAAGAGCAACCTTTATGTTTTTGGATACAATTTACATCTACTGAGAATAACACAATGTACTGGAGGAACTCAACAGGTCAGGCAGCATCTGAGGATGGGAATGGACAGGAATAGTCAGGACTTCTTCAGGCTGAATCATCATCTATGTTCCAGGAACCCACTGCTCCCTGTATAAAAATAAATTGCCCTGCACATCTCCTTTAAAGTTTGCTCCTCTCACCTTAAACCCATGCTCCAGAGAAAACAATCCAAGTTTATTCTTCCTATCCTTATAGCTAATACCTTATAGCTAATATCCCTCATCTCGAACAGCCTTCTAGCAAACCTCTTCTGCACCATCTCCAAAGCCTCCACATCCTTCCTGTATTGGGCAACCAAAACTGCTCACAATACTACAAATGCTGCCTAACCACAGTCCTAAAGATCTTCTAGGTGATTATCTGATTCTTTTTCTCAATGCCCCACCCAAGGCAAGCATACCATACACCTTCTTTACCACTCTATCTACTGGTTTTGTCACTTTTAGGGAGTTATGGAATCGAACCCAAGATCCCTTTGCACATCAACCCTTTTAAGGGAAAATAAACACAAAAAGCTGGAGTAACTCAGCGAGTCTGACAGCATCTCCGGAGAAAACAAATGGGTGACATTATGGGTCGAGACCCTTCTTCAGACTGATAGTCAGGTGAAAGGGAAACAAAAGATATCGATGGTGATATAGAGAGATATAGAACAAATGAATTAAAGAAATGCAAAAAAGTAATGATGATAAAGGAAACAGACCATTGTTAGCTGTGGGCTAGGTGAAAACGAGTTCCAGACATTGAAACTCAGCAGGATGACATTGAAACTACTACAACGACCTTTTAATCATTTCAAGGGTCTTGCTATTAACAATATACTTTTTGCTTGCATTCAACATACCAAACTCCAACACTTTACACTCACTCGGATTATCTTCCATCTGCCAGTTCTCATCCATTTGCATAGCTAGTCTCTTTCTTCTGTGTACTTTGACATTCTTTCTCACTGTCCACCACTCCACCAATGTAGGTGTCATCTGCAAACTTACCAACCAATCCATTTATAATTCCATTATGTTTTTGGGCACGTATTCATGATCTGAAATACCTCAAGAGGACTTGGCAACCTTTTAACAGTGTCCAGGAGGAAATACCACATGGCCTGACATCTCCAGCCATTGTCCAATGCAGACTAAATTAGATGAATCTGTGGTCCATTGTTAGGCAGCAAAAGGAACAAGCACGAAAATCATAAGCAATTATTCTAATGGATAGTCAACACCAAAATCCATTACTTAATGCAGTTAACTGCTTACTATAATTCTCATGACTAACAAATCAATACATGTTTTGGAAAGCACAAATATTGATGCATAGTACATTTTGTGTAGTAATATAAATATAGCATAGGTGAGCCTGATATCAGTGGTGGTAACATGACTGGAGGGGATTCTGAGAAACAGGATCGACGAGTATCTGGAAAGGCAAGGACTGATAAAGAGATAGTCTACATTGCTTTTGGTATGGGAAATAGATTCTCACAAATTTAATAGAGCTTTCCGAAGAGGTGATGAAGAGGGTTGACGAGGGCAGATTGATGTTGTCTATGTAGAAATTAACAAGGCCTTTGACATGATCCCACATGGGAGGTTAGTGTGGAAGGTTAATTCACATGGGATATAGTGTGAACTACCCAATTAACTACAACACTGGATTGGTGGAAAGAGTCAGAGGGTAGTAGTGAAGGTTTTTTCTCAGATTGGGGATACTGTGAAGTGTTGGTGTTGGGTCCACTGTTGTTTGTCTTCTATATTAACGATTTGGAGATCAATGCTGTTAACATGGTTAATATATTTGCAGATGACATCAGAATTTAATATGTAAAAGAACATGTGATAATGTTCCATTCTGTTTGTTGTTTGTTGGTTGTTTGTTTGTTTGTTTTTTTTGCACACAGTCCACGAGCACTGCCACTTTTCATTTCACTGCACATCCAGTATGTGTATGTGATGAATAAACTTGACTTGACTTAACTTGACTTGAATTGGTGGTGAGTTGAAGAAGGTTATCTAGGATTGTAAAAGAATCAAGATGAATTGGGAAATTGGGCCAAGGATTGGCAAAGGGCAGCATTTACGGTGCGGTGAAGAGGGTATTTCATATTCTTGCCTTTATTCATGTTGTGTATAGTTCTGGTTGACTTGCTCGGCAGGATGCCATTTAGCTGGAAAGGGTGCAGAAAAGATCCACAAGGACCTTTTACCAAGGCTGGAGGGCCTGAGTAATAAGAAGAGGCTGCATTGGCTGGGACTGGCTGAGGGACGATCTTGTAGACATATATTAAATTATGAGTAGAACATAAAGCTAATGGTCACAATCTTCTTCCCAAAGAGGGGAGTCCAGAAATAGAGAGCTTACATTGAAGGTGAGCATGGAATCTATTTAAACGCTGCTCTCTTTAAATTTTCTACAGATTCCAGCATCTGCAATCTTGTGCCCCCTTGAATGAGATTACAGGCATTTACTAGGACATCCATAAAAAAACTTCTATTTTACGATTCTGTTCTATTAGATTTAAATTGAATTGGAATTGAAACTGGAATTTAGAGGTTGTGATATCTACATTCAATATTTAATGGATTATACTTACAGTTCAAAAACTATAGTTATAGAACCCTAAAATCAAAAATGCATAGTGTGGGATTCTGACCCATGATATAAGATGTGTGCTGCAGGGAGAGTTTTCAATACAAAGGTAAATTAAACCAAAATTATGAGAGATAATTAAAGTATGATCCATGTATTTACCAGTGTTGCATTGTAATAAGAATGTCCCATTGTAGGTGGAAACTGGGACATAGTTTCAGTGCATTTCCATGGCATTTATTTTAAAAAACGACTCTAAATTCCAACTGTGGCAACAAGTCCATCAGTGATAATGTGGACATAAATTATTTAAATGCTAATCCAAATATGGAGATTTGATACAGGAGTGAGGAATTGTGATGTGTCTAAACAAGGGGTTTAAAGATGACACCTACATCTTTTGTTGTGAAATCCCACTTTCCCCAGCACTCCTGGTGGCATGTTTAATCATTCAAAAGGGCCAAGGTATAATTTGTGGCGTCAGAACATAGTCAGACCACTTGCAGTCGAACCCTCGTCAGTGGTTGCGAGGGCTGTCACATGACATCATGGGGTTAAGGGGAGTGTCCTGCTACAAAAGCATATCTCACCTTGAGATCACCCCAGTCGAGAGGTAGCTGAGCTGGAGACAACACCCTCGCTCAGCTGCAGCAGCAATTACATTATGTTAGAGGAACAAACGTGTATGTATTTCGAACCTATTATGTCTGAAAAAAGCAACTATTTATTCTCCACGTTTGGTGCCGCTACTAATTTTCATTTGGACATCTTCAGCATAGCTGAACTTGCACAAAGTGTGAATTGTTTAAAAGACAAGAAAAAGCCAAGGAGGTACATTAGAAGGTATTTGTTTCTCCAGAGGTTAGAATAATGAGAGATGTTCCCATTGAAACTTACAAAATTCTTGCCAGTTTGGTTGCAGGGAAGGTGCTTCCCCTGGCAGGTGGAATCGAGATACAAAACGCAACCACGCCAACATTCAAAATGTGGATTTCAAATATGTCTGAAACGCTTCATCTTGAAGAAATGAGATTTCTCCTACTTGGCAAAGTAGACTCATTCTCAAAGACTTGGTCTCCTTTTATCAACTTTTTACAAGCATATGGTGCAACATAACATAACCTTAGAAATTAAATGGTTTAGAACCGGGTGACGGATGGGCAAAAATACGAAATAGGTAGATCTCTCCTCATCTCTCTTTTCTTTACTTTCTCCTTCTATTTCAATCTTTTCAGCTTCTCTTCTATGTCCTTTATTTATTTTGCTATCTGTTTCTACTCGCTTGTCTATCTATTCCGACACTCTTTATTTATTTTTATCTCCCACTGTTCTTTTATCATTAAATCAAAAATACGAAGTTGTACAAGAATGGAAATATATATGTATGTATTAGGTACTCAAGTACCACACTATTGTACTTACTTCTAACAAAAATAAACAAAAAAACAAAAAAAGAAGACCAGAGGAGAATTTCATCATTCAGAAGGAGGGAGACCTCTACCTCCACTGGCTCACCCATTAAACTGATACAATACTGATTAATAGATTTCTAAATATTAAAGGAATTGAGAGATATTGGGATAATGTAGTAAATTGGTACTGGGTTGTAAGATCAGCCATGGTCTTAATGAATAATGCACTAACTCAACAGACTGATTGAATGCTGCTGCTCATATTTCTTGCATTCTTAAACATGGAATAAAAATAACACATGCATTTTAATATCAATGGTTTATGCTTTTGGAAAGACATAACATATATACAATAGAATTTTATGCTAAACTATTTATCAGGTCTGAGTGGCAAATTATTTGAACATTCAAAGCAAAGTCTTGCCCTGAAAAAGGCACAAAGTGTTGGAGTAACTGAACGAGTCAGGGAGCATCTCGGGAGAACATAAATAGGTGATGTTTCCTTCCTAAACAATGCAGGCATTAAACGTCATCTATTTGTGTTCAGGTGTGTAGGAAGGAACTGCGGATGCTGGTTTAAATCGAAGATACAATGATACAATGATAAATCAAAGATGCAAAGATGCAAAGAGTAAATTAATGAAACAATAGCCTGTTTCCTTTATCATCGTTGCATTTTAGCATACCTTTATTTTGTCTGTTCTATAACTCTCCAAATCACCACCTATATCTCTCGTTTCCCTTTCCCCTGACTCTCAGACTGAAGAAGTGGCTCGACCTGAAATGTCGCTTATTCCTTTTCTCCAGAGATGCTGCCTGACCCGCTGAGTTACTCTAGCTTTTTGTGTTGATCTATTTGTGTTCTCCAGAGAAGCTGCCTAAAGGGCTGTCCCACTGTACGAGGTAATTCAAGAGCTCTCCCGAGTTTAAAAAAAAATCATGTTGAAAAATGTCCACGAGAGCCCCGAGTACATACGAGAGGCTATTACTAGGTATGTTGCAAAACTTACCTTCAGCGGTGCTGCAGTTCTGTCACTGGCCGCGTGCGCGACTTTGGTGCCTTTGAGGGGGGGGGGGGGGGTTAAAATGCAGTTTTCCCCTGCCTTTCGGAGTTTTATTTTCTCGGGTGCGAGCTTTTGCTGAAGATTCGTTCCGACTGCCGTTCTGTGAAAAAAATTTTTTCCTAATGACGTGAACGCCGACAACGGGGACGGATTTCACGTAGGGGACAGGTAAAGGAATGCCGTTTATTTTACATATAAACGTGCTTCTTAAGATGACATGAATCAAAATTACATGTTGCGAAACGGTGATTTATTCCTCATACGAACCGGCAGTGTTTTTCCTGCCGATATGGCGTTTAAATTCACTGCAACCGTTCCAATCGATCGCGTTCCATAAAATCCCACTCGCAAGATTTTATGGCCATTAATTTACAGGAATTAAACACTAAATTTCTTCAATTTGGCCTACAAATTCATGACAATGAGATTTAAAAATCATGTTATATTGTGAATTCTTGTGTGAATGTTATTTGGACACTTAGGCTATTTAAAAATGATAATATTTTCTTGAGAAATGGATAGATGTTAAGATCTAGTAATTGAATTTTGTAATTAGCTACAATTGGGTATCTAACTAATTATATGCTTTAATTTCAGGTTATCCAAGTAAGATTGTTTCATATTTGTTTCAGAATGCTTCAATCTATAATAACTGAAAATGTGTTTCAGTTCTCTTATGTTTTAAGACAGTTATGGGCTTTTGACTGTCCGAGGACAGTTGACTTTTGTGTTAAGTCCATGGAAAAGCAATAGGGAACAAGATGCTAATTTCCAAGTATGAAAATGGCATAACCTTTTTAATACTGAAGATATGAAAGTGAATTAGGTGTCAAATTAAACTTCTTTTTATGCTTTATCTGATGGGATAAATTGCAGACTTGATTTTTAAATCTCAAAATGTTGTAACATTGCTACTATTACCGTAATTCTCCAAGTTCGAATCAGGGGAAACTCGGGAGAACTCTTGAATTAACTCGTACAGTGGGACAGCTTCTTGACCTGTGTCCTTTTATGTAAACCAGCAACTGCAGTTCCTTGTCCTAATCGTTCCACGTCTCTTTTGATATGAAGGAGCTGGATTGGCCTTGGCATTGAATGCTTTAACTTTAGATCCTTTTCAGTAAGCTGCCAAGGGATGGACATCAGTGCCTAGAAATCACCGTTTACTGTCAGTCCATTGATTTCAATAGCAATACAGGACCATCCTTAAACAGTATTTAACAGGATTCAGATCAATCATGGTTACTGGAAAATAAGGCAGGCCTGTGACCTGAACAGAAATTGAATGTAATCACAAGTGGACATGACTTCAATGAGAAATAGGAAGGAACAAATGTCAGGTCTGCTGGCAGTCCATCTGTCTTGGGGAAAGTGGGGGGATGGGCATGAGGGAACATTTGCACATTATGCTTATAGCTTTGGAATATAGTATTTTTTAGTTTAGTTTAGAGATACAGCGCAGAAGCAGGCCCTTCAGCCCGCTGAGTCCGCACCAACCAGTAATCCCCACATATTAACATCATCCTACACACACTAGGGACAATTTATATTTGTACCAAGCCAATTAAGGGTCTGAAGAAGGATCTCGACCCGAAACGTCGCCTATCTCCTTCGCTCCTTAGATGCTACTGCACCCGCTGAGTTTCTCCAGCTTTTTGTGTAATCCTCGATTCTCCAGCATCTGCAGTTCCTTCTTTAACCTACAAACCTGTACATCTTTCGAGTTCGGGAGGAAACCAAACATCTCGGTGAAAACCCACGCAGATCGAACCCGGGTCTCCGGCGCAGCAAGCACTGTAAGGCAGCAACTCTACCGCTGTGCCACCGTACCGCCCGTTTGTTGTGACCCAGTGCCAAATTGCCATTTACAGGTCAGTTTACCTTAGAGTTATGCACCCGGACACTATAACATGAAGTAAGGACCAGGTTGGGTAGCAAATGCCCATGTATTAGGCCTCCCTCTCTGCTGCTGGATTCAATACCAAATCTGGGATGGAGACAAATATACAGAGCTGAGGAGCAGCTTGGCTTCACAACAAGTGCCTCTGCTTTATGTCAGGATTGCTGGAAATCTGAGGCCTTTCATTTCAATGTGGCTGCCAATCTGAATAATTTGTAGTTTGTGTAATTAATTTCTGATAATTTAAATCATCTTTAAGGACATTTATTTATTTAATAATTTAAATCTCTTTGTGCTGTTTTTGTGTTTATTATTATCAGACATTTAAAAATTGTTCAAAAACAGCTGAAAACATTCAAAAAGCAGGACCTGTAAGTGCATCCTTGGCTATTTGACACAGTGAACTCGGGATCCACTACCTGAAACTGAATTACCGCTCATGGCCAATTCTGCTCTGTTGGGTTGTAGAGGTGGACAGGTTCATTCAGATTCGTTCAGGGTACAACTCAATGGGAACTCAACTTTACTTAAAACATTTAGAGATACAGCGTGGAAATAGGCCCTACGGCCCACTGACTCCGCACCGACCAGCAATCACCCCATACACTAACACTATTGAACACGCTTGAGACAATTTTATCATTTTTCTGAAGCCAATTAACCTACACACCTGTATGTCTTTGAAGTGTGGGAGGGAACTGGAACACCTAGAAAAATCTAGGCAGTCACTGGGAGAACATACAAACTTTGTGCAGACAGCAGTGATATATTAGTAGAGTGTGAGTACCGGTAATGGAACTGATCAACAATACCTGTTTCATTGTATTCTTTAAATGTTGGGCTTGTTCTAATTTCTATGTCGAAAAAGAACAGTCATCAGGTGGCTTTGGTTAAATGAAAAATCAGTTCAAAATCAGAGAGTGTAGAAAATGGAAACAAGAATCAACCCCACACAACTTTACCTCAGATTTTGTAAAATTAATTTGGTGGAAACATTTATCTGTTCAACAGGTAAATGCAATCATAGCAAGCAATTACTTTCTGCTACAGCTTGTGCCTTATTGTTATCATATATTGTGCATGAATTAGAAGTAGGAGCATCTGATAGCATCGCTCATTCAAGTTGGACACACCCCACTCATTCCATCTGAGCATTATGCAGACTGCAACAACTCTGTTTTTAAGCATGAAAAGACATTGTAATTCAAAGGGGTGTATTTCCTTTGGTACTTTGATAAATTGGCCTAACCACATGCAGCATAATAATTGACGACTTGGACATTTTTGCAATGCGCAGCTTCCATTGCAATGAAACAACCCATACATCACTTACTTTGCTATCAGCTCTTCCAAACTTGTAAAGACATTCATGGTAAAATAATAAACTGTTTATTTCATTGAAGTTGTATTTTTAACAACAAGAAAAATCTCTATTTTCAATATCCTGAAATGCATGGCAGCTCAAATTTATCGAGAATCTAAGCATGCCAAGGAGGATGATGCCTTTTGTTTCCAAAATGCCCATCTTCCTCGGAAAACAGTCTTTCTCCGAGATTGCTGGGTTCATTTATATCCTCTGGCAATATTTTGAATATGAGATGAAGACTTTCAAATAATGTTCTGCCACAGAAGACATTGGAGGCCAACTCACTGGATGTTTTCAAGCGAGAGTTAGATATTGCTCTTAGGGATTAATGGAATCAAGGGAAATGGGGAGAAAGCTGGAACGGAATACTGATTTTGGATGATCAGCCATGGTCATATTGAATGGCGCTGCTGGCTTGAAGGGCTGAATGGCCTACTCCTGCACCTATTTTCTATGTTTCTATGTATCTAATATGTGCTAACATTCAGTGCAAGAAATATAAATAAGTACACAATTCTTCAATGCTCAAAAGTGAATTACAATTAGTTGAATTAAATTTTGCAGTTGATAAAAATCCCCTTTACGCACAATGTTATCAGATCCCATTGGTGCAAAATCTGAGATAAATGGATACATTGTGACAAGTAATACCTTCCCATGAATAATATTGTTGCTTATCATGGTTACAGGTTGGGAGCATCAGTGAAGCAGCTCCCAGGATTCTGGCTGTGGATGCTACTGGGAATACTCTTTATTTATTGAAAGAGCGTTTGAAAGAGAAAGGTTTGCACAATAAGCAAAAGACAAACAGAATTATCTTGCAATGTAATTACAATAGTTAAGGGGATGAACAAGAATGTTTTGAAGTATTTTTAGACTTTATTAACTCTAAGCTCGTATTTCCCTATCAAATATCTCTTCATTTTATTCTTAGGGTTTTTTCTTGCATTTATTAAATTGTATGCTCTGAGGAAGATTTCTCCAGAAATAGTAAGTTCATTTCATCCAAGATATTAACATAATCATTGTCGAATGTGCTTTCTCACTCTTTGTTTTATTTGCTCTTTTTAGATTATTGATGTCCATCTCTGTCTTTTTTGTTGCCTTTTCTGTGGCAATACTTCTGGTGATGTGAATTGAGAGAATATGTGAAGATCACTTTCACCCTCCCTGCCCAGTGCAATGCAGGGGGTCAGCTTGTTAAAATGGCCACAGAGTCAACCTCTTCATAATAATTATCAATAAAAGCCAACATCTTCTAGCAAAAAAATATCTCCCCTCCACAGAAGATGGTGGAATTCTTGGGAGTCAATGATCTCTCAGAACTCAACATCAATTTTCATGCAGGCCCATAATTTATAAGCTAATTTATTTCTTACCAAGTTAAACTATTGTGAAATAATATGGTAAAAGTAACAGTTTGTGTATTGTGTGTGGTTCTAGACACCCTATTACAGAAAGGATATTAAGGCTTTGGAGTGGGTGCAGAAGAGGTTTACCAAAAATGCTGCTTAGATTAGAGGATATTGGCAACAAGGAAAGGTTGGACAAACGTGGATTGTTTTCTGGGGAGAGTTGGATGCTGAGAAGGGACCTGATAGTATATCACATTCTGAGAGCCATAGATAGGGTAGACAGTCAGAACCTTCTTCCCAAGATAGTAATGTCAAGGACTATTTGGCCTAGTTTTTAAAGAGAGAGGAGCAAAGTTTAAAGTAGATGTGCAGTGCTATTTTCTTTACACAGAGAGTGGTGGGTACGCGGAACATGCTGCCAGGGATGGTGGTGGTGGCAGACACAATAGTGGCATTAATGAGGCTTTTAAATAGGCACATGGATGTACAGGGAATGGAGGGGTATGGATCACATGCAGGCAAAGGAGATTAGTTTAATTTGGCATTATGTTCGGCACGAGTATTATGGGCCATTGGACCCGTTCCTGTGCTGTACCGTTTAATGTTCTATGTTTAGATATGCTGAAAGATATGCGAAACAGTAACGATGATAAAGCAAACAGGCCATTGTTAGCTGTTTGTAGGGTGAAAAAAATCAAGGAAGTTCTGTCCAAGGAATTTAAAATATTTCACGATAACTTTTCTTCAATTAATTTCTGGCTCATTCAAGTATTATAAGTGCACAATAACCTTTATGCAACAAATTCATTCAAAAATAAAATATTAATCAGCAATGTTTGCCATTGGGATTGTTTTGCAGATAACTGTAGAGCTGTAACAGCAGGCTGCAGCTCCAGGAAAAGTACAGTATATAGTTTACAATCTCTGGACACATAATGGAATGGAACACTTTATTGTCACATGTGGCAAGGCACAGTGAAATTCTTTGCTTGCATACCCAAGGTATGCAAAATTGTGGAGGAAATCTATTTTTCTCACTGAATACAAATGGCCAGCTGCATTGGAGCAACAGATTTCCCCAAAAAGGGATTGCTGTGCTTTATCTGTATTCCTTGTAGTTATTTCCAGGATTGCATTGTGAAGATTTTGGCTGTCTTCCAGAAGCTCCATTGTTCAGACGATGTAACAATGTTCGCACTGAATAGAAATGGAACACAGAAATGTACGGATGCTTTAATACTTAAAACATGCTTTTTAATTATTTGGGGTAGAAAGATAATGAAGAATCAAGGTATTTAAAATGTTACATTGCAAAATCTGATGTCAATTTTCAAAGATACTTTAAAAGGACCAAAATGGGTAAATGGTGGGCAGAATATTACACACTGATGCAGCTTATGTATGTACTCGTCTTCGCAAACAGAGGGTCATGACATTAGATGGGACCGCGTTTGGCCCAACAGATTACAGTGGACACTGGACTCCACCCACTGCTGGATTAGCCTCTCCCTCTCTTGGGAAGACCCCTCCTGCCTTCACTGCCAGACCATATCTAACTTGTACAAATGCTTTCTTTTATGTGTGGCTGTTCTTTTCTGTTGACGGACTGAACTTTTCTGATCTCGGACGGGCCTTTCTCACTGTTAGAATGGCTCTTCTATTCTCAGGTTTCTTTAAAACAGAACGCTTGGTCAGAACGTTTCTAACATTTACAGTGATACTGCACAGAATCAGGCCCTTCAACCCAACTTGCCCATGTCGACCAAGATACTCAATCTACATTAATTGCACCTGCCTGCATTTGGTCCATAACCCCATAAACTTATCCGATCCATGTACCTGTCCAAGGGTCTTTTGAATGCTGTAATAGTGCCACATCACCAATGCAGATTGTTCTTTTTCTAGACTGTCAGATCACACTTACCAAGCCTATTGCCTCAACTGTGAAGGCTGGCACTGTGGTCCTCTTCTTCTGCCATCCATGGACTGCAGGTGACTGGGAAGCAGGTGTTCCCATACCATATACCATTTGCAAACAAGCAGTTCTCAGGCACAAGGACAGAGAACCTTTTGTGAAATGATACAGTAGATTTCCTGAAATTAAAATCCCCAAAAGGAGATAATTTTTAGTTTAGTTTAGTTAGTTTAGAGATACAGCGCGAAAACAGGCCTTTCGGTCCATGCCGACCCATGTGCGGATGTGGCTTTGAAGGGCGAGAAGCCGAAGCAAAGAAGTGGAAGCCAAATAACTGAACGGAAATGATGCCGAAATGCCAAATAACCGAAAGGGCGGGAAGCCTAAAAGACAACTAACCGAAAGGGCGGGACGTCTAAAAGAAAATTCACCGAAAGACCGCTCTGCCGAAACGGCAACACACTGAAAGTTTGCGTTGCCTACAAGCCAACTCACTGAATGGCCGCTCTGCCGAAAAGTCAAATAACGGACATGACGTAGCCGGGGGATGCGGGACTTGTCAGCGATTGGTCCAGACACCCGCGTCCATCACATCACTGCCCGATGGAGATGGGAGAGTGGGAGTCATTTTCCCGCACAATCCATAGGTGACTGTGCACTCTGAACCCGAGCACCAAGTTGTAAGCGGCCGAAGGAGCGCATCCCTTGGGACAGCCCCCACTCTCCCACGGTCACGGCCGCCCTCCGCCTCGTCTCCCCGTGCGGCCACACTGTGACAGGCTGTGTGTCGGCCGTGCCGGGTGGAGCAGAGGTGTGGGACAGGCTGGATCTCCGCCCAACCTGAGTCACTGACCGCGATGCACTGCCATCAGACATCAGACCCCAACCCCCCCGACCCCCGGACCCCAATCCACATACGGGTTGATTCACCCCCAAACACCCACACCGAGTGATTCACCCCCTACCCCGGCCGTGGGGACAAACGGCTCGGGGCATTGGCAGCCATAGTAAATAGCTTTTAAAACATGGGGAGGGGCGGGGGACACAAATTCCCTGACAGGTTAGTTGGCTTTTAGGCATCCCACCCATTTGGTTAATTTGCTTTTAAGCATCCCTCCCTTTCAATTAGTTGGCGTTTCGCCTTCATACGCTTTCAGTTATTTGCCATTTCGGCTTCATTTCCGTTCGGTTATTTGGCTTCCACTTCTTCGCTTCGGCTTCTCGTCCTTCAACGCCACATCCGGGAACCATACCGCCTACCCTTAAAACTACCCGAATCAAACTGGGAACGATTTTACATTTCTAGCAAGCCAATTAACCTACAAACCTGTATATCTTTGGAGTGTGAGAGGAAACTGGAGAAAACCCACGTTAGTCACACGGAGAACGTACAAACTCTGTACACAATCAGGGTCAAACTTGGGTCTCTGGAGCTGCGGGGCAGTAGCTCTACTGATACGCCGCCATGCCGCCCAGGAAGGTAAACGCATGATTTTTTTAGGACGGTAAACACATGAACAATTGGGTAATATGGGTCATAAAGAAATAATATATCTAAAAACAAGACATTCAAATCTATAATTATTTTAATACAAATAAGTTAGACAGCCGTTACATAAATCACTAGTTGAACCATACCAAGACTATTGTCAGTAGTTCTAAGTAACATATCCTAAAAGTATATCTTCGATTAAAGTGAGTGAATTACCAGGATTGTAATTCTGAGAAAAAAAATTACGTGAAAAATGAAAATGATCTTCAGAAGTAATTTGTTCAAATTTTTCAAGTTATTAAGGGAAACTGATGAATATGAATGGGACTGATATTACCCTCAATGTTATTTCCGCCAATGGAAAATTTAACATAAGTGAATATGATCTAAAAATAGTTAGACCTTTCAAAAGTGCAATTTGGAAACAGTTCACAACACAAAGCAACAAAATAGATAATGAACTGGTTTTACGTTTGACCCTGCTTTCAGCTATAATCTTTCCTAAATGAAAGTAAGTGCTGAGATGAATACATCACCTTGCGAGCAAGCAGATTATTGTTATGATGAAGTGATGTCTGTGCAAATGTTAAGTGAAATTACTACATTATAAGGGAATACATCCCTGTAATTCAAAACCTGGAAAATAAGGTACATTTGCAGAATGTATACATGCACTTGGATTGAAGTTCAAGTTTATATTTATTGTCATAGGGTCAAGTGTGGTGAGGTACAGGTACAATGAAAAAGCTTGTTTGCAGCAGCAAAACAAGCACACAGACTCAGACAAACACACAGAAAACAACATACACAATCTATACATAAATTATACATAAAAATCCAGAATGTGCAAAAAATACATTAATGTAAAAATACAATTAAAAAATAAAAGTCTATGGTAATACAAGAGGTGGCATGTAGTGTTTAATTGGATGGTAGGATTGAATGTTGGATGTCAAGAACTTGCTAGTTGGAGACAAATAGCTGTTGCTGAACCTGGAGCTAAGTGTAAGGGTTAAACCATGTCTTTCAGCTAAAATGTTGTCTGCGAGAAGTCCCTATGTCGAGTAATCAGGCATGCTTAGAAAAAACAATTACGTATTAAGGAAGATAATTGTGGTAATTTGGAAGAACTATTAAATCACGAGGCAACAGATCATGCAGTCTTTAGGACACATAGTAGGAGAAGATAATCTTTTCTTTCCAGTGACACCTGAGAATAGCTCAATCCTGAAAAAACTGAGGACAGTGGACACACTGCCAATGACTCCACAGATACCATCTTGTTGTTGTTGTTGTTGTTGTCATTAATGGATTTTCTAGGATGACCGTTGCAATTGGGAAAACGGTGTGGAGCATTTATTTGCAGAAATCTACCAAGGCAAGACACAAAGTGCTGGAGTAACTCGTTCAAGAAGGAACTGCAGATGCTGGAAAATCGAATCAAGTGCTGGAGAAACTCAGCTGGTGTGGCAGCATCTATGGAGTGAAGGAAATAGGCAACGTTTCGGGCCGAAACCCTTCTTCAGACTTCGTCAGTCTATTTCCTTCACTCCATAGATGCTGCTGCACCCGCTGAGTTTCTCAAGCACTTTTGTCTACTTGCTGGAGTAACTCAGCAGGACAGGCAGCGTTCCTGGAGAACACAGATAGGTGAAGTTCAGGTCAGGAGCCTTCTTCAGACTGATTGTAGGTGTGGAGAAGAAGGCTGGGGGCGAGACAAAGTTTGGCAAGTGATAGGTGGAAAGACATGAGTGGGGTTTTAATAGGCAGATGGATTACACAATTACAAAAATTACACAAGTGATATTTACAATTAAGATATCTCTCACTTACTAAATGCAAACAGTCTGAAGAAGGATCTTGACCCAAAATGTCACCCATTACTTCTCTCCAGAGATGCTGCCTGTCCCGCTAAGTTACTCCAGCTTTTTGTGTCTATGTGTGAGCTAGACCTTGGCTGCACCCTCAGTGTGGTGCAATAAAAATGTAGTGCCGATTACCCAGCAGAGTATTGAATGCACCTCATAATCTCAAATATGTCTCATAGCCTCTGAATATGGGCAAGATACAGATGAAAAATAATTAATAAATAATTAATGAGGAAGATCCTGACATTCAAGGCACACATCGATAAAGCATAATTAATCCTGTCAGATATGATTATATCCCTGCTAACCATCTATGTGTCAGTGTTAAGTTCATTCTGTTAAGATGTTTTTAAATGTTTAATCGATTCCAGGATTGTAAATATGATAGCATTCGCCTAACTTGTTAATTTAATTGCCTTTGCTTCTTGTGACCATTATTCATGTGGAGTATGATGTTAATATGATAAATCTTTGTGTGTTTGAATATGCATGTGTGTATTGTGCTGGTCAAGGTGACAAATGAGAGAGGTGGAAAAGATGTGCAGGAAGGAACTGCAGATGCTGCTTTAAACCGATGATAGACACAAAATGCTGGAGTAGCTCAGCGGGACAGACAGCATCTCAGGAGAGAAGGAATGGGTGATGCTAACAATGGCCTGTTTCCTTTAGCATCGTTACCTTTTAGTATATCTTTCATTCTTTTGTTCTATATCTCTCTACATCCCTGTCGATATCTCGTATCCTTTTCCACCGATTCTCAGTCTGAAGTAGGGTCTCCACCCGAAACGTCATCCATTCCTTCTCTCCAGAGATGCTGCCGGTCCCACTGAGTTACTCCAGCATTTTTGTGTCTATGTGCTATAAAAGATACTTTATTATGCTCAGAGGATTTTGCTTTTGACCTTTTCAATGCTTCCTCGGATTGCGAGGCAGCTACAGCTACAGGGATGTGTGGAAAATGAGCACCGAAGATTGCTTCTAACATCAACTTCCTCAGACAGCTTCCATTGTTTATGGCTGTCTTGTAATCAGGCTCCTTATGCCATCGTGTCAGGATAGCAACCTTGCCCCTAATGTCAGCAACATGAAAGAGTTGGTGGTTGACCATTGATTAGTTTAGTTTACAGATACAAAGCGGGAACAGGCCCTTCGGCCCACTGAGTCCGCACGGACCAGTGACCACCCACATAATAACACCACACACGAGACACAATTACACTTATACCAAACCAATTAACCTACAAACTTGTACATCTTTGAAGTGTTGGAGAAAACCGAAGATCTCGGAGGAAGCCCACGCGGTCACAGGGAGAACATACAAACTCCGTATAGACAGCACCCATGGTCAGGAAAGAACCCAGGTCACTGGCACTGCAAGCGCTGGAAGGCAGTAACTCCACCGCAGTGCCACCGTGCTGCCCCGTTGAGGGGATGAACATAATACCATCCTAATCAACAGAGCTGCTTTAAAGATGGTCAACATTGTCACGTTCCTAGGCATACATATAAATAGCAACCTAACATAGACATAAAAAGCTGGAGTAACTCAGCGTGTCAGACAGCATCTCTGGAGAAAAAGAATAGGTGACGATTTGGGCCGAGACCCTTCTTCAGACTGAGAGTCAGTGGAAAGGGAAATGAGGGATATTGATGGTGATAAAGAGAGATATGGAACAAATGAATATGCAAAAAAGGAACAATGATAAAAGAACCAGGCCATCGCTAGCTGTAGTCTAGGTGAAAACGAGTTACGATGAGACTCAATAAGACAAGTACAATGACTTGGGTGGGGGCGGGACGGAGAGGGGAGATGCAAGGGTTATTTGAAGTTAGACAAATCAATATTCATACTGCTGGGTTGTAAGCTAACCTGGACACTTCAGAGTGGTGTGGGGATCAATAATGCGCTTTCTCAGCCGCTCACAGGCCAAGTTCCTGCTCTCTATTGGCTCCAACTGCTTCATGTGGACTGACTCCTTTATCCTACTGTTCCCCCTTTCCAACAGGGGACCACAATGCTGACACCACTTAGTCCTGCTACCCTCCCCTCCTATACTAACCATGCCACTTCTTCAACCCCACACACCTACACCACCACTCACATTCCTGTCCCCTCTGAGCTCCCATCATCCCTTCACAATAACTCCCCCGAGCATCCCTCTGCCCCTCCCTCTGCCCCTCTCTTCGCCTCTGGCCTTACTCCTGTAGGGTTTTCACCATCCCCTTGACATCCCCCTTTACGATGTAGTACAGTCAGTTAGTTACGCACAGTGAAGAAAGCTGTCAAATAATTCAGCAGGTTGTAGATCAGTTACGGATATGGGTGCATATCTTTTCCACAGATAATGTTTTTCCCTATTGTCATCTAGTTGCTAGCATCAGGTTATTTTTTAAGAGACAGACATACAAGCACACTCTAGTCAAAAATATAACAATAATCGATGGTTTCCTCCATCAGACATATGGAATTAATTATCTTAATAAATCACCATTTACGCAGGATGGTGCCTGATCCAAATCAGCTTGCTCCTTTGTGAATATTTTGGTACTAGGTTTATGCCTAAAAAATCATGACTGAAAGATTAATTTAATATGGGAAAGATTTAATAGAAATCTGTGGGCTAGCTTTTTCACACAAAGGGTGGTGGGTGTATGGAATGAGCTGCCAGTGGAAATAGTTGAGGCAGGGACTATTGCAACGTTTAATAAACAATTGGACAGGTACAAGGATAGGACAGGATAAGAGGGATATGGGCCAAACGCAGCAATGTGGGACGAGTGTAGATGGGACATGTTGGGCGGTGTGGACAAGTTGGGCCAAAGGGCCTGTTTCCATGCTGTATGACTGACTCTATGACTCTATGGTTCAAATTAGTAACCTTTGGTAAAAGTTCGAGTATGAAGAATGTTAAATAGAGAAATGGCAAATCACTGTTCACGGAGCAATATATTTCACCCAATTATTTAATGAAGGTAAGTTCGCAGCCTAGAAATTCCTTGGCATTTGGAAAGGCCTTGCTTACAATAAGTGTAGGAAGAAACTGCAGATGCTGGCTTAAACTGAAGATAGGCACAAAAAGCTGGCGTAACTCAACAGGCCAGGCTGTATTTCTGGAGAGTGACGTTTCGGGCCTGAAACGTCACCTGTTCCTTCTCTCCAGAGATGCTGCCTGGCTCACTGAGTTATTCCAGCTTTTTTGGTCTATCTTTTGCTTACAATAAGAAAAGGTTTAAACAATGAATGCTCAAAAGCCTTTGCTCCTCACTCCTGGACGCTGGGATCACTTTAACCTCAAGGTTAAGCCACCACTTTAACCTTGAACAGGGCCTGTTTCTTTCCTATAGTCAGAATCCCAATTGATCTTACAACATTTTCTTAGACTACTGGATTTCATGCATTATTGTTCTGTTAACTGTAACACTAGACTTTAAAAAAGTGCCTATCATATTGTACGATTTCATGGAGAATTTTGAAAGAGAATTCAATCTCTGAAACCATCCTTATAAAAGTATTGACCTCAATGAATTGTGGTGCTCTCTGTAGTTAATTGCGCTGTTCGTGGGTAAGAGTCTGTGTGGATTTACTGCTTGAGTAGTGAGTCAAGGTTGCAAGCAAGAACCTCCATCATCTGTTAAAGAAGAAGCTATAAATGACCAAGTGCAACGAATGCTGGCACAGGGCAGGGAGAGAAGAATGATTATTGCTGCTAGATCAGATGTACGAGTACGGGATCTTGGCGGAGATGAGGGAGTCGGAAACTGTGTCAGCCAAGGCATGCTGGACTTGAAGTGAATCTGATTTATCTTTGAAAGTAACCAAATTAATTAACTGTACTTGGAGAATGATACGGACACACTGAGCCGTGCGCAGACTTACGGTGGGAAGCCTGCAGTAGCAAAATACACTTTATTTTGCCTTCGCGTTGGTGATGTGGGGTTGATGGTAAGCAGATGAATTAAGCAGCTCTCCTGAACAATGTCACAGCGACCTGAGAAATGTACTTTGACACCGATGATTGACTGATACCTGCAATGGCATCAGCAGGGGTCCAACATATTGCCGGTGGCATCGAAGGTGAATACTGCAGTCACCTTCAATTGCGCCGGCAAGGTAAATTAAGCAAGGCTTTGACACTCTATGTTTAGTTTGCACAGGTCATTCCTCAACAGCTTGCTGCAACTGGATTCACAGTAAGAATGAATGTGTGCTGTATGAATGCATTGTGCTAGCAGAAAGCGCTACAGGATCTGTGGAATTTATTTGCCGTGCCTCAGTGCAGTTATATTATACGGTTCATTCTTGCTCCTGATGCCATAAAAATGTAAGCCTGAAAGCAATTGAGTATCAATAGTTTTAAGCTGGCGTTTGAAGTAACATGTGTGCACAATCTGTCACAAAAGTTGACTTATTCACCATATCCCCAATTTTTAATAACAATTGAAGCCACGTGTTCCAAGAAACAGAGTAATTGGGAATCAAGTCAGAAACCATGGCATGAACACTGAGAGACCCACATTTATTTACTTAATGGTCACAGAGAGTCATAGTCATAGAGTGATACAGAGTGGAAACAGGCCCTTAGATCCAACTAGCCCACACGGGCCAACATATCTCAGCTTAGCGAAACGATCGCCGAAAAGAAACAGGCTCAGCGATCGTTCCACTGAACACCTCCGCTAAGTCCACCTTAACCTACCTGATCTCCCAGTTGCTCAGCACTTTAACTCTCCCTCCCATTCCCAATCTAACCTAAAGCTCCATTACCAGAGTGAGGCCCAATGCAAATCGGAGGTTCAACACCTCATATTTTGCCTGCATAGCATACACCCCAGCAGTATGAACATTTATTCTCTAACTTCCAATAGCCCTTGTTTTCCCTCTCTCTCCATCCCCTCACCCTTCCCAGTTCTCCCACCAGTCTTACTGTCTGTGACTACATTCTATCTCTGTCCTGTCCATTCCCCTGACATCAGCCTGAAGAAGGGTCTTGGCCCGAAACATCATCCATTCCTTTTCTCCAAAGATGCTGCCTGTCCTGCTGAGCTACTCCAGCATTTTGTGTCTACCATCTAATATTTGTAAAATGAGTGACGATCCAAGTTAAAATATAACAGTTTTAGATGATGGGCGAGAAAGCAACTTCAACATAAAATGTTGTAAGATAGTGGAATTCAGTTCAACCCTTTGGCAGTATCAGTGCCAGCTTTCATGATGGATTCAAGAAAAAAAGCAAAGGATATGTTAGGAGAATGAGCAAATGAGGCTACAGCTAAAGCTACACATGCAAAATTGAATGACTTGTTTCCTTGATTTAACATACATAATATTAGCTTCCAATTCATTTAAAGAATAATGCAAACACTTAATCTGGATAGAAAAGATTAAGAATAGAGTCAAAATCTTAAATATAAAAGATTTAAGAATGTTCCGATGAAGGAGAAATAATCATATGTCACATGTGAATCCATTCTCATTCCTTTTACTTGTACGTCAACCTTATTAGGTTCACAAGTTCACAAGTTACAGGAGTAGAATTAGGCCATTCAGCCCATCGAGTCTGCTCCGCCATTCAGTCATGGCTGTTCTCTGCCTCCTAATCCCATTTTCCTGCCTTCTCGCCATAACCCTTAACACCCGATCTAATCAAGAATTTGTCTATCTCTTAAAAATATCCATTGACTTGGTCTCCACAGCTCTCTGTGGCAAAGAATTCCATAGATTAACTACCCTCTGACAAAATAAGTTACTCCTCACCTCCTTTCTAAAAGAGTGCCCTTTAATTCTGAGACATTAAGCATGAATACATCTATTAACATCACTGACAAAATAATTATCTACTCAAAATCATTTTGATTTTTGAGAGTTTATGCTTGGAGATTAGTTGCTGTGTTCCTCACAGTGCAACTGTGAACATTGCAAAATAGTTTGCTGAGGTTGTGAAAGTTAATATGTAGATTCTATCTTCATTTCTCATTCTATTCTGTCTTATAATAAAGTTCACCTATGTCTTAATTTAGCAAGGCAATTGTTATAAGGCAATAGTGCTTTCATTTATAGAATGACTATAGTAACTATAGTAATATACAGTAACTGTTTCATAGTGAAGTGAAAGGAAATATATAAAAGAACTACCAGCAGGCAATGATCAGAGAAGTACTGAAAGCTTACTTTAAAAAAAAAATGTTTTTAAAGGTGCAGGATAATAAAGGGTGGTAAAGCACATTAAGAATGAAGTTGGACACAGTCGGCTGAGAAGCGTGCAGGCTCTATTGTTAAATGCAAGCTGGAGGGTGATTGCAGTGGAGACAGCAGGTGGCTATAGAAGCAGGTGGTGAAGGTGTTGGGATTGGAATATGAAGGATATTACATTCAGTACACTAAGCTTCAATGCAGCACAGCTTGGCTGGAGTTGAAAGGTGATCAGAAAGGAGTAAGCAACAGAATATAATTGGCTAAATTATGGATGAGTTCAAATGAGGGAAGGTAACTAACTGTGTTTGACTAGAGAGGAATTAAAATCATGAGTGCCACAGCAGCAATGGTTAACTTACATTTCTTAATATTGAATGCATGTTCGCTTTAAAACTATGATAAAATAAAATATGATAACAATCATGTAAATTTTGAAAGGTGGCTTGATGAGCTGTGGCAGGTTGTGATGTGCCTGGTAGATATTTTACTTGGTGATTTGTCTTACGAATCCAAGATAGACAGTAAAATGTGTCAACTGATAATATTGTCAATTTGTAGCAATAGCTGTCAGTTTTTCAGACTGACACATAGCCTGACAAGAAATCACTAAGTCCATAACAATCCTGCGGAATAGATATTCCTTTTCAACAAGGCATTTTAAAAAATGCATGGCTATTTCTTTTTTGAAAGATAATATTTTGCATACTAATTAAAAAGCCTTTGATGAATGATATAAGTTACTCATCAGTTTATCCAGTAGGATTTTGTAGTGCGCTAAACAAGAAATGAACGGTAGCAACCTTGTACGCTAACTTTCATTTCTGTTAGTTGTTTAAAAATATGTGTATTTAATATAATCTTGGCGTCTTTCCTTATTGATGAAATATTTCAAATTCTCTTGACAGGCATGCATGCAGTTTTCAAAAATGACTCATATTCCTAGAATATCAATTCAGGAGAAGGACTAGGTCATTCAAGCCCTGAAGGCCATTCCGCCAGTCGGTGAGATCGGGGCTGATCAATATACTAACTCTTACGTTGCACCTTTGATGCATGTCCTATTGTTATCCTTTCTGAATAAACTTCTGACATTCTCAGAATCGATCGGTTCAGCATCCATATTCTTTTGGGAGAGAAACTTTCACTACCCTTTGCATGAAATCGAGTTATTTTGTAATTCCACTCCTCAATTATTTAGCCCTAACTTTATGAACTGCAGAATAGTGACAGCATGGAAGATGGTTATTCAGCCCATCAAGTCTATACTAGCTGTAAGAGTAATCAATTCATTTCATTTCTCTATATAGCTTGCAAATTATTTCCTCTCAGATCAGTTTAGTTTATTGTCACGTGCACCGAGGTACAATAAAAAGCTTTTGTTATGTGCAAACCAACCATCAGAAAGACAATACATGATATTATCCAGCTTTCCTTTGAAATTAATCTGCCACCAACAATACCATCAACAATTCATTTGTGATCCAAGATTGTCTGTTTTAAAAAGCTTTACCTCAGCTTTCCCAATCTATAACAATGCTGAAGTACCTTATACTAGGAATTACTTAAATAAGTCACTTCTGCACCCACACTAAATTCTTTCAGCCTTTCTTAAAATGTCTTCCAGATCTACTGTGGCATAACTAACATTTCATGAAGGTTCATCAAGAGATCCTTGTTCTTGCACCCGGTTGCTATCTATAAAGCCCAGGGCACCACATGCTTTTATAATCACTCTCTCAACCGACCCTGCTAAGGGCCATGCGTAATTAATTTAGAATTATGTCCTCTTTTAAAAAAATGTTTCTTCCCATTCTTTCAACCAAATGTGTTACACATCACATTATCCACCATTAAATTTTATCTGTTATGATTCCACCAATTCCACCAGCCTGTCTTGGAGACCTTGAACTTTATTAGTCAATTTCAAATTAGGAAACTGTGCCCCCTGTACCTAAGTCCAAGGTATGTTCTAGTTCCTTATGTGTGGTGCCCAAAACTGGAAAACTTTTCCAAATGTTTAATCTGGAAGAATGATCTTGATATGAAAAGATCTAAAATCAACAGGATAGTTACAGTATAGTATGTGATTTTACCTTCCCTTATATTGACTCAGACTTCCTAAATGCAAAAGGCATAGATGGGGCAGAATTTGTTAGGCGCATCCAAAATGTTTATTGAGACAGTTTGTGGATAGTACAGCTAGAGGAGGGGCCATACTGGAGCTTTTATTGGGAATTAAGCAATACTGACGGGGAAACTCTAAAATAGAAAATGTGCAGGTGTAGGCAATTCGGCCCTTCGAGCCAGCATCATCATTCAATATGATCCACGGTACAGACCTATGATTCTATGGCCACAAGCAACATTTCAGGATGGTGCTTTCATCCACTTTTACTTTTTATCTAACATTTTAAATGAGTACCTGATTTATATTGTCAAGACAGAAATTCAAATATTTTGTGTTCAAGGCTAATGGATACATTTGAAGGCCAGGCAAATGCGCAGGGAGAAGGTTTCCTGTAATTTTCTGTGGGTTGCAGGTGCAATTGAACTCATTTTGTACCAAAGTAAGCAGATTAATTTGTACAATTCATTGCATCTTTTGAGATTGACGTTGTGATGTTTCATTGTATATCATAACTTTAATTAAGTTACAGTTTACAATGTAAACTGTACATTTGTTGCAATGTAAACTGGCCCTCTCTGTTGATCTTTTCTCAGGTGATGTGGTCATGTATTTTAGTGAATGTGTCATTTTGGAATAAACTGCATCTTCAGCCATCTCGAATTGATTTGAATCCCTTCACATTTTAATCAACATTTTTTTTCTGCCTAATTGTCTTCAGGGCTTTGTATAGATTAAATATCAGAGTACAGATCTCTATGTCTTTATCTCTGCCTCACACAAGGATAGCAGGTTCTGGATTTCTGGATTGACAGTCTTGGGCAATTTTCAATACTTGTTTCCATATCAAGTTCAAGAGTTCAAGAGAGATTATTGTCATGTGTCCCTGATAAGACAATTAAATTCTTTCTTTGCTTTAGCACACCAGAACATAGTAGGCACGAATACAGAACAGATCATTGTGTCCATATACCATTGTATAAATATATACACACATGAATAAATAAACTGATAAAGTGCAAATAAACAGATTATGGGCTATTAATGTTCAGAGTTTGTCTGAGCCGAGTTTAATAGCCTGATGGCTGTGGGAAAATAGCTATTCCTGAACCAGGTTGTTGCAGTCTTCAGGCTCCCATACCTTCTACCTGAAGGCAGTGGGGAGATGAGTGTAGGGCCCGGATGGTCTTGGTCCTTGTTGATGCTGCCAGCCTTTTTGTGGCAGCGACTGCGATAGATCCACTCGATGGACGGGAGGTCAGAGCATATGATGGACTGGGCAGTTTTACTACTTTTTGTAGTCTTTTCCGCTCCAAGGCGCTCAAGTTGCCAAACCAAGCCATGATGCGCCCAGTCAGCATACTCTCTACGGTGCACCTGTAGACGTTAGAGAGAGTCCTCCTTGATATACCGACTCTCCGTAATCTTCTCTTAATATAAGACATTTAAAACTATACATAAATCATGCTTTGGGGAGAAGGAATGGGTGACGTTTCGGGTCAAAACCCTTCTTTGGTCTCGACCTGAAACGTAACCCTTTCCTTCTCTCCGGAGATGCTGCCTGTGCTGCTGAGTTACTTCAGCTTTTTGTGTCTACAGTTTAAACCAGCATCTGCAGTTCTTTCCTACACATCAATCATGCTTTTGTCTATAATAGTGATGACTGTTCATACCACTAGCATATTTCGCAGGAGCATTCAAATATGTAAGTCGGCAATGTTGCAAGGCTCGATGTCATCACAACTGTTTCCTTTTCTCTGAAAACACCTTTGTAAACTTCCTAACATCCATGTGACACATTCAGAAGTACAAAGCATAACAGGAATGAGGGACCCATGTTGCAGTATTTGTCAATTAACTAATGTAACAAAGCAGCAATTTAATTATTGTCCTCGTTCTATTAAACTGTCCAAGCTTTAAAGGGCCTGTCCCATTTAGGCGCCTTCCAGGTACTCATTTTAATGGAATTCACCTACAACACCTGGCGACAACCTACGACGACACCTACAAAACCCTCCGACAGCACCGATGACAATCTACGACAGAACCTACGTCAACCTACGACAACCTATGACAGCAAAAATTGTCGCAAAATATTTTTCAACATGTTGAAATGTTGCGGCAGTCACCTGTAGTCGCCCAAAAAGTGGGACAGGCCCATAAGACTTGGGGTTTTTTCTTGATTCTTCCTTAGGAGAGAATGGCCTCAAAGTCTGTCCTACACCACTTTGTAATTGGTTTACCTATCTCACAAATGGGAAAAAATGGAAAAGAATGCTGGATTTCCATGTTAATTCCATTTCCAGTCTGCATGTTTTTGTTCTCGTGCCAATTTTGCATTTGGCAGAGGTATTCTAGAAAACAGTCTGACATTAATTCAGGATCTATGTCCCTGCCTTTGTGCCTGTGTCGTAATTATAGCTAATGCCACTTTTGGTTTGGCAAGTCACGGAGTTTTATTCTGAAATCGTGCCTCAAGTGCCAGATCTCCAGATGAAGGCACAACCTGCCTACAGCGAGCAACACAGTACCTCAAACATAGAGATAGAGAGAATTTGTTGCATTCAAAAACATTAGATGTAAATGTTTTGCTTCCATGGGAAGCAGAGAGTTCAGATCTTGGGCGGTACGGTGGCGCAGCGGTAGAGTTACTACCTTATAGTACCAGAGACTTGGATTTAATCTTGACTATGGGTGTTGTCTGTATGGAGTTTGTATGGTCTACCCGTGACTACGTGGGTTTTCTCCTAAGACTCTGGTTCCCCCCCACACCGCAAAGACATACACATTTGTAGGTTAATTGGTTTGGTAAAATTGTTCCAGTGTATATGATAGTGCTAGTGTACGGGGATCGCTGGTCGGTGCGGACTCTGTGGGCCGAAGGTCCTGTTTCCGCACTGTATTTCTAAACGAAACTAAACTAACCTAAACTAAACAAATGTCAATATTTCTTATCACGAGTTATATTCTACATACTGCACATGTCAATGCTAAATGGTGGAACATTTGCAAGGCACCAGCAGGAAGCTCTGCGAAATTGGTCTTGTAGATTAATGTAGATAAGGACATTATTGCTATTGTGGGAGTGCAGCGTAGGTTCACCAGCTTAATTCCCGGGATGGCGGGACTGACATATGATGAAAGAATGGATCGACTGGGCTTGTATTCACTGGAATTTAGAAGGATGAGAGGGGATCTTATAGAAATATATAACATTCTTAAAGGATTGGACAGGCCAGATGCCAGGAAAAATGTTCCCGATGTTGGTCGAGTCCAGAACCAAGGGTCACAGTTTAAGAATAAAGGGTTGGCCATTTAGGACTGAGATGAGGAAAAACTTGTTCACCCTGAGAGCTGTGAATCTGTGTAATTCTCTGCCACAGAAGGCAGTGGAGATCAATTCACTGGATGTTTTCAAGAGAGAGTTAGATTTAGCTCTTAGGGCTAAAAGAATCAAGGGATATGGGGAACAAACAGGAACGGGGTACTGATTTTAGATGATCAGCCATGATCATATTGAACGGTGGTGCTGGCCCAAAGGGCCACATAGCCTACTCCTGAATCTATTTCTTATATTTCTATGTAAAGACATATTGCGAATGCCGGATTTAGCATAAGATCCCCATCAAACCATGGAAGCAAATCAAGAGGCACATTTAATTTTGTGTAATATTTCTTATATGCAAAGTACCTTGTGGCTTTGGAAGCTCAAAGAAACATGAATTTATGTGGAAACTTGCATAAGTTTGCCACGTTAAAAATACATCACAACAAGTGTGTGTCACTGACAAGGTTAGTATTTATTGCCCTGAAACTGCTTCGCACATGACCCAATTAAGAAGCCAGATAGGTTATCACGTTGCTGTGGGTCAGACTGGGTGAGGATAACTGTTTTCCTGCCTGAAAATGTTATAACAATCCAGTGACCACCCATACTCATTCTAACGTATTTTCTGATTTATTGAATTAACTGAATTTAAAATCCCCAGTTGTACTCGTGGAAATTTAATGCACATCTCCAGATCATTATTTTGGGTTTCTGTATATGGTTCTACCATAACCCTATCTGCAACATTTTTTAAAATATCTAACATGTGACAATCTGGCAAGATAGCTACATTTGCGTAGAAAATAAATAGAATAAAATGGAATGTAGCTTTGGCTAACTGAAAAACAAATTGATTAATGAACTTCATAATCACGTATGTTAAAAAGTTTATTATTTAATGTCAAGATATTTGCTTCAGTCTAGATCATCATTCTGTACACCTTGCGGCATTTTTACTTAAATGGTACATTTCTGTACTAGTATCATCTGTGGACGTTGGTAAAATGTTACCCCTATGGTAGTTCATCCTTTAATATTGTTCATCATTGAATGCACATAATATTCTCAAGAGTCGAGGAGTCTCGTTTTATATATTATGCAAATGCAATTTGCAACAATGGAAAATGTCTTCATCATAAATGTTCTATTTTATAGAATCTTTCTTTCCTTCCAGGTGTTCCAAAATATGTGGCAGTTAGTAATGTACGTTTGAAATGTTTATATTATTGTGCCAAGAAAATCTAGCATTCAATCTCCACATGGTAAGATCACACAATCTATAGAATATAACAGGTAACCATGTTTTAGTTGAAAGATAAAGATTGACCTAAACACAGGGGAACATTCCACTGTGTTCTGAAATTTGTCATGGAATCCTCTAAGTCAGACCATAGTTGAATAACTCAATTGCTACGTCACATAGTTTGACTCCTTGAGGATCATCATACATTTCATCCCAAAGTCTTAACAAATGATGAGCATTTGACAGCATTGGGCCCTGTACTCACTGGAGTTTAGAAGAATTTGAGGAGACCTCATTGAAATGTACTGAATAGTGAAAGGTTTGGATAGAGTGGATTTGGAGAGGATGTTTCCATTAGTGAGAGAGTCTATGACTAGAGGTCATAGCTTCAGACTTATAGGATGTTCCTTTAGGAAGGTGATGAAGAGGGATTTCTTTAGTCAGAGGGTGGTAAATCTGTGAAATTCTTTGCACAGAAGGCTGTGGAGGCCTTCAATGGATATTTTTAAGGCAGAGATAGAAAGATTCTTGATTACTACATGTGTCAGGGGTTATGAGGAGAAGGCAGGAGAATAGGGTTAGGAGGGAGAGATAGATCAGCCATAATTGAGTGGCGGAGTAGACAATAGACAATAGACAATAGGTGCAGGAGTAGGCCATTCGGCCTTTCGAGCCAGCACCGCTATTCAATGTGACCATGGCTGATCATCCCCAATCAGTACCCCGTTCCTGCCTTCTCCCCATATCCCCTGACTCGATAGATAGGGCTAGATAGGGCTATTTTTAAGAGCCCTATCTAGCTCTCTCTTGAAAGCGAGTAGACTTGATGGGGTGAATAGCCTCATTCTGCTCCTATCACTTATGACCTCATGACCTATAAGTCTTGACAGTAAGAATTTAACTACTGATTTTTTAATTAAATTGAGGGAATAGTATCAAATAGCATCAAAGTCCCATACCTAAAATCAACAATGAACTGCCATCCCAAATTATGTGGTCATCTACATTATTTTGAAGAATTTAAAGATGGTGTTGGGTTTTGTTTTGCAACCACATGGCCAAGTAAAGAAAGCAATGGTCAGGAATATTAATAAAACCTCCTGGCAATCTGTAAACAACTTCTATTGTTCATAGTCTGTCGTTCATCATTGCTTATCCACTTTGTATTTTAATATGTTTTTTTTCTCAGAATCGGACTGCTCTTTTTCTTTATTTGGGAACCATGTATCATTTTCCTTCCACTTCACAATTATGCACCACTGTGAGTTGGTCCATCACATAAAATCCCAATAAAATACATTTACGTTTGTGGTTGTAATGTGCCAAAAGGTGGAAAAGTTCAAGGGGTATGAAAACTTTTGCGAGCCACTGTATTTGTGATGCATTTCTTTCACTTCACCCTTCCAGCTGCCCAACAGTTTTAGTATTATAGCTGTCCGAAATCTACTCTGTATAATGTCACTTGAGAAGTGGATTTTACTATAATTATCCACACATTGGTTCAAAGAAAACTCTCTCTTCACTATCTTCATTGAGATTGGTAAATAGAAATCTTAACAGTGGAAAGACACAACTGTGAAAATCAAATATGTTTTCTTCTTAATATCACAGCAGTGGTGGTGCTGGCATATACGACAAGGCTTTACAAAAACGATTTAACAGCCATTTCCAACTGCCCTGAATTGCACTGAAAGTATTAAGAGCAGCAGGAACATAGATTTGTATGGTATGTTCAACATTCTGCTTCAACATTACATCCAAATGAAGCTGAATAAATGCGAAAAATAATTTTAAGACTCACAGTTACATTAACATTTTAATATATGTGTGCCACGATATTCTAAGATAAGATCATTATTTCATCAATGTAACATATGCTTAAATAAAAATGACTTTCTATATAAAGCATAGACCGAGAATGTTACGTTAGTGACATGTAATTGCTCAGAAGAATAGTATAAACCAATGAAGGGAGAACATTTGCTTGCCATGACTGTGGCCTCTTTCCTTTATCATTGTTACATTTTTGCACATCTTTCATACATTGTTCTTTATCTCTCTACATCATCGTCTATATCTCTCGTTTCCCTTTTCCCTGATTAGTCAGAAGAAGGGTCATGACCCAAAACTTCTACACATATTGAGTAGGTCAGATGGTTTATTTTAGATTTTTCATTCTTAATTTAAATGTTTTCTAATAATACAATCCCAAAGTTATTAATCATGATTTATCACGTCATGCTCTTTTAGCCCATAATGAATATGTGGTTTCATCCCTGTTTAGCACCCAATACGTTATCATCCAATTTATAGATTGGCATGATATTTTCACTATAAAGCTAGTCTCAGATTTTCGCTCTTTGAATTTTGTTCAACACTTCCGTGGAGTCAACAAGGATGGGGTAAAGTGAGGCTTAAGTTAATGTTAAGTTAAGTTAAGTTAATAAGTCTATGTTTTCTATGTTTCCATGTTAATATGAGAAAAGGAAAATACATTTCATCAATTCAGCCCCAGCTAGTAGCGTTAAAAGTCATGTCAGCACATAGTTCTCTGTCCCTTCATTTCATTGATTTTAATAGTATACAATTCAAGGGAGAATAAAATATGCTGATGGGACAATACAGAATATTTAGCGCATCCAAGGGGGAATGAATTTCTGGGCAGCATCTAAATTGAAGATGCTGTTACAATGCATCCAACTTCATCAGCGATACAATGCCGCAACATTGCTCTTGAAGAATGTGTGAATATTTGTTACGTTTTTATTTAGGTAAAAAACACTGCCAATGCTGGAAACCTGAATTAACATCAGAACCTGGAACACTCATCACATCAGACAAAATCAGATCAGATCTCTCACCAGCTGGAAAACGTTGCTAATGGAATTTATTTCAACTAAGCACAGAGGCTGAGAGATACAGTGGGAGGAAGGGAAAAAGAAAGGTCTGTGAGCAGTTAAAAAACAAATAAAATTCTGTTAAGTTTAGTGCTGAAGGCAAACAAATTGCAAATGGAACATATAAAGAAACAAAAGATAGGCCCTGTGGAGGAGTAAATGGAAGTAGTGGAATTGGTAATAGAATTGTCAATGTCAATCAGTCACATTTTGCTGAGCACTTGAAATTACTGCAAATGATCCTTATTAACCAAACATACCTTTCCCAGATTTAACTCTGTAGCCCTGTGTGTCCTATAAACTTTGAGTCCATTATCGATGTCAATACAGCCTCAGTTAGTGCAGTGAAAATATTCTGCAATGAGTTGCCCTTGACAGCCTTTAAGAGGTGTCAAAGTTGGGGTCAGACTTCCTTAGGTGGTACAGTGGTGCAGCTAGTGAAACCACTGCCTTGGAGCTCCAGCAACCTGGGTTTAATCCTGATCCCTTTGTGGAGTTTGCACATTCTCCCTGTAATTAGTTGCATTTTCCCCAGGTGCTCAGCAGACGTTCCACACACCTTCCAAAGACGTGCAGGTTAGTAAGTTGTCCTTAGTGTGTAAGTGACTGGTAAAATCTGGGAGGAGTTGCTATAATGTGCAGAAATGTCAATGAAAATCAAAACTATTTAAAAACAATTTAACAAATAAAGAATTATAAATGCACAGAAGATATATTTCACATGTCTAAAATATTCATGTGTATTTAAAACTATAAATATAAAGCAAAATTATTTTACAAAAATGTGGTAACTTACCTTTCCTTTGCTTTCATAACCAGTTCCCTCCAAAACCAATGGAACTCCATGGGATCTTAAAATCAGTGCCAATAAATGGGAATCACATGGGTAGGACAGGTTTATAGGGATATGGGCCAAAAGCAGACAGGTGGGACTAGTGTAGATGAGACATGTTGGTCAGTGTGGGCAAATTGGGCCAAAGGGCCTGTTGCCACGCTGTACGACTCTATGACTCTATAAGATCATGCTTCACCACCAGCTCCCACATCCAGCAGATAAGTGAACTGTCAGGGTTGGTATTCCACTCAGCCTTGAAAGCATACCTGTGGAAAACCAGCACTTACCCTATTTCCAACAACTGAACCCAAGCAGTTTCAAATGCAACTGCTTATAAGCTTCAGCTCAATAATGTGTCTGGCTATTTTGTTAACCAAAACTTGGTTAGAACAATGTAGAATGTTGAGGGCAGAGAGGTCAGGCCAAATCTCAAACTTATATTTAAAATGATAAGTGCCCATGAATTTACGGTCACCTGCAGAGTGAACCAAAGAATTCAGTAAAGTGTTTGGTCTCCCAGTGTAAGGATGACCTTATGAGAAACATACAATACAAAACTGTGTAAATTATACATTTTTCAACATGATAAATTAATATATTTACGTCTGTGCTGGTTTAGACACTACACTTTGAGTGTGACAGGAAGCAGTATTTTTGCAGCAATTCTCCACATTGTCTTTTTTTTATTCTCACTTCCAAGGGAAATCTATTTGACAGAAAGCATTAATTCACAAAACGACAAGGTTACTGGTTTATAAAGTACATTGTCACTCAGTAATAATGCTTTACATATATATATATATATATATATATATGACAATAATTTCATCTTTGGGTTTGATCTTGTTAATTCAGTAAGTAATACCAGGGAATGATAATGTCAGTTTTTCTTTGTTTTTGAACAACACATTTTTGAGATAGCAACTTCAAGATCATTATTTCCAGTAGGCCCTTGTTAATGTTACTGCTCACAATCTCAGTTGCAATATCTGTTAAGCCTAATTATATTGTATTGTAATTGTGATTAATTTATTAGCCAAGCATTAGCCAACATACAAGAAATTTGATTTGCCATAGAGTCATACCAAAAAAGCAACAATACATACATCTACATAAAAATTAATATAAACATCCACTACAGAGCACTGTGATGGAAGGCAATAATATATTCTTCCCTCCTTTTCTCCCACGGTCTGGACAGTTGAACCATCCACTGTCGGGGCGAACGAAGCCCCCGCATCGGGGCGGTCAAACTCCTGCGATCGGGTCGGTCGAAGCTCCTGTGGTTGGAGCTCCCAAAGTCGGTCCCCAGCAAGAGGCCGCCAGCTCTCCGATGTTAGGCTGCAGAGTGGACAGACATACAATGCGGAAAAGTTGCATCTCCGTCGAGAAAGAGATTAAAAAAGTTTCCTCCACTACCCCCTCTCACCACATAATACAAAGTTGACGATACATTAAAACATATATTTAACAACAGACTAAAACGAACAAAAGGAGTAAAGGACGAAACAGACAGTTGGCGAGGCTGCCGTCGTATGGCGCCACCTGGTGGGCCCTACTTATGGTCCTGCCACATGGGTACCCTACTTAAAGAATATTTTTTCGCAGCTGCCAATTGGAGGACAGAATTCTTTTTTCACAGCTGCCAATTGGAGGACAGAGTTTTCTTTAGTTCGAGTAGATCATGGCAATTCAAGGTGTATTCTGGGATTTTCAACTGGAACTGATGTATCACATAGAAACATAGAAACATAGAAAATAGGTGCAGGAGGAGGCCGTTCGGCCCTTCGAGCCAGCACCACCATTCAATATGATCATGGCTGATCGTCCGCTATCAATAACCCGTGCCTGCCTTCTCCCCATATCCCCTGACTCCACTAGCCCCCAGAGCTCTATCCAACTCTCTCTTAAATCCATCCAGTGATTTGGCCTCCACTGCTCTCTGTGGCAGGTAATTCCACAAATTCACAACTCTCTAGGTAAAAAAGTTTTTTCTCAACTCAGACTTAAATGACCTCCCCTTGTCAATATACAAATCCGAAATCGTGGTATATTATAATAAAAGCAAATGATGAAACTCCAAACTACATTGTAATTCATTCGGAGTGGATAGAAGTCTCACTCTGTATAAGATCCAAAGATATTGCAACAAAGAAGGAACTCTGGGCCACAGAATTTCAGTCACAGTTATAGGATATTTTTTTTAAACAGGGAATGCACAGGTTTCACAGCAGTAGAGTTGCAGCCTTACAGTGCCAGAGACCCAGGTTCGATCCTGTCTACGGGTGCTGTCTGTACTGAGTTTGTAGGTTCCCCCCGTGACCTGGTGGGTTTTCTCAGTGAGCTCCAGTTTCTTCCCACACTCCAAAGACGTACAGGTTTGTAGACAAATTGGCCTGGTAAAATTGGAAATTGTCCCTAGTGTGTGTATAAGTATAAGTGCTTGAGGATCGTTGGTCGGCACAGATTCGGTGAGCCAAAGAACCTGTTTCCATTCTGTATCTCCAAACTAAACTAAACTAAAACTAATGGACAGTTGCATTGCATTTCTTTCAATCAATCAATCAATCAATCAATCAATCAGATTCACACATCACATACACAATAAAATACAGAGAAATGAATTTTGCCAGCAGCAGCACAATCAAAAAAGACCACACAATGCACAATAAAAATGTAACACAAGCATCCACCACAGTATTCTTCACTGCGGTGGAAGGCACAAAGTTCAGTCAGTCCTCCTCCGTTGTTCCACCGTGGTCGGGGCCATTAACCTCCGCAGTCGCCGCTGCGTGCGGCAAGATATATAGGCCCTCTCATTAGGACGGTAAATCCTGAATCGGCGCTTCGCTACTGGAGACCGCGGCTTCATGATGTTGTAGGCCGCAGGCCAGTGGTTGGAGCTCTTCTCTACGGATCCCCAGCGAGGGATCCCGCTCCGGATGGTAAGTCCACGCCGCGCCCGTGGCCAGAAGCTCCACAGACCTCTTCAGGATGTAATCGGCTGCGGGCCGGCGGTCGGAGCTCATCTCCAGCGATCCCTTGCGAGGGGTCCCAGGCTCCGTACTCCGTGCCTGCGGCTGCGGCTTCAGGCTGTATTTGTCTGCAGGCCAGCGATCGGAGCACTCCCTTCTGGCGACGCCGGCAATCGTTCGCCCACTCCGTGATGAAAAGTCCACGCTGTGCCCACTGCTGAAACTTCAGGCCTGACTCAAGGAAAGGGCGTGCCAATCCATGGTGTTGGGCCGCGAGGGAGGCGACATGGAAAAAGTTGCCTCTCCGTGGAAAGGTCATTGTAAATTTATCAACAATTGATGGTAAAGAAAATAAGTTTAAAAGATGGGGATATAATTTGGCACAGAAGGACATCTAATGGTGTGTGCCATTAAATAGTGCTGCCCTTGCATGCTGAGGTTTGTACAAAGTTTGAATGGTAACAGAGTCAGAGCTAATAATGTTTGGGTAAGGGCATCTGAGACCAGAGTGAACAGGGGAAAAAACTGTGCTTCTCTTTAATCAATCAGCTTGAAGGATTGTGAAGTACAATGGCACGAGGACTGAGAGGAAGTATAGAGAGGGTGAATTCAAAGTCAAATCAAAAGCAGGAAGGAAAATAAAGAGGTGGAAAGAAAGTTTCGATTAAGACTAGCAGAGGAAGAGACAGACAGGAGAAGAAAAATATCTATATATTTCAAACTAAAAATTGTCTTTTACAAAAAATCTCCAGCAACCAGTAAAAGCAGAAAAGCATTCTGTAATTTATATTTTAGCACAAAGAAGTAATACCCAACAGTCATTTTGTTGTAAGATTTGAATAGACAAATCGCATGAAGTCAGAACTGAGCCCTGATCTGTGATGCTGTGAGGCAGCAGATCTACTAGTTGTGGTGCTATGTCTCTCTAGATTAAAATAGAGAAAACATTATTTGGATGTATGGAAAATAATGAGAATACATTTAAAAAAGAAAAACCCAATAATGAAGAAAATAATAGAAATCCAGCCATTATTGTGAACCAGCACTTTAACATGGTACCAAGATTTATATAAATAAACATGTCGCTCTGTGGCTGCTTACAAAGTATGTGAATCTGAATCTCATTGGATTTAGCTTTGCCCATGTTATATATCTGCATAACAAAGGCCTGTAATTCCTATTACATTGTAGAATATGCACTAGAAATTATGCTTTCAATTACAAAGTGCTGGTAATTCAGGCCAGTTTGATATAGTATAGGCTGTACCCGAGTCTTGTGGATGGATATCGGATTCTGCTTTGCATCAGGCAGCCAGCACCAGGTACTTAGTTTATTCATGCATGTTCATTAATTGTCATTTTAGGAATCAGTACATTAGCTGGTGCAGATTAACTGTGTACCTGCACCTCTTAAAGGGAATGTACTCATTTTCCATAACCAGGGTTGAAAGTCAATGCAAAGCTTTAAAAATCTTGCATTGGGTTGCAGCAGATCATGGACGAGAATGGGTATCCTGAATTTCTGATTCCATTCTTAATATCTGATCCAAAATATTGTACAGGAAGACAGAGGTCCTCTGCACACTTGCCCATCCAAAATTATGGAGCTTTTAGATGGCACAGTGACAGATCAGAAGATTTACTGCCTTTATTCCAAAGATGTGCAGGTTAATTGGTTTCTGTAAATTGTCGCTAGTGTGTAAGATAGATCTAGTGTATTGGTCAGCATGGACTCGGTGGGTCTGTTTGCATGCTGCATCTCTAAACTAATTTGAAATCATGAAACATTGCTGACAAACGGTACCTAAGGCACATCAGGCCTAGATTAGATTAAGTAATATTTAGTTAATTGACATGTGTGATCAAGGGTATTGAACACATTAATAAATCCCACATCCCAGTAGAGCACTATTTACATACTCTGCTCCAAACTAGAAACTCCATTGCTCATCTAACAACAGTTTCTATCAATCAGCACTCCCAGTTAACAGTCATATTGCCCATAACACTCATGCATTTACCACAATTTCAACAATGACATATTTTTCTCAAATCTCTCAGCTGGTAGTGTAAATAGCTCGTTCTAAGCTCCCCCCAGTTTAGTTTCAGTCAACAAAATACTGAATCAAGTACTTGAGCAACTAAACTTTATTTTGAAGAACACAACAACAGTTCCCCTCTACTATACCTAACCACCGTGGGTTTGATCCTTTCTAGCCTCGTGCAAGCAGAGACACTCCAAAAGGTCACGCAGTCCCAAGCGTTCCTCCAGAAGATCGACATCGGACCTCTTGGGAGCTACCTTTTATAGGTCCATGAATCTTGAGGGGCCGAGCCACATGGGGGTGGTCCCCTTACAATCCAATAATAAATATCGATTAACACAGTACATGATAGAAAGTATCCAAACCCAATAACACAGTAACTAATGGCGTACTCGGTCAATGGAATGATCCCTCCTCCGACACAGCGATTGAAAGTATACGAATCCTGATAGAACCACCACGAATCGGATTCCAACAATACTACAATCGCGATTTAAACAGATCTCAGATATTCAATTTAAACACATTTTACCCCCAATTATCTAACACCCAAAATCCTTAAGCACTCACACAGACAATACAAGTAGCGGTCCGCAATCTTAAAACACTCTAAAGATATTTTACGTACACAAAATATTTATACAGTTCGGATCTGATAAAGATAATAAAAAAGACGATGCTGGAAATAATAATGAACACACTAGCAATAAATCACAAACATTCGATTTCAATTCCATGTCATGCTGTTATCAATCAGTGAACCTCTCCCTCCGAGACCAAAGATTTTCCCCTTCCTAGGGTCCTCTTTGCTGAGGGGTACTACTTCTTAAATGACTACATTTCCTCCTAAATGTTACTTTCCTCCTACTAAGACTGGACTTCGATTGGGGGACCTCTATGCCTTCACTCTAAATTCTCAGAATTAGGGGTACCTCTCATATCTGGGTACTTTTCACCAAGTAAACCAGGTTCCTGTCTCTCAGTTACTCTTCACTATCAGGTACTAATCAACAATCAATCACTGTTAATCAGCCGCTGTTCGGAATCGATCTCAAATATGCACAACCTCCAAAGTTCTATATACACAGAATTCGAATTCTACCATGCGGGCAGAACCTCAATATGAAGTCCTGTATTTAGGTCTTTGATTCTGCCAATTAAATACACTCTGTTCAATCAGTTTTGGTGCGTACCGGTCAACGTACGCGGGCTCGAATTAAAATTTACTTGCCCAAGGAAATATCGAATGGACTAGAGTATTCCCAGCCAATCTATACTCTAGCCACCGAGCCCAGCGCTTTTACGAGATTCCTCCTCCGTCTCTCCAGGGAAGGATTTGGATATCTTCACACAGGCGTGACATCTAACCAACCTAGGTTTTACCTGTTCAAAAGGATTTCCTTCTCACCTGCTTGGCACCAGGTGTCAGCACCTAGCCTCTTCACGCTGGCAGTTGATGCCGAGTTTCAGAATGTACCTTTCCAATCAGCGCTCCCAGCAACGACAGGTCAAATGCTTCACCACTTAGCACGCAAACCAGACTTGATTTCAATATCCCGCTAATTGGATACCAAATCAGGGTAGGGCTTTTAACCCAAGTCTGAATTTATGGCTTTTGCCAGCAGGTGCAGTCTGCCAACTATGACCAAGTTTTGGGCCTTTAACCCAGGAAAGGGACTCTAATCCCACCCTGGTTTTATGGGCCCCTAACCCAAAGGAGTGCTATCACCCCCCCCACCCACCTGTACTTGCTAGACTCTGTTCTACGATCTCTTTGGGACCCTTTTTCAAGCCCACAAATGATCAATCTGCTCCAACTATCACAGCCAAAAATCACTGCGAAAACCGCACCGTGGCGCCGATTTCTGCACTCATGATCGAGACAGCTCAACACCCTTAATCGCAAACTTGTGGTTGGGGGTCCGTTGAGATCCCGGAGGAGCCCCCAATGTAAATAGCTTGTTCTAAGCTCCTCCCAGTCTAGTTTCAGTCAATAAAATACTGAATCAAGTACTTGCGCAACTAAACTATATTTTGGAAAACACAATAACAGTTACCTTCTACTACACCTAACCACCATGGGTTCGATCCTTGTATCTGCTTGGCCAAGCCCTGCTAGCCTCGTGCAAGCAGAGACACTCCAAAAGGTCACACAGTCCCAAGCGTTCTTCCAGAAGATCGACATCGGACTTCGTGGGAGCTACCTTTTATAGGTCCCCGAACCTTGAGGGGCCGAACCACATGGGGGTGGTCCCCTTACAATCCAATAACAAATATCGATTAACACAGTACATGATAACAGTTCCCTAATCCAATAACAAAGTAACTAATACAATGTATCTGACAAAGTTTCTAGATGGAACTTGACAGAGATGTATTATGCAACATGTGCCCTGAGATTCAGGCAACCAAGACAAAGCTCAACATCTTAACCAATCAACAACTGGCCAAATAAGACTTCGCAACATTATTACACTATGTTTGCATTGACCCAATCAGTTCCATGCAATGTACACCTTATTGTAAGAACCTGCAGATGTCCCATTCTTTCCCTGCAGTTCTTATCTAGGCCACAGACAAACTGGCACCATTCAGCATCTTGTCCCAGTTCTGCAAAAGGCACATTTAACTTGACCAAAATGGCCTAGCAGCACAGAAGCCTTTACTCAATTTTAATGTCCAGGCTGCTCCAATTTGGCCAAGATTAACAGGAGATCTTCCATGTTTTCCTTGCGACCACGTGGGTTTCCTCCAGGTGCTACAGTTTCCTTCCACATCCCGAAGGTGTTTTAGGTCAATTGGGCTCTGTACGTCGGGAATGGATGCGAAAGTGAGACAACACGGGCGGATTTTACCGAAAGGCCTTTTTCCATCCTGTGTCTTTCAATCAATTTAATCAATAATCACTATTCTGCATTCATTCTATTCCCAATACATAGAAATATTGTAAAACAGTCATAGACACTCGTCACTCTTGCAGGGTCACATAACTAAATCCCGTAAAACAGCTGGCATACCTGGAAGAGATCACAGTGGCCAACATTGGTGTCCCTCTCAGAATTCTAAGCAGCAGAGTCAAGGATTTTGAAGCTGTGGACTGGACTCTCCCAATTAGTTATCCTTCTTCCATTCCATTCTCCCCCTCTCATCCCACTATCTATTTTGTGTTTTCAAGATCTACAAGATGCAGATTGTTTAAACATGTTTTTTATTTTACTTTCCTGCACATGTCCATTATGTGTCCGTGCTTTTTTCCTTCCTATTATCCACAGAATCCCACGATCCCAGATTCAGGTTTCTGAGCCATGATCTAATAGCTGCAGCCACCAGCTCAGTTTTCTTCAGTCAGTTCTTTTTGAGGCCTCTCTTCCAGAAGCAGAGTCATAACAGGACCACAAGCAAAGCTCCTACCTCAGTGGAAAAATGCATTCCTGACAACGGCATGACAAATGCCCTAAATTTTTCCCAACATCCAAAAAATCTGGAAGTCATCAAGCAGATGGTTTTCTAATAGGAACATGTTTCCTATGTATTGTTTACTCAACGTCTCAGTGGATGGACATGACTGAACTGACAGGGCAAGTATCAGCGTTACATAAAAATCAATGTCAATAACTATTTAGTGTGTGCACAGTGTGTTCAGAGCTGTACAATTTAAACGGGCAAGTGACAAATTATACTGACATAATCTGATTTCCATTTGCGATTGAAATACCAAGCAAATCGACATCCACCGCATCAGCAAATGCTACATTACACAATCTAATTTCTGGGCTCCATTCTTTTGATCTTGTAAATGCAGATTAAATACCTATGGGATGCCTTCCCATCAGAGCGTGTGATGTTCAATGTCTAACTGGAGCTAACAATGTACTCAGCAGTCTGCAGTTACTTCCTGAAGACTTGTCTAACAACCTCCTTTCCTCGATTGATGCCGATGAAACTACACCACCACTAGTTCCCAGCGGGACTGAAGGAGTGAAATGATTCACAACCATCACACTAAAAGGTTGAGTTAACTCTAGACAAGGTTATTGAGCTATATTACCTCGCCCCAGATCAACAGGTCTGGACTATGCTGTAAATGCTGAACTCCCCAATTTAACTGCAGAATGCGGGTGGCACGGTGGCATAGCGGTACAGTTGCTGCCTTTAATGTACCACCAGCATGCGACTCCATGCGGTGAGCACAACCTAACGTGCTCGCTTGAGCTGTCCGGCCTCGCGGGGCCGGTCCCACTTCGATCGCCGGAGCCGTATGGAGTTGTGCGGAGCTGGTCTCGACATCGCGTGGGGCTCCGAAAAACTGACCGTGTTCAAAAATTCCGCGCGGCAACGGCCTGTCGGCCTGCAGCCGCCACGACGCATTACACACCGCCTCAACGTCGTGCATCCGTGACCCTCTCTCTGTGTGCCTCCATGACACTCTCTGTGTGCCTCCGTGACCCTCTCTGTGTGCCTCTGCGACCCTCTCTCTGTGCGTCTGTGACCATCTCTGTGTGCCTCCGTGGCACTCGCTCTGTGTGCCTCCTTGACCCTTTCTGTGTGCCTCCGTGTCCCTCTCTGTGTGCATCCGTGTCCCACTCTGTGTCTCCCTCTCTGTCCTTGCGAACTTACCGCGGACTTCGCTCCAACTTTGCTCCAACTTCGCGCCACTCACCCGACCTCCGCACGGCCCTCGCTTCTAGTTTGGTCGCGCTCACCGCATGGAGTCGCATGCTGGTGAGACAGGCCCTTACAAAGCCAGAGACCTGGGTTTGATTCTGACTACGGGTGCTTGTCTGTACAGAGTTTGTATGTTCTCCCCGTGACCACATGGGTATTCCCCGGGTGCTTTGGCTTCCACCCGCATTCCAAAGACCTACAGGTTTGTAGGTTAATTTGGCTTCAGTAATAAAATTGTCCCTAGTGTGTTAGTGTAAGGGTATCACTTGTCGATGCGCAGCCGGTAGGCCGAGCGGCCTGTTTCCATGCTGTATCTCGAAGCTAAGCTATGCTCAGCTAAGCTAAGCTAAGCTAAACTAAACTAAGATAAGGTGAAGTTATTAATTAAAATGGTTTAAACATGAACTGAACCCACGGCCACCTGCCAGGTCAGTGGCGGGGTGACTGGGAAACCAGCCGGCCCAGTGGGGTAGCAGGAATGGGCTGAGTGGCCTACCACCTCTAAGGACACCAGTCAGTCGCCACATCCCAGAGCAGCTCCATGCCATCATTTTTTTTCATATCTGGTGAATCTCTGGAATTCTTTGTCACAGAAGGCTGTAGAGGCCAAGTCAGTGGATACAGTATTTTTAAGGCAGAGATAGGTAGATAAACTTTTGATTACAGGCGTTAGAGGTTATGAGAAGAAGGCAGGAGAATCGGGTTAGGAGGGAGAGATAGATCAGCCATGATTCAATGGCGGAGTAGACCTGATCGGCCGAATGGCCTAATTCTACTCCTACTCCTTATGACCTTATGATCTTGCCAGGTTTTTCTGGACCTAGTAAGGTAAAAACGCTTAAAGACATCACCAAGGCCATTATGAGTTTGAGTTTAATTTATTGTTACGTGAAAAGCTTTTGTTGCGTGCAAACCAGTTAGTGCAAAGACAATATATGATTACAATCGAGCCCATCCACAGTATAAACATACATGATAAAGGGAATAACGTGAGTAACATTTAGTATAAGATAAAGCCAGTAAAATCTGGTCAAAGATAGTCTGTGGGTCTCCAATGAGGCAGATAGTAGTTCAGGACTGCTCTTCAGTTGTTGGTAGGATGTTTCAGTTGCCTGATAACAACTGGGAAGCAGACCATCTCTGATTTTATCACTTCCGGCTGTCTGCCATCCACTGCCTCCAACCTTATCATTCCCCAGCCCTGCATGGCCCGGTTTTATCTTCTCCCTAAAATCCTTAAACTAGAACTGACCTGGCAAGGAAAGAAAAGTAAGTCTGAGGAAGGGTTTCAACCCAAAACGTCATCTATTATTTTTCTCCAGAGCCTGGCTCCAGTTACTCTAGCATTTTGTGTTCTTCTTTGGTGCTAACCAGCATCTGCGGTTCCTTCCTACACATAATGTTGTCACCTAATTGTATGTGGAGCAGAAGTGTTTATCTACAGATAACTGGACTTACCTGCTCCTGGTGGACTATTGCAAACTCATCCGCCTGTTGTGATCTCTTAGCATTGACTGATACTGCCCACAGAAACATGTCCCTCACACACAACTGCAATCTGCCTCCTCCTGAAGAAGGGTCTCGACCCAAGTGTCACCCATGCCTTCTGTCCAGAGAAGTTGCCTGTCCCATTGAGTTACTCTAGCATTTGTATCTATCATCCTGACTCCGATCTCTGTACTCCCAGATCGGTGTTATCTGCTGCAGGCTTTCCCTGTCAACAGACAGGCAGCCTGCTAGTGAGTATACCCATTGAACAGGTAACTTGCAGTAAAGTAATGTTAAAGAAACCCAGAGTTCATTTCTTTAGGGTATCCAGGAAATCTATTTTGAGATTATTCCGATACAACTCCTCGTCAACTCCCAATCCATCTTCAACCTTGTTTATCTGTAAATGGTGAGACCTCATATTCTGTCGGCAGCTGGCATCTTTTACATCCTGCTGAATTCCTGCCAGAATGGATGGAAAATTGGCCAAGGGAATTAAATCATGCTCATCCATTAACATTTTTCCATTTCAACTTACATTCGCAAGAGATAAATGATTTTTTCACTCCACTTATGTGCGGGAAGTTATCATTATTGCTCTGCCATTATATTTTGATTACCCCATGTTAAACTTTGAATGAGACTGTCAGTGATGATAGGCATTGTTCAATCAAGGGAGCTTCAAATAGAAATCGGGGTGCACCACTCTCTTTCTTCCCTGTGATGTTGCTGCTGAGAACAGTTACCATTTTTACTGCATGTTTTAAGGAATATGCCTAAAATGGAGAACTTAGGAGGAATACCAAATGGCACGAGGGTTTTTTATAATGCAATATGTGTTCACAGATCCCAAGTAAAAGGTCAATGTACAGATCATTTTTCTAAGCATTGGGCTAAGGTCAGCTTCACATTCAACACTCCATTAAAGCTCCAAAGCCTAGAGAAATAAATATTAACAATGTTTGGGAATGATGGTTAGCGATGGAGTAGGATAAAGGAATGACTGCAATGCATGATTGGCATGCTGAAGCCTGTTGTCATATTTCTTGTTATTGGCAAAGAAACAGCAAGCAGATACAATCTGTCAAGATCCTGCAAACTGGGATTTAAGTGCTAAAGGATGCTCTTGTGCACTGTACTGAACATTAACTACATTGCTGAAGGACTAACTTCAAATGAAGTCCTTCATCTCAACCATCTGCATGTCCCCTCAACATGAAAATAGATTGTTGCAAATTGTTCTGTAATAATTACAGTAATAATATAATTACTTTCATTGTTGAAAAATATCCCAAGACTCAACAATGTAAAGGAAAACATGGAGAATGTTAAATAGGTGAATTTATGCGAGGCAGAGATAGATTTTTGGGTGTTAAGCGAATCACAGCATATGTGCTTAGTAAATGAAAGTGGAATCCAGGTAGAAGATAAGCCGTGATCTTATTGAATAGTGGAGTGGGCATTTGAGCCTGAATGGCCAGTCTGATTCTGGGAAGTTGAGAGGAATGAGGCTGCTTCTAGAAAGGGATTCCGAACACTCATTGGTCTGAGCTGCAATTGATGAAAAAGGGGTAAGTGAGTGAAAGTTTGGGAGATTTACCAGAACCAGGACCAGAGGAACATAAAGGTTTGGGGAGATTGTGGGATTGGAGGAGGTTACTGAGGTAGAAAGGGTAGAGACCTGATTTAAGGGTTTAAACACAAAAACTAGAATTTTAACTAGTAGGATTGAGTACTCAGGTTGGCCAGGAATGTGGTGAGTGATTTTTATCCTCGCCACAATATTTAAGGAAAGATAGACACATAAAGATGGAGTAACTCGGCGGGTCAGACAGCATCTCTGGAAAATGGAATGCGTGACCTTTCAGGTCGAGACCCTTCTTCAGTCTCAACTCAAAACGCCACCTATTCCTTTTCTCCATAGACTGAGTTTGCCCCCAAATTGATTGTATCTCCCAGCTGTGATCTTAAATGTGATCATTATGGACTTTGAGATGTTGTTGCCTGTATTGAAATAACGGATTTTCAAAGCTAAATAAGGCAGGTAGAAGCAAAAGAAGTAATAGGCTGAACTGTTTACTGTTGTTATTCTCCCTTTCAGCTGCATTGAGATAATGAATAGGAAAAGCCAAAAACTAGCAGCATGCGGGAGCAACATCGATTCACAACTAATTAATTATTTTACAATTAACTGGCCCTCATAAGACCTTGTGCATATTTTCTATTTATTTTTATGATATTCTCTCCAACCAGCATAAATATTTACTATTATTCTCACAGCCTTCTCTGTCCAAGTGATTTCTTCTAAACCGATAAGGGCTAACTCACTCTTTGCAAGGGAATTTAGAGAGATAAGTTGAGTTGAGTATTGGCCAGGCATTTCTACATCAGTTAAATGCAGCATCAGCAAGAACGCAGACAGGAGCAAAAAGAGATTGATGGAGTGCAGATGTGTTGAATTTCCTCTTCATTTTATCTGGATAATGGTAATAATTTTGTTGCAGATCTGGTGGGGGTAAGTTGCAGTTTTGCTCTGAGTGCCAAATGGATGGAGTGATGGTGGAGCCACTATATCTTTTGCATGCTGCCTGACTTCCGTGTTCTTTGCTAGGAGGAATACAGGGCAGGTCCAGTGGTTCAATTGTTCAAGGGTTTCTTTATTGTGACGTGTACCAGGTACAGTGAAATACATTTTTGTGCATAGAGCTCAGCGAAACTATCCCCGTACATCGCCCGGGTCGGTACAGTGTGCACAAAACAGACAACTGAGTCCATATACGAGGGGCACCATTTTGGCACCATTTTACACATATAGCCACAAAGCCTGTTGCAGCCGTCACCTCAGAAGTTTTCTGTTGTACTTATTCATCACCTACGTATTCATCACCCATTTAATTTCCAATTTTCATCTTTATTATTCACCAGTCCTATGCAAGAAAATGTATTTCACTGTACCTGGTCTCCAACAAAGTTGCCTGATGATGGTGAGAACTTCTTTAGTCAGAGGGTAGTTGATCTGCCACTTAGGACTGTGGATGCCAATTCAGTGGGTATTTTTAAGGCAGAGATAGACAAATTCTTAATTCGAACGGGTGTCAAGGGTTATGGGAAGAAGGCAGGAAAATGCGATTGGGAGGCAGAGATCACCCATGATTGAATGGCGGAGTAGTATTGATGGGCCAAATGGCCTAATTCTACTCCTATAACTTGTGAACATGATCTCCTGAGATTCTTTCAATGGATGATTTTAGCCTCCACATTCACAGGAGCGTCAGACCTTGGATTGGAGAGCAAATGGGGCTATTGTCCGGCACTCTCTAAAACATGCCTGCCTCTGGCAAATGGGGACAGGAGGAAATCTGAAATAATTGTGTAAGGTCATCTGCTGAGACCTTCCACAAACATTCAATTTAGGCAAAATTCAGGGCTTTTTTTGGTATGGTATGTGCTAGTACAGTGTACCAGTGCCTCTAAAGTGATAAACACTAGATTTTCTAATGTTTAGAATTTTTTATAATACAAATAAATTACTAATGTTTAAAAAATAAAATGTATTAATTAAACAGCATAAGTAGCTTATAGGGCAATGATCAACCATAGATACCAATGGTGACATGCATAACATATTTTGTCTACAAAAAAATGCATTGGGTGCACTTACAGATAAAACATACTTACGAGTGAATGTTTAACATTGTGAAAATACAAACCTGTCAGGGACTTTATTTCAAGATTGTTCAGATAGTGTGCAGTTAAATGATATATATCTAAAGAGAAGCAATATCCTAGAACTTATAACGAAGAGCCAAGTTGTCTGCACTTGCCACTGGCTTACTTAGAGGTGTTCGCATGTGCTGTCCCAGTTACCAGTTAGCAGGTCCAAGCAAACTTAAATACGCTGATGGAGGGCTGGTTGGATGAATTGGTGAGGAATATTGATCAAATCCACCCACAAAATTGTAGAATAATCTTTGACAATCGACTAATACACTGCAAAATGTAATGTTTATGAAAGTCTCTGATGTTTGATAATATTCATGGACATTCAAGAACTAAAAAGGGAAAATATTAACACATTTACAAAATTATCAGTAACGATGAAAATATTTAAATATGAGGTGGCACTGTGGCGCAGCGATGGAGTTTCTGCTTTTCAGCTCCAGAGACCTGGGTTCGATCCTGACTACTGGTGCTGTCTTTATGGAGTTTGTACATTCTCCCTGTTGGTTTTTTCCAGGTGCTCCGATTTCCTCCCACACTCCAAAAACGTACAGATTTGTGGATTCATTGGCTAGGTAATATTGGAAATTGTCCAGAGTGTGTGTAGGACTGTTTTAATGTGCGGGGATTGCTGGTCGGCACGGACTCGGTAGGCCGAATTGCCTTTATCCACACTGTATCTCTACAATGTAACATAATACCAGGTTAATTAAAACATGCTTCTATCTGTCACAGCCTGAGTAACTACTGGGGATCTTCCGGAGCTTTGTGTTCCGTTACTGCAAGGTCCAGCGGGATGTTGACATTGAACTTTGAAAAAAATACTGTAATGGGCTGACAGCATTCATGTGAAAATCTTAAACTTGTGAGGAAACTAAAACTTCCTTTGGGCCATTGTTGAATGACAGGACAATCCAGGCCATTTGGCAAAATATAATGAATACAAAAACATAGCAAACACCTATTCTCTTTCATTAGCCTCCCTGATGAGTAGTCATGGAGATGATTACTCCTAGCTGACTAATGGACCTTGCTTCCTACTTCGTTCCATTTTCCAGAGTCCCTCTAGCTGTCATCACATATTTTAAATCTATTACTTTGACCCTTTACAGTTCATTTCCCTCTGGAAACACTGCTTGATAGTGACATCGGATTGAAATTGCTTTTATAGAAAAGTGACAGAAACCTCAGCCAAAGTACATTTCCCAGCAGAAGCCAAAGCACATTCTTAGAACTGACAAATCTCCAAACTGGCCCATAGTAGACAGTCAGAATGGATCTCGCTGTGGAAAAGGGCATTAAACTGCAGCTTAGGTATTCTCAGAATGACACAGTCGGGGTGCTGGAGGTGTGAATAATGAATCAATTGAGTTGGCATTGTCTCATGCAGAGAGATGGTTAGTTTCATTACAGGCTGCATACAGTATACTAATATTGTGCATTTTAAATGTGTTTCATTGAAACTTGGGTAATATGCAAGGTTTGAATGTAAATGGGAGCCATTCCTTAAATGTGTAATGCAATGTTAATCCTGTCCAAAAAGAACGATTCTGGGAACGTTCCCATGGTGATCTTATTGAGTGCTGCACCTTGCTGAAACTAGACGCTAAATTGTAAAACATTTCCACCCTCTACATTGCGTTGAGTGCATGCCGAATGCTTACTATTCTGAAGACAATTTGTCTCTTTCCACAAAACTAATGTTGTCATTTCTTATAAAGAATATGGTTTTCTTCTGTTATCAGTTTTATTGATGTCAAGTAGAGAATTTTCATTTTGTGAATGTGGTCAGATTATTTTGATGCTACGATCAAGTTTAATGCTGGCACACATCAGCAAATGTGCAATGTCACAGACTCAACGAATGAGTGGAAAATATCAGAATAATGTTTGCCCTTGTTAGTAGGGACAGAAAGTGGACAGTCTTGAACTCTTGAACCTTGCAGTACATCACGATAGACACTGATGTTTTGCTATATTGCATTAACGGCTGAATCTCAGAAGCAATGTAGATAATCATCTTTTAAGCGTTTTAATGAGATCCATAATGCCTGGAGGGATTTTTTTTTTAAAGCATGTTCATTGTAACCTTGATGATTAAATCAAAAGACCCACCAGCAAAGTACCAGGTCAATGCAAGCTAACTGAACAACGAATTCTTATTAAACCTCATACAGGGTGTGTAATGAACCCACAGGTATAGACTTTGCACATGGAATTTTAATGGCAAGTCTCATTAGAACACAGAACCCTACAGCACAGGAACAGGCCATTCGATCCACAACAGCCCTGCCAAACATGATGACAAACTGAACTATTCTCTTTCTGCACATGATCTGTATCTCTCATAAGTTCATAAGGAATAGCAGTAGAATTAGGCCATTCGGCCCATCAAGTGTACACTGCCAGTCAATCATGGCTGATCTATTTCTCCCTCCTAAGCCCATTCTCCTGCCTTTTCCCCGTAACCTCTGACACCTGTACTAATCAAGAATCTATGTATCTCTGCCTTATAAATATCCACTGACTTGGCCTCCACAGCCTTCTGTGGCAAAGAATTCTACAGATTCCCCATCCTCTGACTAAAGAAATCTTACCTCATCTCCTTCCTAAAAGAACGTCCTTTAATTCTGAGGCTATGGCCTCTAGTCCTAGACTCTGCCACTAGTGGAAACTTCCTTTGGACATCCACTCTATCCATGGCTTTCACTATTCTGTATCTTTCAATTAGGTACCACTCATTCTTCTAAACTCACCAGCGACTGTAGATTGGTTATTTCCTACTAACCAATTGTAGTGCTTGCAGTAGTTGCTCCGCCTAATATGCGATTTATATTACCAAGAGCTTGCTTACGTAATTCAGTCTGAGTAGCTGTTAGGTACTGTAACGTCCTGCAGACCACAGCTTTAATAAATAAGTGTTGTATTTTGATGTGTGTACGACTCCACTCATTACATGGTGTCAAGAAGTGAGTCTTACCCACTCCGTAAATGTTTATCGGGTTTTGTTTTCTTTACATTTGTTTTATGTGCCTGTTATCTCTAGCATGGTAAACTCATCTCACCGTCCTAGTCCTCTGATCTTTCACTTCAACATTGCTGAACGCTGGCGCCTTTTCGAGCGCGACTACATTCACTAGATTCACATCACTCATTGCAACGATCCTCCAGATGTACATGCTTCATTGCTACTAAACCTGGCTGGTCCTGAGGCAATGAAATGTGGAGACTGTTTTACTGTTTTAAACCTGCTGTTTTAGACACAAACGGACAGTTCCAAGTGCCTGCAAAAACGATTTATCACCCTGCTGTCCTACTTGCAAAGGTTAGACAGTTGTGTGATCTCCTCTCAAACTCTATTATCGAACATACCAAGTTTTATTGCTCATATGCAACAAGTTGGCGAGCCGATACTTTTTTATTGGCGGCTTGAAACACATGGCTGCACGCTGTCATTTTCGAGATTTATGCGATGAACTGATCCGTGACAAACTCATTGGAGGTATGCTTAATGACAAGGTGAGAGACAAATTACTTCATAACACTGACCTGATTGCTAAGATAACGGCCTCTCACACTAAGTCTGTGATCTCTGGCCAGTGTTCCCAGTATAGTGTCAAACTTATGGACACCTCCTGTCATAACAGGCATCCGCAGCCTTCCCCGGTCTGGCAGCAGAGAAAGTCTGCTGCTCGATGTCCTAATTGTAACTATTCTCATGCTCTGGGTCTGGAGTTCTGTATTGCTTATGGTAAAAATTACAATTTCTGCAAGGAATACAATCACTTTGCAAAATGTTGCCATTCCTGTGTGACTCAATCCTTCCCAAGGCTGAGTTTGCACCTGATACAACATGAGTTTGCTGATAACGAAAGCCGAGTGCTTTAGGTGCCATCCTCCACTCAGCTCTCTGAAAGCGAAGAAAACAGTTTAGCTATCCAGTCTCTCCCCCCTTCCTCTAACGAGCAACTTGACCCTGAGGTAACCATGTTTGTGAATAACAAGCCTGTGATCACAAAGATTGATACCGGCGCGGAATGCAATTTCATCTCGTTTTCTGAGCTAAAAAAAAGCGTAATGCTGAACATGTTGAAAAGGCCTCAGCCACGCTTCAGGACTATGGGAGTGATGTTCTACAACAGCTTGGACAAATTGATTTAAACTGCATCATAGACTCGCAGTCTCATACCCTAAAGTTTTATATCGTCAAGAGGGATTCTGAAACTCTGCTTGGGATCAATGCATGCCAAGCAGAGTTTCAGAATACTCTCTCAATTTAGAGAACTATTTAACGATGAGCTTGGCAAGCTACCCCTCAAGTACAACGTCGCTGTTGATCCCAAAGTCACTCCTGTGGTTCGGGCACCACATCATGTTCCGCATTCCATATGTGACGAGTACACAATGAACTCAAACAGATGGTCTCCCTGGGTGTAATTCCTGATGTTACTGACCCATCTGACTGGGTTTCCATCATGGTGGTTGCACCGAAGAAAAACAAGGAGGAAATCCGTATATGCATAAACACCAGGGATCTCAACACAACTATCAAATACCCGTACTACCCTATGTGAACAGTAGAGGAAGTTGCTGCAGTAGAAGAAGGGCGGTGGAGGCCGGTTCTCTGGAAACTTTCAAGAGAGAGCTAGATAGGGCTCTTGAAGGTTGCAGAGTCAGGAGTTATGGGGAGATATGGGGAGAAGGCAGGAAAGGGGGTACTGATTGTGGATGATCAGCCATGAACACATTGAATGGTGGTGCTAGCTTGAAGAGCCGTAAGGCCTACTCCTGCACCTATTGTCTATTATCTATTGTCTAATGTGCCAAAAGCCTTTTTGACCACCCTATCTACCTGCGACTCCACCTTCAAGGAACCATGCATCTGCACTCCTAGATCCCTCTGCTCCACAACACTCCCAGATCCCTATCATTCACTGTGCAGGTCCAATGTATGTTAGACTTCCCAAATTGCAACACCTCACAACACATCACAAAACCTATCTCCCCTCTTTCCTCTCCCTTTGTTCCCTCTCCTTGTATTCCACCCTTGTTTACAATCTTGTCCCCGTTTCACCTTTGCCACAATCTTGTCACCTTTGTCACTTTCTCCACCCAGTGGAGAATCAATTCCCTTGTATTCACCTATCACTTGCCCAGCTTTGCCTCACCCCATCTCTCTTTTCCAGATTTCATGGCCCTACTCCAACACTGAAGAAATGTCCCAGCCCAAAATGCCCTCTGTACATTCCTTCCAGAGATATGTCTGACCCATTGAGCACTTCCAGTACTTTGTGTTTTGCAATTAATATTTAATTTGTGTCATAATTTAATGAGTCATGAATCCAGTTTCTAGATTAGCACTCATGATACTTAAGGGGGGGAGGAATTTCATATCAATGGGATAAGCACTCATTCGTGACTATATATGCTGTTATTTTTAGATTATTTTCTCTCAGAATTATATAATGCAGAAAACGGCTTTAGTTTGGTTATCCAAACATGTTTAACTTGAACTCTTCTAATTTTAGTTGAAAATTTTCTAACTTTTCATTAGGGAATGATTGAACAGAATAGTATGGTCACATTTAAAGGAAGGCGGCAAATGCATGAGAGAGAAGGAGCTAGAGTATCATGCTGAAGGAGTCGGACACAGATAGACCAAAATGGAATGGAGCGCAGTAAAACACTGTCACAAACTAGATGGGTTAAATGGCTTGTAATTATGCTGTAAATATTACCTGGAAAGAAGCGGGTAATTTTCAATACTTTTGAACTGCAAGATACTGCTGCAAGGTGTAGAATGCCATCTGGGAATGGGATTTTAAAATATATATTTTCACTGGAAAGTGGCTCCAAAGTGCCCTGCACATTCACTAATTTTGCAGCTCTAATGAAAGCTGCATATTTTTCAACATCTGTAAGCATTGTTCAATGACTGGTAAGATATTTCATCCAACAGTTGTTGAGATAACAGGTTGCTATAAATATGGCACATTTAGGATTAGAATTTGGGAGAACTGTGAGATGTCCATTGGGAGAGGAGAATTTTATCGATTATACTCTCAGAAACAATGTTATGTTTGGTCCAAGTCAAAAGATCCATATAGTATTGTAATATTATGGAGATGGCAAACAAGAAAGTTAAGTGCTAAGCTAGATGCAATGGTAGCGTACATTTAAGGGCCAACTCCCATAAACATTGATTCAGAGAAAAACATATAGCATTAGATTATCAAAGGTGTGACAAGACAGTGTTATATATATTCCAGTGGGCTTTCCACCTGCACCTGTTGTTTAAAATAGTCTGTGCTGCATTGTCCAGAATGAAAGATTCACAGCAGGAGCTTATAAAATAAGACAATTGACTGGAATACAACATGAGCACAAGGAGAATTAATTACTCATAAGAAATACCATACTATTTAAGGGGCTTTATATCAAAGATTATAGAGGAGCAAGATAGGCCACTCTTCGGAAATCCAATGGACTGGTGTGTAGTACGTAACGGAACGTCACGGCCGCCATTTTGGCGGACTGACTCCCTCTGTGTAATCTGCTCCAAAGCTACAGAGCAGTTGCAAACAAAGATGATAGAGGAGCAAGATGCATTAGAAAGTTATTAGATTTATTTGTATTAGATCTTTACTTGCCTCTCGATCTCTCTCTCCCCTCTCTTTTCTCGATCTCTCTCTCCCCTCTCTTTTCTCGATCTCTCTCTCCCCTCTCTTCTCGCTATCTCTCTTTATCCCCTCTCTTCTCTCGATCTCTCTCTCCCCTCTCTTTTCTCGATCTCTCTCTCCCCTCTCTTCTCGCTATCTCTCTTTATCCCCTCTCTTCTCTCGATCTCTCTCTCCCCCTCTCTCCCCCTCTCGATCTTTCTCTCCCCTCTCTTTTCTCGATCTCTCTCTCCCCTCTCTTTTCTCGATCTCTCTCTCCCCTCTCTTCTCTCGATCTCTCTCTCCCCTCTCTTCTCTCGATCTCTCTCCCCTCTTTTCTCTCGATCTCTCTCTCCCTCTCTTCTCTCGATCCCTCTCTCCCCTCGATCCCTCTCTCTTCTCTCGCTCTCTCTCTCCCCATCTTCTCTCGATCTCTCTCTCCCCTCTCTTCTCTCGATCTCCCTCCCTCCCCTCTCTCCCTCCCTCCTTCCCTCTCTCTCCCTCCTTCCCTCTCTCTCCCTCCTTCCCTCTCTCCCTCCCTTTTCCCCCTGTTCCCCCATTTCCCTTGCATCTTTCCTCCCCAGCCCCCACCTTTGCGTAGTTTCCCTTGCATTGCATTGTGCATCTTCCCTTGTTTTGTTTTAACACACACTGTGCACACAATTACAGGCACACACAAACACACATTCATATAAATATATGGTGGGACAGATAGAAGAGCTTATTAAAATCTTCTTACAAAGACCATTATGTAATTTATTTCTATCCTCTTTTGGGCCTAAGGCATAGCAGGGCTGCCAACTCTCACACAGAGGGAAGGGAGGGAGAGAGGGAAATCGAGAAGAGAGGGGAGAGAGATAGATCGAGAGGGGAGAGAAAGAGATCGAGAGGGGAGAGAGAGCGATCGAGAGGGGAGAGAGAGCGATAGAGAGAAGAGAGGGAGATAGAGAGAAGAGAGGGGATAGAGAAGGATCGAGAGGTAAGTAAAGATCTATTACAAATAAATCTAATAACTTTCTAATGCATCTTGCTCCTCTATAATCTTTGCTTGCAACTGCTCTGTAGCTTTGGAGCGGATTACACAACGGGAGATCGAGAGACGAAGATTATAGAGAAGCCTAGTTTCCCAATAATGTAGACGCCATAGTCGACGCCATCTTTGGTCCGCTAATATGGCGTCGACAATCACACATGTGATACTATGCCTTTTCCACTGAGTGGCGCATCTTGCTCCTCTATAATCTTTGCTTTATATGGCACAGATGGGTGTCCTTGTTCATGAACCACCAATGGTTAATGTGTAGGTACAGTAATGAATGAGGAAGACAGGCAATATGTTACTCTTTATTGCACAAGGACTTGTGTATAGTGACAGAGCTGTCCTTTAGATTGCTCTGCTATTATACTTTTCTTTATTCCCTTTTAGATCTGATCATCACAGGCAAGCTAGCAATAATTGGCTGCTTCAAATTGTCTTCGAAAAGATGGTAATGAACTGCCTTGTTGAACAGCTGCAGTCCTTCTGGATAATGTACTCCCACTGTAATGCTGGATAGGAAATTACATAATTTAAACCCAATAATGTACTTTGAGTCAAGATAATGTGCAACCTCGAGGAATACCTACAAATGGCAGCTGGACTAAAATGGCAAGGATGTGGGAACTAGAGCAATGGGTCAACAAATGGAACTACTGGTTAGAAGGCAGAGGTTCTAAAAGGAAGCTCGGGCAGGGAGAGGTGAAACTGATGGACTTAAAAGTTATTTCAAAACAAGGAATACTATGGATAAAGTTGATGAAATTGAATTTATGACCATTATAGAGTTTTGGTTGAAAGAGGTTGAACATGAAATTTTGTATGTCCTTGTATAGATGCTAGCGTCGTTACAATACTGGAACAGTTTGGCTAGACTCACAGCTTGATCTGAAGCATAAGTTTCAATGCTACAGCTGGTATATTGCCAGATCCTGTAACTTAGCTGTATCTCATGCTTTCAGCCATTCCATGATATTTTGTGGATATGTCAGGAAACTAGCTTCTGTGATGATGGAAGTCAGGAAGATGTCAAGATGAATAATAAGATTAAATGAGAACTTACCTGTTTGAAGTTTGATCTTTATTTTATGAGTAGTTACGATGAGGGATTACGTGAAGAAGCCCCGCCAGGCGCATGCGCGTCATACTTCAAAGCAACGTTGTGAAAAACACAGAAACCAATAGCTGAAGTAAGATAGTAAAGCTTACAGAAGACTAGAACTACCAGATGATCATTTAGATTATGAGGGCCAGGAGCAGAGGGCACGTGAGTGACTTCGGAGTCACGTGAGTGACTATGTGAAGATTTCAAAGCTCTGTGATTTTCATGCCTTAGATTCACTCCATACGACACACTGCTTCAGTTGACACAATAATGAATAAATAATATATTGAACATTGCTTCAAATTATTCAATAACTATTTTAATAATAATAATAATAATAATAATAATAATAATAACAAAGAAAAGTAATAACCCCTCTATCCCAGGGGGAAATTACAATAAATGATATGAAACAAAGCAAACAAATTAAACCGAACCCAACACAGCATGTCCAAACCCTGGCACTGTGACAACAGGTTTATCATAAAATTTAGAAAAAGTTTCTTCTTTAGACCATCCTGCAGCCTCTAGAATTTGGTCGAGCGGCATGTCCTGCACCTTCGCCGCAGATGTTGATGCCGCCCTGGTGGAGTGAGATTTAAACACATGAGTGCCCACTCCAGCTAAATCCAGAACCTGTTTTAACCATCTAGAAATGGTTTGTTCTGTCACTTTTTTAATATGTTTTTTTGTGGCTGAACCTCTGAGACTCTTAGTTACTTCAATATATTGAATCAGATGCTTTACCACTCACAATGTTTGGTCCACGGGGTATGCTTTAAAGATTACCTTGGATCCAGCCTTTCCTGGCCTGCTTTGCTTGTTTAAATCATAAACATAAAAAGTAATTTTATCTACAGACAACTACATACAATCTAACTGCAACATTTGTAATGTTTGTACTCATTGTGCTGAACTAATGCCATGAGCATAACCACATTGAATGTTAACTTCTGAAAAGACATAGACGTAATTGGAGCCCACTGCCGAAGCAATGTGAGAACTATACTGACATCCCAGATTTCTGTTTATCTGGGTTTGGGAGGATTTTTATTAAAAATTCCTCTCATAAATCGAGATGTTAACGGATGAGACCCGATAGATTGTTGTTCTGAAAATTGTCCTAAATAGGAGGACAAAGCACTCCGAGCACTATTAATGGCACTATAACTCATGTGCTGATCAAAATGCAACATAGCACGGAACTCCAATACATCCAATATGTTTGCAGTATGATAAGAGATTTCTGACTGTATACAAAACATTTCCCATTTCTTTATATGAGACATATATTGTTTCTTAGTGCTATCTCTCCAAGCTGCAGTTATGATATCCATGATCCTATCCGACAGTCCAAGCCCTTGTAATGGCCTGGTCAGAATCTGCAGATTAACAAATTAATATGATCATGTAATGGATGACTTTCTCCTGTTACTGGATGTACCAACAAATTATTGCAGCTGGTGATTGGCATGAATGGCTAGTCATCATTCTGAGCACCAATGGGAACCATGGCTGTGTAGGCCAGTTTGGAACCATAAAAGCGCCCTTGGTGGAGTCTTGCTCTATTTTGGTGATACATTGCCTAATCAGGCAGAATGGGGAAAAAGCATAGAAGAATATACTTCCCCAATGTAGCGAGAATGCATCCACCGCTACTGCTTCTGGGTCTGGCTCCCATGAGACATATTTAAGCAACTGGTGATTTAATCTGGACGCAAACAGATCAATATCTGGTAACCCATGGCGACTGACATTCTTTTTAAAAACTTCAGGATTTAACATCCATTCTGTATTGTTATTGAACTTTCGTGATCAGTTGTCTGCCACCACATTGTCTCTCCATGGTAGATAGATATCTGAAAGCCAGATATTCCAGGAGATACACCAGTGCCACATGAGGTTTGTCAGATTATGACATGATACTGATCTTACTCCCCCCCCCATGTGATTGATATATGCCACAGCTGTGGTATTGTCTACCTGTAATTGAACATGTAAATCATTCATTGTAGAACAATAAGCTTTCAATCCATAAAACGCCCCCAATAAATCCAAATAATTGATACCATGTGTTTGGAGAATTAAGTCCTCTTGGACAGTCCATCTACCACCATAGCTGGTGTCGCTGTCCATAGCTCCCCATCTGAGAGCGCTCACATCAGTCTGTAATACCACTGAAGGTTGCTGAACCAAAATATTTTTAGTAGCTTGTGCAACATTGAGAATCCACCATTGCATTTCAGCTAAAGCTTTAGTTGGTAACTGCATGGACCTATCAAAATGACCTGCACGTTTTTTTAGTGCTTGTTCTCTGGCTCTTTGCAGACTTTGATAGTGCAGAGGTCCAAACTCCACGGCAGGAAATGCTGCTACCATTTTACCAATAACCCTAGCTACTTCTCGGATGGAGGGATAAGGTTTCTCAACGAGGCAAGTACAGCCATTTGTAATATCCCCAACCTTATCTGTTGGCAAAGTTACTGACATATCAACTGAATTAATGACAAACCCCAAATAATAAATTGTGTGGGATGGCTGTAACTTAGATTTTGTTGGATGGACAGAAACCCTAGCCTTTCAAACAGGCTTGTGGTTGCTGAAACCGATTCTTCAGCTGTTTCCTGAGTGGCACTTACAATTAAGATATCATCTAGATAAGCCATTACAATGTGATTTTGAGCCCTCAGTAAAGCCAGTGCTGGTTTCTGTACAGGTCGATCAACTCCTGCCATAATGCTATTGTAGAACCTGACACAGTATCTAGTATAAACTGATCAGATGTTACACAGCACCATTCGTCATAAAACAATTGTAATCTACCCCCAACCGGAGGTTGTTCCACAGAAGTTTTATCTGTGATGGAATGAAGTTTCTGTATCTCAGTAAACGATCGAGTAGGTCTCCTTCTTCCAATATATGGGTTGATGTCGGGCTGTACTGGGTAATAGTACTTTCTACCCATTGCCCTGCATCTGCATCTGCTCGTCCCTGCCGCTGAATCAAACCCCCTTCGCATCCAGCCTGCTTGTTTTCTCTGAGCAGGGATAAAAGGTTTTATGAGGCCAATCGTTTTCGCCTCTTCATCAATGTCTTTGATTTGCTTTGGCAGGTTTTCACCAAATAAGTAATCTGGTGCCTGAGTATTGCTTGCCCTGCACAATCCTGCAAATTTAGGGAGCAATGTTGGCCGAATGGCGATTTATCTCCTGCAATTTAATTCAAAATAAGCATTGCAAAATAACCTTGTCCTTCTGCATGTCCTTCTGAATTTTGGACATAGTCAACCCTTGTGTCTGTTTTCCAAAAGCAGTGATGCCAGCTGATATTAGCTTGAGGACACGCTGGAAACACATTTCCTGCCCTCGCATCGTTGCACTCATGGGTGCCCAAATTTCAGAATTCACTGTTGGCACCCTGAGCAAAGCACAATTGACGGGTGTCTTATATAACTCCGCTGTTTCAGCCATAACAGTGTCTTGGAGCGGGTGAGAAACCAAGTAGTTAATGTTGGCAGTCAGGTTCTCTTCCATGGCCTCACCACCCCTTCCGGTACAGCAAAACTTCGCGCTACATCGGGTACACCAGGAGCGTGGCTCTTGTGCTCTGGTGTGTACACATGAGTAGGGACACCAGCTTCAGGGTCAGTCTCCTCCTGCCCTGGTACTCCCAAGTCTTGCTTTAAGGAGACCCCCTCCAGACCTAAACAAGGCACTGGAGAGTCACATTCCCATTCTGTATAGGCATCATATTCATTGTATGGAACTCCTTCGGAGGCTGCCTGGGAATTTTCTGGGTCTTTGGACCCTTGGCTGATCAAAGTTTGGAGCATTCCCTCCATTTGTTCCATTCTCCCCCACATTGTTTTCCTGTGTGGAGGAGAATCCACTTCATCAGACCCGTCAGACAAAACGGGCCTGACAGACTTTCTCTTACTTTCTCTGCCTATAGTTGTGGCCTCTGTGCCCTGCGACACTGGAGCAGCTGGAGGCTCATTAACAACGGGAATAACGGCCGCCGGTATCGGAACTGGCACCGCACTTATCTTAACTCCCGATCGCTGCGATGGGACCGGATCATTGCGCGATCCACGCTTGCTACGAACCAATTTCTTCGCACCGCCCTCCATTCTACAAGCTCCTCCTGACTTGCAAGCCAGCGTTATGGAGCTTAAATGCCCGCTGGGAAGTAGTTTAAACCACTTACCTGCGAGGATTCTACTTACCGCTAGTGGAGCTGCGCTCTCCAGCCTGTTCCTTGCGACATGCATCGATGTAATGACGCGCATGCACCTGGCGGGGCTTCTTCACGTAGTCACTCACGTGACTCCGAAGTAAAATCATCTATTTGGCTCTTATGGCTGAACATGTTTATGAATACCTCAGCTTTTTTTTATAGCACACACATGTGAGTCCCACCAGTATTGAGGATGAGGATGTTCTTGGAGCAACCTCCTGTACAATTGACCATCACCATTCATAGTTCAATGTGGTTGGACTGCACAGCTTTGATTTAATCTATTGGTTATAATATCGCTTTGCGTGCTACTTAGGCTAGTAAAACCACATCTATAATTTGCCAAGTCTTTCCTGCTCATCTTAGGCTATATTTGCTTAACAGTGAATATTGGAAAACATATTTGTACTTGCATGACAGAAACATACCAAGTGCAAGTTCAAGTTCACATTTATTGTCACATGCACCAATTAAGGTACAGTGATATTTGAGTTACCATACATCCATACAAGTAAAAAAGAACGCAATACAGAATAATTTTAACATAAACATCCACCACAGTGGAATCAACATTCCTCACTGTGATGGAAGGCAACAAAGTTCAGTCATCTTCCTCCTTTGTTCACCCGTGGTGGTAAGGTCCTTGAACCCTCAGTACTGCCTCTGCCGACGTCCCGATGTTAAAGCCCTCTTGTCAGGGTGATGGAGACACCAGCGCCGGGACGGAACAGAAACACTCCGCGGCATGGAACTCCCGAGTCGGCTTTTTCTTACCGGAGATCGCAGCTTCACGGTGTTAAAGTCTACAAGCCCCGCGGTCGGAGCACTTTCACAGCGATCCTTGGCAAAGGATCGCCAGCTCCGCAATGGTAAGTTCGCACCCTGCTTGCGGCTTGAAGCTCCAGGCCGGTCTACAGGAAAGGCCGCACCAATCCAGTTGTTAGGCCGCTGGGAGGGGACGGAGACGTGACATGGAGAAAGATCACATCTCCGTCCAGGTAAGTGACTGAAAACGGTTTCCCCCTATACCCCTCCCATACCCCCCACATAAAAACATACCGAGAAACATTAAAACATACATTTTAGACACACTAAAAATAACAAAAAAGTTGAAATAACACACAGGCTACTGGCGAGGCTGCCATCTCGGCGCCATCCGATGACGTCTATGTAGAGTCTCGACCAATGTAGAGTTGCAATGAGGCCTCTCTATGGGTTGTATCAAGATAAAATATGAATTAATCAAATTTTTAGGTTTTATGTGCCACAATTCCCATTTACTTCAACAAATACTGTATAATTCTTCTGAGTTATTCAGTAATAATGGAATTAAATTGAAATCTAAAGAGATAGCTTCGGTTTGATAGTGAATGAAATTGTATTAGAATTAACAAGAAATAAACTATATTTTGTCACGCACTGTTGAAACAAGATAACTTACAAAATGGGCATGTACTCTCACCCAAATTTCATTTCAAAACCTTGTTTTGAATCTATTTGCTATAAAAATGGTCAAGTGGTAACTTTTTTTGCACTATCATTGGGCTTCAGGGGAAAAATAGTCCTGGTGCCAAAAGTTGCTAATATTGTCCATATAACCCAAAATCACCTGACGGGGCCAGCACCGTGGCGCAGTGGTAGAATCGCAGTGGTAGATCTTACAGTGCCAGAGATCCCGGTTCGATCCTGACTACGGATGCTCTCTGTATTGAGTTTGTACATTCTCCCTGTGACCAAATTTAATTTCTCTGGGTGCCCGGTTTCCTCCCACATTAGAAAGTCATGCAGATGTGTAGGTTAACCGGCTTCTATAAATTGGCATAAAATCGATGGGCAAAGGAGTTCTTTCCATGCTGTATATCTAAAGCTAAAACTTGTCTTTGGTAGATGACTCCATCAGTTAGCACCATTGGGGCATCTTTTCTGCTGGTGAATTTGTGTTTCTTTAATCCAAGGGGCTATTACTTCTATTTATGTCTATCTGAATATTAATGTGATACCTTGTTAAATATCCCTTCAGTGTTGAACACAAATCTCATTACATTCTTCAACCCACGTTGTTATTCAATAAGCGTCATGATTAAGTTAGTCAAAGATAATTTGTCTTTAAAAAATCCAAGCTGGCTCACATTTAATGGTCCATAATTATCCATATTCCAATTATTGTTATGAATTGAGATGAAAAATATGCATGAAATAATATAACAATGTTAAAAAGGTGACAGTGTAATTTTATGTTTTTGTTTGATGTGCTACCTATTAACTGCTGCAGAAAACATGAATGTAAACTATGCAGAAAATGTTCTTCCATGGAATAATCTAAATGCAAGGGGACCTTGGGATAATGTACAGTGTTGACTAGATATTTCTAAAACTGCTCAGCAGACAGATTTGTGGAGAACCTGACACTGATCTGCATAAAATAAATCGTAAAAGACTTTGTGTCATTTGTGACTCATTTCGTAAAGCATGTGTTGACATTTTGGACGGATGCAGGTTTAAGAGCCACCCCATGAAAAAACTTTTATTCCGAATCTGTGTGCTGCTCGAGTGACTAGTTATTAGCATGATGTCTTATGGACAAGGCAACAAAAGTGAAGCTATATCTAGTCTGTTTTAGAACAGGATAGAAGAAACTATCTTTGGCAGTATTTAACCCTCAACATTCCTTGTACCTTTCACACATGATTGGCAATAAAGCATTTTGGTATTCCTTTAAGGTACGTAATAAATCTTTTTATTTGACATAGCCCTCTTTTCAATCAGCCATAGAACTATTCCCCTTGCACCGTCCTATGCAATTGCATCCCTGCATTGCTATAATTTTCCATAATTGAAGATTTCTGGCCATAGATCATATTAAGTGGTAGTTAGTCAAGCCATAATTGTTCCCACTCACCAAGTGAATGATTCACACATCCTTGCTCAGATGACAACATAAACTAACAAACTGTGGCGCCTGAATTGAGGGTATTGCCCTGAGTTGTTGAAGTTGTCTATCTAATGGAATATTACATTGGAAATGACATGTGTGTGTAGGTGACTAACCCACAAACAGCCCCCTTCCCTCTTCCCTTTCTTCCCCAACGATTGCCCCCACCTGCCCCCTCCCCCCCCTCACACTTTCCCTCCTCCCCACCCCCCCCCCCCCCCCCCAACCACTCCCTTCCCCTGAGTCCTGGCTGGCCTTACACTGGAGTTTCCCCCTGTAACCCTTCCGCCAACTACATAATTCGCAATTTCTGTATCCCCGAGATTAACAATTCGCAACTCTTTAACTACTTGGGCTCACATCTGTCTTTTTATCTCTGGCCTTTGTCCAACTATCAGCCTATCAACCCCCCACACCTTGCCTGTGTTCACCTATTGCCGGCTGTGCTCTATCCAGTCCCTCCACTCTTCCAGCTTTCTTTCCTGCTCCCCCTTCAATCATTCTGAAGAAGGGTCCCAACCCGAAAGGTTGCCTATCCATGTTCTCCAGAGATGCTGACTGTCCTTGACCTGAGCCTCCTCCATTGTCAGAGTGAGGCCCAGCGCAAGTTGGAGGAACATCACCTCATGTTTCACTTGGGTAGTTTACATAGAAACATAGAACATAGAAATTAGGTGCAGGAATAGGCCATTCGGCCCTTCGAGCCTGCACCGCCATTCAATATGATCATGGCTGATCATCCAACTCAGTATCCCGTACCTGCCTTCTCTCCATACCCTCTGATCCCCTTAGCCACAAGGGCCACATCTAACTCCCTCTTAAATATATCCAATGAACTGGCCTCAACTACCCTCTGTGGCAGAGAAGTCCAGAGACCCACCACTCTCTGTGTGAAAAAATTCCTTCTCATCTCGGTCCTAAAGGATTTCCCCCTTATCCTTAAGCTGTGACCCCTTGTCCTGGACACCCCAGCAGTATGAACATTAACTTCTCTGACTTCAGATAGCCCTTGCTTTCTCTATCCATCCCCTCCCCTTCCCAGTTCTCCCACCAGTTTTACTGTCTCCGCCTACATTCTATCTTTACCCCACCCCCTCCCCTGACATCAGTCTGAAGAAGGATCTCGACCCGATACACCGCTCAATCCTTCTGTCCAGAAATGCTGCCTCATCCACTGAGTTACTCCAGCATTTTGTGTCAACCTGCTGACTGACATGTTGAGTTACTCCAGCAAATTGTGTATTTTTTTTGGAAATGATAAGGTCATATTCAAAACATGTTACTGCACAAACTTCTCATTCAATTAGAGTTCATCTACAAGAATGGGGAATTGTTCAATCTTCATTGCCTGTAATCTAGAATCAAAATCAGTCCAATTAAACACTAAAATACTTAGACCGTACCCGGACGTGTCGTCGAAGGACGAGAAGCTGAAGCAAAGAAGTGGAAGCCAAATAACCGAATGGAAACAAAGCCAAAAAGCCCACTAACCAAAAGGGTGGGGTGCCTATAAGCAAACTCACCAAAAGGCCGCTATGTCGTAATGCCAACTCAACAAAAGGCTGCGTCGCCTACAAGCCAACTCACCGAAAGGTCACTGCCGAAAAGCCAAATAATGGACATGGCGGGACTTGTTGGCGATTGGTCCAGACCCCCGCGTCCATCACATCACTGGCCAATGGTGATGGGTGGGTGAGGGTCATTTCCCCACATCAGCCATAGGTGAATGGGCAGTCTGTACCCGAGCACCAAGTTGTAAGCGGCCGAAGGAGCACATGCTTTCCCTCTCTCCCACGGCTACGGCCGCCCTCCGCCTCGTCTCCCCCGTGCGGCCGCACTGTGACAGGCTGTGTGTCGGCAGCGCATGCATACACATGGGGCCGGGTGGAGCAGAGGTGTGGGACATGCCGGTTCCTCCGCCCACCCAGAGTCACTGACCGAGATGCACCGCCATCGGACCCCAACCCCCACACCAGGGTGATTCACCCCCACCAACCCCCGGACCCCAACCCACACACGGGGTGATACACCCCGGACACCCACACCGGGTGATTCACCCCTCATCCCAGCCGCGGGGAGTGATGGCTCGGGGTATTGGCAGCCATAGTAAATCGTCCTTAAAACATGGGGGAGGACACAAATTCCCTGGCGGGCCGATGACAAGTGTGCATGACAACAAACAATTTTATCTCCTCCAACTCCCCCCCGTACTTGACAACAAGAAGCACATTTGATTTATTGTGTAAACACAGTAATAAGTCCGCACACGACTTAAACAGAACGTATACATGCATAATTTGAGATTCCCAGTTCCGAGGCATTATTGACCATTTTGAAGAAGAACATGAGGGAATGGGTCATTGATTTAACATCTGCAAAGCAAAAAAACCCTCTACTAAACTATCTTTCTGTACAATACTGGCTTAACAACAAACCTTCTACGTGAGAGCTTGGAATGCGAGCTGCATCTAAACAAAGGGCAGCACGGTGGCGTAACAGTAGGGTTACTGCCATGCAGCACCAGAGACCCGAGTTTGTTCCTGACTATGTGTGCTTATCTGTATGGAGTTTGTACATTTTAACCGTGGCCTGCATGGGTTTTCTCCAAGTTCTTCAGTTTCCTCCTACTCTCCAAAGACGTACAGGTTTGCAGGTTGTGTAGGAAAGAGCTGAAGATGCTGGTATAAATCGAAGGTAGACAGAAAATGCTGTAGTAACTCAGCAGGACAGGCAACATCTCTGAAGAGGAATGGGTGATGTTTCGGGCTGAGACCCTTCTTCAGACTAATCTCTAAATTCAGATTAGAGTCTGGAGAAGGGTTTCAACCCGAAACGTCACCCATTCCATCTCTCCACAGATGCTGCCTGTTCTGCTGAGTTATTCCTGCATTTTGTGTCTACCTCAGACTGGCAGGTTAATTGGCATGGTATAATTGTAAATTGTCCATAGTGTGTGTAGGGTAGTGTAGGGTAGTGTTAATGTGCGGGGATTGCTGGTCGGCGCGGACTCGCTGGATCTGTTTCCGCACTGTATCTCTAAACTAAACTAAATTAAACTAAACTAAATACTGGCACTTCCATCATTCTCGTCAGCATATTATTGCTGCATTTGGCCATCTGAGGAAAAGGATGTTTGACAATCAGGATCTCGAATCTTGAACAAAAGTTATGGTCCACCCAGCACCAGCGATCACTTACCTATTGCATGGTTCTGAGGCAAATGGTGGAACCTGTATGTAATGGGTAAGCATAGAATACCTGGCATCAGACTCTTGAAACAGGAGGTGGTTACCAGGTGACCAGAGACAACAATATCATGATGTTTTAAAAGACTCTTCGACAAAGTTCACTGACCTGTAGGAATTCTGATCTGTGAATAAATATAAATTAGAAAGAGCACTGTGGATGCACCACAAACCAAGAGTCCATTTATCGGCATGGTGTGGTCCTTTATTTGTCGCATGTACCGAGGTACAGTGAAATTCATTTTTGTATACAGTTCAGTACAAGTATTACTACACATAAGCACTTATGTACATATTAGATAAGCATCTCAGATACAGTACAAGTGTACACAGTAGTACACTGAAACCGTATACAGAGTCGCCAGTTTGGCACCAATTTCCAATCCAAGTTGTTGTAAGTGCAGGGAGTCCAATGTCAGTGGTTTCTCATCCTAGACTAACTCCCCATCCACTCTGTCAAAAATTCCCTGCTCGATCAGTAGCCTGCAGGTCCCAAATTGGTGTCATTAGACTCCTCAGAGTTCACAGAACTGGAGCCACCATCAAGCCTGAGGGACCAAATTATACATTTTTCCATGATTATATCATTACTTCATTTTGTCATTTAATCCTCTCTCCATTCACAGTTTTTTTTATTTTTCAATTCCTGTCTCCTCTCCTACTTTTCCCATTTTTGTACCAACCTGGCATTTTAAGTATTATTTTCATTGCAAAGTTTCTGCCTGACTAGTTGAATATTTCCAGCACTCTATATTTTGATATATCCTTTTGGAATTGGTGGACAAAAGTTAGATTTTTTTAATAACGAGATACTTTTCAATACACACACAATCTGCTCTATTTTAGAATTCAGAAAATAATTAAAGCACTCTAAAACAAAGTATTGCAGATATTGGAAAACTGAAGTAACTAAACTTCGCAGTTGTGCATTGCCCTTAGTTCATTATTCTTGAATTTTGCTTCTTTATAACCAATATGTCACTATCGAAAGTGCGATTGCAAGCATGCAAGTGATAAATTCTACCATATAATACATATTTGCTGTATTTTTCTTAACATTTTTGATAAACAAGACTAGAAATATTCATTAATATCTCACACTACATTTATTCTGATAACTGAGATCTAATTTTAATGGATTTCTATGATGTAACTTTGTTTCATGTGCAGTGTTGGATCAATAAGGGAGAATTATATGGCTTAATATTGAGAATGTTTATTGCTAGCCTGTATTCAATTCTGTCTAATGATTCCTTTTCAAATGTGCACATACTGGACTGGTGATGGCATACTGGTCTTTTGAGTGTTTATTTGTGCAAATCAGACCCAGGGAACCATTAATTGTCATGTATTGCTGCAGACTTTGTGACCTAGAAGTGTTAATGGTAACTCGAGATGCTTTCAAGCTGCCATTGCTTATTTCAGGGAAATGAGTTGGTCATTTCTACGTACAGTGACTGTTCGTGCAAATCCACATAAAACCAAAAAAATATATATGTTGCTTTGCACAATGATTAAAGCAGTTCTTAATTTACACATTTTTAGAAAAATGTCATTACATTATGTTTTTAGTGCTGTGAAGTCTGTTTTCTCTTGATACATACTTTAGAATCTAAGGTCATTTCCAATTTGAAAACAAATTGCTCATCACAAAGATATATTTGCATTGACAAATATCCCACATTCATGATCCACTAGATTATTTCATATTTAAATCACATGGTCCTTAAATTCATAGTTATAATATGAGTAGCTAAAGCAATCATCTGAAGTATATCTTACTTCTTTCATAGCACATTTAACTTACTTACGCATAATTTGAGACAAACACAATAAAAATTTAGGTCTATTACTCATCAAACAATTGGAAGGCCCCTTTGACTGATAAATTAAAGGGCAAGGCTGCTTTACCAAATGGAGCTGAGGGAATGCTCTGTGTTCTGTTTCACAGAAACATGGCTCACCCCCAGCTCCCCAAACTCAGCAGTCCAGCCTGAAGGTTTCTTCATCCATTGTATGGACCGTAGACTGGCACCTGGGAAAGGGAGAGGAGGGGGTGTCTGCCTCATGGTCAACTCGGTGCTCAGGCGTGGCAGTTCTATCTAACTCTTGCTCTCCACACCTCAAACATGTGGCGGTGAAGTGCCGTCCCATCTACCTTCCGAGGAAATTCACCTCCATCATCCAGATGTACATCTGGCACTGGGGGAGCTGCACGCCGTGGTCAACAAGCACCAGAGGGCTTAACGCGATGCATTTGCCACCATTGCCGGGGATTTCAACAAAGCCAACCTGAAGAAATCGCTCCCTAACTTCCACCAAATTTCTCCTGCAGCACCAGAGGTCCAAATAGCCTCGACCACTGCTACACGATCATCAAGGATGCCTATCGCTCTATCCCTCGCCCTCACTTCAGTAAATCCAACCATACTGCAGTGCTGCTTCTTCCTGCCTACAGGCAGCAATTGAAGAGCGCACCCCCAGAGGTGAGGTCTGCACAGAGCTGGTCAGGGGAAGCAGAGAAACAAATCCAGGACTGCTTGGAGTCTGTAGACTGGGCAATGTTCAAGGACTTGGCAACAGATCTGAATGAATACGCCGCAGTCGTTACAGACTTCATTCGGAAATGTGTGGAGGACTGTGTCCCAACGAAAACCTTCCGAGTGTTTTCTAACCAGAAGCCTTGGATGAACCATGATATCCGCATTCTTCTGAAGAATCTGAAGATTCCGGGCATTCAGGTCTTCTGAAGATCAGATCCCGGGCATCAAAAGGCCAAAAGGGGTTTCTGCTCCAAGCTGGAGGATGAGACGGATGTTCGGCAACTGCAGTGGGGCTTGAATGTTATCACCTCCTACTAGGCGAAATCAGGAGGCAGCTCAAATCTCATCACTCCCGGACGAGCTCAATGTGTTCTACGCATGCTTTGAAAGGGAGAACACTGATGTGCCTTCCCGAGCCCCCATTCGCCGTGATGGTATTTCAGTCACAGTCACAGCGGACAAAGTCAGAAGATTCTTCAGAGGGGTGAACTCTCGGAAAGTGCCTGGACCTGATGGTATACACTGTCGTGTTCTCAAAACCTGTGCAGACCAACTAGCTGGAGTTTTTACGGACATTTTCAACCTCTCATTTCTGAGGCCTGATGTTCCCCCGGCTTTAAAACGCCATCAATAATACCGGTGCCCAAAAAGAGCAAGGTGACATGCCTCAATGACCATCGATCAGTGGCACTAACGACTGTGGTGATGAAGTGCTTTGAGACGCAGGTAAAAGCAGGTAAAAGACCTGGATGAGGAAGCAAAAGCGGTCGGGTTGATGAAACCACCATCCTCGAGCAGACCATTGGCGTATCATAGACAGCATCCTTATGCAACATCAAACAGGCCTTGGGTTCAACCTGATAGGACAACTGGAACAAACCCTCCGGTCGTGCCCTATCAACAAAAGCCTTTTTTAGGACAGGGCCCACAGTGACCAGCCTGGAAGATGCGCCAACCCCACATCCCAGCAACACAATGAACCAAGAAAGGCCAGAACATCAAGCTCCGCCAGAAACCATGAAGGTAAGGGGGTCTGGTTCTCTTGGGAGTGCTGCATGTATAACCTCACAAGTAGGAGGGAGGTTGCCTACATTCTGGGATGCATGGGGTTCTATAACTTCTGACACTTTTATATTACAAAGTATTCAGGGTTATGAAATTTAATTCATAAATGGACACCTTCCCCCAGCTCAGCATGTACCTAACAGGAAATTTGCACTTTCTCACAAAGAAAATGTGGAAGGACATGCGGAACTATTAAGGTTATACACCAAGAGACGTGTTAAGGTTATACACTGAGACGTGAATTGGCCAAGATTGACTGGCAATCAATTCTAAAAGGGTTGACGGTGGATACGCAATGGAAGACATTTAAAGACTGCATGGATGAACTACAAAAATTGTTCATCCCAATTTGGCAAAAGAATAGATCAGGGAAGGTAGTGCATCCGTGGATAACAAGGGAAATCAGGGATAGTATCAAAGCAAAGGATGATGCGTACAAAGTAGCCAGAAAAAGCAGCATACCAGAGGACTGGGAGAAATTCAGAGACCAGCAGAGAAGTACAAAGGGCTTGATTAGGAAAGGAAAAATAGATTATGAAAAAAAACTGGCAGGGAACATAAAAACTGACTGCAAAAGTTTTTATAGATATGTGAAGAGAAATAGATTAGTTAAAACAAATGTAGGTCCCTTGCAGTCAGAAACAGGTGAGTTGGTCATGGGGAACAAGGATATGGCGGACCAATTGAATAACTACTTTGGTTCCGTCTTCACTAAGGAAGACATAAATAATCTACCGGAAATAGCAGGGGACCGCAGGTCAAAGGAGTACTTGTGTGAAATCCAGGTTAGTCCGGAAGTGGTGTTGGGTAAATTGAATGGATTAAAGGCCGATAAATCCCCAGGGCCAGATAGTCTGCATCCCAGAGTACTTAAGGAAGTAGCTCCGGAAATAGTGGATGCATTAGTGATAACCTTTCAAAACTCTTTAGATTCTGGAGTAGTTCCTGAGGATTGGCGGGTAGCAAACGTAACCCCTCTTTTTAAGAAGGGGGGGAGAGAGAAAACGGGGAATTACAGACCAGTTAGTCTAACATCGGTAGTGGGGAAACTGCTAGAGTCAGTTATTAAAGATGGGATAGCAGCACATTTGGAAAGTGGTGAAATCATTGGACAAAGTCAGCATGGATTTACGAAAGGTAAATCATGTCTGACGAATCTTGTGGACTTTTTCGAGGATGTAACTAGTAGCGTGGATGGGGGAGAACCAGTGGATGTGGTGTATCTGGACTTCCAGAAGGCTTTCGACAAGGTCCCACATAAGCGATTAGTATATAAACTTAAAGCATATGGCATTGGGGGTTCAGTACTGATGTGGATAGAGAACTGGCTGGCAAACAGGAAGCAAAGAGTAGGAGTAAACGGGTCGTTTTCACAATGGCAGGCAGTGACTAGTGGGGTACCGCAAGGCTCAGTGCTGGGACCCCAGCTATTTACAATATACATAAATGATCTGGATGAGGGAATTGAACGCAATATCTCCAAGTTTGCGGATGACACTAAGCTGGGGGGCAGTGTTAGCTGTGAGGAGGATGCTAGGAGAATGCAAGGTGACTTGGATAGGCTGGGTGAGTGGGCAAATGTTTGGCAGATGCAGTATAATGTGGATAAATGTGAGGTTATCCACTTTGGTGGCAAAAATAGGAAAACCGACTACTATCTAAATGGTGGCCGATTAGGAAAAGGGGAGATGCAGCGCAACCTGGGTGTCATGGTACACCAGTCATTGAAAGTAGGCATGCAGGTACAGCAGGCAGTGAAGAAAGCCAATGGTATGTTAGCTTTCATAGCAAAAGGATTTGAGTATAGGAGCAGGGAGGTTCTACTTCAGTTGTATAGGGTCTTGGTGAGGCCACACCTGGAGTATTGCGTACAGTTCTGGTCTCCAAATCTGAGGAAGGACATTATTGCCATAGAGGGAGTGCAGCGAAGGTTCACCAGACTGATTCCTGGGATGTCAAGACTGTCTTATGAACAAAGACTACATAGACTTGGTTTATACTCTCTAGAATTTAGGAGATTGAGAGGGGATCTTATAGAAACGTACAAGATTCTTAAGTGGTTGGACAGGCTAGATGCAGGAAGATTGTTCCCGATGTTGGGGAGGTCCAGGACAAGGGATCACAGCTTAAGGATAAGGGGGAAATCCTTTAGGACCGAGATGAGAAGCATTTTTTTCACACAGAGAGTGGTGGGTCTCTGGAACTCTCTGCCACAGAGGGTAGTTGAGGCCAGTTCATTGGCTATATTTAAGAGGGAGTTAGATGTGGCCCTTGTGGCTAGGGGGATCAGAGGGTATGGAGAGAAGGCAGGTACGGGATACTGAGTTGGATGATCAGCCATGATCATATTGAATGGCGGTGCAGGCTCGAAGGGCCGAATGGCCTACTCCTGCACCTAATTTCTATGTAAGAGGGTTATAGAAAAAACGACACATGAACCTCTTGAGTTTGTATCTAACATCTTTACCAAAACCAAAAAAGATGGTGGATGTCGTATCATAATTGATTTAACCCACTTGAATACCTTTGTACAATAAACCCATTTCAAGATGGAAACATTTGAAACAGCTAAGCAACTGATTTCCAGAGGGTGTTTCATGGCCTGCATCGATCTAAAAGATGCATACTATTCAGTACCTGTACGGGAACATCACCGTAAATACTTAAAATTTGTCTGGATGGGGCAACTACCTAATGGGCTTACAACAACCCCTAGGTTATTTACCAAAATATTAAAATAAGTGTTGGCGTCTCTAAGAAGACAAAACCACATAGTCATGGCATATCTAGATGACATTTTAACTGTTGGACAAACTTTGGTATTAGCTAAATTAGCCGTAACAGCTACCAAATCATTATTCGAGAAACTAGGGTTTGTCATCCATCCAGAAAAATCTAAGTTCAATCCCTCTGTGATTATGGACTATCTGGGATTCACAATTAACACCAGTCATATGATTGTCACTATCCCAGGGAACAAAGCAACAGACATAATAGAGGCATGTAACAGCCTTGCTTGCACTAGGAAACCAACTATTAGACATGCTCCTAAGGTGATTGGGAAACTTGTAGCTACATTTCCAGCTGCACAATTTGTCCTGTTACACTATCAAAACTTGCAAAGAGCAAAAATCTCAGCATTAAAAGCAAATGCTGGACATTTGACCGACCTATGCAGCTGTCAAACAAGGCAAAGATTGAGCTACAATGGTGGATTAGCAATGTTCGTGATTGTTTTAATCCCATCATTATATAAAACCCATTAGTCGTGTTACAAAATGACACAAGCGCCCAGGGCTGGGGAGCTACTGACACCACTTCCAGTTGTGGCGGCAGATGGGATTTGCACGAGTCTGCTCTGCTTCAATCACAAGGTATAAACTATTTGGAAATGCTGGGAGCATTTCACTGGCTGCGGGCTTACTGCATAATCTGCATCATACGCATGTCCGTCTTCAAATAGATAATACCACAGTGGTGGCATATTTAAACCATATGGGTGGTATCAAGTCAATATCTTGTGATGAATTGGTAAATTTAATTTGGCTCTGGTGTATTGAAATAAATATTTGGATATCAGCTACGTACCTTCTGGGTAAGCTCAATACAGTGGCGGACACCAGGTCACGAGTATTTAATGACAACATCGAGTGGATGTTGAACCCACAAATTTGCTAAAATTATAGCCAAATATGGAACACCAGATATGGACCTCTTTGCATCCAGGTTGAACCATCAGATACCAACATATGTCTCTTGGGAACCAGATCCTGGGGCAGTGGCGATGGACGCGTTCTCGCCATATTGGGGGAAATGGTTTTTCTATGCATTTCCCTCATTCTGCCTCATCAGTCGGGTATTGCAGGAAATTCAACTAGATTCTGCATCAGGTATACTGATAATACCCGACTGGCCCACACAACCATGGTACTCGGTGGTCCTCAACATGATGAAAGAACCATGGGTACAGGTTACCAAATGCCCGAATTTGGAAACAAATCCCATAACAGAAGAAAATCATCCATGCCATGGTCATCTGAACCTGTTGGCTTGCAGGTTCTGAAGAGGCCATTGCTGGAATTTGGGCTGTCTACAAGAACCATGGACGTCATTACAGCATCGTGCAGAGAGTCCACAAGAAAACAGTACCTCACCCACATAAGAAAGTGGGAGACCTTCTGTAGATGGACCAAGACTACCTACAACTCTGCTACGATCACCAATGTGCTGGAATTCCTCGTGGGCCTTCATTTTGATGAGGCCCTCAGTTACAGTGCCATAAACTTTGCCAGGAGTGCACTGTCATCCTATCTCAACATTGGAGTGGGATCTCACCAGCTGGTATCCAAACTCATGAGGGGTATATTCAATCCCAACCCTCCCCGAACTGGGATATTGGGGTTGTGTTGTCCCTACTCAGGAGCTGGTCGCCTATGTCGGATTTACCACTGGACACACACCTTCAAAGTAGTGATGTTAATGGCACTGACCACAGCACAACGGATCCAGACACTACAGAAACTAAAACTGGATAGAATGGTCTCGACCCCCAATAAAGTGACTTTCTTTATGGATGAGTTATTTAAACAACACAGGCCTGGATCTACAGGTCTGAAATTGGAATTCCTAGCATTCCCCCTTGATGTACGACTCTGTATAGCCACCTATATCCGACATTATATCAATGTCACACACACCATCAGGAAAATGGAGACAAGTCTGTTTATCAGCCATAAAAACCCACATCACAGGGTGACGGTGCAGACTATCTCCAGGTGGCTCAGAGTGGTATTTGGTGCAGCAGGTATAGACACTAAAGTTTTAAAATCTCATTCTACCAGGGCTGCATCCACATCAGCGGTGAGGACCATGGAGGTACCCATAGATCATGTCCTCGCAACAGCGGGCTGGGCCAGTGAAACTACATTTCAGCGTTTTTATAACAAACCTGTGGCCGCTCCCACAACGTTTGCAGAGTCCGTTTTAAGTGCTGTTCCCTAAACGTTTATCCCCGAATTCAGGATTTTTTTTTGTATTAATAAATACGTTATTATTTTTCAGCTTGTTCAAGTCTGAAATACGTTAACATACTTCCTCCATCAGTAATTACGCCAGTGTGTGAGCATGGACGTGGTCCAAGGCATGGAATCACAGAGCTTTGATATTTTCACGAAGTCACTCACGTGACTCCGAAGTGAAATAGTAAGATTAAATGAGAACTTACCAGTTTGAAGTTTGATCCTTATGAGGGATTTCGTGCCCTCCGCTCCCAACCCTCTATCATAAGGTCAACTGGTATATTAGAGTCTCTTAATCTTACTATCTTCAGTCATTGTTGTTATCTGTGATTACACACTGCTGCTTTGAAGAATGTCGCGCATGCGTGCTGGCGGGGTCTTCACGAAATCCCTCATCGTAACTCCTAATAAAATAAGGATCAAACTTCAAACTGGTAAGTTCACATTTAATCTTACTATTTTTAGTTGCGGCCGTTTTTTGTTTTTTTTTAATAATCGTAGGAACATAGCAGAAGCCGCGGTTATGCGGAAACCACTTTTCACCATTAGCGAGAGTGACAGAAACCTCCGAGAACCTCATGGAAACCTTGGGTGGGGCGCAAGTTCTCCAGAGGTTTCCGTTCAGGTTTCCTAAGTGGGAAGATCTGCCGGAAGGTAAAATGCCCACTAACTTTATTAAACTTATTAAAACTGTCTCCACTCCTTCTTCCCCCCCCCCCCCCGTTCTCTCCCCTTCTCCCCCCTTTCACCCCCTTCTGCCCCCTTCTCTCTTCCCTTCTCTCTCACCTTTTCTCCTCTTATCTCACTTTCTCTCCCCTTCTCTCTCCCCTTCTCTGTCCTTCTCTCCCTCCGTCCTTTTTGTGAAGGTATTTCTGCAATGCCATTTGGAAATGAGTTCCAGAATTTTGATCCAACTAAAATGAAATATTGATAAGACATTCTCAATTCAGGATCCTCTGGCTCCAGGGAGGGAATTTGCATGTGATGATGTTTCACTGTACCATCAGCTACTGACCTCCAAGTCAGCAATTGACATGCTGTTGAGATGTGCCATGGTGTAGTTTAAGGAGCTAACTGGAGAATACAAGGTAAATGGTACATATAGCAGTCATTCTTCAGTGGAGGGAATGTACAGGGTGCCAATTCAGCAAGTTGTTTTGTCCTAAATTATAATGAGCTTTTGACCATTATTGGAGCTCCATTCATCCAGAGAAGTGGAGGGTACTCATGTTTCTAATTTTTGTCTTCTAGATGGTGGAAGTCCTATGGGTTGCATCTGACATTTTAGCAACATGAACATTACTTGTCATTTAACCATATAACCATATAACAATTACAGCACGGAAACAGGCCTTCTCGGACCTTCCAGTCCGTGCAAACCATTTATTTTCCCCTAGTCCCATCTACCTGCACTCAGACCATACCCCTCCATTCCCTTCCCATCCATATACCTATCCACTTTACTTTTAAATGTTAAAATCGATCCTGCCTCCACCACTTCTGCAGGAAGATCATTCCACACAGCCACCACTCTCTGAGTAAAGAAGTTCCCCCTCATGTTACCCCTAAACTTCTGTCCCTTAATTCTCATGTCATGCCCTCTTGTTTGAATCTTCCCTACCCTCAATGGGAAAAGCTTATCTACGTCAACTCTGTCTATCCCTTTCATCATTTTAAAGACCTCAATCAAGTCCCCCCTTAACCCTCTGCGCTCTAAAGAATAAAGACCTAACTTGTTCAACCTTTCTCTGTAACTTAGTTGCTGGAACCCAGGCAACATTCTAGTAAATCTCCTCTGTACTCTCTCTATTTTGTTGACATCATTCCTATAATTAGGCAACCAAAATTGTACACCATACTCCAGAATTGGTCTCACCAATGCCTTGTACAATTTTAACATTACTTCCCTACTCCTATATTCAATGTTCTGATTTATAAAGGCCAGCACACCAAAAGCTTTCTTTGCCACCCTATCTACATGCAATTCCACCTTCAGGGAACTATGCACAGTTATTCCTAGATCCCTCTGTTCCACAACATTCCTTAATTCCCTACCATTTACCATGTACGTCCTATTTTGATTTGTCCTGCCACTTATCAGCATTAAACTCCATCTGCCTCTTTCAGCCCACTGTTCCAAATGGCCCAAATCTCTCTGTAGACTTTGAAAATCTACTTCATTATCCACAGCACCACCTATCTTGGTATCATCTGCATACTTACTTATCCAATTTTCCACCCCATCATCTAGACCATTGATGTACATGACAAACAACAGTGGACCCAACACAGATCCCTGAGGCACCCCACTGGTCACCGGCTTCCAACCTGACAAACAGCCATCCACCATTACTCTCTGGCATCTCCCATTCAGCCACTGTTGAATCCATCTTGCTACTGCGCCATTAACACCCAAAGATTGAACCTTCTTAACCAACCTTCCATGGGGAACTTGTCAAAGGCATTACTGAAATCCATATAGACAACATCCACTGTTTTACACTGATCAATTTCCCTAGTAACCTCTTCAAAAAATTCAAGGTTTGTCAAACATGACCTTCCAGGCACAAATCCATGTTGACTGTTCTTGATCAGACCCTGTTTATCCAGATGCTTATATATATTATCTCTAAGTATCCTTTCCATTAATTTGCCCACCACTGATGTCAAACTAACAGGTGTATAATTGCTAGGTTTATTCTTTGAACCCTTTTTAAACAATGAAACAACATGCGCAGTACGCCAATCCTCCGGCACTATTCCCGTTTCTAATGACATTTGAAATATTTCTGTCATAGCCTCTGCTATTTCTACACTAACTTCCCTCAATGTCCTAGGGAATATCCTGTCAGGACCTGGAGACTTATCCACTTTTATATTTTTCAAAAGTGTCAGCACTTCCTCCTCTTTGAATCTCATAGTTTCCATAGTATCCTCCTTGGTGAATACTGAAGAAAATAAATTGTTCAATATCTCCCCCATCTCTTTTGGCTCTGCAGATAGCTGTCCATTCTGGCTCTCTAATAGTCCAATTTTATCCCTCATTATCCTTTTGCTATTAATATAGCTGTAGAAGCCCTTTGGATTTACTTTCACCTTTCTTGCCAAAGCAACCTCATATCTTCTTTTAGCTTTTCTTATTTCTTTCTTAAGATTCTTTTTACATTCTTTATACTCATCTAGCACCTCATTTACTCCATGCCTCCTATAATTATTGTAGATATCTCTCTTTTTTCGAACCAAGTGTCCAATTTCCCTTTAAAACCATGGCTCTTTCCGATTTTTACTGTTTCCTTTCAACCGAACATGAACATAAAGATTCTGTACTCTTACAATTTCCCCTTTAAATGTCCTCCATTTCTCTTCTACATCCTTCCCATAAAACAAAATGTCCCAATTCACTCCTTTTAAATCATTACGCATTCCCTCAAAGTTAGCCTTTCTCCAATCAAAAATCTCAACCCTAGGTCCAGTTCTGACTCTCTCCATAATTATATTGAAACTAATGGTATTGTGATCACTGGTCCCTAAGTGCTCACCAACGCATACCTCCATCACCTGACCTGCCTCATGTCCTAACAGGAGGTCCAGCACTGCCCCTTCTCTGGTTGATACCTCTATGTATTGCTGTAAAAAACTATCCTGCACACATTTAACAAACTCCAAACCATCCAGCCCATTTACAGAATGTGTTTCCCAGTCTATGTTTGGAAAATTGAAATCTCCCACAATCACTACCTTGTGCTTACTACTAATATCTGCTATCTCCTTACAAATTAGCTCTTCCAATTCTCGCTCCCCATTTGGCGGTCCATAATACACCGATAAAAGTGTTGCTACACCGTTCCCACTTCTCAGTTCCACCCAAATAGCCTCCCTAGACGAGCCCTCTAATCTATCCTGCCAAAGCACTGCTGTAATATCTTCTCTGACAAGCAATGCAACCCCTTCACCTCTGGTCCCTCCAATTCTATCACACCTGAAGCAACAAAATCCTGGAATATTTAGTTTCCAATTACAACCCTCCCGCAACCATGTTTCACTGATTGCCACAACATTTTTCTTTTAGCTTTTCTTATTTCTTTGTTAAGATTCTTTTTACATTCTTTATACTCATCTAGCACCTCATTTACTCCATGCCTCCTATTTTCAGGTGTCAATCCAGGCTCTAAGTTCATCCACCTTTCTTACAATGCTCCTAGCATTAAAATATACACATTTTAGAAACCCACCATCCCTTATTCTCTGTTCATTATCTTTTTCCTCTTTCTCGCCTACATTTTGGGTCCGAGTGCTTCCCTTGTCTGCCTCTTGCCCCTCACCCTGTCCCCTAGCCCCCTCTACCCGAGTCCCTCCCCCCAGCCTTTCTAGTTTAAAGTCTCCTTTGCAAATCTCCCCGCCAGGATATTGGTTCCCCGTCAGGATATTTACCAAAATAGATCTGATTATTGGCAATACTGAATGAAGACATGGATTGCTTAATTTGTTGAGGGATTGTAAATAGAATGGAATGCCTCAATCAACTGCAAATGTTCCCACTTCTGACTTTGCAATGGAAGGAAGTTCATTGAAGAAGCCTCAGGTGATGGTTCGATCCAGAGCACAGCCTTGTGGATTGCTGGCCGGTGCGGACGCTATGGGCTGAAGGGCCTGTTTCCATGCTGTATCTCTAAACTAAACTAAACTAAACTACAACTACCTTCTATATGTGAGATATGATTCCATCCAATGGAGATTTTCCCTTTGATCGCCACAGACTACTTTATCAGGACTCCTTGATGCATCTTTCAATCATATATTGCCATGATGTCGAGACCAGTCATTCTCACCCCACCATTGGCATTCACATCTATAATTTATGAGAGGGAAAAAAAGGCTGTTGCGGTCTAGAGCTGAAATGCCCTGGCAAAAACTAAAAAAAGGTATCAGAGAGAGGTTATTAGTGAGTAAGTGCTGATGGACAACACTGTGAATGGCACCATCCATTACTTTGCTGATGATTGTGAGTAGGCTGATTTGACATTAGGGAAAAGGGGAAGTACAACGGGATCTGGGGGGGGGGGGTCCTTGTTCATCAGTCAATGAAAGTAAGCATGCGGGTACAGCAGGCTGTGAAGAAAGCGAATGGCTTGTTGGCCTTTATAACAAGAGGAGTTGAGTATAGGAGCAATGAGGTCCTTCTGCTGTTGTATAGAGCCCTGGTAAGACCACACCTGGAGTATTGTGCAGTTTTGGTCCCCTAATTTGAAGAAGGACATTCTTGCTATTGAGGGCGTGCAGCATAGGTTTACAAGGTTAATTCCTGGGATGGCGGGACTGTCATATGCTGAGAGAATAGCTGGAGTTTAGAAGGATGAGAGGGAATCTTCTTGAAACATAAGATTATTAAGGGTTTGAACATGCTAGAGGCAGGAAACTCTAGGAAACAATGTTCCCATTGTTGGGGGAATCGAGAACCAGGGGCCACAGTTTAAGAATAAGGGGTAGGCCATTTAGAACAGATATGAGGAAACACTTTTTCTCACAGAGAGTTGTGAGTCTGTGGAATTATCTGCCTCAGAGGGCGGTGGAGGCCAGTTCTCTGGATACTTTCAAGAGAGATCTAGATAGGGTCTTAAAGATAGCGGAGTCATGGGATATGGGGAGAAGGCAGGAACAGATACTGATTGCGGATGATCAGCCATGATCACATTGAATGGCAGTTCTGGCTCAAAGGGTTAAATGGCCTACTCCTGCACCTATTGTCTATTGTCTATTGATAGTAATTAACTGGAATGGATTTGTCCTGTTTTTTTGTGAGCCATGTTGCACATTGTCAGGTAAATGTCATTGTTATAGCTGTACTGAAACCACACTATTCCGTAAATAGCTGTATGATTTTATATGAAATGCACAATGCAGAACAGACATTTCAACCCATTAATTTGGTGCTGATGTTTATACTGTATTCAAGTTGTCTTATATTCTGCATTCTTCAGTATACCATTAGCATGCCTTCTTGTTGCCTTTTCTTTTGTGTACTTATTTAGCTTCCTTTTGAAAGCATCTAAGCTATAGTTGAAATATGTCCCATGAATGTTGAATGGCACATTCTAACCAGCTTCTGAGTAATGAAAAGCCTCTTCATTTTTGTTAGCACCTTTATTTATCGCAGTATTTATAATATTATGTTGTAGATTCTCTCAAAATTAAGAAAAATATTGCTCTTTCAAACCATTCATTATTTTTCATATCTGTGTAAAATCTGTATGCTTTCTCCTTCCCCCAAAAAAATCCTTGGTCTGCTGAACATATTTTCTGCCAACCATCAGCTCAGTTCTGGCTCCATATGTGCAAATCTCTTTTACAGTGTTCCCAGTATCTTTTTCATGGGATGTGTAACTGAATTCTGCACAGTTTTCTCTGTGAAACTTGACCTGGAGCCTCCTTATTTAATACCACACTACTTTTGAAAGCTACATTTTTAATATAATGAGCACGTAACTTCATACAATAGTATTGGTCAAGAAGTAAATATTGTTTAGAAGAAAGAAACTCTGATGAGGGAGCAGATCAGGCTTGTTGAATGTTTCACAAGAACAAAGGCCCATCTGACAATGTAGCTCATCCTTAGTGCTCCACTCAATAGTTTAGTTTTGTTTTAGTTTAGAGATACAGCGCGGGAACAGGTCCTTCGGCTCACAGAGTCCGCACTGACCAGTGATCCCCGCACATTGACACTATCCTACAGACTAGGAACAATTTAGATTTAGATCTTTTGTGAGTGGGGGGAAACCGAAGATCTTGGAGAAAACCCATGCAGGTCACGGGGAGAACGTACAAACTCCATACAGACAGCACGCAGAGTGAGGATCGAACCTGGGTTACTACAGTGCTAAAAGGCAGCAGCTATACCTCTCGCCACTTCTACTGAGATTTTGTGTTTAAGACTCCATGTGCCCATTACCATCTGATTCAGAGACCATTCTGTCTTTAACATATTAAATGAGTGTAAACAATTAATTTGCCATCAAAAATCAGATACAACCCCAATTTCCAAACTGAAGAATAATAATTGGTCCTTCTGCATCATCTTGATGCAAAAAGGAATACACCATGATCCAAGTTCCAGTCCAAGTAAATGATATAGCAAATTTGTCTTACCATTTTCAATTCACATATCTATTTTCCCAATGGTTCATTTACAATACATCCCATCATTTAGGTCTGAACCATATTTCAATGAGATCACAGTGCAAACTGTGCTACAATTCTAAATATAGGTCCAGATATTTCTGCAGGTATTCTGTGGCATTGCACCTGTGAATATTGCACCGCCAATTTTCTCTCCTGACTATGCAATAGGCATTATTCATAAGAACTATTTAGATACAATCATGTTATTACATAGCCTCGGCAAATCACCAGATAATGAAAATGTTCGCAAAGTGACAATAGTTGCTTTACAACCATTTCAGGATGTTCTCTGAGATTTTCTCTGAGATATGTGATCCATGCTTATTCCTTCTAAGTTTCCTTTAATTTTCTACAACATATCCCATCTCCCAACTAGGACAAAGAAAAAGTTAATTACAATTTGAATTTCTTTATGTCTGAGATATTTGCGAGTGAAGATGACCTGATTTTCCAATTTTCTCACCCTTTCAGTTAACGTGAAAATTGATCTGATCGCTGCCTCACATAAGTGTAAATACAAGTGCCAAGAACATGTTTGCAGTTTTGGTATAAAGTGAGGGTCAAGAATCCAGAGTAATGAGTCGTATGCACGAGGAACAGAACAATAATAATCTTACTTCCTGCAGGTTTTACAAGCTCAATAATACAACACCACCAAATATAAAACCATGGGAGGAATAGATCAGGTAGATGCACAGTCTCTTGCCCAGAGTAGGTGATTGGAGGACCAGATGACATAGGTTTAAGGTGATTTAATAGGAATCTGAGGGGTAACATTTTCACACAAAGGGGTGGTGGGTGTATGAAACAAGCTGCCAGAGGAGGTAGTAGAGGCTGAGACGATCCCAACATCTATGAAACAGTTAGACAGGTTCATGGATAGAACAGGTTGGGAGAGATATGGACTATGCAGGCAGTTGGTCGGAAGAGCCTGTTTCCACGTTGTATCACTAGATATAGATATACTATAAACAATAATACAATAAATTATCAATTGTACTATGTAATCAGACCATGATAATGCAAGCCACAGTACATAGTACGACCCTTATACAAAATCCATGATAGTTTGGTGCTGAGGTAGGATTGTGCTTAGAATTGTACAGTGTGGTGCAAGACTATGATGGTTGATGGGAAGAAGCTGTTTGTAAACCTGATTCTCAGGTTCCTGTATCTTCTTTGTGATGGTAGCAGTGAGATAAGGGTATGGCCAGGGTGATATGGGTCTTTTAGCTTCCTTCTTGTGACAGCATTTCATGTAGATCCGTTCTACAGTGGGGAGATTAATACTCGTGATGTACTGAGCAATATCCATGATAGATGTGAACTAACTTCCTGGAAAACTGCGACCTAGCTACTAAAGAAAGTCCTACAATTTAATGTAATAATTAGTTTAGTTTAATTTAGTTTAGTTTGGAGATACAGCATGGAAACAAGCCCTTCTGCCCACCGATTCCTCACTGACCAGCAATGACCCCATACATTAGTTCTACCATGCATTATACAAACTCCAGACGGCAGCTGTAGTCAGGATCGAACCTGAGTCTCTGGAGCTGTAAGGCAGCAACTCAACCACTCTGCCATTGTGTTATCCCATAAATGCCTGTAGGGACACATTATTCATATTCCCATTGATATCAGCTCTTTTTTATCCCCATTGATAAGATATCTCAATAGACCCATAGATTTCAGCTCACCATATTTCCATAAACATCAGTTGATATGCTGTAAACATATATGTGTCCCTTAAATGTCCTGAAATGAGGGATTACAAAAATGTAGCCAATATGTTTCCCTTGTCCAACCTAATTTAATAAGATTGCTTCATCATTATAATGTGACAAAGTATTCAGAAATTGTAGCATTACATTAATCATGTATATAAACACGATGTACATAACACGATGGCAAATGGGACTACCTTCGACTACCCCCGATTACCTACGACTAACATGCCGACCTACTGCGACCTACTATGACTAAACCTACAAGTAAAAAAAGTATCGATTTTTTCCATGGCGACCTATTTTACTCGCGGGCATTTTTTAACATATTGAAAAAAACGCCGCGACCTAGCTGAGGACTCGAGTACACGGAGACCACTCTCGAGCATGAAGGAGAGTTACGAAGACCTCCTACGACCTCCTGTCGACCATGCTGCGAGTATGAGTCGAGGGCAAACTCGCCAGAACTCGCAGATTAGGTCGCCCAAGTCCGATAGGCCCTTAATGTATCTTTAATTTTGTATTTTGTGGGGAGAGTGAAACTTTTTTTAATCTCTTTCCTCGACTGAGATGCAATTTTTTCCGTATCATATCTCTGTCCTCACTGCGGCCTAACATCGTGGAGCAGGCGGTCCCTTTGCTGGAGATCGACTTCTGGACCTCCAACTGTGGGAGCCTGCGGGCTTAACATTGTGCAGCTTCTTTGTATGTTCTTTGTATGTTTTTACATACTTGGTGAATAAATTAATTAAAATTACAATTATAATTATAATTACAATTACAAATTTCCTGGTAACGCTGCACAAATAGTACTTGCGATCCAAATTGTCTGAAGAATATGGCCAGGGACTGTATACATGGTAGTTCTTACTTGATTTAGATTCACACTGAATCATTAAGTTAACCTCATTTTTATGCATCCAAGGCTCATTCATAGAAAATTACCTGATAGTAGTGAATTCCTCTGATTACCAGAGATGACATTTCCAAAAACATTTGTGACTTGCAAAGACATTTGTTGGTCCTGAAAAACACATCTGGATATCTTAAGTGAACTAAGTAAAAAAAATATTAGTACAAAATTAAAGAGCAGCAAAAGGAGAACATATTGTGGAAAAAATAATTACAATAGATCAGAGTAGAAATTTAAAAAATAACTCTGTGTTGCTCCCTCACCCACTGGGTTACTCCAACACTGTTTTTGATCAAGATTCTACGGTTTCTTGAGTCTCAAATTTTAACGTGATTATACTCTCTCAATTGTGTAAAATTGCTCTGAGATAGAAGATACTAATGTTAATCTAAAAGCAAAACAATTGCTAACTTTTAGAAACACAATGTGAATTAAGTAACAACATGGTAGCAAATCAATTTAGGAGTGTTAATCTAAATGTGCATAACCGTTAATGATCTAAACTGATGGAATTAGTTCTATTCAGAGCCTCCAGAAAAAAAATAATTAGAAATAACATAAGAAAGAGTAAAAGTGATGATATTGAAAACATGTTTATTCTGCAACCACCGCAAAAATTATGTGTTTTGATTAATTGTACACTGCAATATCTTTTTAGCTCATTACCATTACCAGGCTGCAAATCAACATCGGAAGGCATTAATTAACTCAATGTTTCAGAAATTATTTGAGGCAAATGAGAGCATTTGTTAAGCTACAATACAATTTGTGATCAAGTTAGTGTAACAGTCTGTTTTAGAATGCATCATAATAATTGGTTCAATCGTGAAGACAGGAAGTACTCCTGGCAATGTTAAAACATATTCACATATTTTATTCAGATAGTGAAGGAAAAAAAAAGGTAAACAGTATAGACTTCAACCAGTTTCTCAAAACTCTCAGAGGCAAAATCAGATATTGAAGTGAATTCTTGATTGAAACTCATAGAGATCTGCTCGCGGACATGCCCATAACTGGCACTTCCCGAATGGAGCCTGTGGTGTTGAACAAAGGAAATCTGAACACTGGTGAACTCCTCATTCAGTAATAAACTTCCAGATTTTCAACGTTCTTACGCCAGTGCGTGTTAAGCATGTCTGCTCAAAAGAATGAAATGCATGAGAGAAATGTAACTAAAGGTTTTTATTTGTGTCCTGTGACAAGAGGTGCGACTCAGGATTCGGTGCTGGGCCCATCGTTGTTTGCCATAAACATCAATGATTTGGATGAGAACATACATGGCATAATTAGCAAGTTTGCGGATGACACTAAAGTGGGTGGTGTTGTAGATAGTTGATCGGTTGGGCAGGTGCGCTGGGGAATAGTTAATGCAATTAACTATTCAGAGAATACAGAGAATACAAAGAAATGGTGGTGTTGCATTTTAGGAAGTCTAACATGGGGAGGACCTACACATTGAATAGTAGGGCTCTGGGGAGTGTTGTGGAGCAGAGGGATCTAGGAGAACAGGGGCATTGTTCCATGAAAGTGGTATCACAGGTGGATAGAGTGGTCAAGAAGGCTTCCAGCACATTGGCCTTCATCTGTCAAAGTATTGTGTTTAGAATGCGAGTGTAACAGCAGGACAGGCAACATCTTTGGAGAGAAGGAATGGGTGATGTTTCAGGTCGAGACCCTTCTTCTGAAGAAGAGTTCTGAAGAAAGGTCTAGGCTCAAAAGGTCCCCCATTCCTTTTCTCCAGAGATGTTGCCTGTCCCACTGAGTTACTCCAGCAATTTGTGTCAATCTTCACTGTAAACCAGCATCGGCAGTCCCTTCCTAACATATTGAGTACAGAAATTGGGAGTTCATGTTACAGTTATATAAGACATTGGTGGGGCCATATGTAGAGTATTTTGTCAATTTTGGTCACCATGTAAACGAAAGATGCTGCCAAACTTGAATGGGTTTATAGACGTTTTGCCAGGATTTTGCCAGGACCCGAGGAACTGAGCTACAGGGAGAGGTTGAGCAGGCTAGAGCTTTATTCCTTTCAGCACAGGAAGACTAGGGGTTATCTCATAGAAGTGTACAAAATCATGGGAGGAACATATCAGGTAAACGAACAGAGTAGCGGAATCAAGATAGGTTTTAGGTGAGAGGGGAAAGAATGAATGGAAACCTGAGGGGTAACTTTTTTACACAAAGTGTGGTAGTGTTTGGAACAAGCTTCTGGAGGAGGTAATTGAGGCAGGTACTATCGCAATTTTTAAGAGACATTTAAACAGATAAATTTAGTTGGGCCATGTTGATCGGCATGGGCAAATTGAGACAAATTGGGCCTAAGGGGCCTATTTCCATGGTATGACTATGACACTATGACTCTATTTGATTTGATTAAATTATATTAAATCTTTTTAAAGTCAGTGTGGAAATTTTGGAATTGTACAATGTGGTTCAATCTAGAGATAATGATTCTCAGTTTCCCATATCTTCTTCCTGATGGTAGCATAAGATGAGATTGTGGCCAGGGTGTTATGGGTGTTTAATGATATTAGTTCCTTTTCGTGGTACCGATTCCTGTAGATCATATCGATAGTGGGGAGGTTAATAATCGTGATGTACTGAGCAATATCCATGAACAACCTTCGTAGAGTACTTTAATGTAATATACTGCAAGCATTACTCTCAGTGTCCCTGATATGTCCTCAAATGAGCCCCAATCTACCTTTGCTGCATCTCAAGACCCCTTAGCACTAAAAGTACTATGTTTAAGTATTATTTTTATTTTTTAACATGACTTGCATGTCCTTGAATGTCATTGTCAGATCCTATTTACATGTTTGTTTGACACCGCAGGAGAAGATGTGGGCTGGGCAACTCCGACCATCAAAGCTATTCTTTCAACACAGCTGCCGATGAGCTTGATATTTAGAACACACAGTCAGAGGAGATTGTGGCATCAGCTACATTTACCACAATTAAGAAGAGTTTAGATGGACACTTATATTGGAAAGCATAGAAGTATATGGTCCTATTGTGGGGAATTTACATTCATGTAGGTGGACAGGTAGGTCCACTATGGCTACGGTAGGCATAAAGACCCATTTCTGTGCTGTTCTACTCTAAGATACTTACACTGGGACTGGTTTAATGATTACTGTGTTTACAAACCCGTTACAAATCTCTCTCTCTCTCTCTTCCGATCCTGCGGCTCAAGTAAGCTGTCCATTGAAGAACATGAAATTTGAATGCCTGCTCTTCATCATAGATTCAGTGTCCAATCAATATAGCATGTAATGCCTTAATAGGTTGCAAGGGGCCCAACATCATTTTAATGGACATTCACGTGACACTGCACTTTTCTCACAAAGTGCTGGTTGAGACAGAAGGTCTGTTGCTCAATTTTTATCCATTGGCTCCCAACTCATGGGAGGGGTGGGAGTCCACCCACTCCCACCCCTCCCACAGCCTTCTTCCCTTATCAGTCTGAACCCATCAACTCTCTATTTGCCTGATTTATGATTTGTTTTTCAATAGGTTGCTATAGTTCCTCCCTGGCTCAATTATTCTATGAGACACTATTGGTATTCCCCATGGAACAGGTGTTTCATCCAAAAATAAATCCAAACTCCTTGACCACTAAATGTAAATATTCCATATGCTTTGCAAACCATGTATCTGTCTTGGACACAAAAAGCTGGAGTAACTCAGCCGGACAGGCAGCATCTCTGTCGAGAAGGAATGGGCAACATTTTGGGTCAAGACCCTTCATCAGACTGGAGTCCGAAGAAGTGCTTTGACCTGAAGCATCAGCCATTCTTTCTCTCCAGAGATACTGCCTGTACCGCTGAGTTACTCCAGCTCTTTGTGTCTATCTTCGGATTAAACCAGCATCTGTAGTTCCTTCCTACACGTGTATCTGTCTTGCTACCCATAAGCACACTAAAGTCTTTGAGTCCATCTTTGCATCGGGCCATTTATTCTATCGTTTTTTTGCTTTGTTTCTTTCCCCTCATCCTTACTAATCCTATGCATTAACATCCTACCCTTGAAATGAGATTTGCCACAGGTGGTACAGTGAGGCAGAGGAAGATTGGACAGGAACAAGTAATGTGAGTTAATAACCATCCACTTTACGTCTTCCTTTTTCTATTTTCTTATAATTTTTTATAAATCGATTTTCAGATTTTCCAGGACTGAAATGTTAAGGGTATTTCCATTGAATTTGTGTCAAGAGCAGGAAATGATATGATTCATTTCTTAATATGGATTGCTACATTTGGGTGAGAGGAAATGAACATACAGAGACGTCACACGAACCTTCAGCAATGTGTGCCAATCTATCTATGCTGGAAACAAAAGGTGTTTGTCACATTGTCAGCCTTGTTCTGCAGAGGGTGCGTTTTATGTTATGCTGCATGAGTTCAAGGTCACTTTCTGGTCCCACTTCCCTCATCTTGTCATAGTATATCATGGTCACATCAACCATTTTCCATTCAAATCCTCTTTAGAACCGCCTATCTCTTTGGAGGATGGTGAGGATTGTTAGGGCTGCTGTTAGAGTATTGTGTGATGTTTTGTTGGTTCCATTGCAGGAAGGTTGTGGAAGGTTTGGAGAAGGTGCAGAAGATGTTTAGCAGAGGTTTAGAGAGGGGAAATGTTTAAAGGACATATGCAGGGCACGTTTTTTTTACATAAAGAGTGGTGGATGCCTGGAATGTGCTGCCAAAGGTGGTGGTGGGGACAAATACAATAGTGGTGTTTAAGAGGCTTTTAGATAGGACAAGCACATGCAGGGAATGGAAGGATATGGATCAAGTGCAGCCAGAATGAATTAACTTGGCATCATCTTTGGTACAGGAAGAAAGGGCCTGTTTTTGTTCCTGTGCTGTGCTGTTCTACATTCTAATTTCTATGTTCATAGAATCATAGAATGACATAGCATCGAAGGAAGCCTTTGATTCACTTTACCCATAGCAACTCTGAAAAAGTCCTGTTCAATTAGTCTCTTTCTCCATCGCTGTGGAAACCTTTTCCATCAATTATTTATCCAATTCTCTTTCATTAGTTATTATTTATTAGAATTCCACCATCCTACATGCAATGTATTCCAGAACATAGCACCTTCTTTCAATGTATTAAAGCTTTTAATGTTACACTTCAAAAACAAACTATATTTCAAAAATATCACAAGAAACACATGTTTTGCATGAAATATTTCATTATCACATAGAAAGGTCAAAATATGTTTGAATGTGTTTACTTTTGGATTAATTACATATTGTCATGGTGAACTTGTCAAAATTGCTGCCAGTTAGATGAAAATTAATTCAGTAGCTCTTTATTGTGAATCATAATCAACTAGACAAATTCCTATCTAAAGTCACATTAGCTACAAACAAATTGAAAGCATTCACAAATACATACGATGACATTCATTATTTGTTTTAGCAGTCAAATACGGCATGAAAATGTAGGTTGAATCCATTATTTAGATAGATTTTCAAACTATTGGTGTGTAATCATTGACATTTTCCTTGCTAAATTACTGGAATTACTTCTGATTCTCTGAATAGAAAGCAAAATAAATAAAATTCAACAAATATATCAGTTATTATTATCAGTTACATGGTCGAAAACATTAGTTGGTTTCATTTGGAGATGCTTTTCTCAAATCTGTGGAGACTGATATCACTTCAGAAATAATTTATTTTGTTATTTAACATAGCATAAAACATTTTTAGAGTACAATTTTAAAGATTGCATTTTGGAAATGGGCAGTGTATCAACGTAATAAGGAAAAGTACCAAACATGTTCTTAGGCTTCAGAATTTAGAGTTACAGCATGGAAACAGGACCTTCTGCCCACTGAGTCCATGCCGACCGGCGATCACCCCATAAACTAGCACTATCCTACACATGAGGGACAATTTATAATCTGACAGATGTCAATTAATTTACAACCTGCATGCAAAGGGACTTGGGAGTTCTGGTGCAGGACTCCCAAAAAGTTAATTTGCAAGTCGAATCAATAGTAAGTAAGGCAAATTCAATGATAGCATTTACATCAAGTGGACTGGAATACAAGAACAGAGATGTAATGCTAAGGCTCTATCAGGTGCTGATCAGGCCTAATTTGGAGTAATGTGAGCAAATGTGGGCCCCATACCTGAGGAAGGATGTGCTGGAGAGGGTCCAGAGGAGGTTTACAAGAATAATTCCAGGAATAAGTGGGTTAACATGAATAGCATTTGACAGCGCTGGGACTCTACTCACTAGAGTTTTGAAGGTTGAAGGGGACATTATTGCAACTTAATAGAATAATGAAAGGTATAGATAGATAGAGTGGATGTGGAAAGGATGTTTCCACTGGTGGGAGAGTCTAGGATCAGAGATCATTGTCTCAGAATTAAAGGGCGCACTTTTAGAAAGAAGGTGATGAGGAGCTTCTTTAGTCAGAGGGTAGTTAATCTGTCAACATCATTGCTACAGAGGGCTGTGGAGGCCAAGTCAGTGGATATTTTTAAGGCAGAGATAGACAAATTCTTGATTAGAATGGTTGCCAAAGGCTATGGGAAGAAGACAGGAAAATGGGATTAGGAGGCAGAGATCAGTCATGATTGAATGGCAGAATAGACTCGATGGGCCGAATGGCCTAATTCTACTCCGATAACTGTTGCATCACTGTGCCTTTTTTGGGGCAGAAAGACAAATGATTTGATTAGCAATTAATAAAATACAGCAAATCTATAAGAATTGCTGGCATGAAATGTGAAAATACATCCCTGGAAAATAAAGGTAAAGATAATTGAGAAGAATTTCTTTATCTGGACATTTTGCCACTTATCCTAGAAATACGGTCAAGAAAGGTTTGAAGGATGAGAAGCTGTTGTAAGCATTCCATTCATCTGTGGGAATGTCTTGCAGTTTTGAAGAAGATCATTAGGTGTGTTGGCTTTCCACTGACACAACAGTAGTTATAAATCTTAGCTGCCAGTGGGAGATGGCTGAGAATGCTGGTCTTGCTCCTCACATTGAACGACATTTGGTTATTCCTCGAAGGCTCTATAGGTGCCTCCGTGGCCCTCTCTATATGTATCTCCGTGACCATCTCTATATGTGCCTCCATGGCCCTCTCTATATGTACCTCTGTGACCATCTCTATATGTGCCTCCCTGGCCCTCTCTCTGTGTGCCTCCGTGACCCTCACTGTGTACCTCCGTGACCCTCTCTATATGTGCCTCCATGACCCTCTCTATATGTGTCTCTGTGACCCCCTCTATATGTGCCTCCGTGTCCCTTTCCCTGTGTGTCCCTCTCTGTCCTTGCGAACTTTCCGCGGACTTCGCTCCAACTTCGCGTCACTTCGCGCCAATTCCCGCACTCACCCGACCTCCGCGCGGCCCCCGCTGCCGGTTTGATCATGCTCGCCACATGCAGGCGCATGCTGGTGGGACCGGCCCTGTACGAGGATCACTCAATCTCCGTGCGGCCCCCGCTTCCAGTTTGGTCGCGCTTGCCGCATGCAGGTCGCATGGATAGGTATACGGATGGATGGTGGATAGGTATATGGACGGGAAGGGAATGGAGGGGTATGGTCTGAGTGCAGGTAATTGGGACTAGGGGAAAATAAATGGTCGGCACGGATTGGAAGGGCCGAGAAGGCCTGTTTCCGTGCTGTAATTGTTATATGGTTATATGGTTATATATGCTCATGGGACAGGCCCTTTAGTCCCTTATCATGTATCTATACACTGCAAATGGCTTGATTGTAATCATGTGTTGTCTTTTCGCTGACTGGATAGCACATAACCAAAGCTTTTGTAACGTGTACTTCGATGACATGGTGAAAGCCAGCAGGGACCTTTCCCAAAGTAAGGGGGAGGTTTCATGGTAAAGGAAAGGGAAAATTAATCTCTGAATCTTGTATTGTTATCTCATCTGAGCTTGAGAACTTGATTCATCCAGATCACATGTAAATGGCCCATAACCCGTAGGATGTAGAACATTCAGCCATGAATAAGTGAAAATCAAAAAAAAACTGTGGACGATGGAAATCTAAAATAAAAGCAGGAAATGCTGGAAATAATGAAACTTTCGGTCTAAGTCTTTTCTCATGTACTGTACATGGCCTGACCCGTGGAGTATTTTCATTTTTTGTTTATTTTTATTTTCAATCAACGACAGGGAGTACCTGTTTCTTTAAATATAATTACGCATATAAATGAGGGGCAGGTTCTGTTCTGTTTGTATATTTCATATGCTGGGAGTTTTATAATCGCACTGAAAACGTATGTGTTTGAAAATTGGTAATCTAATTCATTGTAGTTTTTTTATTTCTGCGAGGGATTAAAATAATAATTAATATGTTATATTTCCTTTTCCTAAAACTATGGCCCCTGGCCTAATTAAATCTTTCTTTGCTATTGATATTTTGCTTTTTATAAATTGGTTTGCATGTAAACGCATATGCCAACTTGCAATGTGCAGGAAGGAACACATTTGCTGGTTTAAACCGAAGATAGACACAAAACATTGGAGTAACTCATCACGTCAGACAGCATCTCTGGAGAAAAGGAATAGGTGACGTGATGGGACGAGATCCTTCTTCAGACTCAATCAGGGTCTTGACCCAAAACGTCACCTATTCCTTTTGTTTCACACCTTCTCTCTTTTCAGCTCTGACCTTTGTCCAACCATATACCTGCCAAAAAAAATTCCAAACCTTGCCAGGTTTTGTTCTGCCCTTCTCTTTTCGTTCTTTCTTCACTTACCATTTATGTAACAACACTGGGCCTGTTTCGAGCCTGATCACCACCAGTCTGAAGAAGGATCCCGACTCAAAACGGATTCTGGACATGTTCTCCAGTGATGCTGCCTAATTTGAGGAAGGACATTCTTGCTATTGAGGGAGTACAGCATAGGTTTACAAGGTTAATTCCCTGGATGGCGAGACTGTCATATGCCGAGAGAATGGAGTGGCTGGGCTTGTACATTCTGGAATTTAGAAGGATGAGAGGGGATCTTATTGAAACATATAAGATTGTTAAGGGTTTGGACATGCTAGAGGCAGGAAACATGTTCCCGATGTTGGCAGAGTCCAGAACCAGGGGCCACAGTTTACGAATAAGGGGTAGGCCATTTAGAACGGAGACGAGGAAACACTTTTTCTCACAGAGAGTTGTGAGTCTGTGGAATTCTCTGCGTCAGAGGGCGGTGGAGGCAGGTTCTATGGATGCTTTCAAGAGAGAGCTAGATAGGGCTCTTAAAGATAGCGGAGTCAGGGGATATGGGGAGAAGGCAGGAACGGGGTACTGATTGGGGATGATCAGCTATGATCACATTGAATGGCGGTGCTGGCTCGAAGGGCCGAATGGCCTTCTCCTGCACCGATTATCTATTGTCTACTGACCCACTGAATAACTCCAGCAAAAACAGTTCATGGTTATGCACTAAATAATGACCGAGTGAACCATTTTTGGTTATGATGCATAAATTCTACTGCACACATTCATGGATTCATAAGCTCAGTTTAAGTGGTGAGACTATTTTGAGAAAATAGCTGTAAGACAAGTTTATTTTTTAACAAGATGAATTTAAACATGCATGGATTTATATCTGCAATACAATTCCACTGCTGAAAAAAAAATCATATACTGTCATATTTGCCCAGTTTAAGTGCAAATTTAAATAAAATGCAGTTTCTGGAAGTATGCTATGGAACAAAGACGAAATCCCATTGAATGAAAGTCATTGCAGTATTCAAAATGAACAATTTATACCTTCAGCCATATTTACCAAGGTTCATGAATATAATTTTCTCTGAAGGGCAATTTGTGTGTGAGACTGGCTACCCACCTATAAGCATATTCATTCCATGAAGATAGACATTAGTCGTGGTCTCAATATTAAAATGGTGTAGAAAAAGCAGTAAAAGATACTGCCAGTGCAATTCAATCTTGGCTGCACTTTTATGTTTTCCAAGAGAATTGTATCGATTTTTTCTTTGGAAGGTTGAGGGATTATTCCTCATTATTAAGTTACTATTTTTCTCCACTTTACCTCTTCCTAGTGTCACTTGTAATTCCAGAAAGCATGTCTGACAGGTATCTTATTGCTTTATGGCCCATACATAACCATCTACTAGATGGTGCACAGCAGCCATTTAGATTGATAGTGTCTTTCAAATTTCCTTTCTCTTAAGGTGTGACGTGGTTACAATTTCTAGGTGGACCAACTATTCAAACAGTGAGCAATTAGCACACTCTCAACCGCACTGGGTCTATTTGGGCCTGTTTAATTTTTGGCGAATTAGCTCCTGAAATTAATAACGTCTTTCACTGAGAATCTGCTCATTTCTGGATAAGGGATTATTTGCTTAAATGATATCCGTTTCAGATATTATACGGCCATTAATGAGGAATCCAATAATATCTATTTTTTCAATCTTCCTAGCCACGGAATATATTGAATTCGCTGAAGCAAAGGAATGAGCTTTCATATTGATTGATAGATGGGATATCTCAAAATAAACAGCTTTAGGCTGGAAACAAACTAGAACGTCCAAAATCTTTATTTATTGTACCTGTCGGCAATGTCAGAAAAAGTCTCCTCAAGTTATAAAACTCACAAGAAGGTTGGAATTATAGAATGATACAGCACTGAAACAAATGGCACGTGCCAGATCTCTGAATGCACTAATCTAATTTGTTATCTACTCTTGTCCTATTGACAGCTTATCCAACACAAACATCAACTAAACTATCCTCATCAGCTTCTCCTGTTAATTCAACTTGCTCTTTCCAGTTAGTCAAGGACCTATGATGTTAGCCCATACTTATCACCAAGTACATTCATTTTGTCCCAGATTATTATATCTAAAGTCATTCTTTTCCTTTGCCATTAAGTTAATGAGCCCATGGATGACAAGTAATGCGCATCCATATCTCCACTTCGCTGAGAATAATTTCGTCCAAAACCATATATATATATATAATTAATTAATTATCTGGTTCCTTCTTTAACTGAGGAACTACAAGTCAATCCATTCCTTATTTCAAATCAGAATGTTCATTTCCATGTCTCTATTGTATTGTTCAATTACTGTATTTTCAACAATTTTAATTCCAATATATCTGGGTTCAATTATTTATAATGATTGAGCGTGTCTTTTGGTACAAGTTTAAAACAGCTAGCCAGGTGGAAAGTGCTCTCGCTTCGGGTAGAGTATTTTTTAATGTGGATTTGTTTCTTATTCTATTCTATGCTAATTCTGCAGATGATTATTATGATCACCTTTCTTTAATATACTCCCTTTGAAACATGTAACGCTGCCCAAATTTATTTCCCAGAAACATAGAAACATGGAAACATAGAAAATAGGTGCAGGAGTTGGCCATTCGGCCCTTCGAGCCTGCACCGCCATTCAATATGATCATGACTGATCATCCAACTCAGTATCCTGTACCTGCCTTCTCTCCATGCCCCCTGATCCCTTTAGCCACAAGGGCCACATCTAACTCCCTCTTAAATATAGTCAATGAACTGGCCTCAACTACCTTCTGTGGCAGAGAATTCCAGAGACTCACCACTCTCTGTGTGAAAAATGATTTCCTCATCTCGGTCCTAAAGGAATTCCCCCTTATCCTTAGACTGTGACCCCTTGTTCTGGACCTCCCCAACATCGGGAACAATCTTTCTGCATCTCGCCTGTCCAACCCCTTAAGAATTTTGTAAGTTTCTATAAGATCCCTACTCAATCCTCAACCAAAACCCTGTACAACTGCAGTAGAACCTCCCTGCTCCTATACTCAAATCCTTTCGCTATGAATGCTAACATACCATTTGCTTTCTTCACTGTCTGCTGCACCTGCATGCCTACTTTCAATGACTGGTGTACCATGACACCCAGGTCTTGTTGCATCTCCCCTTTTCCTAATCCGTCACCATTCAGATAATAGTCTATCCTCCTGTTTTTGCCACCAAAGTGGATAACCTCACATTTATCCACATTATACTGCATCTGCCATGCATTTGCCCACTCACCCAGTCTATCCAAGTCACCTCGCAGCCTCCTAGCATCCTCCTCACACTTAACACTATCCCCAGCTTAGTGTCATCCGCAAACTTGGAGATGTTGCATTCAATTCCATCGTCCAAATCATTAATATATATTGTAAATAGCTGGGGTCCCAGCACTGAGCCTTGCGGTACCCCACTAGTCACTGCCTGCCATTCTGAAAAGGATCCGTTTACTCCTACACTTTACTTCCTCTCTGCCAGCCAGTTCTCTATCCACATTAATACTGAACCCCCAATACCGTGTGCTTTAAGTTTGTATATTAATCTCTTATGTGGGACCTTGTGAAAAGCCTTCTGAAAGTCTAGATATAACACATCCACTGGTTCTCCCTTATCCACTGTACTAGTTACATCCTCGAAAAATTGTATAAGGTTCGTCAGACATGATTTACCTTTTGTAAATCCATGCTGACTTTGTCCAATGATTTCACCACTTTCCAAATGTGCTGCTATCCCATCTTTAATAACTGACGCTAGCATTTTCCCCTCTACCGATGTTAGACCAACTGGCCTGTAATTCCCCATTTTCTCTCTCCCTCCTTTTTTTTAAAAGTGGGGTTATATTAGCTACCCTCCAATCCTCAGGAACTACTCCAGAATCTAAGGAGTTTTGAAAAATTATCCCTAATGCATCCACTATTTCTGTGGCTACTTCCTTGAGTACTCTGGGATGCAGCCTATCTGGCTCTGGGGATTTATCGGCCTTTAATCCGTTCAATTTACCCAACACCACTTCCCGGCTAACCTGGATTTCACTCAGTTCCTCCATCTTATTTGACCCCCGGTCCCCTGCTATTTCCAGCAGATTACTTCTGTCTTCCTTAGTGAAGACAGAACCAAAGTAATTATTCAATTGGTCTGCCATGTCCTTGGTCCCCATGATCAACTCACCTGTTTCTGACTGCAAGGGACATACATATGATTTAACTAATCTCTTTCTCTTCACATATCTATAAAAACCTTTGCAGTCAGTTTTTATGTTCCTGCCAGTTTTCTTTTAATCTATTTTCCCTTTCCTAATTAAGCCCTTTGTCCTCCTCTGCTGGACTCTGAATTTTGCCCAGTCCTCTGGTAGGCTGCTTTTTCTGGCTAATTTATATGCTTCATCTTTTGTTTTTATACTATCCCTGATTTCCCTTGTTATCCATGGATGCACTACCTTCCCTGATTATTCTTTTGCCAAACTGGGTTGAACAATTGTTGTAGTTCATCCATGCAGTCTATAAATACCTTCCATTGCACTTCCACTGTCAACCCTTTAAGAATCACTTGCCAGTCTATCTTGGCCAATTCACGTCTCATACCTTCAAAGTCACCTTTGTTTAAGTTCGGAACCCTTGTTTCTGACTTAATTATGTCACTCTCCATCCTAATGAAGAACTCAACCATATTATGGATTGGAACTATAGGATTATTTATACTTGGACTGAAATATTAATTAAAATGTTCATTTGTACACACAAGGCTGTCAACTCATTGCCCTTCCTATCTGTGTGCCTTTCAAAATATTTTTTGTTCAACTTTAATCAATTTCTCCAGTTCTTGCATTTTTCTATAATTCATCTAAAGATTTGCTCTTCCATCATTGTTTCCTCAATTTGTGGATCTGCAGTTAGTGCAGAAAGTGTAGTAGCTTTAATATTGTTCCACAATTTCAATCTGAACCTTTCCTATCTATTTTGCTGACCAAAGGTGCCACAACCCTCTGAACACATTACTCCAAATGCAACCTCACCAACTTGTACAACTGTGACATAATGTCCCAGCCACTCCACTCAATAGTTTGACGAATGAAGGACTATGTACCAAAAGTCTCTTGACCAAAGCTACCTGTCACATCACTTTCTGGAATTATGTAACAACACCAGAAAGTCATGGCACAAAAGATATGAAATATAATTGTGAACTACTGTATATCCAAAAGTGGCAGGGTTATTAGAGCTGATGAGAGTGGTGGATGGGTGTTTTTCTGAATGGAAATCTGTACTGAATGGTGTACCATGGAGATCAGTGTTGCAACCTCTGTTGTTTGTAATACGTATATATGCATATAAATCACTTGGATAAGAATATATGGAAAATAATTGCAGATAAAAATGCTGGAGAAACTCAGCGGGTGAGGCAGCATCTATGGAGCAAAGGAAAGGGCGACATTTCGGGTCACTTGGTATCTTTTTAGTTAGCAAATAATTTTGTATAAAGATACAGTGGACATAGATCAGCTGAAAAGTTGGATGGAGTAATGGACGATAGGATTCAATCCAGACATGTGTGAGGTGACGCACTTCGGACGTCACCATTCGCACTTTGACGCAAGTCAAATTCTGTTAGGACATATAGAATAAATGGCAGTGATATTTGGTGCGTCAATGTACAGAGATACTTTGGTGTGCAAATGCATGCTCTTTGAAAGTGGTGGCATACGCAGAAAGTCGTGCAGCTGTAGAGTTGTTGTCTTACAGAGCTTACAGTGCTAGATCCTGACTATGGAAGCTGTCTGTGTGGAGTTTGTACGTTCTCCTCATGACCGCGTGAATTTTCTCTGGATGCTCTGGTTTACTCCCACATTTCATAGACGTACAGGTGTTAATTGGCTTGATATGTTAATTGGCTTGGTATAAAAGTAAATTGGCCCGAGTGAGTGTAGGAAAATGTTAGTGTGCGGGGATCGCTGGTAAGTGCGGCCTCCCTGGGCCGACGGGCCGCTGTATCTCTACTAAGTGCATGTGACATGTGAAAGACACATTTGGTATGTTTGCCTACATCGGCCAAGGCAATGAGTATAATAGTTGTGTTGGAGTTGTATGAAACATTGGTCAGATCACACTTAGAGTTTGTATGGTGGAGACATTATAGCAAGGATGTGATAGCAATAGAGAGAGCACAAAAGAGATTCACTAGAATGTTGCCTGGAATGGAGGGCTGTAGTTATAAGGGGAGACTGAGTGCATTCTCACTGGAGTGTATGAGGTGACAGTTGGCATGATAGAGGTTTACAAAATTATGATGGAGAAAGATAGGATAGATAATCAGAATTCTGGGGCAGAGGAGTCGCGAACGAAATGATACAGATTTAGGTGAGAGCAGATTTGCTTTGGTTCAAACTCGATTGGTCTCAAATCTGGATACATGGAGAGGAGACATTTTGGATCAGGACCCTTCTTCGGTCTCCAAGCAGGTGGGCCTTAACTCTGTATTTCTCCGTCTTTCTTTTGATTTCGCCAGCGTCATCAAGTTTCACACATTTCCTTTACACTTTACATTCCACAGGTGCATTTAATATATGTTTGTTTATTCCTTTAAGCAATGTTGGAATTTTCCTTGCATCCCCTGACAAAGACAAACATCCAAAACATTTATTCAACAAACATGTCCACTTTATCTTTTCTCAGCACCATTGTTTAATTCAGTTCCCCTGACTCCAGGTTTATCGCTCAAGTTAGAGTGGCCATTATGTAGAAGCACGAACTGCAGATGCTTGTTTTAGAGAGACTATTCCTTGATTACGCAATATACAGTAACCAATAGCTGTGAATACTACATTAAACTAACATACACTCAATAATTTTACTTCGGAGTCACGTGAGTGACTACATGAAAAAGCCCCGCCAGGCGCATGCGCGTCATTACGTCGACGCATGTCACACCGACCGGCTGGAGAGCGCAGCTCCACCAGCAGGTAAGTAGTTTCCCGCAGGTAAGTCAATAATCTGCCTTTCCTGCGAGTGTTTTTTAAACTCTGTAAGTCTGGCTCGCAGAGCCAGCCAGAGTTGCTAAATATATATTGTTAAATTGCTGTAATGGAGTGGAATGCGCGGGGACCGCTATTACCGCTATATAGATCGGGTTTGGAGATAACGGCTGCGCTAAATGCCGGCTCCAATACCCGCTACTGTTGTACTACAGCTGAAATGAAATGAAATAAAATAAAAATGAAATGAAATAAAATGAAATGCTAACTTTATTTCTCAACTATCTCCATCAATTTCCAGTGCTTCAAGGCACTCAGAAATATCAAACTAAAGTACTCTCAGGCTCATTTGTCTCATGAGTCTGATGATGTGGAAGACTCCCTCCTTTTAATTTAAAGGTAAGGGGATGGCTCAACAAAATGGGGAAAATGCTCCAAATTTAAAGAACCATGGAAAAATTTAAATTGGGGTTGAATGCCCTACGATTCCCACACAGCCTCTCGCAGAGGTCCATACAGCAAAGAAGAAAACATCGCTTATGGATAACAGTGGGAATAATCCTCTCCAGCAACTTGTTTAGGGCTGGATGAGACCTCCCTGAGGCATGACTCGGGAGAAGCAGGGCAGAAGGAGTCTGATCCTGAAGCTGGTGTTACTGCTTATGTGCACACACCAGCGCACACGAGCCATGCTCCAGGTGTCCCAGATGTAGCGTAAAACTTCGCTAAACCCGGAATGGACTGGTGAGGCTATCGAGAAATTTCTAGCCGCCAATGTAAATTACATGGGTTCTCACCAGCTCCATGATATGTCCATGGAAGACTGCCACACGTTATAAAACACCTGTAAAGTGTGCTTCACTCAAAATGCCCACCGTGAACTCGGAAAGGGCACAAATGAGTGCAACGATGCGGGAACAAGAAGTGAGATTTCAACGCGTCCTCAAGTTGTTGGCAGCAGGCATTCGGGGAAGGTCCAGGGGTCACCGATGTCTGATACTCAACAAGATATGCTGGCCTGTTCTGCAACGCCTACGTTGAACCCGAAGTTGCAGCTCTATGTAGGTCCACCAATATCCAAGCCCAGATTATTTATTTGGGGTGGACCTCCTCGAACAAGTCAAGGACCTGGAGGAACATGCCAAAACAATCCGTCTCACGAAGACATACATCCCTTCTGCCAGGATGCTACCTCGCAGGTCGTTTCAGCACGAAAGGTGACGGATCCAGGGGCTGGGCCAAGAAGAGGGGGCCAGTGGGACGACGGTATTACTCACCTGTGTATCCCAGCTACAACCCCAATATGGGAAGAAGGAGTAAAGGCCGAGGTACAGGTGATTCATTCTGTCCAGGATAAGATTCTGGGACCTCCGGTTGGGGGTAGGTTGCAATTAGTTATGATGAATGGTGCTGCATAACATCTCATCGGTTTATACTTACACTGTCTCAAGCTCGAATACAGTTTATGTCAGGAATTGATCCGTACACAATATACCTAATAGAGTATTGGGGTTTCTGCACAAACTCAGCAGGTAAAAGAAGAAGTTACAGTTTTGTCCCAAAAAAGGGGTAATTGAGAGGACGATAAACCATCCTCAACAATTTGTGTCCAATATATTCCCCAGACAGAGAAAAGATGTGGGATGTAGAGGCATTCTGTACCTAAACCAGATTTCAGTTAAATTCCTATGCTCACTATAGGCATTTTTAAAATGGACACCTTCAATACTGTGAAACGGCTGTTATCACAAGGCTGTTAAATGGCAACTATAGCTCTGAAAGATGCATATTATTCAGTACTAATTCATCATCAGTATCGGATATGCTTGAAATTTAGTTGGATGGGACAACTGTGGCAATTTAAAGCATTACCCAATGAGTTAACCTCACTTCCTAGGCTATTCAAGAAATAGTGGAAACCAGTGCTGGCTCTACTTTGGGCCCAGAATCACATGATAATGGCTTACCTAGATAATATTTAATCATAAGCAACACTCAGCAGACAGCTGAGGTATCGGTTTCAGCAACCAAATACCTGTTTGAAAGGGTTGGGTTCCTGGTCCATCCAACCAAATCCAAGTTAGAGCCATCCCAAAAAATTGTTCATTTGGGATTAGTCATGTCAGTTGATATGTCAGTGACTTTGCCTCCAGCCAAGGCTGTGGAGATCAGAGAGCTCTCTACTAGTCTCGCTGAAAAACAATATCCCTCCATCCGGGAAGTAGCTGCTGTTATTGGTAAATTGGTGCCAGCTTTCCCTGCAGTGCAGTTTGTACCACTGCACTATCGAAGTCTGCAACGAGCTAGAGAACTAGCACTTAAAGAACAAGATAGATTACGACTAGATAGCATGTATTCTTCTGCAGATAAAATTGTATTTTATGTGTATGATTTAATCTAACAAAGCAGACCAGAAATGGCTGGAACCAAAGTAAGTTTACCCTGTTGACCAAAGGTTATGTGTAGTTAAGCACCTGAGTCAATATATCAAGGTAACTTAGAGTCTCAGAGGCTCTGACAGCAATGCTCATCAGTCACAAAAAACCTCATAAGAGGTGTCAGTACAAACTATTTCTAGATGGTAAAACAGGTTTTGGATTCCGCTGTTTAATGTGTTTAAATCTCATGTGTTTAAATCTCACTCCACCAGGGCGGCATCAACATCCGCAGCAATGCCACAGGATGGTCTAAGGAATCTACTTTTCTAAAATTATGATAAACCTGTCCTGACAGTGCCAGGGTTTGGGCATGCTGTTTTGGGTTCTGGTTGATTAGACTTGCTTTGTCTTCATAAATTTCATTTGTAATTTCCCCTGGAATAGAGGGGTTATTACTGTATTGTTATTTTAAAAATGATTATTGGATAATTCAAAGCAATGTTCAATATATTATTTATTCACTACTGTGTCAACTGAAGCAGTGTGTCATATGGAGTGCATCTACGGCATGAAATCACAGAGCTTTGAAATCTTCACGTAGTCACTCACGTGACTCCGAATAAAATAGCAAGATTAAACGAGAACTTACCAGTTTGAAGTTTGATCCTTATTTTATGAGGAGTTACGATGAGGGAGTACGTGCCCTCCGCTCCCGGCGCTCATAATCTAAAGGATCATCTGGTAGTTCGAATCTTCTAAAGCCTTACTATGTTACTTCAGCTATCGGTGTTTTCACGCCGCTGCTTTGAGGTTTGACGCGACTGCACCTGGCGGAGCTTCTTCACGTAATCCCTCATCGTAACTCCTCATAAAATAAGGATCAAACTTCGAACTGGTAAGTTCTCATTTAATCTTACTATTCTATGTGGATATGTTGTGCACTGCTACATTATTACCAGGAGTCACAAGAAACTACAGGTGCTGGTTTCCAAACAAAAAAGCGCAAATGCTGGAGTAACACAGCAGGTCAGGAAGCATCCCTGGAGGACCTGAATAGATGACCTTTCGGGTTGGGATCCTCCTTCTGTCTGAAGAACTGTCCACTGCAAAATATGTCTTATCCATGTCCTTCATATATGCTGCCTGACCCACTGAGTTACTACAGCACTTTGACATTTTTTACATTATTACAAGACCTAGCACCTCCAAAACCCCCGAGAAATTCTCAGCATATCAGGTGGCATCTGTGAAGACAGACAAAGAGTGGAACTTCAGGAATGTTTTAATCTGAAATGCGAACTATCATTCTTCACAATTGTTGCCTTTACCTACTCCAGAATTTTCTTATTTCAATTCACAATTTCTAGCATGTTCAGTTTTTTTGCTTTAGATTATTGCTTTGGCATTAATCTTCCTTTTCACCTCAATTCATCTTCTCATTCATCGCCCATTACATTGAGCCACATATTGTCACTCATTCATAATCCAGTGTGACTAACTGTGGGGCATTTGTGGAAAGGGATGTCCCAATTTCTGTCAGTGTGTACTCTATAATTTTCCACACCTGCAACGTGTTCACACCTGAATTCAAATGTCTTACTACTCTGACAGACATCAACTCTGGAAAATGTTGTGACCAAAGCTGGTCTGGTTAACAGTGCTTCTATGTATTGCCTATGATATTTGCAGATGTATAACAGAAAAATCCTTGCAATATTCACCCACAGGTAATCCTGGGTTTTCATTAAGCAAACCAGGGAGGAAGGGTAATTGGAAGATGTGTGGAGATAGTTAGGCTAACAACGGCTAGAGGTAAAATGCCACTATCACCAACCATCTTCCAATCGCCCTCCTGCACTGGTATGCTTGGGCTCACCCCTACCTCTCTTTACCAACTTTGTCCCCTCTGCTCCTAAATGACTGAGGTCTGCTGGTCAGGAGGTCCAGAAGCCAGTTGGCTGACCTGTAGTCTTAGTGATTAGATTAGGATTAGAGATGCGTGGATTTAGTGTATGTTAGTTTAAGGTAATATTCACAGCTATTAGTGTGGCAACAAGCCCTTCGGCCCACCGAGTCCGCACTGACCTGCGATCCCCGTTAATTGACATAAGCCTACACATAAACCTAGGGACAATTTACACTTATACCAAGTATACAAACCCAAGCCAATTAACCTACAAACCTGTACATCTTTGAGGTGTGGGAGCGCTGGAAGGAAGCAACTCTACCATGAATCTTAATTAATCAACAAATAGCATGAGTCAATGGATACCATCCTTACACAGGTGTCAGATAATCCAGAGCTGAATGCAGTGTAGGAAACACGACCTCAGCCATTAACCTATTTTTGTCTGTACAAATTGAAAATAAGTCTTGGTTATCCAGAAGACTGGTGCAGATGAGGGCCGTTACCAGTCTTTCAAAGCACTTCATTATGGTTGATGTTAGAGCTACAGGGCGGTAGTCATTAAGACAGATCACTTTATTTTTCTTGAAGCAAATGGGGAATGGTGGAACAATTTACATAGGAGTTGTACAGGTATTTGCGATAATTGGTGACATAGACAAAGGAGTAGAAACAAATGAGCAACACAATATATATAGTCGAGTTGAGTTGAAAAAAAATCTGAATTCCTTGCTTTTTTTTCCTACAGTGTTAGTAATAGTCAGCGATTGGCCCAATAAGTGTCATCAGCAAAATCCTAAGAAGCTACAAACCAGAAATAAATCAGGAAATTCAGCAAAACACAGCACATCATCAAGCATTAGTTGTGAAAGCAAACAATAACATTTTAGAAAAATGAGAAAATCGGTTTATGTGAAGGAGCAGCTGGTGGTGTGACTCAGAGAAAAGTGGATTAGGGTTCAATTTATGGTGCAAATTAGTTTAAATATTTTTATGCCGAAATTAGTAATTTGATCATCAAACAAATTTCATAAGTCTTGAAATTTATCATTGATCTTGTTGCAACCGAGTCTTAATCTTGAATAAAATCTGCTGGTGATAATATGACCTCATTTTGATCTGATTTTATATTTATATACATTTTGAATGCATTTAACTTGTTACTTCTCTGCATGGTGATATTGGAGTTTTGTGCTGGTTTATAACCACCACAGATATGGAACTTTCTACGCTTCTTTTTAAAATTCAGCATGGGGGAATGAAGGGAGGTCACATCGAGCAGGGTAAGCTGCATGGGAAGGAATTAGTGGCATGGTGGTACAGCAGTAGACGTACTGCCTTACAGCGCCAGAGACCTGGCTATGGGTGCACTCTGCATGGAGTTTGTATGTTCACCCCATGACCTGCTTGTGTGTTCTCTGAGGTCTTTAGTTTTGTCCCACAATCCAAAGACGTACAGGTTTGTAGGTTAATTGGCATGGTATGAATGTAAATTTTCCCTAGTGTGTAGGATAGTGTTAATGTGCGGGGATCACTGGTCGGCACGGATGCGGTGGGCTGAAGGGCCTGTTTCCGTGCTGTAACTCTAAATTAAACTAAACTAAAATGAAGGGCCTCAGCAAGAGTCCATAAGAATTAAAGAACTTGAGGGAGCAATTTTCTTACCTGAACGTTATTAGTGACCATTTCTCAAGACACCTTGCTTCAATGAAATAATTGTGACTACAATCTATCAACTACCGTAGGCACAACTGCAACCTCAAATATAGACCACAAGCACAATACCCACGCTTGTTAAGGGCCTGTCCCACTTAGGCAACTTTGTAGGCGAGTGCAGGAGACTCTGCTCTCCCCTCATGATCGCCACATGGTCACCACATGGTCGCCACATGTTCGCTGGTGGTCTCTGGTGGGTCTCCTTCATGGTCGCATTCTTGGAACTAGTCGCGGCCTCAGTATGGTCGCCGCTAATTTTTCAACATGTTCAAATTGGTCGCCATGGAGAAAATTGATAATCCTGTAGCCGTAGGTGCAGTTGTAGTGGGGTCTCCATGTAGTTATGGGTAGTCGAGGTAGCCGAAGGTAGTTTTAGTTAATCGCCTTTGCTGACCGGGCATTTTCATTGGCACATTGGGAAAAAAAACGTAAGCACGAGTTTTCAGAACCAAGGAAAACCTACCGGTAATATTAAATGCCCGCCAAACATCACAGCTGTGTATCTCTGGCTTATTAAAAGTTGTCTGACTTCTTAAAAGTGTCTCCACTCCTTCACTCCCCCCCCCCCTTCTCCCCCCATCTCCCCTCCTCCTCCCCCCTCTTTTAAAGGACTTACCGTACTGTGTTAGCCGTCTTAACCTTCCTGTTCATCGCGGTGTGTGTCTGTATCACCTTGGCTTTGCACCGTGTGAATTTCAGACAGTGCTCCCCCACTTTCCCAGGCCACCGCCTTTGCAATGTGTTTGTGTGTGTGTGTGTGTGTTCCACTCTGACAGTCACTGTTCTAGTTCCCGGCTTTTCAGGCGAGTGCCGCGAACTTGACATTCGCCGGCAGTCCGCTGAAAAATCGCAAAAGTGGGACAGGCCCTTTAAGCTAATTGGGACTCCTGACTTTTATCGACACGAGGAACTTTATATGGAAAAGAACAGAGTGCTGGAGTAACTAAGAGTGTCAGGTAACATCTCTGGAAGATACGAATACGTGATGTTTCGAGACGGGATACTTTATGATGTGCACTTGAACATTAAGTCATGCCCGCCATAAACAGAGACATGGCTTCATTCTCGCCCCTCGAAAGAAGGATCCTGACCCAAAATGTCACCTACCCATGTCTTCCAAAGATGCTGCCAGACCCACTGAGCTATTCTAACACTGTGTTTTGATTTTTATAAGTTGGTAATGTTCCAGGCTGGAGCTGGAAATATAAATAACATTTTGTGGCTTGCAGTGGACTTGCACATGAAGCCAGGCACTCCATAAAGAAAAACATAGCTTTATTTTTGCCCTCTTAGAAATGGCATGTAGGTTGAGTGAGCACAAGATCTGTTTAGATTGGAAGATGCCCCTTCTTTTCCACTCCTTGCTTTTCCATAATGGGCATGGTGTTGACTAAACAATTGTCCATCATGCTTTGTTGATGCTTTGCAAACTATGAGCATTGCTGACATGACCAATATTACTGATTATTCCTCAATGACCTTTAGAAGCTAATGACTTGGTACTTTATTGTGGTTATTCTGGTGAACATACAACTCATTGTTTTGGGGGTAAGGTTCCTGTACTTAACAATGATAAAATAACTGAAAATATATTTCCAAGTAGAATGGTTTGCAACATGAAGGGAAACTTGCTGGTGGTGGCTAATTCAGGTGGACAGTTATTATCACTGACTTCAACCCCAAATTTAGGTGTGGCCACAATAATATTATTTCCTATTATGACTAAAACTATCTCTTCCATGGGCATTAAAACATATGTGCACATTTGTCCTTCATTTCTTCTCTGCAGATTCCTGCTATGTGTCATCTTTTCCTACAAGTGGAAAATGTGTCAGTGAATGTGTCAGGCAATCTGTTTGTGTGCTGTGGGTGTCCTGGCTGGATAGCTGCCAGGAAGATTGAGCTGAAGGTTACATATAGTGGGTTGAAATCATGTTCAAATGAGGAAAATAATATGATTTGAATGGTTGTGACCTGACAGATTATTTAGTAATGGATAATGGGGGTTTAAAGATTTAAATCCTGGTTGAAGCTAGTTGTACAATTGGTCAGAAGACCCATTTAAAAATGATTGATCATTGATCTTGGTAACTGAATGTCTTCCTGCATTTTATTTTGGATCCTAAGACTTTGGGACAATAGCCCGACATTGATCTTTGCTACTTCTTCCTACCATCTCCCAAACACCCAATGGGTGCAAGGAGGAAAAGGAATGGCAGGGGTGGGACAAGTCTTTGATTATGTTGGCTGCTTTTCTGAAGCAGCATGTCGTGAAGATGGAGTCAGTGGTGGGGAGACTGATCTGCGTGATGGACTGGTCTACATCCACACGTCTCTGCAATTTCTTGCAGCCTCGGGATGAACTGTTCCCAAACCAAGCTATGATGCAATCTGACAATATGTTTTCTATGGTGCATCTGTAGACGTTTGTAAGAGTCACCGGAGATTTCCCCAGTCTCCTCAGGAAAAAGAGGTGTTGGTGGGCCTTATTGGCTGTCACATCAATGTGATTAGTCCATGACAGCTAACTCGTATTATTAACACTAAGGATCTTTAAGCTTTCAGCCATTTCCACTTCTGTACCGTTGATGCTGGTTGGGGCATGTACTCCACCATGCTTCCTGAAGTCAACTTTGAGCAGCTTCTTCTTGCTGACATTGAGGAAGATATTATTGTCCTGATGCAATGTAACTAAATTCTCTTGAACCATTTTATAGCATCTCCCTCAAAAAAAAGTGCTGCAGAATCTAGGTGTATTAGGCAGCATCTGTGGAAGTAAATAAATTAACAATGTTTTGGGTTGGGACCCTTTCTCAGATTTGCCTGAAATGGCATGTCCATTTCCCTGTGCAGATGCTGACAGATCCGTTGTGTTCCTCCAGCACTTTGTTTTTGTTTTGGAACTCCAGCAACTGCAGTCTCTTGCGTTTCTATTATGCCTTCTCTTGTAACTTCTAAGCAAGTCAAGTCAAGAGAGTTTATTGTCATGTGTCCGAGATAGGACAATGCAATTCTTGCTTGCTGCAGCACAACAGAATATAGTAAGCATAAATACAGAACAGATCAGTGTGGACCACACATATACATATACATAAACAGATAAAGTGCAATAGGCTGTTCCAGTTCAGAGTCTGTTTGTTGGTGAGTTTAATAGCCTGATGGCTGTGGGGAAGAAACTGTTCCTGAACCTGGATCTACCAGATTTCAGGCTCCTGTACCATGTACCAGAAGGTAGCAGAGAGATGAGTGCGTGTCCAGGATGGTGTGGGTCCTTGATGATGTTGGCAGCCTTTTTAAGGCAGCGATTGCGATAGATCCCTTCGATGGTGGGGAGGTCAGAGCCGATGATGGACTGGGTAGAGGTCACAACTTTCTGCATTCTTTTCCGCTCCTGGATGCTCAAGTTGCCGCACCAACTAACGATGCAACCAGTCAGCATGCTCTCTACTGTGCACCTGTAGAAGTTCGAGAGAGTTCTCTTTGACATACCGACTCTCCGTAATCTTCTCAGGAAGTAGAGGCGCTGATGCGCTTTCTTTATAATTGCATCAGAATCAGAAGCAGAATCAGAATCAGATTTTATTTGTCAAGTATGTTTTGCAAGGAATTTCACTGGCCAGGTCAGTCATACAATGAAAAGCAACAGACTCAAAAATAGCCCGTGTTTTCTGGGACCAGGAAAGATCTTCGGAAGTGTGCACACCCAGGAATTTGAAGTTCTCGACCCTTTACACCATCATCTCGTTGATATATACGGGATTGTAGGTCCCTATCCTATCCCTTCCAATGTCCTTGGTTATGTTGGTGTTGAGAGCCAGGTTATTGTGCTGGCACCATTTGGCCAATCAGTTGATCTCACTTCTATACTCTGACTCGTCCCCTTCTGTGTTTTTTCCCATGACAGTGGTGTTGAAGGCGAACTTGATGATGGAGTTCGCATTATGTCTGGCTACGCAGTCATGAGTATACAGTGAGTAAAGCACATCCTCTTTAAGCTGCCATGTGTTGGACACTCATGAACCCTTGTTGAGTGTATTGGACGGTTTGTGTAGTCCAGGCTGTAGAAAGGAATCATTTAAATGAACAATCCTATGTACTAATTGAACATGACACACGCACAGTTTGTTCAAAATCCTCTTCTTATTCTTTGGACCCCATAGAATTGCACACACAACAGGGCACAATCAACATATATTATTAACAACATTTTGTGTGTGGTCATGTTGGGTTGGGTTCGAGTGGGGGCGCCGTTGAGTATGGCTGTCCTGCCTGCAGCTGTTCATCCTTTCATCCTTTTAAAAATTTTTAGTGTGTTAAATGTTTTTGTCCCGAAGCACCATCGCAGAGCGGGCTGGAGTGCTGGAACTGCCACCTCCAACATCACGGAGCTGTGGTCAGGGAGTGTCCAGCTGCGGGTGTCACTGACTTTGAACACCGCGGAGCCTGGGATCTTTCGCCGAGATCGCCAGTGTTGAAGCTCCGACCAGCGCGGCCTGTGGACTTTGGAAGCCGTGGTCTCTGGTTGCAAGTGGCCGTTTCAGAACTCCAAGCCGCTGAGAGTGTTCTTCCGATGCCGAAGTTCCATCATCCCGGCGAGAGGGCCTGAAACGTCGGGGTGTCGTTGCGGCGACTGCGGAGGCCTCAAATAGGCCCCGACCACGGGTGAACATCGAGGAAGTGGACTGAAACTTTGCTGCTGTCCCTCACAGTGGGAAACATTGTGGGGGGATGTTTTTATGTTTAATGTTTCATTCTAAAATGTTGTGTTTATTTTATTCGTGTGCTGCAAAGGTAACTCAAATTTCACTACACCAATTGGTGTATGTGTCAATAAATGTCCTTTGTCCTTTGTCCTTGTCCTTGTTTACTGAATTTCTAAATTTAAAACCTATAGTTCTGTTATTTGTAGTGGCCGTAAATAGAAATTGAAAGTGGTTCAAAACTGTGGTCAATTTCAAATTGATTCTCTTTGGCACTTTCAGCGTTTGAAGTTCATAAGATGTTTCAAATACATTTCAAATAATATAAGTGCACAGAATATTACAATTTGGTTAATGATCCCCTGAAAGCCAACTCAATGTGCCTGGATAAATGTATTATTAACCTTAAATTAGAAAATCAACCATGAACCTGAACATTTTCCATTAGAAAGTTTATTGTGCATTTGGCCTCTTTCAAAAGGGAAATTCATATGCTCATGTACTGCAGTTTATAATTTGTGAAATACAAATTGCACAACACAATAACTGTTAATAAACATGTCGATTACTTATTGTGAAAGGAAAACATATTGCAAAACTGTTTTTGTTGCATATCATATTACCATGGTTATTGAATCAGCTTCAATGGAGCTGGTGCCAGAAAATTGCCCATTACATAATTGAATTCTCCCATACAAAAAACATGAACCCAATTTCAGTGAATGTTATCAAGAAATGTTGTAAATTCAAACAGAAGAATTAGGATATTTTTTTCACCGGGCAACAATATAAAAACGGGAAAAATGAGGTGCCACTTATGTCGTTGCAAAATGTGTTTGCATATAAATTAGCTGTTTTTCTCTTTCGCTTATGAGTCACTATGATCATCAGTGAGATACAATGATTTATTGGCTTTAAGGAAGGAATCTTTTTCAGGCTCCATTGAAAGAATCAGTAAATCTAGAAATTGTTCCTCATTGTTTCTGCTTTCTGGATTGCAAATGTTTAACTTTTGTGGAACTATATCCCCTGACTAAAGGTAATATCTGACACCAAAGTGAATTGGCTGATTTTACTTCGGAGTCACTTGAGTGATTCCGTGAAGAAGCCCCGCCAATCCGCATGCGCGTCATTACGTCGTTCGCATGGCGACGCACCGGACTGGCAGGCACATCGCTCCTGCCAGTGGTAAGTTTAAACCTGCAGGTAAGTTTTATTTTTTTTACTAGGTTGTGTTTTCTTGCAGGAATCTCTTTTTATAAGAGTTTCCCTGCTGGATATGTCGGGGCGAAGTCCGGATAGGTTATGGGCCGTGGGGAATTGATACTCCGGTCAGCACCGTGGAAGCGCGGGTAACCGGCGGCCGTCAGGGTTCGCCCCGCAGTGACCGCTGTGGTTCCCGTGGAGAGGGTGAATCCTGCAGTTGTATCGCCACCAGAGTCTCTGAAGTGTGTCAGCTACTTCTAGACCGCTGTGGTTCCCGTGGAGGAGATGAATCCAGGAGCGGTATCGCCACCAGAGTCGCTGACAGTGCAGTCAGCGGGTCCCAGACCGATGGTGTGCCCATGGGAAAAAGGTAAATCCAACAACAAGTCGGTCAGGCCTATGGACTCGGGGAGTCAGGCCAGGAGGGTTCCCCTTCAATGGGTAGCGTCTTCGGACGTTTGGCCCACATGGAGCACCTCATGGAGAGGTGGCTCCACAATGATACGCTCCAAAGGAGGGAGCAATCAGCCCGGGTCTCGTCGGGAGTCTGTGGCAGTAGCACCTGTTTCAGGGCTGTCCAGAAAAGATGCTCCAGGAAGAGAAGCTTTATATCCGAGGGTCTCCTCAGGGGTCCATGGCAGCAGCACCTGTTGAAGGGCTGTCTGGGAAGAACTCCTGATGGAGAGATTGCTCCATCGCGATATGTTCCGGCAAGAGAGCTTTACATCCGCGGGTCTCCTCGGGGGCCCGTGGCAGCAGCACCTGTAGAAGGGCCGCATGATGTCTCCCTCTTGGAGGAGGTGAGCATACAGAGTCAGTTTTGTTCTTACTCCAAGATCGGAGGTATAGCTGATGAGCATACCACGAGGCAGGGGCCTGCAGCAGCACCTGTTCAGGGCTGCCTACGAATCTCCCTCTCTGTGGAGGGGAGCGCGGGTGGTCAGTGAGTAACTGACTTCAAATTCTAAAGTATGTCCATGGAACGTACTGGAACACTTGCGTATGGATTCAAGATAGGTCTTCACAAACGAAGGTGGCAGGATACCCAGAAGGGGCTAGAGTTCCCCTCATGCTATAAGTGCGGGGAATGAACAGCGCTATCAGGGGTGACATTAAAGACCAGCCGCCGAATCTTCTCTTCAGGTAAGACCTATTTAACAGGTAAAGCTGTCGGACCAATTAAGGTACCAATGACGAGCAAAGCTTAATCATTGCAGCGACAACACACCTCACACCTCCATTGGCAGTAAGCATTTCACTGAAGTTGGTGGCAGCATGAAAGCTGGGCAGAGGCCTTCAAGCCGAGGCCCAAGTCGCTCAGGAAAAATATGGGATCATCTACAAGTTGGTAATATTTACATTTGTTTTTTGTACAAATTATAATGATAACATGAGTTTAGTTTATGTGTTGTATGAAAGTAGAATTACCTTGGTAAGAATGGAAGGGGCCCTAGTGGCCTTACAACACACAAATGGTTGTGGCATCTAACCATGTAAAAATGCACAATACTAGGGTTCAAAGCACGGAATTGCAGCCAGAATTGTCTTTCGAGGCAGGCTCAGTATTATGGCCAGGATTGGTTTTCAAGACAAGCTCGTAAATCGGACCAGAGTTGTTGCTAGAGCAGATACGGAATTACCATGGCCTGTTCATTCTGAAAGAAGCAGAATGTCATTTAACTCCCATGTGCAGTATAAATTTTTCCGAATAGAAAACTTCGCATCTGATTTCCATAGGATATTCCCATTTACATAGATCATCGGAGACATTTGAAATTTATCTGGATAGGGCAATGATAAAAAACATTGCAAAATGGATTAACCAAGGTTATTTACCAATAACCTAGGTTATTTACCAAAGTACTAAAACCGGTGCTTGAACTGGTCAGAGCTCAAAAACATTTGTTATATCTTGTCTGGAAAATATTCTAACTGTATGTTGGTAAAATCAACTGTTTCAGCCTCAAACTATATTTAAGAAAAATTAAGGTGATACCAACTAGACTTCCTTTTTCCTTTCCTTTTATTTCGGGTTCTGGCGGTGTAGACGCTGCTAAGCGTATTACTGCCTTCCACAGTTCAGAGTTTGAACTAGATTCTTACATACAATCCTGTCACATGCAGGAATTGAAGAACAGCCCTGGATATCAATTTCTCATTCTGGATGTTTCTCATTATGCCCAAACAAAGATAAAACAGAAAAAGCCTCAACACCAAGTCCCATCAGTCTAACTAACAATACTTTTCTTTCTACCCTATACTTTTTACATTCTAGGAAAACATGCTTAACTGTCTCATCACTCCCACATTCACACAAGCCAGAAACATGTTTCCCGATAATGTACAAATAATAATTTAACCCACAGTGTCCCAATTTCAACCTACACAATTTAACTGAGTCCCTACAAGACAGAGATGTACAGAAACATATTTTCCTAACTTCAGATTGAATAGAAAAGTAATGTCTACTCCTGACTTCCTTTTCCCATCCTCTCTGCCATTCTTTTATTAAGCCCTCTTTAATTATTTCTCTCAATTCCACTACCAACTAGACTTGTTGATCATTGGGATTTACCTTTAACTATTAATTAGCCTGTGACTCCGCCCTGCGGCAAGACATTGGAATTAGTAGGAGCCTGTAACAATCTTGTTGTGATAAGCAGCCTTCTATTCATCAAGTGTAATTGGCAATATAGTAGCTGTGATCAGTTGAGCAAGTGGGGAGCTTACTTCTCTCAAGTGCCATGTAGGTCTTTGTGACAGACCTTATGCTATTACCAGCTGAAGCTACCAAAGTCATAATGGTGGAAGAACAGTATTTAGCATTGCCCCAATAGTCTGGTTAGTAAAATTTAAGTTATATCAGAAACTGATGGGGCTCTAAGGTGGAAAACTATGAATGGCATCTCTAGATTGGAGGTGGAGGAGGTTTACATGAGTTAACAATTATTCAGTTATTGGTATCAATTACCTATAGACACTAGGTGCATTCTATAGGTTAAAGGGTTTTGTGTGGATATGCATAATCTGCATGCTGAACGTTGAGTTGATACACCATGGTGGTGGCATATGTTTGTCACATAGGTGCAATCAAGTCAGAATATCCTGTAATAATTTACCTAATCTCATTTTGTGTTGGAATATCATCACAATGGAACACTGAATATCGATAAGTTTGTTTCCTGGCTCATTTACCAGTTGCAAAATATGTGGCATAACAGGGGCGAAAGATACATTCTCACAACAAGGAGAAGGGAGTTATTTTGTCTCCCTCCATTTTGCCTCATGAGTCGGGTCTTGCAATCAAGTCAGCAAGATCCTGCTTTAGGTTGTTGTTCTGTCTGACTGGCCTATGCAATCATGCTTCCCATTTTTGTCAGGAATAATAATACAACTTTTTACAGTTATTCTAAATGTAAAACTTGCTGGTTCAGCCTGTGGCGTGGGAAACCAGCCTCTGCATGATAAAATCAATTTATTGACTTATAGATTCTGAGTAGACTGCTCCTATGGCTCAGATTGTCAGACCAATCCATGTATGTGCTCACTGCAGAGTGCAGGGATAGCACCAAAAAAGAAAAGCGTTACATTTCCTCTTCAGGAGATGGGAAGCATTTTGCTTAAATGCTAATGTTACATCTAATATGATACAGGTAAGTGACGTCTTGGAGTTTGTTTCAAATGGGTCTTTGACAATAAATTAAGTTATAGGACAATTAACTGTGCCAAGGTGTCTTCCCATCATATTTGCTGCAGCGAACTCTGTTGCGTTTCACCCTCTGATACCGAGTTTATAAATGATATCTTTCACACAAGTTCTCCCAGGACAAGCACAGGGCAGTATGGGATATTGACATGGCATTAACACTATTTGCCAGGGGGCTCCAGCTACATCCTTAGCTTTGGCTCGGCTCTCATAACGTAGTTATCCTCATGGTGCTGATTAGTGCAACAGGTTCAGTCACTATATGCTATGACTGGACAGGATGGTTACATCTGCAAATAATATATTTTAATGTTTTGTTAAGCAGAGCAGACATGAGGTCTCAAGCTAGTTTCATGGCATACCCCATGGACCTTTTGGTTATGTATGGTCACACATATACAACACTACGTCAAGGTGACCAAGAGCCTTAGAGGTTCAGAACTAGCAATGTTTGTTAATTACAAACCTTTATAAGAAGGTATTGGTTCAGACTATCTCCAGGTTGTTAAAACGGGTTTTGGCTCGTACAGGAGTAGATACTGATATTTTCAAATCTCACTCCACCAGGGCTGCTACAACATCAGCAGCAAAGATTATGCACGTGCCGCTGGACCACATCCTAGCAGCTGCAGGATGGTTGAACGAATAAACTTTCTGAACTTTTCATAATAACCTATTGCCAGACCGGGGTTATTTGCCAACTCTATTTTAGGTTCAGTGGTTAAGTTTACTCCTGGATGAGAGGAGTTACTATTATTGTTTATTCATTATGAATGTTTCCCTCATCTGTCAATTAAGGCAGTTGTGGCCTTGTGGACTTGATCTCACTGCATGAAATCACAGAGCTTTGAAATCTTCACGGAATCACTCGCGTGACTCCAAAGTAAAATAGTAAGATTAAACGAGAACTTACCAGTTTGAAGTATGATCTTCATTTTATGAGGAATTACGATGAGCGATTACGTGCCCACCGCTCACAACCCTCATATCGCAAAGGTCATCTGGTAGTTCTAGTCTTCTCTAAGTCTTACTATGTTACTTCAACAACTGTTATCTGTGATTTCACGCCGCTGCTTTGAAGATTGATGCGCATGCGGACTGGGGGGCCTTATTCACATAATCGCTCATCGTAACTCCTCATAAAATAAAGATCAAACTGGTAAGTTCTCGTTTAATCTTACTATTTTGGAGGAGTTACTAGTGGTTATCTAAAAGGACCATTCAAACACTTATATGTGTTGATAAAGGTATGAAAAAGCAAACAACTTCCATTGCAAAGATCAGTTTTGCCTTTGTACAGCAAGTTCTGGATCCAAGAGGGTTAGGGTTGTTGTATGTAGTTCCTTAGGACATTGGCCCTTTTTCTTACTCCTCTTTCCCTTTCTTAAATATTATCTGAAATACAGTTGGTGGAAATACACGTTCGATCCTGACTACAGGTGCTGTATGCATGGAGTTTGTACGTTCTCCTCGTGACTGCCAGGGATTTTTTCTGCAATCCTCCCTCACTTCAAAGACATACAGGTTTGTAGATTAATTGACTTGGTAAAATTGGAAAATTGTCCTTAGTGCATGTAGCATGGGGGGAAAAGCCTGGGGGGGGACACTGGGGGAGAAATCCTGGGGGGGGGGGGTGGGGAGATGGGGAACATGTTTTGTCCTCCCATGTTTTCAGAGGTGGGGGACAATCCCTTCCACCCCCCCCCCCATGTTTTGTGAAACGTGTTGCAGTAAAACCGCCACCACAGCCTCCGAAGTTAGCCAGCTCCGTGATGGTAAGTCCACCGGCTCTGTGACCGGAGCCCTCAAGGTTGATTCCAGTTGGAGGTCGCCAGCTCCTAGAATCTAGCAGCCCGGGATTAGCTGCAGTTCCCAGGTCGCCCGCGTGCCCCGGGAGTGGCTATAATGCCCAGTTCGGCTCGCTCGCGCCAGGTCTGGCTACAGTTCCCTGGTTGCCTGCATGGACCAGGACTAGCTGCAGTTCCCAGGTTGCGAAAACCAATTGGAAAAAAAAAAAATGCCTACAGGCCGGACGATTTAGGTTATGGGCCAGATCCGGCCCGTCGGCCGTGGGTTTCCAACCCGTGTCTTGGATGTCAGGCCTCATTGTGTCCCCCCATGTTTTAAAAGCGATTTCCACCTATGTTTTAGGATAGTGTACGTGGATCGCTGGTCGGCATGGACTCGGTCGGCCGAAGGGCCCGTTTCTACACTGTTTTACTAAACTATTTAGGCAATGGCATGTATTTCTGTATAAATGTTGCTTCCTACTGAGACATAGCATTTAAGATTAACATATTGTGATGGTGCAAAACAGATTAGTGTCTTCTGTTCCTCTGTGACAGGACTGGTTAACTTGTTTCATTCCTTTATGAGGAGATGGCACTGCTGACGAGGCCAACCATTATTTTTGGTTTATTGATCATCCCTTGAATAATGTGAGCACATCTCCTGGACGAATATTTTTCTGGTGATGAAAAGATGTCATCGACGTATTTTTAATCTTATTCCTAGTGAGCAACAAACACATATCCTAACTAATTAGTGCAATTGAGATTTAAGCATTAAACTATCTGAAGTTCAAATGGAAACACTTGAGTTTGCTCAGATGATTGCATTTACTGTAAGTAGCTTACTCTAGAGAAATAATAAATTCAGCAAAATCAAGTAAACAACAAGGCAAGTATATAAATAGGCAAGTTTGATTTGTTTACTAGATATTGATTCATTGTGATGTTTCTCACAGTGAAGCTGTACCTGTTGTATTATAAGACAGATATCAATACTGTTCAGTGAATTTTAATCATGGCAATCATCGATGACTGAAAGAAGAATTGATATTACTTTGGAGTTTGAAGATGTAGCATTTCCAAGATTTGTACCTCCGCTACCTGTACTGTAGCAGTTTCTTTCCTCAAATATTATGTTTCAATTTGGTGGCATTGAAGTGGTGCAGCGGTAGAGTTGCTGCCTTACAGCGCTTGCAGCACCGGAGACCCGGGTTTGATCCCGACTACAGGTGCTGACAGTACGGAGTTTGTATGCTCTCCCCATGACAGCGAAGATTTTCCCCGAGATCTTCAGTTTCCTCCCACACTGCAAAGACATCCAGGTTTGTAGGTTAATTGGCTTGGTGTATGTGTAAATTGACCCTAGTGTTTGTAGGATAGTGTTAATATGCGGGAAGATCGCTGGTCGGCGCGGATTCAGTGGGCCGAAGGGCCTGTTTCTGCTCTGTATCTCTAAACTAAACGGAAATTTAAAAGATACTCAAACGTATGTATTACAAATAAAGAAGTATTAAATATAAAAGGTACCCATACATGTTAATTTGTTTAATTTATATAAAGGCAGCTGCTCTAACAAAGCAAACATATTTAGCCAGGTTTCTTCTATATAACCTAAAGCAAATCTAAAGTCTCACGTTAACAATCTAAGCACTTAGTTGAGAAATGAAAATGGTTTCTCAGTTAATGAATCCTCAATCCTTCAATATAACTATTTCTCAAGCTCTGGGAACGGAGGCATGTTTCTCAGGAGTCATGTTTTCATGGTTGAAATTACCCAGAGAAATGGAGCACATTATGACCTGTTGCTGGAAACAAAACAACATTTATTACTGTAGTGTAAGGGTTAAACTGACAATTTCAACTAAAATGTGAAATGGAGTTATCAGCTAAGTTAGCACCCCACATTCCATAGCCTCTCGAAAAGAAGTTAATTTGTGTGTTGAGTTTTTAATTTTCAAACCCCGACTGGCATATGTGAGATTGTCTAGTGTCATCTATATTGCTTTTTTACAAGTATCTTTTGCATGCATAAGACCTCCCAAAGAGCTTCACAGGCAATGGAGCATACTTGACATGTAATAATTCAGCATAGATGGCAGCCAATTTGCAAAATCCTATGAAAAATATTCAGATATAACCATTGTGAGCAAATCTATTATTGGAAATGATGGATCAGTACCTGCAGAGGGCAAGGATTCAGTATGAAGATATTTTTTCCTTTACATGTATTTTTAAATATACCTTGTCCCGAGCATTTTACATTTTTATAGCGCACAGATTCACAGACACCATTACAAAATTGACTCCCTATGTAGCCAGGGACTGGCAGAAGAAGCCAGGAGTGTTTACTCTTGAACCAGTACCTGGATGTCTTAATGACTACAGGCCTGTCGCACTGACATCTGTAGTCATGAAGACCCTTGAAAGGCTTGTGCTGGCCAGGCTGAAAAATATCTCAAACCCCCTGGTGGACCCTCTGCAGTTTGCATATCGGGCCAATAGATCTGTGGATGATGCAGTCAACCTGGGCCAACACTTCATCCTCCAGCACCTAGTCCGCCAGGGGACCTATGCGAGGATTTTGTTTGTTGATTTTAGCTCTGCATTCAACACCATTGTGCCAGAGCTACTGCACTCCAAACCTTTCGAGTTGACTGTTCCTGAACCCCTCTGTCGGTGGATCACCAGCTTCTTGACAGACAGGAAGCAGCATGTGAGGCTGGGGAAAACACATCTCAGACCTGAAAACCCTCAGCATAGGAGCACCGGAAGGTTGCATACTCTCCCCTCTCCTCTACTATCTCTACACCAACGACTGCACCTCCACTGACTCCTCTGTCAAGCTTCTCAAGTTTGCGGATGGCACAACCCTGATTGGACTGATCCAGGATGGGGAAGAATCTGCCTACAGATAGGAAGTGACACAGCTGGCGGCCTGGTGCCATCGCAACAACCTGGAGATTAATGCTCCTAAGACCATGGAATTGATAGTAGACTTTAGGAGAGTCCTCCCTCCCCTCACCCCACTCACCATCAACAACACCACAGTCACATCTGTGGAGTCTTTTAAGTTCCTGGGAACCATCATCTCCAAGGACCTTAAATGGGGGGGCTACCATCGACTCCACAGTCAAAAAGGCACAACAGAGGATGTACTTCCTGCGGCAGCTTAAGAAGCACAATCTGTCACAGGCAATGATGGTCCAATTCTATATGGCCATTGTAGTTTCTGTCCTCGCCTTCTCCATCATGGTCTGGTTTGCCTTATCCACCAAGCACGACATCCAGAGACTGCAGTGAATCGTCCGATCACCTGGGAAGGTTATTGGCTGCAGCCTTTTCTCCATTGAGAACACTGCAAGGGCCAGGAAGCGAGTGGGTAAGATCATCTCTGACCCCTACAACCCTGGCCACAAACTCTTTGCATCACTTCCCTCTGGAAGGCGACTCCAGACTGTCAAAGCTGCCACAGCCAGACATAAAAACACTTTTTTTCCCCCATGAGTGGTAGCTCTACTCAATAACCAAAAATCTGTAGCCTCCTTTTGCACAGATATTTTACTTAATTCACATGTTTAATCAATAATGTTTAATGTTTTATGTGTCATTCCTAACTGTTACTGTATGTCGTCGTCACTTGCGGGCGGAGCACCAAGGCAAATTCCTTGTATGTGAATACTTGGCCAATAAACGTATTCATTCATGTTTGTCTGGATGAGTCATAGTCCCCACCTTACATATGCATCTAAGAGCTATTAATGGCTTAGCAAACACTTCAAAATTAAATTCTCTTTTTGAGTGAGCTAGCTACAGAGGCGTGACTAGCTAATATTTGAATATGCAGATAATTTGCTATGGCCAATTTCAATCATTCAAGATATTTCTCAGCTACAGTGCAATATTAATCTATCCCTTTAAAACTCTGATAGACAATATGCTCCTTTCCAGTCATTGGCAAACTGCTGGAAGAGTTCAGGAAATTAAATGGTATCTGTGGAGGCAAAGGGATGGTCAATGTTTCAGCTTGTGATCATGCATCCAGACAGGTCTAGGTTCCACTATCTGTAGTTGCTTGTGTTTCCAGCATTATTTTGATATTAATAACTTAAGATTTTGAGATTTCTCCTCCTGCTTAACATGGTGTTAAATATAAAGGATGGATGAATGAGTTTTGAGCTGGGCCCAGCATCTTATGGCAATTTATCCTTCAGCATCTAGGGTGACATGAAGGCAAGAGACCCAGGTTTGATCCTGGCTACAGATCTACACAGAGTTTTTGTACATTCTCCCCATGACCGTGTGAGTTTTCGCCAGGATATCCGGTTTCCTCCCACACCTCAAAGACGTACAGGTTTGTAGGTTAATTGGCTTGGTATAATTGTAAAATTGTCCCTAGTGTGTGAAGGATAGCGTTAGTGTGTGGGGATATCTGGTTGGCGCGGACTCGGTGGGCTGCAGGGCCTGTTTCTGTGCTGTATCTCTAAACTAAACTCCAAACTAAACTAAATTGACTCAGTGGACTCCTTGGTTGTCAATCACTATAACACGATTTGTCATGACAGTTTTCAAGCTTTTCATTTCTAACTGCCTTCACCTTCTCCACCACAGCTAATCATGAAGACTATATGCTGCTCAAATATCTTGGATATCTTTAATTATGTCCTCAATCGTATATTCTTAATATAATTCCGTCAATTAAGCATTTTCTCGCTCATCACTTAAACCCTTTTAAATGTCTCTTTTCTTAGATTGTATCAGTCTTGTATCTGTCTTATTTCCCTTCTTTCCTTGGATTAATATTAAAAAAAATATTGTTACAAAATCAAAATGCTGCTGTTACTGGAAATGTAATTTATAAATGCTGGAAATATTCAGGAAGCTTTTGTGGAAATTTTGGAAGTAGGAAGTGGTTAACAATTGACAATGGCCCTTTGTGAAAATGCTTTTAATTGGGTTTCACTCTCTTATCTTCAATTTCTGATTAAGGTTCTATATATGAAAATTGAACACATTACTTCCCTGCATGATTTGACTTATTGGCTGTCCTTCCCAGCAATTCCAAGTCTTATATCTAATTTCAGCCATCTGTAGTCCTTGAATTTTTTATTCTTTGTCATCATTAGCACGGGTGTCAGAGGTTTTGTGGAAAAGGCAGGAGAATGGAGTTAGGAAGAAGAGATAGATCAGCCATGATTGAATGGTGGAGTAGACTTGATGGGCCGACTGGCCTAATTCTGCTCCTATCACTTTTGATCATGTGTCATAAAACCTATCGCTTAGATCTCTTTCTTCCCTCTCCTAGATTCATCCACTAATTTCTGAAGTTTTATTACTCCACTTTGTGATATACTCTTAAGTGTTTTTCCAAGTGGAGTGAGATATAAACACACTTGGCTGCTGCCATAACTCCAGGGCCATGCAAGCTGCAGTAAAATTCCAATAATCTGACACCCTCAGGAAGTTGGCTGGATTGTTGAATATTACTCTTATTAATACTCCAACAAACATCCATGGTCTTTTGGATGTCACACAGTGGTACGATACATTTCACAATCATCTAGGCAAGTTGAAAGAAGGCAATGGCCCCACTGAGTTGAAATGAACAGTGCACAAAAGCTAGATGTTAGTGCATACAGTTTTTGTATGCAGTTTTTGCACACTATTCAGTAAAAATGTTACTATACATAAGCATAATCATACTTCAGGACAAGAGAGTAAGAATAGTAGATTACACTGAGGCAGTAGTTGCCACATTTCCAACGCCATTTTGTATGATTCTAGGTCAAAGTTATTAGAAATGTAGAGTCTTAACCTGGCGATAAGGTTTGTTGTCCTGGCAGAAGCAGTGGGTTGCAGATGCAAGGTCAGTCTGGACAGGCTATGGTGTTAGTATACACCACCGCTGCTCCATGCTACCTCTAGCCACTGCCGACCCGTGTGCTCAGCTTCTCAGCTAGAAAATAGCCCTTCGAGCTAGCACCTCCATTCAATATGATTATGGCTGATCATCCAAAATCAGTACCCCGTTCCAGCTTTCTCCCCGTATCCCTTGATCCCATTAACCATAAGAGCTATATTTAACTCCCTCTTGAAAACACCCAGTTTCTGCCTCCATGAAAATTAGAAGGTGGATTCCAGCTCCTCTCTTCGGATGAACAGACTTTTCTTTAAATCCTTTCCTTTAGTGATTACCCCCAGATATTCACCCAAGGTTGGCACTTGGCATGGCAGGTAGTGCAGCTATATCACAACTCCAGTGATTCTAATTTCAGGTACTGTCTGTATGGAATTTGCATGTGGAGCTAATGGATGTATGATAGAATAGGTTACAAGTAAAACATGTTACTGACTGAATCCCTTCTCTGTCAATATGAAAATAATCGAATTGTTAAGGGATATAGATTATTCAGTTTCATCCTATCTAAACATTGACATATAAAAAACAGGCGCAGGAGTAGGCCATTAGGCCCCGAGCCAAAATCAGTACCCCATTGTTGGTTTCTCCCCATATCCCTTGATTCTGTTAGCCCTAAGAGCTATTTTTAACTCTCTCTTGAAAACATCCAGTGAATTGGCTTCCACCGCCGTCTGCGGCAGATAATTCCACAGATTCACAACTCTCTGGGTGAAAAGGTTTTTCTTCATCTCAGTCCTAAATAGCCTACCCCTTATTCTTAAACCGTGATCCCTGGTTCTGGTCCCCGACATTGGGAACATTTTTCTCAGTGCGGCGTCTGATCTACTCGAGCCCAAGGCTGCTGCAGGACCTTCAGCGGCCCACTCAAACAACACCTCAATCCAGACACATTGATCCACAAATCTGCTGACCCTCGCCTCATGCGGCCACCATTCAGTGTCTGTGCCCTGGACGCCTCCCACAGCCAGGCTCTGAGCTCCTAGAGTGCCACCGAGGTAGGGGAGGTAAGAACCTAGCACACTCACCAGCACTGTTCCTTTCCTATGACAGCACCTCCACCATCTTGAATGTTGATCTCATTGCAGACTGCAACTAATATCTTATTTGGTTTCAGTTTATGTGACAAATGACAATGTCTTAATGGCAAATTATTTCCAAAAGAAGGACAATTTTAAGCAAGTTCAACATTAAACACTTCTTGCTTTGGAAAGCTAAATGCATTATTATGTTGCCAGCTGTTTGGGGATTCGTGTAAGCACATATAACCACAGGTGAAAGCCAGCAGAGTGGAGGCAGATTTAACACTCTTGGATTACACTGATATTACAAGCAGTTCTCTTATGCAAATCAACCGCCATGTTCAGGTTAATGTTTCCATATTATATCTAACTATTGGCTTCTGCCATCTGCTTCTTATTTCTGCTTAGAATATAGCAGAAATAATACAGACAGAGAACTTTAAATCAACAAAAATTTGAAAGTTTAAATTTCCTCAGTTCAACTAAAAGATTACATAAGTGTGCGGTGGCTTTTATCCAAACCAGTTTCAAGACAGACTGTCTTCTAGTTTATTATACAACATGTAGGTAAACCAAGTTTTTAACATGGAGGAAGAAATAAAATGTAGACACAAAGACACAGCGGGTCAGGCAACATCTCTGTAGAAAACGGATGAGAAAAATATTTGAACCATCCCTTTTCTCAAGAGATGCTGCCTGACCCATTGAGTTACTCCAGCAATTTGTGTCTGTATTTGGTAGAAACCAACATCTGCAGTTCTTTGATTCTTAGAAAGAAAATGTTATGTGGACCTGAGGGTCCATGTGTATGTGTATTGTTCCATTGTTGCTTAAAGTACTTAGACCATAAGTGATTTTTTTTCCGCCTCAAAGTACAGTTCATTAAATATTTACAACAATCTGGCATAAAGGTGCAGTGGATGGCACACCTGCCTCTTAGCTTCAGGGAGTCAAGTTAGATCCTGTCTCATGCAGCTTGCACATTTTCTCAATTAATTTGTGGATTGGTGGTGGTACTCCAATTTCTTCCCCATTCCCAAGAAAATCTACTGGCAGATTAGATGGCTCCAGTAAATGACTCCCTCATCTAGGCAAGTGGCAAATGAAATGAAGAAGAGCTAGTGGATATACGAGAGAGAAGTACGGAACAGGGGCATGGAGATGCTGGGTGCCAACATCTACATGATAGATGGAATGGATTCCTTCTGTATCAAAATAAGTAGGCACTGTAAGAGTTATAATTCCTTATATATTTACAAGGTTCACATTATATTAGCATGCTATTATTATTGTTTTGGTCACATACGCTCTCCATTTGAGCACATTGAAGTTTTTCATGGGTCACAGAACCTTGGTATGCAATGGTGGATGGGACTTGAATCTAAACTGTCAACCGTCTCCTTCATGCCGACCATACCAGGTTTGCATGTTGTATTCAGCACACAGCGCCGGAGCTTGGAGATTACTAGTCTGCAACATTCAGTTGTGGACAGCTCCCTGCACTGGAATATTTGCAAGGTTTAGGCAGACCAAGCAGATCTACTAAAGCTTACATAACGCAGGTTCTGAACTCAAAGCCTCTGCAACCCCAACCATGCCCTCTTGGCAACTGTTAATTCCTGGAGGAGCAGGGGAAATCGTCTCATCCTCTGACCCGCCCAATGGCAGCTTGCACTGCTGCTAAGACCAGGGATGGGGAGAGCCCTTCTCATCACCAGCCAAATTATGTCTACAAACAAAAATTGATTGTTGCTTTGAAATGCAATGAGCCATTCTACCAAATGATGTTGAAGGTTGTCGTAGCGAACCATCGAGTAAGATACACCATTTCCCCTTCCCGTGGGGTCTTGGGGACTGTCAATGCTTGTTTAACCTGTGATTAAAGATGTCCCTCTGCCATCAGTTCTGTGTTATTGCAGTATTACAGCAGAATCCAACCTAATGGAGCATTCTATAGACAACACATGAAAGAGATAGTACCTTAAAATGACTTCCAGAATCTATACACCATTCGATGCAGCCTTCGGATAAGAGCTATGTTGGATACATTTCTACCTCTGGAGATTTGTATATTATGTCACTATGGAAATGATCCATTTTCAATCTCTGGTTAAATTGGAATATATTTCAAGTGACTGCTCAGTAGAATAAGACATTGGCCATAGCGGTGTAACATATAGCATATTGGCCACACCTGCATTACAAGTAGGTAATACACCTATAACCCTGTTCTAGAGTTTAGTTTAGAGGAAACAGACCCTTTGGCCCACCGAGTCTGTGCCACTCAGCGATCCCCACACATCAAAACATAAGGGAAAAATGACAATTATACCAAGCCCGTTAGCCGACAAATCTGTATGTCTTTGGTGTGTGGGAGGAAACTGGAGCTCCCGGAGAAAACCCACACAGGTCACGGGGAGAACGTACAAACTCTGTACAGACAGCAACAATAGTCAGAATTGAACCCAAATCTCTGACGCGTAAGTCAGCAACTCTACCTCTGCGCTACTGTGCCGCCAAGTTGTATGAAAACCATAAATTGTGTGTGAAAGTGCCAAATGATAAGTGGCATAAGTATTGAAAATATTCCACACTTTTAAGTTCAAATCTCAATTTACAAGCCTTACATTTTGCTGCGCTTGCAGTCTGTAGATTTGTTTAATCCTGCGTACCTTGCTCTTAACAACTCCTTCAAAAAATGTTTTGCTTGGAGGAGCTGGAGCTTAGGAACCTCATCCCCAATGCTACTTTTCCTGCAAAGTCTGTTCAGAATATTGTTTTTTTTTTTTTAAACTGCAATGCAGGTAATTTGGCTGTGAGTAAACCCTTTGAAACTGCTGCACAGTAAAGCAGTAAAGCTTTGCAATGTGAAACGAAAGCAGACTCGATTAGAAACATAGAAATAGGTGCAGGAGTAGGCCATTCCGCCCTTCGAGCCTGCACCGCCATTCAATATGATCATGGCTGATCATCCAACTCTGTATCCTGTACCTGCCTTCTCTCCATACCCCCTGATCCCTTTAGCCACAAGGGCCACATCTAACTCCCTCTTAAATATAGCCAATGAACTGGCCTCAACTACCTTCTGTGGCAGAGAATTCCACAGATTCACCACTCTCTGTGTGAAAAATGATTTTCTCATCTCGGCCCTAAAAGACTTCCCCCTTATCCTTAAACAGTGACCACTTGTTCTAGACTTCCCAACATCGGGAACAATCTTCCTGCATCTAGCCTGTCCAACCCCTTAAGAATTTTGTAAGTCTCTATAAGATCCCCCCTCAATCATATAAATTCTAGCGAGTACAAGCCGAGTCTATCCAGTCTTTCTTCAAATGGAAGACTTGCCATCCCAGGAATCAGTCTGGTGAACCTTCTCTGTACTCCCTCTATGGCAAGAATGTATTTCCTCAGATTTGGAGACCAAAACTGTATGCAATACTCCAGGTGTGGCCTCACCAAGACCTTGTACAACTGCAGTAGAACCTCCCTGCTCTTATACTCAAATCCTTTTGCTATGAATGCTAACATACCATTCACTTTGTTCACTGCCTGCTGCACCTGCACTCCTACTTTCAATGACTGGTGTACCATGACACCCAGGTCTCGTTGCATCTCCCCTTTTCCTAATCGGCCACCATTCAGATAATAGTATACTTTCCTGTTATTGCCACCAAAGTGGATAACCTCACAATTATCCGCAAACTTGGAGATGTTGCATTCAAATCCCTCATCCAGATCATTAATATATATTGTAAATAGCTGGGGTCCCAGCACTGAGCCTTATGGTACCCCACTAGTCACTGCCTGCCATTCTGAAAAGGACCCGTTTACTCCTATTCTTTGCTTCCTGTCTGCCAGCCGGCCAGTTCTCTATCTACATCAATACTGAACCCCCAATACCGTGCGCTTTAAGTTTGCATACTAATCTCTTATGTGGGACCTTGTCAAAAGCCTTTTGAAAGTCCAGATATAACACATCCACTGGTTCTCCCTTATCCACTCTACCAGTTGCATCCTCGATAAATTCTGTAAGATTTGTGAGACATGATTTGCCTTTCATAAATCCATGCTGACTTTGTCCAATGATTTCACCACTTTCCAAATGTGCTGCTATCACATCTTTAAAAACTGACTCTAACATTTTCCACTACCGATGTTAGACCAACTGGTCTGTAATTCCCCATTTTCTCTCTCCCTCCCTTTATAAAAAGTGGGGTTACATTAGGTACCCTCCAATCCTCAGGAACTACTCCAGATTTTAAAGAGTTTTTTAAAATTATCACTAATGCATGCACTATTTCTGGGGCTACTTTCTCAAGTACTCTGGGATGCAGCCTATCTGGGGATTTATCGGCCTTTAATCCATTCAATTTACCTAACACCACTTCCCGGCTAACCTAGATTTTACTCAGTTCCTCCATTTCATTTGACCGCCAGTCCCCTGCTATTTCCGGCAGATTATTTATGTCTTCCTTAGTGAAGACAAAACCAAAGTAGTTATTCAATTGGTCTGCCATGTCCTTGTTCCCCATGATCAATTCACCAGTTTCTGACTGCAAGGGACCTACATTTGTTTTAACTAATCTTTTTGTTTTCACATATCTATAAAAACTTTTGCAGTCAGTTTTTATGATCCCTGCCAGTTTTCTTTCATAATCTATTTTCCCTTTCCTAAATAAGCCCTTTGTCCTCCTCTGCTGGACTCTGAATTTCTCCCAGTCCTCTGGTACACTGCTTTTTTCTGGCTAATTTGTATGCTTCATCTTTTATTTTGATACTATCCCTGATTTCCCTTGTTATCCATGGATGCACTACCTTCCCTGATGTATTCTTTTGCCAAACTGGGATGAACAATTGTTGTAGTCCATCCATGCAGTCTTTAAATGCCTCCCATTGCATATCCACCGTCAACCCTTTAAGAATCAAATGCCAGTCTATCTTGGCCAATTCACGTCTCATACCCTCAAAGTTACCTTTCTGTGTTCAGAACCCTTGTTTCTGAATTAACAATGTCACTCTCCATCCTAATGAACTCAACCATATTATGGTCACTCTTGCCCAAGGGGCCATGCACAACAAGACTGCTAACTAACCCTTCCTCATTACTCAATACACAGCCTAGAATAGCCTGCTCTCTTGTTGGTTCCTCTACGTGTTGGTTTAGAAAACTATCCCGCATACATTTCAAGAAATCCTCTTCCTCGGCACCCCTGCAAATTTGATTCACCCAATCCATATGTAGATTGAAGTCACCCATTATAACTGTTTTACCTTTGTTACACACATTTCTAATTTCCTGTTTGATGCCATCCACAACTCCACTACTAGTTAGGTGGCCTATACACAACTCCCACAAGCGTTTTCTGCCCCTTAGTGTTTCGCAGTTCTACCCATATTGATACCACATCCTCCAAGCTAATATCCTTCCTTTCTATTGTGTTAATCTTCTCTCTAACCAGCAATGCTACTCCACCTTCTTTTCCTTTCTGTCTATCCCTCCTGAATTTTGAATATCCCTGGATGTTCAGCTCCCAGCCTTGGTCACCCTGGAGCCATGTCTCCGTGATCTCAACTATATCATATGCATTAATAACTATCTGCACATTGAACTCATCCACCTTATTATGAATGTTCCTTGCATTGAGACACAAAGCCTTCAGACTTTTTTAACAACACTCTTATCCCTTATACAATTATGTTGAAAAGTGGCCCATTTTGATTTTTGCCCTGGATTTTTCTGCCTGCCACTTTTACTTTTCACCTTGCTACCTATTGCTTCTACCCTCATTTTACACCCCTCTGTCTCTCTGCTCAAGCTCCCATCCCCCTGCGACCTTAGTTTAAATCCTCCCTGACAGCACTAGCAAACACTCCTGCAAGGACATTGGTTCCATTACAGCCCAGCTGCAGACCATCCTGTTTGTTTTGGTCCCACCTACCCCAGAACTGGTTCCAATGCCCTAGAAATTTGATTCCGTCCCCTTGCACCATTTTCCAAGCCACGTATTCATGTGCAATATCGTCCTATTTCTACTCTGACTAGCACGTGGCACTGGTAGTAATCCATAGATTATTACCTTTGAGGTCCTACTTTTAAATGTATCCTAGCTCCCTAAATTCACCTTGTAGGACCTCATCCCATTTTTTAACCTATATTGTTGGTGCCAATGTGCACCAGCTGGCTGTTCACCCTCCCTTGGTTGATTTGAACTCATCACACCTTACTCTGTAGTTCTCTTTTTTGTATCTTGTCTTGTTTCTCTTAGCACATCCATTTTACCTCATGTCTTCTCCAATGGATTGCTTTGATGTCTTAAGTCTTTGCACAGAGATTAAGGCTACTTGATACTTCTCCTAAAAATTGTGGTTTAACCAGAAACGGATGCATTTTTATGGAACTCGCCTGCAAAAGCAACTTTATTCTCCAAAGATGTTGCCTGACCCACAGAGTTACTCCAGCATGTTGTGTCTATCTATGGCAGAAGGAAACCTGCTCCCTAAAACCAATGATTAACTTTGCTCAGCTGATGAACCATTGTTTCTCCATTTTGAAGAACACAGGGAAGAAGCATTGAAAGTAGAATGTGGAATGTAATTTGAGAGGGGGTTCACTACGTGCTTCACTGTGAGGCTTGTTATCTCTACCTCAAACTGAGTTGGCTGAGTTCTGAAGGACATAACTGATAATGAGGTCTACAGCAGAGATCAAGCTGCCTGAATTTGTCCTCACCAATTTAACCGCAATAAGTGTATCCTGCTGCGAATGCACTGGTTAAAGTAACCTCTGCACAGTCCTTGTGGAAATAAAGTGTGATCATCACAATGAGATTATGATGTGTGGCTGCACAAATAAAATAATAATAATTTATCTCAAGACGGATCTAAAACCTCGGGCGATCTAAACAATAAAAATACAGAATGCAACGGAGAGAGCTGAATGATATTGCAACTTATAAATCAGATCTACCATCCTACAGGTCCAGGCATGAATAGTCATGGATAATTAAACTGTGAAAGGGAGGAGGCAGGTTCAAGAACTTCCCCATTCTCAATTATGGTAAAACCTGTCATGTAAGTGCTGAAGATAAGGTTGAAGTATTCACACCAATATTCAGCCCAAAGTGACATATGATGGAGCCTTCTCAGTTTCCTCCTCAAAGCTTCACCATTACAGAGGCCATTCTGAGGCAATTTGATTCACTTTGAGATATCAAAAATAGCGAAGACTATGCAACATGGTAATGGCCACTGGTCGAGGCAACATCATACTGATAGTAATGAAGGAATGTACTCTAGAACAATACATATGTCTATCCCTTATAATTACAGCACTGCCTTCTATATGTCAGAATGAAAAATTGCCCGTGTATGTCCCATTCACAAGAAGCAGGACAAATCCAATCTGTCTAAATAACACCCGATCAGCTTACTTTCAATCACCATGAAATAATGCAAGGTGTAATTGACAGTGATGCACCGCTAACTATCTCTGTTTAGGTTTAACCAATGTTACTCCACTCCAGATCTCACCACAGCCTTGAATAAACATGGACCAAATGTAGAATTCTAGAGAAGAAGGGTAAGCGATTGCCCAAGATATCAGAGCAGCATCTGAATGAGTGTCACATCAAGGCACTTTGGTGATGGGCATTAAAGAGAATGCATACCAATGGCTTGAGTCATAACTTGCCCAAAGACAATATTGTGATTGTTGGAGGTCTATTATTCTCAGCCCTGAGAACACTGCTCTGTCTCAGTGTCTCAGACACAACCATTGTCAACTTCTTCATCAGTGACCTACCTTATTGCATGACGTCTGACGATAAATGCACAGATTGAATTCCATTTGCAATTCCTCAGTAAACAAGGTGAATAAGCTAAGACTTTATTCCTTGGAATGTACGAGGCTAGGGTGCGATCTTACAGATGTACATTAAATCATGAGGCGAATAGATAGGATGAATGTACAGAGCTTTTACCCAAGAAAGGGAATAAAAAATTAGAGGACATAAGTTTAAGGTGAGAGAGGAAAGATTTAATAGGAACATGAAGGGCAACTTTTTAGAGGGTGGTTAGTCTATTGAACAAGCTGCCAAGTGAGGAATTTGAGGCAAGTACTGTAACAGCATTCAACAGACGCTGGATTGGAACATGAACATGAAAGGTTTAGAAGATGGATGTGTGCCAAACACAAGAAAATGGAACAATAAAGTAAATCAAAATAAAATAATACAATAAAATTGTCCTCATAAAATAAAGATCAAACTTCAAACTGGTAAGTTCTTGTTTAATCTTACTATTTTACTTCGGAGTCATGTGATTGACTAGGTGAAGATTTTGAAGCTCCGAGATTTCATGCCATGGAACGAATCCAAGCATCACACACTGCATCAATTGACCAGGGATGAGTGAAAATTTAATAAAGCATGACATAAATTGAAACATGCTGGTGCTTTTTAATGATGATAATAGTAATCCCACTCATGCAGGAGGAATTAAAAATATAACCTAGAAATAGTGTTGGTAAATACCCCCAGTCTGGCAAATCCTGCAGCCACTAGGATGAGGTCCAGTGAAACATAACTAACAACATTACTAGTTCGGAGCCTCTAAGCATTTAGGTGACATAATGACTGTTGTAGATGTGTGACCATGCACATAACCAAAGGTCCATGAGGATAACCACTTTGTAAGTGAATAGACCCAGGACAGGAATGTAGTTGGAGCCCACCGGCGACGCAGCGTCAACAGGACATAAACATCCCGTATCTCTGAGTACCTGGGCCTGGGGGGAATTGAGTTGAAGATACCATTCATAAATCTGGATATCAGAGGTCGGGACCTGACAGCGTGGTGTGCGACCCCAGCAGGAAGTAGTAGACCACAAGGCACTACTGGCATAATATGTATAGCTCCATCTCTCGTAAATATAGCTTTGAGAGGAATACCAAGACATCTGTTATACGTACCGTGTCATATGATATATTGGACTGTAAACAGAACCCTTACCATTCCTTGATATAGGAGATGTACTGTTTCTTGGTACTATCTCTTCAGGCTGCAGTGATTACATCCACCGAACAACCTGACAGTCCGTACCCCAGGAAAGTCTTCTCATAGTCTGCAACCCAACAATTTTGATTTGCTCATGCAGAGGTTGGTTCTCCCCAGTCACGGGGTACACCAGCAGATTTTGTGTTTGGGAACGGCCATAAAAGGCTCTGTTATAATTTGCAGTATTAGTGGACCCATGGCTGTGTAGGCCAGAAAGGCATTATCACGCCTGAGGCGGAGTCTTGCTGGTTATTGAGCAAGCACCGACTGATGAGGCGAAAAATGGAGGAAGACATAACGAATATTCCTCCCCAGTGTAGCGAGAATGCATCCATCACCACTGCCCCTGAGGATGGCTGCCATGCCAGATAATGTTGCAACTGTTGATTGAGACTAGATGCCAACAATCGATATTTGGTGTTCCATCAATCCATAATGCCATTAAATACTTTGTGATCCAACATTCGTTGTGTTGTCATTGATTAACGTGATGATACATCAGCGCCAAATGAGGTTAGGTAAACTATCACAGGATATTAACTTAATTGAACCCATGTGATTAGAATATGCCACCACCGTAGTGTGTCAACTTGTAGGTGAGCATGCTGATATGCACATTTGCACAAAGCCTTTAACCCATAGAATGCACCTAATGATATTAGGTAGTTGATAGCACCAAATTGCCAATTTACACTGGCCACAATCTCTTGCCCCAAGGTGGAGTCACAGACAATTAATAGTAAGATTAAACGAGAACTTACCTGTTCGAAGTTTGATCTTTATTTTATGAGGCGTTACGATGAGGGATTACGTGAAGAAGCCCCGCCTGGCGCTTGATCGGCATACTTTAAAGCAGCGGCATGAAAAACACAGAACCAATAGCCGGAGTAAGATAATAAGGCTCAACATAGACTAGAACTACCAGATGATCATTTATATTATGAGGGCTGGGAGCGGAGGGCAGGTAATCCCTCATCGTAACTCCTCATAAAATAAAGATCAAACTTTGAACAGGTAAGTTCTCGGTTAATCTTACTATTTTCCTTCGGAGTCACGTGAGTGACTACGTGAAGATTTTAAAGCTCTGTGTTTTTTATGTCGTAGATTCATTCCATATGACACTCTGTTTAGTCAATCCAGTGGTGAGTAAATAATATTTTTAAAACATTGTTTCAATTTATGTAATAAGTCTTTTAATCATAAAAAGAACAATTTTTTAATAACCCCTCTATCCCAGGGGAAAATTTTACAACTGAAAAATGATAATGATATCAAATGATAACATAAATCGATAATATAAATCGATAATATAAAACAAAGCAAGCATTTAAAGAGAACCCAAACGTGACAACAGGTTTATCGTAGAACTTTGAAAAAGTTTCTTCTTTACACCACACTGCGGCCTCTAAAATTTGATCGAGTGGTACGTCCTGTACCTTCGCCGTGGACGTAGCTGCAGCCCTAGTGGAGTGAGATTTAAACACATCAGTGTCTATTCCTGCTAAATCCAAAACCTGTTTTAACCATCTAGAAATGGTTTGAACTGAAACTTTTGTATGTGTTTTTTTGTGCATTATCAGTAACGCTGTCTCAGCACCTCGGAGATTTTTGGTTACTTCAATGTATTGAGTTAAATGCTTAACAACACACAATGTTTCATCAACAGGGTATGCTTTAAACATTACCTTGGTTCCAGTTTTTCCTGGTCTGCTTTGTTTGATCAGATCATAAACATAAAACACAATGTTATCTGAAGCCACATGCATGCAATCTAACGGTAACAATTGCAAAGTTTGTACTCTTTGAGCTGACATTAATGCCATTAACATTACTACCTTGAAGGTTAACCTCTGCAAAGACATTGAAGTAATTGGAGTCCATTGCCTAAGCAAAGTGAGAAAAATGCTAACATCCCAAATTTCTGTATATCTGGGCTTAGGAGGATTTTTTATTAAAAATTCCTTTCATAAACCGGGATACTAATGGGTGAGACCCAATTGAATCTCGATCAGAAATTTGCCCTAAATAGGACGACAAAACACTACGAGCACTATTAATGGCACTATAACTTAAGTGCTCAACAAAATGCAACCCAGCAAGGAACTCCAATACATTTGATATGTTTGCAGTATGATAAGATATCTTTGACTGTCTACAGAAGGCTTCCCATTTCCTTATATGCGACATATATTGTTTTTTAGTGCTATTTCTCCAAGCTGCAGCTATAACATCCATGGTCCTATCCGACAGTCCAAGCTCTTGCAATGGTCTGGTCAGAACCTGCAGATTAACAAATTCATATGATCATGCAATGGATGAATTTCTTTTGTTACTGGTTGTATCAACAAATCGTTGCAACTAGGAATCGTCATACATGGTTCAATAATCATTTTAAGCATCAATGGGAACCATGACTGTGTAGGCCAATTTGGAACCACCAAAATGCCCTTGGCAGCGTCTTGCACTATTTTCTTGAGACATTGCCCAATCAGACAGAATGGGGGAAAAGCATAAAAGAACGTATTCCCCCAGTGTAGTGAGAAAGCATCCACCGCTACTGCTCCTGGATCGTGTTCCCAAGACACGTATTTGGGCAATTGGTAATTTAATCCAGATGCAAACAGATCAATGTCCGGTACACCATACCGACTGACAATATTTTTGAAAATTTGTGGATTTAACATCCATTCTGTACTGTCTTTAAATTTTCGTGATCATTTGTCTGCCACAATATTGTCTCTCCCTGGGAGATAAATAGCTGAAAGCCAAATATTCTTATCAATACACCAATGCCACATCTGGTAACCAGATGATCACATGATAACGATCTTACTCCACCCATGTTATTGATGTATGCCACAGCTGTGGTATTGTCTACTTGTAATTGGACATGCAAATCCTTCATAGTAGAACAATAAGCTTTTAATCCATAAAATGCTCCCAGTAACTCCAAATAAATTATACCATATGTTTGGAGAAATAAATCATCTTCGACAGTCCATCTGCCTCCACAGCTGGTATCATTATCCGTAGCACCCCATCCGAGAGAACTTGCATCAGTTTGCAAAATCAGTGCTGGCTGCTGAACTAATATGTTTTTAACAGCTTGTGGAACATTCTCAATCCACCAATGCAATTCTGATAAAGCTTCCTTTGGCAATTGCATGGGCCTATCAAAATGGCCTGCTCGCTGTATAAGCGCTTGTGTTTTTGCCCTTTGGAGATTTTGGTAATGCAGTGGACCAAATTCTACTGCAGGGAATGCTGCTACTAACTTACCAATAACCTTAGCAACTTCTCGGATGGAGGGATAAGGTTTGTCAATAAGGCACCGACATACATTTGTAATATCAACAATCTTGTCTATTGGTAAAGTTACTAACATGGTAACTGAATTAATCACAAACCCCAAATATTCAATAGCTTGGGATGGCTGTAACTTAGATTTTGTTGGATGAATCAGGAAACCTAGCCTTTCAAACAGGCTTGTAGTTGCTGAGACTGATTTTTCAGCTGACTCCTGATTAGCATTGACAATTAAAATGTCATCTAGATAAGCCATAACAATGTGTTTTTGTGCCCTTCGCAGTGCAAGTGCTGGTTTCAACAATTTAGAGAACAGCCTAGGAGCTGAGCTTAATCCATTAGGTAATGCTTCGTATTGCCACAGCTGTCCCATCCAATTAAATTTCAAATACCTGCGAAAGTGACGTTGAATTGGTACTGAATAATATGCATCCTTCAAATCTATTGTAGCCATGTAACAATCTGTTGATAGCAGCTGCATTGCAGTGTTGAAGGTATCCATTTTAAAATGTTTATACTGGACAAATGTATTAAAATGCATGAGGTCTAGAATTATTCTACAACCCCCATCTTTCTTTGGTCTGGGGAAAATATTTGATACAAATTGTTGTGGATCCTCATCTGATTTCTCGATAACTCGTTTTTTACACAAATTCTTAACTTCTTTATCAATTTGAAGTTTTTCAAATACAGAAAACACCAAAATACAATTAGGCTTATCCTGTCCCGGTGGATCAATACCTTCTACAAAATCAATGGTAGATCCTAAAACAGTATCTAATATAACACAGTCAGATGTTATACAGTCCCATTCATCATAAAACATTTGTAGTCTACCACCAATCTGAGGTTCATCCAAAGATTCTTCTGTAATAGGATAAAGTTTTTGTACCTCTCCAACCGGACGTGGTGGTCTCCTTCTCCCAACAAAGGGTGAACAGTCGGCTGTGCTGGTTGGTAATACTTCCTTACTATACTCCTGCCTCGGCTTGTTCCAGCTCCAAAATCAAATCCCCTTCGTGTTTGACCGGCCCTTCTTTGGCCAAAAACGAAGGGTTTCATGAGACCAATAGTCTTTGCCTCTTCATCAATCTCTTTAATTTGTTTGGACAGATTTTCTGCGAACAAATAACCAGGAGCTTGAACATTGCTTGATCTGCACAAACCTGCAAATCTTGGATGTAAAATGGGCCGAATGGCAATCTTCCTCATACAATTAATCTCAAAAAATGAGTTGCAGAACAATGCCAACATATCTTTCTGAACTTTGGTCATTCCACAACCTTCCACTTGCCTTCCAAAAGCAGTGATCCCAGCCGAAATCAGTTTGAGGACTCTTTGAAATAGTATTTCCTGCGCCCGTATCATTGATGACATTGGCGCCCAAATAGCCGAATTCACCGTAGGTACCTTCAGTGAGGTACAATTAACAGGCGTTTTATATAATTCTGCTGTTTCAAACATAACAGCTTCTTGAAGCTGGTGAGAGACCAAATAGTTAATGTTGGCCGCCAGGTTTTCTTCCATGGCCTCACCGCCTCCTCCAGGTATAGCAAAACTTTGTGCCACATCAGGCACACCTGGAGCAATATTTTTGTATTGTGGTGGGTACTCATGACCGAAATCACCACCTTCAGGATCAGTCTCATGCAGCCCTGGTACTCCTGAGACTTGCTCAAAGGAGACTTCCTCCAGCCCAATCCCGGGCTCTGGAGTTTCAAATTCCCAATTCAAACTGGCACCATATTCATGATATGGAACCAGCTCAGGGCTGCCTGGGAATATTCTGGGTTTTTAGACCCTTGTTTGATAATTGTCTGGATCATTTTCTCCATTTGATCCATTCTAAGCCATAAGGCTTTTCTATCTGGAAGACTTCCAGTATCAGAGTCATCAGAAACCACAGGCCCTTCAGATTTCCTTTTACATTTTTTAGGCACTGGATTTTCCTCCGTGGCTTCTGCTTGTGGAGCAACCAAAGGCTCACTAACGGGTATTTCAACAGCCACCGGTATCGGAACCGGCTCCGTAATAATCTGCTGTCCTGCCTGTTTTTCTTCTCCTCCCCGGGACGCACGTTTTACCCGCGATTTTTTCGGAGCTTTCTCCATTTTTTATTTTTAAACTCCTCCTGGTCTTTACCCACCAGCCTCAGAGTTTGAAATGCCCTGGAAGTAAAAATAATTTACTTACCTGCGGGCCTGTTCCTTACTGCTGGTGGAGCTGCGCTCTGCAGCTCTTCTCCTACCGACAGCGTCGACGTAATGCCGATCAAGTGCCAGGCGGGGCTTCTTCACGTAGTCACTCACGTGACTCCAAAGTAAAATAGAGTTAAAAGGTACATCGCAACCTATAACACTAGTTGGTATCAACTTACATTTGACTGGATGGATGAGAGAAACCCTAATTTCTCAAATATGAGTTTTGTGGAAAAAAACAGCTAATTTAGCAAGATTCAGCATTTTTGAATATCATCTAGATAATTTTCGAGCTTTGAGCAGCCCAAGCACAGGCTTGGTAATTTGGTAACAACCTGGAAGCTGAAGTTAGCCCATTCCGCAACATGTTACCTGCTATTGTTGCCCATCCAGCTCAATTTCAAATATCTTCAAGTCCAGTCATATTTATTTATATAGCACATTTAAAAAACAACTCTCGTTGACCTAAGTGCTTTACATTTGTTACAAGAGTACTATACACAAACAGGCTACATACATATATACAAATAGCCCTCACTCAGAGGACGTCAGGAAAGGCTTGGGAGAACAGATACGTTTTTAGACTAGACTTAAAGGAGTCGGAGGGGGCAGTTCCAATGGGGAGGGGGATGCTGTTCCACAGTCTAGGAGCTGCGACCGCAAAGGCGCGGTCGCCCCTGAGCTTATGCCTAGACTGCGGGACATTCAGCAACACCAAGTCGGCCAATCTGAGGGACCTGGAGGTGGTGTAGTGGGTGAGAAGACTTTTAATGTAGGTGGGTGCAAGCCCATTGAGGGCTTTGTGGACAAAGAGGAGGGTCTTGAAATTTATTCGGAACCGCACAGGGAGCCAATGGAGAGAGGCCAGGATCGGGGTGCTATGGTCCCTTTTTCGGGTGCCCGTCAGGAGTCTCGCTGCGGCGTTTTGGACCAGTTGCATGCGGGACAGGGAAGATTGTCTGATGCCGGTGTAAAGGGAGTTGCAGTAATCTAGGCGGGAGGAGATAAATGTATGGATGATCTTTTCTAGGTCATCAAACTGGTGGAATTGTTTTATTTTAGCTATCATCCGAAACTGAAAGAAGCTAGCTTTTACCACGGCATTGACCTGTTTATCAAACTTCAGTACTGAGTCAAATATCACGCCAAGATTTTTGACGTGAGGTTTGAGTAGTGGGGTAAGGCTTCCAAGGCTGCCTGCTATCATTTTAAGTGAGTCCGAGGAGCCAAGAAGGATGACCTACTCTGTTTAGTTGGAGGAAGTTCTGGGCCATCCAGCACTTTATATCCTCGAGGCAGCGGGTAAGGTTAAGTAGATTTGATTGTTTTTTGGGCTTCAGGGGGAGATACAGTTGTGTATCGTCTGCGCAGCAATGGAAGGAAATGCCGTGCCTTTCAATTACTTGGCCTAAGGGGAGCATATACAGGGAGAAGAGAATGGGGCCAAGGATGGAACCTTGTGGAACCCCACAGCAGAGGCTAGCTGGCGAGGAGAAAGAGTTGCCTATGTTAGTAGAGAAACTCCTACCTTTGAGGTAGGAGATGAACCAGCTCAGGGCAGTGCCATCAATACCAACCCCGTACAAAACCCTGTGAAAGGGAACTGAATAGTATGCATCTTTGAGATCGATGCATGTCATAAAGTATCCTATAGAATATCCGATATTAGACAGTAACAAAGTTTCCCATTTAAAATTAACTGCACATGTGAATGTGAGTTTAATCAAGGGTGACCCAATGTCTCCACATACATGCAAAACAGTGTAATCTATTACCACACATAACTAGTCCACATGCCCCGTGTGATTTCTGTAATTGTCCTCAGGTTTTGATTCCATCCTTGAATTTGGATGATAGGACTGCTGGAGTGCATGGATTGCACATTTTCCCTCAGGGCTGGCTTGGGCATTGGCCTAAAAGCCCTCTGCCCAGAGGATCAGCTTTCAAGCTCCCACCAGCTTTAGTGCTGCCGGCACTCTGTAATGATGTGACGTGAAGTCATAGATGCTTACCAAGCTCTAGGTTTTCTGCCATAGGCCGGTAGCCAACTTTTCCTTGTAGTGGCCCCTTTCACGGACCTACTTCTGAATTTTGAGTCAGTCACAACTGATTTCCTACACTCCTCGCCTCAGAGACGCAGCCCTGCAGCAGGCGCTGCTGCAGGTCCTTGTCATGCAGTTGGCGTGCCGTGGAAAATTCCCTCACGACATACTACCAAACTGCGACTGCCTAACTCCCCTCCTCAGAGAGGGAGAAATAATGCAGCCCTGCACCAGGCGCTGCCCCGGCCGAGAACCACGCTGATATTACTCCCTTCCTTGCAGTATCAGGTGGAGCATCTCTCCATGAGATGCTCTATCTGGCCAAGAAACGTCCGAAGACGCTCCCACTGCAGGACGTGAATCCTCCTGGCCGGACTGTTTCAATGTCAACTGGCATGCCAAGCCGGTATTTCCCACGGAGCCGGGAATTTCCGTGGCTTCCGCAGCCGGCGGCCTCTATGGCCGGGTTTCCCCGAGCCTAGTTTTCCTTCGCAGAGCCGGGATACCCCCCGGTCTCCGGTTCCGGGTTTCCCTGAGCTGGGTTTTCTTCGCGGAGCCGGGATGCCCCACGGTCTCCGCATCCAGGTTTCCCCGCGAGCCGGGATTCCCCAGAACGACATCCAGCAGGAACTCTGTATAGAGCTTCCTGCAAGGTAAAGCACAACCTGAAAAATAAGTTTCAAACTTACCTGCAGGTTTGAAACTTACCGCTGGAGGAGCAGCGCGCCAGCCAGCCAGTTGCGGTGCTATGCGCGGACGTAATGATGCGCATGCGGGCTGGCGGGTTCTTCATGTAGTCACTCACGTGACTACGAAGTTAAATACCTGCAGGTTCCCATCCAAATTGGTAATCACTTTTGGTAATTCCCTGGCTGGGAAATAAATGTATTGTGAGGGGAATAGATAGTGTGAATGCACAGAGCTTTTTACCCATAATAGGGAATCAAACGTTAGAAGTCCTCTAAATTTGCCTAAATCTTTGAACTCCCTTCCTTCAATAGAAGCGATTCATGAAGGTGGCTCACTACCATCTTCTTAAGTGTAGTTGGGGGGGTGGAAGATTGCAACCTTCATGTGGTCCGCCCTGTTTTGACTAATGCAATCAACTCGACGTGCACAAATGGAAGATCAAATAGAACAAGTTGTCCAACAACTTTAGGCTGTGCGCACCACACGAAAGAAGGAGAAGAAGTGTAGTTGGGGATGGGCATACATGCCATGAGCAATTCCCACATGTAAAAAAAGGAATACAGAAAAAAGGCACAGAAAAACAAGTGATTGCTTCAGCCAATCTTCAATTGTCACTGCAGTCAATGGTAAAAATGATCTAGGTAGTAAAATCAGCCTGTTCTTTCATTTTACACCTACGAGATGCTCAAAATGATGCCAGAGATAGAACAAAGTGTGTGACGCACAAAAAGTAAGTCATAGAAAATAACTGAAATGAGGGGGTAGGAAATAATGCAAGACATTTCGCAGTGAACAATAGCAGTGAGAGATCTCCAGAGAGGTTCATGGAATAAGCCTGAACATTAGGAACACATACAGAGAGTGGGAAAAGCCCTCAGAAGAGATGAGTTCTAAGAGTGCTAACAGTGTAGCCTGGGGGTACACAAAAGGCTGGAGAAACTCAGCAGGTGCAGCAGCATCTAAGGAGCGAAGGAGATAGGCGACATTTCGGGTCGAGACCCTTCTTCAGCCCCGCTGAGTTTCTCCAGCCTTTTGTGTACCCTCGATTCTCCAGCATCTGCAGTTCCTTCTTTAACAACAGTATAGCCTGGGGGTTGTGGCTCGAATACAAAACACATAATTTATCCCCCATGTTAATGCATCCTTGCCTGATGGGTTTTGTTGGTAATAAGTTACAATTTTAAACATCCAAATAAAATGAATTAATTTGCCTCCCTTTTTTCTTGGTTCCAAATTGTATACCTTGTATACTCAGGCTGTGTACACAGTCCCCTGGTTCTGGAATCTTCAGTCATTAGAAACATCCAGTGTGACTAATCCTGTTAGAATCCTGTCAAAAAACGCAAGGAATCATGGGATTTGTCAAAGGTTATTCGTAATGACCATCGAGAAGGCAGGCATGGGTTATTGATAGGGGATGATCAGCCATGATCACAATGAAATGGCGGTGCTGGCTCGAAGGGCCAAATGGCCTCCTCCTGCACCTATTTCCTATGTTTCTATGTCTATGTTTCTATATAATAAAGAAAAAGCGAATGAAGCGCTGGCTGTATAAACTGTGTATAAATTGTTAATCTACCAATTAATTCATCTAGAATTCTGTCAACTCAATAGCGGACAGGCATCGCTCTTTTATGAACATTAATTCAATCTTATTTCGATCTCACATCACAAACCCACCCTCTGGAATTCCGCAGAATTTCTCCCGGCAGCATTGGAGGATATTCTCTCTCTCTCTCCGAGGGGGTTAACCGACAGCCACTGGATAAGGCGAGAGGTACAACTGACAGTCCCTGACCCGTCGGAGATCGGGTTCCTCGGGGGTTGGAGCAGAGTTGAGCTGGAGTTAGCGCTTCTTCTGCACACTGGCTGTAAGCCTGGGGCCATCACTGCTCCGGGCGAGTATCCCGTCACTCCAAGCATCTCCGGCCGCACCCGGACAGTGATGGAACACTCGGGAGGGGACGGGGATAGTAGTGAGACACCGCTCACAAATCTGTCTGCTGGGGTTATGCAGAAGAGGGGTGTGTGGTTCGACCCTGTATAATAACCCTGTATAACCCGGGAGGGCAGCCCACGTGAGAATGGAACCCATGCACCCAGGCTGCGGGGGATCAGACCGTCATTCATTTGTTGGGACAGTGGGGAATAGGAGGCAGGGTGGACAGGGAGAGAGAGAGACCGAGAGGGAGCGAGAGGGAAAAAGAGAGAGAGAGAGAGACGTGTGGCGAGAGAGAGAGGATGGAGAGAGAGAGAGAGAGAGAGACCCTTCTTCAGCCCCGCTGAGTTTCTCCAGCCTTTTGTGTACCCTCGATTCTCCAGCATCTGCAGTTCCTTCTTTAACAACAGTATAGCCTGGGGGTTGTGGCTCGAATACAAAACACATAATTTATCCCCCATGTTAATGCATCCTTGCCTGATGGGTTTTGTTGGTAATAAGTTACAATTTTAAACATCCAAATAAAATGAATTAATTTGCCTCCCTTTTTTCTTGGTTCCAAATTGTATACCTTGTATACTCAGGCTGTGTACACAGTCCCCTGGTTCTGGAATCTTCAGTCATTAGAAACATCCAGTGTGACTAATCCTGTTAGAATCCTGTCAAAAAACGCAAGGAATCATGGGATTTGTCAAAGGTTATTCGTAATGACAATCGAGAAGGCAGGCACGGGTTATTGATAGGGGATGATCAGCCATGATCACAATGAATGGCGGTGCTGGCTCGAAGGGCCAAATGGCCTCCTCCTGCACCTATTTTCTATGTTTCTATGTCCTGCACGTCCAAATGTCTTTGAAAATATTGTTATTAGACCTGCCTTAGTAACTTCCCCACCACCCACTGTGTGAACAAAGTTGAACCTCATGTTCTTATCAAATCTTTCCCCTCTCACCTAAGCCCCCTAGTTATTTTTGGTCCCAGAATTTGGCCCTAGACAACTTTCCTTCCTCCCTTCAACCCCAATTGTTCCTGTTTCCACCCTCCCTGCATTCTCCAGTGACTTGCATTTACCTAGTTAGATTAATTTGGTTTGGGACACAGCACGGAAACAGGCCCTTTGGCCCACCATGTGCACACCAATCACCCGTTCTCACCCGAACATCTTTGGAATGTGGAGGAAACCAATGTTTTACTTCGGAGTCACGTGAGTGACTACGTGAAGAAGTACTGCCAGGCGCTTGCACGTCATTACGTCCGACACATGGCACACCAACGGACTGGAGAGCTCAGCTCCACCAGCGGTAAGTAGCAACCCGCAGGTAAGTCAATGTTAAACCTTCCCTGCGAGTATTTTGAACTCTGGAAGTGTGGCTCGGGAGCCAGCGAGAGTTAGTGGTATGGAGGGTGTTGCAAATGTAACTGCTGTAGTAGGACCGTAACGCGTGAGGAACGCGGTTAGCGCTCACAGATCGGGTCGGGAGATAACAGCTGCGCTAATGCCGGCTCCGCGGTTACCACTCACAGATCGGGTTGGGAGATAACGGCTGCACTAATGCCGGCTCCGATACCGGCTGCTGTTTCTACCGGCAGTTCAACTGCCCCCATCAGTTCCAGTGCTTCAGGGCACTGAGGCCACTCCACCAGGGAGGAAGGCCAAAAGAAAGTCTCTCAGGCCCATCTTATCTGATGGGTCTGATGATGTGGAAGACTCCCCTCCTTTTAATATAAAGGTATGGGGACGGCTCAACCAAATAGAGAAATGCTCCAAACTTAATGAGTCATGTAAAATTTCAATCGGGGTTGAATGCCCCAAGTATTTCCCACACAGCCTCTCGCAGAGGCCCATACAGCAAAAACTACACCGCTTATGGATACCAAGGGGAATCACCCTCTCCAGCACTTTGTTTAGGGCTGGAAGAGACCTCCCTGGAGAAAGACTCGGGAGAGCCAGGGCAGGAGGAGTCTGACCCTGAAGTTGGTGTCACTGATTTTGGGCACACACCAAAGCACATGAGCCATGCTCCAGGTGTCCCGGATGTAGCAAGGAACTTTGCTATTCCGGAAGGTACTGGTGGGGCCATGGAAGAAAACCTGGCGGCCAACATCAATTACATGGCCTCTCACCAACTACAAGATACTATAATGGAACAAACAGCCACCTGATACATAACATCTGTGAATTGTGCGTCGCTCAAAATGCCCACTGTGAGCTCACTATCTGGGCACAAATGAGTGCAACGATGTGTGGACAAGATCCAGCAGGTCCTCAAATTGGTGGGAGCAGGCATCACGGCTTTTAGCAAAATGGTCGGAGGGGACCGATGTCCGGCACACAGCAGGATATGCTGGCCCTGCTGCGTAATGCATTTTTGAAGTGAATTGCATCCGGAAAATAGCCATAAAACCTACACTAAACCCGCGATTTGCAGCTTTATGTAGGTCGACCAATATTCAAGTGCCAAATTAGTTATTTGGGGAGGAGCTGCTCAAACAAGTCAAAGACCTGGAGGAAGAGGCCAAGACAATAGGCCTCATGAAAACTACGTCCCTTCTGCCAGGATGCCACCTCGCAGGTCGGTTTCGACACGAAGGGGGGCAGATCCGGGGGCAGGGCCAAGCAGAGTGGGGCCAGTGGGACGGCGGTATTACCCACCTGTATACGCCAATTACAACTCCAGTAATGCGAATAAGACAAGAACTCCAAGGTCCACTATAGATGATTCATTCAGTTCAGGATAAATCTTCTGGGGAACAACCTTCGGTTGGGGGTAGGTTGCAGTTATTTATGATGGATGGTGCTGCATAACATCTGATCTGATTATACTGGACATACTATCTCAGGGTCTCAAATAGAGTTTATGTCAGGAATTCATCCACCTGCACAAAATATGCCTAGTCGGGTATTGGGTTTTCTGTACCAGAAACTCATCAAGTAAATGAAGAAATTGAGGGTTTATGCCAAAAAAGGGGTAATTAAGAGGATGACATATCATCCTCAACAATTTGTGTAAAATATATAGCAATGTTAAAATATTTTAAGATTTTAAAAATTAAGTCTACAATTTATCCCATCAGATAAAGCATAGAAAGAAGTTTAATTTGACACCTAATTTGCTTTCATATCTTCAGTATTAAAAAAGTTATGGCCATTTTCATACTGGAAAATTAGCAACTTGTTCCCCATTGCCTTTCCATTGACTTAACTCAAAAGCTGTGATCTAGGACAGTCAAAAGCCCATTACTTTCTTAAAAGTTAAGAGAACTCAATGACATTTTCAATTATTATAGATTGAAGCATTCTAAAACAAATATGAACCAATCTTACTTGGATGACCTGAAATTAAAGCATATAATTAGTTAGTTACCTAATTGTAGCTAATTACAAAATTCAATTACTAGATCTAAACATCAATCCATTTCTTAAGAAAAGATAAACATTTTTAAATTGCCTAAGTGTCCAAATAACATTCACACAATAATTCACAATATAACATGATTTTTAAATCTCATTTTCATGAATTCATAGGCCAAATGGAAGGAATTTAGAGTTTAATTCCTGTAAATTAATGGCCATTTAAATCAACTTGCGAGTGGGTTTTAGTGGAATGCGGTGGATTAGAACGTTGTGGTTTGCGGTGAAGTCGGCAGGAAAAACACTGCCGGTTCGTATATTTTTTTGTCCCAATTTCGCAACATAAAAATGTGATTAAAGGCTTCCTAAGAAGCACATTTTTATGTAAAAATAAACTGTGTACTTTATTTTCTCCCCTACGTAAAATAATTCCCGTTGTCGGCGCTCACGGCTTTAGAAGATGATTTTTAAATTACTCTACCTAATAAATAATCTAGCGTAATTTAAAAATACCTTCATAAATCAAATGTCGGAGCGATTTTTTTTCAGCAACACAATCCCCTGACATGGATCGATTTGCCCTGTCTGTAGAAAAAAGGCACTTCAAACATGCTCCCCTCTGAAAGGCGCCAAAGTCACGCACACGGGGAGCGGCAGAACTGCAGCGCTGCTCAAGGTAAGTTTTGTAACATACCTACAGTATATTCCCCAGACAGAAAAAAGATGGTGGATGTCGAGTTATTCTGGATCTAACTCAGTTAAATTCCTATGTCCAGTATAGGCAGTTTTTAAATGGACACCTTCAATACGGCTAAACAGCTGTTATCAGAAGGTTGTTATATGGCAACCATAGATTTGAAAGATGCATATTATTCAGTACCAATTCATCATCAGTACCGAAGATACTTGAAATTTAGTTGGATGGGATAGCTGTGGCAATTAAAGCATTACCCAATGGGTTGACCTCAGCTCCTAGGTAGTTCACAAAATTGTTAAAACCAGTGCTGGCGCTACTTCGTGCCCAGAATCACATTATAATGGCTTATCTAGATGATATCTTAATCAAAACCAACACTCAGGAGACAGCTGTGGAGTCGGTTTCAGCAACCAAACACCTGTTTGAAAGGTTAAGGTTTCTGGTCCATCCAACAAAAATCCAAGTTAAAACCATCACAAAAAAATATTTGGGGTTTGTCATTGATTCAATTGATATGTCAGTGACTTTTCCTACAGCCAAGGCTGTGGAAATCAGGGAGGTCTGTACTAGTCTCGCTGAAAAACAACACCCCTCCATCCGGGAAGTAGCCAGTGTTATTGGCAAATTGCGGGCAGCTTTCCCTGCAGTGGAGTTTGTACTCCTGCACTATCAAAGTCTGCAATGGGCCAGACAACAAGCACTTAAAGAACATAGGGTCATTTTGATAGACCTATGCAGTTGCCAGCCAGAGCCATCGCTGAATTACAATGGTGGATTATCAATGTGGCACAAACTACCAAAAATATTTTGGTTCAACAACCTTCAGTTGTTTTACAAACAGATGTGAGTGCTTGGGATAGGGAGCCATGGACAGCGAGACTAGCTGTGGTGGTAGATGGAGTGTGCTAGAGGGTTTAATCCTGCACAGGCATCATATAAATTACTTAGAATTGCTGGGTGCATTCTATGGGTTAAAATCTTATTGTTCAGCAATGAATATTTACATTGTCAGCACCAGATTGACAATACCAGTTGCCTATATGAATCACATGGGAGGAATAAGGTCAGTATCATGTGATAACCTGGCTAACCTCATTTGGGACTGGTGTATTCCAGAAATATCTGGACCTCGGGTATCTTCCTGCCAGGTAGAGATAATGTGGTGGCAGACAACAGGGCATGGAAATGTAATGACAACATAGAATGGATGCTAAATCCTGATGTTTAAAATGATTGTCAGCCTCATTGGTTTGCCAGATATTGATCTGTTGCATCCAGGCTAAATCACCAGTTGCCTAAGTATGTTTTGTGGGAACCAGATCCAGGAGCAGTAGCGGTGGATGCATTCTCGCTACATTGGGGACGTACGTTCTTTTACACTTTTCCCCCATTCTGCCTCATTAGGCAATGCCTCACCAAAATAGAGTGGGACTCCGCCTCAGGCATTTAGGTGGTTCCGAATTGGCCTACACAGCCATGGTTCCCATTGGTGCTGAGAATGATGACTCAGCCAGTCATGGTTGTCCCCAACTGCAGTAATTTGTTGCTGCATCCAGTAACAGGAGAAAGTCATCTGTTACATGATCATATTAATTTGTTAATCTGCAGGTTCCGACCAGACCATTCCAAGGGTTGGACCGTCAAGTAGGACCATGGATGTGATAACTGCAGCTTAGAGAGATAGCACTAAAAAACAATATGTGTCTCATATTAAGAAATGAGAGATGTTTGCTTGCAGTCAGATATATCTTATCGTACTGCAAGCATTCCAAATGTATTGGAGTTCCTTACTACATTGCATTTTGATGAATACTTGAGCTATAGTGCCATTAATAGTGCTCGGAGTGCTTTGTCCTCCTATTTAGGGCAGTTTTCAGAACAACAATTTATCGAGTCATCCGTTAGTATCCCGATTCATGAGAGAAATCTTTAAGAACCCTCCTAAGTCTAGGTATATAGAAATCTGGGATGTCAGCATAGTTCTCACACTGCTTCAGCAATGGGCTCCAATTACGTCACTGTTTTTCAGAAGTTAACACTTAAAGTGGTTATGCTCATGGCGCTAGTATCAGCGCAACAAGTTCAAATATTGCAAAAGCTACAGTTAGATAGGATGTACTTTCTGTAGATAACATTATGTTTCATGTGTATGATTTAATCAAACAAAACAGGCCAGGAATGGCCAGAACCAAAGTAAGCTTAAAGCATACCCCGTTGACCAAACGTTATGTGTAGGCAATCACCTGAGTCAATATATCGAGGTAACTAAGAATCTCAGAGGATCTGAGACAGCAATGCTCATCAGCCAGAAAAAAACTCATAAAAAAGGTGTCAGTACAAACTATTTCTAGATGGTTAAAACAGGTTTTGGATTGTGCTAGAGTAGACACTCATGTGTAAGTCTCACTCCAACAGGGCGGCATCAACATCCACAGCGAAGGCGCAGGATGTGGCTCTAGACTGAATCCTCAGGGCCGCAGCATGGTCTAAGGAGGTGACCTTCTCCAAATTTTATGATGAACCTGTTCTGACAGTGCAAGGTTTTGGGCATGCTGTTTTGGGTTCGGTTTGATTTATTTTCTTTCTAAATTTGTAATTTCCCCCTGGGACAGAGGGGTTATTACTGTTTTGTTATTTAAAAAATGATTATTGGATAATTTGAAGCAATGTTCAATACATTATTTATTCACCACTGTGTCTACTGAAACACTGCGTCGTATGGAATGGATCTACAGCATGAAATCACAGAGCTTTGAAATCTTCACGTAGTTACTCATGTGACCTTAAGTAAAATAGTAAGATTAAACGAGAACTTACCAGTTTGAAGTTTGATCTTTATTTTAAGAGGAGTTACGATGAGGGATTATGTGCCCTTCGCTCCTGGCCCTCATAATCGCAAAGATCATCTGGTAGTTCTAGTCTTCTGAGTCTTACTATATCACTTCGACTATACTTTCAGTGTTTTCACGCCACTGCTTTGAAGTATGATGCGCATGCACCTAGCGGGGCTTCTTCACGTAATCCCTCATCGTAACTCCTCATAAAATAAAGATCGAACTTCAAACTGGTAAGTTCTCATTTAATCTTACTGTTATATTGCACAGGGTGAACGTGCAAACTCCACACAGACAGTGACCCAGGTCAGGGTCGAACCCGGGGCTTAGAATTGGCTAGATTTTCCTCAGTACATCCACATAAGCTCACAAAAGAAACCACCACCAATTGCCGCATTTCCCAGTAACATCATGAACATCTGCACTCCAGGGTGTATGATGCTTTGTAATATCTTGATTCTGGTTTGTACCCTAAGGCCTTTCTCTTCCTGTGAATAGTCCCCACCATCTGGCATGTCATCACCTCCACCCAAACTCACTGCTGATATTTCTGCATGGACCAGTGGAGAAAGGAGAAATAGTGTCGCTAACTCCAGTAGCAACTCAACAGCCCTTGCAGCGCCGGAGACCCGAGTTCATCCTGACTACGGATGAAATGCAGGTCTGTATACACGCAGCAGCTCAGCTGCCAAGAATGTTTATCTCAAGTGACCTGGGCATGTGCAGTTGAAATACCAAACTCGCTTATTGTATAGGTTTCTCTGAGATCCCCCCTCTTTTTCTAAAATTCAATTAATACAATATTAACTTAAATTCCTTTCATATGCCAGTCCCATGACTCAGGGAACTAGTCTGATAAAGCTTTGTTGTACTGACGAACTACAAATTGCACACTAAACTCCAGATAGACACAAAATGCTGGAAAAACTCAGCGGGACAGGCAGCATCTCTGCAGAGAAGGAATGGGTGATGTTTTGGGTCAATACCCCTCCTCAGACTGAGAGTCAAGGGTGGGGGAGATATAGAGATAAGGAAGTGTATGGTGTGAGAATGAGACATCAAAAGGGGTAGAGATCAAGGAAAATGCGGAATCGATCATTGTTAGCAAGGAGAAGTTAACAACAAAGCAAACAGAGATAAAATGTAATCAGCAACAGGGAACTGGGAAAGGGGAGGGATGGAGAGAGGGAAACCAAGGGTTACCTGAAGTTAGAGAAGTCAATATCCATACCACTGGGGTTTAAGCTGCCCAAGCAAAATATTTCTGTCCTGGGCCTCCTCCATTGTTAAAGTGAGGCCCAACGCAAATTGGAAGAACAACAGCTCATATTTTGCTTGTCTTTCTCTGGTTTAAACCAGCATCTGCAGTTCCTCCCTACACCAAACCCCAGATAAAGTCTCACAAAAGGGCTGTGCAGCTTCAACAATACATACTTGCTCCTGCACTTGAATCCACCTGCAAAGAAGGCCAGCATTCAATTTGCCTTAATTGCTTACAACACTTGAACGATTGCTTTCAGCATTTGGCGAACATAGAGTCTCAGGTTTTTTTACAACTTTACATCTTTTGTTTTCTTAATCTATCACCATTCAAACAATAGTTTTTTTCTCAGAACCATAGTGTAGGTATGTTGCAAAGCTTACCTTTAGCGGTGCTGCAGTTCTGCCGCTCCCCGTGTGCTTGACTTTGGCGCCTTTCAGAGGGGGGCGGGCTTAAAGTGCCGTTTTTCCACAGACCTGGAAAATCGATGAATGTCGGGCGATTTCGTTGCGGAAGAAAAATCGCTCCGCCATTTCATCAATGAAGGTATTTTTAAATTACTCTAAATTATTTATTAACTAGAGTAATTTAAAAATCACCTTCAAAAGCCGTGAGCGCCGACAACGGGAAGGATTTTCCGTAGGGGAGAAAAAAAGGTAAATAGTTTATTTTTATATTAAAAGTTGATTTTTCGGGAGGTTTTAATAATATTTTTATGTTGCGAAATGGGGTCCCAAAAAATGTATGAACAAACAGTATTTTTCCTCCCGAGTTCACCGCTAACCGCAACATTCCAATCCACCGCATTCCACTAAAACCCATTCGCTAGTTGATTTAAATGGCCATTAATTTACAGGAATCAAACACTAAATTCCTTCCATTTGGCCCAGAAATTCATGAAAATGAGATTTAAAAATTATGTTATATCGTGGATTATTGTGTGAATTTGGACACTTAGGCAATTTAAAAAAAGTTTTTCTTTTCTTAAGAAATTGATAGATGTTTAGATCTACTCATTGAATGTTGTAATTAGCTACAATTAGATAACTAACTAATTATATGCTTTAATTTCAGGTAATCCAAGTAAGGTTTTTAATATTTGTTTCAGAATGCTTCAATCTATAATAACTGAAAATTTCATTGAGTTCTCTTAATTTTTAAGAAAGTAATGGGCTTTTAACTTTTCCAGATCACAGCTTTTGAGTTAAGTCAATTGAAAGGCAATGGGGAGCAAGATGCTAATTTCCGAGTATGAAAATGGCCATAACTTTCTTAATACTGAAGATATAAAAGTAAATTAGGTGTCAAATTAAACTTCTTGTTATGCTTTATCTGATGGGATAAATTGCAGACTTGATTTTTTAAATCTCAAAATTTTGTAACATTGCTACATAGTGCATGAACTGACATTTATCTATAATCAACTATATTAAACTCTACTTGCCATGTATTTGTGCACTCACCCAACTTCACTAAATCATATTGGATCCTCTTTTCATTCTCCTCACACCTCACAACCTCCCTTGAGCAGAGAGCAATGAATTGTAGTACTAAAATTATTGCTGTCAGTGCTGGCAACAATATTATGGGTACTAAGTAACCGAAGGAATGTTTTCTTCCCCCACAAGTTGTTGAAGATTTTTACAAGTTCATTCTTTTTGCATTATTGTTCAACTACATTTTTTGATCCAGCTTTTATGAACAATTTTGTGACTGTGATTCACCTAGTACTCTGAAGTCAAGATAACTACCTAATTCCAAGATTAAATGTCCCTGTGTTTCTCCTTTCAGTGGTATGAGGTGGAAGTAATTGGACATGCATCTAATAATGAAGATTTCAAAGATTTTTAAATGGTGGCACCTTGCAACAAATGAGTGAGTGAGAGAGAGAGTGAGAGAGAGAGTGAGAGAGTGAGTAGGCGAGTGAGTGAGAGAATGAGTAGGCGAGTGAGTGAGAGAGTGAGTAGGTGAGAGAGAGAGTGAGGTAGTGAGAGAGTGAAGTAGTGAGAGAGTGAGGTGAGAGAGTGAGTAGGTGAATGAATGAAATCTATAAACTGTATGTGAATGTAAGTGAGTCAGAGGGAGTGAATATGTGAGAGAGCTGAGGAGAGCAGAGAACTAAAAAGGAATCATCAGTCTTACCAGGGACTGAGCTGCTTTAATGAACATTAAGCAATGGACTAAATTGTCACCTTATACCATATTTTACATGTGAGTAAATGGATGTGCACGCTCCAGATATGTTGTAAGGTTTTTCCATGTGGACAAATAAAACCAGCTCCAGTAATTAAGTGTGGAGCTCCAGTAAGAACAGTAATAAAGTGTGGCCTATTACACCATGAGCATATTTGTGAACCCAAGAAAGAAGTATTATCTGAGGAGTAAGCCTATTCCTTCAGAAATGTGCTTAAAATTGTTCGAAGCCTGCACATTCCACCCATCAATTTAATGTAGGACAATGTCTATCCTCAATGTGGTACATTTTCCTCACCTTCTTTCTTGGACCTCAAATGGTTATCACTTCACTAACTTTGAGAACTGCCTCTCGGGTTAGGTCATAATATCTCCTTTGTAATGAATGTACTCACCTTGGTTCTACATATTAGCAATACAGGTTTTTCCAACAGTGTCTAAGATGTTCCTATCACCTCCAGCATGTTTTCTTTAAGTGCCTACCACAGAGGCTTTTCAATAGCATCCACACTGACTTGTTTGCAGCCCTTGCTGACAGCAATACCCTGAGAGTTATATATGGAGTCATAGAGTGATGCAATGTGGAAACAGCACTTCAGCCCAACTTGTCCACACTGGCCAGCATGTCCCAGCTACACTAGTCCAACCTGCCTGCATGTGGTCCATACCCCTCCAAACCTGTGTTATCCATGTACCTCTCTAACTGTTTCTTAAATGTTGGGATAGTCCCAGCTTCAACCCACCACCCTCGGGTAAACATAAATTGAGATTGAGAGCACACAGTGAAGTTGAGTATTGAATGTTATATGGCATCTGTCCAGCATGTTTAGAGTAAGCTTATGCCAACCACACTAAATAGGATAGACACAAAATGCTGGAGTAGGTCAGCGGGATAGGCAGCATATCTGGAGAGAACGTCACCCATTCCTTCTCTCCAGAGATGCTGCCTGTCCCACTGAATTACTCCTGCATTTTGTGTCTATCTTCGATTTAAACCAGCATCTGCAATTCTTTCCTACAGAATTGCTATTGCTTAATGTTCATTAAACAGGAAATGGATGGATTACAAAAATCACACTTTATCTTAGACCTGAACTGAAACAAAATGACAGAAAGCATTAGGAAAGCATTATATTCAGACTACAAAGTTATAGAAACATAGAAACATAGAAATTAGGTGCAGGAGTAGGCCATTCGGCCCTTCGAGCCTGCACCGCCATTCAATATGATCATGGCTGATCATCCAACTCAGTATCCCGTACCTGCCTTCTCTCCATACCCTCTGATCCCCTTAGCCACAAGGGCCACATCTAACCCCCTCTTAAATATAACAATATCCCAGTCATAAAATATACATCAATACCTTATTAAATCAAACATTTACTGAAAAATCCAGATCAACCGATGTACTAACATTTTTAAAGATAAAAGTTATTAAAATGAGTAATGCAATATGCCTAAAAAGCAATGGGGAACAATATATAATCTTTCACACTTTTAAATAGGACATGATAACTGTTTCACATTTTCTTTTTAATTTGGCAGTTTCAGAATTTGATTATATATCAGTGAAGACCTGCAATAAGAATTTATTAGAAATGAACAGAAAATTGAGATAACGTGGTGAAAGCCTTGGCTGTTTTTCAAGTGTTGTTGAAGTAACACTGCCTTGATCAGACTATCTGACCGAAACCAACAACCAATTTGGAGGATTATCTGAAAATTTCAGGCAAGTATGTTTGAGCTGGAAAATTATTGCTTTTGTTTTGTTTTTGCATCAGGCTGCAGTTTATTCAATATTGCCAGTGTTACAGTACATCTATTTTGTCAACTAGACCCATGGTACTTGTGCATTTTATATCCGCACAGCTTGCCTCGAAAGAGCAAAGAACACGTTGAAACCGAAGGGAGCCATTAGTTCTGCAATTTCATTCAAAGCTCGAACAGTATATGGGGCTGTTAGAATGTTGGTTTCATTTTTTAGGCTTCAGGGAAGGTTTATTACTAATGTGCTCATCATTTTTGTGGATATGCTGTTGAAAACTCTCCAATACATTTAATGTTCTGCAGTACTGTACTCTCTCACTTCTCAATGGATAGGTTAGGCTATTTAGTTACAACTTATGGATGGCTTCAGCATTTTATTAGGAGCTAGCTGAGTCATACAGATCAGGAAGATTCAAGGTTATTCATCTGTTTTCTATAAACTGGCTGGTTCCCGCTGTTTTCGTGGCATGGGCATGATTCTCAGCTGCGGCAAATACAGGAACTCAGAGGATCAGGCAGCATCAGTGGAGGCAGAAGAATAGTCAACGTTTCAGGCCGGGACCCTGCATCAGAACTGGCACGGTGGCACAGTGGTAGAGTTGGTGCCTTACAGCACCAGAAACCAGGGTACAATCCTGACTATGGGTGCTGGCTATACAGAGTTTGTACTTTCTCCTTGTGACTGCATGGGTTTTCCCCGGGTGCTCTGGTTTCCTCCCACACTCCAAAGACGTACAGGTTTGTAGGTTAATTGGCTTTGGTAAAAAGTGTCAATTGTCCCTAGTATGATAGTGTAGCAGGAAATAATGGTCAGCGCGGACTTGGTGGGCCGAAAGGCCTATTTCCTCATGGCATCTATAAGCTAAACTGATACATGACCTCGACCTGAAATGTTTTCCAAATTTCCAGCTTTGTTTTTTGCTCCATATTACGGCATCTGCAGACTCCTTTGTCTCCAATTCTCAGCTATCCCAGCAAAATGAGGTACGATTGGTGAGAGATCACTTTTCCGATCTATGTTCATGAAACCATGACTGCAGGTTCAGAGTATGATACCATTCCTCACATTTGAATCATTCTGAGATGCGCTCACTCTCGCTCTCTCTTTCTCTCTCACGCTCTCTCACACTCTCTCTCACACTCTCTCTCACACTCTCACTCACACTCTCACACACACACATCACTGTTATTGCAGAGCACGAGTAGAAGACCATTCTGTTACTTGGTCAGTTCAACCATTCAACTAAAGAAAGGATGATCTGAATCTCCATGTGATTTTCCTACTTTTGCTCCATATTCCTCAATATCCTTACCTAATAAAACTTGTTGACTACAAATTATATTGCAGCACATAAGATCCTCTGAAATGGTGCATAGATGGAGCACTAATAACTATTTCAGTTGTTGGTTCATCGCATAAAACTTCTATTATGTTCATGGTCCAAGGACCATGTACGTGCTACCCAGTCCTTCATTCATCACTCTAGAGGGGTGGAGGTGGGAGTGTGCAGCATTACAATACAGAGTGTAGTTGTGGCATTGGCTAAAACCAGATAGGACTACGGGATTGTGGGAGAATCAAGAGACCTTGAGGAATAGAAGCAGACCTGACCCTACCCCTGTCATTCCATAAGTTCATGTCTGATCTAATCTTGGTCTCAGTTCCAATTTTCTGCCTGCAGCTTATAACCTGTGTCTCCCCTGTAGACCAAAGCAGTGCATCCCAATCTTGAAAATATTTAATGATTTATGTGTAGGGAATTGCAAAAAGTCTTGATGTTCCGGGAGCAGTAAAAAATAATTCCCCTCTGCATTAAATGGATGATCGAAACATGAAACTATTTCACTCAATTTGAGATTCCCCAGGTGTAGCGGCAGATTTTTATATCGTTCAAGAGATTACTCCCTCTAGCCGCTAAATGGACGGCATGGTTAAGGGGAATGTCTTCTTACGCATGCGAGCTCACCATCAGAGATCTTCACAGACAAATCTTCCAAACACAGTCTTTTGATTGATAAATTCTTTATTGTTGATGAAAATCAATAAAGTACATCCAAACTTCTTCCGACATACACTATAATCTTCATCGAACTCCAGCTTATCACTTTAAAGGTTAGAAAACTCCTCGTGTCTCCGTTATGCTTCGCATGGTTGAACGGTAAACCTTCTCTATGCTCCAAACATGCTCAACAATACGTCATAAATCCCACCCACGTATAACAGGTAGTCTAAATTTTAAAGGCACATGCCATCATCAATGACACACAAGTCAAATGGCCACTACACCAGGAGGAGAAAGAATCTTTCGACAAAGATAGACACAAAATGCTGGAGTAACTCAACAAGTCAGGCAGCATCTCTGGAGAAAAGGAATAGGTGGTGTTTCGGGTTGAGACCCTTCTTCCTTTCAGCATCTATCTTACCAACCCCCCTCTCAAAACCACAACTGTTTCACAATGATCTCTTTTCTTCGATCAACACTGATGATAGGCTCTACTTACTCAACTGTTCTGCAAAAGATAACCCATTTATCCCATGAATTAACCTGAATTGTTTGAATTGGCTCCATTGCAAGAACATTCCTATTTAAATAAGAAAAACAAAACTGAATTCAGTACTGCAAGAGTAGATTAATCCAAAATCTATACAACTGCAGCCAGTTTGTCTATTGTTATTCTCCACCCCGTTTGAACTAAAAGTCAACCTCTTACTTGCCTTCCTAATTATGCTCTACTTGTATGTTAACTTTCTGCAATTAAAAAAAACCAGAATGCTGGAAATACTGTGTTACAGACAGCAACTAAAGATAGAGAAACCGTGCTAATGTTTCAGGTTGGATATTTCTCACCAGAACAGTTTTATTTCAGATTTCCTGAATTTGCTATCTTTATTGATTTTCATCTACGGTCTTTTTGATTTTCATTAACTAATCTTCTCCACTTTGTGGAAAAGCATACCTGAAACACTCTAAGTACTTTTCTCATTTAAATAATATTCTGTTGTTTTCTTCCGACCTAAGTTGGCAATCTCAAATTCATCCTCATGCTGATGTAAACTTTGGTTACCTCTATGCCCTCCTCTAACAAGATTTGCCATCTACCTTCCACAGCAGTTTTGGCTACAATAGACTTGATCCCTTCAGTAATAGGAATTTTAAGATAGTTGCGATCTCATCATTTCTTGGGCACTTAACCAGTGACGTTGTGGCCACCAGAAAACAAGTAATTCATTCTAACTCTTTTTGCTGTTAATTAACAAATCCTCTATCCATGTCAATACATTACCACTGGCACGGTGAGCTCTCATACAGTAAGCCATCGTGTTCCAGGGGATCAGGGATACAACAGGGTATTGGAGTATCAGGAAGAAACAACAGATTGTTGGGGGATCAGGAAGGACCAGTTTGATGTTTTGGGATCACAAACCAGCAGTGTGGTGTTGGGAAGAAAGAATAACATGGTGTTGGAGGATTGAGAAAGATCAACAAGGTTCAAGGTGAAAAGAGGGGGTACAGAGAAGATTCACCAGACTGATTCCTGGGATGTCAGGACTTTCATATGAGGAAAGATTGGATAGACTCGGTTTGTACTCGATGGAATTTAGAAGATTGAGGGGGGATCTTATAGAAACCTACAAAATTCTTAAGGGGTTGGACAAGCTAGATGCTGGAAGATTGTTCCCGATGTTGGGGGAGTCCAGAACAAGGGGTCACAGTCTAAGGATAAGGGGGAATTCCTTTAGGACCGAAATGAGGAAAACATTCTTTACACAGAGAGTGGTGAGTCTCTGGAATTCTCTGCCACAGAAGGTAGTTGAGGCCAGTTCATTGGCTATATTTAAGAGGGCGTTAGATGTGGCACTTGTGGCTAAAGGGATCAGGGGGTATGGAGAGAAGGCAGGTACGGGATACTGAGTTGGATGATCAGCCATGATCACATTGAATGGCGGTGCAGGCTCGAAGGGCCGAATGGCCTACTCCTGCACCTATTTTCTATGTTTCTATGTTTCTAAGAGAATGCTGGCCAGATGTTGAGGGAGCATTAACTATCATTGAGGTCTTGGAACAACATGAAGGAGCAGCAAGGTGGTGAGAGAGCTGGGACAACCAGAACTTGGTTTCACAATATCGTCAGCAGGGTGTTGGGGAATTTAAGATTTAGTATAACTTGTAAGGTATGGGGGGGGGAGAGGTATTGAGAAGGTGCAATGGTAGAATCAGGTCCGGTATCGAATGATATTGGTGTGGTGGGGAGATCATTTCAGAGTGTTATGGAAAGCTGAAGTATGTAGGCATGTAACCATTGTAGACTTTTAATGTCAGTGCTGCACATAATACTGGTCATAGAATGGCAACTCCAGCAGACAGGAATGCAGGAGGCTGCAGAGAGCGGTGGACTCAGCCCGTCATGGGCACAGGCCTCCCCACCGTCAAAAGCATCTACATGAAGCATCTATATTATCATCAAGAATCCCCACCACATGAACTATCCCCTCTTGTAGCTGCTACCACCGCACAGTAGTCACAGAAGCCCAAGATCACACACCAGCAGGTTCAGAAACTACTTTCCTCCAAACATCAACTTCTTGAACTGACCTTCACAATCCTAATACTACATAAGCATCCAAACACCTCTTTTAATAGCATGGGCTTGTTTTTTAACTATGTATTTTTGCTCTGATGTCTTATTTTTACACGGTCTTAATCTTTTTACTGTCTTGTAGAATTTATGTATAATTCATGTATAATTTAAGTTTTTGTGTATTGTGTGTGTCTATGTGCCTGTGAAGCTGCCAAAATCAAGATTTTCATTGTACCCGTACCTCACCCATACTTGTGTGTCAAGACAATAAACACCACTCAACTTGATATCCTTCCATAGAATATATACTGTATGTTGACTTATTTTACAAAATTGCTGAGCAATAGGAATAAATTTGTCAAAACATATCTCTTGATCAGTTTACCCTTCAGCTTTTCTGTACTTTCAAATAGTTGAGCAAAGTTGCTGCAAATGGCATCCTCCAGAGTTGGTACATTGACGCTACATATCAGTGAAGACAATCTAATAAGGAGTCGATAAACACAAAATGCTGGAGTAACTCAACGGGACAGGCAGCATCTCTGGAAGGAAAGAATGGGTGACATTTCGGGTCGAGACCCTTCATCAGACTGAGTGTCACAGGAAAGGGAAAGGAGTAGAGTGTGACTTGTGGGTAAGCAAATATAACAGCTAGACTTCTCCCCAGTGACAAACAAATCCACCGAGATTGCCTGTGTGTATGGACTTGGCAAAAGGATTTGGATAAGATGCCTTCATACAAATAGATTTTATTGAATCTGTTCCATGTCGATACGTCATTTAACAAGCAGAACTAAAACACATAGGGTAGTAACTAACCCCTTGATATTTTGTGGATATTCAGAATCAATAATGGCTTGAACTGTTGCAAATTGATTTTTTATTATTCTGCTGTTGACCTCCTGTTGTCACTAAATTGGATTGTCTGCAATCATGATATGGTGAACTTGTGTGTCACTCTCTCCAGAGTCAAACACAATTAGTGGTGGCATGGTGGTGCAGTGGTAGAGTTGCTGCCCTACAACGGCAGAGATCTCGGTTTGATCCTGACTATGGGTACTTATTGTGGCCAATTATAAATCTAAGTGGACTTTTGCAATCAGGTAGAAGAGTTAGGCCTGTTTCAGCTTCCGTTTCTGAAATCATGGCATGTACATCTTAAACCAATTGGACTTTTATTTACATGTGCAGTTTGGACCCCTTGTTTGTCATAGGATCTGACTGCTATTGTAATGGGAAGCTGTGGCGTGGTGCCCCACTTATGAAGTTAGTAGATTGGTAGATAGGACATAAATAAGTTGACAGAGGTACGTTTAATTCTTTCCACTTTATTTAACTTTTTTTTGTTATACTTCTGATGTTGCCCCATAGTGCCCGAGATGCAGGATCAATCCTCACCTTAGATACTGACTGTGTGGAGCTGGAGCATATTCCTTGTCATCATAGGTTTCCTCCCAGTCCTGCAGTTTCTTATCAAATCCTAAAGACCTACACCTTAATGTTAATTGGCCATTGTATATTGCCATAGATGTGTAGGCAATTGGTAGAATCTGGGGGAGTTGATGGGACAGTGGAGAGAATTCAATGAGATTGATGGAGCATTGGGACACAGGGTACTTGTCAGTTATTCAGGGCCAACCTATCATTCCGATTACTTTGACACAAAATGCTGGAGTAACTCAGCGGGACAGGCAGCATCTCTGAAGAGAAGGAATGGGTGACGTTTCGGGCCAAGACCCTTCTTCAGACTGAAAGTCATGGGAAAGAGAAATGAAAGATATGGACGATGATGTAGAGAGATAGAGAACAAATGAATAAAAGATATGCAAAAAAGTAACAATGATAAAGGAAACAGGTCATTGTTAGCTGTAGCTAGGTGAGAACGAAAGCTGGTGTGACTTGGGTGAGGGAGGGATGGAGAGCGGGGGAATGCAGGGACTATTAATTGCTTCACTTACTTCCCTGTTACTTATTCCCATTCAAATCCACCCACTAACACAAGAGGTAATTTACAGAAGACAATTAACCTACAAATCAGCCCATCTCTAGAACCTGTGGAATTCTCTGCCACAGAGGACAGTGGAGGCAAATTCACTGGATGTTTTCAAGAGAGAGTTAGATTTAGCTCAGGGCTAAAGGAATCAAGGGATATGGAGAAAACAGGGTACTGATTTTAGATGATCAGCCATGATCATATTGAATGGCGGTGCTGGCTCGAAGTGCCGAATGGCCTACTCCTGCACCTATTTTTCTATGTTTCTATGGGAATTAAATCTGAGGCTTGTATGAATTTGCCCAACCAATGCTTCACTAGTTATAATTCTATGGACAAATCTGGGCTACCGTTGAATCTGTTTGCAGTTACATCTTGATGACTGATAACATGTGAAACAGATTGCAGAATATTCCTTGTATTTTGCTTGACAATAATCAGCTGGGAATAGTTCTACTGCAGGAACAACGTAACATTTTTACTCTGGCCATGATGTCATGCTGTTGGAACAGGACAATTGCCCATTTTTTTTGTAAGGAAGTAGTTTTGCTTCCGCACTTAATTCATGACATTCTGAAAGGTCAAATCTTGTGGACACTTCCACTCTGACAGCACAAAACATTTGACAAATGTCCACCCATAATCTAGTGTTTTGATTTCGCTAACCATAACAGCAATCATATTTTTCAGACAAATGTGTGTGAAAGACATCATCAGATTTATTCTCGGCTTGTTCAGCCCATTAAAATATGACTGATTTGTGTGCAATATTTTGCTTGTAAGTGAAATGATCACTTAATATCTTCTAAAGTTTATCGCAGTCTACATCACTTTCAGTAGTCAGTGAGCATGGCAAATAAATCACATAAGCTCTCTGCCCCATGAAATAAAATGATATCTCTCTTGCACATAGGAATAGGGAGAGGCTACGCAGCCTTTCAAGCATGTTCCTCCATTATATTAGATCATTGCCCAAACTGTGTGGTAACTCTGTTTAACTGTCTCTTAGCTGGCAATATTTCCAGACCCCATGGCTTTTCATACACTGTAGAGTTTGTGTATCAGAATTGTCACTAATTTATAAGAATATCCAAAGCAACTCATGATTATTTCAAAACATTTGATAAGGTTAAAAAATATGTGAAAGATCTGGAACTCCCCAGGAGAGGTTTGATGCTTTGCATCACCGGAAACACTTACGTACATTCTTGTGAACTCATTGAGTAAAAAAAATCAAGGAATAAAATTCAGCTGTGAATTATTCAAAAGATGATTCACACACTCCTATTCAGCTCAAGGTTGCTAACTTAAATATCTACCATGCATTGCTGTACTGGAGGGAGTTTTACCTTTGCTTTACTTTACCTTTCATGTCAAAAGGGATTCATTTTGCTGCAAAATAAAATATTTGTCATTCCACATTTTATGCAAGGTGCCATTTTGCCCAATTATTACCGACTCTAATCTTGATTCTTGCGAAGAGCTGGACAACTGATGGGCTCAAAGATGACTCCTTCAAATAGAGAAGCTATATTGTGATTTGGAGTCTATTAGTAGTTCTGACAATCTCTGCAAACATTAATCAGCTTTTTGGGGAAAAAGATCACTGTGGATGTTCATTTCAATCTTGAGTTAAATGGAAATTCACATCTAAACAGTTGCTCATCATATCCTAGTCATTGCTGCTGGAACTATGAAGACAGTTTCTGAAACATATCAAAGGAAATTCTGGGGCAGTTTGGGAGGTCTTCTTCAACATCCCCTTTCAAAATCATGTTATTTCCATTGACTGTTGAGCCACCATTATGTATGCAGCTGCTACACCCACATCTTCAGTAAAAGTGACTCTTGAATCCATAAAAGCAAATCGAATCTAATTAACATCAATGTACTAAAGCTATAGATGACTATATGGCACATCTAAGCAAGGTTGAATTATTGCAGACAAGAATTGTGGGCATTCTAAAACTGTCAAACAAAAAGCCTTAGCACTTAATGCCTGTTTTCAAATATTTCTTGTTTGACACCCCATTAAATCCCTTCCAGTTGCGCAGTCTTGATTTCTCCATCTACTGTATACACTATGAAGTGCAAATATGGGCTAAATCATATTTAACACCTTAACCAAGCACTTGCTGCCTCGTGTTTAGCTTACCATTTTTTATGATAGATTTAATTGCAAACTAGTTGATGACTTACATTAATGGATTGCCTCTTGTCCTCTTGTCCTCTTGTCCTCTTGTCCTCTTGTCCTCTTGTCCTCTTGTCCTCTTGTCCTCTTGTCCTCTTGTCCTCTATGACTTTACCAGGAGGTGTAGAAATGACAACCAGTTCTTAAAATTATTTCCCAATGGATGCATAAAGTCCAAACAAATTATTTCCCAATGGAAATGACAGTATCTATGCCAATACTACAAAATAGGAATGGCATGTAGAGGATCAAGGGTCAAAAGTGTTTTAATGTCATATGTCCAGAAATGGAACAATGAAATTATTACTTGCAGCTGAAACACAACAGGTTTTATAAACCCATTATGCAATAGATAACACAACAAACTAGCAAACAAAGTTCAATAAATTTTAAAAAATAGTCCATAAACAAAACAAAGCCCTAAGTCCCCAGTAGAACACAAGTCGTTGATAGTTCTGAGTTTAGTTGGAGTTAGTAGTGTTCAATATCTTGATGGTTGTTGGAAAGAAGCTGTTCCTAAACCTGAACATTACAGTTTTCAGATGCCTACACCTTCTTTCCAAATGGCAGGAGTGAAATGAGAGCATTGTCAGGGTAGTAGAGATATTTGATGGTTACTGGCTGCCTTTCTGAGACAGTGCCACTTATAGATCCCTTCAGTGGTGGGGAAGTCAGTACCTGTGATCAGGCAGTGTTCGCCAGTTTTGGTAACCAGACCGTGATGCAACCAATCAATATGCTCTCTACTGTACACCTACAGTGGTTCAAGAGAGTATTCGTTGACATAGCAAATCTCTTGCTAGTCAGATGGTTGTTGGAAAGAAGTAGAGGCAGTAAGGGCTTTCATTATGATTGCATCAATAGGCTGGGCTCAGGATAGATATTCAGAGATATGCATGCCCAGGAACTTGAAGTTGTTAACTCTCTCCACCACTGACCTGTTGATGAGTGTTGTTACTTTAAATGAGTCTTGTGCGGATCAGATGTCGATGTGAAAGGTCTTTCTCCAGCGCAAGTGAACATTCAGGAAGAAACCTGGTGTTTGACTTCCCTGGGAGAATCCCTCAGTAGAATCTCTCAGAATAATCTCTCTGAATTCATAGTACATTAAGATTTTAAACTCTTTAAGCAGAAGGTTCAAAGGTGATTAAATACAGCTGCTGTTCCAGTGCACAGTTTACCAGCATTTGCAGATAGACAGGTGGCTCCATATATTTACCATAGGAGCACATCTCAACTGACAAGAATATTTAAGTAGCTTTTTTAAGAATCCGACATTCAAGGGAGATTTCTTTTACCACTGTATTGAAAGATGGCTCTCTCTGCAGAAAACAATGTTTATTCATACCGTTATATTTGTCCTCGATGAAACTGACTCTTGTCTGTATTACAGATAACTACCTTATGCTTGACACGTTCTAACTACGGTCACTTCTCCATAACAATGAAGAAGCCTGATTTTTTTTGTTTTGATATGGGAGAATCTCATCTACTGTACATTAAATTGTCACAAACAATTCTGGCATTTTCAGCATTTTGTTTATTTTCACACTCGACTAAGATTTACCGTGAACATTGATTACCTCCAATACTAGCAAAGTGCCTCTGCAGTGTATTCTGTCGAATGGATCAGAGTTATTCAGATAGGCTTGTTTTTCTTCAGCATCTCCCAAAAGTACAACCTCTACTGTTAGTAAGAACAAAGGCTGAAAGCACTTGTGAACACCACACATACAAATTCCAAGATATTAAACCTTATTATGTCATTTGGCGCATCAAGTCTACTCCACAATTCAATCATGGCTGATCTATCTTTCTCTTTCAACCCCATTTTCCTCCCTTCTCCCCATCACCTCGGAAACCCTTACTAATCAAGAATCTGTCAATCTTCACTTTAAAAATACCCAAATGACTTGGCCTCCACAGCCGTACATGGCAATAAATTCCACAGATTCACCGCTCTCTGACTAAAGAAATTCCACCTCATCTCCTTTCTAAAGTTATGTTATTTTATTCTGAGGTTCTGCCCTCTGTACTAGGCTCTTCCACTAGTGGAAACATCCTCTCCACATCCACCCTATCCAAGCCTTTCACTCTTCATTAAGTTTCAATGAGGTCCCCCCTCATCCTTCCAAACTCCAGTGAGCACAGGCCCTGAGCTGTCAAACGCTCATCATACATTAACCCAATCATTCCCGGGATCATTTCCATACACCTTCTCAGGATCCTTTCCAATGCCAACACACCCCTTCTCAGGTATGAGGCCTAAAAACTGCTCACAATACTTCAAATGTGCTTCAATGTAAGAGGAAAGTATACAGGATCCTCAGGACCATTGATGTGTAGTGGGATCATGTTGTGTAAGTTCATAGTTCCCTGAAAATGTCAAAACATATTGATCAAGTGCTAAAAAGGCATATGGCACCCTTGCCTTTAATAGTTGAGGCATTGAATACAACAGTAGGGAAGCCTTGTTGCAGTTTTATGAAACTTTGCCAACCCAAATTTTGAGTCTCATATGCAGTTTTAGTCACCATGTAATTATGCTCCTAGACCTAACCCCCCTTAGTCTAGTTCAGTAAAACAATGAGTCAAGCACTGGACCACTAAACTTTATTTTATGAAACAATAACAAACTCCCTACACAATACCTAACCACCGTGGGTCTGATCCTTGTCTTTGATTGTCCAAGCCCTTCAGCCTCGTGCAAGCTGATACCTCCAAAAGGTTACGCACTCCCAAGCACCCCTCCAGAAGATTGACAACAATCCTAGTGGGGATCACTTTTTATAGGTCATCAGACCATGTGAGGCAGAACTACATGGGGGCGGCAACACCTACAAGCCAATCACAGATATCGATTACATTAAAGAGTTATTGACATTTCCCCAACCCAATTACAAAGTGCCCCATTACAATGTTTCTACAGAAGCTTCTGGAAATAAGTCAGTTTATCAAGTAATGCAACATTTTCCCAGGGAGTATAAACAATTCAAACAAGGCTTCACACTTCAGCCAATCATCAAACAGCAACACCAACACCAACACCTTGCACCATTATTTACAATACTGTTTTACACCCCCTTTTACAATCAATCCCCACTATGCATTTGCAGACCTTCTTATCTCCCTCTGCAAACCTTCATACATATTAACAAAGTCAGGACATCTGGACCTCTCCTTATCATCACCTTCCATCTGGCATCCAGACTCCTTGGCACCGTGACTCCATCTTGCAAATTTCACAGAAAGAGACCAAGCAAGCCCCGCAAATGCAAAGATCCTCCATTTTATAATAATTCTATTTTGGCCAATATTAACAGCCACAATACAGAAAGAATGTCTCGGGTCTCGAGAGTGTGCAGAAGAGGTTTACCAGAATGGTGACAGTATCAGAGAGTATTAGCTGTAAGGACAGGTTGGATAAACCTGGATTGTTTTCTGCAGAGCATCGGATGCTGAGGGGCGATCTGGTAGAATTATACAAAACATTTGAGAGACATAGACATAGTAGATAGAGTATTTTATGCAGAGGGGGAGGTCATATATTACAGGGGAAATATTTATAAGGCAAGTGTTTAATACAGAGAGTGCTAGATGTCTGGAACATGCTGTGGAAGGAGACGGTGGAAGTAGATACTTTAGCATTCTTTGGCACATGAACAGATAAGGAATGGCAAGATGTAGAGCATGTGCAGGCAGATGTGCAGTATAAATTACAATCTATGTGGGTCGAGACAATGTGTGCTGAAGGGCCTCTTCCTACACTGTACAGTTCTATGTTCTCAAAACTGATGGAGATCAGACCATGGGCCATGTCTATCTCAGGCTGAATCCAGTGGGAAAAAATAACCAACCATCAATTGGATATGGGATTTTCGATAGCAGAAAATCAATCCTACAAATTAAATAAAAACATTCCTGATATTGCAAAGAAATGTGTTGGAGATAATTAAAGTAAGGAAAGCTCAGACAAGGATAGATATGTGTTTTCTTTGTCCAAATCAGGAAGCAGTATTGTTCATATTGACCTGCTAATTCGACGACTGTTAAAGAACACTTCACAGTTACAATGACTTTCTTCCCATAACCTAGACGTTAAAATAACAGTAATTGGAGTCTGCATAACTAAAAAAAGATGACATCTCTTTCTGACAGAAATCTTATTCACTGAAGATAAGAGTAAATTGCCGTGGATTGTCGTGGATTCGCAGTGTGATTATAAGGGTTAAAAAACTATGACTGGGTAGGAATAATCTATGGGCCTGTCCCACTTACGCGAACATTACAAACCAGTCCTGTGCCTCTTCCTGTCATGCTTCAGTTGTATGCAAACAAGCTGCAAATAAAAGTGCTCCACAGTTTGTCTGTAATGGACCTGTCCCACTAACTCGACTTTTTCGGCGACTGCCGGTACCCGTCATAGGTCGTTGCAGACTGTCGAAAATTTTCAACATGTTGAAAATCCATTGTCATTTGTCAAATCAAAATGTCATTTTGATAAGCTAGATTTTGAGAGTAGGCAATTATTAAATGCTGAAATATCGGTAATAGATATCGAAGAATCAATTGGATCGTTAAAAAATGGTAAAACAGCGGGCCCCAATGGCCTGAGTGCAGAATTTTATAAAAAATTTCATGATCTACTTTCATCAAGATTACAAACAGTGTATAGACACACCTATGAGTTAGGAAAGTTACCAGAGTCTTTAAATGAATCTACAATTACATTAATTCCTAAATTAGATAAGGATCTGGAAGATCCTGGATCATATCGAGCGATTGCCCTTTTAAATACTGATCAAAAAATATTAACTAAAGTACTGTCTCGGAGGCTAAGTTTAGTGATTTCCAAAATAATACATTATGATCAAACAGGTTTTATTCCAAAACGTTATTCATCACATAATCTTAGACGCTTGTTTAACATTATATACTCGAGAAGAAGGAGAGATATTGAATTAGCAGTTATATCGTTGGATGCTGAAAAAGCATTCGACCAGGTGGAATGGTCATATTTATTTAATATAATGGAAAAGTATCAACTTGGGGATGGATTTTGTAAATGGGTAAGAATATTATATTCTAACCCTACAGCAAGAATTTTAACTAATCAAATACTATCACCTAAATTTAGACTTTTTAGGGGATGCAGACAGGGATGTCCGTTATCCCCTTTATTATTTGCTTTGGTGATAGAACCTCTGGCCGAAAGAATCAGATCAGAACCCGAAATATATGGGTATAATACTGACACAACAAATAATAAGATATCTTTATATGCAGATGATATTCTGATTTATATTACTAAGCCGGAATGTAGTATTCCCAAGTTATTCAATGTTATAAATGAATTTAGCGTATTTTCAGGATATAGGATTAATTGGAATAAAAGTGACATTATGCCTATAACTGGTATAAATGTAAATATACTACAAAAATACCCACTAAAAATAGTTACAGATAAATTTAAATATTTAGGAATCAATGTGTCTAAATCCTATAAATTATTAATTAAAGCTAATTATTATCAATTATTAGAGAAACTTAAAAAAAACATTTCATATTGGAAAACACTCCCTATATCTATGATCGGTAGGATTAATGCTATAAAGATGATTTTTTTACCACAATTGTTATATTTATTTCAGGCAATTCCTTTTTTTCTCCCAAAAAGTTTTTTAAAAAAAATTGATACTATAGTTAATAATTTTGTCTGGGATTACAAAAGTCATAGAATAAGTAAAAAACACTTATGTAAGTCTAAGATAAATGGAGGGCTGGCACTTCCAAATTTTCTATATTACTTTTGGGCAGTCCAGATTAAGAATATGAATTTTTGGTGGGTAAATATGGATGTTGAACCAATGTGGTTAAAAATGGAAAAGGAAGACTGTTTACCTTTCAATATAGAGTCGATTATTTTCGCACCAAAGGAAGTACAAAAAAAGACTTATAGGGACAACCCTATAATTCATAATAATAGGCGTATTTGGAAACAGATAGTTAAGACCCTATATCTGGATAATCTTTCTTTTAGGTTACCAATTAGGAATAACCCACTGTTTAAACCCTCAATCTTAGATGCGGGGTTTAGACTGTGGGAGGATTCAGGAATTAAAAGGATAGGACACCTTTATAGAAATGGAAAATTTTTATTATTTGAAGAGTTACAAGATATTTTTGGATTACCTTCACAACACCATTTTAGGTATTTACAAATTAGAGATTTTATTAAATGTAACACACAAGACTATAAAAAAAAAGAACCAGGCTTATTAGATGAGCTGTTTAATTTACATCCAAATACGGATAAGCTTATAGCTTATATATACGATATTATTTTAGATAAAGAGAACCCAACAACTGAAACATATCGTCAAGCATGGGAAAATGAAATTGGATTACCTATAACAAAAGAAACTTGGGAAGAATGCTTACAAAGAATACATTGGTGTTCTTTGAATGCCAGACACACACTGATACAATTTAAAGTTATATATAGATTACACTACTCGAAAACCAAATTAAAAAGTATCTTTCCTAGTCTCTCCTCTATTTGTGATAAATGTAAGAATCTTGAAGCAAATTTAATACATAGTTTGGTAACGTGGCCACGGTTGAATTATTATTGGATTGAAATTTTTAAAGTTATTTCGGAAGTTCTTAAGGTTGAACTCGACCCAGACCCAAAATTAATAATATTCGGAATCCCGGAGCCAAATTTGGTACTCACAGTTAATCAAAGAAATTTTTTTGATTACTGTTTAATAATAGGGAAAAAAATGATACTTAAATTTTGGAAGGGAACATTATCCCCAACAATTAAAATGTGGAAAGCAGAGATGTTGGAGACGTTGAATTTGGAAAGAATTAGATTTGTCCTTTTGGACAGGTATAATTCTTTTGAATCGATATGGTCTCCATATATACAGTATTTAGAGAAGTAGCTATTCTTGGAATCACGGCTCGACGGACACCCTACGGATCCGATGCGAATAACTTACTTATATTTGATATTATTGTGCATTTATTAGAGATATTTCTGAATGAAATAGTATTTCGTATAATGACTTTAGTTTTTGTTTATATATATGTAATATTTTTGTTTTTCAAATTTTCCCTTTTTTTTTCTTTTTTTTTACGGTTGAAGTATGTGGGAAGAATTTTTTATTCCTTTTTATTTACTCTTTTTTCTTTTCTCTTTTATATATCCTTTTCTTTATTTCCAAAAAATAGAAGATATTAAGTATTGATATGTTATTTGTAGTAATATTGAATTAAGGTGTTAGTTTATAAAGTAAGCTTTACATTGTAAACGGTTTACTTCAAATAAAAAAAAATATAAAAAAAAAAAAAAAGAAAATCCAGCGGCGACCAGAACAAGGTACAACGCTTTTGGCGACTCCTCATGACCATACGGGCTTCACCCCGTGACATGTCGCTGGGGCGTCGCCTGTACGGTCATGAGTAGTCTCCTCAGTCGACAAAAGAGACGTAGCGTCTTTCTGGTTCCCGCTGGATTTTTAACATGTTGAAAATTTTCGGCAGTCTGCAACGACCTATGACGGGTACCGGCAGTCGCCGAAAAAGTCGAGTTAGTGGGACAGGCCCATTACAGACATACTGTGGAGCACTTTTATTTGCAGCTTGTTTACATACAACTGAAGCATGACAGGAAGAGGCACAGGACTGGTTTGTAATGTTCCCTATCCTTTCGATGCTGTGGTGATAAAAAAAATTACTATAATAGATTTTCCAAAAATAGACTCTGTCAAACTAATATAGGAAGTAAATAATGATTTATACACAAACTAGAATATTCATCAAGGAAAGCAGGTAGATTCTTATTTTCCCAGGGACCCATCTGAGGTTTATCATCCAAGCCTATGAATGTATAAATATGTGTAAAGATGTATAAATATGGCTTAGAATTCAAGGACAACAATGTTTTCTTTCCTTGTTCCAACCACATTGATGAACATTTAGCCATCAACCAACTGGAAACAAAGCTAAAGATCTTCAAAAGCAACATCTCAACTTGTTCACGTGAAAGGAATACATTACTTACTACTTATCTCGGTATGCAATCAATATTGTTTTGAATGTACTCTTGATTGCCAATTATCAAAGATACTGGAGATAAAGAACATACACAGGCAATTATATATCAATCTTAGAATAACAGATAGAAGCATGCAGTGATTGGAGGGTTGACAAATGATACAACCATTCAACCATAATTCTTTATCCTGATTATAAATCTCTATTTCAGCTTCATTTAGGGATTATTTTTTTAATATATAAGGCAAGTTGATTCATGCCATCAAATTGATGAACTTGAGTGGGTCGGGGTGGGGCTACTTTGATGTGGTGGGATCCTGTCAGCAGGAAGCAGTTTAAAATCAATTCCAAGATATGGGCAGAACTGGATCATTACCTGCATTTAATGGAACATCGGGAATCCAGCGGACAGCATGAAGGGTGCATTGAGAAAGAATCAGCAAACCTCTAAGTAAAGGCCCAGGAAAAAATAAGAGGAGGAGGAAGAGGAACAAAGCCAGAGGATACCCCTTCAGCTGTTCCTTTACAGTTAACTCACATTCAAAAGAAAAATATTAATACAAAATTTAAACATTCCTGTAGGTTATTCCTTTTGGGCTAACAGCCAAATAACTTCAAAGATGAGGCCTCTTGGACATTATTGATTATTCAATTCTTCTTCTTGCATATGGCGTGCACAGCCTAAAGTTGTAGATCAAGGGTAGACATCCAAGGGTAGACAGACAGCATCAGTTACTGGGTGGATAGCTTTGATGCCCCCAGGGAAAAGCCTCAGTGAGCAGTCATTCACAATGTGTGGGATGGTCTGGTCTGGATGGCCGCAGTCGCAAGCAGGGCTGTCTGTCATCCCCCACTTATGCAGGTGATGGGCTGTTCTTGCATGGAGGGTGCGGATTCTGTTCAGGGTTAGCTATTGCTTGCGATGGAGGTCAAAACCCGGTGGTTTCACTGTGTGGTCTGTGATGACCTCTCCGTTGTTGATGTTGGCATCTTTCAAGGCTCTGCGCCACTCAGTCTTGGAGTCAAAGTCTTACAGGGATTTAACAGAAGAACAGCTGGGTTTGCGGGACTTCAGGCGCATGTTGAGCAGATTGTTCAAGTCAGCATGGATGGGAAGGTCGGGGTTAGCCTTGATGGTGCCCCAATCTTTTAACATCCTCTCTTTTCTACGTATGCTGGGAGGGGCGATATGAGAGATGTCAGGGAGCCACTGCAAAGGTGTTGACTTAAGTTCCCTGTGATGACCCGCATTGCAGAGTTAAGGACAGTGTCAACACGTTTGGTGTGGTAGCTATTAGCCCAAGCTGTTGAACAAAACTCGGCTGATGAGTAGACTAAGGCTAAGCTGGCGATACGGAGGGTGTTTGCAATCGATCCCCAGCTGTTGCCTGCAAGTTTCCTGATGATGTTGAGCCTTGCTTTCAGTTTATCATCCACCCTCTTCAGGTGCTCACAATAGGTGAGGGTGCGATCCAGGGTGACTCCGAGGTACTCGGGGAATTATTCATTCTTCACCAAAGAACATTCAGAGCTTTGCTTTGGCGAGCCGATTGCTGAGGTGAAAGGCAGTGACTGTTGTCTTAGATGGGTTAGGGCGAAGTCGCCAGAAGGTGAAGTACTCCTCCATCCCCTTCGAGTCTTGGGTTAGCACTCTGCAGATATCCTCAAGGGCAGCTCCCTGGTAGGCAAGGGCTGCATATGCAAACTTCCTGGACGAGGTAGTTAGCATGTCACTCACATAAATGTTGAAGAGTAAGGGAGCTAGGACAGAGCCTTGGGGGAGACCATCATTCAGGGTCCTGACAGAGCTGGTCTGGTTCCCTAGTAAGACCCTAAATCTACGGTTGCCGAGTATGGATGAGAGGGTACGTATGGTGGTTTGGCACTTCAAGATTCTGGAAGCTTTCAGCAACAGACCATGTCTCCACACAGTGTCATAAGCTGATGAGAGCAACACCAGTTTTCGGGGCAATATTGGAAGCCAGCCTCAATATTGGCAGTGAGGGCAAGGGCTTGATCTGCGCAGCTTCATGTGGTCCATCCTGTTTCGACTAATGCAATCAACTCGACGTGCATAAACAAATAGATTATTCAATTAAGTTTCGGAAAAAATATCTCATTACAAGTGGCTGCATTCCAACTCATTTCAATGGTGATTTTGTTTTTAGACAAAAATGCTGGAGAAACTCAGCGGGTGAGGCAGCATCTATGGAGCGGAGGAAATAGGCAACGTTTCGGGTCGAATCCCTTCTTCAGACTTTTCGGCGTTTCGACCCGAAATGTTGCCTATTTCCTTCACTCCATAGATGCTACCTCACCCGCTGAGTTTCTCTTGCATTTTTGTCTACCTTCAATTTTCCAGCATCTGCAGTTCCTTCTTAAACAAGTGATTTTGTTTTTTTGTGTTTTCTTGTAAACTGAGGTGATCCATTTGTTTGAAACCTCCCTCACTAAAACATGAGCATTCTGAATGTAATTAGCTTTTTAAATAGCTAACATTGTATTTTTGATTTTGCTGCAAGGTTGGTGTTAATATTAAATTGCAAAGAGGATTTAGTGTTATTTGAATTAATTAAAGCAAATTTGTTAATTAATTATTTTATTTCATTATTGAATTTTGCTACTAAATCCTAAAAGGTTGGGTGAAACTAATTTTAGGGAGGTGACTTAAATCCAGATTGCTTCAAACTGGATTAAAATGAATATCTTTAAAATTCATCTCACTTCAGTTTACACACTTAAGAAATCTGTTTGTTTTTGGTTCCTGCATTCTGTCTGTGAGTGCATGCCAGGAAAACAGCTTTGAGGTAATTGCCAAGAAGAATTGAAAAAAAGTCACATCCACTATTTAGTTTAGTTTAGTTTAGTTTCGAGATGCAACGTGGAAGCAGGCCCTTCGACCCAACGAGTCTGCACCGACCAGCGATGCCTGCACATAAAGCCCCTGTCCCACTTAGAAGACCTAAACAGCAACCTCCGGTGATCTTGTCCGCCATCCAAGAGGTCATCAGAGGTTTTGGTCACTCTCCCCAATGGTCGAAAGTGGTTTCCGCGTGGTCGAGGCTTCATCTAGGTTGGTGCTATTTTTTCATCATGTTTAAAACCAGCCTCGACTAAAAATAGGTTGCTGTTTTAAAAATCAATAATTTTTTTGTTGCAGGTCTAGTCAAAGCCGGTTTTCTTCATAGTCGAGGAAGGTTTTCAACATATGCATGGGAGGTGGTAGGAGGTTGCAGGGCACCTCGACCTTGATTTTTTTTTGGGTGGTGGGCAAGATCACCAGAGGTTGCTGTTTAGATCTCCTAAGTGGGACAGGGGCTTTGCACTATCCGACACACACTAAGGACAATTTACATTTATACAAAGCCAATTCACCTACAAATGTGTATGTCTTTGGAGTGTGGGAGGAAACAGAAGATCATGGAGAAAACCCACATGGTCATGGGGAGAACATACTAACTCTGCACAGACAAGCACCCGTAGTTAGGATCGAACCTGGGTTGCTGGCACTGTCAACGCTGTAAGGAAGTAACTCTACCGCTGCGCCAATGTGTCGTCCTAAATGTTCAAGAGAAATAGCCCCAAACTTTTCTGTGAAAATGGTGAGCAAGCAAACTGGGTGACAACAATCAGCGGGCCATTTTTCACTCAGCTCAATTTTCATTCTGACACCCGACACACATAAAGAAAGTTGGTGGAGACCACAATTCTTACTTGTCTTTTGCCAGCTCTAAGGTCTATACATTAGCTGCTACTAAAACAAATACTAACATGTTCGCAAGTGCAATATATTTTCTATATAGTTGCACACGCTGCTCCTAAATCACAGATGTCGAGCTAAATCCATGCCCATGCAGTGCCGTGCATTTTTAAATTCCTATTCTTGTTTGCGTGCTGGTATAAATAATGGATGGAAAATGCTTGTGGCCATTTTTACAGTTGCTTTTACTCGTATCATTCTTCTTACTCAATGTTACAGCCATTTGATTTTGCATTCTTCTGTGATCTCCAGAGTGCACACTTGCTAAGCCATTTTGAGGTCAGCATGCATTCCCCTGAAGTTCATTGCTAAGTATAACTGAAGGAAAATTATTGTGTCCCTATCAGCAATGTTACTATCAGCAATGGTGATTTGTGCAATCAGCAACAAGTGATTTGTGAATTGATGATTTGACTCCACAATATGGAGCGTTTGTCGGCACTGGGCTTGTACTCGCTGGAGTTTAGAAGAATGAGGGGGATCTTCATTGAAACATACAGAATAGTAAAGCTTGGATAGAGTGGATGTGGAGAGGAAGTTTCCACTCGTGGGAGAGTCTAGGACTTGAGGTAATACCCACTGAATTGAAGAATGTTCTTTTACGAAGGAGAAGAGGATAAATTTATTTAGTCAGAAGCTGGAAAATCTGTAGACTTCTTTGCCACAGAAGGCAGTGGAGGCCAAGTTAATGGATATGTTTGACAGAGATAGATAGATTCTTGATTAGTACAGGTGTCAGAGGTTATGGGGAGAAGGCAGGAGAATAGGGTTATGAGGGAGAGATAGGTCAGCCATGATTGAATGATGGAGTAAACTTGTTGGGCCGAATGGTCTAATTCGACTCCTATCACTTATGCACTTATGACCTTATGACGGGCCTGAGTCCCAGCATGTTTTGGTGACTGGATAAGATTTGCTTTGTATTGAACTCACACTCCGCACTAGAGAAATGATACAGTGATACAGGGTCAAATGCATAAGGCTTGTTGAAATGTTTCATATTCTCTTGGACTAAAAATCAATCAAGACAGGCAGTTTCATCAGCCATGTTTCAAGCAAAATAACTAATTAATACAATATCTTAACATTTTTTTAAAATCTTGCAGTTTAATAAAGAATATATTAACTTTCTCCAAAATAGTGTCTTCAAAATAATATTACATGCAGTAAACTAAAAGCAGAACATTCTGGCTCCATTCATATTAGATAGAATTATGTTACTATATCTGCTTGATGCCGTTTTGAAAGATCTAAGTTAATTATCTAGAGAAGAGAAATCTACCTAAACTATGAACACTCTCGCAGTGGACATTGCATGACCTGATTTTCGCATTCTGTTTTAATTTCACATTTTTAGCACCATGCAATATTTTGCCTATTATTGTGGATTAATGGATCATTATTTTTATTAATTCCTGGAGATCATTATTGGCATGGACAGCATAATTGTCCACCCCTTAATTCCTTTGAAAAAGCAGTAAACTGCCTTTTTGAACCACAAGATACAAGATACAAGATACAAGATACAAGATACATTTATTTGTCTCATGTGCCAGATGGCACAGTGAAATGAGATTACCAAACATAGAAACATAAAAACATAGAAAATAGGTGCAGGAGTAGGCCATTCGGCCCTTCAAGCCTGCACCACTATTCAATATGATCATGGCTGATTCTTCAACTCAGTATCCTGTACCTGCCTTCTCTCCATACCCCCTGATCCCTTTAGCCACAAGGGCCACATCTAACTTCCTCTGAAATATAGCCAATGAACTGGCCTCAACTACCTTCTGTGGCAGAGAATTCCAGAGACTCACCACTCTCTGTGTGAAATAATTTTTCCTCAACCTAAAGGAATTCCCCCTTATCCTTAAACTTTGACCCCTTGTTATGGACCTCCCCAACATCAGGAACAATCTTCCTGCATCTAGCCTGTCCAACCCCTTAAGAACTTTGTAAGTTTCTATAAGAACCCCCTCAATCTTCTAAATTCTAGCGAGTACAAGCCAAGTCTATCCAGTCTTTCCTCATATGAAAGTCCTGACATCCCAGGAATCAGTCTGGTGAACCTTCTCTGTACCCCCTCTATGGCAAGAATGTCTTTCCTCAGATTTGGAGACCAAAACTGTACGCAATACTCCAGGTGTGGTCTCACCAAAACCCTGTACAACTGCAGTAGAACATCCCTGCTCCTATACTCAAATTATTTTGCTATGAATGCTAACATACCATTCGCTTTCTTCACTGCCTGCTGCACCTGCATGCCTACTTTCAATGTCTGATGTACCATGACACCCAGGTCTCGTTGCATCTACCCTGTTCCTAATCGGCCACCATTCAGCTAATAGTCTACCCTCCTGTTTTTGCCACCAAAGTGGATAACCTCACATTTATCCACATTATACTGCATCTGCCACTCACCCAGCCTATCCAAGTCACCTTGCAGCCTCCTAGCATCCTCCTCACACCTAATACTACCCCCCAGCTTCGTGTCATCCGCAAACGTGCAGATGTTTTATTCAATTCCCTCGTCCAAATCATTAATGTATTTTGTAAATAGCTGGGGTCCCAGCACTGAGCCTTGCGGTACCCCACTAGTCACTGCCTGCCATTCTGAAAAGGACCCATTTACTCCTACCCTTTGCTTCCTGTCTTCCAGCTAGTTCTCTATCCACATCAATACTGAACCCCCATACAGCCATACAATAAAAATAAAGAACACAATAGAATTCAACATAAAAACATCCCCACACAGCAGAATCAAAGTTTCCAACTGTGAGGGAAGGCACCAAAGTCAATCATCTTCCTCTAATGTTCCCCAATGTTCACCCGTGGTCGGGGCCTCCCCGAGCCCTCCTCAGTCGTCGCTATGGCGGCCCGATGTTCAGGCCCGCTTGCCAGGATGTTGTACGTCCGGCATCGGGGCTGGGGGGATATCCTCAGCGGCCTGAACTTCAGAGTCGGCCCCCTCCTACCGTAGTTCGCAGCTCCCAAAGTCCGCAGGCCGTGCTGGGCAGAGATGCAGCGCTGGCAGCCCTCGTCAAAGGGCCCCAGGACTCCATGAAGTTGTTCAGCGCCGCCCACGTTGGAAGCTCCGCGAACCACAGCTCCACGGTGTTGGAACATCGGCCCAACATTCCGGAGCTCCAATCTACGATCCAGGAAAGGCATCGCCCGCTCCGCGGTGAATTCAGCGCCACGCCGCCTCTCTTGTAGCTCTGGTCCGGTCCCCGGCAGGAAACGCCGCTCCGATCCAGGTGGTAGGTCGCGAGGTGGGGGGCGAGGACGCAACTCGGAGAAATAGTCGCGGCCCCGCCAGGAAGCGACTGGGAAACAGTTTCCCCCTTATCGTGTCCCCCTCCGCCACATAAAGAAGTTAAAGTTTCTCCCCAAAACTTTAAACAGACTAAAAATTTAAAACAAGTTTGAACCACTGTTGTTCTTCTGATGCCATTACTCCTGTAGTGCTGTTGGGTTGGGTTTGCACTCATTGACAATACTGCAATATATGCCAGCATGAGCCACTTGGAAGAAGACCATGCAGCTTCTTGTGCTTGCATGCACCTGATATCCTGACCATTTTGTTGCAAGAGGTCACGGATTTAGGAGCGGCAGTCAGTGTACTGAAGAGGTTTAACAATTGTTACTGAAGCTACGTTCAGTTACCTGTGGTGAGGGACTAAACATTTAGTGGTGGATTGGATTTCAAATAAGATGCTTTATCTTGGTTGTTTCCTTGCTTTGTAAGTATTATCAGAGCTGCAACAATCCTAGCAAGTGGAGAATGTTCCATTACGCTCTTGATTTGCACTTTATGTTGATCTATATTCTTGAATTAGGGCAGATGACCTCACCATCTCCATTGCAGGGGATACACTCCTGACCGACATCCACTACAAACCCACTGACTTCGACGGCTACCTGGACTACTCTCCTCCCACCCTGCTTCCTGTAAGGACTCCATCCCCTATTCCCAATTCCTCCGTCTACGCCGCATCTGCTCCCAGGATGAGGTGTTCCACACCAGGTCATCACAAATGTCCTCATTCTTCAGAGAACGGGGATTCCCCTCCCCCAATATAGATGAGGCTCGCACCAGGGTCTCCTCCATACCCCGCAACACTGCCCTCTCTTCCCATTCCCCCACTCGCAACAAGGGCAAAGTCCCCCTGGTCCTCACCTTTCACCCCACCAGCCGGTACATACAACACAGTCCTCCGCCAGTTTCGCCACCTCCAACGTGACCCCACCACTCGCCACATCTTCCCATCTCCCCCCCTGTCTGCCTTCCGCAAAGACCGCTCCCTCTGCAACTCCCTTGTCAATTCTTCCCTTCCGCTCCACCCCTTCCCCGGGCACTTTCCCTTGCAACCGCAAGAGATGCTACACTTGTCCCTTTACCTCCCCCCTCCACTCCTTTCAGGGACATAAACAGTCCTTCCAGGTCCGACAGAGGTTCACCTGCACCGCCTCCAACCTCATCTACTGCATCCGCTGCTCTAAATGCCAGCTGATCTATATCAGTGAGACCAAGCGGAGGCTTGGTGATCGTTTCGCCGAACACCTCCACTCGGTCCGCAATAACCAACCTGACCTCCCGGTGGCTCAGCACTTCAACTCCCCCTCCCATTCCGTATACGACCTCTCTTTCCTGGGCCTCCTCCATGGCCAGAGTGAGCAACACCGCAAATTGCAGGAACAGCACCTCATATTCCGCTTGGGGAGTCTGCATCCTCTTGGCTTGAACATTGAATTTTCTCAATTCTGTTAACCCAGACTGTCTCCTCCCCTTCCCACCTCTACCTCAGCCCTTGCGCTTCTCCTCCTCCTTTTTCCTTTCTTCTCCCCAAGAGGAGAGGAGAGCTCTTCAGCGCATCGTCCACAGAGCGCAAAAGATTATTGGGACACCGCTACCAGCCTTGGAGGGCATCTACCACACACAGTGCCTTAGGAAGGCCGTCAGCATCCATAAAGACTCCTCTCACCCTTGTAATGGACTGTTCGAACTACTCCCTTCCGGCAGATGCTACAAGGCCTTCTACGCCCGCACCTCCAGACTCAGGAACAGCTTCATTCCCAGAGCTATAGCGGCTCTAAACCCGCCCTGCTGAGTGCCCCCCACCCCCATGGACTGTCTCCCTCAGATGGTCACGTCGCACAAACACATCTGCACTTTAGTCTGTTTTGGTTTTGACTGTTTTACTGTTGTTTTCCGAAACTTGTTCTCGGGGTTTCTAAACCTAACTTTTATTAGTCGTTTAAGTTATGACATCGGATGGAGTTGCAAACCAAATCTCGTTGCACTTATGTGTAATGACAATAAAATATATTATTATTATTATTATTATTACAAAACAATAACATTCTTACTTGGCACAGCTTTACAGGCCTATTAATGTATAATAATCGATAGCACAAAAAATATTAATTAGTAATACTAGGTACCTAGACCATAAGAGTGCAAAACCAAAGGAAGAAATACAAGCAAAACAAAGTCCACAGTAGATCTTTGTTGTCCTGTTATGGTTGTCCTTTTAAAGCAAGTGGGACCTCAAAGTAAGAGGTTGAAGTATCCACAAAAAATCCAGCCTGGGGTTCTGCGTGAACTTGGTCAAGGGGTACATGCAGGTGCCTGAGCACTGATGTTTGGCATTATGAGAGAGCTGGTGTGACGTTTCTTTGAAGAGAGACACAAAATGCTGGATTAACTCAGCAGGACATTCCAGGAGAAAAGGAATGGGTGACATTTCGGGTTGAGACCCTTCTTCAGACCAAAAAGAGTTCTTCTTCAGCTCCACTTAAGTTGAACCCTTGGGTGGCAATGCACCTGAAAAGTAAAGTGAACCAAATTGATATCAGTTAGAACAATGGATGAAAGAAACAGGTGAATGGGAACTAGAAATAGGCTATTGTTTCAGGCTATTGTTCCAAGTATATAAACGGAAAGATTTCACAGTGAAGCAAAAGTCAAGGAAAGATGGTCAATCCAATCAAAATGTTCAATTCCCAGAAGAAAATATTCTTTGCCTTCATCATTTTATCTATTGTATCTCTGGAGGCTTCCTACATTGTATATATCATCAAAGTTATACTAAGCTTCCTTCCACATGTGCATGTAACCTCTTATTGTGTATAATAACAGGCATGGGGCCAGGACATTAACAGGAAGAAACTGTAGAAGTAGAAAATGTAGTAACATCTTTCACTGTGGTTGGAGATAATGTTATAGATAATGAAGAGGAATGGTATGTGAGAGCAGGGCATGGCTTGCTCATTTATTTGCAAAGAATTTCACAGCAGTACCTTATAACCAGTAACTCCTTGTAGAACATGTAATGAATCTTCTTTGTTTTAAATGTCATGGCGGTTCCCTGCAAACTGTAGCTTCTTTAAGTGATAAAGATTCTCATTGAAACAGTTTAGATTAGGTTTACTGGAGTGGTGCTTAAAAAAGATAGGTTATATTTTGAGGAAAGGTTATATTGACTAAGCCAGTGGTTCCTATTTAAGACAAAGCTGATGGGAATTAGAAATTGATATTGCAGTCAGATCAACCATGATCTCATGAAATGATGAAGCAATGTGATGGATTGGGTGGCCTACTCCACCTAATTTGCATCTTTGCCTACATAACCAAATTAAATACCACTGAAGTTCCCCCCCTTCTCACTCATTTGAGAAGGTGAACACACAGATTAATGAAGCCAGAGGATAGCCAGGGTTGGGAGGAAGCTGGAGCTGTGGAGGCAACGCTCCCTCTCCATAACAGGTAAAAATTTGGTCATCAGATGTGAGGTGCTCTCGGAGCTGCTGTACTTGGCGCAAGTGTGGCCTGTCCCTCCCTCCTATGCCACAGGGATCACCCGGGCCGTCTTCCAGTTCATCTGGGGGTCGAGGATAGACCGGGTGCGACGGGCCACAATGTACAAGTCAGCAGACAATGGGGGTAAAAGCGTGCCCAACGTCGCCCTCATCCTGATGACCACCTTCGTGTGTGGCTGCATCAGGCGGAGTGTAGAGCCAAAGCACATGGGCACCAAGTGTCACTACCTGCTGAGGTTCTACCTGTCCCCGGTGTTGCGAAGGATGGGCCTGGCGCAGATGCCACGCAATGTGCCTGTCAGCTGGACATTGTCACCCCATCCGTCGTCTGTGGAAAGGTTCTTCTGGACCAACTGGGCAGTGGTCAGCACGGAATGTCCTGCAGGCACTGCAGGGAAAAGATTCGATTGATCCGGTGGCATGGTTCCCTGAGCAGACTGCCCAGCTTGTCTGGCAAAATGCCTCATCGCCAAAACTCACCAACAAGCACCAAGACCTGGCTTGGCTGGCAGTGCGGGGAGCCCTCCCAGTCAGATCCTTCCTGCACCGTCGGAACCTCACTACCAGCGCAAGCTGCCCTCGGGACGGCTGCTATGGAGAGTAGACGGTTGCCCACTTCTTTGCAGAGTGTGGATTTGCAAAAAGAGTCTGGAGAAGTATGCAAGGCACGTTTTATCCCGAACAGCTCCGTCACAGAGGACTCTGTGATTTACGGACTGTTCCCAGGGACACATTCAGAGACTGACATCGAGTGCTGCTGGAGGGTCATCAACTCGGTGAAAGACACCCTTTGGTCTGCCCGAGCGTTGTTCACCACTCAGCAGAGCGAGATGTCCGTCAGGGAATGTTGCCGACTGGCCCGCTGCAGACTGCAGGAGTATGTGCTGAGGGATGCACTGAAGCTCGGTGCAGCCAACGCCAAGGCTCGGTGGGGGAGGGCCACAGTCTAGGGTCCTTCCGCTGCTGGACATGGGGGGCACGGTATGGTGAAGACGCCCCTCAAAATAAGGGAAGGTATCCCACGCCAGTGGGCCACATGAGTGGCACGGGTGGGGGAAAGATTTGTGGAATTTGAAAAATGTATAAACTGTATTGAACAATTTGTATAGCCTCCGAAAATGTCGGATTAATTTTCTGCACGGCTCATGTATTGTATATATTTATTACTGGAATAAAGTCTATTTTGAAAAAAAAATAATAATATTTGTGATGGCCCAGGAATGCAAGGATCGGTGCAGGCACCTTTGCCGTTTGTAATATATAACTGACTTGGATGTAAGTTTGTGAGGCCGGTGGCGCACGAAGATTTAGTTCGGAAAAAACCCCGGAGCGCCGCGCGATACCGCGCACAACACCATACCCCTCCGTGCTTCTCAGTGGTACCGGCCACACAATGCCCATGCGCCTCAACGCGACGACGAGGTCGCATTATTTGCGTGCCAAGGACTCGTAAGTGGGACAGAGCCTTTAGTTAAGCCTTTAGTAAAAAGTTCTTCTTGGATGCTTCCTCTGACTGATGACAAACCTGACACCAATGAAAATGGTTATGATGGCTGGAGCCCAAATGACAAAATAGCAAGATTTTGTCTGTTTAGAAAATCCACATCTAAATATCTGGACACAATTATTTTCTGATGATTAATCAATGATCTTCCCTTTGATTGCTGATATCTCTGCAATGTTTACAAATAACCAAATTATGAATCAAATCTTACATGCAACAAAACCTGGTCAATCTCCAGGTTTAGGGCTAACAATTGCCAATCAACATTCAACCACTATGATTATTGATATAACCCCTCCTGCAACAGAAAGAGTACAGCCACTTTCCCATGAGATGATGACATTGCCATCTCCAAACACTTCATCAGTTGCTGGAATCATCATCAGTGGAGACTCAATTGAACTAACTTCACAAATGTGATAACAAATGGAAATGTGTTGGAAAGAACTACAGATGCTGGTTTAAACCAAAGAAACACACAGAATGCTGGAGTAACTCAGTGGGACAGGCAGCATCTCTGGAGAGAAGGAATGGGTGATGTTTCAGGCCAAGACCCTTCTTCAGAAATGCTGGATATATTCGTGAGGCCAGGAAACATTCTGCAGAAGAAATGTAGAATTATTTTGCAGTAGTTTTATCATGTATGTCATGATGTCACGTGCGGGCAGAGCACCAAGGCAAATTCCTTGCACGTGAACACTTGGCCAATAAACGTATTCATTCATAAACTTATGAATTTATTTTTTCATTCATAACTGATTTTGTGACACACACTGTTCAACTGGTAATGGAAACTCACCATCATCACTTGATTTGTACATCTCATCTTTGTCATTGGGTGTAAGTGTGAAATGCCTTGCCCACTTTTCAGACATTTTAGGCTGAAGGAGAATTGTTGTGTGCAGTTGCTTAACAGTTAGAAATTGGCTTTTTTTTGTCTAATTAGAGAAAACATCTCATTTTATCTCCACATGAATGCCTTAGGCTTTACTTTCAATCATTAGATTTCTGCATTCTGCAATGTACCTTCACATAGTGTATCAATAAATAAGCTAATAGTGAAGGCTTGTCATATTTTAAGCTGCCATAGATGTTGACTTTTTTCATAGAGTCATCTGATTCACAAGAAGGCCAAATGGCAAGCTGAGGAAAGCTGTAACAATACCTTTGGCTCGCTATGAATTACGACAGAGCAAGCATTTGATTTAGGAAGGTGTCACACAAGCACGAGTTTCACTTAAGGACTAATTTGACTGATGAAAGACTTATTTTCCCCCCAAAACATAGAAATTATTTAAGGTACTGAAAGTGAAGTTGCAAATTATGATGAGAGGAAATGAAATTCATCACCAAGCTAGGTCACTGGATCTTCTACAAACCCTTCACTCTGCCATTTATTATAAACCATCCATCCCCTAGAATCACTCAGATAAACAGGCAATTGAACATTAAAAAGCAGAAATCCTCATATGTTTTATTTTACCAGCATTTTCTTTTATAAAAAACAATGCTCTATTATTGTTAATGCTCAAAAAAGATCTTTACAATGTACTGCAGCATTTAAATAATATTACAAAAACTTGCTTTAATTAGAACATGGAATTGAATTCAATTTATGCTGTAGCATCTTAAGAATAGTAAATACATAAAATGAATACATATTTCCTATTTTTTAATGGTAATAAAATAATATGTACAGATACAGAGTCAAGGGTAGCTGCCCTCATTTTACTTCCAGAGTGTTTCGAGTGATGTGCAGGTATGCAAAGCCATATCGATTAATAATAAGCAATAATGGAAACCATGCATATGAAGTCATATAATAAAGAACAGCTATACATTTATGATGTTATTCCCAAAACACTCAACTGAGATGGTGATTGTAGGCAAAATGCCGCAATCTGTACGTGTTCTGTCATTTTATATGGGTTGTTCAAAGCAAAAGAACATTAAAACTATGTAAAAAAAATCTCATAAACATAAAACCAATGAGGTTACACGAGTATTCAGTAGGGTAATGAGTATTATAGACACTGGAAAAGGCAGTCAGCAAAGAACAGCGATCAAAGGACTGCAAAATGAAGTTCAAAGATTTATGTCAAGATATTGTCTCCCTGTAGTGTTGCCAACCCTCCAGTTTGCACTGGATTCATGAGCAAATGAAGTTTAATCTCCAGGATACCGCTATGAGCAATCCAAGAGAAAAATCATCTGGGCATTGAAATATATTCCGTTTCATTTAAATTTTCTTTAAACATGTGCTATTTGCTGCGATAAAAATATCAAACAAGAAGGAAAAATCTGACTGACCTTCAGGAAACATATAATTCTTCAACACGGTAAAGATTCTCTTTCCACTTGGAATGGGAAGGTGAGCATGTGGTCTTGCTCGGCAGATAATGGTGGTGGTGTGGGAATGAGAGGTCATTTGATGAAACCTCCAACACTACATTGAACCCAATGTTACAATTCCACTGCAGCAATTGTACTCTCTCAGGCATTTCAGTTTGTAGTTTATTTTGTGGTGAGCTTCATAATATATGAGGTCTGAACTGAATGCAGAATTGCAGCAGATCCACATTCCTCTGCACATATTTTGGGATAAGTTTAGAATTTATATGTTTACATAGAACCCAACACTGTAGAAAAAAAGTCTTGGTGCAATTTAGAAGTTGCAGTAACAAATCTACCTGCTAATCTTGTGCCAGTTTATGATTTTTTTTAGTTTCATTTAGTTTAGGGATACAGTGCAGAAACAGGCCCTTTGGCCCACTAATACTATCCTACACACACTAGGGAAAATTTATACGTTTATAGCAAGCCAATTAACCTAAAAAACTGCACATCTTTGGAGCGTGAGAGGAAACCGAAGATCAGGTCCCGGGGAGAACGTAGAAACTCCGTACGGACAAGTGCCCATAGTCAGGATCAAACCTGGGTCTCTGGCGGTGAAAGGAAGTAGCTCTACCATTGTACCACCATGCCGCCCACACAAATAGTAATTGGGGCAGCGGTTGGTATATAATAATTTATTAACTCAGTTGCGCAGGCAAAACTTGTGGAGGGAATGGACAGACAACGTTTCAGATTGTGGCCGTATTTAATGAATTAATGAATGAAACAATTAATAAGTTGATTGACCAAGTATTCACATACAAGGAATTTGCCTTGGTGCTCTGCCCGCAAGTGACAACATGACATGCAGTGACAGTTAGGAATGACACCTAAAACATTAAACATTAATAATAAAACATTATCGATTAAACATGTGAATTAAATAAAAATAAGCCCAAAAGGAGGCTACAGTTTTTTAGTTATTGAGTAGAGCTACTACTTGTGGAAAAAAACTGTTTTTATATCTGGCTGTGGCAGCTTTGACAGACCAGAGTTGCCTTCCAGAGGGAAGTGATTCAAAGAGTTGGTGGCCAGGGTGAGAGGGGTCAGAGTTGATCTTACCCTCTCGCTTCCTGGCTCTTGCACTGTACAGTTTGTCAATGGAGGAAATGTTGCAGCCAATAACCTTCTCAGCTGATCGGACAATTCGCTGCAGCCTCCGGATGTCATGCTTGGTGGCTGAGCCAAACCAGACCATGATGGAGAAGGTGAGGACAGACTCTACGATGGTCGTATTGAATTGGACCATCATTGCCTGTGGCAGATTGTGCTTCCTCAGCTTCCTTTTCAGACTGATCTAAAAATGAGGTTTCAATTTAATGTAGTTGCAACAAAGGACAGCGTGTATCGTAAAATTCCACAGCAAAAACCTGCAAAATAATACATGTTCAAACTTATGTGTATTGCCACAAGTTGGCATAAAAGGCAGCAGACAGTTAAGCACCCATTGGAAGCAGAAGCCTTAATGTGGAACACTACACTCTGTGAAGTTAGATCATGATACTTTGATTCTTAAGCTATGACTGTGGCATTCACAAGTATTTTCAGCCAACAATGCTGGAAGGTGTATCATTCCCAACCTCTTTCAGAGGTCACCACTTTCACGGAAGTTCGCATCCTGACAATTTGGTCACATTGATGTCAACAGTAGAACGTTTGAGTGCACTGGATGCAACCTTTGCAACTGCTGGGAAGGCTGCTTTCAATCTGTATGCTTCTCTCACTTATTGTTGAAGCATGTGATCGATTCATTGCAAGATTCAGCATGGAAACAGGCCCCTCCGGCCTACCAAGTTCACACCGACCATCAATCACCCATTCGCACTAGTGCTCTGTTATCCACTTTATCAACCACTCCCTACATACTGGTGACAATTTACACAGGCCAATTAACCAACAAACCAGCATGTCTTTGGGATGTGTGAGGAAACCAGAGCACCCAGAAGAAATCCATGCATTCACATGGAGAATGCACAAACTCCAAACAAACAGCGCCCAAGATCAGGAATGAACCCAGGTATATGGTGATATTAACCATATAACCATATAACCATATAACAATTACAGCACGGAAACAGGCCCTCTCGGCCCTTCCAGTCTGTGCCGAACATTTATTTTCCCCTAGTCCCATCTACCTGCACTCAGACCATACCCCTCCAATCCCTTCCCGTCCATATACCTATCCACTTTACTTTTAAATGTTAAAATCGATCTTGCCTCCACCACTTCTGCTGGAAGCTCATTCCACACAGCCACCACTCTCTGAGTAAAGAAGTTCCCCTTCATGTTACCCCTAAACTTCTGTCCCTTAATTCTCATGTCATGCCCTCTTCTTTGAATCTTCCCTACGCTCAATGGGAAAAGCTTATCCACGTCAACTCTGTCTATCCCTTTCATCATTTTAAAGCCTCAATCAAGTCCCCCCTTAACCTTCTGCGCTCCAAAGAATAAAGACATAACTTGTTCAACCTTTCTCTGTAAATTAGTTGCGGGAATCCAGGCAACATTCTAGTAAATCTCGTCTGTACTCTCTCTATTTTTTTGACATCCTTCCTATAATTAGGTGACCAAAATTGTACACCATACTCCAGAATTGGTCTCACCAATGCCTTGTACAATTTTAACATTACTTCCCTACTCCTATATTCAATGCTCTGATTTATAAAGGCCAGCACACCAAAAGCTTTCTTTACCACCCTGTCTACATGTGATTCCACCTTCAGGGAACTATGCACAGTTATTCCTAGATCCCTCTGTTCCACAGCATTCCTCAATTCCCTAACATTTACCATGTACGTCCTATTTTGATTTGTCCTGCCAAGATGTAGCACCTCACACTTATCATCTAGATCATTGATGTACACCGAACAGGTCACCGGCTTCCAACCTGACAAATAGCCATCCACCATTAATCTCTGGCATCTCCCATTCAGCCACTGTTGAATCCATCTTGCTACTCCGCCATTAACACCCAAAGATTGAACCTTCTTAACCAACCTTCCATGGGGAACCTTGTTAAAGGCCTTACTGAAATCCATATAGACAACATCCACTGTTTTACCCTCATCAATTTCCCCAGTAACCTCTTCAAAAAATTCAAGAAGGTTTGTCAAACATGACCTTCCAGGCACAAATCCATGTTGACTGTTCTTGATCAGACCCTGTTTATCCAGATGCTTATATATATTATCTCTAAGTATCCTTTCCATTAGCTTGCCCACCACTGACATCAAACTAACATGGGAAGGATGTAGAAGAGAAATGTAGGACATTTAAAGGGGAAATTGTAAGAGTACAGAATCTTTATGTCCCTGTTCGGTTGAAAGGAAATGGTAAAAATCGGAAAGAGCCATGGTTTTCAAGGGAAATTGGACACGGTTCGAAAAAAGAGAGATATCTACAATAATTATAGGAGGCATGGAGTAAATGATGTGCTAGATGAGTATAAAGAATGTAAAAAGAATCTTAAGAAAGAAATTAGAAAAGCTAAAAGAAGATATGAGGTTGCTTTGGCAAGTAAAGTGGAAGTAAATCCAAAGGGTTTCTACAGCTATATTAATAGCAAAAGGATAACAAGGGATAAAATTGGACCATTAGAGAGCCAGAATGGACAGGTATCTGCAGAGGCAAAAGAGATGGGGGAGATATTGAACAATTTATTTTCTTCGGTATTCACTCTGTGAGGTATGGGAAAAAAGTAGAGTAGCTATGGAAACTATGAAATTCAAAGAGGAGGAAGTACTGACACTTTTGAAAAATACAAAAGTGGACAAGTCTCCAGGTCCTCACAGGATATTCCCTAGGATATTGAGGGAATATTAGTGTAGAAATAGCAGGGGCTATGACAGAAATATTTCAAATGTCATTAGAAACAAGAATAGTGCCGGAGGATTGGCGTACTGCGCATGTTGTTCCATTGTTTAAAAAGGGTTCAATGAATAAACCTAGCAATTATAGACCTGTTAGTTTGACGTCAGTGGTGGGCAAATTAATGGAAAGGATACTTAGAGATAATATATATAAGCATCTGGATGAACATGGTCTGATCAAGAACAGTCAACATGGATTTGTGCCTGGAAGGTCATGTTTGACAAACCTTCTTGAATTTTTTGAAGAGGTTACTAGGGAAATTGATGAGGGTAAAGCAGTGGATGTTGTCTATATGGATTTCAGTAAGGCCTTTGACAAGGTTCCCCATGGAAGGTTGGTTAAGATGGTTCAATCTTTGGGTGTTAATGGCAGAGTAGCAAGATGGATTCAACAGTGGCTGAATGGGAGATGCCAGAGAGTAATGGTGGATGGCTGTTTGTTATGTTGGAAGCCGGTGACCAGTGGGGTGCCTCAGGGATCTGTGTTGGGTCCACTGTTGTTTGTCATGTACATCAATGATCTGGATGATGGGGTGGAAAATTGGATAAGTAAGTATGCAGACGATACTAAGATAGTTGGTGTTGTGGATAATGAAGTAGATTTTCAAAGTCTACCGAGAGATTTGGGCCATTTGGAAGAGTGGGCTGAAAGATGGCAGATGGAGTTTAATGCTGATAAGTGTGAGGTGCTACATCTTGGCAGGACAAATCAAAATAGGACGTACATGGTAAATGTTAGGGAATTGAGGAATGCTGTGGAACAGAGGGATCTAGGAATAACTGTGCATAGTTCCCTGAAGGTGGAATCGCATGTAGATAGGGTGGTAAAGAAAGCTTTTGGTGTGCTGGCCTTTATAAATCAGAGCATTGAATATATGAGTAGGGAAGTAATGTTAAAATTGTACAAGGCATTGGTGAGACCAATTCTGGAGTATGGTGTACAATTTTGGTTGCCTAATTATAGGAAGGATGTTAAAAAAAACAGAGAGAGTACAGAGGAGATTTACTAGAATGTTGCCTGGGTTCCAGCAACTAAGTTACAGAGAAAGGTTGAACAAGTTAGGTCTTTATTCTTTGGAGCGCAGAAGGTTAAGGGGGGACTTGATTGAGGTCTTTAAAATGATGAAAGGGATAGACAGAGTTGACGTGGATAAGCTTTTCCCATTGAGGGTAGGGAAGATTCAAACAAGAGGGCATGACATGAGAATTAAGGGACAGAAGTTTAGGGGTAACATGAAGGGGAACTTCTTTACTCAGAGAGTGGTGGCTGTGTGGAATGAGGTTCCAGCAGAAGTGGTGGAGGCAAGATCGATTTTAACATTTAAAAGTAAAGTGGATAGGTATATGGACGGGAAGGGATTGGAGGGGTATGGTCTGAGTGCAGGTAGATAGGACTAGGGGAAAATAAATGGTCGGCATGGACTGGAAGGGCCGAGAAGGCCAGTTTCCGTGCTGTAATTGTTATATGGTTATATGGTTATATGGTTAATGTTGCTGGAAACATTTGTTTCCCAACCATATTACAGGCTGGTTGAATTATTGCAGAAATCTAAAGGTAAAGTGAAGGTGATTTATCTTGATATCAAGCAGTGTTTGATCCAATGCAGCAACATTAAGCCTTAGTTAAACTTTTGGTAAAAAGTTCTTCTTGGATTATTCCTCTGACTGGTGACAAACCTGACACAAAAGAAAATGGTTATGATGGCTGGAGCCCAAATGACAAAATAGCAGGATTGTGTTTGGTTAGCAAATCCTCATCGAAATATCTGGACACAATTATTTTCTAATGATTAATCAATGATCTTCCTGTGATTGTTGATATCTCTGCAACGTTTACAAATATTCAAGTTATGAATCAAACCTTACTCACATGCAACAAAACCCGGCCAATCGCCAGGTTTGCGACTGACAATTGGCAATCAACATTCAACCACTATGATTATTGATATAACCCCTCCTGCAACAGAAAGTGCGCAGCCATCTTCCCGTGAGATGACATAGCCATCTTCAAACACTTCATCAGTTGCTGGAAGCATCATCGGTGGAGACTCAATTGAACTAACTTCACAATTTGATAATAAACAGAATGTGTTGGAAAGAACTGCAGATGCTGGTTTAAACTGAAGATACACACAGAATGCTGGAGTAACTCAGTGGGACAGGCAGCATCTCTGGAGACAAGGAATGGGTGACGTTTCGGGCCGAGACCCTTCAGAAATGCTGGAGATATTTCTGTGGCCAGGGAACATTCTGCAGAAAAAATGTAGAATTATTATGCAGTAGTTTGATCATTATTAATTTATTGGAGTCCTTTTTGTGTATTATATTTTGTCAGTGTGTATCGCATTTACAGGCCTGTTATTTTGAAGCAAGTAAGCATTTAATTGTTCCATTGTCGGTACATATGACAATTAAACAATCTTGACTCTTGACTGTCTTGACTCTTCATGTAAGTTATTTTTTGTACAAGACTGTTAATTCAATTACACACTACTATAAATGCAGGGTTCGTGATGTATTCATATTAAATTTGTGCAAACAAATTTGTATCTCATATGTCGCATGAAGGTTAAAAGGTTTGTTATCAGTTACGACAGTAATTGAATTGAATACTCATGATGTCAACAGAAACTAAAGACTGAGTAACTGCCTTTAACTCCTGTGAGACATTTATAGGTGGGATTTGCTTATTTTCTTGGTGTAAATGGAAATGGAAAGAGCTCCAAGTTATAGGCCTATTTGAATCCAATCTGATGACATTATTTTGAACATTGCAATGATTTTTGTTGACTGTTTCCCAAAACATAAATGAAGGCCTTTGATGTAACTAGTAGCGTGGATGGGGGAGAACCAGTGGATGTGGTGTATCTGGACTTCCAGAAGGCTTTCGACAAGGTCCCACATACGCGATTAGTATATAAACTTAAAGCATATGGCATTGGGGGTTCAGTATTGATGTGGATAGAGAACTGGCTGGCAAACAGGAAGCAAAGAGTAGGAGTAAACGGGTCGTTTTCACAATGGCAGGCAGTGACTAGTGGGGTACCGCAAGGCTCAGTGCTGGGACCCCAGCTATTTACAATATACATAAATGATCTGGATGAGGGAATTGAAGGCAATATCTCCAAGTTTGTGGATGACACTAAGCTGGGGGGCAGTGTTAGCTGTGAGGAGGATCTTAGGAGACTGCAGGGTGACTTGGATAGGCTGGGTGAGTGGGCAAATGTTTGGCAGATGCAGTATAATGTAGATAAATGTGAGGTTATCCACTTTGGTGGCAAAAATAGGAAAACAGACTATTATCTAAATGGAGGCCGATTAGGAAAAGGGGAGATGCAGCGCGACCTGGGTGTCATGGTACACCAGTCATTGAAAGTAGGCATGCAGGTACAGCAGGCAGTGAAGAAAGCGAATGGTATGTTAGCTTTCATAGCAAAAGGATTTAGTATAGGAGCAGGGAGGTTCTACTTCAGTTGTATAGGGTCTTGGTGAGGCCACACCTGGAGTATTGCGTACAGTTCTGGTCTCCAAATTTGAGGAAGGACATTATTGCCATAGAGGGAGTGCAGAGAAGGTTCACCAGACTGATTCCTGGGATGTCAGGACAGTCTTATGAACAAAGACTGCATAGACTCGGTTTATACTCTCTAGAATTTAGGAGATTGAGAGGGGATCTTATAGAAACGTACAAAATTCTTAAGGGGTTGGACAGGCTAGATGCAGGAAGATTGTTCCCGATGTTGGGGAGGTCCAGGACAAGGGGTCACAGCTTAAGGATAAGGGGGAAATCCTTTAGGACCGAGATGAGAAGGAATTTTTTCACACAAAGAGTGGTGGGTCTCTGGAACTCTCTGCCACAGAGGGTAGTTGAGGCCAGTTCATTGGCTATATTTAAGAGGGAGTTAGATGTGGCCCTTGTGGCTAAGGGGATCAGAGGGTATGGAGAGTAGGCAGGTACGGGATACTGAGTTGGATGATCAGCCATGATCATATTGAATGGCGGTGCAGGCTCGAAGGGCCGAATGGCCTACTCCTGCACCTAATTTCTATGTTTCCATGTTTCTAATACACCCATTAATAGTATTAATAAGAATTTTAGAAATTGCTTTGCTATAACTGGGGTGTTGCATCTGCTGTTCTCAAGATTATTGATCAATTGGAAGCTAATATTGACCAGGTAGCTTGCCTAACTACACTTAGAGGATTGGCAGTGAGACTAGCCACGATCAGCTGTGAAAAACAATATGATGCTAATTAAAAGGAACAGAAACATTACATCGCAGCATCCAAAAGCACAAAGTAATGATTTCCAGCTCACTTCGCTGCTCCAGACCCATAACTCTGGAAATATCTCCACTTGCAGTAATATTTGAATCCATTTGAAAGTTGCTTTTCAGTTCAGTTTAGAGATGCAGCTCGGAGACAGGCCCTTCGGCCCACTGAGGCCACGCTGATCAGCGATCGCTGCACACCAACACTATCCTACACACACTGGAGACAATTTATATTTATACCAAGCCAATTAACCTACAAAGCTGTACGTCTTTGGAAGCTTCTATTGTATCTTTTGTTCATTAATCTTTCAGATGGTATATTCCAGATCACAGATTTGGCTTTGTAAAACAAAATTCTCTTAATCTTTCCTTTGGAATCTTTTCGCAAATATCTTATATCTGATGTTTTAGATGTCAGTAGAATCAAATTGTCCCCATAGCTTTGATCAAAACCAAGTATAACAATAAACTTGCTATTAAACCACCTTTTAATCTCTTACTTCAGGAAGAATAACCCCAATTTATTTAACCTCTCCACATCAAATAATGCTAAGTAGCCACAATATACTCAAACCAATAACACACCAGATAGGTTTCCAATATTAGAAGATAAACACAAAATGCTGGTGTAACTCAGTGGGTCAGGCAGCATCTCTGGAGAAAAGGAATTGGTGACTTCGGGTCGAGACCCTTCTTTAGACTAAGATTTCCAATTTTCTTCAGCTACAAAAGTAGTCACTTAAATTAATTATCTTTCCACCCTTTTCTCAGCCAAGAAAATAGACCAACCTTAGCCATAGTGCAAAGTAGTGAGTAAAGGCTAGCTGTTCAATTACTGATTCCTGTTGACAACGGAAGCATTCAATTGAATTACTGCCTTCCAGCCAATAACAAGTCAGTTATTAACCTGCGAGGGATTATTGTATGAATTGTTGTTGTTTAATGTAATATGAATTCATTATGAACTCTAAATTTAAACAGTGAATAATTAAATCAACAATACTGTATGAAAAATGACATAAAGTAAACCTTAATTTCCGTCAGCATGAGAATAAATCAACCCTATAATCTCCGATAGGCTGAACTATGAAGTCTAGAATAGCATAGATGAGTATGGACAAAGCAGTGGTTTATTCAAGTAAAGGTAACCTCCTTGATTTTGCGCTCAATGAAGAGATATATATATATCTCGCTTGTTAATGTTAACAGGAGAATATCAGCCGACACATGTACGCCTTTGCACATATTTTGTTTCATTGCCTCCTGGGATCAAATTAGTATGGCCAGTATTCTCACTCCTCATTGTATCAGCATTCTCAATCCTCATATCTCGCCTTGGACCATAGGGTCACCATTGACCTTCAGCCTATTGTGTACAGTCTCCTGAACTGTAATGGACTTCAGTTCCATGGCCTTCACCATTGCAGTGCCCCAGTCTCGCACCACCTGCTTTTATCTCTTGCCCAAGATCCACAAGCAGAACTGTTTGGGCCATATCATTCTCCCGTACTCATCAGACTACAACCCACTAAACTGTCTTCCTTGACTATATCCTTGCTGCCTTGGTCCAATCCTTCCCTCTTACATGTATGGCTCTTTGAATGCTCTCTGCCATTTCAGGCATCAAATTCTCTGTTCCCAACGGGAGGTAATTTTACACCTCCAGCCTAAAACAGGAGGATCCAAGGATGTTCCCCTTCTTCATTGATCAGAGGTTTAAATAGTCTCCCTCCAGTAACACACTAATCTGCCCTCAAAGGTATAGCCACAGTTACTCACATAGGCCCCTTGCTGTGGTATTCGCAAAACAGTCTTTGTTTCAGTTCTATTCAAGCCGTTTTCCCTTAACTCTGTTTCTGGTGGAATAATGACGTCAGTAGTGCTGCTTCCTGAATTCATACAAAACATGAAAATGAATTACTTTTGCTGTCAAGTTACACCTTGCTCTCATTTTTACACGGTCCAACTTTGACTCTTCCCAATCAAAAAGGCACAACAGAGGCTGTACCTCCTTCTACGGCAGCTGAGGAAGCACAATCTGTCACAGGCAATGATGGTCCAATTCTACATGGCCATCGCAGAGTCTGTTCTCACCCTTTCCATCATGGTCTGGTTTGGCTCAGCCACCAAGCACAACACCTGGAGGCTGCAGCGAATCATCCGATCAGCAGAGAAGATTATTGGCTGCAACCTTCCCTCCATTGATGAACTGTTCACTATAAGGGCAAGGAAGCGAGTGAGCAACATCATCTCTGACCCCTCTCACCCTGGCCACAAAGTCTTTGAATCACTTCCCTCTGGAAGGCGACTCCGGAATGTCAAAACTGCAGCAGCCAGACATAAAAACATATCCACGAGTAGTTGCTCTACTCAATAGCCAAAAATCTGTAGCCTCCCTTGATCCGGTATTTGTTGGTTCACATGCTTGATCAATGGTGTTTTATCATTAATGTTTTATTATTATTAATGTTTAGTGTTTTCTGACTCATTCGTAACTGTCACTGTATGTCATGTTGTTACTTGTGGGCGGAGCACCAAGGCAAATTCCTGGTATGTGAATACTTGGCCAATAAACTTACTTACTTACTTACTTTTACAAATCTCCCTTATTCCATCTCAGTGGACAGGATAGACATCAATATCCACTGCAAGCTCATGGACTCCCACAGTAACCTCGATTATACTTCCTTACAACCTGCCATTCTCCTAGTTCCTCTGTCTCCGTCAGATTTACTCTGATGAAGACACTTTCTCCACAGGTTCCTCTGAATTGTCTTCCTTTTTCTTTAACGGTGGCTTTTCCTCAACCACTGTGGATGGAGCCATTGATGGCATTTCATCTATTTCCTTCACATCTGTTCTCCAAAAAAAAGTTGCCTTGGACCTAATTTTCCACCGCACCGGCCTCCATGTTCAATGGCAACAAACAATCTGCTGGAGGAACTCAACTGATTGAGCAGCATTTGAAGGAAGAAATAAGTTATTGACGTTTCAGGTCAAGTCCCTGTCTCAGGACTCAGTTCTGGTGCAGGGTCCCTACCTGAAATGTTGAGATTACTTCCTCACATAGATGCTGCCTAACCTTCTGAGGTTCTACAGTAGAAGGTCCATTGCTCTAGATTCCAGCATCTGCAGTTTCTGGTGTTTCTGCTTCAGCAGCTTATCCTTCACAATTCCCACTAGCTCCAGCAAGATTTCACCAGCTTATAAACATTGTCCTCGCCACTTCTTTCAAGATTTATAATGGATCATGCAGTCAAACTGCATGGAAACAGGCACATTGATGCAATCACAAAGAAATCTCATCAACATCTCTATTTCCTTTGAAGATTGAGAAAATGCAGTATGCCAGCAAAGACTCTGTCGAATTTCCACAGGTATATGTCAGAGAGCATACTAGCTGCTTACAAACATGACCTCCTTCAGCAACATGAACACCCAGGAATAAAGGAGACTGCAGAGAGTGATACACACTGCTAAGTTCATCGCAGGTCTTGACCTATGTATGAAAGAACTGCAGATGCTGATTTAAACCGAAGATAGACACAACATTTTATGCTTTGTTTGCTTTGTTTTTATCTTCTCCCAACTAACTATGATCTATTTTACATTTTCCTTGAGCTTCATCCCCTTGGCCCTCTTTTCACTTCCTTATCTATGTATCTCCCTCTCCCCTGACATCAGTCTGAAGAAGGATCTCAAACCAAAACACCACCCATTCCTTCTCTCCAGAGATACTGCAAGTCCCGCTGAGTTACTCCAGCATTTTGTGTCTATCTGCAGGTATGACCTCCTCACCATTGAAGGTGCTGCATCAAAAAGGAAGCTAATATCACCAAAAGCCATACCAATCTGGTAAAGCTCTCATTTAATGACTACCATCGAGAAGAAGGCATAGGAACCTTCAGGTTCAAGCTCAGCTTCTTCCCAGTAACCATCAAGCTCTTGAACACTACAGAACAGCAACAGCAACAATGATCTTATACGGACAATGTTTTAAGTTGCACCTCGGAGTTTGTTTTTTACATTATAATTGTTGCCATAATAATAAGTGTTGAAGAGCTTGATGGCTACTGGGAAGAAGCTGAGCTTGAACCTGAAGGCTCCTATGCCTTCTTCTCGGTGCTAGTCATGAAATGAGAGCTTGACCAGGTTGGTATGGCCTTGGGTGATATTGGTTTAATTTTTGATGCAGCACCTCCCGCGGATTTCTTCAATGGTGTGGTGATCTATTAAATTATTATGCAGCAAAGGAGAATTTCATTGTTACATAGTTGGTACATATGGCAATTAAACACTTGACTCTTGACTTTTGAAAGGGTGCTGGTCATGGCCACACAAGCAGATCGAGTGCGAAAGAAGGTACATGATCTGCTTGCCTTTATAGGTTGGGGCATTGAGTATAAGAGTCAGGAAATCATGTTGCAGCTTTATAGCACTTCAGTTAGGCTGCATTTGGTGTTCTGTGTGCAGTTCTGCTCTTCCCCATTACACATAGGATGTGGCAACTTTGAAGAGGGTGCAGAAGAGGTTTACCAGAATGTTGCCTGGATTAGTATGGGAGATTTTTACGTACGTTTGTTGAAACCTGAGATGATAAGGGAATCAGAAGGAACAAAATGTTCTTTACTTGGGCTGCAGAAGGAGTAATTTGAAGATTTGCATTGGATTCTGCTCACTTGTTGTACTCAGGGTGACCTTGCATGGCATCTCAAAAGTGCGAGTTCATGTAGTCACCTTGAGGGCACCCTGGTGATGCTTAATTGGTGAATGCCTGACATTCTCAATTATTGTTTAACACATCACACAGGTAATTGTGCAGTAGCTTCTTAATTCTGAATCTATAAGCGCAAGTGTCAGTTTAATTAATGAAATGATTAATGATATCTACAAATCCTTTGAGATGTTTTCTTTCCCATTTCCACATGTTTGTAACAAGCCTATTTTGCTCATTATTCTGAAGCTGGTTAAAAAATAATTTTAAGAGGTGGGAAAAGAGGCTTGTTGGTACTGCTATAATAAGGTCGGCTTTCAGAAACATACATGCCCAAAGGACACCTCTAAGATATCCAACACATCATTTCTAGAGATATTACTTTGGCATCCTTAAAACTGGAATTAGGCCTCATATATATAACTCAGGTATTATTTTTCTAATAAGTGTTTTAGTTCTCTGTTGTCGTGAAACTAGAAAAAGGAATTTGCCCAATTACACATTATCCTACCACCATTCGTCCCTAGCCCACTTTCTGAATGCTACTCGACATACCTTAACTTAAGGCGTGACAAACAACCTGCTGTTCTTTTCTTCAAAACAGAGGACTTCCTGTGGAAGTAGAAAAGGTTCCAGCTGTCAGAACCTTGATGCCAGAGATCTAATTTTGGGCTAGCTTCTATTCTGTTCACAAATTAAGAGAGCTTTGCCAAGATAGATAGTGGCAACCAGTCTATCTGCATCTCTGAAAATTAAAGATTTTGTTCCAGAAGAGAATACATCTTTATAATGGGAACGAGCAGCCTGGACTAATTGTCCAGACATATGAGTCCAAGTTACATCTGGACAGTGAAGGACTTTAAATTCATTACAGTTCCATGAAACATCTGTAATGCAAAATATAGTATTATCACTGGTAACCATAGTTTAGGTTTTATTTTAAAGATACAGCATGGAAACAGGCCCTTTGGCCCACTGAATCCACACTGATCATCAATCACCTGTTCTCACTGGTTCTATGTTATCGCACTTTCTCATCCACTCCCCACATACTAGTTGCAATTTACAGAAGCCAATAAACCTACGAACCCACACTTCTTTGGGATGCAGAAGAAACGGGAGCACCAGGGGTACCCACATGTACACAGGGATAATGTGCAAACTCCACAAAGACAGCACCCAATATCAAGATCTGGATCTCTGGCACTGTGATGTAGCCGCTGTACCAGCTGCACCACAGTGTACAGTACATTAGAGATTATGATAATGTATACATTATATGTTAAGGATTATTATAAAACATTAACGGCGTTACTATTGTCTTCCACTGAACTAAATATATCCTCTATTCCCAATCTGACCACCACCTGACCTTAGCTCTACAACTTTTGTTGACTTTCAAATATATTCTAAAATCGTCCAGTAAGATACTCAGTCTAAGAGATAACCGTGGATAGGTAATGTTGGCCGATGCGTTTATATCCTACAGATAGTTTTCTTTACAGTTCCAACAGTATCTATCAATTTTACCTATCAGCATCAATAATCGTTCAAAATAGGAACTTTAATTAGAGCATCTCTAAAGAATCAGAGGTAGTTATAGACATTACCCTCAGAGGTAGTTAGAGATTTTAAGTGGGTTACACAAAAGGCTGGAGAAACTCAGCGGGTGCAGCAGCATCTAAGGAGCGAAGGAGATAGGCGACGTTTCGGGTCGAGACCCTTCTTCAGAGATTTTAAGTATTGGACAGCAGAAAATACAGAAAACTTTCTCAGGATAAAGTTGTTATACTGAAGCAAATTAATACTTTAAGAGTCAAGAGTCAAGAGTCATTAATTGAGATATGTACCAACAAGGGAACTATAAAATTCTTACTTGCTGCAGCTTAACAGGCTTGTAAACACATTAACACACAGTTCATAGATAATAATTAAAAAGGAAATCAATTACTATTATGGTAACCATAATAATAATCAGCAATAACCAAAGTCCACTGTGCAACCGAAGACATGGTCCATAGCAGATCATATCAGATGCAACAACTAGAGAGCAGTCTTGAGCTACTATCTACCTCATTGGAGACCCTTGGATTATCTTTGAACAAACTTTACTGGACTTTATCTTGCACTGAACGCTATTCACGTTTTCCCCCTTCATCATGTATCTGTACAATGTGGATGGCTAATAATCATGTATTGTCTTTCCACTGACTGGTTAGCACACAACAAAAGCTTTTCACTGTACCTCGGTACACATGATAATAAACTAGACTCAAACTCAAATCATAGTTGCTGAGATTAGTGTTGTGGTGTGTTCAACAGCCTGGAGGGTTGCTGGAAAAAAGCTGTTCTTGAACCTGGTGGTTACGGATTTCAGGTTCCGGTACTTTTTTCCCAATGCAGAGCAAAATTAGAGTCTGGCCAGGAGGTTTGGATCTTTGATGATGTTGGCTGCCTTTTTGAGACAGTGCCTCCTATAGATCTCTTCAATATTGGGGAGGTCAGTATCTGTGATGCACTGGGCAGTGACTACCACTTTCTGCAGTCTCCTTTGTCCCTGCATTTTCAAGTTGCCAAACCAGGCGATGATGCAATAAACCTTCAGAAGTTTAATAGATTGTTTATTGACATACCGAATCTCCTTAATCTTCATGAAAGTAGAAACATTGATGAGCTTTGCTTATGATTACATCGATATGCTAGGCGTGGGGCAGTTCCTCCAAGATATGTGCACTAAGAAATTTGAAGTTGTTCACTCTCTAGCTCATTGGTCTTGCTAACGCTGATAGCAAGATTGGTGTTCTGGCACCATTCAGTCAGATTTTCGTCCAACAACAGTGGTAATGTCGGTGAATTTAGAGATGACATTGGAGCTGCGTATGGCTACACAGTCAAGGGTAGAGGGAGAGAGTAGAGGAGGGAACTGAGCTTGCACACTTGAGGTGCTCTTATGTTGATGGTTATCGAAGAGGAATTGTTGATGCCAATTCATCCTGGTTGTGGTCTGACATTGAGAAAGTCCATTATTAAGGATGATGTTTCAGAGCATTTGAAAGCACATGATAAAATAAGCCTAAGTCAACATGGTTTTGTTAAGGGAAGACAAATTTGCCTGTCAAATCTGTTAGAATTATTTGAGGAAGTAACAAGCAGGATCAACAAAGGAGAGTTAAAGCACGTTGTTTACTTGGATTTTCAGTATAGAAACCCATGGCATTAGAGGCAAGGTACTAGCATGGATATAAGATTGTCTGACTGGCAGAAGGCAGAGAGTGGGAATAAAGGGAGACTTTTCTGGTTGGCTGCTCGAGACTAGCAGTATTCCACAGAGGTTGGTGTTGGGTCCGCTAATTTTTATGTTACATTGCTAATGATCTAAATTGATGGCTTTGTGGCCAAGTTCTATGTGTCTGAAGGTGGCATCCTTACTCAGCTAATACCCTTGTGACTTTAACAGGTTTACTGCTGCTAATGATTGCTAACAAAGGGAAGCAACCCTTTACCGAATATCTTTTCTTTCCATCTGTGTGTTCCTCTACTCTATTACAACTAAAAATCTAATCATTATTCATAGATAAGGAAATCTGAAAGAAACATCTGATCCTTATGTTGTTCAATTGCCGGTCTTCAATAATGCTCTCTGCCTGCAGTACTTAAGCTTGAATGGAACATGATAATTTGCAAATATTTATCAAAATTGGTTACACACATCAAGAACGTTTTGTTAAGGTTAGATAAACATCCTATTCAGTGGCTCCAATATGTTTGTAATTTATTAACCATCATAAATATTCCCAGAAAATACTTTTTCATGCGCGATGCTTGCAAAGGTTTGCTGCATCAATACTAAGTCAGGCATTTTGCAAATTAATATGTGTAATTAATATAACAGAATCGAGGGCTATGGTCATGATCATACTGAATGGAAGTGCTGGCTCGAAGGGCCAAAAGGCCTACTCCTGCACCTATTTTCTATGTTTATCTATATTACTAAAAGTCTGATCTTTACCATTAAGTCTGATCATACCACTTTTGGCTCACTGTGCTGTGATTTCCGAGAGAACACCACCACCTACGGCCGTCATATTTGGTCAGCTCGCTCAGAGCCTGGCTCCACCTTCCTAGACCAGAGGATTTTTCCCATCAATGAAAAATCAGAGAGATATTAATGTTTTTAATAACATCACTATTCTCTCTGCTGCCCCTGCTGGAGGGAGGGGGAGGGACTACAAAACCAGGAAGTGGTGTGCCTCACGCAGTCTCTGCAAGATGGAGGAAGCCAGAGGTTCATGTCTCTCTGAGCTCTGAATAGCACTGAACACATGTCTACTCAACTGTGAGTGCCTTTAATGTGGTTTGAAAATGAAAATATGGTTGGTTTGAAGTAAAAAGGCACTGCCTGCAAATGGTTGTTTGGGGGGTTTGGGTTGAAGTTAAAAGATACTACTGTAAATGGTGGTTTGGATGCTTTGGGTTGAAGTTAAAAGGTACTACTGCAAATGGTGGCTTGGGTTCTTTGGGTTGAAGTTAAAAGGCACTACTGCAAATGGTGGCTTGGGTGCTTTGGGTTGAAATAAAATGGCACTACTTACTGCAAATGGTGGTTTAGCTGCTTTGGGTTGAGGTAAAAAGGCACTACTTATTGCAAATGATGGTTTGGCTGCTTTGTGTTGAAGATAAAAGGCACTACTTACTGAAAATGGTGGTTTGGCTGCTTTGGGTTGAAGATAAAAGGCACTACTTACTGCAGATGGTGGTTTGGCTGCTTTGAGTTGAAGATAAAAGGCATTACTTATTGCAAATGGTGGTTTGGCTGCTTTGGGTTTAAGTTAAAAGGCACTACTTACTGCAAATGGTGGCTTGATTGCTTTGGGTTGAAGTTAAAAGGCATTACTTGCTGCAAATGGTGGGTTAGCTGCTTTGGGTAACTTCCTGTTTGCACTGTATATTGATTTTAGATAAAACACTACTACTTACGACTGTGATTTTCGGCCATCTTACTCAGTCCCCCTCTGTTCAGCAGGTGCAGAGGATTCTTCCCATCAATGAAAATTAAAAGTGATATTAGTGTTTAAAAAAGGCTGAGAATCTATTTCCTATAAATCACGCCATGAATGCCACATCTTTTCCGGTGGGGAGGGGTTATGAAACCCGGCGGTGTGGGTGTAGCTCAGTCTCTGCATGATGGGGGAGGAGGAGGTCACGACTCGGTCTGAACTGTGAATCAACTGAACACACTGAATGTCCACTGAACTGTGAGTTTGGTGTTTTGTGTGGTTTTATGGTGGTTTTATGGTTGTTTCACCTTGCTTGAAATGGTATTAAGCTGCATTAGAATGTGGTGGCAATGCACCCTGCAAGAAATGGTATGAAACTGCACTGAATTTGGTGGCCTTGCACCCTGCTGAAAGAGGTATGAAACTGCACTTGAATTTGGTGGCCTTGGATCCAGCATGAAGTTGTATGAAACTGCACTTGAATTCGGTGGCCTTACACCCTGCTTGAAGTAGTTGGGAACTGCACTTGAATTTGGTGGCCTTGCACCCTGCTTGAAGTGGTAGGAAAGTGCACTTGAATTCAGAGGCCTTGCACCCTGCTTGAAGTGGTAAGAAACTGCACTTGAATTCGGAGGCCTTGCACCCTGCTCGAAGTGGTAAGAAACTGCACTTGAATCTGGTGGCCTTGCACCCTGCTTGAAATGGAATTTCAAGGAATAGCCATGAGTCAACTGCCAGCCCACCAGCCGTGAGTGAGCTGCCAACACATCAGGCTTGAGGGACTGAGCTGCCACCCCAAGAACCCATGCCAGCGCTCCAGAAAGCCCCCACCCAGCCCCCCCCCCCACTCTAGCCACCAACATTGGAATTGGTGGAGAGGTGGAATATTGCGTCGGGGACCAGCCCTCCCGTGGGGCCCAACGGGTCCCACTCAGTCTAGTATGTTTCTATATGCTCATGGTGTTGGCTACTTAACCATGGTGATACCACTCTTGAATTATCTGTCATCCTGGCATGCAAGTTTAATTTTCACAATAAACAGTTAAAGAAAGCTGTCTCGAACCAATCCTGTTCCTGCCTCCAATTTAACATAGGTACAATCAGAACGGTCAATCTAAGCTAAAAATCAATCTTTCTCAATAATGTGCTCCATTGTTCTTGACAAAGATGCCCAATCTAAACTAATCCTATTTACCAATGTTTGGCCCATATCCATCTAAACCTTTCCCATCCATGTACCTGTCCAAGTGTCTTTTAAATGCCGATATATAATCTTCTTCAACTATCTCCTTTGGTAGCTCGTTCCATATGCCCACCATCCTCTGAATGAAACATTGTTCTCGTGTTTTTGATTTCACTGCCTGAGTAAAAGAGTCTCTGTACATTAATCCTATCTCTTCCCCTCATCATTTTATACACCTCTATAAGATCACCCCTTAGCCTCCTGCACTCCAAGAAATAAAGCCCTAGCCTGCCCAACATTTCCCTATTGCTCTGTCCCTCAAGACCTGGTAACATCCTCATAAAAGGTAGTACAAAGAGGTGTTGCATCTTTTGCTGTGGCTGGGGAAAGTGGGCAGGATGGGAAGGGGTGGTGGGAAGGGATGAGAAGATATGTAGGAAGGAATTGCAGATGTTGGTTTAAACCGAAATAGGCACAAAAAGCTGGAGTAACTCAGCGGGACGGGCAGCATCTCTGGAGAGAAGAAATGGGCGACGTTTCGGGTCAAGACACTTCTTCAGATTATGGAGTCATGGGAAGAACAGCTTCAGTGGAAAAAAAGCAGTGAAAAGGTGACTGGTGGTTGACTGATGCTCCAATCTCATTGATGTTGGCTCACTGCCCATGAAATTTACACCATTAGAAATGACATTAATTATGCTCATGTTTCAGAATTTACACATTGTGTTCATATTTTAGTTCTCGAAAACCTTATTTGTTTTAAAAGAAGAAGTTAAATGACATATCTTATGGAAAGTTCTGTAATTAATCCTCCAGCAGGGAAAAAAACCTGACATTAAATGCCGTTCGTACTCCATTTTAAACTGTAATTGTGCTTTGTTCAGCCCTAATTATTTGTATGATGACTGTATAATCCACACAACTAGAAATTGTTTTGCATAAATCAAGCTTGATGTTGTAACTAGCAGGTCAATGTCTCACAATTTGCATAGTACAACAGATTTTGCTGTATTTTATAAAGGAGCACTTTCATGAACTAAATTTAGGAATATTAGTGAAGAAATCTGGTGAAGATTATCATATCGAAACAGCACCAAGAAAATATGTTTTATAAATCCGTTCAGATATTTATAGGGGAATAATTTGATTTTTATTTTATTGATCTCAATGCAAGAGTATTTCACAGCAGGAGATCTGCCTGACAATCTGTCCAAAATTGGACATTATTGATAAATGTACTCTCAAGTTCAGCTCTTGTGTACCCCAATCTTCTGTTCCCATGCTATATGAATTGTCAACATAGCCCAAATTTAATTAGATAACTTGGTGAAATGTTGCAATGCATCCCCTTGCTCTCTGCTATGCTATATGACTGAATACTATGCTCTATGACTGACTACTAGTTTTCAAGAGAGAGTTAGATTTAGCTCTTAGGGCTAACAGAATCAAGGCAGCAACGGGGTACTGATGCACTTATTTTCAACGTTTCTACAGGCACATGCTCGTTCAACAGGCAACATTGGTGAACGCTGATACGTTAGGTAGCAAGGAAACATGAGAAACTGTAGTTGCTAAAATCTGGAGTAAAACACAAAGTAACTCAATTGGTCAGGCAGCATCTGTGGAGGGAATGGACAGGCAATGTTTTGGACTGGAATTCCTTATACAGACTTTGAAGGAAGATCCCAACCCGAAATGTGGCCTCTCTATTCCCACCACAGATGCTGCTTGACCCGCTAAGTTTCTCCAGCATTTTGTGTTCCACACAAAATAAATGTCAACACGGAATTAGTTTACAGATTTCATTTAGTTAAATACAATAATTATCCGTAAAGTGACTATGAAGAGAACATATTTTTATCAATTTCCCGTGTGTGTAGGATAGCGTTAAACTAGGATAATGCCCGGTCGCTGATCGGCGCTGACCCAGTGGGCCGAAGGGCCTGATTCCGTGCTGTATCTCTGAACTAAATAAAACTATTGCATCTCAAAGTATCCAGATATCACTAGGCAGAAAAACCTTCTACCAGGTGTGCTTCTGTCTGTACCAATATTTTGTGACCAGCGTTGTATAGCTTAAAATAAAATATTTTCATCACATAATTACTCGGCATTCCAACTAGCATATTGCATCACCTCTTGTGTTGACCTTAAATTCTATTATTTCACATTCATTATCAGATTTTCATTTGCATCATTGAAGTAAATATTTTACTTGTCATTTCTTGCTGCAGATTCTATGTTTGTAGCTCAATCACAAATTGATCTGTTTAATTAGTTGCTGAGGAACACATTTTTTTAGAGTCATAGAGTCAGAATCACACATGCCCAACTTGCCCACACCGGCCAACTTGTCCCAGCTACACTAGACCCACCTGCCCATGTTCGGCCCATATCTCTCCAAAACAGTCCTCTCCATGCACCTGTCTAACTGTTTCTTAAACACTGGGATAGAACCTGCCTCAATTACCTCCTCTGGCAGCTTGTTCAAACTCCCACCACCCTTTGTGTGAAAAAGTTACACCTCACATTTCTCTTTTCCTCTTCACCTTTAACTATGTCCTCTGGTCCTTGATTCACCTACTCTGGGCAAGAGATTATGTGCATCTACCCGATCTATTCCTCTCATGATTTTATACACCTCATTAAGATCACCCCTCACCCTCCTGCGCTCTTTGGAATGGTGTCCCAGCCTACTCAACCTCTCCCTATAGCTCAGACACTCTAGTCCTGGCAACATCCTCATAAACCTTCTCTGTACCATTCCCAGCTTGACAACATACTTGTCTTATTCCTTTGCTTATATTGTGGATTTTGAACATCCATGTTTGGCAAGTTGACAAACTTTCAAAGGATCAGAGGTTCAAAGGTCTGTTTATTGTCATGTGTACCAATTAAGGTACAGTGATATTCGATTTACCATACAGCCATACTAAAAAAAGCAACAAGACACACAACTACATGAATTAACATAAACATCCGCCACTACGGATTCCCCACATTTCTCATTGTGATGGAAAGCAATAAAGTCTAATCCTCTTCCTCTTTATTCTCCTGCAGTCGGGGCAGTCGAACCATCCGCAGTCGGGGCGACCAAAGCTCCTGCAGCTGGCAATCGAAGCCCCCGCTTCGGGGCGATCGAAGCTCCTGCTTCGGGGCGGTTGAAGCTCCTGTTGCTTGGAGCTCCCAAAGTCGGTCTCTAATCAAGAACCTCGAGTACCACGACGTTAAAGTCCGCAGGTTCCAGCGATTGTAGCTCCGAGGTCGATCCCTGACAGGGACCGCCAGTTCCACGATGGTAAGTCTGAAGGCTCCTGCGGCTGGAGCTCCCTGAGCCGACCTCCAGCAAGAGGGCGCCAACTTCACGATTTTAGACTGAGTGCGGACGGAGATACTATACGGAAAAAGTCATATCATCGTCGAGGTAAGAGATTAAAAATAAGTGGGAACGGCCCTGTTCAGGGAATCACCCGACCTCCGCGCGGCCCCGCTTCTTGTTTGATCGCGCTCATTGCATGGAGTCGAATGCTGGTAGGACAGGCCCTTTAGTTCCTATCCCAAGCCTTTTCTAGGTTTTGTCAGAACTAAACTTTACCCCTTTGCTTTCCTCGTTGCTTTACCCCGTATCCTGCGGAAAATTGGGTACCTGATTCCTTATTTAATGGAGGCACGGTGGCACAGCGGTAGAGTTGCTGTCTTACATTGCCAGAGGCCTGGGTTTGATCCTGACTACTGGTGCTGTCAGTACAGAGTTCTCCCCTTAACTGCATGAGTTTTATCTGTGTGTACCGGTTTCCTCCCACACTCTAAAGACATACAGGTTTGCAGGTCAATTGGCTTTGGTAAAATTGTAAATTGTTCTGAGTGTGTAGGATAGTGCGAGTGTACGGGGATCTTAGATCCTGTTTCCATGCTGTATCCCTAAACTAAACGAAACTAGTGTATCTCAGAGCATCTAGATATCACTAGGCAGAGAAGCCTTCTACCAGGTGTGCCCCTATCTGTACCATTATTTTGAGAACAACGTTGTAAAGCTTAAGAGAAAAAGATGTTTGCATAAAGAATTAATTATTACAGGGTTTGCTGCTTGATTAGAGATCAACACCCCTTTATATCATACTTTTTGCTTTCTTAGCATACAGAAAGAGGAAATTTAGCCCATTAAATCTATGTCAGCTCTCAAAGTATCTCCCCTCGTATTTCCCTGTAGGCTATTTTCTGTCACATTGATTTCTCCCATTTCTCCTATTAACCGCCTGTGGAAAATTTACAGTAGCCAATTACCCAACCGGCACATCTTTGGGATTTAGTAGGAGACCAGAGCACCAGGGTTATCATGCAAACTCCACACAAGAAGACCCTAAGGTCAGGATCGAACCTAGGTCACTAATGCCACAAGGCACCAGCATTAAATGTTGTCCCACTGTGACACTCTTGAGCAAGCCATTCCAGCACCTACTTGGAAATCAAGGGTTTGGTGCTCAACATGATGGAATTAAGGGACAGAATTTCAGGGGTAACATGAGGGGGAACTTCTTTACTCAGAGAGTGGTGGCTGTGTGGAATGATCTTTCTGCAGAAGTGGTGGAGGCAGGATCGATTTTAACATTTAAAAGTAAAGTGGATAAGTATATGGACGGGAAGGGAATGGAGGGGTATGGTCTGAGTGCAGGTAGATGGGACTAGGGGAAAATAAATGGTCGGCACGGACTTGAAGGGCCGAGAAGGCCTGTTTCCGTGCTGTAATTGTTATATGGTTATATGGTTATAAATTCTTTCCATAAGAAATGCATAGTCATTAAAAAAAATCGCCAATTCACTGAAAACGTGCATTTACACAGTACATCTAAAGGAAAAACTTAAAGATAGTCAGACAAGTAAAGGGACACAGTTAACATTTCAGATCAAAGACCCTACTTCAGAACTTTTCTGGTTTTATTTTATGATCCAACAGTTCATTATCTAGATAATTCCTTTCTGGGAGAGATTACTTTGGATATTTCACCAATTTCAACCAAATACTTCCTGATTGTAATCTCTGACATGGTATTAGGTACTTCAGTTTTGTGTGTGCTGGATATCGAGTGGTTAGTAGGAATGGAGGAAGGTGCGGCAAGAAATGAATGCGTTCATTTTGCTTGAAAGTGTCTTCTTCCCGATTACTGTCATGGTGATATTTTGACTTCTGTTGTGTGAAGAGTCACTCCATATTTCAGGAAGACATTGGGCAAGCAACGTTCCCTGCTGATACAAAAGATTTCCTCTCAAAGTAATAGTTACGCTGCTACCCTCTTTGATGCATATCCATTCATGTGACAACACATTTTGACAATTGTGCAATGCTTTCAGTTAAACTATACGCATTGTACTTTGTCTTTTTTTTCAATATCTCTTCACAGGCAAGATAAACACCAAGTATTTCTAAGTCCTGTCTGCTATTTCAGGCAGTCACCAGAAAGTCCTGCCAACCATTTTGTCTATAAATCAAACATTATAGATTTCTGGTGATAACAGAGGCAGAGCATCTGCAGTGGTGAACTGCTTGCAACAACAAATTGTGCAGTGAAGTTGCATGAGAAACATTGCTTAACTTTGCATTTTTCATATTGCCTTACTAAACATCATAGACTCATGACCTTATATCAGAAATGATTTGTTACCAGACGAAGGAACTAGCAATGAAAAAAAAAGAAATTTCTTGATTCCTTACAATATTTCAATTATTATTTTTTCCTCATCACGCCTATGTACAAGAGTGTATGAAGCAAAAGCAATGAACTTTTCCCATCCATCATTCGTGCATGCTTTGTTTATTGAACCTCTGCTATGATGTCATGCATCACATGCTTGCAGCATGTACTTTCATCGTAAAAATGGGGATCTACCATTTCGGAAGAATTGACATTTAGAAGGTAATCATGTAGGGTGGGTTTGTGCAGAATCACATGTAAGCCTTATGGTCTAAGTGTGAAGAGTTTCCTCCCACATAAAGCATCAGTGAATCGGGTGTTTTTATTTACTATGTGTAGGAAGGAATTGCAGATGCTGGTTTAAATCGAAGATAGACACCAAATACTGGAGTAACTTAGCGGGACAAGCAACATCACTGGAGAGAAGGAATCTACAGAGATGCTGGCTTATCATGGATGGACGTCAATGGCATCATCTCGCAGCAGAGTGCAGGAAGGAGGCTTTGATTATTTGGGCAATAATGGACTTCTTCATTGAAAAACATTTTCATAAGTAGTCTGAAAAATTATTGTTCCCAATCTATTCAAATGATCCATAGCATACTTCTACCTTGGAAGTGGTCAAACATTTTTACTGTGTTAATTGTATATGCTTTGCGATGTCTGTGCTCACTCTTTAACTCCTTTTAAAACAAAGATTACATTGTACTGCAAGGAGTGAAAATCAGGTAATAAGTGCCCCTGCTCGGACAATCAAAAAAAAAAAAAAAAATCCCCAGCTAACACAACAATATCAAAGTGTCTCAAGTTTCATTGCCAGCCACGTCGAGCAAATCAGAGCAGTTGTGCACTGATATCTTTAGGTCACACTCAGTCTTCGATCCCTTTGATGTTGGCTGCAGAAACACAGAACATCATTGGTTTTCTCTACGCTCAGGGGGTGAAGTCTTCGCCAGAAACCCATGCATCATTTCCCCTCGTGCTCCGTCAACCTTCAATGACTCTTGAATTATTTGTCATTTTTCTACGGCTCTCGTTATTTTCTTTCATTCCTATGGCAGCAGGCTGTTGCCATGGAGAGTGTTCTTCACTTGAACCAGAGCGCAGGTGAAGCGACAGCCGCATGCTTCATCACACAAGGCAGGTTTTAGCAATTCCTCAATTTGGGGGAATCCACAAATCCTGATTTCTTAAAGCAACGATAGCTAGCTTTTCATAAATGAACAAACCAGAAAATACTGGAAATATTTAGCAAGTCATGATGTATCTGTGGAGAGTGAAGCAAAGTGATAATGTCTGGTCAATAACTTTTCATCAGAACTGTTTCAATTTCACACTTTTTTTTTTAAAGTAAAACTCACTTGACTCTCAGGTAAAATGTCAGCCAAATTTAGTGCATCAAAATGAAGTGAAATCCAATTTCTCTGCATTAAATCATTAATGCCATTGTAAGTTACAGTGAGCAACTAGGTGTGATTTGTCAGAACCTGTAATAAAATGAAAGTGGCAATGTTAAACCACTCTTTTGCCGTTTGCCATGTCTTTTTGGCCGATTTCACAAATGTTATAGAGAAATTCAATGGATGCTGGTTATAATTTTTTTTTTAAAAGGGGTGAAAAACAATTTCTAAACAGTAGAGTCTGTCAGTTAAGATTTTAAGCTTTACTTTAGACTTTAGAGATACAGTGCGGAAACTGGCCCTTCAGCCCACCGTGTCCGCACCAACCAGCGATCACCCCGTACACTAGCACTATCCTGCACATTAGGGAGAATTTACAATTTTTACCAAAACCAAATTAATCTACAACCCTGTACATGTTTGAAGTGTGGGAGAAAACCAGAGTACTCGAAGAAAACCGATGCAGTCACAGGAAAAACATACTAACTCCTTACAGACAGCACCAATAGTCAGGATCGAACTCTGGTCTCTGGTGCTGTAAGGCAGCAACCCCACCATTGTGCAACTGTGCTGCTATACTGTTTATGAACTATCAAATCTAATCCAGTCAATGCCCACAATAGTTTAGGTTTAGCATTTTGGTTAATTACTGCCCTGTGCATTGACATATTTGTGTGCTATCTAAATAAATCAGATAATACCATACATATACAAGCTTGCCAAACTCAAGTATAATAGGAAGAGGGCAGAGATAGATACTGAGTGAAGAGCATAGTTCTCAGCATTGCAGCATAAATAGTTTCAGAGAAAAAGACCAATGCCTGCAATGGAAGCGGGACACAAAAAACTGGAGTAACTCAGCCAGTCTGGCAGTATCGGTAGAATTGCTGCCTTACAGCGCTTGCAGCACCAGAGACCCGGGTTTGATCCTGAGTACAGGTGCTGTCTGTACAAAGTTTGTACGTTTTCCCCATGACCGCGTGGATTTTCTCCGAGATCTTCAGTTTCCTCCCACACTCCAATGACGTACAAGCTTGTAGGATAATTGACTTGGTATAAATGTAAATTGTCCCTTGTGTGTGTAGGGTAGTATTAATGTGCGGGGATCACTGGTCGGTGCGGACTCGGTGGGCCGAAGGGCCTGTTTCCGCGCTGTATCTCTAAACTAAACTAAAAGTAGAGCAAGACAGGCCAAATACAGGCAATTTGATAGCCATAATGGTCAGCAAGGACTAGCTGGAGCGAAAGGTCCATTTGTGTGTTGTATAGTTCCACGACTCTATGAATACCGTTAGTTACGGTAAAGGTAGCTAGATTATTGATAGAAGGTACAATGGGAATTAAGGTTACAATCAGATCAGCATGATTTTATTTTCTGATGGAACAGAGTCCTAGGACTGACTGCTCCTAATTCAAATATTTGTATGAAAATAGACACAGAAAGCTGGAGTAACTCAGCGAGTCAGGCAGCATCTCTGGAGAAAAGGCAAAGATAAAGTTTTGGGTCGAGACTGTTCTTCAGACGTACGCTCTGTTGCAGAATTCCATCATCGCATAGGAAATGATCAAAGGAAGCAAACCTTACATAAATAATAGAACAGGCATGAAGCCAGTGAGTCAGTAGGTTGGCATGGATGTTTGTCTTGAATGCAAAACTATTTTGTTTTACCAATATGTGCCATCTGGATAATTCAAGTTACAGACAAGGAATGTGCTCAAATATTTCACAATATGCACTATCTAAATTAAAATACATGCACCCATCTGTTGTACTAAAAAAAACTTGTCTTTGATCATCTAAGCAGTCTGACAATCTTTCACATTCTAGCTTTTCTGTGATCAATGGAGTCTGTTATCAAATATTTTTTCTGATCTGCATTAACCATCGCTTTAGTCTGAACAGGGAAAGCAAAGTTTTTGACAGGTTCTTCATTAGTAAAGGTATCCAAAGTTACAGGGAGAAGGCAAGAGAATGAGATTGAGAGGGAAAGACAGATCATCTATGATTGAATGGTGGAATAGATTTGATGGGCTGAATGGCCTAATTCTGCTCCTAGGACCTATGGAATTTAACTCCCTGTAGGTGTTTAATGTAACAGTATTTTGTTACTAAAACAATGTTGGAATAAAGCAAACACATAGCCTTCAAGAAAAACATGCAAATCATTGAGATCAGAGCTGATCGATGCCCTAATATATTTACTTTTCTGAATTCCATCTTTTTAAAGATATGGAAGAAGGGTTTCGGCACTAAACGTTGTCTATTAGGAAGAAGGGTTTCGGCCCGAAACGTTGCCTATTTCCTTCGCTCCATAGATGCTGCCGCACCCGCTGAGTTTCTCCAGCATTTATGTCTACCTTCTTTAAAGACATTCCTGTCCTGAAAACATATTGATCCAACATTTAAAACTATTAATTATGTGAACACTCTATGAAACCAATTATAACATTTCTATCACCTTTGCATTAAGAATTATATCTGAACTTCTCTTTGGAATGCATAGGGTCTGATTTTCCATTATGACTCACCTGGATTATCCTTTCAGAGATGGGAACATTTTTCTCAACTATATTTATTCCTTTAAAGTAATTAGTTCCCATGATTTAATCATTAAAGCATGATAATATTTACAATTAACACTTTCTGAAGCCAATTTATTCTTTCCATGATGTGAGTCCCAGAATGAAAGCAGAACTCCAACTGTTGTCTAACAAGAGCTTTATTTACCTTAGCAAAACACCCTCCCCTTTATAATCTCATCTTTTAGGTGAACATTTGATCATAGATTTTGATTTATTTTGCATCAGACTTGCATCTGACTTCTTTAGTCAGAAGGTGTGAATCTGTGGCATTTTACTTTGGAATCACGTGAGTGATTACGTAAAGAAGGCCGTCTGCCCGCATGCGCGTCATTACGTCTGGCGTATTGCGCACCAGCAAGTTTTAAACCTGGAAGGTAAGTTTAAACTTATTTCTAGGGTTTGTTTTGCAGGAAGCTCCTCACAGAGTTTGCCTGCTGGATTCGGGGCAAAGTTGGACGTGCTGCGGGAAACCGGTTATGGACATGGGGAAATCCCGGTCCAGACCACGGAAGCGCGGGTAGCCAGCGGCCATCAGGTTTGCTCACAAGTCGCTGACAAGGAGGTCAGCGACACCCAGGAGGGGAGTGCGAGTGGGGGTTTTTCTCCCAGTATGGGCTCACAGACCACAATGGTCCCCCCAGAGAAAGGGGTTAAACTGGCAGTAAGCTGGTCTCGCTACTCCAGTCGCAGACAATGGGGTCAGCAACCCCAGACCGCTTAGGTGTTCCCAGATAAAGCGGTTAGACTGGCAGTAAGCCGGTCTCTCTACCCCAGTCCCTGACAATGGGGTCAGCAGCTCCCAGACCGCTTAGGGCTTCCCAGATTGGGGTTAGACTGGCAGTAAGCCAGTCTCTCTACCCCAGTCCCTGACAATGGGGTCAGCAGCTCCCAGACTGCTTAGGGCTTCCCAGATATAGGGGTTAGACAGGCAGTAAGCCGTTCTCACTACCTCAGTCGCTGACAATGGAGTCAGCAGCTCCCGGACCGCTAAGGTCTCCCCTAATAAGGGGAAAACTGGCAGTCAGCTGGTCTCGTTACCCAGTCACTCACTATGGGGTCTGCAACTCACAGACCGCTATGGTTCCCCCAGGAAAGGGGTTAAGCCACGAGGAAGCCGGTCAGGCCTTGGGACTCGGTTGAGTCAGGCCCGGAGGTTTCCCCGTCCTGCTACGGGTAGTGTCCGCGAATGCCTAAAACCCACCTGGAGCACCTGATGGAGAGGTTGCTCCAAAGAGATATGTTCCAGAAGAGAGCTATCTGAGCCCGGGTATTAATGGAGAACCCGCTGGCAGTGGCACCTGTCTCAGGGCTGCACAATGTCTCCCTCTCTGAGGAGGGAAGCATCAGGGATCAGTTTCACTCTGGCCCGGAGTCAAATCTTGATAGAGGACCAAGGGGCCATGTCAGCGCAAGTATCCTCAGGGGCCTGCGGCAGCACCTGTCTCAGGTCTGTCTACAAGTCTCCCTCTCGGTGGAGGGAAGTGCGAGGATATACTCGCAAGGGAAGAGGCAGAAAACCCGGAAGGGGACAGATTTCCCTCACGCTAGAAATGTCGGCAGTGAATAGAGCTATCAAATGAAACCATCGTATCGGCGATGATACCCCCACGCCTCATTGGCAGTAAGCAGTTCACTGAAGTGGATGGGCGCTTGAAAGCTGGGCACAGGTCTTTCATGCCTAGGGCCAAGCTGGTCTCAGTTATATGGAATTTCTCTACTGTCTAACTATTGATTTCCTTAGGATCTTTATGGCATGCATCGATCTCAAAGATGCTTACTATTTAGGTCCCATTCACACGAGATTACCAGAGACATTGGAAATTGATCTGGAGGATATTTCTAATGCTGTGTTTTTTGCTAAAATCAACTGTTTCAGCTGCAACTATATTTGAGGAATTGAGGTTCCTCAGCCATCCAGTCAAATTTAAGTTGATACCAACTGGAAGTTATTGTTTATCAGTTTTACCTTTAATTATTAATTTATCTGTGACAGATTGGAATCAATAGAAACCTGTAACAACCTTTATCAAGCAGTCTTCTATTCATCAAGTGTAATTGGCAATATAGCAGCTGTGTTTCAGCTGTGCAATTGGGCCTTTGCATTATCAGAACTTTCAACGTGCAAGTAGTAACCTCTCAAGTACCATTGTTAACAGACCTATGCTATTACCAGCTGAAGCTACCAAAGTTACAATGGTGGTCGAACTATATTCAGCATTGCTCCAGTAGTTTTGGTCAAATAATCTTCAGTTATATTACTAACAGATGCTAGTGCTCAAAGATGGAAAATTACGAATGCCATCTCTAGTAACGAAGGCGGATGGGATTTGCATGAATCACCAATTCTTCAGATATTGGTATCAACTACCTATAGACACTAGGTGCATACTATGGGTTAAAGGGTTATAGTGTGAATATGCAAAATCTGCATGCTCAGTTCCAAGTTCCAAAAAAACATGAGGGTAGACTATTATCTGAATGGTGGCAGATTAGGAAAAGGGGAGATGCAACGAGACCTGGGTGTCATGGTACACCAGTCATTGAAAGTAGGCATGCAGGTGCAGCAGGCAGTGAAGAAAGCAAATGGTATGTTAGCATTCATAGCGAAAGGATTTGAGTATAGGAGCAGGGAGGTTCTACTGCAGTAGTACAGGGTTTTGGTGAGGCCACACCTGGAGTATTGCATACAGTTTTGGTCTCCAAATCTGCGGAAAGACATCCTTGCCATAGAGGGGGTACAGAGAAGATTCACTAGACTGATTCCTGGGATGTCAGGACTTTCATATGAGGAAAGACTGGATAGACTCGGCTTATACTCGCTGGAATTTCGAAGATTAAGGGGGATCTTATAGAAACATACAAAATTCTTAAGGGGTTGGACAAGCTAGATGCTGGAAGATTGTTCCCGATATTGGGGGAGTCCAGAACAAGGGGCCACAGTCTACGGATAAGGGGGAATTCCTTTAGGACCGAGATGAGGAAAACATTTTTTACACAGAGAGTGGCGAGTCTCTGGAATTCTCTGCCACAGAAGGTAGTTGAGGCCAGTTCATTGGCTATATATAAGAGGGCGTTAGATGTGGCACTTGTGGCTAGAGGGATCAGGGGGTATGGAGAGAAGGCAGGTACGGGATACTGAGTTGGATGGTCAGCCATGATCACATTGAATGGCGGTGCAGGCTCGAAGGACCGAATGGCCTACTCCTGCACCTATTTTTCGATGTTTCTATGTTTCTATGACAACATAGTATGGATGTTGGATCACAAAGTATTTTAGGATCTATGGCTCGATGGCACCCAATATCGATATGTTTGCATACAGGCTCATTCTCGTTACACGGGGGAGGAATGTTCTTTTATGTGGTTTCTCCATTTTGCCTCATCAGTCGGGTCTTGCAATAATTCAGCAAGATCCCACATTCAGGGTTCCTGTACTGTCTGACTGGCCTACGTAGCCATGGTTGCCCGCCAATGTTAGGAATAATATTAGAACCTTATACGTGGTTTTTAAACATAAAACTTTGCTGGTTTAGCCTGGGATTTGGGGAACCAGCCTCTACATGATTAATCAATTCATTGCTTTACAGAATCTGAGAAGACCGCTCCTGCGGCTCGGGCTGTCAGACTGATCCATGTATGTGCTCACTGCAGAGTGCAGGGATAGCACCAAAAAAGCAGTACTTTGCCTCTTCAGGAGATGGGAAGCATTTTTTTCTGTTTAAATGTTATGTTACATGTATACGGCACAGACACCGATGTCTTAGAGTTCATTTTCTATGAGTCTTTGACAATAAATTAAGTTATAGTCCCATTAACTGTGCCCAACATGTTTCTCATCATAGTTGCTGCAGCAAGTGGGACCCGCTCTCTCGGGTTTCACTCTCTGGTGTCCAGTTATTAAGGATATCATTAACACAAGTTCTCCCAGACCCAAGTGCACAGAAGTATGGGATACTGATATTGTGTTAACATTTATTCACCATGAGGCTCCAGCTGTATCTCTATCTTTGGTTCGGTGCACAGGTCCAGTCATTACAAAAATTATGAATGGACTGGATCGTTACACCTGTTATATAATAATTCATGTTTACATACCCCATGCACCTTCGGTTACTTGTGGTCACACATTTACAACGTTTAGTCAAGGTAATCTAGAGCCTTAGAGGCTCTGATACTAGCTATGTTTGTTGGTTACAAAAAAAAATAAATAAAAAAAAATTACCTATAACAAAAGAAACTTGGGAAGAATGCTTACAAAGAATACATTGGTGTTCTTTGAATGCCAGACACACACTGATACAATTTAAAGTTATATATAGATTACACTACTCGAAAACCAAATTAAAAAGTATCTTTCCTAGTCTCTCCTCTATTTGTGATAAATGTAAGAATCTTGAAGCAAATTTAATACATAGTTTGGTAACGTGGCCACGGTTGAATTATTATTGGATTGAAATTTTTAAAGTTATTTCGGAAGTTCTTAAGGTTGAACTCGACCCAGACCCAAAATTAATAATATTCGGAATCCCGGAGCCAAATTTGGTACTCACAGTTAATCAAAGAAATTTTTTTGATTACTGTTTAATAATAGGGAAAAAAATGATACTTAAATTTTGGAAGGGAACATTATCCCCAACAATTAAAATGTGGAAAGCAGAGATGTTGGAGACGTTGAATTTGGAAAGAATTAGATTTGTCCTTTTGGACAGGTATAATTCTTTTGAATCGATATGGTCTCCATATATACAGTATTTAGAGAAGTAGCTATTCTTGGAATCACGGCTCGACGGACACCCTACGGATCCGATGCGAATAACTTACTTATATTTGATATTATTGTGCATTTATTAGAGATATTTCTGAATGAAATAGTATTTCATATAATGACTTTAGTTTTTGTTTATATATATGTAATATTTTTGTTTTTCAAATTTTCCCTTTTTTTTTCTTTTTTTTACGGTTGAAGTATGTGGGAAGAATTTTTTATTCCTTTTTATTTACTCTTTTTTCTTTTCTCTTTTATATATCCTTTTCTTTATTTCCAAAAAATAGAAGATATTAAGTATTGATATGTTATTTGTAGTAATATTGAATTAAGGTGTTAGTTTATAAAGTAAGCTTTACATTGTAAACGGTTTACTTCAAATAAAAAAATATTACAAACAAAAAAAGAAAAAAGAAAACACCTCATAAGAAGGTGTCAGTTCAGACCATCTCCAGGTGGTTATGTGAGGTTTTGGCTTATACAGGAGTAGATACTAATTTCTAATCTCACTCCACCAGGGCTGCTACAACACCAGCAGCAAGGGTTATGTGCGGTCCTCTGGACCACATCCTGTCAATTGCACAATGGTCTAATGAACGAGGTATCCAGCATTTTATTTTAACCCATTGCCAGACCAGGAGTATTTGCCAACTCTATTTTAGATTCTATTTTATAGTTTCTCCTCGGATGAGAGGGGTTACTGTTATTATTGTTTGTTCATTTATCAGCATCAGCATGTTTTTAAATCTATGTCATGTATGTATGCATTATGAATGTTATCTTGGTTAACTGATGCAGTCGAGCTTGTGTGGACTCGTTTTTCCACGGCATGAAATCTCAGAACTTCAAAATCTTCACGTAATCACTCACGTGACTCCAAAGTAAAATAGTAAGATTAAATGAGTACTTACCAGTTTGAAGTTTGATCTTTATTTTATGAGGAGTTACAATGAGCGATTACGTGCCCTCAGCTCCCAACCCTCGTATCATAACGATTATCCGGTAGTTCGAGGCATCGCTTTATGTTAGTTCAACAACTGTTATCTGTGATTTCACACCGCTGCTTTGAAGATTCACGCGCATGCGGGCTGACGGCCTTCTTCATGTAATCGCTCATCGTAACGCCTCATAAAATAAAGATCAAACTTCAAACTGGTAAGTTCTCATTTAATCTTACTATTCATTGCCACAGACGGCTATGGAGGCCAATTCAATGGATATTTTTAAGGCAAAGATTGACAGATTTTTGATTAGTAATGCTCTCATGGGGTAATTGGGAGAAGGCAGGAGAATGGGGTTTAGAGGGAAAGATAGATCAGCCATGATTGAATGGTGGAGTGGACATGATAGGACAAATGGCTAAATTCTGCTCTTAGATTGGTGGCATGGTGGAGTTGCTGCCTTACAGCACCAGAGCCCTGGGTCCCGGGTTCGATCCCAACAACGGGTGCTTGTCTATACAGTTTGTACGTTGTCCCTGTGACCTGCGTGCATTTTCTCCGAGATCTTTGGTTTCCTCGCTAAAGACATACAGGTTTGTAGATTAATTGGCTTGGTATAAATGTAAACTGTTCCTCGTATATGTACATAATGTTAATATGTGGGGATCGCTGGTTGGTGTGGACTTGGTGGGACAAAGGGCCTGTTTCACTAAACTAAGGGCCTGTTTCACTAAACTAAAACAAAACTAAAGTGAAAGAACTTATGAACCACTACATGTCAGTGATCTGGTTATATGGGCCACAAATTTGTACTTATCATATTACGATGTGTTGTTTTCCTTGTACCTTCCTCTTTGGCAGCTGGCTGACTCTTTATCTTCTGGATGGGAGGTGTGCAACACTACAGAACGAATGGCACTTTGAGTGTCACATTATACTGATATCTGGGCAATCAGGTGATGTACATTAATATATATGAGAAGATTCCAATGAAAGGATCAATTTATCCCAACAGCCTAGTGCTGTTGGAAAGCGAGATAGTGAATAGTTATCGCAAAGCAAGGCATTCTCAGAGAGATACAAAACCATCAAAGTGATGAAATGTATTCATCTCCACTATTGCCTTTAATAAACCTGCTTTTCACTGTAAATTTTCCTTTGCCATATATCATTTTCATTTCTATTCCTGGGAATTACGGACAGCAGCTTCCAAGGTATTGATCTGCTCTTTAAGATTGCTGTAGAATTTCATTAACATTGTAGAAAGTTAGCCAGAATGTCAAATCAATTATGTATTCTTGACATAGGAACAAGGTATTTGAGAATTTAGTGGGAAAATGCTCAAAACATGCAGATGCTATGTGTCCATCTGATACATTAATGTTAATCAATTATTTATAGCAGATTAATACCCATTCCAAAAAATAAAATGGACAGAAGGATTTCAAGCAAAGGCAGATTTGTCTACATGTTCCCATCAGTCATTCATGGTTCTGCTGTAGTGTTTAATAGTAAGATTAAATGAGAACTTACCAGTTTGAAGTTTGATCTTTATTTTATGAGGAGTTGCGATGAGCCACTACGTGAAGAACCCCATACAGTCGTTGGTGCGTCAATCTTCAAAGCAGCGGAGTGAAATCACAGGTAATAATGACTGAAGTATAATGGTAAGATAACAAAGATTAGAACTACCAGATGAGATCTACGAGGGATGGGAGCGGAGGGCATGTAGTCCCTCATCGCAACTCCTCATAAAATAAAGATCAAACTTCAAACTGGTAAGTTCTCATTTAATCTTACTATTTTACTTCGGAGTCACATGAGTAACTATGTGAAGACTTCAAAGCACTGTGATTTCATGCCGCAGACCCAAATCCGGTGTTCACACTGCATCGATTGACTCAAGTCGTTAACAATCAATAATGCATCAATAATAACATTTGTTAAATGAATAACAGTTTATTTACAAACGAAACCATAACAAACCTCTCTAACTCAGGGGGAAACTATAACAGAACTCAAAACAGAATCAGCAAACACCCCCAGCCTTGAAATCGGCTTGTGATAAAACCTTTGAAAGGTCAGCTCACTGGACCATCCTGTGGCTACGAGGATATGGTCTATAGGCATGTCCATCTTCCTTGCCGTGGAAGTTGAGGCCGCCCTGTTGGAATGAGATTTGAATTTATCAGTATCAATCCCAGCACTTCCCAGAACCTGCTTTAGCCACCTTGAGGTTGTTTGCACTGACACCTTACTGTGTGTGTTTTTTGTGGCTAATAAATAATGCAGGCTCTGTTCCTCGTAGGACTCTGGTGGCCTCAATGTAACGAGATAAATGTGAAACTATACACAGGTGAGCATCTGTGGGGTATGCTGAAAACACAATCTTACATCCTGTCATGCCTATTCTACTATGTTTAAGCAAATCATAGACATAAAATATAATGGCATCCGCCGATACCTGCATTCTGTCTAGCCATAGCTTTTGCAATGTTTGCACACATTGGGCTGAAACCAACGCCATGAGCATGACCACCTTCATGGTTTATTTGGTTAGAGACAGGCTTGCAACAGGAGCCCATTGGCGAAGAAGCATAAGAACTTCACTCACATTCCAAATATCGGCATACCTGGGTTTAGGAGGATTAGAATTGAAAACTCCCTTCATTAATTGAGAAACGAACGGATGTGTCCCTACGGAATGTAACTCTGAATTCATGGGTAAATAAGAAGACAAAGCACTTTTGGCTGTATTGATCGCACTATAACTTACTTCTTGATCAAAATAAAGAGTGGACAAAAATTCCAATACGTCTGTGATCCCTGCAGTTTGATATGAGATCAGCCACAGTACGATCAGACAGTCCTCTCCCCAGGTATGGCCTCCTTAAAATCTGCAAATTAACAGATCAATATGATCATGTAAAGGATGTTGATCCCCAGTTACTGGATTTACCAGTCGCTTTTTCTGCTTGGGAATAATCATGTGAGGCTGACTAGCCATTTGTAATATGAGAGGAAACCATGGTTGTGAAGGCCAATCCGGCACTACCAATACTCCTGCTTGATCTTTTGCAAGCATCTACTGATGAGACAGAATGGAGGAAATGCATAAACAAATATTCCAACCCAATGCAGCGAGAAAGCATCCACCGTTGCTGCACCAGGATCTGGTTCCCATGAAACATATCTGGGAAACTGATGGTTTAATCAAGATGCAAGCAAGTCAATATCTGGCATTCCATACTGAGCAATCACTTGATTAAATATGTCCTGATTTAACATCCATTCTATGTTAACATTGAACTGGCGTGACCTAGTGTCAGCTACAGTGTTGAATCTACCTGGCAAATATATTGCTGAAAGCCAGATATTTTGGTCAATGCACCAGCTCCAGATCTGATTAGCCAGTCTATCACAAGACTGTGACTTGATTCCACCCATGTGGTTTACATATGCCCCTGCTGTGGTGTTGTCAATCTGAACCTGCATATGCAAGTCTCTCCTGGTAGAGCAATAAGCTTTAAGCCCATACCAGGTTCCCAACAACTCTAAATAATTAATTCCTCTTAAATGAAGAAGGGATGTCTCATCAGTGTTCCACCTGCCTCCACTGGAAGACATATCTGTTGCACCCCAACCCAGCTTACTTACATCAGTCTGTAATATAATAGAAGGTGGTTCCACCAAAACATTCCTAGAACTTTTTGAAACATTTACAATCCACCATTGAATGTCAGAAATTGCCCCAGCTGACAATTGCATAGGCCTGTCAAAATGGCCCACTTGTGTTCTCAGTGCCTGTTCTTTTGATCGTTGTAATTGTTGATAATGCAGAGGACCATACTGCACAGCTGGAAAAGCAGCCACCAATTTACCAATTAAACTGGCTACTTGTCTATTGAAGGCCGTTGTTCTCCAAGGAGAATAACACAGTCCTCAATTAACTGTTGCAATTTGTCCCTGGGCAAAGTTACCAACATGTGATTTGAATTGATGGTAAAACCCAAATAATCAATAATTTGGATTTATCTGGATGAATGACGAACCCTAATTGTTCAAAAGTGAATTTAACAATTGAAACAGATGACTCGGCTTCAGCTTGAGTTTTTCCAACAATTAAAATATCATGAAAAAAAATAGACCATTACCACATGCCCCTGAGCTCTGAGTAATGCTAACACAGGTTTTAACAATTTAGTAAATAATCTAGGAGCTGGAGTTAATCCATTAGGCAGTGCTTTGAATTGCCACAACTGAGTCATCCAGATAAATTTCAAATACCTCCTATCATCATCATGAATAGACACTGATTAATATGCATCCTTTAAATCAATGCTTGCCATATAACACCCTTTGGAAACAAGATGTTTGGCCGTGGAAAAAGTTTCCATTTTGAAATGCCTATAGCAAACAAATGTGTTCAAACTCGTCAAATCCAGTATAATTCTACATTCCCCAGTCTTTTCAGACCTCGGAAAAATAGTTGACACAAGCTGACGACTTTGATAAACTGACTTCTCAATCACCCCTTTCTTGTGTAATGTATTAATTTCTGCATGTATGAGCACATTATCTTCTTCTGAAAATAAAAGTTTCCGACTTGGAACATGTTGATTAGGTGGACTCTCATTAGAGTAAAATTCAATTTTTATCCCTTCTATATTGTTAAGTATAAATGAATCTAATGTTAACTCTTGCCATTGTTTAAGAAACAAATGCAATCTTCCCCCAATTTGAACATCTATCTCTTTAAAAGGCATTTTCCTCACCTGCATACGTCCTTGCAGAGCTTGTTGACCCCGGCCCCTTGTAGGAAAAGGCATTCTTCCCTTCACACCTGTGGCAGCTTGCCAGTTCCGATATTGCAGACCTGAATGGCTGGTTCCTTCCCCTGCATCCAAACTGGTACCCCGCCGATAAGGAAAAATCCTCTTCCCCTGTTTGCCACCCGGCTTAATGAGGCCCATCATTTTTGCATCCTCGTGACATTCTTTAACTCGCTTAGCGAGATCTACTTCAAATAACAAATTTGGTAGTTGTACGCTGGGCGGCTTGCACAAAGCCGCCAGATTGCGATTTATAACCGGCCTTATAGCACTTCTTCGGATGTTATTCATCTCGAAAAAAGCATTACAAAGGAGTCCCGGTGCATCCTCATGGGCTTCAGACATATGCCCTTTATCCACTATCACGGGAAATGCCATAGGCCCTGCTGAAAGTAATTTGAGCACCTTCTGAAATTTCGTTTCCTGAGCCCTGGCTGACACCCCCAACTGTCTCCAAATCTGATGGTTGACCATTGGCACCTTAAGTAAGCCACAATTTATAGGGGCTTCATATTTTTTTAGCCGACTCGTCCATGGCCAATCCCTGTAGTTGGTGAGAGAGCATATACTATATTGCTAAAGTCAATTCTTCCCCTATCGGCTCTCCCGCCTCTCTAGGCACTGCAAACATTTCTGCAATGTTAGGGATAATTTCCAGCTGAACTCCCTTATTGCTCTCTCCCACCACTGATTCGGTGTCAGCAAACTGCACCGGTTGAATTTCCTCCTCATAGGCAGGATATTCTTGCATCCCTGTAAAAGGTGCTGCTAGCACAGGCTATCCACTAGCCTGGAGTGGCCACCACTCCTCCTCACGGAATTGGTCCCTGTCGAGCATTCTCTGCATTAAAATCTCGACTTGGGAGAGCCGTGAGCAAACAGTCTCTCCTGTAGAGGCTACAGCTTACTAGCCCGACTCTGGGTCCACGGGCCTAACTGACTTCCCAGTAGCCTTACGCCCTACTGGCATGGCTACACTGCTCGCAGGCAGAGGGTCCGGTGTCGCTGGCTCCATAGCTGGCATCGGACTAGGTGTGATAGATGGGCCTCCACTCACAATACTCTCTTGGTCATCGACCTTTTTTGCTCCGGAGCGCCTCGCCGCCACCTTTTTCACTTTCTGTAACATTACTAACGGAGCAATGCCAACCGCTGTTACAAAAAATGAATCACTACAAAAAATGTAAAACTTAACTTGCGTTTTAAACTTACCGCTTGGAGGAGCTCTGCTGCTCCAACCAGCCGACTACACCAATGCGTGACTCCGAAGTAAAATTAAGAGCTAGAAATCCTAAATTCAGTACTTAATGTCATGAATAGTTTAAAGTGAGTGATATTTTAAAAAAATGTGCATTTTGCAAAATAATTGATGCAGAACTAATAGTCAGGCTATTTATAGTGATGTGCAATGTGTGGACATTTACAAGCAAATACTAGTATTTTAAACTGTGGATGGGTCGATTATAATCATTTTTGGTCTTTCTGCTGAGTGGTTAGCACACAAAACAATACTTTTCACTGTACCTCGGTACACATGACAATAAACAAAAGTAGAAATATAATAAGTACTTTGAAAATGACACATTATTAACAGTGAAAAGGTTAATCGTGGTTTACAGGATGATTTTGATCACTTGGTAGGATGAACAGATGAACAACAGGTTGAATTTAACACTAGAAGTGCAAGTGGCTTGTGAGTACTTAAAAGTATAGGACCTGCACAATAGATGGCAAGACCTAAGGGACTATTGAGAGAAAGAGGGACCTCAGTATACAAGAAAGTGGCAGCACAGGTGCTGAAGATGCCATTTGATCATGGAGTCACAGTCGTTCAGTGTGGAAACAGGCCCTTCAGCCCAATTTGCCCATGCCGACCAAGGTGCCCATTCTACACTTGTCCCATTTGCCTGCATTTGGCCCCCATCCCTCTACCCTATCCTATCCATGTACCTGCCTAAATGTCTTTCAAAGGTTGTTATAGTACCAGCTTCAATTACCTCCTCTGGCAGCTCATTCCATATACCCACTTCTTAAGGGGTTGGACAGGCTAGATGCAGGAAGATTGTTCCCGATGTTGGGGCCGTCCAGGACAAGGGGTCACAGCTTAAGGATAAGGGGGAAACCCTTTAGGACCGAGATGAGAAGGAATTTTTTCACACAGAGAGTGGTGGGTCTCTGGAATTCTCTGCCACAGAGGGTAGTTGAGGCCAGTTCATTGGATATATTTAAGAGGGAGTTAGATGTGGCCCTTGTGGCTAAGGGAATCAGAGGGTATGGAGAGAAGGCAGGTACGGGATACTGAGTTGGATGATCAGCCATGATCATATTGAATGGCGGTGCAGGCTCGAAGGGCCGAATGGCCTATTCCTGCACCTAATTTCTATGTTTCTATGTTTCTACTACCCTCTGAGTTAAAAAAGTTGCCTCTTAGAGACTGAGACTGCTTCCCTGAGATGATTTCTTAAGATTATCATAGAGGATGATTTTCACCTATCCTCACTGATTGAGTCTGATGGTCAGGAGGTCACGGATGCAGTTGCAGAGGTGAGTGCTGACTCCAAGTTCCATGAGTAGGAAAGAACCGCAGATACAGGTTTAAATCGAAGATAGACACAAAATGCTGGAGTAACTCAGCAGGACAGGCAGCATCTCTGGAGAGAAGGAATGTGTGACGCTTCGGGTCGAGACCCTTCTTGTTTATCCAAGTTCCATGAGTTTGTTGATGAGCTAGGATGGATAATGGCATTGAAAGCAGAGCTGTAGTCATTGAATGCCAAGGAGATTGCAGGTAGATGGCATCAACTGTCTTCCTCTCAATGACTGTAAAACAATATGTGACACTATTTGAAATAGGAGTTTAAAGTTACATTATTCATCCCTCGACCGACATTTATGAATATCTATCCATCTGCTTCTTGTGCAATTTTGTTGATTGCAAATTTAATTGATATATTCCCTTATATTTAAAACTATGATTATGATCAAAAATTGAGAAGTTTGTAAAATAATTATTTGGCAGGTACAAAAATAAAATGCTTTGCCACGGACAATAATCAAGGAAAAGACTAATCCATCTTTAAAAGAAAGTCGATAAGCTTTTGAGCAACAAATGGGACAAAAACATGAAAATGTGGTTATTTTTAGATTACATGCTGGCATAAATCCAAAGGGACAAATTGGCATCCTTCCGAGCGATAAACCTTTCTCTTGTAATTCTCATGAATAGAAGTGCCCAAAGCACAAACAAATAAAATAATAAGCATTCACATTAAAAGAGAGACTCTTTGCAAACTAATAAACGTACACAAGGAAATAAAAACAGAAAATGCTGATTGCAACATCTTTGGCACCTGCCTTATTCTGCTGATACCTGAAATGCTAAGCAGCCACTTTGTGTTTCTTATGCTTGTCATTCTCAATTTTCCTTGTCATTTCATATTTTTAGCACATACAATTTTTGATATGTTCTTTATGTATGAAGACATATGTTTTTCCCCAACCCTATCATTCACTCAACACTGAATAAAAATAGTCTGCAGCAGTGAAATCTTGCATTTGTATTCATAAAATTCATATTACCTTTTTGGAAGGGTAAGCTAAGCAGATAGTTCATAGGTCAATGCTGCTAAAAAGTGCAGAACAGAAAATCAGTAAACATGCTACACTCACTTTTGAAAAAGTTAACCAGACTAAATTTATGATCACTGGAAGGTGTGGATATAACATGCACTCCATCTGCAGCAATTTGCAATTTTCAAACAGCAAGAAATCATTGACTATTTTTGGCCCCCCACATCAGTCTGAAGAAGGGTCTCGACCCAAAACGTCACCTATTCCTTTGCTCCATAGATGCTGCCTCATGCGCTGAGTTTCTCCAGCTTTTTTTGTCTACCACCGACTATTTTTGTAGTGCAACTTCATGTTCCTTTACTGCAAAACAAAAAAATCTATGACTTACCCAGAAGAAACAACCTAAATACAGATTGAAACTGCTCCACCTGCCATAAGTTAACGATGCTTCCATTCAATTCTATTTATACTCCACCCCGTCCCATCTTCTGAATAAGATATTGCACTCATATTTGATAACACCATCGTTAATATTGGCAGCAACTATAAAAGTATTACTTTTATAATTGTTAATATTTATATTTTACAACCTGTGATGAGTATCATTTCTGTTTCTCCAGAATTTACTTTCCTTCGAGGATGGAGACAATAATTCAATATGATGAAATAAATATCTATAATTTACTCCACTAAAGACATTCAATCAACAAAGCACATTTCAAACAACGTAAAACATTAGGGCAATTAGCCAATTAAATCAATAGCATAACAGAGTTAATCTAAATGGTGCAATACTCACGTTCATCCACACATGCAGAAAAGTCTCATGATCCATTCATGATTGTGGCTTCAATAAGGGTTCACCCACATTAAATAATTCTAGCTACACATTATCACCAGAATTATAATTCATACTTGTTGAAAACTGAAATATCACTAATGGAGAAAACCTAGAAGATTTCTCCTGTCTCTTTTCTATGTGGAATATTGACAAATCCTTTCAGTTTTCAAAATTTCCATGTCATTATAACGGAAGAGCTATAAAAATGTTCTATAAATTACAAAAATCATGTTGGATAAATAGTACAGAAATGTCTACCTCCATATTGCATAACTGTTTTGAGGAGCACCTGTTAAGTCTATAGGGGTAACCCTTGCTATAAATTCCTATCCCACTCCAATCTAATCCGTCTGTCTCATATACTGTTATTAGAAGCTTCAAAGCAAGCTCATCATCTGTCTGTGCAGATTGCAGCTTTTTCAAACCAATATTGAATTTTCCACTTTGATAACTTGCTTTCTCAGAACCATGATTGTATGCTGTAATTTGTCTACCGGAGATAATGGTTGAAATATGTCTTTGCTTTTTTCCCTTTTTATTTACATTTCCTAACATGCCATTTGTAACACATCACCTTCGAACCTCCCCCATGGGCAACACCCCTACGTTGTTAAATCTTGTCTCAAGATATAGCAGATGTTCTCCATCTCCTGTCCACCCTCCCCCGAAATTTGCTGCATTTAAAACTAACTTTAGTTTAGTTTAGAGATATAACACGGAAACAGGCCTTTCGGCCTGCCGAGTCAGCGCTGACCAGCAATCCCCGCTCATTCACACTATCCCACACATATTAGGGACAATTTACACTTATACCAAGCTAATTAACCTACTGACCAGTACGTCTTTGGAGTGTGGGGGGAAACCAAAGATCTTGGAGAAAACCCACGCGGTCACAGGGAGAATGTACAAATTCCGTACTGACAAGCACCTGTACTCAGGATCAAACCCGCGTCTCTGGCATTGTAAGCAATGTAAGGCAGCAACTCTACTGCTGCACCACCCTATGTTTTTACTTTTTTACTCTTTTCCTATTCCGGAGTGGTCGACCTGTGATTTTAGCTCGGTTTCTTTTTCCACATGTGCCCATTTTCAAATTATGTTCGCTCTGCTGAATATGACATCTGGCATCTTCTGTGTTTGTTTCATATTTCTACATCGGCAACTTTTTTGATGATTATTTTCTGAGCTATTTACCCAGGTTATCTCTTGGCATTTCATGTGTTTTGTTTTAGACTTTCAGATATCTATTTATTCCCTTTTCCACTTTCCATTCAAGTGCATTTAACATGATCTTTTTTGTTCATCTCTATTGGGCACAAGTCTCAAATTCAAACCACTCTTTCAAGAAATTCAATCATTCTACTTTCACTAAGTGTAGGAAGGAACTGCAGATGCTGGTTTATACCTAAGATAGACTTATAGTGCTGGAGTAACACAGTACGTCAAACAGCATTTCTGGGATAAAAGGACAGGTGACTTTTCGGGTCAGAAACCATCTTCAGCCACTCTTCAGACTTGTCTGAAGAAGGGTTCTGATCCAACATGTCACCCATCCTTCATCTCCTGAGATGCTGCATGACCCGCTAAATTACTCCAGAACCTTGTGTCTATCTTCATTCTACTTTCACTGTTAGGTTCATTTGTGGCGCTGTTTTAGTTACAACCTCGACTTTGGATTTTCATAAAAAAGGGGAAGCATTCCAAATCCATCCTCCCTATCCAACCCATTGGTGGATATACTCCCTTTAATCAGTACAAATTGGCCACAACACTTCGTCCTCGATAGCCATCAGCGCAGGAGCACCTCAAGATTGTGTGCTCAGTCCCTTGATCTATGGAGGAAAGGAATAGGTGACATTTCGGGTCGAGACCCGCCTTCAGACTGCAGATGTCTTTTAGGATCTCAACCTGAAACTTCACCTATTCCTTTTCTCCAGACATGCTGCCTGACTCGCTGAGTTACTCCAGCTTTGTGCATCTAACTTTGGTGTAAACCCCCATCTTTAATTCCTTCCTACACTTAAAAGACATCATGTCAATTTCCCTTCACAGATGCTGCCTGATCTGTTAAGTTTCTCTAGCAGTTTTTTTATCCACAAGTTGAAGTGCATTCCTTTTTGATGTGATTTATGTGAAATCCATTCAGTTGTGTTAGCTATGTGTTATTCTGAGCATCTGCAATCAGCCTGTGGCTGGAGTCACTTTGTCAGAGAGATTATTCTCCAAGACCAGGTGACAGGACAACTTAGACAGCTCAGGAGTCACATTGACGCCAGACATTGTTGAATTGCAAGTTGCTGCATTTTGCACCAAGAGTAGGAGTCAGAACCTTGCATTGTGATGGGAGACCATTGACAGTAACATAAAAGTTCCATGTGATCTTATGTAAAGCAAACAAAGTTAACATTTTAGAAACAAGGAACGGCAGATGCTGGTTTACAAAAAAAAACACAAAGTGCTGGAATAACTCAGCAGGTCAGCCAGCATCCATGGAGAACATGGGTCTGTGAGATTTTGGGTCGGGACCTTTCTTCAGATTGATTGTAGGTGGGAGCGGGGGGGCAAACGAAAGGCTAGAAGACAAGAGAGACGGGACAAACGTGGCATGTGAATACAGGCAAGGGGAAGGGGGTTAATTGACAGATGGTTGGACAAGGGCCAGAGATGATAAAGATAAAAGTTTGTCACGCTTGTAATGAAAGACAGATGATCATATGAAAAAAAATGAGATGAAATGTGGCCATTATAATAGATGGTTAACATAGTACTTACACAATCTCCTCTCTGGCCTTCATTATGCAACACTTGAAGGAGAAACAGAGGAAAATAAATTGCAGAGGGAATTTGTGCTAAATTGTGTCACCTTGATCCATGCGACTTTCATTCAAGGTCAAGATTATTGGATTTCAGGACTAGCAGTAGGAACTAACGGGATGTAAACTTTCCATCAACATTTTGTCAAATGTTGGTTACTCTATTGATATTCAGTGCTTCTTAGGTTGTATTTTTCTATCTGTTCGGGTAAAATAATGACACCAATGAAAGTTATCCACGTGCTATGAAATGGGAACATAATAACAAGGATCACCAAAGGAGGCAAGGTTATATACAATCAGGGTTTAGCTTAGTTTAGAGATACAGCGCAGAAACAGGCCCTTCGACCCACTGAGTCTGCGCCAAAAAATGATTCCCGCACATTAACACTATCCTACAAGCACTAGGGACAATTTACACTTATACCAAGCCAATTAACTTACATACCTGCACGTCTTTGGAGTGTGGGAGGAAACTGAAGATCTCAGAGCAAACCCATGGGGTCATGGGGAGAACGTACAAACTCCTTGCAGAGAGCACCCGTAGTCTGGATCGAACCCAGGTCTCCGATGCCGCAAGCGCAAGAAGGCAGCAGCTCTACTGCTGCACCATCGTGCCGCCCTAAGTTGTGAGACTACAAAATATTAGGGGCTGGATTTTGCAGAATAACCCGAAAAGGACGTTTCCATCAGAACTATAAAGGGCCTGTCCCACTGACGTGTCATTGGCTTGCAAATTACGCAACCTCGTGGTCGTGTTGAGCCGCAACGGTCCCGCTAATGTCGAGCGCGATTACATGCGTACGCACAGCCGTCTGGAGCGCGTGACATCATTTGAAGATGGGCACAAAGCTGGAGTAATGCAGCGGGACCGGCAGCATCTCTGGCGAGAAGCAATGGGTAACGTTTCGTGTCGAGACTCTTCTTCAGTCTGAAAGAAGGATCTTGACTCGAAACGTCACCCATTCCTTCTCTCCAGAGTTCCTGCGGGTCCCACTGAGTTACTCCAGCATTTTGTGTCTATCTTCAATTTTCTTGGCCCCGCTAATGAGTAGAAGTGGGGATGGATCCAGACCGCAACGGCCGCGAGCCCCAGGCCGAGTTCAGCGATCATTTGCCTGCTTCTGCTGCTGTTGCAGGTGAGATGTTGCGTCGCGCCAGGGTCTTGAGCCTGTCCCACTTTGGCCGTCAGTTCCGCGACAGGCCGTTGGCGCGCAAAGATTTTGTTCATTACAAAAATTTCGGAGCCCCGCGCGATGTCGCGCACAACTACATACCCCTCCACTCTTCTAAGTGGGACCGGCCCTGCGCGGCCATACGATGCCCCTATGCCTCAACGCGACCATGAGGTTGCGTAATTTGCGTGCCAAGGACACGTAAATGGAACAGGCTCTTTAAGAAGAATTTCGATAGGTACATGGATGTTAGGTTTAGAGGGATATGGGCCAAACGTTGGCAGGTGGGACTAGTGTAGAAGGGGCATGTTGGTTAGCATGGGCAACTTGGGGTGAAGGGGCTGTTTCCACGTGGTATGACCATGAATCTGAGGAAGCCCACCCCATGATAGCCTCACCTCTCCACCTGCTCATTCAAAGTAGCAACTCAATTTCTAATTATTAGAAAGTTCATAACAAATCATGTTTCTACTTCAAAGAAGCTAAATTTAATACATTTAGCTTCAGCTCAGTATCTTCTTGCCCTGAACCAAAACCTGGAGGGATGTGCCATTGGAGGGACGTGGAGAAAATTACAAAATTCCAGTTAAAATATGCACTACATCTAACTAATACATGACCAGAAGTGATTGTATATTTGCAAAACTGTCCATAACATTTACATTTGAGGGTGCATTTGAACTGGTTTTAAATGTCCATTGATGTCAAGATGTGAGGAGCGTTAAATCCAATATTGATCTTTAGTGCCTTAATCTACAAAAAGTTTGATAAATACATGTGTCTAGATATCAATTATGGATGCCCCCAGACTTGGTTTCCCTCCCTCTTGAATGGCTTATATGACAGCTGGAATTACAACCAGACATAAGAAAAAGGGAGTTGAAGCACAATAAAGGAATGGAAAACGCATAGTGAATATTCTATGTGAATAAAAAATAATGGCTTATATCTATAGTTTACACTTCTTCGTGGCCCTTGTGGCTAAGGGGATCAGAGGGTATGGAGAGAAGGCAGGTACGGGATACTGAGTTGGATGATCAGCCATGATCATATTGAATGGCGGTGCAGGCTCGAAGGGCTGAATGGCCTACTCCTGCACCTAATTTCTATGTTTCTATGTTTCTATGTTTCATCTTCTTGCGTAGGGCTGGCACAGCCTAAAGTTGTAGGTCAACTTGTTCTATTTGATCTTGTTTGTGCACTTCGGGTTGATTGCATTAGACGGAACAGCATGGACCACGTGAAGGTTGCAATCTCCCACCCCTTTAGTTTACACTGGCACTAGTCTTGAGATCGGTCTGAGTATCCCTGTGGAAGTCTTGGTTTCCAGCACTGGCCTCTGCCAATTCCAGCTACCCCTGTGCTGGTCCAAGGCGGCTTCTTGCGGAGTCAATGATGCAGCATAACCATCTGCAGGCTAGAAAATACATGCCTGACCACTTTCCCCATTAAACCAAGCACAAGCAACACAGTCCTCATTCAAGTGAATGAGAGATATCAGCCCCCATGGGGAAGGAAAGCAGTTATGATTTTTTGAATTATTTATTCAATTTAGTTTCAAACATTTTAGTAGATTTTCTGTATGCAGCTTTATCAAAGCTTTTATCATTTTCACACCTCACGAGTGTCACAGAATGTTTGCACATCTCAAAGGCATTCACAAGATTTAATGGCCCTGAACAAAAGTTACGACTTAGACAGCTGGTGAATGAACGATGCAGGGTCTTACCAACTATCAGATTGGTTCCATAAATCCAGCCAGCTGCTTCTGTTGAATGAAGCCAGAAGACCGCAGGGAAGAGGCCAGTAGTTTAGTTTAGTTTAGTTTAAGGATACAGCGCGGAAATAGGCCCGTCGGCCCACTTAGTCCGCATCGACCAGCGATCCCCGCACATTAACACTATCCTACACACACAAGGGACAGTTTACTTTTATACCAAGCCATTTAACCTGCAGACCTGTACGTCATTGGAGTGTGGGAGGAAACTGAAGATCTTGGAGAAAACGCATGCAGGTCACGGGGAGAACGTACAAACTCCTTACAGACAGCACCCGTAGTCAGGCTCGAACCCGAGTCTCTGGCACTGTAAGGCAGCAACTCTACTGCTGTGACACCGTGCCACCTTCTGGGATTTAAAAGGTTCCTGAATCATTTGTTGTGATTTTTACAAAATATTATCTCTGAATGGGAATTATAGACCTTGTCCTTTTAAAAAATATGCTTTAACTCTCCTATTTATGTGGAAGAGCATATTGATATGATTGCATAATGAATAACACCAGACTTTAAAAAAAACCTTTATCAGTTGGACATTAAAAATATTTAAATAATCAAGAAATGAGAACACTGATGGAAGAAAGGCTCTCGATGTTCTTAACTGTTGGAGTTAGCTGGAATGGCACTCAAGAAAAAATGCTAGAGTAGATTTTAAACTGTGCATCCATCATTCAACAACTATCCAATAAATAGTGTTAGCGAAATGGCTGTGTTCATAACTAATGAGCATATATTAGCACTACAAAAAAAAGTTAATTCCAAATATTTGATAATACACGATAACAAACAAAAGCTGAATAACATAAAGAACTAATTTCTCAGAAGATTATTACTGCAATTAATTTTGTGTTGTGAAGATTTGTGCATCTGTAACTAGAAGGTTTTGCTATGGCTCTCTATTCTCTGATTCGGGAAGATTAATGGCTATTCTTAGAGTGCCAACTGCTTTCTATTTATTTCAAGAAGCAGAAATTCAGACCTCCAGCAGAACTGAGCGTCAATGATTGTATCAAAATAATTTGCATCCCCAGAAATATGTGAAGGAAAGATTAGGATTCATCATCATTCCATCCATAATCATTTCACTTTCACTTGAAATGAAACCTTTGAGATCTCCTCTCGATTATTCATATCGCTTATGACTGAGTTTGTCTCACCTCTCACAAGCTTTATCAATCTTCAAAACACACTCTTCTCCAGTATAGTTTCAATCCACTTACAGTACATTCTCTTTTAGTGTACCCTGTAATGTTTTGTTTCAACACTATATGTTACATTTGAACTGCAACTACGCCAACCTTTAGAACACTTTCCTTTAATCCAAAAATATAAATTGCTCAAATTTATTGCCAACTTCTGTCGCAGGTGATTTTTTAATGCAGTTTTTAAATTGAGTTATATATACTAAGTAATATTAAAATAGGAGTAATGTGAATTATTTAATGCTGTTTGTTTCTGGCTGGCAGCTAAAACGAAGCCCATTGTTCAATCTACAATGTATCATAAGAACCAACCATTATTTTCCTGTTTATCTGGGACTTATTTAAAACTTAAAACTTGGGTGACTGAAACTTTATTTGGATTCAAAATAACAGTGTCAGGGGGGCAGTAGAACAGTGATTAACTTATTGTACAAAGTACCTAGAGGCTGGGACATTAATGATCCAGAAACAAGAGTTTGAATCTATTCATGGTAGCAAGGGAATTGCAATTCTGTTAATTAAAAATTTCTGGAATAAAGAAAAAGCTTGTCATCAGAATGGAACTATGCAACTGACAGACCCTTGCAAACACCCATCTGGTTCTCTAGTCCCCTTCAGGAAAGGAAATATATCTTCCATACCCAGTCTAACCTATACTCATACCCAGTCTAAGCTAATCAGCCATGATCACAATGAATGGCGGTGCTGGCTTGAAGGGCAGAATGGCCTCCTCCTGAACCTATTTTCTACGTTTCTATGTTATTTTCTATGTGTCATTCCAACTCCATCAACATGGTTGATTCTGGAATAGCCTGGCTAGCCTCCAGGTTGTACCAATATAATTACAGTGAAGCAACAAAAAGGTAAAGTAATATCTTAAGAATGGGCAGAGTGGTGCAGTGGTAAAGTTGCTGCATTATAGCGCCAGAGACCCGGGTTCGATCATGACTCCTGGTGCTGTTTGTATGGAGTCTGTACGTACCCCCTGTGACCTGCTTGAGTTTTCTCCGGGTGCTCCGATTTCCTCCCATACTCCAAAGATGTACAAGTTTGAAGGTTAATTGGCTTTGGTAAAATTGTAAATTGTTCCTAATGTGTAGGATAGTGTTAGTGTACAGGGATTGGTGGTCGGCGCATACTTGGTGGGCCGAAGGGCCTATTTCTGCACTATATCTCTAAACTAACATGAACATAATAAGTCATTTAGTACCTTGAGCCTTTTCCACCATGCCTGATCTGACATTCCTCAAGTCCATTTTCCTGCCCTTTCCCATTAGCCTTGATGCTCTTGAAATCTATCTATCTCATGCTTCAGTACATGTTTTATCCGCAACAGCTCTCTGTGGCAAGGGGTTCAATAGCCTCACAACCTTCAGCGAGAAGAAATTCTTCCTGGTTTCATTCTTAATTAGGCATCCCCTTACTCTGAAACCATGCACTTTGTGTCTGGACTTGCCCATGAGAATAAATATCCTCTCTTCAATGTCCCTGGCCTGAAGAGGGGTCTCGACTTGAAACCTGACCTATTCCATTTCTCCTGAGATGCTGCCTGACCAACTGAGGCGTAAAATAGGTTGAGGTATCGTTACATGCGAATCACGCGTCACCATGCCGTCTGGTGCGCGTGACATCATTAAAATACCCTGCAGCGTGCGGCAACGCATGATTTCACACGGTGACGTAGCTATGCGTCACCACGCGATACATGTGAGACGTCGGGATGCAGCATGCGATGCCAATGCATCAGCATGGGTACCCAATGCGTCAGCGTGCGTATGCGATACATCACGCAAGTGACGCGCGAGGATTTCGTTTTGCACAAAATCCTGAAGCGCCACGCTACACTGCGTGCTACTCCACACTCCTCCACGTCTCTCCATGCGCCCATCCCGCGCTACCCACACGTTACCCATGCGTCACAACGCGTCGACCTATTTTACTTATGGCTCGTAAATGAGGCGCAAATGACGGCCAAGTGGGACACGTCCTTTACTCCAGCATTTTGTGTCTATCTTTGGTTTGAACCAACATCTGCAGTTCCTTCCTACACCATATCTATTACTAAACTGCTTGTATCCTCTTCACATTTACTTATGTTTTTACCTGCACATTTGGCTCCTTTATACTATTTGCTTGCTTCCTCCAAGTCATTACTATGTATTAAAAAACAGTTGTAGCCACAGCACTAATACTGATAGTCCCATGCCAGGTCCACCTATGTCCTTGACGGCGCCCCCACGCCGGGTTCCCCTATATATTAGATGCTTTTCCAGTGACGCAACCAACACAGAAGCACATGTGTCACTTCATTATCACTGGTCTGAATCCTGGATCACCAGCAATGTGGGACTACCTTCATCAGATGGACAACAGTGACTTAAGAAAGCTGCTCCCACCGAGCTCTCAGGGACAGTCAGAAATGAACAACAAATGTTGGTCTTGCTGGTAACTCCCAGACTCCAAAATATAAATAAATAACAAGCAGAGGAGTGATTAGAAGCTTTACAACGTTAATCCACTGAGGTGCTGGATTGTTGCTCCAATCCCTCCAGCCACGATGGGAACAGCTCCAAACATCAATTACAGCTGCCGATTACAGTAAAATAAGAAAGTGCATGGTGAACCCAACAAGCTGGTCAGCATCTATAGAATATCTCTCGTGTCTTCATTTCACTGCTCCCTCCACAGGTGCTGCCGAGCCTGCTGAGTTAATCCAATATTTTTTCTTGCACAATATTCCAACATCAGCTATTTCTTGTTTTTCTGTAGATTTTAGACTTCAGAGCTACTAGGTAGTAAACAGGCCCTTTGGCCCATCGAATCAGCGCCCACCAGCAATCATCCAATATCCTAACACTATCCCACACACTAGGGACAATTTAAAATTTGTCTAAGCCAATTAGACTACAAACGGGTGCGTCTTTTGAATGCAGGAGGAAACCGGAGCACCCGGAGAAAAACCCATGCAGTCACACAGAGAACATACAAACTACGTACAGACAGCACCCATAGTCAAGATCAAACCCAGGTCTCTGGAGCTGTACACCCTGCCGTCCCTATTGTAGTCAATCGTGTGAATTTAATCAAATTGTTGTCCTGAGGATAAAAGAAAAAATATATATTTACTTGTCATCACTTTCGGTTACAGTTAAAATCCCCTTACTTGACTATTGTCTCTCCCCAGGATAGTATAAACCACTCTCACTCCATGTATTATTAATGTTAAATGGTCAATACAAATTTTGAGCAGGAAATGAATGGCAGAAAAACATAATAGGCTTAATGATCCACTTCTGTTCTTATCTTCCTATTGATATAATCCTGTCCAAGGAATTAGCTGATAGGTCATGAAAAATAAAACATTAACTCTCTTTGAACTCATATTCCATGTTGCATTTTCCAACTCTCACCAGCTATGTGTTGCCTATTCATTTCCCTTCATAATTTTTAGTTTTTTAACACGATTGGACATAATTTCATAGACATTTAGTCATAGTCATAGAGTGATACAGTGTAAAAACAGGCCCTTTGGCTCAACTTGCCCACACAGGCCAACATCTCCCAGCTGCCTCAGTCCCACCTGCCCGCGTTTGGTCCACATTCCTCCAGGCCTGTCCTATCCATGCACCTGTCTAACTGTTTCTTAAATGTTGTTATAGTCCCTGCCTCAACTACCTCCTCTAGCAGCTTGTCCCATACACTCACCACCCTTTGCGTGAAAAGGTTACCCCTCAGATTCCTATTAAATCGTTTCCCCTTCACCATAAACCTTTGTCCTCTGGTTCTCGATTCACCTACTCTGGGCAACAGACTTGCGTGCTGATCTAAGGATTTTACCTATGTTAAAGTTAAAAATATTGGAATTTATGTGTAAATCTTTTTGAATGAGGAATTGCTTGTGCAAAATCAGCATACGTATGCACTTGGAGCTCTTTGTTGCACTTGTCCCATTATCTCTCCTGGAACCCAATTCTGGAAGTAGAATCAAATACATAGAGGTCTTGTGTCAGCAACAGGGGTTAATTTTTTACTATGATAGTTTTGTAAGGTTGATTTCAATTCATTTTACAAATTCCTCAATGTAATTTTCTGATATAGTATTGAAGATGATAATAACGGTGCTCTCAGTAGAATAAAAAGGTGCAATTTCTGATTAAAATCAAGATAAATAGCTGAAAATTGTCAGAGGAGACATTTAATTTAATTAATCATTTGTTGGCTGTCAGAAAAATATGTAAAATAAGAAAAGATCATCTTAATTGAAATCTCAGCATGGTATTTCCAGGGCTTTCCTGCCTCTTGGAAGCATCTGCAGAGCAATTAATATTTTTACTTATGCAAGGATTTTACCTTTGTTAAAGATTAATACATTGGGATTCATGTGTGAACCTTTCTACAATAAGGACTCACAGATAGATAATATAAATAGTCATTATCTAGTCACTGTTCAGTTCAGTGTAGTTTATTGTCACATGTACCGAGGTACAGTGAAAAGCTTTTTGTTGCATGCTAACCAGTCAGCAGAAATACAATACATGATTACAATCATTCCATTTACAGTGTATAGATACATGGTAAGAGAATAACATTTAGTGCAAGGTCCAGCACGGTCACGTTAAGGATAGTCCAAGGGACATCAGAGGTGAATAGCAACAATAGATATACAGCGCTGTATTAGATAATTTTAAATATGTCCACTTACAACTAAAAATTCAAATAATGAAGGATGTAGTAATATTATTAAAGTCTTAAAATATATTTGTTCTGTTCTGATGCTCTGTTTTGATAAATACTTAGAATTGCAATGGAACCGATTGCATACTTATTGGAAATAGATTATATAATAAAAGTATCATTATTATTACATGTTGTCAAATTGCAGTAGATTTGTCGACCGGCCTTGCCGGGTAATAAAATGCTGAAGCATCTCTAAAATGTTATCAAGTGATTTGAACACCACTAATGAATTGTATTGGTAATCATGAGTATATTTCTGAGGAAAACCTATCTATTTTTATTTGATCGATCGCGGAACACAGAGTTGACATTTCTTGAAAGGGCGGCACAGCAGTAGAGCTACTGCTTTACAGCACCAGAGGCCCGGGTTCGATCCTGACGACAGGCGCTTGTACGCATTAAGTTTGTACCTTCCCCTCATGACCTCCAAGATCTTCAGTTTCCTCCCACACTCCAAAGACGTACAGGTTTAGAGGTTAATTGACTTGGTATAAAAATGTAAATTGTTCCCGATTATGTAAGTGTGCAGGGATTTCTTGTCGGTGAACACTCGGTAGGCGAAGGGCCTGTTTCCGCACTGTATCTCTAAACTAAACTAAACTAAACTATGCCAGCATTTCTTGCATGTTCCTAACTGGTTATCAAAGCGAGTGCCTTGTGTCATTACTCAGAGGTTGGTTACCAGTCAAGAACATATGGGCCAGACTGGATATCACTGGCAAGGTTGTTTCTTTCCCGAAAAAGACATGAGTGAACCAGATGGTCTTTTTCAATTTGGTATCTGTGTGGTTATGAACGATGGAATAAGTTTTAGAAAAGAGTGTGCATTGGCATCCTCAGGAGAGATGATCGCACTTTATGAATTTTTCACTGATGTTCAAAAATATTTATTTATCATTGTTCAGTGCGTCGTAACTAAAATATAGTTCTTTTTTTTTAATATTTTTTTATTAGATGTAATCAATTTACAATGTTAAAACAAGTTTACAAACATCAGCTTAATTCGGTATTTATACAAATAACACACTGATAATTATTATCTTCTATTTTTTTAGAAATAAAGACAGGAAGAAAATAGAGCAGTTGTAAATCAAAAAAGTTGTGATTAAATAATAATTTGATTATATATAAGAAAAGAGAAAAAAGGAAATAAAAAAATAAATTAAAAAATTAAAAAATAAAGAAAAAAAAACCACAAACAAACAAAAAGGTGAAAAATATTATATATATATATAAATGAAAAACAACAAAATATATTGTAAATAAAACTATTACAACTAATAATATCAATAGAGACATGCATATTAATCCTAGTTTGAAAATGAATTATTTTCTTCAAATCCCGTAGGGTACCCGTCGAGCCGTGATGCCAAGAACAGCTACTTCTCTAAATACTGTATATATGGAGACCATATCTGTTCGAAGGAATTATATTTGTCCAATAGGACAAATCTAATTCTTTCCAAATGTAACGTCTCCAACATCTCTGCTGTCCACATTTTAATTGTGGGGGATAATGTTCCCTTCCAAAATTTCAGTGTAATTTTTTTCCCTATTATCAAACAATAATCAAAGAAAGTACCAAATTTGAATCCGGAATTCCGAATATTACTAACTTTGGGTCTGGGTCCAGTTTAACTCTAAGAACTTCAGAAATAACTTTAAAGATTTCTGTCCAATAATAATTCAATTTAGGACATGTTACAAAACTATGTATTAAATTTGCTTCTAAATTCTTACATTTATCACAAATAGAGGAAACATTAGGAAAGATACTATTTAATTTAGTTTTCGAATAATGTAATCTATATAATACTTTAAATTGTATCAATGTGTGTCTAGCATTTAACGAACACCGATGTATTCGTTGTAAACTTTCTTCCCAATTTTCTTTTGTTATAGATAATCCTATTTCATTTTCCCATGCTTGTCGATATGTTTCAGTTATTGGATTCTCCCTATCCAGGATAGTGTTATATATATAAGCTATTAATTTTTCTGTATTTGGGTGCAAGTTAAACAGTTCATCTAATAATCCTAGTTCTTTATTTTTATAATCTTGTGTATTTGATTTAATATAATCTCTAATTTGTAAGTACCTAAACAAGTTATCTGAAGACAATCCGTAGATATCTTGTAACTCCTGAAATAAAAGAAATTTTCCTTTTCTATAAAGGTGCTCTATCCTTTTAATTCCTAAATTATCCCAATGTCTAAACCCCCCATCTAATATAGAGGGTTTAAATAATGGGTTATTCATAATTGGTAGTCTAAGTGAGAGATTATCTAAATGTAAAGTCTTAACTATTTGTTTCCAAATGCGTCTATTATTATAAATTATAGGGTTGTCCCTATAAATTTTTTTTTGTACTTCCTTTGGCGCAAAGAGAATCGAGCCTAAGTTGAAAGGTAAACAATCTTCCTTTTCCATCTTTAACCACATTGGTTCATGATCCATATTTACCCACCAGAAATTCATATTCTTAATCTGGACTGCCCAGAAATAATATAAGAAATTTGGGAGTGCTAATCCCAAAATATAGTTCTGTGTGGATTTTTGGGGGCAGCAAATGAATCCAATAATTATTAATCATCAAAAGTATTCTTTTGCCGTAAAGACTCAGGATCACGTAATTTCTAGTCATCAATCATTTACCTGTTGACTTGGATGGTCAAAGAACATTGGGTTGAATTTTTTTTTTTCCCCTACATTTATAAGTTTTCTTTTAAAGACTTAACTATATTTACATACAGACTGGGAGGTCTATACTCAATATGTATGTTGACATTGGTCTCATATCAGGTTATACCTGTTATTAATGTAATCCTGATCCCTATGTATCAATATCATTGTTATGTTTATCACTATTTTTTTTTTCTTGCACTGTTTTTTTTTAAATGGTTTATTTTTGTTTTCTTTGGAAAAAAAACAATAAAAAGATTTTAAAAGAAAGAAAGAATTCCAAACAAAAAGTGTTGGGTTGAATCCCAGAATTAAGAGTCATGAATACAAGCAACTTTTCCTTTTGTACAGCAGCCTTTCCTCATTCTGGTACCTCTCTGAGAGTAACTCATGCAGTTTCAACAGAGGAAGACACAGTTTGTCCTGCTTACTCCTTCTACAGTCAGAATGCTCTTAACCAATATCATCAAAGTGAGCCCCCCACACCCCAATGCTTCTCCTGTCACAGACTATTACCTTGTAGGGTAGACCAGTCATTAATTATTTTTAAATCAGAAAATGGACTACTTGAGTGGCAGGGATGAGAAATTATAGTGCTTCGTGCAGTCTCCTCTTCCATATCCCATTTCATCATCAACCTCTTATGATCCAGTCCAGTACTTCTTAAGGTGCTGGAAAAAATGTTCCAAAATGTTGGAGTATAATGGCCAGGGATTAGTTTTCACTTATCTTATGGGCTTAAAATATGTGAATGCCCAGAGCGAAAATCTGCAGAGAATGGGGAGAAACAAGAGTGGTGAGACTGGCAAACTCTTGTTACCGACGGGATCAATCGTATGGCCACAGCTACTTGCAGTTTGTATTAATGAATGATAATGAAAACAGAAAGAGTAATTTAGTTTGTGTAGATAGGGGTCATGATCAGCCTGGACAAGATAGGCTGAAAGGCCCCCTTACTGTGATGTACATTTCTATGATTCTATGAATGCGTTATTATCTATCAAAAAAGTGTCTTAATGGGGCTGATGCATAAGAGTGTGTGTTTTATTTGCATTGTAAAGCATTGGTAAATTACAAAAATAAATAAAAACAGATTTGATGGGCAAGTGCAAGGGAACAAGTTGTAGTAGAAAAAAAATGGGTGAATAGGACTGATGGGATTGTTCTGTTGGGAGCTAGTATGTGTCCAATGAGCTGAACAAGGCTGTTTCCTGCACATTAAGTAAATGAATCACCTATAAGAATGATTGGCCCAGTATAAAGTAAATTACACTACAAAGTAAATTGAGGAAAGGTTTGGAAAGAGTAAAAAGAAACTGGTTAAAATTTTGGAATTTGATAATGTATTGGATGCAAATTTAATAGTAGCCTTCAGGGGAATCTGGATAAATACCTGAATGAAAAATATCTGAAAATCTGAAGGGAGCAGCACAATCACACAGCGGTAGAAACCTGGATTTGACCCTGACTATGGGTCACGTCTGTATGGAATTTACACGTTGACACAATGTCCATGTGTGTTTCTCTGGGTGCTCCGGTTCCTGCTCACATTCCAAAGACCTGCGTGTTAATAAGTTAACTGGCTTCTGTAAATTGTCCCTAGAGTGTAGGACAGAACTAGTGTGCGGGGTGATTATTAGCTGGCGTGGACTTGGTGGGTCGAAGGGCCTGTTTCCACTCTGTGTCTCTAAAATTAAAAAAGTAAAAAATAAAAATAAAATGAAGACACAGGGGAGAAAAGCAGCAGGTGTAACTATTCCTGGTTGAAATTGTGAGTAAATTCTGGTTGACCTGATTGCCTTCTGCTATAGAACATTGCCAGTTACTTCTGTCCTGCGCTCCCATCTCAACCTGTCACATTTATGAACTAGATAAAGGAAGGGAATAAATATTTTATATCACTATAATGAAAGAAGTCAGACTAATGAGGATTCCCATCCATCAATATTTTATCACCAGTTATTACTAATTCAATTGAATATTAGTTATTCTTACAATGATAAATAGCTATGTTATGAATATTAATAATCATCAAACATTAATCATACAAGATTTGAAGTTCATTCCACATATATGTTACCTACTTTGCAATGATTAATTAGGAACTATGGTTGAACCATTTCTAATCATTTTAAAGGGGAAATATAATTGTGCAGAACAGGATAGAAAGCTTCCGTTCTGAATTATTTTTATCAAAATTATGTTTATGCTTGATATAATTTTTCTAATGAAATATGTAAGAAGGAATAGCAGATGCTAGTTCAAACCGAAGATAGACACAAAAAGCTGAAGCAACTCAGCAGGTCAGACCGCATCTCCGGTGATAATATTCCAGAGATGCGGACTGACCCGCTGAGTGTGTACTCCAGCTTTTTGTGTCTATCTTCTAGTTATTTAATACCATATGTTGGTATTAAATAATAATGTGCATATCAGATAAATGTCCTTATAAATTAATGATACATTTTATCAGTGATAGAAGACCCTGAACAGGACGTTCATTGAACCTGGGAATTTTTTATCGAGTACACATTACAAGAACACACTTGTCGGCATTTCCATACAATTGCATCTTGCACTTCTTGCGCATCTTGTGCGTGGTGGTGGAAAGATTGGAGGAAACATAGCCGCGACGTGAACGCTCTTTCCTTGACCCCAACCTGGGATTATTGATTGAGTTATACCTTCACCAAGAATTACTGTCTGCAGTCTCTCCATTCTTGCAATTCTTGCTACAAATGCAGAGGGCAAAACTTACTTGCCCTTTGCATATTGTAATTTACTGGTGTGAACTGTGTTGAAACAGCCTCTCAGGTCCACTGAGGAAGATCCTCCCTCAGCACTCATGAAAGAGTTACACCCATACATTTACAAATTGTAAATAATGCCTAAAAATAAATACATGAAAATAAGTTAACTAAAAATGCCTAAATAATAGAACAAACCATTTTTTAGTATAAGTTATCGGCCGTTCCCCTTTGCCTCCTTATCCAAATCGTCAGGGAATTCAATAGTTCTCCAGTCTGTGCTGAACCTGTGCAAGATCCTTATTGTGATTCCGGAGCACGGTGCTGGGGAATGCCAGCAGGATAGAGTGTAGTTACAGAGCAAACTGACAGACTTGATCCTCCAAATCTGTTCATTAGTCTCAGACATCTGTGATTAACAGTGTATGCATAGTCTAGGGTCGACTTTCATTTAAATGGATACAGGCTGACTATTCCTTTTGGATTAGTCAGCCTGTATCTGCAATTCGTGGCCAAAAGGATCTGATTACCATAATTTGAAAAAAAACTAGTCAAGGCAATAAAAGCCCTTTCACTAATTGCAGCTGTTTTTTTGCTAATTCTTTTGAAATTAAGCAAAGCATGACCTACATTGGGCACCTACTGCTGTGCAGAACACATTCTCCTTTGCTTTATTCTTGATTCTAGCACTCCAAACTACTTTCCCATATGGATTTAAAGGAGCAGGCTTCAAAGTTGTGAATTTTGTGTCCGGAAATGTTCTCGTTCTTGAGTCCCCTAGTTGCCTGTTACATGAATCAATATGTTGAAGTGATGATTTGTTTTACTACTAATCAGATCAGCAGCATGATAATGGAGAACGTACCAGAATGAAATAAGATATTTGGGATGAGATGTGAAATTATAAGAGAATAGTCAAAGAAAGCATTCAGTGTGTTAGTCCATGGTTAGTTGTTTGGAAATTGTGGAAACGTAGTATTAAGAATGTTACTTAAGATATCATAATATAGTAAGGCAGACTCAGGTTAGTTGAGAAAAACTTCATTTACTTTTCATTCAGTCCGCAGGAGTAGAGAGGGTGGATAAAGACACTTACCTGCATGGCTGGCTTGTAGAAAGCGGAGGCATCCATGGATTGTACTCACATGCTTACCGATATCTCCTTGAAACTTCCAGCCAGCACTGTAAATTAAATGTAGTGGAAACGTTCAAATGGTTAGAGAAGTTGAGAGAGAAACACAGTGAACCTTTCACGTCAATGACCCTCCATAGGATATTTAATTTCTGACAGACACATCTGGTTGTTGCTCTGAATATTATTTGTGGCATTTTTCCACAGAAGGCTGTGGAGACCAAGTCAATGGATATTTTTAAGGCAGAGATAGACAGATTCTTGATTAATACAGGTGTCAAGGGTTATGGGAAGAAGGAAGGAGAATGGGGTTAAGAGGGGAACGATAGATCAGCCATGATTGAATGGTGGAGTAGAATTGATGGGCTGAATGGCCTAATTCTGCTCCTATCACTTATGAACTATTATGAACTAAAGAACATACCTCCTGCAGACACTGCTCTTCATTAACCTACTGTTTCCTCTGAATGCCCAGGAAACACACTTTTCAACCCCCAAACACGTCGTGATTGCAACACACAATCATTCAGAAGCCACACTTTCTATGTAGCTGAAGGGGTATTGATTGCTCTTGATGTATATCCCTTTACAAACTGCAAGGTTAGGTGCCAGCAGTTGAGAAATTGAAATACATCGCCAGTCACTGATGTGTGCCCACTTCATTCAGCATTACAGAAGGAAACTCAGCAATCCTCTTCTGTAAACTTGGCAGTTGGAGATCTCAATCTTTATTCAATCTTCAAAAAGCACGTGGGATCAGGGAGGTATGCCCCTGTCCCACTTAGGAAACCTGAACGGAAACCTCTGGAGACTTTGCGCCCCACCCAAGGTTTCCGTGCGGTTCCCGGAGGTTCCCAGAGGTTTTTATCGGTCTCCCTAATTGTCGAAAGTTGTTTCCGCTTCTTCTATAGCTGGATTTAGATTTGAAAGGGAAAAGGAATCATTAAACTGTTAGAGGCAATGTAACAGTCACAGTGGTAGCAGTGGTGCAGCAGTAGAGTTGCTGCCTTACAGCGAATGCAGTGCCGCAGACCCAGGTTCGATCGGAGTTTGTACGTTCTCTCCGTGACCTGCGTGGGTTTTCTCCGAGATCTACGGTTTCCTCCCACATTCCAAAAACGTACAGGTTTGTTGGTTAATTGGCTTGGTAAATGTAAAAATTGTCTCTAGTGGGTATAGGATAGTGTTAATGTGCGGGGATCGTTGGTCGGTGGGGACCCGGTGGGCTGAAGGGCCCGTTTCAACTCTGTATCTCTAAACTAAACTAAATAAACTACCAACTTGCTTTCACAATAAGGTGGTATTCTGCTCCTATCACAATAAGTGATCGGAGCAGAATCAGGCCATTCAGCCATCAAGTCCACTGCGCCATTCAATCATGGTTGCTCTATCTTTCCCTCCTAACCCCATTCTCCTGCCTTCTCCCCTTGACACCCGTGCTAATCAAGAATCTATCAAATTCTGCCTTAAACATATCAATTGATGGCCTCCACAGCCTTCTGTGGCAAAGAATTCCACAGATTCACCACCCTCTGACTAAAGAAATTCCTCCTCATCTCCTTCCTAAAGGAACACTCTCTAATTCTGAGGCTATGACCTCTGGTCCCAGACTCTCCCACTAGTGGAAACATCCTCTCCACATCCACTCTATCCAGGCCTTTCACTATTCAAACATTTCATTTACTTCCACCAAAATGAATTATCTGGGCCTATTTGAGGGTCAGTGAATTAGAAGCGAGAGTTAGTTGCCCCACAAAGTAAGAGCCTCTTTCAATATTCCTGCAAGGCCTCTTCCTCCTTGAGTGGTCCTCATCCTGCTGAGTGTTGACCTCGTAGTCTTCACTCATGGACACCATATATTAATCAAGGACCAATTTACCTAATTCTCAGATCTCATAACCAATAGATCCTTGGATGGGTTTTCCTTCAATTGACAATTTCTCTTAACTGTATCAAAAGCCAAACCACTCTTTGGGACAGGAGAGAAATCAAGCTGAGAAATGTAAACGCAGTCAAGCCATTAATTTAGCAAGACTACCGCCTCTCCAGCCGAGCCGAGCTCTTTGTCTGCTTTAATCCCACCCACAGCCACCTCAGTTTCCTGTAAACAGCAGACTAGCAATACAGTTGAAATGAGTATTTCAGCTGCAGGGAATTGAAAATGCACTGATGTGAAAAATAGGCAAATATTTATTCCAAATGGATCATAAAAACAAAACCATTTTCTGTCACACTTACTGAGTTTATTGTCAGCTGAATGCTTTTAGCTACAATTTTCTGTCAAGTAAATACTCTTTATGCCCAGGATGCATACGGTTGTGTCAGCTTTGGCCTATTTCAAGCATGATATTAGCAGAGTTAACTGCTGTCCCTTTTTTCCTTTATTTTTCTGAAAGCCCACAAGTATTTCTCCTTTATTGATTTCCCACCATCTGGTGCTTGTTTTTCCTGAAACTTGACATCTACTAATTTCTCTCAGTTTGGAATTAACCCACCGACTGTGGGCAAACCGAGGGCTGATAAAATTCAGTGGATTGACTAACTAGCCTGTTAGTTCAGGATAGTTTCTTTACCTGGTGACTGAGCCTCTGCAAGAAAGAGGTCATTGCTACTTAGATAGACACAAGTCATGGCTTTTGATGTAACATATAACTTTGACACAGTGGCAACACAATGGAAAAAACAAGGAACTGCAGAAGCTGGTTTCCAAAAAAAGGCACAAAGCGGTGGAGTATCTCAGTGGGTCAGGCAGCACTCCTTCAAAAACTGGGGTGATACAAAAAAAGACACAATGTGCTGGAGTAACACAATGGCACAACTAATGGAGCCACTGCCTCATGGTACCAAAGACCCATGTTCAATGTTGATCCCAGGTGCTGTTTCTGTGGAGATTGCACATTTTGCCTGTGACCATGTGCATTTCCTCTGAGTGCTCTGGTTTCTCTCTTTCCAAAATACAGGGTTGGTGGATTAATTGGCCTTTATAAATCGCCCATTGTGAATGAATTCGTGCGAATCTGAGGGAAGTTGAAGGCAGTGTGGCGGAGAATAACAAATGTGATTAATGTTGGCTAAGTGTAAAAATGTGTAGTTAATGGACGGTGTGGATTCAACTGGCCATGGGGCCTGTTTCAGTGACTGCGTTCCTTTATGTCTATGACCCTGTAATTACAAAACATTACAATAATAAGAATGCTCTTATTTTCATGCCCCAAATTTATCATTGAAAATTTACAACAAAGAAAGGGGCTTCTTCATCTCACCTTGTCAATATCGATTATGATGCCTATTTAAATTAATCTCATTTGCCTGCAATAGCCCACATTTGGAAATGCCTTTTCTATGTTAGTATCTGTTCAAATCCCCTTGGAATATTGGAATTGAATTGCATAATGCCGCATTTTTTAGTGCATGTGGTTTAATTTCAGTACGGTTTAATGTACACAAAATACTCACTGGCGCAGCACACCCCTACAATTTAATGCATATTTACTGGTGCCATTCATTCCTTTAACATTTTCATTCTCAATGAATTGTGACCCAATTTCACATAGTTATTTCCAATTCTGCAAAATATCATTTTTGGAAATAACCTTTCATGTGGAGACTTACCAAATGGCTTCCTATTAGAAATACAACCATGGTCGATAGCACTCAACACAGATTTGTGATAATGGTAATATATTCCACCCTGTCTCTGGTGTTACATTCCATTAACTCCACTTTAGAGCTACCACCAAGGATTGAATTTTCAGCAAACAGTGATTGCCTGGGAACCTTTTAGCCTTTCTCAAGCTTTTCATTAACTTGCTTAAAGAATACTCATTCTCCTATTTGTAAGGAAAACATTTATTGGTTATTTGGGCATGTGGGCCTCAAACTGCATCCTACAGTTGATATCTCAATACTTCATTGACTCGTGTTGTGTAAGGAACTATCATTAGCTGCACAATTATTTTGTGGTTTGGAAGTGCACCAGCTCATTCGGAAAAGGAAGACCACAATAGAAAGGAGCAATTGAAAATGGGCCTAACTTGAACCCTTGCATCACCCAGACTGGATACTCTGAAATATTACCTTGCGGCCCTTTGGGAAGAGACATGCAGGAGGAGTCCAATCTGAGAAATTTCAGAACGTGTTCTAGAATCCAGGTCATGAATGCAAATGAGCATTGGTTTCTGTGGACTGCCAGTTGTTCTTGAGAATGTGCTAAACCTTGGACTCCAGGCAGGTTTAGGGGTCACCTGTAATTAGCAATGTTACAAAATTTTGAGATTTAAAAAATCAAGTCTGCAATTTATCCCATCAGATAAAGCATAAAAAGAAGTTTAATTTGACACCTAATTCACTTTCATATCTTCAGTATTAAAAAAGTTATGGCCATTTTCATACTCGGAAATTAGCAACTTGTTTCCTATTGCTTTTCTATTGACTTAACACAAAAGTTGTGATCGAGGACAGTCAAAAGCCCATAACATTCTTAAAAATTAAGAGAACTGAAAGAAATTTTCTGTTATTATAGATTGAAGCATTCTGAAACAAATATGAAACAATCTTTTCTTGGATGACCAGAAATTAAAGCATATAAATAGTTAGTTACCCAATTGTAGCTAATTACAAAATTCAATTACTAGATCTAAACATCTATCCATTTCTTAAGAAAAAATTAACATTTTTTTTAAAGCCAAAGTGTCCAAATAACATTCACATAAGAATTCACAATATAACATGATTTTTAAATCTAATTGTCATTAATTTATAGGCCAAATGGAAGGAATTTAGTTTTTAAATTCCTGTAAATTAATGGGCATTTAAATCATCTTGCGAGTGGGATTTTCTGGAACGCGATGGATTGGAACGTTGCGGTTGCGGTGAATTTAAACTCCATATCGGCAGGAAAAATTCTGCCGGTTCGTATGAGAAATAAATCACCGTTTTGCAACATGAAATGTTGATTAAGGTCATCTAAACAAGCAAGTTTATATGGAAAAAAAAACAGTTTTCATTTACCTGTCACCTACGTAAAATCTGTCCCCGTTGTCGGTGTCCACGGCATTAGGAGCTAATTTTTATTTTACTGTAGCGCTGAAATAGTCAGGCGATTAAAAAAAAAAAAAAAATTCACTTACCAGCAGTCGGAACGAATCTTTAGCAAAAGCTCGCACTCCGAGGAAATAAAGCTCCGGATGGCAAGGGAAAAGCGCATTTTAACCCCACCCCCCCCCCCCCCCCCCACCCCTCAAAGGCACCAAAGTCGCGCACACGGCCAGTGACAGAACTGCTGCACCGCTATAGGTAAGTTTTGTAACATGCCTACTGGAATAAAGCATCCATTACTTGAGTTCCAATATATAGCTGCAGATTCTTTTGGAAATGTGGTATGCTCATAACCATTAGACACCACTGTTATAATTAATCTCCGTCTTGATTCAACATGTTGGCTACACAATATAAAGTGGTTTCTGTGCTTTATTTCTGATATTCTGATTTTATTCTGGCAGATGAGAGGGAGGTTTCATGTCACCTGCCAATAAGTTGTGACCTATTGCCAGCAACACCCAATAAGCCAATGCCTATATTTTCTTCTCTCACTCATGGAGCATCAGGTCATACTCATACATATGCTGCCACAAAGACATCGAATGACAACCCAATCCATGAGGCATCTCCTAAATCATTAATGTTGGAATCTGTAGGTCTGTCACGTCAGAATTCACAGAACTGGAGTGGAAAGAAGATATCCTCAACACCAGTAGAAAGCTTCAGAAGGCAGGGACTATCCCAACATTTAAGATGCAGTTGGACAGGTACACAGCTAGGACAGGTTTGGAACGATATGGAGCAGATGCTGGCAGGTGGGACTAGTGTAGCTGGGACATGTTGGCCGGTGTGGGCAAGTTGGGCTGAAGGGCCTGTTTCCACACTGTGTCACTCTATAACAAGGAGATCAGAAAGAGGAAGGACCTGGGTGAAAGCTGTTGATGTTGTAACCAAGATGGCCGCGCCGTTGTGTTTGGCTGCCCATCGTCTCCCGTCTGGACAAAGCCCCGGACAAAGCAACCTCAACCTCAACCGTCCATATGGCCTGCAGTAAATCCTGGTCTACGAACGCCAAAACACTCCTGGACATCCGAGCCTCGGTCATCGAGGTCTTCATCCGAGGCCCCCGGACAGAGCCCTGGACAGAGCCCCGGACAGAGCTTCCCCTACCGTTCGCTCCTCGCTCAGCACCCATTGAATGCCGGCGTCTCACGTGCCAAGCCATGAGGCGGAGTAAATGCGCGGGCACCCTGGAAAGGTTGAAGACTCTTGCCCGCACCCGTTCAACATCAGCTTACCTCGCCCAGCGCTGTGAAGACGGAACTGGTCGGCCCTACCGCTCCATCCATTGGCGGTCCCTCGAGCCCAGGAATGCATCTCTCCGGTCGATTTTCCCGGTCCCCAGTCCATAGGCCCACGGGCTCCCAGCCAGGCCATGTGTGAAATGCAGCGGCGTGGTCTCCCTGAACCTCCGCCCGCTGGCGTGGGAGCCGCTACCACACCACAACTCACCTGCAGTCCCTGCTAAAGTGGCCCTGATCAATGCAAGATCCTTGCTGAACAAAATCGTCATCCTCAATGACTTCTTCACCACACATGGATTGGACTTCCTACTGGTAACAGAAACCTGGCTTAATCCTGGTGAGCTTGCTCCACTCGTGGTGCTTTGTCCTCATAACTGTAACTTGTTCAGCTCGCCTAAGCTCTCCGGTCGCGGTGGGGGCCTAGCCACTGTATTTAAGAAACATTTCAACTGCCGCATCCTGAACGCTGATCATTTCTCTAATCTGTCCACTTTTAATTGTTCTTGTGTATCGCCCACCAAAAATGCATAAGGGCTTTAGCTCACCATTTGCTGATCTTATCGCTAACTTGTTGCCAAAATGTGACCGGTCCTGATTCTTGGTGACTTTAACATTCATGTCTGCTGTCCCACTAAGCCTCTTGTGAGTGAATTTATGAACCTGGTTGAGTCCTTCAATCTGACTCAATTTACCACTGGACCCACTCACAAGCTTGGCCATACACTCGACCTGGTGCTATCGTCTGGTCTCCCAATTTGTAATACAGAAATTATTGATGTCTGTCTGTCAGATCATAGTGCAATTATATTCAATGCATCTCTGCCTTTCTCTCCCTCAAAATCCCATCTCCCTGCTCGCTACTCCCATTACGTAAACTCTTCGACTACCAGTAGGTTCTTTGAGGCTCTCATAGTCGCCCCCGACATCTGCACCATTGGGGCGTCTCCGCTCCATCTCAGCACTGACCACCTCATTTCTTTATTCAACACCACTTGCTCTTCCATCCTGGATTCTGTTGCTCCTCTTAAAATGAAAAAGCCTAAGCCTAAAGGTTGGCACTGGCTCAATATCACCACCAGAGCCTTAAGAAGAGAGTGCAGAAAATCAGAATGGAAGTATAAATCTGATAAGCTTCAAATTTCCTTTGAACTTCTGAGAACCAATCTTCACAAATACCAGGAAGCAGTAAAGTCTGCGAGAACACTATACTTTTCCAACCTTATTTCCGAAAACGTCAATAACTCCAAGGTCCCATTACCTCTGTCATATGTTCTGCCCCCAGTACCAGCTTAGCTGGCTTCCCTGCTAAGTGCGAAGAATTTACAACATTTTTCACCAGCAAAGTTAAGAACATCAGAACGAATATTTCCCCTCCCATCCGTGCCCTAGCTGTCTCATTCTAAATTAGACTGTTTCTAACCCTCTGTTACTCTACCCTCCCTTGTAAAGCTGGACACCACTATGAAACCTGCTACCTGCCCCCTAGACATTGTCCGCACTGCCCTTCTGAAGGATGTCATTGCAATAGCCGGTCCCAGCATCCTCGCTATCATCAACAGTTCTCTGGCCACAGGCACTGTTCCTACCTGCTTCAAGCACGCGGTGGTTCAGCCCCTCCTGAAAAAACCTAACCTTGACCCCACCTTGTCTAGCAACTGCAGACCTATTTCCAAACTGCCGTTCCTTTCAAAAGTCCTTGAAAGGGTAATTTTACTTTGGAGTCACATACGTGAAGAAGACCCCGCCAGGCGCATGCTCGGCATTACGTCGACGCATGTGGCACCGACAGGGTGGAGAACGCAGCTCCCACCAGTGGTAAGTTTAACCTGCAGGTAAGTTACTGTTGAGTTAAGTTACAGGTAAGAGTGTTTTTAAACTCTGTAAGTCTGCAGAGCCAGCTAGAGTGTTCATTTATTTTGGAAAAGCCGGTTCCCGCTATTTACCGCTATTTAGATTGGGTTTGGAGATAACGGCTGCGCTAATTGCCGGCTCCTAATACCCACAATTTGTAAAATAAAGTCTGCTCTGAGTATATGTTACCAGATGCAGTTTTCCTTTATGGAAATGTATATAACCCTGTGTGATACTGAGGTTAATACAAATATTCTGCAAGCAGAATGTGCCTGTCAGAATTACAATTTTAAACATATATGGTTTATGCACAAATACAAAACAGTAAAGAAAGTAACTCTCCTCCAAGGGAGAATGTGGGGAAGGCTGGAACTGGAGAAAATGCTCCACACTTGACTTAGTCAAGGGTTTTAAGACCCATGTATGTCTTCCTGTAAGGTAAGCTCCAAAGGAGTTTCCATACGCTGAGTATGGTGCCTATGAAAATGGGATTCTGATTCTCCAGTACCTTGGTTAGGTCTGGATGAGGTCCCTAGAGCAAGATAAAATGCGCCAAACTCTAATCAATCAAGGGTTTTAAAGACCCATGTGATTCTAAGGCAGGCTCTGTAGGAGTTTCCATACACTGAGTATGGTGCCTATAAAGAATGAGAATCTCATTCACCAGTGCCTTGCATAGGTCTGGGTGAAGTCCTTAGAGCAAGATAAAATGCTCAATACTCTAAACAATCAAGGGTTCTAAGACCCATGAGATTCTAAGGCAGGCTCCGAGGGAGTTTCCATACACTGAGTATGGTGCCTATGAAGAATGAGAATCTCGTTCATCAGTGCCTTGCATAGGTCTGGATGAAGTCTCCCTAGAGCAAGACTCGGGAGTACCAGGGCAGGATGAAACTGACCCAGAAGCTGGTGTCCCTACTTATGTGTAGACACCAGAGCACAATAGAAATGCTCCGGGTGTTCCCGATGTAGCACCAAGTTTTGTTATATCGGTATGGATTGGCCAACATTATTTGGTTTCTCACCTACTCCAAGAAACTGTTATGACTGAAACAGTAAAAAAATATACAACACCCGTCTATTGTGCCTCGCTCAGGGTGCCAACAGTAACTCAATAATTGGGCACCCATGAGTGTAATGATGCGAGGACAGGAAATGTGTTCCAGTATGTCCTCTAGCTGATATTCAGTTGACATCATTGTATTTGGGGAAGACATACATGGGTCGATAATGTCCAATACTTTTAAGACATGCTTGCGTTACTCTACAATGCATATTCAAACCCAATTGTATGATGCAAATTGCCATTTGGTTAACATTATACCCAAAAAATGCAGGATTATGTGGGCAAGCTATAACCAGATTTATGATTGATGAAAAACTGCCCAAACAATTAAGGATATTTCCATCACACATGGAATTTCTGGGAAACAACCTCTGGTTGGTTGCAAGATTACAATTGTTTTGTAATTCTGCATTAAATCTGATCGGCTTGGTGTTTGAATGTACCAGGAACTCATCAGGTAGAGTTAATATATCCCAGACACAAGTATGGGGGTTGCAGAGTCATTCTGGGACTCACAAACTTAAATTTATAGTTCAAGTATAAGCATTAAAAAAAATACACTTCAACACTGTAATGAAGTGTAACAAGGCTGCTATATGGCTATTATTAGACCTAAAAAAGATGCCTTATTATTCAGGTACTTCAATTAATTGGATGGGTCAGCTGAAGGAATTACATAATGGGTTAAATTCAGGCCTCAGATTGCTCACACAATTATTGAAACCAGCACTGGTGTTAATGAGGGCTCAGAATCACATTGTAATGAATTATCTAGAGAATATGTTAATTGTAAATGGGAGACAGCTGAAGAACTGGGTTCAGCAACCATAAGCCTATTGAAAGGCTAAAGTTTTGTACATCCAAACAACTTGTAAGTTACAGGCATCCCAAACAATTGATTATTTGGGGTTTGTCTTTAATACAGTTGATATGTCAGTAACTTTACCAACAATTAAGGTTGGGGATGTTACAAATGCCTGTATTTGTCTTGGTAAAAAACATTATCCCACCATCCAAGAAGTAGCTGCAGTTACTGGTAAAGTGATAGCAGCATTCCTGCTGTCGAATTGGGACCTCTGCATGATCAAAGTCTGCAAAGACCAGAGTATAAGCGTAAACAGCGTGCAGGTCATTGATTAGGTTCATGCAGTTACCAACTAAAAAGGTTGAGCTGAATTGCAATGATGGATTCTCAATGTTGCACAAGTTACTAGAAGTAAAAATGTGCTTGTTCAGCAGTCTTCAGTGTTATTACAGACTGTTGGGAGTGCTCTCGGATGGGGAGCCAAGGACAGCGACACCAGTTGTGGTGGTCGATGGACTGTCCAAGATGATTTAATTCTCCAAACACATGGTATGAATGATTTGAAGTTATTGGGGGCATTTTTTATGCATTGATAGCTGTTTGTTCTACAATAAAGAACTTACATGTTCAATTACGAGTAGACAATACCACAACTGTGGAAGAAGACAGTATTGTGGTAAAACAACAGATCACAAAAGTTCAATGACAATACAGAATGAATGTTAAAATTCAAAAAGTTTAAAATAGATTGTCAAACAGTATGAGTACCAAATGTTGATCTGTTGTGTCTGGATTAAATCTCCAGTGGTCTATATGTGTCTCGTGGGAGTCAGATCCAGGAGCATTAGCGGTGGATGCATTCTCGTTACATTGGGGAAGTATAGTCTTTTATGTTTTCCCCATTTTTGCCTGATTAGGCAATGTGTCACCAAAATAGAGCAAGTCTCCGCCGCAGGCATTTGGTGGTTCCAAACTGGTATTGCTTCTCGGCCTTTTGGCTAAGATCAAGGTAGTATCTATTCTTATGTTAAATATCTGATACGTCCCTTATCTACGGACCATTACTACACAGCCATTGTTCCCTTTGGTGCTCAGAATGATGATTCATGACAAATCCCAGGTGCAGTAATTGTTGGTACATCCAGTAACAGTAGAAGTCATCCATTACATGACCGTATTAATTGTTAATCTGCAGGTTCTGATGGAATGTCAGATAGGACCATGGATGTCATAACTGCAGCTTGGAGAGATAGCACTAAGAAACAATATCTGTTTCATATAAGGAATAGGAAATCTTTTGTATACAGTCAGATATATTTTGTCATATTGCAAACATATCGGATGTATTGGAGTTCCTTGCTATGTTGCACCTGAGTTATAGTACCATGAATGGAGCTCGGAATGCTTTGTCCTCCTATTTAGGACAATTTCAGAACGCCAATTTATCGGGTCTCATCCGTTTATATCCCGATTTATGAGAGGAATTTTAATACAATCCTACCAAACCCAGATATACAGAAATCTGGGATGTCAGTATAGTTCTTACATTGCTTTGGCAATGGACTCCAATTACGTCACTGTCTTTTTAGAAGTTAATATTTAAAATGGTTATGCTTATGCCATTAATATCAGCACAATGAATACAAACATTACAAATGTTGTGGTTAGATTGTATGCAGTTGTCTGTAGATAAAATAACGTTTTATGTCAATGATCTAAGCAAGCAAAGCAAGCCAAGAAAGGCTGGAACCAATGTAATTTTTAAGACATACTCTGTCAATTAAACATTGTGTGTGGTTAAGCATTGACTTAATATATATTGAATTAAGAGTCTCCGAGATTGTGAGACACCAATGTTCATTACCTACAAGAAACATATAAAAAGTGACAGTACAAACTATTCTAGATGGATAAACAGGTTCTCGACTTACTGGAGTAGACACTGATGTGTTAAATCTCACTCCACAAGGGCGGTATTAATGTCCGCGGCGAAGGTGCAGGACGTGCTGCTCGACCAAATTCTGGAGATCGCAGGATGGTCTAAAGAAAAAACTTTCCTAGATTTATGACAAACCTGTTGTTACAGTGCCAGGGTTGCACATGCTGTGTTGGGTTCTGTTCAAAATTGTTTGCTTTGTTGCATATCATTTGTTGTTATTTCCCCTGGGATAGAGGGGTTATTATTTTTCTTTTTATTATTATTATTAAAATATTTATTGCATAATTTCAAGCAATATATATTATTTACTCACTATTGTGTAAACTGAAGCAGTGTGTCGTATGGAATGATCTACGGCATGAAAATCACAGAGCTTTAAAATCTTCACGTAGTCACTCGCGTGACTCCGAAGTAAAATAGTAAGATTAAACGAGAACTTACCTGTTCAAAGTTTGATCTTTATTTTATGAGGAGTTACGATGAGGGATTACGTGCCCTCCACTCCCGACCCTCATAATCTAAATGATCATCTGGTAGTTCTAGTCTTGTGTGAGCCTTACTATCTTACTTCGGCTATTGGTTCTGTGTTTTTCACGCCGCTGCTTTGAAGTATGCCAAGGTCTTCTTCACTCCCTTCATCGCTCATCGTAACTCCTCATAAAATAAAGATCAAACTTCAAACAGTTAAGTTCTCATTTAATCTTACTATTTTAAGTCAACAAATGCCTTACCTACCCCAAAATACCATGCTGGAAACTTTCCAATCAGGTTTCAGGGCCCACCACAGCACAGAGTCTGCCTTGTTGAAGGTACATAATGACCTACTTCTCACCATTGACTCCGGCGACTGTGCAATCCTGCTCCTTCTCGACCTCAGCACAGCATTTGATACAGTCGACCACACCATCCTAATTTACCATCTCCGGTACGGGGTTGGTATTGATGGCACTGCCCTGAGCTGGTGCGTCTCGTACCTCAAAGATAGCGGTTTCTCTACAAACATAGGCAACTCTTTCTCCTCCCCAGCTAGCCTTTGCTGCGGGGTTTCACAAGGCTCCATCCTAGGCCCCATTCTCTTCTCCCTGTATATGCTCCCCTTAGGCCACGTCATTCAAAGGCATGGCATTTCCTTCCACTGCTATGCAAATGATACACAACTCTATCTCCCCCTGAAACCCAACAACCGATCAAATCTACTCGGCCTTATGCACTGCCTCGAGGATATAAAGTGTTGGATGGCCTAGAACTTCCTCCAACTAAACGAGAGCAAGTCTGAGGTCATCCTACTCGGCCCCTCTGACTCGATCAAAACAATAGCAGGCAGCCTTGGTAGCCTTACCCCATTACTCAAACCTCACGTCAAAAACCTTGGCGTGATATTTGACTCCACGTTGAAATTTGACAAACAAGTCAATGCCGTGGTAAAAGCTAGCTTCTTCTAGCTTCGAACGATAACTAAAATAAAACCTTTCCTCCAATTTGACGACCTTGAAAAGATCATCCACTCATTTATCTCCTCCCGCCTTGAATACTGCAACTCCCTTTACACTGGCATCAGCCAATCATCCCTGTCCCACCTGCAATTGGTCCAAATCACCGCAGCGAGACTCCTGACAGGCATCCGAAAAAGGGACCACATCACCCCGATTCTGGCCTCTCACCCCTGGCTTCCAGTGTGGTTCAGAATCAATTTCTTAATGGGCTTGCCCCCACCTACATCAAAAATCTGCTAACCCACCATACCACCTCCAGGTCCCTCAGGTCGGCCGACTTGGGGTTACTGACCATCCCGCGGTCTAGGCATAAGCTCAGGGGCAACTGCGCTTTTGCGGTTGCAGCACCTAGACTATGCAACAGCATCCCTCTTCCCATCAGAACTGCCCCCTCCATCAACTCTTTTAAGTCTAGACTTAAAACTTATTTCTACTCGCGCCTTTCTTGAGGTCCTCTGAGGGAGCGCTGTATGTATGTATGTATGTATTTATGTATGTATTGTTGATCTATGTACCACTGTTTGTAGCACGTTAGTACCTGCACTAATGTAAAGCACTTTGGTCAACGAGAGTTGTTTTTAAATGTGCTACAGAAATAAAATTGACTTGACTTGACTTGATGGTGTAACAACATTAGGTCAACACATGTGAATCAAATTTTAATGCAGCATCTTCCTACATGTGTGTATTTCTCTAGCAAGAGGGAAATGGATTTCTATGACTCTATATACAAAATTCATCCTATATCGCGGGAGCTAGATATCAGGATTCTAAATACAGTTCAATCAGTTTTCATTTGGTTGATTAGATATAAATACATCACCCTCCCACAAAGCTGGTTATTTTCCTCAGGACATCTGCAAATCTAACTCTATGCAAGCCTTGAAAAGGATAGCCTTGTTCTTTTGATTTGGAGGATTCCAACAGCCATGTATGCAAAAGATTTTGAATCTATTTTTCTCAATTTAGTTAAAAACTATTTACTGTTCATCAGCATTGCTTGCAAATAGTATAGTTCATTTTTAACCATATTTTTTAATGATTTTAAAATTGAGATTAATATTGATGCATTAATAGCATCATTTATCATTGAAAAATATTTTATATTCAACCATCTTAATCAGTTCCATTTGTAAATTCAGCAATTAATATTTTATAAATACCATTGCTTCAAAGGATCATCTTTTCAAAAAATGTCAATTTATGCTAGTTTGTGCCTGATTTTGTGCTTTGAAATATGCTAATAATTTTGAGAATAAACTCGGAATGAAATAGAGCAGTTTGCACCCAGATCTTCATTTGTACTTAAGCCAAAAGCTCCATCCTAACATCTTCTATTTGTATTATTTGGCGGCATTTTTTTTTTCAGTGCCAGGTAGCACACACCCAAGATTAGTGTCATGAACTAAAGTTTGAATCTTACAAATACCATCAATCTAGTCTTGAAATTCCATTAAATAATTATCATACCGTTGACAAATGCAGAATTGTATTGCCTGCTTCTTTGACTTTTAGTTTAGAGATACAGGCCTTTCAGCTCATCGGGTTCACGCCAACCACGATGCCCGTACAGCATTACCTTCCTACACTAGGGAAGCCAATTACCGAAGCCAATTTACCTACAAACCTGTATATCTTTGGAGTGTGGGAGGAAACCAGAGGGCCTGGGCGAATCCACTCTCTCACAGGGAGAATGTACAATCTCCATACAGACAGCACCTGTAGTCAGGATTGAACCCAGGTCTCGGCAGCTGTAAAGGGCATGTCCCACTGTGGCGACTTAACTCGCAAGTTTAGAAGAGTTTGCCCTCGACTCATACTTGCTGCATGGTCGACATGAGGTTCTAGGAGGTCGTTGTAACTCTCCTTCATGCTCGAGAGTAGTCCCCACATACTCGAGGCCTCAGTTAGGTCGCGGCGTCGGAGTACGTTGGCATGTTATTCATAGGTAATCAAAGGCAATCGAAGATAATCAAAGGTAGTCCAAGGTAAAGCTCGTTAAGATTAAAAAAAGGTAAGTAAACTGACCGGTAATGTAAAATGTCCGCTAAACTTTATTAAAAGTTGGCTGGCTTCAGAAAATTGTCTCCACTTCTTCTCCCCCCCTCTCTCCCCTTCTCCCCCCTGCCGCTCTCTGAAGGACTTACCATAACTGTGCAAGCCGTCTTTTACCTTCCTGTTCATCGCGGGTGTGAATTTCAGACAGCGTTCCCCCGCTTTCCCCGGCCCCTGCCTCTGCGATGTGTTTGTGTGTGTGTGTGTGCAGGTGATCGATCGGGCTCACGGTTTCATCGCTGGCGATCGATCCAGCTTGAGGTTTTTCAGGCGAGTGCCCTCGAGCTTGAAGGTCGAAGACAGTCACTAAAAAGTTGCATTAGTGGGACAGGCCCTTGAGGCAACAACTCTACCGCTGCGCCACCTTGCCACCCATCTGTATGATGTTGGTTTTGACTTGTTGATAAGTCAAAACTTTATGGGTTCATGTGGTGCTCCAAAGACAAGAGCACAAACCATGACTGGCACTTTCTATCAAAATTGTTGTCTTCAGTTAAAATCCTAAAAGCCCTGTCCCACGGTACGAATTCATTCCAAGAGCTCTCCCGAGTTTGCCCTGATTCGAACTCGGAGATTTACGGTAATGGCCACTCGTAGATACTCGGGGCTCTAGTGGCCATTTTTTACAATGTTGAAAAATCTTCACGGGTCTTCCCGTGCTTACCTGCTGTTAATGAGTCTTGATCCAGAGTACCTGCCATTAGCGTTATGAGCCGCTTAGAGACATCCCCGAGCTCCGACGTACCCGCTACGTCCATTCACCGTGCTTACCATGAGTTTGATTTTTTTTAAATGGGAGAGCTCTTGGAATGAACTCGTACCGTGGGACAGGGCTATTACTCTTCCTTTAATTCCAACAAATCCTACCACCCTTTCAAAGCTTTTGATCACCTGTCACTACTGAAAGAAGAGTAAGGCGGTTTTCCCCAGTGTTCTGGCCAACATTTAATCTTCAAGTAATTTAAGTAATGTAGATCATCCTGTCATTAACTCAATCATGCTTATAGAAAATCAGACCTTGGTGAGTCTATGTTAACCGCTATATATTCTACACTTAATTGGTTGTTAAAGGTTTTGGAACATTCTGAGGTTGTGAAAAGAGCCATTTAAATGATTTTATTTTATTTTTTGATGTGACGGTAACAGTCTCCCACTGCATGAATGTTAATTAATGGAAACCTACTTAGTCACAGCAATCTGGAAGAGTTTGTATCATTGCTACTTGTTTCACTGATGAGCCCCTGGACCATCTGTTCCATGAAATGGGAACCTCATTCAAAGATTACTTTCATATTTATTAGTCAGAATTGATATTTAACATTCATGAATAAATATATTTTAAATTGTAATCTTCCTTCATAAACTTCAGAGACTTCAGAAAGTTACATACTGTTTAGAGCACTTGATCACCTGCATCATAACTTTATAAATACACAGAGCCAGCAACTCTTTATATCAAATTGAAGTTACAATGGAAAGTCTGGTGGCGAATATGAAGAAAATGAATCATCTCTTTTTCGCTCAGGATGTCTCCAGGGTGCCAAAATATTATTCTCGGGCATTTTCTGAAGTAATGGGTTTTCACAGAAGTTATAACTTTTGTGCAAGAGAAGGTTCATTGATGCAGCAGAAAGACTGTAATTCCAATGTTAGCACAACCATTACCAATTGAAATGTGCAGGAAGGAACCGCAGATGGTGGCTTATACTGAAGATGGCCATAAAATGCTGGTGTAACTTAGCAGGTCAGGCAACATTTCTGGAGAAAAGGAAAAGAAAAAAGGGAAAGAAAACCTGAAGAAGCGTTCCAACCCGAAATGTCACCTATTCCTTTCCTCCAGAGATGCTGCGTGACCCGTTGAATTATTCCCGCATTTTGGGTATATTATCAATTAAATATGGAAATTAACATGCTTCCCTTTCACAACATTCCTCTTTTCATCTTTGCTCAGTAGGTCACTTAAGTCACAAATAAAGGCCAACCAAAAAATTCACAGCTTTGTGAATAATTCCAGATAGGGGTCATCAAATGCAGAAAATCCACAATAGAAGATATAATCTGATTGACCGGACTGGAAGTATTAAATGGACTCTTCCCCTGCTCTGAAAATGCATTTGTCGATCAATTTGTTTCGCAAGCACTATGTTGTTTATCACCATCCATAATTATGCCCAACAAGCGTTTAAAAACATATTTTAACCTAGAATTTTGGAAGCATAATTGGCAATGTAGAAACCAAATACACATAGTTTGTGTAACCAAATTGCTTGACATCATTTTTTGATGATGTAGGACATTATTTGACCATGTTTGACATTATTGGTTATGGAGGGGGAAAGAGGAGATCTATTGGCACTTAAGAAATACACCCTCACAATGCTCTTCCTTAGCTTCCAAATCATGATTTGGTATATTTAATTCTGAGCTGAAGATTCGAGCTGTCATGATTTTATCCCCGTTCTTCTTTAACTAATGGGAAAGATACCAAAAGGCACAAAGGTCATTCGTTTTCTTAAATTATTTTCTGGGGTTGCTGAAAACTTTGTGGTAGGAATGAAAGATAGAGATCATAGCTGTCTCTACAGTTGTCCAGTGATCTTGGTGAACATTTAACTTCCACTCAAAAAAAGAAAAATAGAAACATTATGGGTTACACAAAAGGCTGGAGAAACTCAGCGGGTGCAGCAGCATCTAAGGAGCGAAGGAGATACGCGACGTTTCGGGTCGAGACCCTTCTTCAGATTATGTTGCTTTCTGTGGCAGAGTGCTGTACCCATTTTTGGCAACTATGTTAATCTGCTTGACAACATAATTTGGCCAAACACATTTAATTGATCATAAATCCTTAGGAAACTTGTGAAAATGTGAAAGGTAAAATCACAATGGAAGATATTTATTTCTCTTATTTTTATTTTAAATTGAAATGTAGGGGAAGGATTAAAGGAAGAATTAAAAATGATTTGAAAATGTATTTAGATCGGATAAGTTAGAATTGTGGATCCTAATTCCTGCTGACAACTGAAAGCATTGTTTAAATTAATTTCAAGCCACACAAATGCAAAATGATTAATTAAGAAGCAGCTAATTTGGATTAAAACAGAAAGTGCTACAAATTTTCAACAGGCCAATCAGTATCTGTGGAGAGAGGCATAGAGTTAAAGTTTCATGTTATCAGAAATTACCCAGTCTGCACATGAAGTGCTGTTCCTTGATTACTTTGATTTCAACCAATTTAGATAACTTTCTAAAAAAAGTCATCAGCCTGCAATCAAACGTTTTTCCATCTCTCCACCTATGCTATATGACCTGATGAATATTTTTAATTTCTAGCATAGATAATGTTTTGCATTTCTCAATTCCAGCATGTTGCCCTCTCTCTGTTCTTATTCATCTCCTTTCATACACCTATTTTCCAGACAGATTAGTTGTGATTAATAAGCTTTCCCCATTCCCTTTATCTCTCAGCCAAAATCTATGCCAATTGTTTTGTTTACCTTCACTTGGTCTACGCCCCACTACACATGCTTTTGTTGTCTTCATTCCATCCTCTTCTCTGTAATTAAAAATATTTGATTTCGAACGTTCCTAGGTCTGAGCAAAGGTCATCAACCTGAAACTGTGACTGAAAGATTGTTTTCTTTTGAAAGTCGTTGCCTGACCCGCACTTACAGTATTTTCTCATTTTATTTCAGATTTGTTATTTTTTTGCTTTTAAAGTGAATTAAAATACAGCGTGATTTTTTATTTAAAAAAAAAGTCTAATTAAAGCACATAGTCTTTCTCTATTAAATGAGCAGTTTAAATCCATGTTTGTTTATGCAACCAGATCTCTGCTTCAAGTCACTAAATTATCTCCCTGCAATCCTTTGCTGTGAAGAGGTCTTAACTGACTTATTGATTTATCTATAATGAGAACAGCAGTGCCTATAAAACAGATGCTGAACGACGTGAGCTATAGATGGATGCAAGTCAAATTTTTTTTTACTCTTAGATCTCTCAGGGTTATTTTAACAGTAACCACAACTTAGACGTACTGTGCCAAGCACACAGATATATGCAATATATTGAATATTTTCCACGCTGCATGAAAATTGATTACAATGTTTAATATCTCCATTTTTTTTTCACCATTGAAAGATGCTGAACTGTTAGGATGATGTAATCGGGTAGGAATTCCAGCAGTTTAATCTCCACTGACCTCAATTGTATGTACATTTGCCAGGAGCAGGTATGTAAGTGTGATTCCAGCTGATATCCGGGTAGAAGTGATGATAACACGATTTTGAGATGTTAGTATCTTTATCGTCTGTAATTGCATAAAGAAATTGTTGCAGCAAACCAAGTTTGCAGCTTAATGGATTAACTTTGCTGAGCACTGTAGGCACTCTTGTAGCCATTTCATGTCAAATTCAAGTTTCCATCTGAGCTGTAAATAACACCAGAACCCATCTGAGTACTGCAGAAAAGAGAGATAAGGTTATATAGTAGGCTTACCAGATAGTACACAGCCCCAATGGGGAACATTAGGAGAAATGTTTGAAACAGAGGCTATAGGCTAAGGTGTGAAGTTAAATACCATCTAAACAGTGGCTTCCTCCTACATTATAAATACTCCTTACTGGGTTGTATTTTATTTCACATTTGAAATGTTTACCATATGTCATCATTTTAAATTCTGCCTGATCTGCTGAGCATTTTCCAGCATATTTTGTATTTATTTCAGATTTTCTGCATCTGCAGTTTGATTTTGTTCCCAAGGTAGAGAAGTCGAAATCCAAAGAGTATAGATTGAATGTGAAAGGAGAAAGATTTAAAGGGGACCTAAGGGGTAACTTTTTCACACAGATGGTGGTGGGAATGTGGAACACGCTGCCAGAGGAAGTTGTGGAAGTGGGCACAATTGCAATGTTTAAGAGATATTTGGACAGGTTTGTGCATAGAAAAGGTTTAGAGGAATATGAACGAAACAAAGGCAAATGGGACTAGCTCAAACAGACATCATGGTCAATATGGATAAATTGGGCTTAATAGTTTTTTTCCATGCTGTATAACTTTATGACTCTGAGAACCAAATTGGAATGCAAAATAATGTGTCATCATCTGCATCTACTAAGATATGAATGTTGCTTGCTATATGGGTATGCATATAGATGATTACTAAGAAAAAAATGGACAAAGATGTGAAATAAATTACATCAATTTTATTATAATTCCTATTATAAAACATTTGAAGGTTTCATATTTTTAAAGCATTTTTGTTTAAATATTATTTCTTTGATCATTGCAAATACAATCCAAATATTTGTATTTACATATGTCTTGTACATTTTGTGCATTTATTTAATTCACATTGTTACAGTAAATGTTAGAAAATAAATGTGCTCAAAACGTTTCAGCATTTCTCTATTGGTATTGGGGTCAAAATTTAACTGGAATTCTTAGTTTCCTATGTCCCCAGTAATGTTATTAAGAGGGGTCTCTTGCTTAAAGTGTTCTTTCTAATTTTTTCTTTAAGGTGGAACTTGAGGATAAATGCGATAAATGGTGTATAAATTGGCATTTTAGATGAGGGGAACTGTGCAGTGCAGGGTTAAATCGGTTAGGTGGATTAAGAGACTTAGCAAAGGTAAGTCTTTGCACCTCTGAGGCACAACGGCACTCCTGGCCAACAAAGTGTTGTTGCACCACTGCTCCTCGACTGCAGTTACATTCCCCATGGCAGTACCAACCTTTTTTCAATTGCTGAATCCAGAAAACTACAACAATGACTATTCGCTCATTAACTAGAAATATATTGAAAACATTAGCGACGCAGCAGTGCTGGTTTACGGTGACGGATGCACCACACATCTCTGTCCTTCATGCAGCTGGCAAGCTCCTCTTTTGTCTCTACACATGCATCTTCCATCAACGTCTTCAGCATTGTCTTGATTGGCCTTCCCGGGTCACGTCTTCCATAGGTGGGTTTCTACAGCACAACATTGTTTACTGGCATTTCTGGGTGGCGGAGGCAGTGATCAGCGAGCCTCATCCTTCTAGACCTGATCTTCTCGGTCATATATTCCAGAAAATATGAAATTCCAACAATTTCCAACTAAACTAATTTCTAACATTTTTGACAACTTTATATTGGAAATATCCACATTGACAATAAAGAGAGGATAAAATAGTTGTATGATAGTCCTGATAATGCTAAGCATCAAAGAGTCAAGTTACAATATTATGATTTTACACTTTCCTTAAAAAGCCAGAATTCAGTTCAAGGTAACATAAGCCAAAATGTCTCAAACTGTTTAAATTTAAAATGAATTTAGTATATTAAGATGACATTCATTTTAGTGATGCATCCATTAATAACTATGAAAAATCAGGGTACTTTATGTGATTTGGTTTAAAGCCATACGCTTCATGCTCATCTGTAGACCATGTGAGCATTAAAGGCCTGTGCCACTTACACAACTTTACAGCAACTGTCTTCGACCTTCAAACTCGAGGGCACTCGCCTGAAAAACCTCGAGCTGGATCGACCGTCAACGATGAAACCACGAGCTGGATCGATCGTCAGTGCGCGCGCACACACACGCACACACGCGCACACACAGCAAAGGTGGGGGCCAGGGAAAGCGGGGGAGCGCTGTCTGAAATTCACACCCACGATGAACAGGAAGGTAAAAGACGGCTGGCACAGTAAGCCCTTTAGAGAGTGGGGCGGGGAGAGAAGATGGGAGAAGGGGAGAGAAGGAGTGAAGACACTTTTAAGAAGCCAGACAACTTTTAATAAAGTTTAGGGGGATTTAATACTACCGGTCGGTTTTCCATGGTTCTGAAAACTCCAATGAGCCAATTAAAATGGCCGGTCAGCAAAGGAGATGGCCTACGGCTACCTCGACTGCATATAACTACATGGTGACCTCACTACCACTGACCCACGAGTTCAAAAGAACCATGCCAACCGATCTTTACTGGCGGAAAATTTTTCAGCATGCTGAAAAATGTTCCTCGACCAAACTGAGGCCGTGAGTATGCGGGAACTTCTCTCGAGCATGAAGGAGAGTTCCACTGACCTCCTAGGACCACGTGTCGACCATGCTGCGAGTTTGTGGCGAGCGCAAACTCTTCTAACTCGCAAATTAGGTCGCCATGGTGGGACATGCCCTTTAGTGAGTACAAATAGTGTCGTAGGCGACCGTCCATGTCTACATGAACTTAAATTGACCTCTGTAACCTCTTTAAAGATAGTATTGAGCTGTAACTCAAAGTGTGATTAATGATCAAAATCACTACCATGAATCTCTCCACTACCATTTACTTTCCCTCTGGGCTAATCTTTTCTTCTAATCAATTTGTATGAACAGCCTACTTAACTTTGTAAGGCTAAATCCAATATTCCCATTGTATGCAGGGTAGTGACTGGCACCGAAGAATAGTTTCAGCTTTTCAAGCATGCACTTTGTTAAAGTATATGCCAGTAAATTATCTGTAGAAGTCCTTACATAATACATTTCATAGTAAAGGAGCAAAAGCAAAAATTGAAGAAATAAACTACATCTTGAAATCAGCTGCTTCTTAGCAGTATATTTCAGTCCCTCTCTAATTATATGCACATCTCAAGGTGATGAAATCTTAATTTCTTTGTTTTTTCTGAATGATATGCACTTGTTTTTTTGTTAAAGATTTTTAATATGTTTTTATGGTCATGCAATAATAGATGCATTGCTGCACTGTAATGGTACAAATTATACCTAACAATAGTTAAATGGCTGACACAAATTTGCTGGAGTAACTCAGCGGGTCAGGCAGCATTTGTGGAAGAGAGAAATCTGAGATTTCGGGTTGATACCCTTCTTCAGACCCCTAACTACCTTCTTCCCTCTTCTAACTTTCTCCTCTGCCTGTTGGAGCTAAAATAATCACTCTACCAACTCTCTCCTCTGCCTAGAGGAGGAAAAATAACTATTTCTCACCCACTGAAATCATTTTCACATACCTCTATTTCCACAACCTGTGTCCAAGATACCTCAAACACTTTGTCTCATCAATGGCTTCCATTTTTCAGGTCCCCATTCCCTCATCTTTATTATGGACCTTTACTCTACACCTCTATCCCCCACCAGGAAAGTTTTAAAGCCCTCCGTTTACTTAGTTGACCGCAGAATCAGCCAATTTCCCTCTACCAACACTCCTTCATCTTGCGGAGCTAAAATAAAAACGTATTCCTCTTCTCCAGAGATGCTGCCTGACCCGTTGAGTTACTCCAAAATGTCGTGTCTATCTTCGGTGTAAACCGGCGTCTGCACTTCCTACCAACACATAGTTAATACGTGTTAAGAATATTTTACTTTTTTTTTCCTTTCAAACAGCAGTACGTTAATCCCACACATTAATTTATGATTAGAGTGGAATTAGTATATTTCAGCAATGAAGACTCAGAATTTAAGTTTCCGTCATCTAAATTCCCCAGGTGAACATCAGTCCCGAATTCGCTCAATTCATGAATTCTGATCGTCTGAATTGCTTTCGCAGATGATCAATGCCTCCCTGGAAAAAAAGAAAAACCCAACTGATCATTCCTGAGTGAAATTTGTAGCCCTTGGAGGACCAATCAATTTCCTGACCTGCTGAAAAAGAAAATTATTTCTATGAATATATCATACAGAACTCGCTAACTATTTCATGCATGGAAGAAAAGAAGCTTAGAACAGATGAAAATGGATCTTGAGTTCTTCTGCACTGGTAAGCAGGTCACAATTACTGGTTGAAATTATCACTAAAAATCTCCTGGTGTAAACTTTGCCGAGTGACATTTTGTAACATTAAATCTTCAGAAATTGCTTTATTGCGGTATAATACAAAAATGTAATAATGAAGCTCTTGTGGTCTTGCAGCATTTCATTCTTCATCTGGATTCTACTCAAGCACCTAGATGGCCTTCATGATGTGCATTTGCAGATCTGCTGACATATAGAATACCAAAGACCTTTACATTTCATGAGGATCTGGCATAGAGGAAGTGTGTAGGAAGGAACTACAGATGCTGGTTTACTCTCAAGATAGGCAACAAATGCTGGAGTAACTCAACGAGTCAGGCAGCAGCACCGGAGAACAGAAATAGGTGATGTTTCGGGACGTTTCAGACCAGCGTCTGAAGAAGGGTCTCGACCCAAAATGTCACCTATCCCACAGATGCTGTCTGACCCACTGAGTTACTCATCATTTTGTGTCTATCTTTAGCATAGAAGAGGAGTTGATTGGCCATACATTATTGAATAGCAGGGCAGGCTTTTTGGGCTTCTTCTATTTTCTTAAGCTTGTATTTTTTCTGAGACATGGATCCTTTACAGACAGCAAATAAACAACCAAACAGATTTCACATTTGCTTCTTTTACTTAATAATGAGCAACTGGGCAGAATGGTCAGCTCTGAGGTTCTGGAGCATGCAAACACAGCCTACATCGTGGAATTGCGACTATATACACAACTTAGTCGAGTGAACATTTCATTAGTATGGAAGACCAGTTCTGCCATTCAGAATAGTTTCTCTATATGGAAACAGAGTTAGGACAGTAGAAAGGAGAGGTGTCCTTACAAGTTTAGTTTAGCAATACAGCGATCCCCGCACACTAACACTAGCCTACACACGATAGGGACAATTTACAATTTTACCAAGCCAATTAAAACTAACACTGAGAAACATTACTCACTCTTGATCAAACTGGTTAATGAGACATTTTCTTGTAAAAACGCTTGCGAGGAAAATGAATTTAAGGAACTTTGCACAATATAGTCTTGCTATGGAATCATACAGCATGGAAACAGGCCCTTCATCCCAATTCATCCATGCCAACCAACATGCCCCATCTACACTAGTCCCACCTGCCTACATTTGGTCTATATCCTTCTAAATGTATCCATGTATCTGTCCAGAAACATCCATGAACTCCTGTAAATCCGATTTTAACAATAAATCTTTATAAACCTGTCATCAGATGTTTTTTACTTTTAAACTGTTGCAACTTACTTGACCAAAACCAATTAGGGAACGATAAACTTTGGATACATATGTGGTGATTTTCAATGAGCCACATAATGAATAGGACTATAAAGTAACAAGTTTTTATTCAGCACAACCAGATAAGTGGAAGAATTTCCCTAAACTTAAAATATACTCTTTAAGAACAAATATTGCAACAGGTAACTGAACAAAGATGTCACCTAGTACAATTGCACAGTTCACAGTATATTTTCCTGAAATTAAAATATAGAACGTTTTAGACTTTTAAAACAGCTATGTTTAAAGGCTGGATTTTCTTTTGTCTATTCTGTATAGATCTTTGCTTCTTAAAACCATCCCTTCTGAAGGTCGTTTGTTCTGAAACCACCAAAGGAATTTGAAACGACTCTTGGAGATTGAAATACTTGACAGTAAACCTTTGTATTCATTTTACCACACCATATTCATATGGGGTTTTTATTCTATTTGACCAACCCAGCTAAATAATGGACAGCAGTCTTGCTGAAGATGAACCTTGATCTTCAGAAGGTGAGAAAATGTTTCCTATCCTTCTACATTATTTATTACTTTCATGAAAGATAAACACCCTATAACCTTGATAATCCTTTTTTTTTCCTAGTTGTGTTATAGCAGAATGACCTGCAGTTTCTGCTGCATCAACATTCCTACAATGAGGTGATTTCCAACCTACCAGCCTGTTTATACCTCAAGTAACACTTGTCTCTCAGGTATAAAGTTGTTTGTCGCAAAGTTGACTTTGTGTAGTTTTTAGTACTTGTGAACAATACCAGCTACCTGAATAAACAGCTCTCATCAATAATGCTTTCAGCTTGCATTAAAAAGAAAGACATCTGTAATTAATACTTTAAATTAATCAGTTCAAATAAATGCTCAGAATGGAAATGGAATATATTTATTCAATTCTTATGCATTTAACCTAAGTTATCACTAATAGAGTAAAGACCTGAGGTTTTGATTTTCAGTCAGTTAACAATGGACAGTGAATCTAAGATAATAAAAATCTGGAAATGCTGCGAAAACACTCGAGGGTCAGGCAGCATCTATGGAAAGAGCAATGGGATTAGCATTTCAGGTTAAGGTTCTTTCATCAGAATTATGAAAGATTAGAAAATTAGTATGTTTTAAGTTGCAGAGAGCGGACGGTGGTGAAGAAAAGAATTGAGGTATCTAGACCAAGTGCAGACCCATTGGGTCTGTTCCCGCAACACAAGATTTAACCACTCACCCGTCCCCCCAATGCAAGCCGTTCCCCCAAGGTAATATTGCACCACTCATGCATAGCCCCCAATTGCGCAGACGCGGCTCATTTCTCCTCATCCCCCAGCACTCCCTCCTCCTCCTCTTCACCCTCCCTCTTCAATCCTCAGAGAGGGAGGAGTGGTATAGAGGGACGAGTGGTAGAGAGGTAGGGGGTAGAGAGGGGGGGGGCAGAAATGGGGGGGTAGAGAGAGGGGAGGGGGATTGGATTGGAGAGGGAGGGGTAGAGAGGGAGGGTGTAGTGGGGGAGGGGGTAGATAGGGAGAGGGACAGAGAAGGAGGGGGTAGAGAGGCGTGTAGAGGGAGGGGGTAGAGTGGGGGAGGGTAGAGAGGGAGAGGGAGGGGGTAGAGAGGGAGGGGTTTGAGAGGGTGGGAGTGAATACAAATAGGGATGGGGTAGAGAGGAGGAGGGAGGGTAGAGACCCTCCACACCCCCCATCTCCCTCTACCACCCCGCTCTCCACCCCATCTCTCTCCTCCTCATTTCCCTTGTCATCCTCCCATCACTCCCATTCCCTGCCCCAGGACCTAACCAGGTCAGAGAGCAGTGCCAGGGCCTAGAACTCGGCCTGGTTCTTGTACTCGGCCTGGCCCTGGCTGTAGACTCTAGCCGTTAGCTTGGGCGCCGACTGGGCTCCAGTGGGCTCATCCCTGACCCGGGACCCAGGCTTGTCTTTGGTTCCACCGGCAGTTTCTTTTTCAGCCCTGGTCACGGCCTCATCCCAAGCCTCGGGCTTGGCTCTCACTCCAGCTCCAACACCACCCTTCTCGTCGGACGCCAGCAGCAGCAGCCATGCAAGTGCGCTGGAGTGCCCCTCCCTCCCGGAGTGTCCCGTCCTGCCTTGCGAGTACATTGTGATGTCACTCGGGTGCGCTGGAATGCCCTCCCTCCCGGAGTGTCCCGTCCTGCCTTGCGAGTCGATTGTGATGTCACTCGGTTTTTTTTTCCGAAATAGGTGAGTTTTCTGGGGTTTTTTTTTAGATGTGAGCAGAATGTGTGTAAATGGGAAGGCTGTGGCCAAGCGCTTGGAAGAAAATAGGAAAATTAACCAGATAGACACACACACACACAGCCACAAACAAGACAAAGAGTTTTAGTATCATAGAGATGTTGTGACAAGGGGAGACCAAAAAAGGCTCAATGAAACACATGGCATTGGAGCATCTGCAGAGAGAAAACAAAACTGACAATGTGACAGATTAATGAGCACAACAGAAATATCATTTCTCAAGTCAAGCGTCTTAATAAGCACAATACTAATAATAAACACAAATTCAATAAATCAATAACCCCAATACTCATGCAAAAGAACTCCAAAGTCCTTAGTGCAAGCAAAGATAGTTCATAGCTGAGGTTAGTGTTGTGTATTGTTCAAGAGCAAGGGGTCCCAATTTAGATTTACCCCAGGTTAATTTGTTGATTCTCGATTTGTACATATTTTTTCTCATTGACCGACTGTTCATCATTAGTTGTTCACAATAAGTCAAATAACATTGTTATGTGCTATTAAGGTTGCCAGGGGTAAATGGGATGAAAAAGGTTGGGAACCCCTGTTCAAACATTCTGTTCTTGAAGTTTGTTGTTACAGTTTACATGGTTTCTTAAACATTCTTCCCAATAGCAGGAGTGAAATAAGAGCGTGGCCAGGATGGTGCGGGTCTTTCATAATACTGGCTGTATTATAAGGCACTGCCTCCTCTGGATTGTTTGGATGGTGAGGAAGTCAGCACCTGTGATGAACCAGGGAGTGTCTACCAATCTCTGCTTCATTCCGAGGCATTTGAGTTTCAAAAGCAGGCCGTGCCACCACCAGTCAATAAGCTCTCTATCGTACCTCTGTAGAAGTTCAAGAGAGTATCTGTTAACATGCATTAAATACACATAAAACAACAATCTTTTATTAAGGCTTTAACATCTCCAATTGGAAGATTAGGTCCCATTTCCTTGACCAGACATTAGTCTTTGTTGGAACAGCATAAAAGGACAAAAGCAAAGAGTTCAGAATGGAACATGATTGGAGAATTAAAGTGAATGATGAAAACACAGGTCCACCACTGCAATAGACCAGTTCTAAACTCATGGCTCTCCACCTGTGCAGCTTAAGGTCCATGATTTCCCTTACAGTATTTCTTGTGAGTAATGGGAGTAACAATTAAGATTTGGCTATTGATGAGACTGCATTAAAAAAACAAGTTATTTTACCAAACCTACAGAGTGAAAAAATAGTATAAAGACCATCCATCCAACTAGAATGAATCCAAACAGAACTGAGCTCTCAGGGCATTGTGGCCTGAACTGCAGCGGTTCACCAGATTGTCTCTGGCACTTCTGTTTGCCATAGTTGGAGAGATTAAACCGATGGGTCTTGATGATTTTGAGAATGATGGGTCATCTTATTGATGCATAATCTTCAGCTCCTCACCCTTTACGCTGGTTATCTCACCAAACAACATGTCCCACCTACACTAGTCCCACATGCCTGCATTTGGCATGCCTATATCCCTCTAACCTACCCTGTCCATGTACCTGTCTGAATGTTTCTTAAAGCCATGTTTTACCTGTCTGGACAATCAACACAGATCTTCAAACAGTAAGTGAATCAAGATATGTTGGATGTGTGCATGAATGTGGTACACAAGTAAAATATGATCTATGATCTTATTGAAGGGTAGGGAAAGCATGAGGGGCTGAATGGCCTACTCCCACATCAGTTTCCTAGGTCATTATGTTTTTATGCCTCTGATAATCTAATTTCTCTATAGATCTTTGATTTGACCCATTGGTTCCAATGTGCCTTCGAAATAATGGCAATTATCTCCAGCAAAAACTGTATATACATGTCAGAAAATAGCAAATTAAGTGATAAAACCACAGTGACAAACTTCCAATTTACATAGCTGAAAGACAGGCGTTGATGTTAGTTCTGACTATTTGGCTTCAGTTAAGGTGTTGACGGAATTGAAGTGTGTCTGCACTAATTCAACCTGCATTATCTATATATATATTACTAAAAGTCTGATCTTGACCGCTTTTGGCTCACTGTGCTGTGATTTCCGAGAGAACGCCGCCACCTATGGCAGTCATTTTTGGCCAGCATGCTCAGAGCCCCCCTCCGCCTTCCTGGACCAGAGGATTTTTCCCATCGATGAAAAATCAGAGAGATATTAATGTTTTTATAAACATCACTATTCTCTCTGCTGCCCCTGCTGGAGGGAGGGGGAGGGAATATAAAACCAGGAAGTGGTGTGCCTCACTCAGTCTCTGCAAGTGGAGGAAGCCAGAGGTTCACATCTCTCTGAGCTCTGAATAGCACTGAACACATGTTTACTCAACTGTAAGTGCCCTTAATGTGGTATGAAAATGAAAATATGATTGGTTTGAAGTAAAAAGGCACTGCCTGCAAATGGTTGTTTGGGGGGTTTGGGTTGAAGTTAAAAGACACTACTTACTGCAAATGGTGGTTTGGCTGCTTTGGGTTGAAGTTAAAAGACACTACTTACTGCAAATGGTGGTTTGGCTGCTTTGGGTTGAGGTTAAAAGGCACTACTTACTGCAAATGGTGGGTTGGCTGCTTTGGGTTGAAGTTAAAAGGCACTATGTACTGCAAATGGTGGCTTGGCTGCTTTGGGTTGAAGTTAAAATGCACTACTTACTGCAAATTGTGGCTTGGCTGATTCGGGTTGAAGTTAACAGGCACTACTTACAGCAAATGGTGGTTTGGCTGCTTTGGGTTGAAGTTAAAAGTCACAACTTACTGCAACTGGTGGCTTGGCTGCTTTAGGTTGAAGTTAAAAGGCACTACTTACTACAAATGGTGGCTTGGTCACTTTGGGTTGAAAAGACACTACTTGCTGCAAATGGTGGTTTGGCTGCATTGGGTAACTTCCTTGTTCCACTTTATATTGATTTTAGATAAAATGCCACCACTTACGGCTCTGACTTTTGACCATCTTACTCAGTTCCCCTCCACTCAGCAGGTGCAGAGGATTCTTCCCATCAATGAAAAATAAAAGTGCTATTAGTGTTTAAAAAATGTTGAGAATCTCCCTACTGTCAATCACGCCATGAAGGCCACACCTTTTCTGGTGGGCGGGGGAGGGGTTTTAAAAACCGGCAGTGTGGGTGTGGCTCAGTCTCTACATGATGGGGAGGGAGAGGTCACGACTCTGTCTGAGCTGTGAATCAACTGAACACACTGAATGTCTACTGAACTGTGAGTTTGGTGTTTTGGGTGTTTTTTTGGTGGTTTTATGGTGGTTTCACCTTGCTTGAAATGGTATGAAACTGCATTTGAATGTGGTGGCCTTGCACCCTGCATGGAATGGTATGAAACGGCATTTGAACATGGTGGCGTTGCACCCTGCTTGAAATGGTATGAAACTGCACTTGAATTTGGTGGTCTTGCACCCTGCTTGAAGTGGTATGAAATTGCACTGAATTTGGTGGCCTTACACCCTGCTGAAAATGGTATAAAACTGCACTTGAATTTGGTGGCCTTGGATCCAGCCTGAAGTTGTGTGAAACGGCACTTGAATTCGGTGGCCTTGCACCCTGCTGGAAGTAGTTGGAAACTGCACTTGAATTTGGTGGCCTGCACCCTGCTTGAAGTGGTAAGAAACTGCACTTGAATTTAGTGGCCTTGCACCCGGCTTGAGATGGTGGGAAAATGAATTTGAATTTGGTGGTCTTGCACCCTGCTTGAAATGGAATTTCAAGGAATAGCCATGAGTCAACTGCCAGCCCATCAGGATTGAGGGACTGAGCTGCCACCCCAAGATCCCATACCAGCGCTCCATAAAGCCCCCCCACTGGTAACCAATATTGGAATTGGTGGAGAGGTGGAATATTCGGGGGACCAGCCCTCCCGTGTGAACATGGGGCCCAACGGGTTCCACTTAGTCTAGTATGAAATATAATTATGATGATTGAAGATCAACCACAGCTTCCACATGAAAATAATGATTTATTTGTCAATGGCAATTTTCTTAAACCCTTGCAAGAAACAAACAGCAGGAATCTTATCAATGGAATTGTCAGCATTTCACTATTCATTTTTTTGTTTGTCAAGATGTACAGGGAGAAAAACCAAGTGATGCTATGATTACTGCAAAAGGCAGGAGGAGCATTTGAGAAAACAGGTTATCCAAGACTGTCCTTTACCCTATATGTATGTGGAAAGAAATTGCAGATGCTGCTTTACACCGAAGATAGACAGAAAATGCAGGAGTAACGCAATGGGTCAGACAGCATGTCTAGGGAAAAGGAACAGGTGACATTTAGATGTCCAAAGAAGGGTCTTGACCCAAAATCCTTTGTGTGAAAAAGTTACCCCACAGATTCCTATCTTCTGCCCTCTCACTTTAAACCTATTTCATCTGGGCCTTGATTCACCTACACCTACTCTGTGCATCCACCCGATCTATTCCTCTCATGATTTTATACACCGCTATAAGATCACCCCTCATCCTCCTGCACTCCAAGAAATAGAGCCTACTGAACTTCTCCCTATAGCTCAGACCCTCTAGTCCGGGCAACATCCTCGTAAATCATCTCTGTACCCTTTCCAGCTTGGCAACATTTTTCCCACAACTTGGTGCCCAGAACTAAATACAATACTCTAAATGCAGCCTCACCTACGTCTCAGACAACTGCAACATGATCTCCCACTTAATACTCTGACTGATGAAGCCCTATGTGCCAAAAGCCTTTTTGACCACCCTATCTACTTGCAATCACCTTCAAGGAACCATGCAGTTGCAGTACTAGATCTGCAACACATTCCAGAGCCCTACCATTCACTGTGTAGGTCCTGCCTATGTTATAATTCCCAAAATGCAACACCTCACATTTCTGTGTATTAAATTCCATGCAGCACCTCTTGTTTCTCTGTATTAAGGGTGACATTGCGTTGTGAAATTCTTATGTAAGGGAACCAAGCTTATAGAATGATATTAAGGACAAGCAGCACCTTTGACAACAAGTGAGATAGAAAATATCTAGCCTTCTGTGGTATGGAGTGAAGAGATTTTACCACCAGGACTCATTACCACCAGGGAGAATCAGTCTTATATCCTCATCTGCAGAAAGGGGTAAATGGCTGACAGATAGAAACAAGATGTTGGCTGGTAAATTGCATTGTTGTAAGATATTCTATCATTCTAAAGTATTGCCTGCAGTTGGAGGTTTGAATTTTTGATTGATTCTATTTATTAAGTTGCAGACCAAACAAATATATTAATTGCAAAGGACAGCAAATGTGTTTTTAAAAGTTGTAGACCCTGGAAGTTCAAAATATAACAGTAAATGCAGAAAAAAACTCAGCAGATCAGGCAGCATCTGTGGAAAGAGAAATGGTTAACGATTTAAAAGGTGGCAGTGTCAGTGTAAAATTAAAAAAAAACACACATGGAGATCTTCCAATCTTAAGCCCAGGAAATTTCTGAACTGTTTTTAGTTTATTTACTGATTCAGAAACTAACACGTATTATGTTATTTTTGACTTATTTTGAATTATTGATTATTTAAACAATTTGGAACAAAAGAAAATCATGTGGCCCAAAATGCTATTTCAACAGTAAGCTTTGTTTCTGGGTGCAGTGCTTGAGACTACAACCACAACTGCCCTCTATGTGGAAAAAGCTGCTGCCACTGAATGATGGAATAGCTGCACCTGCAGTTTCAGTCCCATATGGGCCAAGCTATGTGTTTTACACGTTGTATAATGTTCCTGTGGTTGTCAGGCACAGGAGATGCATTTTCATATTTCACAGTGAATAGGTCTTACTATAAATCTTCCTCATGGCTCTATTGCGTAAAATTCATATGTGGCCTTTGAGAGAAAATTCAAAGGCATCAGGACCTGAGTATTTCAAATAGGTTGGACATTGTGTGTCTTTTGACATGCATAAAACAGTATTGCTGGTGTGGGTGATTGCAATGTATCCAATGTTACCATCCTTCAGGAACATTAACATGAAGCCATGGATAGATTTTAGAGTCATAGAGTCATACATTATCGAAATAGGCCCTTCGGCCCAACTAGTTCATGCTGACCAAGATGCCACATCAAATAGCCAGCTAGTCCCATTTGACTGTGTTTGGTTCATATCACTCATTTGAAACCTTTCCTATCCATGTACCTGTCCAAATCTCTTTTAAACATTGTCATTGTACCGACCTCAAATAGTTTATCTGGCAACTTGTTCCATTTACCCACTGCCACCTATATGGAAACATTGTCCCTCAGGTACCTATTAAATCTTTCCCCCCCTCACCTGAAACCTATCCCCTCCAGTTTATGTTTGCCCTACCCGTCATGATTTTATACACCATAGACGTAATGTCATCCCTCAGCTTCCTACACTCCAAGGATAAAATCGTAGCCTCTGCAATCTCTCCCTATAGCTTAATCCCTGGAGTCTTGGCAACATCCTCGTAAATCTTCTCTGCATTCTTTACAGCTTAATGTCTTTCCTATAGCAGTGACCAAACCTAAACCCTATACTCTAAATGTGGCCTCACCAGCCAGCGCTTGTTTCAACTGTAACATAATGTCCCAACTTATTTCCTCAGTTTCCTGACAGCCGACGTCCATTGTGCACAATAGTTTCTTCATCTTCCTTTCTACCTGTGATGCCACTTTCAGGAACCTATTTACAGGCACTCCTAGACTCCCCTGCTCTATAACACTCACCAGGGCCCTATTATTCACTTGCCCTGATTTGACTTCCAAAATTGCAATTCCTTACACCTATCTGCATTGAACCCCATTTGCCATTCTTCAGCCTTCTTGCCAGCTGACCAAGTCCCCTCTGTAATTCTTGATAACCATTTTCATTGTCTACATTATCATCTATTTTTTGTCACCTAAAAAATTACTAATTGTACCTTGTTGAAGTCATCGGCTAGCGCCGCGAGCCGACAGCCTCGCCAGCAGCTGTTCATCCTTTTGACTTTTTTTTTGTTTTTAGCATGTCTAAAAGTGTGTTTTAGTGTGGGGGGTAGTGGCGGGGAATAGGGGGAAGCAGTTTTTCAGTCACTTACCTCGGTGGAATGCAACTTTTTTCCTAGTCGCATTTTTGCCCTCCCTCATGGCCTGACAGCTTGGATTGGTGCGGCCTCTCCCTGAGTCAGGCCCAGAGCTTCTAGCCGCGGGCATGGCATGGACTTTCCATCGTGGAGACCGGATCCCTCGCCGGGGAGCTGTGGTGGATGTTCATGTTATATTCTGTAAATAAGCAATTCACATACTCTTGAAGTGTATAACATCCTTTAATGATAGCACACGGTGTAACACACGTCAGCAAGCACTGGTTACATTCTTCTACTGAACTATACCCAGGGAGGGGAAAGCGTTATGATTGATGTTAACTAAGGCGGGGTTAATGGTACTGAGGTAGCTATATTATTGATTGCATGCATAAACCATCTACATATTCTATTGTGTATTGTACTCTTTTTGATTGTGTGGCTGCATGGTAAATCAAATTCCACTGTACCTTAATTGGTGCATGTGGCTATAAATGTGAACTTGAATTTGTAATGGCATCCAAATTGTTGATATAGGTGACAACATCAATCGGCCCAGCACTGTTCTATGAGGTGGACCACCAGTACCAGACCTCCAATCCAAAAAATAACCTTCCACTACCACTCTCTGCTTCCTTCCATGAAGCCAATTCTGTATCTAAGTAGCGAGCACCCCCTTGATTCCATGCAAGTTATCCTTCTCGAGCAACCATCCATGCGGAACCTTAACAAAGGTCTTGCTGAACTCCATAGAGACAATGTCTATGGCCCTGCCTTATCAACTTCCTTAGTTACTTCTTCAAAAACAAAAAAACTCAATCATCTTCATGAGACATGACCTCTCATGCACAAAACCATGCTGACTATTCCTAATCAACTATCTTTCCAAATGAATGTATATCTTATCCCTCAGAAACCTCTCCAGTAATGTTCCTATCGCAGATGATAGCATTACTGGTCTATAGTTCCTGGATTTTTCTTTGCAGCTCTTCTTTATTGGAGACACAACATTAGGCAGTTTCCAATGTTCCAGCATCTCATCCGTATCTAACGATGATTCATATATCTTAGCCAGCACTCTTGCAATTTCTTCTCCAGCTTTCCAGTGTCATTAGATATATTCGATCAAACCCATTAATCAGATCTCCAGTCCTCATGTCTTTCCTCTGCGGTAAAAAAAAAGATTTATTAATTGAGGATCATGCCCATCTGATGCGGTTCCACACATAGATGACCACTTTGGTTTCTAAGGGGGCTTATTTTCACTTTAGTCACCTTTTTTTCCCCTTGATATAGTTTATCCTTCATAAAATCTCTTTGGATTCTCTTTAATATTATCTGCCTGAGCTATCTCATGCCCTCTTTCTGCCCTCCTGATTTCCTCCTTAACTGTACAAGAGGGACAGGCTGCTACCAAAATCCTCCAATGGTACACTTGATTCCAGCTGCCTATACATGACCATGCCGCCTTCTTTATCCTGATCAGAGTCCACAGGATCTCTTGTCATCCAGGGTTCTTTACTTAGCAATGTTACAAAATTTTGAGATTTTAAAAATCGTCTGTAATTTATCCCATCAGATAGAGCATAAAAGGAAGTTTAATTTGACACCTAATTCACTTTCATATCTGCAGTATTAAAAAAGTTATGGCCATTTTCATACTCGGAAATTAGCATCTTGTTCCCCATTGCCTTTCCATTGACTGAACACAAAAGCTGTGAACTAGAACAGTCAAAATACCATAACTTTCTTAAAAATTAAGAGAACTGAATGAAATTTTCAGTTCTTATAGATTGAAGCATTCTGAAACAAATATGAAACAATCTTACTTGGGTGACCTAACATTAAAGCATATAATTAGTTAGTTATCTAATTGTAGCTAATTACAAAATGCAATTATTAGATCTAAACATCTATCCATTTCTTAAGAAATGATAAACATTTTTAAATTGCCTAAGTGTCCAAATAACATTCACACAATAATCCACAATATAACATGATTTTTAAATCTCATTTTCATGAATTTATAGGCCAAATGGAAGTTATTTAGTGTTTAATGCCTGTAAATTAATGGCCATTTAAATCAACTTGCGAGTGGCTTTTAGTGGAATGCGGTGGATTGGAACGTTGTGGTTTGGTGAAGTTGGTATGAAAAATACTGGTGGTTTATACATTTTTTTTGTCCCCTTTTCGTAACATGAAAAGTTGATTAAATGCTTCCTAAGAACCACGTTTGTATGTAAAAATAAACTGTGTACCTTATTTTATCACCTACGTTAGGTCCGTTTTGCTGTCGGCGTTCAGAGCTTTAGAAGATGATTTTAAAACTACTCTAGTTAATAAATAATCTAGCGTAGTTTAAAAATAGCTTCATGAATGAAATGTCGGAGCGATTTCTCTTTAGCGACGAAATCGCCCGACATGGATCGATTTGCACTGTCTAGGGAAAAACCGCTTTTTAAACACACCCCCCTCTGAAAGGCGCCAAAGTCACGCACACGGGGAGCGGCAGAACTGCAGCGCCGCTAAATACCTACTTTACTCCTACCTGTCTTGCTCTTCACTCTAACATGAACATTAAAGGGCCTGTCCCACTGTACGAGGTAATTCAAGAGCTCTCCCGAGTAAAAAAAAAAACAAACTCATGGTACGCCGTAGAATGTACGTAGTGGGTACGTCGGAGCTTGGGACGTCTCTTAGTGGCTCGTAACTCTAACAGCCGGTACTTGAGAAACGCAGTAAGCTCATGAATGTTTGAACATGTTGAAAAATGTCCACGAGAGCCCCGAGTACCTACGAGTGGCTATTGCCATAATTCTCCGAGTTTGAATCAGGGGAAACTCGGGAGAACTCTTGAATTAGCTTGTACAGTGGGACAGGCCCTTGAGAGTTCTTCTAAGAGTTCATTGTAACACTCCGACAGTTCAATACCTTGAAATCTTCCTACGACCCTTTTAAAAGGATCTCACTTTCTGGATGTACCTTTGCCCACAATTGACCTACTCCAATCAACTTTTGCAAGTTCTTGCACATACCATCAAAGTAGTGCTCGCCTCTGTTTAGAACTTTAACATGTGAAACAGCCTTGTCCTTATCCATAACTGTTTTAAAGCAAATAAAACTGTGGTCACTGGACTCAAAAGACTCATACACTGACAATGTTATCACAAGCCCTGTCCAATTCTCCAAGAGTAGGTCAATCTTTAACCATATAACAATTACAGCACGGAAACAGGCTATCTCGGCCCTTCAAGTCCGTGACGAACAACTTTTTTCCATTAGTCCCACCTGCCTGCACTCATACCATAACCCTCCATACCCTTCTCATCCATATGCCTATCCAATTTATTTTTAAATGATACCAACGAACCTGCAGCCACCACTTCCACTGGAAGCTCATTCCACACCGCTACTACTCTCTGAGTAAAGAAGTTCCTCCTCATGTTACCCCTAAACTTCTGTCCCTTAATTCTTAATTCTGTCTCTTAACTTTGCCTTCTTCCTTGAATGATTTCATCCCATCAATGCCCTTGGCACAAAGGTAGTCCCAGTCCATATTAGAATAGGGAAAATTGTCTACTATGACTGCCCTATTAGTCTTGCAACAGTCTTGCAACATATTTGTTCCTCTAATTCGTATTGACTATTTGGGAGCCTATAGTACAAGATGATCACTCCCCTTTTTATATGTCAGTTCTATCTATGGACCCTCACTGTACAATCCTTATGTAATGTAATCTCAGACTACTGCCATGATGTTCACCTTAATCAATAAAGCAACTCCCCCTTCTCTTTTACCCTACCTCTCTCTCTTGCCTGCAGTGCCTGTATCCCAGAACAGTAAGCTATCAGTCCTATCCCTCCCTTAGCTAGATGTTCACAATGGCTATAACATCCCAGTCTCATGCATCTATCCAAGCCCTGAAATCAGCTGCCTTATCTGTCAGGCCTCTAGCATGAAATAAAAACAATTTAATCCAACCATCGTTCCTCACTCCCACCAATGTGCCTGCCTATCCCATCCACTGAACTTGCCGAGAATGACTTTTGTAATGACTCTCAGCCTCCCTCTAACCTCACAACTGAATTGGACATACTACCTGTCCCTTTATTAAATCTTTCTGAGTAGCACTAGCAAACTTGCTTTCCAGGATATTACTCCTCTTCCATTTTGGTGGCAGCCTGTCCCTCTTGTACAGATCACCTCTTTCGCAGAAGTGATCCCAATTATCTAAAAATCTGAATCCCTGCTCCTGCACCAACTGCTCTGTTACATATTCACTAGTACTTATATCTCAGCACACAATCTCTTCCACACTGCTACTCCCAAAAGGCTACTTCACTAATGCCTACCTTTTTTGTATATACCGCGAGAAGCAGTCACTCCAGGACACTAATGGCTGCTAAATCTACCACGCTGCTCATCCTCTGCTGTTCACTCAACAGTGAAACTAACCTGAGCTCTCACTAACTGTTCTTTTTTAATCTGGAGACACAGGAAACATCAGATGCTGGAATCTTGAGCAAAACACAAAATGCTGGAGGAACTCAGTGGGTCAGGCAGCATCAAGTATGAAATGGACAGTCTACCTTCAGGTCAGAACCTTTCTTCAGGCTGATTTGAGTAAGGGGAAGGGGAAATCTGGAAAGGAGAGATGGGGACAGGACAAATCCTGGCAACTGATTGGTGCCAATCACCCCCCTCTCCCCCTTACTGTATCCACCTATCACTTACCAGGCTTTGTCCCACCCCCCCAACTTTTATTTTAGCTTCAATTTAAGAGCTTTCAGGGAAGATGTGTTGCAGCTGTATAAAACATCGATTAGGCCACATTTGTAGTCTGGTGTACAGTCTGGTCATTGCATGACAGAAAGAATGTGAAGACTTGGAGAGAGGGCTAAAGAGGTTCACCCAGGATGCTGCCTGGATCAGAGGGTATGAGCTATAATGAGAGGTCAAAATTGGATTGTTTTCTCTGGAGCATTAGAGGTTGAAGGATGATCTGATAGAAGTATATCAGAAGTATATGTGTTGCATATATAGTGTAGATTCTTTTTCACAGTTTGGAAAAATAAAATTAAATAAGGCACGGCCTTAAGGAGAGAGGAGGAAAGTGCAAATGAGATTTGCAATGCAACATTTTACAGAGTGGTGGTGCTTGAGACATACTGCCAGGGGAAGTGAATGAAGCAGATACAAAGATTACATTTATGAAGCATCTAGACAGATACATGAATAGACAATAGCTTGAATAGCTCTTAAAGATAGCAAAGTGAGTTAGGTAGAGCTCTTAAAGATAGTGGATTCGAGGAATATGGGGAGAAGGCAGGAACGGGGTACTGATTTTGGATGATCAGCCATGATCACAGTGAATGGCAGTGCTGGCTCGAAGGGCCGAATGGCCTTCTCCTGCACCTTCTCCTGCACCTATTGTCTATTGTCTATGGCAGGGGATGGAGGGATATAGAGGATGTGCAGGTTAATGGTGTTGGTTTAAAATGGCATCACAGATAGCACCAACATCGTGGACCGAAGAGCCTGTTCCTGTGCTTTCTTATAGATGGTGATTTCAATCAGCAGAGCATAAATACATCAAGTAGTTACATATTGATGCTCCTGTTCGTAACAGTTAAATGTTGTGGTGTTAAGTAACATTTATATCAATAAATAGTTAAAATATTAACACTGCAAGTTCACCTCACACAACAGATGGACCCGCTAGATAAATTTTATGGCATACTATTAAAAAAATTGTCCAGTCATCACTTCGATGGTTCAGCAAGTTTATTGACTGAGACATAGAGAGACACAGATTAAGAAGTTTGATTGCCAAGGTGAAAGAATGAGAAGCTATTGTTGGATTCAATGTCAGCACCAGGGCAAGAAAAATTGCTTTGGGGTCTATCTCCTCTGTGTTATCCAATAACCATCACATTACTGTCCCACACTATTGAGAGTATTGGCGTAGATGTTAAGAAAAGTGCACATCCTTATATCCTTATCCAGCTTGGGTAGGGGTATGATAAATCAAAATACGCCTGATGCCACAGCCCTCAGCCAGCATCAATGAATACAAAAATATTATGCTCTCTGTCATCTGGAATGCCCTCTGTCATCATTTAGAACGATGAGAGGGGGATCTTATAGAAATATATACAATTATTAAGGAAGGGTCTCGACCCGAAACATCGCCTATCTCCTTCGCTCCTTAGATGCTGCTGCACCCGCTGAGTTTCTCCAGCCTTTTGTGTACCTACAATTATTAAGGGATTGGATAGGCTAGATGCAGGAAAAATGGTCCGATGTTGGGGGACTCCAGAACCAGGGGTCACTGTTTAAGAATAAGGGGTAGGCCATTTAGGAATGAGATGAGGAAAAACATTTTCACCCAGAGAGTTGTGAATCTGTGAAATTCCCTACCACAGAAGGCAGTGGAGGCCAATTCACTGGATGTTTTCAAGAGAGAGTTGGATATAGTTCTTGGAGCTAATATAATCAAGGGATATGGGGAGAAAGCAGGAAAGGCGTACTGATTCTGGATCAGCCATGAGCATAATAAATGGCGGTGCTGGTTTGAATGGCCTACTCATGCACCTATTTTCTGTTTCTATGTTTCTATGATCAATAATTGAACATTAATGTTCAATGGCTTGCAACACAGAGTGGAGCAAAGAAAAGAGATAGGTATAGAAAATAAAATAACATAAACCAGAATAGAAAAGAAAGAAATGTAAATATCTGGAGGAAAGTGTCAAAAGGAGGTTGATCTTTTCTGATTGGATGACTTTGACCAGTGGAGACCCACAAGAGTGGACGCTGAATATATTGTTGTTTGTTATCTGCATTAACCATTTGGATGATGCATCACTAACATTGTTAGTAAATCTACAGATGGCATCAAAATTGTTGGTATATTGGACAGTGAGGAAGGATATCTATTTGCAATAAGATCTGGATCTGCTGGGAAGGTGGGGCAAGGAATGACAACTCGAATTCAACTCTGACAAGTGTGAGGTGCTGCACGATAGCATGTCAAATCTGTGCAGAACTTACACAGTAAATGGCAGAGCCCTGGAGTGTGTTGAAGAACAGAGAGATCTGGGAGTACAGGTGCATGGTTTGTTAAATGTGGGAATCAGGTGGACAGGGTGGCTAAAAAAGCATTTGGCATGCTCACCCTCAAAGAAAAAGGTATAGAGTAAAAAAGTTGTCATCATGAAGCAGCTATATGAGTGGTTGGTGAGTGTGTGCAGTTCTGATTGTCCAACTATCCACTAGTCTGAAGAAGGGTCTTGACCTGAAACGTCACCCATTCCTCCTCTCCAGAGATGCTGCTTGTCCTGCTGAGTTAGTCCAGCATTTTGTGTCTATCTTCAGTTTAAACCAGCATCTGCAGTTTCTTCCTACACATATCGGAAGGATGTCATTAATTTACAGAGGAAAATCACCTTGATGTTACCTAGGCTTGTGGGGTTGAGATTATAGGGAGAGTTTGCTTAGGCTGTGTCTTTTCTCTTTGGAGCATAGGGGACTGAGGAGTGACCTTACTGAAGGTTATGAGGGGCATAGACATAGTAAATGCTCGCAGTCTTTATTTCCCTGGGTAGAGAATTCTAAAACCAGAGAATGTAAGTTAATAAGAAAGGGGAGAGATTTAAAAGGAACTTCAGAGGCAACTTTTCCACTCAGAGGGTAATCTGGATCTGGAATGAACTGAGAGAAGATGCTATAGAAGTGGAATACTATTATGACTTCCAAAAGACACTTGGACAGATATATGGATAGGATGGGTTTAGACGGTTATGGGCCAAATGCAGGCACATGAGACTAGCCTAGAGTACCAACTTGGTCGGCATGGACAAAGTGTGACAAAAGCCCTCTTTCGGTGCTTTATAGCTCTCTGTCTCTATGACTCTACAAGAAGAGCAAGGGATGATTAAGTGTCAAACATGATACCACTGAGAGACAAAGAAGGAATATGGAGAGAAATAAATGATTAGAACATAGAGGAGTCTTGAAAAGATAAAACAAGATCATGATCGGAAACTGAGAGGAAGGCATAGAGAAACTGATCAGCAGGGCAGAACCTGTAGCCTAGGAATGTGACAGAGGGAAGAAGCTCACCAAATCTGCTGTCTGCCTCATGTGCTGTGCATTGATAGCTGATAGAAACATAGAAACATAGAAAATAGGTGCAGGAGTAGGCCATTTGGCCCTTCGCCAATCAATATGATCATGTCTGATCATCCAACTCAGTATCCCGTACCTGCCTTCTCTCCATACCCCCTGATTCCCTTAACCACATGGGCCACATCTAACTCCCTCTTAAATATAGCCAATGAACTAGCCTCAACTACCTTCTGTGGCAGAGAATTCCAGAGATTCACCACTCTCTGTGTGAAAAATGTTTTTCTCATCTCGGTCCTAAAAGACTTCCCCCTTATCCTTAAACTGTGACCCTTTGTTCTGGACTTCCCCAACATCGGGAACAATCTTCCTGCATCTAGCCTGGCCAACCCCTGATCAAATTTGTTTGTTGCCTTTGTCACACTGGGAGAACACGTCATCAATTTGCAGTCAAATACGTTTTGGAGACTTGTTGTACAGGATTTTGTAGGTGGTATGTACTGCGGATAATATATAGGTGGAGTGAATGAATGTAAATAATTGTAAACAGTAGACTTCTTACTTATCCCTTGCTGGGGGCTACTATTCAATTCAATTCAATTCAATCTTTAATTGTCATTGTGCAGTGTACAATACAGAGACAACAAAATGCAGTTGGTATCTCCAAAGGGCAAACTTACGAATAAACAAGTAATTGCGCAGTAGTATGAGTATATACATCTATACATATACAGTGGTATCCGTGCAATTTGCTGGTGATTGGATAGTCCGGTGGGGGGGGGGGGGGGGTGAGAGGGGTGGAGTCAGGCAGTCATTGAGGTGCAGCGTTGAGATGTGTGACAGCCGCAGGGAAGAAGCTGTTCTTGAGCCTGCTGGTACGGCAGCAGAGGGACCTGTAGCGTCTCCCGGATGGAAGGAGGGTAAACAGTCTATGGTTGGGGGTATGAGCTGTCCCTGGCAATGCTGTGCGCCCTGCGCAGGCATCGTTTACTATGGACAGATTCAATGGAGGGGAGTGAGGAGCCTGTGACGCGTTGGGCGATCTTCACCACCCTCTGCAGAGCTTTACGGTCGGCGACAGAGCAGTTACCATACCATACTGTGATGCGGTTGGTAAGGATGCTCTCGACGGTGCAGCGGTAGAAGTTCACCAGAATCTGGGAAGACAGGTGGACCTTCTTAAGTCTCCTCAGGAAGAAGAGACGCTGGTGAGCCTTCTTGATCAGCGAGGATGTGTTGTGGGTCCAGGACTGTAACTTTTACTAAAAGTAAAAGGCATTGCTAGACTAATAAAAGTAAAAGGCTGTGAATATATTTCCTCTTATGTTGGGAAATGTAACCTCTTTGATATGTCCAGCATATTTCCTTTTACGTTGGAAGTAGTCTTTGGTCACTAAGTTTGACAAAAGTACTCCTTGTTACATACAATTATTTTTCTGGCCTTACTGCAATATGTTCAGCAGTGATTGTAATTGAGGGCTGATAATCACAACTTCTGACATGAGAATTAAGGCATCTTTAAACTCTGAGTTAGCTAAAGGGAATTAGATTTAGCTGTTTGGGCTAAAGGAATCAAGAGGTATGGGGAAAAAGCAGGAATGGGGTACTTATTTTCGATGATCAGTCATAATCATTTTGAATGGCGGTGCTGGCTCAAAGGGGCCGAATGGCCTACTCCTGCACCAATTTTTCTATGTTCATTGTTTCTATGCTTCTCACTATTCCATTCTTGGATCCCCAACTGCTTTAAGGAGACCAATATCATCCCAATGGCAAATAAAGCATACCCTAGTGACTACTGTCTTGCTTCTGACATTCACCATCATGAAGAGCTTTGAGATATGGGTGCTGGCACCGATTAACTCCAGCTGCCCATGGAGGCTTGATCCACTGCAGTTTGCCTATCAATGTAACAGCAGATCCACAGCAGATACCATCTCTTTGGCCCTAAATATCAATGACAGCTGTGCCAGATTATTATTTATTGACAATAGATCCCTTAAGATCCACCTTCAACAACATAGTGCCAACCAAACATATCTCCAAACTCCTAGACTCCTAGACTTAGGAGCCAGTAGCCCCTCTGCCACTGGATCTTTGATTTTCTGAACCATAGACCATAATTAGTGAGGATAGGCAACACTACGTTTGGATCTCAAACAACATCAAGATAGTGTCTAAGCAGGAGATAGCAAACTTCATAACATGGTGTAAAGCCAGCAACCTCTTCTCTCAATGTCAGTAAAATGGTTGAGAGTTTAAGTTTCTAAGCAGATATATCACCGACAATTTGTCCTTGTCCAGCCACATTGAAGCTATGGATAAGAAAGCACGCCAATGCCTATACTTCCTCGGGTGACTGAGGAAGATTGGCAAGTCTCTAATGACTCTTCACAACTTCTACAAATGCACCATAGAAATCACAGCTTGGTGTGGGAACAGTTCTGGCCAAGGCCACAATAAATTTGCAGAGTTGTGGATGTAGCTCAGTCCATCACACAGATCAGACTTCCCACCGTTGAATCCATCTACACTTCACGCTGTCTCAGGCAAGCATCCAACATAATCAAGATCCTATATCACCCCAGCCATTTCCTCTTCTCCCCACTTACTTTGGGCAGAAGATACAAAAGATTGAAATCACATATAATGTCATCAGATTCTGAAAGAGCTTCTGTTATCAGACTTCTGAATGGTCTTCCCATAAACTATGGCGTAGTCTCGATCGTCCAACCTACCTCATTGTGGAGTTGGGACTTTTGCTCTGGAACTCCAATACTACAATGCTGAAAAACTACATTTAGCATTATTATTTATTCTGCATTATTATAACAATATTCTGATTGTATTCATGTATACTAACATCTGATTTGATTGGATAGCATGCAAACAAAAAATATTTCACACTCAGTGCATGTGCAATAACAAACCAATACCAATACCAGTTGCCTTCAACTGGTTTAAAAAGATATTTTCATGCTGAGGACTTGCTTTGGGATACACACTGATAAGAACAGGGTGTGCAGTTTATATTCAGAACTCCTCAGATAATAAAGGAACCCCTGCCTCATGGACTGAGGTTATTCCTCTCCAACAGCAAACAGCATCCTTCACATGCAGATATAGTGTAACACCTGGTCAACATCCTGAACCGGGATTATGAGAAGTATTTGTAGGTGATAATCGACATGTCCGGCATGGTGACGCAGTGTTAGAGTTGCTGCCTTACAGCGCTAGAGACCTGGATTCGATCCTGAGTATGTGTGCTTGTCTGTACGGAGAGGTACAGGTTTGTAGGTTCATTGGCTTGGTAAAATTGTAAATTGCCCCTAGTGTATGTAGGATAGTGTTAACGTGCAGAGATCGCTGGACTCGGTTGTCCAAAGGGCCTATTTTCGCGCTGTATCTCTAAACTAAACTTGCCTAAACTAAACTAAACCAGTAGTGACCACTTTCAGAATGAGTTAAGTGCCTCGCTTGGCATTTAATGCAACAACCAATCTAGAATAAAACAACTGCAGAGGCAAGTTGTTCTTTGCAGTATTCCGACTGTATGATAGAATGCTCTACATTAGCCTGGCAGGGTAAAGTTCCAACAACAATCGAGAATGCTGATTGTTAATGCTGATAAGTGTGAGGTGCTACATCTTGGTAGGACAAATCAAAATAGGACGTACATGGTAAATGGCAGTGAATTGAGGAATGCAGTAGGACAGAGGGATCTAGGAATAACTGCATAGTTCCCTGAAGTTGGAATCTCATGTAGATAGGGTGGTAAAGAAAGCTTTTGGTGTGCTGGCCTTCATAAACCAGAGCATTGAGTATAGAAGTTGGGATGTAATGTTAAAATTGTACAAGGCATTGGTGAGGCCAATTCTGGAATATGGTGTACAATTCTGGCCGCCAAATTATAGGAAAGATATCAACAAAATAGAGAGAGTACAGAGGAGATGTACTAGAATGTTGCCTGGGTTTCAGCACCTAAGTTACATAGAAAGGTTGAACAAGTTAGGTCTTTATTCTTTGGAGCGCAGAAGGTTAAGAGGGGACATGATAGAGGTCTTTAAAATTATGAGAGGGATAGACAGAGTTGACGTGGATAAGCTTTTTCCCTTGAGAGTAGGGAAGATTCAAACAAGAGGACATGATTTGAGAATGAAGGGACAAACGTATAAGGGTAACATGAGGGGGAACTTCTTTACTCAGAGAGTGGTAGCCGTGTGGAATGAGCTTCCAGTGGAAGTGGTGGAGGAAGGTTCGATTTTATCATTTAAAAATAAATTGGATAGGTATATGGACGGGAAAGGAATTTGTTATGGTCTGAGTACAGGTAGATGGGACTAGGTGAGAATAAGTGTTCGGCACGGACTAGAAGGGTCGATATGGCCTGTTTCCGTGCTGTAATTGTTATATGGTTATATGGTTTATATGAGAAGCTCAGTGCCATGCCTGGCGTGGATTTGTGGCAATCTATCGTCTTTATCATTGACTCCTCGTCCTTTGGCAATCCATGCTTGCAGTATGGTCCATCTACAAGATGCATACTAAAGATTTTTTGACAAAAGGTTCAGAAGGACAGGTTCGATTTTGCTTGGAGAGACAGATGAATCAAGAATAGTCGGGATGGCTTTGTAACTGGAGATCCTGTTGGACTAACTTGATTTAATTTTTTTGAAGAGAAAACAACGTGTGTTGATGAGGCTGTCAATGTAGTCAACAAGGCTCTTGACAAGGTTCCACATGGGAGAGTGGTGCAAGAACTTAGAATAATCTCCCATGCAGGATCTGCTCAATGGGCAAGGTGGTATGATTTAGTTTAATTTAGAGGGACAGCGCGGAAACAGGCCCTTCGACCCACCGGGTCCGCACCGACCAGCGATCCCCACACATTAACACTATCCTACACACACTAGGGATAATTTACACATACACCAAACCAATTAACTTACATACCTGTACATCTTTGGAGTATGGGGAGGAAACTGAAGTTCTCGGAGAAAACCCACGCCGTCAAGGGGAGAACATACAAACTCCATACAGACAGCACACTTAGTCGGGATCGAACCCGAGTCCCTGCTGCTGCAAGCGCTGTAAGGCACCAACTCTACTATTGCGACACCCGAGCCATCCCACGGTGGTCTTGTTAGTGACACCGCAAACCATCCAGAGAAAAAAAATGTCATGCTCACAAAATAAACATTCACAAATTAAGTTTGGACGCAAGTCATAGAATTATTTGATAAGTCATGTTGCCTATGACTAAAATCATGTTTCCATTCATCATACATTCACTTGTTAACAAAAATAACTAAATGTTAATAGTCTCAACTGGTGAGATACCATGTGCCTCAAGTTAGAAATCCGGTAGAGTTAAGATAAAAAGGAAAAAAAATTGTTAACAGTGTCCGCCTCCCATGAATGAATAAGTAAAAAATAGAATTAGTGTGGCACGGTGGCACTGCGGTAGAATTGCAGCCTTACAACGCTTGCAGCGCGAAAGACGCAGATTCGATCCCGACTATGGGTACTGTCTGTACGAAGTTTGTACGTTCTCCCTGTGACCTGCCCGGGTTTTCTCTGAGATCTTCGGTTTCCTCCCACACTCCAAAGACATCCAGGTTTGTAGGTTAATTGGCTTGGTATAAATGTAAATTGTCGCTAATGTGCGTAGGATAGTGTTAATGCGCTGGGATCACAAAAAAAAAAGAATTAAATTGAGATGCGATCGCTTTTCATTTTAAGTTGAACATATATATTTACAGAAGCATTAATCAGACTAAATCAACACTATCGGGATAGGTGTATAGTGAGCAGTGCGTTGAACTTTAGGCTATATCGACCGTTTGCTAGTTCAGGTCTGCTTGGTGTCCTGCGCAAATCAGAGAATCACATTTGTAGCAAGACTTAATCTGGCTCAGGTAAATGGAAAAAAAATCATAAGCATAAAATGTCTTCAGCTTGCTGCTCTCCTCAATAACACAACATAATAGAATGTTGGGCTCAAATTTTGAAATGCAATAGAACTATTGTGGCCTTAAGTTAGATTCTAAAATCAATTCTAAAACCCAGACACATATTTTCTCCTTAAAAGCCACCATCCCTTTTTTAATTGGATTTAAATGGCTTCTAATACACACTTTGCAGGTAACTAAATGTCTATGTAGCTGGTTCAATTTGATAGATCAATATTCTTCAAGATTGTATTTGTTCTCAAACTCGTTTGGTGGCTGACTGCTTCATAAATCTTAATCATTTTTCCTTTATCCATTGATTTGTTATTCTGCCCCTGACTATGGAATACTCTTTTTGAATCAAGTTCATATGATTTACTATTTCAATACCTTTGATAGTGCAGAAGAATAAAGCAGTTCACTTTTAGCAACTCTAAATCAAATACTGGGACAGATTTAGCGTTTCTGCTTCAAATATAAATGCAAAAGATTACATTTATTCTAAAAATGGACACTTACCAGAAATTAATCAGTAATTTCAAGCATTTGCTAATTAAATTAAAATGCAGCAAAGTATTGACACATTATAATGAATTGTATTCAAAAGTATAAATTGAATACGGATGAAAGATTTAAAGTATTAATTGTTCTTTTCTCTCTCCACTGATGCAATGGGTGAGGAGCAAGGCCGGTAGGAAAGAGGAGGGAAAGGTCTGTCCTAGTGTGTCTTCAAGGTTGGCTGCGGGAGGCAGCCCCAGGGCACAAAGGTGGGTGGTCGAGAAGAGGGACGTTGGTTCACAGATCGACTCACGTGTCAAAAGATGGAGATAGTTGGAGACCCACGGTAGCCTGGGGCTTGCTTTGATCGGGCACCGCTCATAAGAACTAGAGCACGGACTGGACTTTAAACATGGTGCCAAAGACCTGGCGTCTCGTGCATGCAGGCTCAGTAGACTATTTCTGTACACTTTGCTGGTTGGGGTTGCGCTTAGGTACGGCGATACTTTACTGGACCTCCCCCACTTCTCTCCCCCCCCTTCTCTCTCTCCCCCCCCTTCTCTCTCTCCCCTCCTTCTCTCTCTCTCCCCCTTCTCTCTCTCCCCCCTTCTCTCTCTCCCCCCTTCTCTCTCTCCCCCCTTCTCTCTCTCCCCCCTTCTCTCTCTCCCCCCTTCTCTCTCTCCCCCTTCTCTCTCTCCCCCCTTCTCTCTCTCCCCCCCTTCTCTCTCTCTCCCCCCCTTCTCTCTCTCTCCCCCCCTTCTCCCTCTCTCTCCCCCCCTTCTCCCTCTCTCTCCCCCCTTCTCCCTCTCTCTCCCCCTTCTCCCTCCCCTCCCCCCCTTCTCCCTCTCTCTCCCCCCTTCTCCCTCTCTCTCCCCCCCTTCTCCCTCTCCTCCCCCCTTCTCCCTCTCTCCCCCCCTTCTCCCTCTCCTCCCCCCTTCTCCCTCTCTCCCCCCCTTCTCCCTCTCTCCCCCCCTTCCTCCTCTCCCCCCTCCTCCTCCTCTCCCCCCTCCTCCTCCTCTCCCCCCTCCTCCTCCTCTCCCCCCTCCTCCTCCTCTCCCCCTCCTCCTCCTCTCCCCCTCCTCCTCCTCTCCCCCCTCCTCCTCCTCTCCCCCCTCCTCCTCCTCTCCCCCCTCCTCCTCCTCTCCCCCTCCTCCTCCTCTCCCCCCTCCTCCTCCTCTCCGCCTCTCCCCCCTCCCCCTCCCTCTCCCCCCCTCCCCCTCCTCCTCTCCCCCTCCTCCTCTCCCCCTCCTCCTCTCCCCCTCCTCCTCTCCCCCTCCTCCTCTCCCCCTCCTCCTCTCCCCCTCCTCCTCTCCCCCTCCTCCTCTCCCCCTCCTCCTCTCCCCCTCCTCCTCTCCCCCTCCTCCTCTCCCCCTCCTCCTCTCCCCCTCCTCCTCTCCCCCTCCTCCTCTCCCCCTCCTCCTCTCCCCCTCCTCCTCCCCCTCCTCCTCTCCCCCTCCTCCTCTCCCCCTCCTCCTCTCCCCCTCCTCCTCTCCCCCTCCTCCTCTCCCCCTCCTCCTCTCCCCCTCCTCCTCTCCCCCTCCTCCTCTCCCCCTCCTCCTCTCCCCTCCTCCTCTCCCCCTCCCTCCCCCCTCCTCTCCCCCTCCTCCTCTCCCCCTCCTCCTCCCCTCCTCCTCCCCCTCCTCCTCCCCCTCCTCCTCTCCCCCTCCTCCTCCTCCCCCTCCTCCTCTCCCCCTCCTCCTCTCCCCCTCCTCCTCTCCCCCTCCTCCCCTCCCCCTCCTCCCCTCCCCCTCCTCCCCTCCCCCTCCTCCCCTCCCCCTCCTCCTCTCCCCCTCCTCCTCTCCCCCTCCTCCTCCCCCTCCTCCTCCCCCTCATCCTCCCCCTCATCCTCCCCCTCCTCCTCTCCCCTCCTCCTCTCCCCCTCCTCCTCTCCCCCTCCTCCTCTCCCCCTCCTCCCCTCCCCCTCCTCCCCTCCCCCTCCTCCCCTCCCCCTCCTCCCCTCCCCTCCTCCTCTCCCCCTCCTCCTCTCCCCCTCCTCCTCTCCCCCCTCCTCCTCTCCCCCCCCTTCTCTCTCTCCCCCCTTCTCTCTCTCCCCCTTCTCTCTCTCCCCCCTTCTCTCTCTCCCCCCTTCTCTCTCTCCCCCCCTTCTCTCTCTCCCCCCTTCTCTCTCTCCCCCCTTCCCTCTCTCCGCCCTTCCCTCTCTCCGCCCTTCCCTCTCTCCCCCCCTTCCCTCTCTCCCCCCTTCTCTCTCTCCCCCCTTCTCTCTCTCCCCCCTTCTCTCTCTCCCCCCTTCTCTCTCTCCCCCCTTCTCTCTCTCCCCCCTTCTCTCTCTCCCCCCTTCTCTCTCTCCCCCCTTCTCTCTCTCCCCCCTTCTCTCTCTCCCCCTTCTCTCTCTCCCCCTTCTCTCTCTCCCCCCTTCTCTCTCTCCCCCCTTCTCTCTCTCCCCCCCTTCTCTCTCTCCCCCCTTCTCTCTCTCCCCCCCTTCTCTCTCTCCCCCCCTTCTCTCTCTCCCCCCTTCTCTCTCTCCCCCCCTTCTCTCTCTCCCCCCCCTTCTCCCTCTCCCTCCCCCCCTTCTCCCTCTCCCTCCCCCCCTTCTCCCTCTCCCTTCCCCCTTCTCCCTCTCCCTCCCCCCCTTCTCCCTCTCCCTCCCCCCTTCTCCCTCTCCCTCCCCCCTTCTCCCTCTCCCTCCCCCCCTTCTCCCTCTCCCTCCCCCCTTCTCCCTCTCCCCCCCCCCTTCTCCCTCTCTCCCCCCCTTCTCCCTCTCTCCCCCCCTTCCTCCTCTCCCCCTCCTCCTCCTCCTCTCCCCCCTCCTCCTCCCCCCTCCTCCTCTCCCCCTCCTCCTCTCCCCCCCCTTCTCTCTCTCCCCCCTTCTCTCTCTCCCCCTTCTCTCTCTCCCCCCTTCTCTCTCTCCCCCTTCTCTCTCTCCCCCCTTCTCTCTC